>CM036879.1:65126314-66404048 GCA_020796165.1 Pantala flavescens | reverse complement strand
CTGGCTGCTTCCAATTGCTAGTTATACAATGAACCATCAACACTAAGAACCTTTTTAGCCACTACTGAGGAGCGACCTCTAGCACCATGGTCGGTGAATCCTATAATCTTACCTTTCTACTTATTATAAGTCACCAATGGCTTTACTGACATCTCGTCAAACATTAAAGAGCATCTGCTTCAAAATCTATCAAAAACGAAGGGAAAAATTTCGAGCAGGAGGGTATCCATCGTGAATATACGACTAAATGCGTAGTAATGGTGAAATATAACTCAATTGACAAAACTTTAGATTTAGTTTATCATGCATCTATGGTGAGGATGTTACTCCGTTTCACATTATAAAAAGACCACGCATTTCTTATGGTCCTGTACATTTTAAATGGGAGATTCCAGCGCGCTGTTGCCTATTACATGTATGTCGCGTTCGCTGCGGATAAAAGATTTTCAGGTCAGAAAAAACTTAACTTTACGTTAGATAGGACGAGAGAAATGGCAGTTTTAATAAAGTTCTCGCGCCGATCTCGTGGCCATTTTTTCCATCTCTGCTCTGTTTGAAAAATGAGACCAAAAATCCAATGCTCTAAAGAAGTATTTAATTCTGTATTCAGACTTCAGTGGTAATAGAGCCACAAAATATGGAATCAAGAAGGAACATTCAGCAGACATTCAGGAGAGGTTAAAAATCAGCATGAGACCAGCAGGACCTGTTGATGAAGAGCAGCAACACCAGATGGCTTGGAAGGTGAGAATGGAATGGACTGGATGAATGTGACATTGAAATTGATTGTCCACTTTCCCTTGAAAACTTGTCTCCTTAAGAAGATATTTCTTCTGGAAAATATTAAATTCTGACAACTGAAAGACGGCCAACTAAGCCTAAAAAAAATCAATCAGTATATATGTATATCAATCAGTATATGTACAGTAAGACGCAGTCACTCAAATATTTGTTTTTTGTTCGTCCATAAAGGAAAATTGTAATTTATAAAAAGTTAAATGTAAGAGTGGACTTTGCAGATTAAATTTCGCAGTAAATTAATAAAGCAATTTATTGTTATTATTTATTAAATGGTTGACTCGACACAATAAATTACCAACAATCACATGCAAACAAAAGGTAATTATTTAACCAAAGAATGTCAAGTAAGAGTCTAATTTTTCTTAGATTTGATATTCAAAGATAAAAATGCTTCGATAAAATCTGCTAACTTAACAATTAAATGGTTAAGAACAACTATTTGATTCCATTACCCTCAGACCTTCCATTGTTTCTCATATTTATGGATAAATTGCATTTCTTTACAATAAGACCCCGCTTAACGCGGGGGATACGTTCCGATAACTTCGAGTGCTAAACAAAACAGCGTTAAACGAGGCAACGTAACACGTACATATGTAAATTTGTAATGGGGATCAGTGAAAAGAACAAAGATTAAGAAAATTAATCAGTTCTTGCCGATTTTATCACAATAAAATAAAATAAAATGTTTATATCTTTATACACCTAATAACCTTGATGAGAAAAATTAAATCAATTGTGACGCAGGAAAGCTGCGTTTGTTCAAGGATTGCGACTGAGGAGGATACAGTTGAAGCCTTTTTTCTGGACAGACTAGTGAAAGAGCGTTGAAAAAATACACAGTACCTTTATATCCACTTATCACCGTCGCTGTAAAGTGCACCACTTTTAGTTGGTGCATGGCCGTTTCCTTTGCACACATATACAACAAGTATCTATACAGTGTGCGATTTAGGGGAACCCCAAAATAACCGCGTTATACTGAAACAACGTTAAGCGGGGTCTTAATGTACCAAATAAAGGGGGAACTTCACATAACATAGAGGAAATTTTGTATTTTCGCTCTATGGTGTCCTGAAAGACTGTTAACGCAGTTCGTGGAGAAGGATGGTTTTTTTGGGAATGCTTCACTGCAAGTTGGAATGATCTTTTGTGGATTACCTTCTCCCTAAGATAGCGGAGATGCCTACGAGGGCTCACAAGGGGACAACGATTGCCGGGTTTTTGATAATCTTAGTATGAGTATATAGCTTAGGCATTACTTACAACAACCTGAAAATTATAGGGGCTACCGCTCCCTAGTTTCCTTGTAATTAATGTTTAAAAATCGTCAATCCTAGCCGCTGCCTATAAATACCCCGCAACAACCTTCCATTTGAGAGCAAGTGGTGCGACTGTTGACGACAGTAAGACCCCGCTTAACGCTGTTTCAGTATAACGCGGTTTTTTGGGGTTCCCCTGAAATGCACACTATATTGATACATGTTGTATATGTGTGCAAAGAAAACGGCCACGCACCAACCAAAATGTGTGATTTTTGTGTATTTTATTTATTATATATTATATATTTATGTATATTTATGATTATTTTATGCATTTTATTGTGTTAATTGTGTGTATTTTATTTTAATAAATTCGGCAATTTTTAGTTTTCACGATGGGTGACTGCAGAAAAAGTGAAAGCAAAGCGACAAGAAAAAACATTACGCTGGAAACTAAAATGCAGGTGTTAAGACGATTAGATGCAGGCCAACGGCAATCTGATATCGCCACTGCATTAAATTTATCAAAATCAACACAACGGACAATTTTAAAAAATAAGGAAAAGATCGTGTCATCGGCAATGATTTAAATTTTGAATAGAAGTTCAAAAGCAAGAAGAAGTGTCAATTGATGCGTTGATCTTGCTATCGACAACTGCTTGCTGAACGAAACAGGAAAAGACAGACGACGTCAGATGAATTCGTCATAAAAAAACAAAGAATATTCAAGAAGAAGAACCTTCCTCGTCATAAACATGAGATTCTCATTCGAACTTCGTATTATCTTCATGAATGCTTTATGAATAAAAATCAATATTAACAATAAGTAAATCTACACTCAATGTTCAAAAAATAATTTAACAACAAATGTTACAAAACATATAAAACAAAAAAAGAATTAATATTTTCTGTTATTTTTCACCGATCCCCATTATATAATTTAAAGTTAATTTAAAGTACGAGTTAAGCTGCCCCGTTTAACGCTGTTTCGTTAAGCGCTCTAAGTTATTGGAACGTAACCCCCGCGTTAAGCGGGGTCTTACGGTACTATACAGTGAGTGCGAATAGCATCTGTTCGAGTATTCAGCTCAATTGCTGATGAAATCACTTCTTGAATGTTTTGTATTCTTTTGATTACATGTTCAACATAACCGAACAAAATATCCATCGGGAGGTTGAGACATTGGGGTGCATTACGTTGGAATTATCTTTATTCTACATTGTATGTATACATCGATTATCTCAATAGCTGATTCGTTTAGGATATTTTCCTTTATTTATACAATGAATTTATATTTATACAATGAATAACAATTTTATGATTGCAGAACTAATTTGGAATGTCATACTATAATTTTTACATAAATTAATCAATTAGGCATGCTGATCCCTTTTATACCTCCAGGTTTCATACTAACTGGATTAGAAGCCAACGCGCTGCTTCGAAACTCTCCATTCAGCCGATGGCGGTGCTGAAGTTCGGATTCACCGTTTCGCCGTCAGGTAATGTGTTCAACAGTTTCATTACATTCAAACGATTCGAGCCGATCTACAAATGGCCACCGTTAAAATATCACCTCATTTGAAAGTTAATTATTAGATTAGACCGAATCGATGAATTGAATAACCTCTAGCTTATGGTTACTTTTTGTCAAATAACTATCTGGTTAATATTAAAATTATGAATTTGATACTGTCACTTCTATATTAAAAAGCGGCTCAAAGAGGATCCGGCAAATGATACTAGTCCCCTAAACGTTATTTCACGGTAAAATAAAGGAGTAAATATCAGATCTGATCGGATTTTTAAGAGTAACTTCATTTGCGTAAATTCGCTGAGAAGAAAAAGCAAGTCGATGTAATATTTCTAGATTTTTTAAAAGCATTCGATAAGGTTCCATATCATAAATTAAAGTTCAAAATAAAAATTGAGGGATTTTTATCTCTAACAGTGTACATTGCGTATTAATAGATCGTATTTTCTCCGGTTCTTCCGTTACTTCCGCCGCTCCACTAGGTAGTAGTACCCTTGCTCTTCTTGGTTCAATGACCTCAGAAAGGATATTGATCATAAATTTAGGATATTTACAGAAGGCCCAGTAAATTACCGGAAATGAACGGCCTAGAAGATGAACAAATATCATCAAACAATTTAGGGAGAAAAATTAAATAGTGTCTTGATTGGTAGAGAAGTAGATTGGTAGGAAAATGCTCTGTAGTAAATTTCTTCTGAAGAAAATCTAGATCTATAGATCATACATATAGACTCCAGGGGTCGGATTTAATAACATTAGAATCGGTAAAATACCAAGGTGTTGCTATCTTTAATACGTTTATATGGGTTGTCCAGATCAGTATCAAATGTGGAAGGGCACTTAAATGATTCGGATTTGACAAGAGAATAGTAGAGGGGAAGCCCTGCGATGGTGTACTATGGGACCGTTGAATTCGAGAAATAGAAGTGAAAGGTGATATGTTTTATAAAGAATTGTTACGACAAATGAGATAGGTTAAAGTCACAGTTTGGGATTCCCTCTAAATAAACAAAGTATTTATATCCTATATAAATTCCGAGAAAGTGATTTCATAGGAGACAATAAAATGCGTCCTCTTTGCTGCCGTGCGAGGAACATAAAGGAGATGGACGCTTGAAAACTTCATTTATCCCCCGAACAATATGCGAAATTAATAAATGCATGTATGGGACCGATAAAATTACTCTAAGTGAAATAGAAAATTTCCGACAAAAAGCGATGCGTGAAGAATTGTTGCGATACATCAGTAAGCGTAACTGCTCAAGGATGGGAATCGTTAGAAGATCGAAGCGTACAATAGATTTTTTAAAATGATTCAGAGAATGAACGTTTAAGGAAGACGTAGTACCCACCACTCCTTTCTATATAGACCGATCGGATTCAACCAATAAAATATCTGAAGGGAAATAAATAGAGAAACGAACAGATTCAAAAATTTTCCCTCGAAGAATACGCGAGAGTAATCGTTTAGGGAAATAGTGTCATGAAGATTTCACCCCAGCTACACGACGGAAGGTGGCGGGGTTACTATGAAAATGTAAATGATCAAGATCGAATCCTAAGTTATAAGGCACTTCAATTTAATAACTAAGAGTTCCATGCATTTAAAAAATTGATTTATTTAAGTTTTTTTAGTATCTGGCTTATTTTCATAGCTAATAAAAATATGCAAGAAGATAATTCTCAAGGAAACGATCCTTAAACAAAATAAACAAAAATACTCAGTAACTTCATTCTATTACAAAGCAGAGGACAGAGTGTCAAAAATACCAAAACATCGTAAAACCAGGATGTTTTCAGGGGACAGAAAATTACGTCTTAAGCTGGATAACGCTATGAAGCATATTAGTCTACTAAATTACACACTTCAAGAAATTCTCGATCAAACACATCCATGTTTGTTTATAAAATGCGATCTCCTTTACGACAGATCAGTCCCATGTCAACGGAAAATAAGTGTGGCTTAAGTTAAACTAAGTTAAGATGGATGTCTCCAGCCTATTTACTCTATCTCCGGCTAAATGAAGATTCAATTCAATCCTCCTCAGCTATTAATAAGAAATATTTAGAAATTAAAGATTGCTTGAAATTATTAATACTTGAAATCAAAATAGTATCCAATTAAGTTTGTTACAGAAAAAGATGTTTAAACTACCTCAGGGTTACTTAATTACTAAAAATTTATCTTTAATTATTTAAACTTATGTTCAAATCAATTCAATATTCTTTCTCGCTATGATGTAATTTTTTAGAGTTGACACTGTCATTGTTCTAGCATGTACGTTTCATGGGACAGCACTCACAGCTGCGTCATGCCACGCTCGTCTCAGCCATCGCTGAGGCGTACGATGAGCGATCCTGGAATAACATGCGAGGCCGCAACGAGCAGGGAGAACACAGACATCGGAAGAGACGAACTTGTGCAGATTGAGGATTACTACTATGAAGAAGATGATAATAAAATTTTATCGTTCAAGAAATGTTCACTGCGAATCCATGGAATAGTCCTCTTAATTGTGGTATACGCTGCGGGGTATTTGGCATACACATTCGCAGGACCCGGTTCGAGAAGGAGGTGCAAATGAGGATTTGTTATAAAAAGAAATCTGCAGTCCATTTATGTTTTACAAGAATAACGTTTCAATCAATATTGCAAAAGATAAAATAATAACCGATAACCTCGCAATGTTACCCTAGGGATTTTCCTATAAATACTAATTATCAATTCGGGAAAAAGGTAACACCGCGATTGGAATGATTCTGACGGGATAATGAAAACTGTTGCGGGATTTGATGATCTTTAATAGAAATATTCACAAAGAATGGATTAACTGATCGATCAATTATGCCTATGAGTGAGCATACAAAATAAATTAAAGACTACGGTTTAATACTTACAGCGTCATGAATTTCTTCAAAATCCTAAGTAAAGTCCCTATAAACCGAACAGGAAAATACAACCATAAGAAATGCACGGGAATTCGAATTTAACTCAAAATGTGCTGACGTAACAACTTAAAATTTAGTTTGAGTAGCTTTTAAAATTATTATACTTTTGGTTACACTTTTTGTTTGTCATTAGGAATAAAAATCACTTGATTGCTTACAGAAAGCGAATACTAATCTATTTTTACCGATTATTACTAATTACTTTACTTATTATTAATTAATTTATCTTAACGAAAAGTTGGAGAGCTGTTACTTTGTGTAAAGATAAGATATACAATTATCGATACCTTTGCATGATAAGCAGCTCGTTCCGCAGTAGGTCGCGAGTTCGATTCTAGGAGGACTTCAATTTATTTCTATAAGAAATACATGGGAAAAATAGAATACATTTGAAGCACTTCCAAGTAGTATTTTAGCTAGAAATTTGGGGAATATTTAAGGAACATGAAAAAACTGAGCAAAGAATATTGAATTTTCGTATAGATTATCCTTAGTTCAACGACCGGGGGGAAAAATGCTTCCATAAGAAATGCGTAGGATATCGAGCTTAAATCAAAATAGGATGACGTTATGACTTCAAAAGTGTGGCATTTGAGTACTTTCTTTTATTTGTCATTAGAAATATAAATCGCTTGCTTTTCTCTAATCAAGCAAACTTTTACTCGTATGTGATATTTATTCATCTAATGCATGTTACAGCTTCCAAATATAAATTGTACACAGTTATTCTCTTTAACATTTCTTTGAAAGAATAAAAAAAATTTTCCAAAAAATATATATCTAGTTTATAAGCAATTAACAGGTTAAGGATCAACAAATCATTACATATATCTCTCATTCATGTACCCTATGTAATTTCAAATCTTTTCAATCCTGGGAATATTCCAGCAATCTGAGCTATATGTGTAAAGCGTACCTTTATTTCTTCACCTTGTGTGAAAAATCATTGGAATGGCCCATGCCTCTATTAGGAGGCACTGGCTATTCAACCTCACTTCATCCAACAAAGTACTATGAATGTTTCTTACTGCTTCAAAAACTGACTATATCTTCTTCATTAAAATATTAAATTCACTGGTCATTACTAAAATATACATCATGCTGAATGGGATATGCACTGAAAACGACAAGCTAAAAACCTCAAACAATCTAAAAAACTTCAATTCACAATTATAGTTATTAACCAATCAGATGCAAAGACAAGAAATAAAAAGGCAGAAATATTGAAAGAAATAAGTAATAACTTCCAGCCAACTGTCTCCAGTCTGTTAAAAAAAATAATCAAATATGAATGCTCTGAATAAACCTGTACTTAAAATTAATATTATCAAGCTTAACTTTGTGGAATGTTTGTAACATATTGAAAAAATTACTAAGTACTTTTCAACAGATAATTTTATTTTTGTGTAACCTGTCGTTATCAAGACCATAAAAGGATCTCATTTTGGGCAACCAATGCTTAGAAAATCTCAAAATTATGTTTCAGAAGTACTTCAATCACAGCTAGTTTATTGAGAATGTACAAAAAATTCAGGTGCAGAATTCTAAATGTAAGAGCATACAGGTAATACAAAATTGCATTATTTTTTAAAGGATCATTAATCCATTTCATATCTGTTTAAGGAGCTTAAGGCGGTTGAAAAAATTATAATTTTAATATTTTGTTAACTCTGATTGGGAGAAGTGGATCTTATTTTCAAAAACCTAAATGTGCACCCATATTTTGTCATTTAAGAACTTTAATTTCATTTAATTCAATTAGTCATCAGCCACCAATTTGAGACATGATGGTGATGCTTTGAGAGATAATTTAAGAATATTGGGACAGATTTAAAAACTAGTTGTTGTTCCATATTTAAACATAGAAAACTCTTGACTGAAAAATATGCCGATACAATATCTGGCATTAAATCAACAATAGTCAAGCCATCAAATAATCTGATTAAATTTTTCAAATCCAATTAACTTTACTAAACCACATGATTTTTATGTGTTTTAGTAAATTTAAATAGATAATCTCAATTTGTGTAAGTGATTTTTAATTAATTTAATAATTAAAAACAGACATTTGGTGATGGAATAAATTTAAAGAGACTTTGAGGAAGGACTTAATTAAAACTGAAAATTAAATAGAAAGACTTAATTAAAACTGAAAATTAAGTCCTTCTATTTAATAATTAAAACTTCTATTTGATAATTAAAATAATCACAACTGTACTCTGACAAAAGAAATCAATCACCATGACTCAATTAATGAATTTATTAAGCTGAGTATCAAGTACATATATTAATTTCTGATTCCTGAGTTAAAAACATCATTAACTAACTTAAGCAACATTTCAGTTGCAATTTTCATTATTTAAAGAGCGTATCATAGATTAATCAAGGTCTTTATTTAGTAATGCACCAATTAAAGTAAGAGTCATTGAGCAAAAAAACTTGAAATATAATGTTCATATATGTGACAATAAAAGTT
The DNA here is from genome assembly GCA_020796165.1 of Pantala flavescens. NCBI lineage: Eukaryota > Metazoa > Arthropoda > Insecta > Odonata > Libellulidae > Pantala > Pantala flavescens. Next base: position 66,395,025 of record CM036879.1, on the reverse strand, counting down.
TAAACACATACCTCCTTAAAGTTCATTAAAAAACTGTTTCTCACAATTTTCCAAATGGATAAACATTTGTGAAAACCCTAGGACACTGGAAACTAATAAGATTTGGATGACCTTTGGAAAATTTGGGCTTTGCCATCACAGTAAACAATCATACTTATTTAATAATAAAAAAAGCAACCAAAAAGATAGATATTCTCAGAAATATGCAGGGTAAGTTGGACTATAAATATACTTCTAAATAACACACAACTTCTGCTAAAAACTGACACAAAATACGGTAAGATGAAAGGATCATATATTTTTAGTATCTAGGAGAGTTTCTTGGATCAACAGTAGAAGAGGACCAAAATCTTCATAATGAATAATGTAGAGGGCAAATGGAAAGCCACTCAACATCTATAACATGAAGGAAATGTCAATGCAAACTAAGATCTCACACAAAAACAAAGTAATCAAGCCTCTACCTCTACAATCCAGACTAAAATGGAAAAAATAATTTAAGAAGGGCACAAAATCACAAAAAATTCTTGGCCAAAAATAAAAGGAGAAGGGTACAGTCTATGAAACAGATAATGCTTCTCTTAGCCAACAGTACATGGAATGGTCACGGGACCTACTTTGGCTAATAGAAGTGGCCAAGGAAGTTTGATAGCACTACTTTCTGAGAATACCCAGTATTAGAAATATAAAATAATTATAATATGGACACATCTGTAGACCTCCACTGACGGCTCAAAAACTGAGATCATTACATAAATACAGAGTTTTAAATCTGCAATGCCATGGATACCTCAAGAAAAACTTGATTTATCAAATGTACTTGACAGAAATTAAATACAGGAAGACTTTCAGAAAACATTTGAGCATGATGTCAGAGAAGGATATCACAAAGGAACCAGGGACAGAGAGAAGAAGAATCATAAAAGTGTAGGAGAATTGAATGGCAGATCTGACATGAGACATCCATTACATTACCCCATCAGGGTTGATACACAATAAATACCCATACACATATGTACGTATGTATTCCTACTTACTCACACCATTGTTATGGATACACAAGGAGTAAACATTCATTATAGATTAGATTAAAATAAACATTATATCCACTCAATAATTAATGTATTTTATCAAATGATGATTGAATCAACTATATGAATCAGAAAGTAATTTTTTAAATGAGAGAGATTAAAATCCATTTTTTCTAAGGTATAAGTTCCATCTGATTTTGAGACTGGAAAATAGAAATACCATCTAGAAATTGTGTGATTCTTTCAGATTTGTAATGAATTATAATATATCCATGCAGTAAGTCTCTCAAAGAAGATGTTTAGGAAATAAATATGCAGTATAATGTAGTTGCCAGAATTTATAGTAAAGCCTTTTGAACCCATGTGTCATATTGATTTGCTTAACAACTCCTTTCTTTGTAAAAAGGTATCTATTATCATTGGGTATAAAATATTACATACGGAAAAGAATAGTAGTTAGTAAGAGGTCTGCATTTGAAACTCAGTTTCAGTTGACATTCAGGTATTCTTGAGGGAATACCATAGACTTTTAGAATACCCCTTTGCTAGTAGGTCTGTGGTTGAATACAGATGCATGTTCAGTCAAATAAATCTAGAAATCATCCACTTACTGTATGCCTATCGTAATTTTTAGAATAGATTAATGGAGATAAAAGGCTCCAATCCATATTATTATACAGCCATAGATGCTTCTAACATTTAATAACAAGAAAGCACAAAATGATTAGAAAGCAACAACAGGCAGAACCGAGCAAAATTTTTATCATTCTGCATTCACTCTTTGCTTAAAACAAAAATTGTCTCAACTATTACAATTTGATACACTAATATTTCCTTGCAACATAAGATCATTAGCCGTTGATCTGGGTGAAACACCCTCAAAGACTTTGACTGGACTGGATAATATTTCCATTATACCATTGGCACGGGACCGAGCATGTGCCATTACATCAACAGCTAACTCTTCAACATTTGTGAACCTTGTCTGCTCAAAACTGAATACATCTTGTAGAAACCCCATGACTTGTTCCTAAGAAGTATAGAATATGATATATAAAAACCAATTTGATTTTTAAAACTATTCCATCAAAGAACAGAGTAATGAAATTACATATATATGTGTCAATACTTTTATCATACATAATATACTGTATTTTATGATATAAAACCCACATGTTTTACATATAAAAATTAAAGATGAGTGATAAGAATATCTTCATTCCTTCAAGCTCTCCCCCATACTAGCTTAACATATGCAAAATATTATCCCATCCCTGCTCCATGAGTTCCAGTTACTAATCTCTTACTTAAACTGTGCACAATTTGCATGTTTATGCTTTTATTTCTTCCATTGTTTTAAAATAAAAAGTATAGTTAGTTAACATGTAAATAGCTTTGAATGCCATAAAATGGCTTTATTTCTATGTTCATCATAGAGTCCCTAGAAAGGATAAGAAAGAAATTTTGCATAATGTACAGATCCGGTAATAGTGTTGTTTGTGGTTGTTGGTTTCAGGGCGTGTTAACTATATCTCCATAAGAAATGCATGGGGAAATTAGAACTTCTTTTAGAGCACTTCCTTAGTTCAATACCTGAGTGGGTAGAAAACTGCTATAAGGAATGCATGCAAAATCGAGCTTGAATAAAATACTATATTAAAATAATAAAATTTCCTTTATTTTATGATAAGCTGTGCATCTGCAAATTAAATTGCTGCAAGCAAGCAAACTTTTACTTGTATGTTATTTTTTCAAAAGTTTTTTATTGCTCACATATTGCTAAACATAAACTATAGGGCATTATAGCTATATACGTTTATTCAATTGAGCTTGATTTCCCATGCATTTCTTTGGCAGCATTTTTCCCCCTAGACATCATCAACCAAGGACCTTCCCTTCTAAAGCTTTTCATTTTATTTTGCAGCAACTTGAACAGCAAAATGATTTTTTGAGTGCTTTATTAGGAAAAACAGTACACTTTTAAAATGCCTGTTATTTAGTAAGTCCATTGAAATTACCAAAACAGTTCAATAAAGAAGGTTGTGGACTACATAATCATTTTTGATGGAATTTTAAAAATTACAATTACAAAGTTTCAAGCTAAATATTAGTTTTTGCATCACACAACATTCATTATAAACTTTCCTTTGAGTAAAATATAAAATTCTTTACTTGAAAAGAATCTTGATTAGACATTATTCACTCTATATAATTCACCATAATAACATAAAACCCTAGCATGGCACAGCTATGAGTTAAAATGGAGGCAGATATCGTTAAAAAAATTAAGGTAGGTGCAGCAATTGCTAAAGTACATATACAGTACTGTTTTATTTCGAGAAAGATCTGATTAACGATGACAGTGAGTCAAACACAAATTCTTACATTAAGGATGTTCATAATTAATTATTTGACTCAAGTACATGAAAAAATAGACAGATTACTGTCATGGAAATTAATTTTATTATTTTCAGACATACATTCTTTCAAATTTTAGTTTAGATTGAACTATTTTCTGGATATAAAAGTTTTCTGACATATCATATTATTTTGGGGAGTCTTTAATAGTATAATCTGGTTTATATAAGCATTTTAAGAATTATAGATTTTTAATTCTAGTCTTCATCAAATCTGTGTCATTTCAAAGAGGTTAGCTTTTTTAACATACTGTTCCATTAAAATCTCTCATTTTCCAGTTAAGATAATTGTGTGTTCAACGTGAAACACTTATGAATTTAATCAGAAAATTCTGGATACCCTCAAAATGCATGTTCTACTTGTGCAGATTAAACATTCATTGGTGTCTGTTATTGCAATCTCTTTGTACTTATTTATAAAGATTTTGTAATTTGATTACTTCCAATAATCCATATCATTTTAATTTTACAAGGTATTCTTATCTGGCAAATATTACTCACTAATTGGTTTGACCTCTCATTGTCTTATTTTCTTCCCAGCTCAGAAGGAATATATTTCGTATGCATAATACAGTGTATTTAGGACCTCTAAATATTTTCCTACATTTTTTCATTGCCAATAGGGTATATTTCTATTTTCCCTAGTCTATATAAATAAATACCTGCAGATAAAAAGTGCAAATGGTGCTGATTTGGATGGAAGTGAGGTTTGCTTTAATTTAAATATTACACCTATGTTTCACTATATAAAACTAATATTTCAATCCATGATCCAGAATAATTATCCTCCAGATAATACACCCATGCTTATCCTCATTGAGCTTCAATTTATAGACTAAAGTACGTTCTATTTTTCAGATGTCTACGCACTGAGGCAGTGAACTGTTCTTCTAATACAGAATATTTGGCTAAACTTTACTGCATTCGACTGGCATTCCAATTGTTATTTAGGCAACCTGCCACTTGGGTTTGGTTTGCTGATACAGGACAGCAAATCCTCATGGACTTATTATTATTTGCAGATAAGGTACCGTCATAAAATGTATTCCTGATATATCTTTCATAGTATTTTATATGTTTTGAGTCAATTTATTTATTTAAATCTGACTCCTATAAGTTTACCATTTATTATCTAATAGTTAACACACAATTTGCAAGTGTGTCCTCTTGATTTACCAATTCATATGAAAAAGATCTTGATCAAATCCTATATTTCATCAAGATTATTTTTAACTTATATATATAAAATCAAGAGATATTTATGAAATATTTGAGCTTTATTCATATTAATGTCTTTACTTCTAATTTTGCACACTTACGATTTCGTCCAAATTATGACCATAATTGTATTCCTAATAGAACTGAATGTAATTATTTATTCGTGTTGTTTACAATTGTTTATACTTGTTAATAATTGTTTGATTTGAGTCATAGGATAATATTAATTGCATAAACAAAGTTATCATTGTTCTCAATAACCTTGAGATCACATTACTTTTAACCTGAGTGAGTCCTATTCAATTCATGCTGTATCAATCGATATAATCTAAATAGCTATCTAAAGAAGTTACTTAAAATATCGAGTATTATTATCCAGATTCTATTATTTTTACGCGTAATTTACTTAAAGAATAGCATTCCATGAAGATTTTTCAATTTTCACAATAAATATTATTGTGTAATTACGAATATTAGGTCTATGAGAACATGTGGTAGTGTAATATAAAGTTATCTATGAATATTTCAATGACAAGTAAAGGCCAGCAGTAAAAGATCTCGCTAATGTATGGCATCCTGTTTCTTTCCTTGCTAAATAAATTGGCCGTTGACACTGTGACCTTTTTTCCCTCTCTTATGCCGTCTTTTTCTCATCTGTTATGCCAATCTACATCGATAAGAAAAAAGGATAATGGTTTTTGAGTTATTATTGCCTTAACTTTCGAAATTTTTTTTTTTGCAAGTTTTGCGTAATTTAAGTCCTTACGCGTTTTTTGTTTCAGTTTCCAATGGAACGCTAAAAAACTATTGGAGAACATTATCTAACATATCTATCTATTTCTCTGTACCTCTTTAGGAGATCTGGAGTCCTTAACTTAACGCTGCATTTAGAACCCATATTTGTCTACCATAGGTGAATATGGGTAGAATGCTTTTACTGAAGACCTTCCGTTTCAATTTCATGTTATAAATAACTTTGTGATACTATCGCTACAAATATGACTAATGCAACTGTCTCTTTTAAATCGTCCATTGTTAAATTTATAAAGTAGGCCTACAATTAATGAACAAGCATTACAAACTCTTTTTGGTTTTCAAGGACCACATGTGTACAATAATTAAGGCACACACACATACATATCATCATCCATTTTCAATTGGACATTGGATGTATGCCTCCCCAAATGTTTTCCAATACATTGAGTTCCTCTTCGGTATGTTACTCCTTGGCACTTGACTCTGTCTCTGTTCCATCGGTCCTTCAGTCTTCTTCTTGGTGACCAGTTGATCACTCCTGACCTGTCCTATGGTTGTCTTTTCTTCTCGCAACCCATGAATGCCATCTGCATTTTTGGGATTTACGAGTTTCTTCCAAAGGCAATCCTCCCAAGTTTGATTCTTCCATTAACTGCATTAATTCCGATCTTCTGCCTTGTTTTCACAAGTTGTCTGAGGTATGTGTATTCTGAGCACACATCCAGAGGAATTATAAATTACTTTGAAGTGAAATTAATGTACCCTCACCCTTGGCTTTCTACGGCTTGTTTTGCAGTAGAAGCACTCACTGAATCTATTCATTGAGTGAATGCCTTTGTTATTTTATTGTTGAATGAATGAATTTGTTGTTTTATTGTTATGCTGATATATTTCTGTACTATGTGGAATTGGTTCATTGTGCTCTTCGGAATCCAGCTTGTTCTCTTGACTAAACAGATGAACGTGTCTACATATTTCTACAAACGTTCCTCTATCATCCTTGAGAAGTTTTATAGATAACTGGATGGAGACTGATGGTGCAGTAGTTCTTGAAATCCTCCTAACTTCCTTCTTTTCTTATAAAGCCGATTCTTGAGTGGTTCCAATCCTTGGGTATTCTGCATTCTCTAAGGCATTGTTTGCCATTGCCATACTAAGGCAGTTATTAAATGCTTCCTCTATGATGGGAGCAATTTCTGTTTCTCCAAGTTTCAAACACTCGGCAAATACTTCATCTGCTCAACTTATTATTCCTATTATTTTGGTGAAGTTACTTCTTCTGGTAGAATGGAAGGTGGGCTTCTTCAATTAACCTTGAAATCTTGGTTCTCCTCTTCATAATTTTCTATTTCCTTGTAAGGGTTGCTGAAGTTTTCTGTTACAGTTGTCAGTGTTATCCTTATTTGTAATTGTTGAGTCATCATCTTTCTGTATGACCAAAAACTTCCAAATATTTAGGTGTTGTGTTCTTCATTTTCTTGATATTCTAAATAGCTTCTTTCATGATCCTTTCATTGAAATTCTGGACTTTCTATTTAATTGTCCATTCTCTTATGGCGAAGAGTTTGTTAACCAATATGTTTAGTCCGTTCTTCTTTAAACTCCATTAGGGCCTCTTCATGCTCACTTGCATGATGGATTTTTCTTGAAATATTTATTATGCTATGTTCTTATTGATGCACTCTGCAAACTCTATCAGAGTACCAGGCGTTAAGTCCTCCATCCTTAATACCTCTGTAATAAAATAAATCATCCTTTTTAAGGGTTATCAGGTATTTTAATTTTCTTCTAACTTTGCTGAGATCGATTATATCCCATTCTATATTCTCTGTTTCATTCAGTAGCTCGAGGAGTAGATCTTTGCTCTTCAAACTGAGGTAGCTGTAGGTTGCAAGGTGTAGCTTGGTAGCTCAATTCTTCATCATGGACCCCTGTTATGTCACCTTCTCCCAGACTCCTCCCAAATGGGCAGTGCTTTTAGGTCCAGATAAATTTCTATCATAGAAGCTCATCATGAAAGAAGCTTGAGAGAAGAAGGACAATAATTCATCAGGCTGTCCTACTGCCGTAAGTGGATAACACACTCATTATCTGGCAGGAGTTAAGTTGAAGCCCTTTTAGGATGGTTAAACCTGAGCTATTCTTTGCCTTTCTACATTCTAAGGCTATTCCTGCAAAGTTGACATCTAGGTTTTCTGATCCTATAATTTCCCAAGGAGGTAAAAACCTTAAAGTCTGTTTTGAAGGTAGCCACCTTAGAAAGGGAACTCTGGCGGTGGATGGTTTGTGGAGCACCACTGCCTTGTTCATAAAAAAATCAGAAGTGAAATTGATGCGACATTGGTGGTGCATTTGCAACTTAAGTGAGATATGAAGATGGAAAGATTAACAATTTACAACCTTCCTTAATAATTCCAATTTTCACAAAGAGTGTATTTAATTGCTTCGCCACAAAGAGAGATTCACTCCATCCATAGTCCAGAAAGCATGCTGTGGCTGCTATTAATTGTACTCAACAAGTTTTTTAGGTCTGGAAATATATGATTTCTATTGGCAACGTGAAATTTTCAAATTAATTTTTGTGCCCTTATGTTATCTATACTATCTGTCACATGAGTTCACTCATATAATTAATATAAGTACCTTACCTTGAAATAAAAACACATCTTCTTTAGTTCCTCATCAGAGCCTAGGAATCCCCATGCCATTAGAGGAGATATGTGCTCAGAGATAGCATAAAAATGAGCCATAAAACCATTTGGTTGTGTTAGTCTGTGTCTCTTTGCCTTCAACAACGACCAAACAGCTGTTGCCAATGCCTGCAAGTAAATGATTACATAAACTTTTCTATTTCTTTATCTATCACAGACTACACAATAATCCAGGTTTTGGACAATTGCCGTGTGGTTCTTAACAATGGACCTATGCAAACACCCAGAGAGGAAAATATCCTTCTCAGCCAGGATTGGAACTTGGTCCTCAGCATTAGCATGCTAACCACTCTGCCACCGAGGCTAGCAAAATGGACTAGAAATCTCCAGTGCATATAGCTGATGGGCACGGGAGCTTTCTGGTCTAGCTTGCCTTCATAAACAATCAAGTCTTCATAATTGATGGCCCTGTTTTCATTATTTTGAGGGCTAATCACATTTTTTAGACAGATTCATAAAAGACTAGTTCAGAAAACGAAGTACATCATTTCTGAACTAGTCTGAGATGTCCTTCCACAAGGTCACGCTTGAACACACAGCTTTTTTAAGATTCATAAAATGCAGCCTAAAAGATGGCCATAAAAAATTCACTTATCTTTGGGCTGTAAACCACAAAAATAATCTCCTCCTTCCAAACATTATGTGCTCAAATATCAAAAATTTATTATAAGAGGCCTCTCTGAAAACAAAAATTCACTTGTAATGCGATGTGAATTGAGAGGGATACCATATAGATAGATACCAGTAGTCCCCGTCTAAGATGCAAGAACAAAGTGAAAAAATCAAATCAAGGCGAGTCCTAACTAACGTGAAGTAGCATCGTTCGCGAACCTTTTCATCGCTCCTACCAACAATTCTCTTCACGAAACCGAGTTTCCTTAGTGCTCGTCCACTAATGTCACGGATGTGGGCACTCCAATTTAAGTTATTCGTCAGCGAAACTCCCAGATATCTTACAGATTCGACTATTGCTATATGTTTCCCTTTAATGCTATTTAAAAAGTCGTCGGTAGTGGATTTTCTCTTAAAAAAGTTAACTACTGAGAATTATTCAATGTTGAGCTCCAATTACCAGTCATCGCACTATTTCATGATGTTATCTAAATCTTTCGATAGGGTGTCCTCTCTATTATCTATTTCTCTGAATATGACCGTGTCGTCTGCAAATAATCCAACGTTACTATCAATGAGATTACCAAGATCGTTAATTTAAACTAAAAAAAAGTAAGAGCCCTATTACGCTACCCTGTGGTAATACCGAGTTCACTTTAACGGGGTTGGAACTAACCCCATCTATAACTACTCGCTGTTCTCTGTCGGAGAGAAAGTTTTCTATCCAGTTTATTACTTCGCCATTTATACCAGCAACTTTTATTTTGCATATCAACATGTGATGAGGGACCTTGTCAAACGCTTTTCGAAAATCTAAAAATATTGCATCCACTTGCTTTTTCTTTTCGGCAAATGTTACATCTACATAAGTACCCTGCAAGCCTCCTTTCGGCGTGTGGCAGGAGGTGTAAACACCTATTTTACTTTATCGCGTGTTTTAGTCTATTATTATCGCATATGTCTAGTCTATTATTATCGCATATATTAAGATGTCGTGGACCAATAATGCAAGCTGAGACTCACAAGATCGCGTCTTACGAAAACCGTGCTGGTTCCTAAAATTGAATTTTCAAGTTTCAAGAAATCCCATTAAAGAACTAACGATTATATGCTTCATTACCTTACCGTTTAGTGACGTTATAGAAACGATTGGAAATTAAGCATACATGGTCTGTCTAAAAAGTATCGGGAAAAGTTTCAGAAAAATAGATTTATTTGAGATATTGTTACAAAACCTGAATATTCTTCAAAGTACATTCCTTGTGCGTCGACACACTTTTTCCAGCGACTTTCCCTACACTCGAAGGCTCCCTGGTAGGCAGTTTCCGGAAGGTCCTCAAGGGTACAAGCGTGCAAGCGTCTTTGACAGCACTTAGGCTCATGGTTTAATCATATCCAACGTTTCCGTACCCGATTTTCCTAGCCCAGAACAATATTTCATCGCGTACCGCTGTCCAAACGTTCGCTGCAATTTAAGCTTGCACCGAGCCACCTGACAGGGGTGAACTAAATACTCAATCTAGCCTGAACAAAGACTCTCAGACAACTGACCCTTATCTCTTTTTGAAGGTCATACCCTGCACTACTATGATTGCTTAGTGCATTTGCAGTGCGACATACAGTCTCGCCGGAAAAAGTTGTTCCCGATACTTTTTAGACAGACCATGTATATCCTCTGGGGCTGTTCAGAGGCCCTAACAAATTATACTACCTTCACCAAACAATAGCTCGCACTATTTCTGAGGCTTTACTATGTCATGGAAATTTCAATTACTTTTTCTTCTCATTTTTTCTTGCAACACAGATGTATGTAAAAGAAAACACATTTTAGCCTCATGAAAATATTCTATAAAAACCTGCAACAGGAAATACTAATGAAACAAGACATGTGATTCACAATATAGTTCTTCTTAAAAAATTATAGCAGTAGTATGAAATTTGAGAATAGTTAGAGGCTGAGGCCCGAAAAGAGAATCTGAATCTTGTAAGAAGATGGCATTTTACCATAATGATTTAGCACTACATCATTAACCTAACTTGCATCTTTAAGTAAGGTATCATCAAGACTGTCCATAATCTGTTATTTACTGGAAGTCATAAAATAATGATTTTTGCTTACCCTTTCCCTCATTTTCTTATTTGTAATTGAAATGCTAATCTAAAGTAGAAAGCATTTCATCAAAGTCAGCCTTCAACCGGTATTTAAATATATTCACTTATTAAACTCTGTTACCAGCTAGATTTGATATCATCAACACAATGTCCATTATTTATTTTTGGCAATGAAATAATGAATTTTTAAAATTATAGAGAACTTCAGTCATGTAGTTGTTCTATAATGTATTTCAGCTTTTCTCTTTCTTTCAGGACTCCAAGGGTTTTCTTATAGCATATGAGGATATGCTTACATTCTTAAGGTCCTTGGGTGCAAGAGATGAATCTTCCAAGTTATCAGAAGAAAAAACTCATAATGAATGTACATGGACTGATGTGAGTTATTTTTCATTTTTGTCATATTAAATGGCTCAAGGGACTAAATTGAAAATGCACCTTTTTAGTCCCAATTTTCCTAATTAAGAGTTTTGTCATTATGTGTATATTGATATACTTCAGGACACATTTCTTAAATCCATATGATGTTCACTTTAAAATATGATATTATTATGTATTTTGATTGATAAGTCAAATGATTAATTTCTGTAAAATTTTTCTCTTGAACGTCGTACTTAGTATAAAAATACCCTAATCTATGTCATAAAACAGTAAACAGACCTAGTTTCAGATATCCCCATTTAAACCAATTGGAATGATTTCTGTCTGAAGCTTATCATTGCCTGCTATCACAGAGAAAATATTTATATGTTGAATTCTTTCACCATTAATACTCTCAACATTTAATCTAATCAACAGAAATTGGGGAAGAAGGACTTGGAAATCTGCCACGATTCTTACTTTCTCCTGTAAGAATACATGAGGTCGATTTTTGACAATTTAAAAAAATACTTTCCGCACACTCAGAACAATCAAATTTCATGACACTATAGTTTGTACATTATACGAATAGATAGGTTTTTATTTTACTTTGGAAAAAATCAGCACTTGCCTACATCTATGGGTTCGATTCCTGAGCGACCCGTAATCTCAATTTTTCCGGTAAGGAAAGCATTGACCATATTTCCGAAAGCTTTTTATGACACTTCCCAACCGCGCAGAGGTTCAAAATCTCACACAGCCATAAAAGGGACCATTCTTATATATAAGCATCCCTAAGATTGTCGTAAATGGTCGTTGGTTCGATTCTAGGGGGCGTTAACTATATCTCCATTTGAAATGCATAGGGAATTTAGGACACATTTTGAGGTACTTCCTTAATGAATTTCCTTTTGAAATTTGGAGTGGTTATAAACATAATCATACATTAGCGAAAGATGACAGTGATTTTAGCAGGATGACCTTGGCTCGACGCTGGGACGGGAATTATGCTGCCGAAGGAAATGCGTCGGAAATCGAATTCAGTGCATTTTCAGCTGCGTTAATGTCCTTTACTTTATGTTTAGCAACGTTTGAGCAGAGTAATCTCCATTTTTCCGGTAAGGAAAGCATTGACCATATTTCCGAAAGCTTTTTATGACACTTCCCAACCGCATTGAGGTTCAAAATTTCACACAAACTCTAAAGGGACCATTCTTACATAAAAGCGACCGGAATAGAATCGTAAATGGTCGTTCGTTTGATTCTAGGGGGCGTTAACTATAACTTCATAAGATATAGCTCTGCTTGCTGTCAGCAAGCAATGCTATATCTTATGTAAATAAATAAATAATAAATGTTTAATGTAAAATAAGATTTTTCGGAGGATTACTCCGCTCGAACATGGCTTAACATAAACTGAAGGACATAATCGCAGCTTAAAATGCACTGAATTCGATTTTCCATGCATTTCTAACGGTAGAATTTTTCCCGCCCCGACGTCGAACCAAGGCAATCCAAGGAAAATCACTGTCACTCTTCGCTTTAGTATCATTCATCATTCTTCATATCATCTTTCCAAAAACTTCAAATTTCAAATTGAAATACTTTAAGGAAGTACCACAAAATGATTCCTTATTTCCCTATGCATTTCATATGAAGTTACAGTTAACGCCACCTAGAATCGAACCAACGACACTTTAGGACAATTTTAGGATCGCTTTTGTATGAGAATGGTGTCTTTTACGATTGTGTGAACTTTTTAACCTCTGCGCGGTTGAGAAGTATCATAAAAAGCTTTCGCAATTATGGTCAATGTATATATTATAATTATGGTCAACGGGAAAAATCGAGATTACGGGTCGCTCTGGAATCGATCCTGTGATATTTAATTTAATTACAGGTAAGGTTGGGATTATAATTGGAGATAATTTTCCTTGTGTCTTGGTATCTCCAACGACCCTTCCTATTATGAAACACAATTAAAACGTTTACATTCATCTGCTACGGTCCTTTAAATTTTTTTTATTTTAATGTGTTTAAATTATATGAGCCATGAAAAATAAAATAATAAGACAGCATTTATATTGATTAAATGTTTCCCAAAAAAAGAAAGTGATTGAAGAAAAAAAAACAAGAAGCATAAATCGCATTTGAACCACGTGTAATAAATTTATGAATCCAACATGGTAGCACCAGAGCACCATTTACTTGTTGATTAATCGCTGCCGCGGGGTTTATACTGGAAGCGGCTAGCATTGACGATTTTTAAACATTAATTACAGAGAAACGAGGGAGCGTTGGCCCCTAGTATTTTCAGGTTGTTATAAGTAATATCTAAGCTACACATATACCGGTCACACACCGGTATACACACCATACCGGTCTTATCAAATATCCCGTGCCGCAGTCCTTGAGGTCCCCTTGTTAGTAAAAATTATTAGTTTTGTTTAGTAATTATTAATTAGTAATAATTATTAGTATTATTTAATAATTATAATTTAAGAACTATTATTATATAAAGTAGTACTGGTATTATTCAATAATAATTATTCTACCTTTCAATTATTCTAAACAAAGAGTAGGATCACTCTTCCAAATATATTTTTATTTATAATATATTACTGTTATAAGGCACTAGTCGGGAATAGTCTGTATTTCTGTGCAATGCTCGATTGTCACATTCACGTTCCAAGGACGAAGCGACGAACTACAGTCCAGCTTCCCACAGCATTGTAACTAAATTCGTACGCTTATAGTCGTATGGATTACATAGCGAATGGACTTATCTAATCACTTAGTTCAGTCTCCTTCACCGCTTCACTTCTAAAATATAAGAACGCGGCTGCCACCCTGATCGCCGTCTCTCGGAGAATTTCCCCTCCGAGTCCTTTCCCCTACTTTCAGGATGTAACCCCCAAATATGTTTACACATACCGTTAGAGCAAGATTTGATGTCTAGTCTTGTCCTTTTATTTTTTCAAATTTTTTCATAGTAAGCGAGTGAATTGTGATGAAAAAGAAGCTAATTTTTCCGAATTCCAAAGCATTCAACGTCCATAAAAGGATTTAAATTTAAATTCTAAAAACTAAAAGTACGGTTTCGATCATTTCTCTTGCAAATGCTGAAAACCGGAAATCTCTACAATGAATATTAATCTCGTAATTTTGGAAATGAGACAGGCTAAAAAGGCCGTTTTCGGCGAGCGCTACAGCAGCCTTAATAAGAATAACTAGGTGAATAGTAGCTTGGAAGGTAGTCTTGTTGGTTATGTTGTGATCTTTTATTGTATAAATTAAGGATATCGATTCATTTAAATTATTTTTTCACCCTCAAATGCAGTTGCCTACCTTCCATCATATTAGCTAAGTAGAAAACCAAAAATATTGAAAAGGGTAAAACATACTTAGATGACAATAACTCACAGTTTCCTTGAATCCACTGGAAAGCCAACGGTTCTGAACAACAGCAGTGACTGAAGATGGAGGCTGTTCTAAGTCATCAAAAGCATCGAGCAGGATATAGTCAAGAACAACATCAAAGAATGTCATTGCTTTGACTCCTCTTGAGGCCAATTCTTCCTCCACCTAAAATATAAGTATATGAGGATAGTTATAAATAAAATATGAAAGAGTTAATACATGTATAAAATATATAAACTCAATGACTAGTAAAGATTTTCAATATCAATCATACATCAAAAAACAATCTGCTTTTGATATACAGACAAAAACACTAAATTTATAAACTGTTTGTATAACTCTATAAATCTATGCGGCTAAATTTTCCATAAAAAATCTAATTGAAACCATCCGTCAATATTATGCAGCCCAAAAAAGAAATATTCCTCTTTCTGGAAATTCTCACATATAGATCAAGAAGTGACAAAGAATTCGCTTCCCTGCAATCATAATTCAAAAAACGTAAGTCATTGCACACATTAAGAGTTGTTACTTTCATGAAATTTATTAAATTTGTATATATATTTAATATAAAAATAAAAAAAATACTTAAATAATAATTTAATAAGAATTCAAGCTTCAAGAAAGCTAGCAAAAGAAATATAAATATTAAAATTTGTGTTCATTAAAAATATATATTTTTATATAATTGTACATAATATATATTTTTGTACAATTAAGAAAACAACTTTCCGTATAGATAATTCATTAACGATGGAATTTCGTAAATAAATAACTATCATTAGTATTTGTTAATCACAAAAAATAATGTCAAATACCGATTTATAAAAAAACATTTATTATAGCATTGCTTGCTGTCAGCAAGCAGACCTTTACTCGAATATATATACAAGTAAAGGTGTGATTATAAAGATAATCATACTTAAACGAAAGATTACAGAGATTTTAGCAGGAGGACCTTGGTTCTACGCCGGGGCGGGAATAATGCTGCCGAAAGAAATGCATGGAAAATCGAATTCAGTGCATTTTAAGCTGCGATTATGTCCTTCAGTTTATGTTAAGCCATGTTCGAGCGGAGTAATCCTCCGAAAAATCTTATTTTACATTAAACATTTATTATTTATTTATTTACATAAGATATAGCATTGCTTGCTGACAGCAAGCAGAGCTATATCTTATGAAGTTATAGTTAACGCCCCCTAGAATCAAACGAACGACCATTTACGATTCTATTCCGGTCGCTTTTATGTAAGAATGGTCCCTTTAGAGTTTGTGTGAAATTTTGAACCTCAATGCGGTTGGGAAGTGTCATAAAAAGCTTTCGGAAATATGGTCAATGCTTTCCTTACCGGAAAAATGGAGATTACTCTGCTCAAACGTTGCTAAACATAAAGTAAAGGACATTAACGCAGCTGAAAATGCACTGAATTCGATTTCCGACGCATTTCCTTCGGCAGCATAATTCCCGTCCCAGCGTCGAGCCAAGGTCATCCTGCTAAAATCACTGTCATCTTTCGCTAATGTATGATTATGTTTATAACCACTCCAAATTTCAAAAGGAAATTCATTAAGGAAGTACCTCAAAATGTGTCCTAAATTCCCTATGCATTTCAAATGGAGATATAGTTAACGCCCCCTAGAATCGAACCAACGACCATTTACGACAATCTTAGGGATGCTTATATATAAGAATGGTCCCTTTTATGGCTGTGTGAGATTTTGAACCTCTGCGCGGTTGGGAAGTGTCATAAAAAGCTTTCGGAAATATGGTCAATGCTTTCCTTACCGGAAAAATTGAGATTACGGGTCGCTCAGGAATCGAACCCATAGATGTAGGCAAGTGCTGATTTTTTCCAAAGTAAAATAAAAACCTATCTATTCGTATAATGTACAAACTATAGTGTCATGAAATTTGATTGTTCTGAGTGTGCGGAAAGTATTTTTTTAAATTGTCAAAAATCGACCTCATGTATTCTTACAGGAGAAAGTAAGAATCGTGGCAGATTTCCAAGTCCTTCTTCCCCAATTTCTGTTGATTAGATTAAATGTTGAGAGTATTAATGGTGAAAGAATTCAACATATAAATATTTTCTCTGTGATAGCAGGCAATGATAAGCTTCAGACAGAAATCATTCCAATTGGTTTAAATGGGGATATCTGAAACTAGGTCTGTTTACTGTTTTATGACATAGATTAGGGTATTTTTATACTAAGTACGACGTTCAAGAGAAAAATTTTACAGAAATTAATCATTTGACTTATCAATCAAAATACATAATAATATCATATTTTAAAGTGAACATCATATGGATTTAAGAAATGTGTCCTGAAGTATATCAATATACACATAATGACAAAACTCTTAATTAGGAAAATTGGGACTAAAAAGGTGCATTTTCAATTTAGTCCCTTGAGCCATTTAATATGACAAAAATGAAAAATAACTCACATCAGTCCATGTACATTCATTATGAGTTTTTTCTTCTGATAACTTGGAAGATTCATCTCTTGCACCCAAGGACCTTAAGAATGTAAGCATATCCTCATATGCTATAAGAAAACCCTTGGAGTCCTGAAAGAAAGAGAAAAGCTGAAATACATTATAGAACAACTACATGACTGAAGTTCTCTATAATTTTAAAAATTCATTATTTCATTGCCAAAAATAAATAATGGACATTGTGTTGATGATATCAAATCTAGCTGGTAACAGAGTTTAATAAGTGAATATATTTAAATACCGGTTGAAGGCTGACTTTGATGAAATGCTTTCTACTTTAGATTAGCATTTCAATTACAAATAAGAAAATGAGGGAAAGGGTAAGCAAAAATCATTATTTTATGACTTCCAGTAAATAACAGATTATGGACAGTCTTGATGATACCTTACTTAAAGATGCAAGTTAGGTTAATGATGTAGTGCTAAATCATTATGGTAAAATGCCATCTTCTTACAAGATTCAGATTCTCTTTTCGGGCCTCAGCCTCTAACTATTCTCAAATTTCATACTACTGCTATAATTTTTTAAGAAGAACTATATTGTGAATCACATGTCTTGTTTCATTAGTATTTCCTGTTGCAGGTTTTTATAGAATATTTTCATGAGGCTAAAATGTGTTTTCTTTTACATACATCTGTGTTGCAAGAAAAAATGAGAAGAAAAAGTAATTGAAATTTCCATGACATAGTAAAGCCTCAGAAATAGTGCGAGCTATTGTTTGGTGAAGGTAGTATAATTTGTTAGGGCCTCTGAACAGCCCCAGAGGATATACATGGTCTGTCTAAAAAGTATCGGGAACAACTTTTTCCGGCGAGACTGTATGTCGCACTGCAAATGCACTAAGCAATCATAGTAGTGCAGGGTATGACCTTCAAAAAGAGATAAGGGTCAGTTGTCTGAGAGTCTTTGTTCAGGCTAGATTGAGTATTTAGTTCACCCCTGTCAGGTGGCTCGGTGCAAGCTTAAATTGCAGCGAACGTTTGGACAGCGGTACGCGATGAAATATTGTTCTGGGCTAGGAAAATCGGGTACGGAAACGTTGGATATGATTAAACCATGAGCCTAAGTGCTGTCAAAGACGCTTGCACGCTTGTACCCTTGAGGACCTTCCGGAAACTGCCTACCAGGGAGCCTTCGAGTGTAGGGAAAGTCGCTGGAAAAAGTGTGTCGACGCACAAGGAATGTACTTTGAAGAATATTCAGGTTTTGTAACAATATCTCAAATAAATCTATTTTTCTGAAACTTTTCCCGATACTTTTTAGACAGACCATGTATGCTTAATTTCCAATCGTTTCTATAACGTCACTAAACGGTAAGGTAATGAAGCATATAATCGTTAGTTCTTTAATGGGATTTCTTGAAACTTGAAAATTCAATTTTAGGAACCAGCACGGTTTTCGTAAGACGCGATCTTGTGAGTCTCAGCTTGCATTATTGGTCCACGACATCTTAATATATGCGATAATAATAGACTAGACATATGCGATAATAATAGACTAAAACACGCGATAAAGTAAAATAGGTGTTTACACCTCCTGCCACACGCCGAAAGGAGGCTTGCAGGGTACTTATGTAGATGTAACATTTGCCGAAAAGAAAAAGCAAGTGGATGCAATATTTTTAGATTTTCGAAAAGCGTTTGACAAGGTCCCTCATCACATGTTGATATGCAAAATAAAAGTTGCTGGTATAAATGGCGAAGTAATAAACTGGATAGAAAACTTTCTCTCCGACAGAGAACAGCGAGTAGTTATAGATGGGGTTAGTTCCAACCCCGTTAAAGTGAACTCGGTATTACCACAGGGTAGCGTAATAGGGCTCTTACTTTTTTTTAGTTTAAATTAACGATCTTGGTAATCTCATTGATAGTAACGTTGGATTATTTGCAGACGACACGGTCATATTCAGAGAAATAGATAATAGAGAGGACACCCTATCGAAAGATTTAGATAACATCATGAAATAGTGCGATGACTGGTAATTGGAGCTCAACATTGAATAATTCTCAGTAGTTAACTTTTTTAAGAGAAAATCCACTACCGACGACTTTTTAAATAGCATTAAAGGGAAACATATAGCAATAGTCGAATCTGTAAGATATCTGGGAGTTTCGCTGACGAATAACTTAAATTGGAGTGCCCACATCCGTGACATTAGTGGACGAGCACTAAGGAAACTCGGTTTCGTGAAGAGAATTGTTGGTAGGAGCGATGAAAAGGTTCGCGAACGATGCTACTTCACGTTAGTTAGGACTCGCCTTGATTTGATTTTTTCACTTTGTTCTTGCATCTTAGACGGGGACTACTGGTATCTATCTATATGGTATCCCTCTCAATTCACATCGCATTACAAGTGAATTTTTGTTTTCAGAGAGGCCTCTTATAATAAATTTTTGATATTTGAGCACATAATGTTTGGAAGGAGGAGATTATTTTTGTGGTTTACAGCCCAAAGATAAGTGAATTTTTTATGGCCATCTTTTAGGCTGCATTTTATGAATCTTAAAAAAGCTGTGTGTTCAAGCGTGACCTTGTGGAAGGACATCTCAGACTAGTTCAGAAATGATGTACTTCGTTTTCTGAACTAGTCTTTTATGAATCTGTCTAAAAAATGTGATTAGCCCTCAAAATAATGAAAACAGGGCCATCAATTATGAAGACTTGATTGTTTATGAAGGCAAGCTAGACCAGAAAGCTCCCGTGCCCATCAGCTATATGCACTGGAGATTTCTAGTCCATTTTGCTAGCCTCGGTGGCAGAGTGGTTAGCATGCTAATGCTGAGGACCAAGTTCCAATCCTGGCTGAGAAGGATATTTTCCTCTCTGGGTGTTTGCATAGGTCCATTGTTAAGAACCACACGGCAATTGTCCAAAACCTGGATTATTGTGTAGTCTGTGATAGATAAAGAAATAGAAAAGTTTATGTAATCATTTACTTGCAGGCATTGGCAACAGCTGTTTGGTCGTTGTTGAAGGCAAAGAGACACAGACTAACACAACCAAATGGTTTTATGGCTCATTTTTATGCTATCTCTGAGCACATATCTCCTCTAATGGCATGGGGATTCCTAGGCTCTGATGAGGAACTAAAGAAGATGTGTTTTTATTTCAAGGTAAGGTACTTATATTAATTATATGAGTGAACTCATGTGACAGATAGTATAGATAACATAAGGGCACAAAAATTAATTTGAAAATTTCACGTTGCCAATAGAAATCATATATTTCCAGACCTAAAAAACTTGTTGAGTACAATTAATAGCAGCCACAGCATGCTTTCTGGACTATGGATGGAGTGAATCTCTCTTTGTGGCGAAGCAATTAAATACACTCTTTGTGAAAATTGGAATTATTAAGGAAGGTTGTAAATTGTTAATCTTTCCATCTTCATATCTCACTTAAGTTGCAAATGCACCACCAATGTCGCATCAATTTCACTTCTGATTTTTTTATGAACAAGGCAGTGGTGCTCCACAAACCATCCACCGCCAGAGTTCCCTTTCTAAGGTGGCTACCTTCAAAACAGACTTTAAGGTTTTTACCTCCTTGGGAAATTATAGGATCAGAAAACCTAGATGTCAACTTTGCAGGAATAGCCTTAGAATGTAGAAAGGCAAAGAATAGCTCAGGTTTAACCATCCTAAAAGGGCTTCAACTTAACTCCTGCCAGATAATGAGTGTGTTATCCACTTACGGCAGTAGGACAGCCTGATGAATTATTGTCCTTCTTCTCTCAAGCTTCTTTCATGATGAGCTTCTATGATAGAAATTTATCTGGACCTAAAAGCACTGCCCATTTGGGAGGAGTCTGGGAGAAGGTGACATAACAGGGGTCCATGATGAAGAATTGAGCTACCAAGCTACACCTTGCAACCTACAGCTACCTCAGTTTGAAGAGCAAAGATCTACTCCTCGAGCTACTGAATGAAACAGAGAATATAGAATGGGATATAATCGATCTCAGCAAAGTTAGAAGAAAATTAAAATACCTGATAACCCTTAAAAAGGATGATTTATTTTATTACAGAGGTATTAAGGATGGAGGACTTAACGCCTGGTACTCTGATAGAGTTTGCAGAGTGCATCAATAAGAACATAGCATAATAAATATTTCAAGAAAAATCCATCATGCAAGTGAGCATGAAGAGGCCCTAATGGAGTTTAAAGAAGAACGGACTAAACATATTGGTTAACAAACTCTTCGCCATAAGAGAATGGACAATTAAATAGAAAGTCCAGAATTTCAATGAAAGGATCATGAAAGAAGCTATTTAGAATATCAAGAAAATGAAGAACACAACACCTAAATATTTGGAAGTTTTTGGTCATACAGAAAGATGATGACTCAACAATTACAAATAAGGATAACACTGACAACTGTAACAGAAAACTTCAGCAACCCTTACAAGGAAATAGAAAATTATGAAGAGGAGAACCAAGATTTCAAGGTTAATTGAAGAAGCCCACCTTCCATTCTACCAGAAGAAGTAACTTCACCAAAATAATAGGAATAATAAGTTGAGCAGATGAAGTATTTGCCGAGTGTTTGAAACTTGGAGAAACAGAAATTGCTCCCATCATAGAGGAAGCATTTAATAACTGCCTTAGTATGGCAATGGCAAACAATGCCTTAGAGAATGCAGAATACCCAAGGATTGGAACCACTCAAGAATCGGCTTTATAAGAAAAGAAGGAAGTTAGGAGGATTTCAAGAACTACTGCACCATCAGTCTCCATCCAGTTATCTATAAAACTTCTCAAGGATGATAGAGGAACGTTTGTAGAAATATGTAGACACGTTCATCTGTTTAGTCAAGAGAACAAGCTGGATTCCGAAGAGCACAATGAACCAATTCCACATAGTACAGAAATATATCAGCATAACAATAAAACAACAAATTCATTCATTCAACAATAAAATAACAAAGGCATTCACTCAATGAATAGATTCAGTGAGTGCTTCTACTGCAAAACAAGCCGTAGAAAGCCAAGGGTGAGGGTACATTAATTTCACTTCAAAGTAATTTATAATTCCTCTGGATGTGTGCTCAGAATACACATACCTCAGACAACTTGTGAAAACAAGGCAGAAGATCGGAATTAATGCAGTTAATGGAAGAATCAAACTTGGGAGGATTGCCTTTGGAAGAAACTCGTAAATCCCAAAAATGCAGATGGCATTCATGGGTTGCGAGAAGAAAAGACAACCATAGGACAGGTCAGGAGTGATCAACTGGTCACCAAGAAGAAGACTGAAGGACCGATGGAACAGAGACAGAGTCAAGTGCCAAGGAGTAACATACCGAAGAGGAACTCAATGTATTGGAAAACATTTGGGGAGGCATACATCCAATGTCCAATTGAAAATGGATGATGATATGTATGTGTGTGTGCCTTAATTATTGTACACATGTGGTCCTTGAAAACCAAAAAGAGTTTGTAATGCTTGTTCATTAATTGTAGGCCTACTTTATAAATTTAACAATGGACGATTTAAAAGAGACAGTTGCATTAGTCATATTTGTAGCGATAGTATCACAAAGTTATTTATAACATGAAATTGAAACGGAAGGTCTTCAGTAAAAGCATTCTACCCATATTCACCTATGGTAGACAAATATGGGTTCTAAATGCAGCGTTAAGTTAAGGACTCCAGATCTCCTAAAGAGGTACAGAGAAATAGATAGATATGTTAGATAATGTTCTCCAATAGTTTTTTAGCGTTCCATTGGAAACTGAAACAAAAAACGCGTAAGGACTTAAATTACGCAAAACTTGCAAAAAAAAAAATTTCGAAAGTTAAGGCAATAATAACTCAAAAACCATTATCCTTTTTTCTTATCGATGTAGATTGGCATAACAGATGAGAAAAAGACGGCATAAGAGAGGGAAAAAAGGTCACAGTGTCAACGGCCAATTTATTTAGCAAGGAAAGAAACAGGATGCCATACATTAGCGAGATCTTTTACTGCTGGCCTTTACTTGTCATTGAAATATTCATAGATAACTTTATATTACACTACCACATGTTCTCATAGACCTAATATTCGTAATTACACAATAATATTTATTGTGAAAATTGAAAAATCTTCATGGAATGCTATTCTTTAAGTAAATTACGCGTAAAAATAATAGAATCTGGATAATAATACTCGATATTTTAAGTAACTTCTTTAGATAGCTATTTAGATTATATCGATTGATACAGCATGAATTGAATAGGACTCACTCAGGTTAAAAGTAATGTGATCTCAAGGTTATTGAGAACAATGATAACTTTGTTTATGCAATTAATATTATCCTATGACTCAAATCAAACAATTATTAACAAGTATAAACAATTGTAAACAACACGAATAAATAATTACATTCAGTTCTATTAGGAATACAATTATGGTCATAATTTGGACGAAATCGTAAGTGTGCAAAATTAGAAGTAAAGACATTAATATGAATAAAGCTCAAATATTTCATAAATATCTCTTGATTTTATATATATAAGTTAAAAATAATCTTGATGAAATATAGGATTTGATCAAGATCTTTTTCATATGAATTGGTAAATCAAGAGGACACACTTGCAAATTGTGTGTTAACTATTAGATAATAAATGGTAAACTTATAGGAGTCAGATTTAAATAAATAAATTGACTCAAAACATATAAAATACTATGAAAGATATATCAGGAATACATTTTATGACGGTACCTTATCTGCAAATAATAATAAGTCCATGAGGATTTGCTGTCCTGTATCAGCAAACCAAACCCAAGTGGCAGGTTGCCTAAATAACAATTGGAATGCCAGTCGAATGCAGTAAAGTTTAGCCAAATATTCTGTATTAGAAGAACAGTTCACTGCCTCAGTGCGTAGACATCTGAAAAATAGAACGTACTTTAGTCTATAAATTGAAGCTCAATGAGGATAAGCATGGGTGTATTATCTGGAGGATAATTATTCTGGATCATGGATTGAAATATTAGTTTTATATAGTGAAACATAGGTGTAATATTTAAATTAAAGCAAACCTCACTTCCATCCAAATCAGCACCATTTGCACTTTTTATCTGCAGGTATTTATTTATATAGACTAGGGAAAATAGAAATATACCCTATTGGCAATGAAAAAATGTAGGAAAATATTTAGAGGTCCTAAATACACTGTATTATGCATACGAAATATATTCCTTCTGAGCTGGGAAGAAAATAAGACAATGAGAGGTCAAACCAATTAGTGAGTAATATTTGCCAGATAAGAATACCTTGTAAAATTAAAATGATATGGATTATTGGAAGTAATCAAATTACAAAATCTTTATAAATAAGTACAAAGAGATTGCAATAACAGACACCAATGAATGTTTAATCTGCACAAGTAGAACATGCATTTTGAGGGTATCCAGAATTTTCTGATTAAATTCATAAGTGTTTCACGTTGAACACACAATTATCTTAACTGGAAAATGAGAGATTTTAATGGAACAGTATGTTAAAAAAGCTAACCTCTTTGAAATGACACAGATTTGATGAAGACTAGAATTAAAAATCTATAATTCTTAAAATGCTTATATAAACCAGATTATACTATTAAAGACTCCCCAAAATAATATGATATGTCAGAAAACTTTTATATCCAGAAAATAGTTCAATCTAAACTAAAATTTGAAAGAATGTATGTCTGAAAATAATAAAATTAATTTCCATGACAGTAATCTGTCTATTTTTTCATGTACTTGAGTCAAATAATTAATTATGAACATCCTTAATGTAAGAATTTGTGTTTGACTCACTGTCATCGTTAATCAGATCTTTCTCGAAATAAAACAGTACTGTATATGTACTTTAGCAATTGCTGCACCTACCTTAATTTTTTTAACGATATCTGCCTCCATTTTAACTCATAGCTGTGCCATGCTAGGGTTTTATGTTATTATGGTGAATTATATAGAGTGAATAATGTCTAATCAAGATTCTTTTCAAGTAAAGAATTTTATATTTTACTCAAAGGAAAGTTTATAATGAATGTTGTGTGATGCAAAAACTAATATTTAGCTTGAAACTTTGTAATTGTAATTTTTAAAATTCCATCAAAAATGATTATGTAGTCCACAACCTTCTTTATTGAACTGTTTTGGTAATTTCAATGGACTTACTAAATAACAGGCATTTTAAAAGTGTACTGTTTTTCCTAATAAAGCACTCAAAAAATCATTTTGCTGTTCAAGTTGCTGCAAAATAAAATGAAAAGCTTTAGAAGGGAAGGTCCTTGGTTGATGATGTCTAGGGGGAAAAATGCTGCCAAAGAAATGCATGGGAAATCAAGCTCAATTGAATAAACGTATATAGCTATAATGCCCTATAGTTTATGTTTAGCAATATGTGAGCAATAAAAAACTTTTGAAAAAATAACATACAAGTAAAAGTTTGCTTGCTTGCAGCAATTTAATTTGCAGATGCACAGCTTATCATAAAATAAAGGAAATTTTATTATTTTAATATAGTATTTTATTCAAGCTCGATTTTGCATGCATTCCTTATAGCAGTTTTCTACCCACTCAGGTATTGAACTAAGGAAGTGCTCTAAAAGAAGTTCTAATTTCCCCATGCATTTCTTATGGAGATATAGTTAACACGCCCTGAAACCAACAACCACAAACAACACTATTACCGGATCTGTACATTATGCAAAATTTCTTTCTTATCCTTTCTAGGGACTCTATGATGAACATAGAAATAAAGCCATTTTATGGCATTCAAAGCTATTTACATGTTAACTAACTATACTTTTTATTTTAAAACAATGGAAGAAATAAAAGCATAAACATGCAAATTGTGCACAGTTTAAGTAAGAGATTAGTAACTGGAACTCATGGAGCAGGGATGGGATAATATTTTGCATATGTTAAGCTAGTATGGGGGAGAGCTTGAAGGAATGAAGATATTCTTATCACTCATCTTTAATTTTTATATGTAAAACATGTGGGTTTTATATCATAAAATACAGTATATTATGTATGATAAAAGTATTGACACATATATATGTAATTTCATTACTCTGTTCTTTGATGGAATAGTTTTAAAAATCAAATTGGTTTTTATATATCATATTCTATACTTCTTAGGAACAAGTCATGGGGTTTCTACAAGATGTATTCAGTTTTGAGCAGACAAGGTTCACAAATGTTGAAGAGTTAGCTGTTGATGTAATGGCACATGCTCGGTCCCGTGCCAATGGTATAATGGAAATATTATCCAGTCCAGTCAAAGTCTTTGAGGGTGTTTCACCCAGATCAACGGCTAATGATCTTATGTTGCAAGGAAATATTAGTGTATCAAATTGTAATAGTTGAGACAATTTTTGTTTTAAGCAAAGAGTGAATGCAGAATGATAAAAATTTTGCTCGGTTCTGCCTGTTGTTGCTTTCTAATCATTTTGTGCTTTCTTGTTATTAAATGTTAGAAGCATCTATGGCTGTATAATAATATGGATTGGAGCCTTTTATCTCCATTAATCTATTCTAAAAATTACGATAGGCATACAGTAAGTGGATGATTTCTAGATTTATTTGACTGAACATGCATCTGTATTCAACCACAGACCTACTAGCAAAGGGGTATTCTAAAAGTCTATGGTATTCCCTCAAGAATACCTGAATGTCAACTGAAACTGAGTTTCAAATGCAGACCTCTTACTAACTACTATTCTTTTCCGTATGTAATATTTTATACCCAATGATAATAGATACCTTTTTACAAAGAAAGGAGTTGTTAAGCAAATCAATATGACACATGGGTTCAAAAGGCTTTACTATAAATTCTGGCAACTACATTATACTGCATATTTATTTCCTAAACATCTTCTTTGAGAGACTTACTGCATGGATATATTATAATTCATTACAAATCTGAAAGAATCACACAATTTCTAGATGGTATTTCTATTTTCCAGTCTCAAAATTAGATGGAACTTATACCTTAGAAAAAATGGATTTTAATCTCTCTCATTTAAAAAATTACTTTCTGATTCATATAGTTGATTCAATCATCATTTGATAAAATACATTAATTATTGAGTGGATATAATGTTTATTTTAATCTAATCTATAATGAATGTTTACTCCTTGTGTATCCATAACAATGGTGTGAGTAAGTAGGAATACATACGTACATATGTGTATGGGTATTTATTGTGTATCAACCCTGATGGGGTAATGTAATGGATGTCTCATGTCAGATCTGCCATTCAATTCTCCTACACTTTTATGATTCTTCTTCTCTCTGTCCCTGGTTCCTTTGTGATATCCTTCTCTGACATCATGCTCAAATGTTTTCTGAAAGTCTTCCTGTATTTAATTTCTGTCAAGTACATTTGATAAATCAAGTTTTTCTTGAGGTATCCATGGCATTGCAGATTTAAAACTCTGTATTTATGTAATGATCTCAGTTTATGAGCCGTCAGTGGATGTCTATAGATTGGTCTATATCATTATTATTTAGTAGTAGAAGTATTTAGTATAAATACCTCTTGTGCCTGTAATATTGTCCTACATTGGGTTACAAAGAGATGTGAGTTTATAAAATAGGGTTGGCTGCTGTTGCCCCCGTGCTGCATCCTGATGGCAGGGGTAAGGATAAGGGACACATAGACGACAGGACAGAGACAGTGAGAAACAAGGGTGCATGTGTAGAGCTAAGCGCGGGAGGTGTGGGTTGTTCTTTCTTGATTGTTTATGTGAGACAATATTGATTGTATGTTAGAACACACTAATCTGAACTTTTTTAAAAGATTTCGTTCTGGAGATTTTTAAATATGATCAACTTTCTGTTGTAGACAAATCAAAGTTATAATAGAATCAAATTGTCACATGAATGTGCGAGAGATTACAAATTGGTTGAATGTACTCTACATGACAACTGAAAAGCACAAGAGAGGTTTTAATAATATAAGAGTCGTTAGAAGAGAACCCAGATTAGGTTCCACCTGAATTAAAAGATATTCTCCTAACACAACAAATTGGGAAATAAATTTCAAATGTAATGCAATGTATCCTTTAACGGGACTCAATCTCAGAAGTATCTCTGAACGGCCGGGCATTTAAATGCCGAAATTACGGAAACTCTGCAGCTCTTTAGTTAAAGCTAAATAACTATAAAACTATGTAAGATAGCGTAATAAAACAAAAAGTATATGCATGAAAACACCACTGTGCCACTGACTGCTTTTTTATTTGAAATAAAAATATTTTTTATGGAATACGCACGGTAAGAATCCGAGCAGAGAACTAAGGAATGGAAAGCATTGAGAGATTTTCATTTTTGCCTTATTTTTTTGAGATATGGAAAAGGATGGATTACTTGCTTGTACAGAAGATTACAGAGATACCAAAGAGAGTTTACAACCACCAAAAATAAGTAGGATGAAGTGTAAGAGAATATCTAAACTGTTTGCGTAGGTAGCGCCGTGACGAGAAGAGCCTAGTTTCGAAAGCGATTACGGATGTAAACCTTGTATCAAGTAAGACGATTTGCTATGAGCTTAAAGCGAGGACCACTCCAAGAGCCTAAGAAAAAAAATCAGCCAAATCCGAGCTAAGAAAGTGATAATAAGCAGACGTGAAACAAAGCGTGTTCTAGTGGTCCCAAAAGGGACCGCTCGGCCATTCGCGACTACTTTTGGTGGTTCCAAAAGGGACCGTTCGTACGTTAAAGGTTAATAGAGACAATTGTCACTGGGAATTAACATGGATCACTAAAATTAGCATTATTGAAATAGATCATGGTGAACCAACACATGCCAAAGTTGATTTGCACTAGAAAAAGATCATTTTGAAGATTAGGCGGGTTAACAAAGGTGTTGAGTATTAAAGCCACTTTCAAGCAATAGATGATCAACTTAGTTTATTGCCAAAAAATTTTGAAATTAAAGGAAACAAAAAAGAGGCCAGAGTTGGCAGATTACAAAGGAATCATGTTCAAAAACTACGATACAATTCTTGGAGATTGGTTGGGAAGTGATGGCACATCCTCCATGTTGCCACAAACTTGCAACTTTGGGTTACAATTTATTTTGATATTTAAAAAATCTTTTTAAATGGCAAAAATTTTCAGTATTTACTGTGACCTCAAGGTACACTTGGTTGACATTTTTGCTACTAAAAACTAGAAGTTTTATGGGTATGATGAAGTTACAAGAAAGACAGACAAAGGTTGCTAAAAACAAAGATAGGTATTTGATCAATAAATGTGCTTTTTTAATAAAAAAATTGAATTTTACCTTAGACCAAAAAAAATAAAATTACTTTTTTGCCTTCCCTATTTTCTTGCAAGCAAACAGCACATAAAGCAAGTTCAAAATGGAAATTTTTACAGAAAATATGCCACCATGTGGTTTAGATTGATATAATATACACTAATAATTTTACTCTTGAACCATAGAATGTTGAAACAGTCATAGAAGAGGGAAATTTAAAGAATTGGAAGGATAGTGAGCTTCTAGCTATTCTAGTTTTTGGAAGAAAGGTAATTTATGTGGACTGGAATATCTAAATTATATACAAACCTGTAAGGGACCCCATCCATCTCCAAGTGCTTCAGAGCTGATTTATACAAAGGAAGGTTCTCATAGTCTGGAAAAACTTCAATAAAAGCCTCAAACTCCCTCAAATCAGCTACCTATAAACATTAAGATAATTAAACAATTATTATATATTAATTCATGCATAGTAAATAGTTAGAAGGAAAAATTTTAACATAGCTGTTAGTAAAGCATTGGAAAAACATAATTTCTACTGTTACATATATAAATTAAAATAGTGTTACAAAATTAATATTAGAAAATATTAACTTAAAGCACAGCCAAGGCAAATATTTATTTACTATTTAAACATAAATAAGGAGTACTTTCAAGCATTAAAAATAATGCTGTAAACTTCAAAATAATAGAATTTTATTAACCCTTAATAACTCACAAAACAGTAGTCCTAAGGATCCTAAATGTAATTTTTTGTCCATATAATAAAAATTATATTTTCTATCCCTTTAAAAATTTAGTTTCTTCATACAATAATTTAACAACTTTATTTTGATCTTACATTTCTTTCCAATTTATAGAACATAATTTTGCATACAGAACACAATATAAACAATTTAATGAAGTAAAAAAATCTGAATGTAAATCATTTTTCATCTGTAAAGATCAGGAAATACTGTTGTTCATTATTTACAGAATACAGTGATCTCTGATTTTTTGAGGTTAATAAGGACCAGAACCTTCTGCGAAAGTCAAAAATCCGTTTAGTAAGATTTGCCTAGTAATTTTTGTATATGCAGGTACATGTTTGTTTTAAATATATAAAAAGTATTTATATCTCACACATTTAAGACAAAAATTACAAAAGTATATGTATTTATTTAAAGGTGATAATGCTAATTAATAAGGTTTGTTTAAAATCCGTATACAGTACTTGATCGACCAGCACTGCGTCCAAATGATTTGAAGTCTTAATTCATAAGGTACAGCTCTTCATCAAGTGCTCCAGCAGCAAAGGAACACTATTATTTTTCTATGAATAAACCAAAATTAACAATATTTGTTTTTGCCTTATCAATTTTCTTCAGCTAGCTAAAGTGCCATATTAATTATACCGTACCACTATCACTGTCAAGATTAAAAATAGATTCAAGTATTTTCCATTGCATTACTCAAATTATTCACCTTCCTCCATCCAACTGAAAGCTTTGATAAAAGAACAAAAAATATCAGGATCTCAAAGCAAGTATATTAAAATATCTCAAAAGCAAATTTGGAGAGAACAAATGTACTACAAACAAAAGTCCATCTGTGTCATCAGAACCTCTAAAAATGTGTATATTTACCATGGAAACAAGGACATAAAAGTAACAAGCAAAAGTGTTTATAGTCATGTTTTTAAAGGCAAGGAGAATATGATATTGAGTTGTTTATAATATAATGTGAAGAGTGATTTAAAAACTTTCTGCAAAATATTTGTTTCTTAATTATTTAAAATATGCAAACTTTTACATACTCAGATTTGAATTAACAAACTTGACTTGAACTTTGATTAATATGGAAATGTAAATAATTTTATTTTCTTACATGAAAATTAAAAACTTGCCCCTGGGGTCTTTAAAGGGGTCCCACTTTAGTATTTCAGGAAATTTTTCAGGAGAGTAATTTTCAGTTAAACATTGGTTTTGGCTCAAAGAACTGGTGATAGCCCAGGACCAATAATTACTTTTATCTTAATACGGAAGTTTATAAGTATTTTTATTATATTTAAGATAATTATTAATACTCAAACAATCTGACATCAACAACAAATTACATAGACAAAATCTATTTTTTTTTCTGAATTCCAATATAGTATATGGTTCAATATTAATATTTATTCTTTTCTTTGTTTGGTTTCTATGACGGACTTTTACAGACTATAGTCTATACGAAATGAAATAGTTATTTTTTATTTCAGGTAAACAGTAAATTAGTTTTGAATGTTATACCCTTCAATCATCAGGCAATTTATCTACCTGATTAAAAATTTCTAAGAAACATAACAGGAAACTGAGGAATTCTAATGCAATAAATTACTTGACATAGAGCCTCATAAATGTAATAAAGCCATTCATTAAATCAGTACCCAAATTTAAAAATTTAACAAAGATTACATTTAAATTTAATGATTAAGGTTTGTTGATTTATCAAAGAAGCATATCCAGAAAATGGGTAAAGGAAGACCACACTTAGCTCGGAGGATACGTTCCAATAAGTTCCAGCGATAAACGAAACAGCGTTAAACAAGGAAACTAAAAACATAAATTCAATGTACAATTACTTCCCTAAACTAGTTTCAAAATGAGTCCTTAATTCCCTATGCATCTCGTACGGAGATATAGTAAACGCCCCCTAGCATCGAACCAACGACCATTTAGGACATTCTTACGGTCGCTCTTACGTCCAAGGTAGAATACAGACAGTAGGATCTTTAAAAAATGAAAGCGGTAATCTTATTAATGATGCAAAGGGCAAAGCTAACGCCCTAAATGATTATTTTCGGAGCGTTTTCGCGAGTAAAAGTACATTTAATGCCGTACACAGGGTAGATACACTTCAAGCAATGCCAAAAATCGCGATAAAGGAAGAGGGAATCATCAAACTTTTGCGACAGGTCGATCCGAATAAAGCCCCTGGACCAGAAGATATACCAGCTCGGATATTCAAACAGGCAGCCGAATTCGTAGCTCCTTATCTTAAATTAATATTCGAAAAATCTTTAAGCGAAGGCAGGGTCCCAAAAGATTGGAAATTAGCAAATATAACGCCTATATTCAAAAACGGGGTAAAGGACGATCCTGCAAATTACAGGCCCATCTCATTAACATCACTAAGCGGTAAATTATTGGAGCATATTACTAGCTCCTTAATGGGCTATCTAGAAGCGAACAATTTCTTTGCAAGAAATCAGCATGGCTTTAGAAAAACGCGATCTTGCGAGACGCAGCTCGCCTTACGAATACACGATATTCTAAAATCTGCGGAAAACAAAAGACAGGTCGATGCTATATTCCTCGACTTCCGTAAAGCCTTCGATAAGGTACCTCACCACAAATTATTGCATAAATTAAAAATCGCGGGGATCAATTCTCAAGTATTAGCATGGATAGAACACTTCCTAAACGATAGGAAACAAAGAGTAGTGCTTGACGGTATTTGCTCAAACGTAGTGGAGGTAACCTCAGGCGTTCCACAGGGTAGCGTAATCGGGCCACTCCTATTTTTAATATATATTAACGACCTCAGCAGAGAAATTAATAGCAAGGTTAGGATATTTGCGGACGATACAGTTATCTACAGGGAAATAGCTAGCAGTGAGGATAGATTAGTACTTAGGAATGATTTAGATAAAATAATGGCCTGGTGCGAAAATTGGGAATTAGAATTAAATATTAACAAGTGTTCCGTTGTCAACTTCTTTGAACGGAAAACTACAAATAATGATTTCACCTACAGCCTCCGCGGAGAAAAGATTTCAATAGTAGAATCTGTTAAGTATCTTGGATTAACCCTGACGAATAACCTTTCATCGAATACCCACATCCGTAATACATGTGGAAAAGCTTTAAAGAAACTCGGTTTCGTTAAGAGGATAGTCGGTAAGAGCGTAGAAAAAGTTCGCGAGCGATGTTACTTTGCGCTAGTCAGACCACACCTCGAGTATGCTTGTAGTGTATGGGACCCTGCCGATAAAAGTAATATAAGTGAATTAGAAAAGGTCCAACGGAAGGCGATACGTTTTGTTAAAAATTGCTACGATAAATCGATTAGCGTAACTAAATTGCTCAAGGATGCGGGATGGGAACCATTAGAACTAAGAAGATCTAAGCGTAGATTAGATTTGCTAAACAGATTTAAAGAAGAAACGTTCAAGGAAGACGTAGTACAGATCATGCGCCCTCCCTGCTATATAGGTCGATCAGATAGAGCGAATAAAATAAGGGAAATAGATGCGAAAACCGACCGTTTTAAAAATTCGTTTTTCCCTCGAACAATACGAGAAAATAACCGTCTAGGAAAGTAAATTCACGGTGCATGCACCCCCTGCCACACACCGAAAGGTGGCTGGCAGGGTATCTACATAGACATAGACATTACGTCAGTATGGTCCATTTTATGGCTGTGTGAAATTATGAACGTCTGCGCGGTTGGGAAGTGCCATAAAACATTTTCATGGTCAATCCTTTTCTTATGAGAATAATCGAGAATACGGATCGCTCTGGAATCGAACCCATGGCACCTAGGATAATGATGATTTTTTCCAATGTACATTGTATACGTATCTATACGTGTAAAAAGTTTAAATGATGTAAATATTATATTAAGAGAGATACAATTTTTCAAAATCTGAAAATATGCCCCCTCCTGGCATCGAAACCCATGACCTGTTATACGTAAACTATAACGCTTTGGCCACGGAGTAGCCAATTTTTTTAAGTAATGGCACACTAAATCTCACTCAGGAAAAATTCGAAAACCGATCCTACCTATCATGGGTTCGATTCTAGGAGGCCCCAAAAATCGACTTTCCCCCGTAAGAATGCATAGGGCCGTTTTTCAAATAATATTTTAAAATACTTCCCATTAAGCTAGAAGGATAAAATTTCATTTAGTCACTTCCCAACCGCGCAGAGGTTCAAAATTTCACACAGCCATAAAAAGGACCATTCTTACATAAAAGCATCCCTAAGATTGTCGTAAACGGTCGTTGGTTTGATGCAAGGGTGCTTTTACTCTATGTCCAAAAGATATGCATTGGGAATTAAGGACTGATTTTGAGGTACTTCCTTAAAGTATTTCCATTTGAAATTTGGAGTGTTTATAAAGATAATCATACGTAAGCGAAAGTCGAAAGTGATTTTCGCATGATGGCCTTAGTTCGACGCCTGGCGTTAATAATTCTGCCGTTAAAAATGCAGGGGGAGATGTCAATTTGCATATGCGCTCCGATAATTTCGTTTAGTTTATCTTTAGCAATGTGTACGAAGAATAACCTTCCAAAAAATATTATTTTTCATTAAAAGATATATTTTCCGATTGTTTGCAGTCCGCAAGTGCACCTTTACTCGTATAACATACATTTCCTGCTGTGGATAACTTTTCCTAAGCTTCACTTAGGTTTTTTTGTCCACACACTTTAATTGTAATTAGTAATTAAATTTATAATAATTGACGGGTTAAATGGAAGAGGAGACTCTTTACTCTCAATTTCGCCCGAAATAACGACTATTATTATTATTTACCTCCTGCCATACATACGTGGCTCGCAGGGTATCTACATAGACATATTACATCTCTTTTAGCTCAATATTTATAATTTTGGCAGCACCCATTGCGAGATTAAACTAAATATGCTACTTAGTATGCATTTCCAATTTATTTTAAGGAAGTTCAGACATCGAAATATCAAAACTATATTCTTTAATACTTGTTCAAAAAAGTGCCGTTCTTAAATATATATTGAATCGATCTCCTTTCAAAGGATACGCTAAAAATACTTGATGGTATTTATTTATCCTGGCGAATCGGTTTGCTTATTGTAGGACGAACCCGTGATACCATCGGCACATAAGACGCAGACTGATTTTACTGCACATTTTGGAGTAAAAAAAAGGTGCGTCTTTTCGGCCGAGAAATGCGGTAATGCATTTATTTTTATCCTAAACACCATATTCTCTCTTTACTCACAGTCAGTAATATTTACTATTTGCATCATCTCAAACGTAGTGTCATTAATTGAACAAGTTTCATGATTATTTTAATAAAATCATTGACTGAAGATATAAAAGAAACATGGAACTGAATTCTTTGTATAGGATTTAAGTGAAAAATACAGCATCGCGAGAAGTAAATATTTTTGGGCATCCACCAAGGAAAAAAAACCAAAGTTTGCAGAGAGAGATCAAGTTTTCCAGATGTTGAAATTTTCAATGGTTATCATGTTAGAAGACACACATCCAGGTTTTAATGGGAAAATGAAACAAGGCTCCCTTACCTTTAGAGCGTCTCAAATATCTGGCATAAACTGCTTTATTCCTGGCACACCTCATTCAAGACATTCTTCTAGCATTTTGCACAGCTAAGATACCAAAGAAGGAATATCAAAAAGGAACCAAAACTAAGGAATACGAGTTACATGCTTTGGTAAGTTCCAGAATTCTTAGACAAATAAGTTTTCACAAGCAATGCGATAAGAAAGTGAGAGGTAATTATGTTAGAAGGACTAGGCCTTAGCCAACTTTTCACATTAGACAGGTATGCTCTAATCTCAATTTATAATATAGAGTCAATATAATTTTTTAGATTTTTTTTGTGAGAAATAGCTTCGTAGAAGGTGAAAGAGTAGGTTGTAAGAGTAGGTTGTTTAGTATCCGAAAGGAAGGAGCTATGGAAAACATTTGTTATACGTTTTGCATAAACTGCATTAAGATAATACTTTACGCGTACAACGGAAATATAAGATTATGGACAGTTTAGAAATGTAGGAAGTGCCAACAGGGATAAAGGAATTCAAGGACTAGAGGATAATGAAGAGGAGGGAGAAAAGAGTAAACAAGCTTATACCTGACAAAAAATAGTCTCATTATGAAACAGCTGGAAGAAAATAAAGTTCATTTATGATGTGATGTTGGTGAAGTCAATGGAGCACTTCGTTGTTTGGAACTTACTAAAAAAATATATCACTATAGGCAGAAAATTTAAGATTTTCAGCTTAGTTCGGTCGATTTTTTTCTGATATTTTGGTGAAAATTGGATAAGAAAAGGTGATTATAGATATTGTATAAGATTTTTCATTTTTATAAAAAAAAATAAATTTTATAACTGAATGAAAAATGGCTGACAAATCGGCGATAGAGCATTATTAAAACTGCCATTGCTCTCATCCTATACGACATAAAATATTAGTTTTTTATAAATTACTATTTATACTTTACGAATACATAAAAGTCATATTATACCAATTTTTGAGGAACCAAATATTACTAAAAACTAACTTAACTGGAACGTGACCTTAACAAAATTTGATCGTGCAGTCCAATTTAAATATCACCTAAAACCTTTTTGTTTCTTACGTTACGAATAACTTGTCGTGAGACAAATTGAGTTAAATATTGTCAATTTAATTTACAGGTTATTCTGAGTCGATATCTTGAATAGAACTTAAGTTTTTGACTTTTAAACCCGAGAAAAAAATTGACTTAGCGCTTCGATTTCAAATTATTACCACTTTTATGCTCGAGACTCATAGACCCAAGAGTTTAATTTAGATTGATCCGGAACTTGCTCAAGGATGAAATTAATGGCAGTATTAATAATGCTCTCGGCCGCTAAGGTAACCAATTTTTTTCATTCCGCTATAAAATTTATTTCTTTTGTTACGAAGAAGAAATGTCTTCATCATTGTGTAGAAGCATCTTTTCTTCTCCAAATTTTACAAAAATTTCAGAAAAATCGATCAAACTAAGCTGAAAATCATAATTTTCCCCCTATGACTTAGCTAGACCGATTATATGAATGCCGTGGAGAGAGTATTATTCTTATGGCGGTTTACATGAATTTATTTCCTCATAAGCTTCCCGTACAGCCAGCTTTTGTAGAACGGACTATAAGTAATAACTAGGTATATTATAATACAGACCAAGTCATACTTAAATTATATTTTGCAGCAAAATCTTTTGAGACGATGCACACTTTTCCCCGTGAAGAATTACAATTGACAAAGATGAGATGTTAGAAAATAAAAAGCTATTTCAGGATATTTGAATTGTTTCGATAATAGTATGACTGCATGGTGAGGATGTTAGTCATATCACCGCGCAAGTTACAAATTATTACTTTGCGTCATCTCGAACGGGCGAAATGTAGATCTAATAATTTGTACAAATATCTTCAAAAACTTTCTCAAGTTACGGCTCCCGTCCTAGGGGCCCTTCTTGAGCCTCGGATTCAGTATTTAAGGGTGCGGCGGATCTTCTTCTGGGCAATCGTCACTTACAAGAGATGAAAAAGTTCTATTGCCGGGTCACGAACCAGCGTCCACAACGCAAAAATGACGGTTCGAAAAAGCTCTCCTATTGCCTCTTACAACTCCATCACCAAATCTGCTGATAAGCATTGAGCCCAGAAGAGCTCTTATCTGAGGGTAGGTTCCCTCTTAGGTATTATGGGTCCTCTTGTGACTCAGGTAGTCCATAATGCGCCTCATAACAATTGGGTAAACAAACAACTGACTTGGAACTACAATTCTATGTACAATACCAATGATACTCGAATGGATAGGAGACTAACGAAGCGGAGCGAACATAAACTTAAACTAGATGTTTAGCAACAACACAGATATAAAGAAATAACAAGTATAAAGAAAATAACAAAGCAAAAGGACTAGGGATGATTCCCTTACATGAGTTGATATTGAGAGAGTTTTTTTTAGCTCTTATCTGAGATAAGCGGGTTTGGGTTCTCCTGGCGCGAAATTTTAAAAAATTGCAATCTTTGAAAGTTTATATATTAATACTTACGGCGAGAAGCAGCCAAAAAAAAGACGGGTCTTCTTAATTTTGATCCTCCATCGTCCTATGCTATAGTCTAGTGCTAATGGGGAAATCGAATAGCCTCGTACGCCGGGTCATTTTCCCGGAATATCAGCGATATCCACAAAATTTGCCTTCGCAACGGATGAAATTAAGATTTCCAACTTAGTTTAGTGGATTTTTTCCAATTTTTTGGTGAAATTCGGATAAGGAAAGAGGGTTCTACATATTGACGAAGATTTCTCATCATTTTAACAAGAGAAATAAATTTTATAGCGTAATGAAAAAAAATCGGTCGCCTTACCAGCCGTGAACAATACTAAAACTGCCATTTCTCTCATCCTATCTGACATTAAGTGCTAGTTTTTTCTTAGATTACTCTTTATAGCTTATGAATACATGAAAGTCAACTTATATTAAATTTTGAGTGATTATATTTTAGTAAAAAGTAATTTAAGTGGAACGCAACCTCCGAAAAATTGGATCGTGCAGTCAAATTTATACATCGCCTAAAAATTTTGTTCCTTAAGTTACGAAAAACTTGTCGCGAGGGAAATTGAGATGAATATTGTTATTTTCATTTACAGGTTATTCTGAGTCGATATCTTGAATAGATCTTTAGTTTTTGAATTTTATATCCGAGAGAGTAATTGATTTAGCGCTCCGATTACTAATCATTGTTACTTTTTGCTCGAGATTAATAGACCCGTAAGCGTAATTCGGATTGATCCGTACCCGCTCTTAGGTATAGACATTGAGACAAATTGTGATAAATGTTGTTCGATTAATAACTTCTAATTATTATCATTAATTCAATTTTTGTTAAATTGCAAATAGAACTAATCCGTCTTTTATTTACAGTAGCATTTCCTAAAGCCTGTTAACTAAATGAAAGCGCATTCCTTCCTTTCATCCCTCAGCTCATGATTATCTTGAGAGAAATGGGAAATTCGACTACATAGAATCCCAAAATTTTAGGGTAGATATACTCAGAGATAGCATTCAAAAGACTCCAAAATACTTCGTCAACTATCTTTTGATCTCTCTAGTTCAAATCTCACTATGGCTACTGTGTGCTTTTAAAGTCGATCGTCACTCAAACCTTCAGTTTTTCTTTTTGAGAAGCAATCTAGAGACTAACACAAAGAAATGGGAATCGAATAAAGTTCCGTTTAAGTAATGAATAATGCGAGTTACCGCAATTCAGAGCGATAAAAGAATTTCCATTATCTCAAGCAGCGTAAATTATATGCAAACGTGCTTAATGCAGAAGGGTATAGAATATCCTATATTATTATTATTTACAAAATAATTTTACCACTAAAATCTTTATTAACGATGACATGAATCATAATTATAAGCGACCGTGAAAATTGTAAAACAGTATACCGCCCGTGTTTGCGGAGGTTACGTTCCTAAGAAATTCGTTATTTACAACATCATTAAACTCAGAACATTAGAATTGTAGAATTAATTATTTCAGTTCTTTTTGAGATTGTTTTTCTGTTTTTTTCCTTATGTAAATAAACCGGAAAGAAGTAGGCAATTATATTTTTTTCATTTTGACGAAAACTCATGGTATTTCCTTGGTTTTTTTTAAAACTTTCTTGCTCAAAATTTTAACATAGAAGCTGAAAAATTCGGTGGGAGTATAAAACGAGTCAAATCTTGATTCCAGAAAGTATGAATTATCTGGAAAGATAGACCCAAATTCCTCGGTTCCAAGAAAGCTGCAACTAATTTTCAGAATTCTTAAAAATGCAAATTTTAAAAATTAAATTGGACGATATTACTGCGAAGGCTTCCGCGGCGTTGGTCACATGGGTTCCGCAAATGTTTCTGGGAATCACCGCGATTAGTTTGAGGAATTCCTTTTTCCTATGCAACGGTAACTTCTTAAATATAATATATGAACAAACGGAGGGCGCGGCCATGGGTTCACCACTTTCCCCGGTAGTGGCTAACCTATTTATGGAAGATCTAGAGAAGAAGGCGTCGGATAACCACGAGAAAAAGCCAAGCCTGTGGTTACGCTACGTTGATGACACGTTCGTCATCTGGCCACATGGTGAAGCTGAACTAAAGAACTTCCTCAAACACCTCAATAGACAGCACCATTCCATAAAGTTCACAATGGAGACAGAAAAAGAAAATCAACTTTCCTCCCTGGATGCACTAGTAATGAAGAAAGAGGACGGTACACTCGGCCATACAGTTTACAGAAAGAAGACACACACAGACAGATACTTACACGCCACCTCACACCATCATCCACTGCAGAAAGCTTCGTTGGTATCCACACTCGTCCATCGCGCCTATAACATTGCAGATAAGGAATATCTAGAATCGGAGAAGAGAAACCTATCCATCGCTCTTCAACGGAACGGCTACAATGAGAGCTTTATACATAAAACCATATTAAAGGAGGAAGGACGCCGAAGAAATGTAAACAAAAAGGAGTCCGAAGAGGAGAGTAAACCGGCAGCTTATGCGGTCATCCCTTACGTGTCCGGGACATCGGAGAGAATCTCCAGAATTTTAAGAAAGCATGACGTCGTCACAAGATTCCACTGCGTGACGAAGATCGGGGAGACGGTTCCAAAACCAAAAGATAGAATCCCGCAGGGCCTACAAGAAGGTGTCTTTAAGGTCCCTTGCTCATGCGGAAAATCGTACATCGGCGAAACATGCAGAGCCTTGGGCGTTCGTCTCAAGGAACACTAAAAGGCGACAACCAGCCGACAATGGAATCTCTCCGCCATCTCCGAGCACATCTGGAGTGAACCGGGACACGAGGCCCAGTTTGAAAATACAAAACTGGTAGCGAGGGAGAAACGTTATTTTCCCCGCCACATCAGGGAGTCCATTGAAATCCTCAAAACTCCAAATTTCAACAGAGACGACGGCTACGGCCTCCACAATACCTGGAGACGCACTACACTCTCACCAATCAGAGAAACGGAAAAGGGAAGCCAACGACAAAAAAGTGAAAGGTGACTCGGAAGGGGTATATAAAAAAGCCAAAAAATCGCACTCACACACTTCGACCTGAAGACGCCCGCAGGATGGACGGCGAAACCGTCGTGAAGACGAGAAAAACTAATCGCGGTGATTCCCGGAAACATTAAATTGGACGATTACAATTTTAAACTTATCAATTCGCACTAAGTTTTTCAAATATATTTTTACTTTATGGAATTTATACTGTATATGTGGATGGAAAGATAAATAAATATAGATAGAGATAAGAGAGAGTTATACCTATGTATAATGTTCTATTTAAACACTGAGGAAATAAATAGAAATAATATGAACCATAAAAAGCAGTTTTCCATGATACAGCATTTAAGTTGATTAAATGTTTGCCAAAAGAAAAATAAAGTAATTGAAGAAAAAAGATGAAAAGTACTAACCGGATTCAAATCACTATTAATTACATTATCAATCTAACACACCAGCACTCCGTCACCATTTGCTTTTAGATAACTGGTCTTTACAGGGTATTTATAGGGAGCAGCTAGAATTGACGATTTCTAAATATTAATTACAAGGAAACTAGAACTAATATATTCTCTGATGATTTTCTATAATCTCTTTATAAATTCA
Organism: Pantala flavescens; assembly: GCA_020796165.1. Lineage (NCBI taxonomy): Eukaryota > Metazoa > Arthropoda > Insecta > Odonata > Libellulidae > Pantala > Pantala flavescens. The sequence continues at coordinate 66,353,179 of CM036879.1, read as the reverse complement.
GGGTAAGCCATCCCCATCTCCTTCTACATGATTTTCTAACAATACTTTAACCACTGTCCCAAGGCCTTAAGGCTGCTGTAGCGCTCGCCGAAAACGGCCGTTTTAGCCTGTCTCATTTCCCAAATTACGAGATTAATATTCATTGTAGAGATTTCCGGTTTTCAGCATTTGCAAGAGAAATGATCGAAACCGTACTTTTAGTTTTTAGAATTTAAATTTAAATCCTTTTATGGACGTTGAATGCTTTGGAATTCGGAAAAATTAGCTTCTTTTTCATCACAATTCACTCGCTTACTATGAAAAAATTTGAAAAAATAAAAAGACAAGACTAGACATCAAATCTTGCTCTAACGGTATGTGTAAACATATATGGGGGTTACAATTCAAAATCAGCTGTAATTTGGGAATTGGAACACCTCTATCGAGGTAGCTGATTGCACGACCTCTACACAGCCTGAAAGTAGGGGAAAGGACTCGGAGGGGAAATGTTATATAGGAATGTTTCAATTTTGAGATATTTATATTTCCAAATAGAAATAGTCTTTAAAATTTATTTATAACCGCTGTTAATACAGAATTTGGTAAGAGGAAAATCAATATTTTAATGTAAAAATAAAATTTCAACACAATGTTTCGGCTAACTGTTACTTACAAAAATGATTGTTTAGAGAGATTCAAGGATGAATATTATTAGGAAATATTGTCCAATTGAATTATATACTATCATTAAAACAAGTATTTGGGTTGTACTGTCTCTTTTAGAAGATTAGCAAATGGTTCATGTAGCTTAACTAATGCTCAATGTCTTCATATGAAGAATAATAGATGACAAACAAAAGAAAAGATGCAGGAATTAAAGCAAAGATAGTGAAGAAGATGAGAATGAGGATGAAGAGACAGGCGTAGAAAAAGCAGGTGTCAAGTGATGGCCATCCAGAGGAGAGGCCAGCCTCCTGAAGCACATGAAGGAACTGCAAGAAGGAAAAGGATGTTCTCTATTCTAACCTGTAGCTCTGATGATGCAATGTATTTGATAAACCAAAAAAAAAAGATCCATCAGATTATTTTATTGGACTTATGGAAATAATCTATTCATCATACATATAATATATCTTCTATCATACATATAACTTATATTTAGTAAATTGGAGGAAGTTTATCATTCGTAAAATCTTATTTTTCTTTAAAAGATATATTATTACATTGCTTGCTGTTAGCAAGCACACCTTAACTCTTATATATATAGCTGCTTTGGGGAGATTTATATACCTCTATATATATATATAAGTATGAATGTGGAGCCTAAATTACTGGAGCCATGGGGCAGCCGATTTTCTTTCATAATGGCCCTCACCACCTGGGAAAATTAAGAAACGAAGCCTTGTTGATCATGGACTCAATCCTAAGGATCCTAAAAATCAGATTTTTTCTGTAAGAATGCATTGGCCTGATTTTCGAAAGGAAACAAATATATTTTCCTGGTATATATAGAGAATTCAAATTGCACACATTTAGGATAGATCGTATCTTTATTTAAAACTGCTAATAATCAAATATTCATGTCATGAGTTTGATGCCAGGCTCATTTGACATTCCCCCATTTAAAATACATGGGAAGTAAATTTGAATAATTATTTTTAAGTTCTTACCATAGAGATGCACAGCTATTAGATTGCTCAAGGATACCAAATTAAATTACCTTTTATATGATAAACAGATATAAGAAGATAATAAGAACACTTTTTGAGATACTTCTAGAAAGTATTGTACTTTGAAATTTTAATAACTATGATATTAATGGAAATAATGAACTAATTTGGTATAGGATTTCCTTAGTTCGATACCCAGGCACAAAATGCTGCAATAAAAAATACATTGGCCAGTGGGTTGTTAAAAAAACAGGAATTTATAAATTTTGCGCGTTCGGAGTGACCGATTTTCCAAAGAAATATGTTGGTATATATATCGCTTGTGTATGGTAAATTTTCAATTTTATTTGTAGTTTACTTTCTTTGTAGCAGCCGCTACAGTAAGACGTGTTCCTATGAGCTCAGCGATTTTTATTTGTCGAAAAAAAAAAATGAATGAAAGAAATCGTTGAAAGTTTTGCATAAAATGTGAAATAAAGTTTACCAAACAGTGTGAAATGTTAATACAACTATGGTGTGTCTGTTACGAGAAAAAAAAGAGTTGACCAATGTTTTAAGCAATAAGAGGATGATCGTGAACATGTTGAAGATTACTAACGTCCCAAGAACGATGAAAACGCCAAAAAAGATTAAAGAAAATGTTACGAAAAATCACTGAATCACAATCTGTCTCTCTGAAGATGTTCGCATATTGATTGGCTCTTGTTTTTAATATTTTTTGGAAAAATCTCCCTGATTTGTGTAATGGTAATTCTTGGCTTTCACCCCGTGATATTGCACCTGTTCACAATTCATTGCTTGTTCATAGTTTGTCAGAGAGAATACTGTAATGATACCACAGTCTCTATATAAGTTAGCCAAGGCTCTGAGTGGCTTTTTTCCATTTCAGGAATTAAAAAGAACTTTAAAATTCTGTCGTTTTTAGAGGTATAGATGACATTAAAAGCAAATCGCCATAATAGCTCTTTTGGCTATTTGCTACAAACATGAAGACTATTCCAAAGATCGAATAATATAAGTGTTTAGAAGATCAGTAGAAGTGTTGGTACAATTACATAATATCTAATTGGGACTACTTTGACAGCAACAACATTAATTTACACAAATAAAAATATACTTTTTTCAAAAAGCTAAAATTCCCTTTATCTTTTAAGAAACCACATGTGTTTAAATAAATATCTGTATATGTACGTGTGTATATATATAAAATTAATAAAACCTGATTAAGAAAAATTATCCTGATTTCCACAATTTCTGAATACAGTAATTGGTGTTCAAAGAAGAGAAAGCAGCAGAAAAGGCTACTAGAGGATACTAAATAATGTGCAGTGAATATTTAAAAAATATTTGTTGGAGTAGAAAAAATATAAAGTATAAAGAGTGAAAGTGAAAATTTGATCCAAGAAATGACATAAAAATACTTCATAAAAAAATCACTATAGATTCTAGATGAATCGCGTGTTTCTACATAAGGAATTCAATGAATACATTGTTCAAAAGAAAAAGGCAAAAATAAATGGCTAGAAACAAAAGCATAACATCACAAGCAATGCTATTAATAATGGTACCACAGCAGATATTTATTATTATGTATAATTATCTGAAGATTTCAGAGACGAATACACCTATTAAATCTCATTTCTGCAATAGGTACTTACATCTTTGAATTGTACAATCTTAGGAAGAAAGTTCATAGTAGGTTTCAGTACCATATGTCAACAATTAGTGATGCTATTACTGATTCACAAATTTAGCTAACATTTCTCAAAATACAGAAAAGTTTTGACAATTGAAATGGTTCATTTTTCTATTATGTTTGAGAAACTCAGTAAAAGTGTACACAATGGAAAAGAAGAACAATGGAATATATAAAATAATAAATGAGAACATAATCATACCAGCTCAAAAGTTGGATTTTAAAATGGCAGATGAAACAAAGTATAACCAGTATATTAAAAAAAAACTTTATGTACTTCAATATTCATCTGAGTATATAAATAAACCATTTGAGTAAGTATTGAGGAGAAATGTTCAATAATATTCTTTTGTTTATTATATTCAAAATTTGTAATATTACACAATTTTAAAATTTAACCATTATTTTATAATAGAATAGTAGAGAAATAATGCTTGTCAGAACAAACAAGAAACAATGGAGATATCTAATCAAGAAAACGATTTTGAAATACTTTAATGAACCTTTACCATCACTTAAATGAATTATTGAAAACGAATTTTTACTGCAACTATTGAAAAATTTGATTGGTGATGATAATATGAGTAGATAGTTTACCTGGTCTTGTGCAGATGCAAAGGATTCAGTTGGTGATGCCAGTGTCTTACGGCTGCTTGTCACACTTCCTCTTGTAGCTATCCAATCACGTACTGATGATGTATCATCACGGAACAGAACTGAGCGCTAAACAATAAGTGTGATCACAATTATTTCAAAATTTTTTAGATTTCAAGATTTAAATTTCACATATGCATGGATGGGCAAATATTTATATTTAAATGCCTTAATAACTTTTTAAATGGCTGTTGGTTCAATTCTAGGGACCGTTTACTATATTTCCACAAGAAAAGCCTAGGGAAATTAGGATTCTCTTTATGGCACTTCCTTAATCCATTTTCCTCTGAAATTTGTATAATATATAAAGACACCAAATTATGCTAATGATGATAATATATTGCCTGGAATATCCTTATTTCAATGCCCAAGCAGGAAGAATGCTTCAATACAAAATGAAAGGGGAAATCAAATTCAATTTAATATTCACTGTGAAAATGTCCTTATTTATTTACTTTTATATTTACATGTATCATATATATGTACTGTGTTTTTCCGAAAATAAGACACTATCTTATTTTCTTTTTTTGTCCAAATATACAGTAGGGGTTATTTTTGGGGGAGGACAAAAATAAAAGTATATTTACATATTTTTTAATATTTATTTATTTTACACAGCATACAGAAACTAATTTTTTTTTACTTCAAACATTTATCTGGAATACGAGTATTAAGTAAGTTAAACATACTTAATAAATCAACAGCATTTTTTAACAAATTCTTTTTTACACATTATTTTAACTAGGGCTTATTTTTGGAGGAGGGCTTATATTCAGAAAAAACACGTATGTATAACACCATGGCTAGATGGAAGTTTTTAAAAAGTAATTACTAAAATATACCTCACCTGATCAAGGAAGAGAAGCTCACAATCATATTGTAACTTGTATGCAGAATCTAACAGACTGTCAAGCTCCTTAGAAAATTCAGCTTCATCTGCAGTTGTCACTGCCAAAGGTTTGGTTTCAGAATCAGCTTGAGGAAAACCACGAAAGCTGTATGACCTGATTGCATCCTCCCAGTAACTTATTGCTGTTTGAAGAGCCTCCATACCTATTAAGAAAATTAGCATACATTTTTTTCAGTTCTCTGCTGACTAACCACATTATTTAGAGAAGTCATTCAGATAAAAACCCAGTCTGATGAAACGGAAAATTCATATAAAATGTTAACATTAAATTTGCTGAAATTATTGAAAATAAGAGGCAAATATTTATAAGTTACAAGCTTACAGGTAGTATCAGAAATCATATACGGCACAAAAATGTTAAAAAATTGCAATAAATGAGATAAGGTCAACTGTTTTCTAACATCTGCTATAATGAAAATTACATTTTTCTAAAAGAAAAGAATGATACCAATACATGGGCATTCTTTAAAAATACTAAAATACCAAACTTACATAACATAAATAAGTACCACATAGCAGCAATAATATTAAAATTTAATATACATGTATATCCAAATTTTAGTATATATCATAGATTTAAATAAATGCTTAACTTATTAGATAAATTTAGGAGGTACCTTATCCTAAATGATGAAATATTGTTCTGGGCTAGGAAAATCGGGTACGGAAACGTTGGATATGATTAAACCATGAGCCTAAGTGCTGTCAAAGACGCTTGCACGCTTGTACCCTTGAGGACCTTCCGGAAACTGCCTACCAGGGAGCCTTCGAGTGTAGGGAAAGTCGCTGGAAAAAGTGTGTCGACGCACAAGGAATGTACTTTGAAGAATATTCAGGTTTTGTAACAATATCTCAAATAAATCTATTTTTCTGAAACTTTTCCCGATACTTTTTAGACAGACCATGTATGCTTAATTTCCAATCGTTTCTATAACGTCACTAAACGGTAAGGTAATGAAGCATATAATCGTTAGTTCTTTAATGGGATTTCTTGAAACTTGAAAATTCAATTTTAGGAACCAGCACGGTTTTCGTAAGACGCGATCTTGTGAGTCTCAGCTTGCATTATTGGTCCACGACATCTTAACATATGCGATAATAATAGACTAAAACACGCGATAAAGTAAAATAGGTGTTTACACCTCCTGCCACACGCCGAAAGGAGGCTTGCAGGGTACTTATGTAGATGTAACATTTGCCGAAAAGAAAAAGCAAGTGGATGCAATATTTTTAGATTTTCGAAAAGCGTTTGACAAGGTCCCTCATCACATGTTGATATGCAAAATAAAAGTTGCTGGTATAAATGGCGAAGTAATAAACTGGATAGAAAACTTTCTCTCCGACAGAGAACAGCGAGTAGTTATAGATGGGGTTAGTTCCAACCCCGTTAAAGTGAACTCGGTATTACCACAGGGTAGCGTAATAGGGCTCTTACTTTTTTTTAGTTTAAATTAACGATCTTGGTAATCTCATTGATAGTAACGTTGGATTATTTGCAGACGACACGGTCATATTCAGAGAAATAGATAATAGAGAGGACACCCTATCGAAAGATTTAGATAACATCATGAAATAGTGCGATGACTGGTAATTGGAGCTCAACATTGAATAATTCTCAGTAGTTAACTTTTTTAAGAGAAAATCCACTACCGACGACTTTTTAAATAGCATTAAAGGGAAACATATAGCAATAGTCGAATCTGTAAGATATCTGGGAGTTTCGCTGACGAATAACTTAAATTGGAGTGCCCACATCCGTGACATTAGTGGACGAGCACTAAGGAAACTCGGTTTCGTGAAGAGAATTGTTGGTAGGAGCGATGAAAAGGTTCGCGAACGATGCTACTTCACGTTAGTTAGGACTCGCCTTGATTTGATTTTTTCACTTTGTTCTTGCATCTTAGACGGGGACTACTGGTATCTATCTATATGGTATCCCTCTCAATTCACATCGCATTACAAGTGAATTTTTGTTTTCAGAGAGGCCTCTTATAATAAATTTTTGATATTTGAGCACATAATGTTTGGAAGGAGGAGATTATTTTTGTGGTTTACAGCCCAAAGATAAGTGAATTTTTTATGGCCATCTTTTAGGCTGCATTTTATGAATCTTAAAAAAGCTGTGTGTTCAAGCGTGACCTTGTGGAAGGACATCTCAGACTAGTTCAGAAATGATGTACTTCGTTTTCTGAACTAGTCTTTTATGAATCTGTCTAAAAAATGTGATTAGCCCTCAAAATAATGAAAACAGGGCCATCAATTATGAAGACTTGATTGTTTATGAAGGCAAGCTAGACCAGAAAGCTCCCGTGCCCATCAGCTATATGCACTGGAGATTTCTAGTCCATTTTGCTAGCCTCGGTGGCAGAGTGGTTAGCATGCTAATGCTGAGGACCAAGTTCCAATCCTGGCTGAGAAGGATATTTTCCTCTCTGGGTGTTTGCATAGGTCCATTGTTAAGAACCACACGGCAATTGTCCAAAACCTGGATTATTGTGTAGTCTGTGATAGATAAAGAAATAGAAAAGTTTATGTAATCATTTACTTGCAGGCATTGGCAACAGCTGTTTGGTCGTTGTTGAAGGCAAAGAGACACAGACTAACACAACCAAATGGTTTTATGGCTCATTTTTATGCTATCTCTGAGCACATATCTCCTCTAATGGCATGGGGATTCCTAGGCTCTGATGAGGAACTAAAGAAGATGTGTTTTTATTTCAAGGTAAGGTACTTATATTAATTATATGAGTGAACTCATGTGACAGATAGTATAGATAACATAAGGGCACAAAAATTAATTTGAAAATTTCACGTTGCCAATAGAAATCATATATTTCCAGACCTAAAAAACTTGTTGAGTACAATTAATAGCAGCCACAGCATGCTTTCTGGACTATGGATGGAGTGAATCTCTCTTTGTGGCGAAGCAATTAAATACACTCTTTGTGAAAATTGGAATTATTAAGGAAGGTTGTAAATTGTTAATCTTTCCATCTTCATATCTCACTTAAGTTGCAAATGCACCACCAATGTCGCATCAATTTCACTTCTGATTTTTTTATGAACAAGGCAGTGGTGCTCCACAAACCATCCACCGCCAGAGTTCCCTTTCTAAGGTGGCTACCTTCAAAACAGACTTTAAGGTTTTTACCTCCTTGGGAAATTATAGGATCAGAAAACCTAGATGTCAACTTTGCAGGAATAGCCTTAGAATGTAGAAAGGCAAAGAATAGCTCAGGTTTAACCATCCTAAAAGGGCTTCAACTTAACTCCTGCCAGATAATGAGTGTGTTATCCACTTACGGCAGTAGGACAGCCTGATGAATTATTGTCCTTCTTCTCTCAAGCTTCTTTCATGATGAGCTTCTATGATAGAAATTTATCTGGACCTAAAAGCACTGCCCATTTGGGAGGAGTCTGGGAGAAGGTGACATAACAGGGGTCCATGATGAAGAATTGAGCTACCAAGCTACACCTTGCAACCTACAGCTACCTCAGTTTGAAGAGCAAAGATCTACTCCTCGAGCTACTGAATGAAACAGAGAATATAGAATGGGATATAATCGATCTCAGCAAAGTTAGAAGAAAATTAAAATACCTGATAACCCTTAAAAAGGATGATTTATTTTATTACAGAGGTATTAAGGATGGAGGACTTAACGCCTGGTACTCTGATAGAGTTTGCAGAGTGCATCAATAAGAACATAGCATAATAAATATTTCAAGAAAAATCCATCATGCAAGTGAGCATGAAGAGGCCCTAATGGAGTTTAAAGAAGAACGGACTAAACATATTGGTTAACAAACTCTTCGCCATAAGAGAATGGACAATTAAATAGAAAGTCCAGAATTTCAATGAAAGGATCATGAAAGAAGCTATTTAGAATATCAAGAAAATGAAGAACACAACACCTAAATATTTGGAAGTTTTTGGTCATACAGAAAGATGATGACTCAACAATTACAAATAAGGATAACACTGACAACTGTAACAGAAAACTTCAGCAACCCTTACAAGGAAATAGAAAATTATGAAGAGGAGAACCAAGATTTCAAGGTTAATTGAAGAAGCCCACCTTCCATTCTACCAGAAGAAGTAACTTCACCAAAATAATAGGAATAATAAGTTGAGCAGATGAAGTATTTGCCGAGTGTTTGAAACTTGGAGAAACAGAAATTGCTCCCATCATAGAGGAAGCATTTAATAACTGCCTTAGTATGGCAATGGCAAACAATGCCTTAGAGAATGCAGAATACCCAAGGATTGGAACCACTCAAGAATCGGCTTTATAAGAAAAGAAGGAAGTTAGGAGGATTTCAAGAACTACTGCACCATCAGTCTCCATCCAGTTATCTATAAAACTTCTCAAGGATGATAGAGGAACGTTTGTAGAAATATGTAGACACGTTCATCTGTTTAGTCAAGAGAACAAGCTGGATTCCGAAGAGCACAATGAACCAATTCCACATAGTACAGAAATATATCAGCATAACAATAAAACAACAAATTCATTCATTCAACAATAAAATAACAAAGGCATTCACTCAATGAATAGATTCAGTGAGTGCTTCTACTGCAAAACAAGCCGTAGAAAGCCAAGGGTGAGGGTACATTAATTTCACTTCAAAGTAATTTATAATTCCTCTGGATGTGTGCTCAGAATACACATACCTCAGACAACTTGTGAAAACAAGGCAGAAGATCGGAATTAATGCAGTTAATGGAAGAATCAAACTTGGGAGGATTGCCTTTGGAAGAAACTCGTAAATCCCAAAAATGCAGATGGCATTCATGGGTTGCGAGAAGAAAAGACAACCATAGGACAGGTCAGGAGTGATCAACTGGTCACCAAGAAGAAGACTGAAGGACCGATGGAACAGAGACAGAGTCAAGTGCCAAGGAGTAACATACCGAAGAGGAACTCAATGTATTGGAAAACATTTGGGGAGGCATACATCCAATGTCCAATTGAAAATGGATGATGATATGTATGTGTGTGTGCCTTAATTATTGTACACATGTGGTCCTTGAAAACCAAAAAGAGTTTGTAATGCTTGTTCATTAATTGTAGGCCTACTTTATAAATTTAACAATGGACGATTTAAAAGAGACAGTTGCATTAGTCATATTTGTAGCGATAGTATCACAAAGTTATTTATAACATGAAATTGAAACGGAAGGTCTTCAGTAAAAGCATTCTACCCATATTCACCTATGGTAGACAAATATGGGTTCTAAATGCAGCGTTAAGTTAAGGACTCCAGATCTCCTAAAGAGGTACAGAGAAATAGATAGATATGTTAGATAATGTTCTCCAATAGTTTTTTAGCGTTCCATTGGAAACTGAAACAAAAAACGCGTAAGGACTTAAATTACGCAAAACTTGCAAAAAAAAAAATTTCGAAAGTTAAGGCAATAATAACTCAAAAACCATTATCCTTTTTTCTTATCGATGTAGATTGGCATAACAGATGAGAAAAAGACGGCATAAGAGAGGGAAAAAAGGTCACAGTGTCAACGGCCAATTTATTTAGCAAGGAAAGAAACAGGATGCCATACATTAGCGAGATCTTTTACTGCTGGCCTTTACTTGTCATTGAAATATTCATAGATAACTTTATATTACACTACCACATGTTCTCATAGACCTAATATTCGTAATTACACAATAATATTTATTGTGAAAATTGAAAAATCTTCATGGAATGCTATTCTTTAAGTAAATTACGCGTAAAAATAATAGAATCTGGATAATAATACTCGATATTTTAAGTAACTTCTTTAGATAGCTATTTAGATTATATCGATTGATACAGCATGAATTGAATAGGACTCACTCAGGTTAAAAGTAATGTGATCTCAAGGTTATTGAGAACAATGATAACTTTGTTTATGCAATTAATATTATCCTATGACTCAAATCAAACAATTATTAACAAGTATAAACAATTGTAAACAACACGAATAAATAATTACATTCAGTTCTATTAGGAATACAATTATGGTCATAATTTGGACGAAATCGTAAGTGTGCAAAATTAGAAGTAAAGACATTAATATGAATAAAGCTTTAATTTTTCATAAAGCACATTAAATTACGTAAGAAGGTTTAACCGACTAATGGGAAATGATCAGCCGCTTTCTATGATTCGATCAGCTCATTTCTATGTTGGGTATGATATTTTGTAAATTTACCTAAAGTTTATTTACAAGTTTACCTAAACTAATTTATTTCTCCACTCCATTTGTAAAGAAAGGGGGAAAACATGTTTGGATGTATACGGTACATTGATCAAGAATGGATCGGGGAAGGTGTCCATAGGAAAAACAAATAGATTCACCCTTAAAGCAGAAAGAGGTGGTCATAGATGTATCAGTAGAAAAACAGAATCAATGATAATAATGAGACTAAATCTTATTTCCATAGTTCGTTCAGCAACACCTTGCTGTACAGAGAGCTTATGGAGAAATAAATACATGTAAACTTCCATTAGACACCATCTTAAACTCTAAAAAGGAGTCAGTTAATCCAGACGTTCCATCTTAACGGATAAAATTAAGATTTTAAGTTTAGTGGAGTTTTCCAATTCTTTGCTGCAAAATCATCGCTAAAATTACTAAAACTGCAATTTCCTTCATCCTCTCCAATATATAATGCTATATTTTCTTAGATTACTGTTTATACCTTGCGAATAAATAAAAGTCAAATGTTTACAATGTTTAAGGAGCCATATCTTATTAAAAAATAATTAAAGTGGAACGTAACCTCCAAAAAATAGGATCGTGCAATCAAATTTTTACATCGCCTAAAATGACTTTGTTTCTAACGAAAGTTCTTTGTTACGAAAAACTTGTCGCGAGAGAAAGTGAGATAATTGTTATTTTTATTTTCATGTTATTCTGAGTCGGTAAATTGAATAGAACTTTAGAATTTGAATTTAATACCTGAAAGCGGGTCCGGATCAATCCGAATTACGCTTACGGGTCTATTAATTTCGAGCGAAAAGTGACAATTATTAGCAATCGGAGCGCTAAGCCAATTACTCTCTCGGGTATAAAATAAAAAAAAACTAATGTTCTATTCAATATATCGACTCAGAATAACCTGTAAATTAAAATGACAACGTGGATCTAAATTTCTCTTGCAGCAATTTTTCGTAAGGTAGGTAACAAAAAAAATTTAGGCGATGTATAAATTTGATTGCATGATCCAATTTTTCGGAGCTTACGTTCCATTGTAATGATTTTTTAATAAGAAATTGTCACTCAAAAACAAGTATGATCTATCTTTTATGTATTCATTAGATATTAAGATTAATCGAAGGAAAAACTAGCATTTTATTTTGGATAAGAAGAAAGCAATGGCAGTCTTAGTAATGTTCTCGGCCGGTTAGGCGACTTTTTTTTCATTCCGCTATAAAATTAATTTCTTTCGTTTAAAAGATGAAAAGTGGTCACCAGCATGTAGAATCATGCTTTCTTATACATATTTCACCAAAATATCGGAAAAATCCACCAAGCTAAGCTTAATATCTATCCGTTTAAGACAGAACTTCTGCGGATTTCCCCGGAAAATGGACCTGCCTACGAGGCTAATCAATTCCCGCATAGGAAAATACTGCCTAGAATTTTTGAACGGCCTATAGGTTATATTTTTGACTTTTTTAATAAGTGACTGCATAATTTTTTAAGAGCGGTTCATTCTTCAGATTATGACTTAGTATGAAAAATTACAGAGAATAGCACGTAATACCGAAAAACTTCTTCGTGTATGGACGTATTTGTTCGATAACATTCATATACTATAATCCTTTAAGTTAGAACGTGAATTATAAGCAGCAAATCGTTGCGTACAATATATCTTCCTTTCCCGTACAAATATTTAGTGTATTTTAGATGCGGAACAATTATTCCTTTCAAAATAAAGAGATATCATTCATCACAATACTTTTCATTATAACTCAAAGAAGTTTAATACTTTATCATTTTATCTTGTATTGAATTAAATAATTTTTAGACACTAAACGAGTATCGGAAACCTGTTTCAGCTTTAAACTTCCATAATTTGTTATAAATATACCTTACAGTTTTATTTTTAGTTAAGAAGGATTAGGTTTCAATTACTTTTCAAATCAACCTATCTTCAATTATAAAGAAGTAGAATTTCATTCGAATGATGTAAGTTAAAAAAATTTAATTAGTATTTCATAAAAATAATATTTTACAGTATTCATCGACTTATTGATTCATATTTAAAAGTTTTTGCCTAAACGATACTTATTTAAACTTAACATTCTTCCTCTCATTAGATTGTCGTTTTAGAAGAAGGTCCATTTTTCTAGTCTAATTTCTCTTCTTTCCAAATCTTCAAACTTCTTACTTTTGACCCTATCCATGTAACTATCCTCAATTCTTTGTTCATGATTTTCATATAAAATGTAGAGGAAAAGATTCCTCTATTTTGCATAACCTTTTTCTTAAAGAATTTGAATGCTGTTTTTTCCTCATCGCGTCTTATTCATTTTCATTGCACTTATTTCATTAATGATCGATTCACCCTCCGCGTACAGTACTTTTCCATATTTCTTTTACTTCACTGAAACATTCTATTCATTCATTCCATTCACTTCAAACTGATTTCTTAATTGATGTTAAATTTCATGATTCTTAGTTATTAAATAATTCAGCCATTTTATGCACTCATTCCTCGATATTTCCATCAATTGCCTCTCTTTCCACATCCGTATTAGGGCCCCTCTGCCATTTTAGCATTTGATAGTATTATCTTCTTTCAATTTGTTTAACCTCTAATTTTTATAGAGATTTCTTTATTGACTGGTTTTCATATTTATTTTGCATACTAGATTATGATCTGACTCACAAGCTCCTCCATGGATCAATAATTTTATTTCATCTGTTTTTCGCATGTATATAATTGATGTGATTCTACACCTTCCAATTAAAAAACATCCCATTATTTTTAGATTATTCTTTTAGTTAATACGAAATATTTGATTCATTTCACTTTTTTATGTAATAATTCCACATTTTATCTTATTTCTCATTCCTTATGATTCTCGTCTTCGAAATATCATCTTTGAAATTTAACAGGATTCTCTTCTAATTCATATCAACACGATTCCCTTTACTCATCACTAAACATTTACAAATTCAACACCCGCAATACCTCCTATATTTATCTTTATCAAAGTAACTAAACGATAATCAATTCCTTTTTACTTCGTAATCCTCTTTCTCCAACGGCGAATCAAATATTTTTATCCTTTTTCAATATCCTTACAAGATTTTTCGAAATTTATAAAAAATCGTTCAAAATTCTATTTGCTAACTATTTCTTCTCACTGTTGTTCTATGTTGTATACGTGAGATTCCGCTTAACAGCGGCAAAACTTGGTACTTACACAAACATCGGTCAATTGATTCGGCAATGATGATTCAAAGATATGCAAGAAACGTGCCTATATCACTATGTAAAGCATAATCCGAGAGTTGAATTTAACTAACTTATTGTGATCTATTATTTTCTTCTATATTTTATAAAAGATTTGTTAAAACGCAAATCTGAAACTTACGGTATTATCAATTCGTGCTTGCAATTCGGTATCCTATATAAATTGTGAACTAAATTCTTCACGTAATAAATACTTAGCGAGTCCACAAGGACACAAAATGCTTTAAAAATACTCGGATGAACGCGGGTGTCAGATGCCTCTGAGCACTCACGTTCCGGAAAGGCACTCTTTCGGGTTGTGTGCTTTTATAACTCAAAATTTTCGCAACTTTCAGCAGCGACTGTTTCAACCCAAGTTACGATGAAATGAAGACATTATTCTAATTTTAATTTATAGACTTTTCAAAATATTAATCCAGGGAATGAGTTTTAAAAGGACCCATGTCTCCAATGGACAGATTTGGACGTTCTCTTTTTTAATGGATTTCAGTGATCTTATAACAGACGACAAAAGAGAAGAAATGGAGGACCAATCGATTACGAAATTTTTGTAAACAAACGGATAAATCTCGAAAGAGAAAATCTTAAAAGATCTCAATTGCATTCGATCTCATCAATGTCATAAATTTGAAAGATGTGCACAACCTATAAAGTTATGATTTAATGTTAGCATTACGTAAGAGACCGTTTTTTTCTTTACAAGGTCAAGCAGTTTGGAAAATTGATACAAAAAATAAATAGGTATAATAGGGAATAGGTACCAAAACCGTGAGAGAATCACGAATAAATACAATTGAGTTGATGATTATGAGACAATACTCCATAATATTACCTTTAATTTATAATTAAGGTAGAATTTTTACTACTTAATCGATAAATTTATGCTTATTACTGATGACCTACAAATTTCAAAATGTACAACATGACCTCCGGTTATAGTATACGATTTGAATTTTTAAACACGGAATATTACGGACGGAACACGTATGACACGGAATTTATGAGAAACTTTCTTGCAAAGCCCACTATTTTTATTCAATAGGAACCCATTGTACCTCCTCCTGGAACTACCCATCGGAAAGCTTGATTAATGAGGACATCTTTCAGAGTTGTCGGACAAAAGAAAGACATTTTCCATCGCTCGACAGAATTAAATGAAAATGAAGACGTGTGTGTATGAGTGAATTCCACAGATTATCAGTGGAGTTTATGATTAATCTATTGCTTTCCACATGCCTTCCAATAACTGCTCAATTATTTCCTACGTGAACCGCAAATTTTAGTCTAAATGCTAAGTTTAACATTTTAAATTCATCACTTAAAATATTTGTATTATATATTACCGTCTTAGTTACAATATTTTTTGAGAAGTAAAAAGCGTTGCAGTCTAGTATTGATTCCCGTAAACCCGAGTCCTTGGCAGCATCGATTGGATGGTCAACAGCATCTCTCCAACGAATGAAAGCTTGATATTCACAATCATCATGATGAATCATGAATTTTTTTTCAAAACCTGTATCTCTAAATTATTTCTCAGAATTATTCTTAGTCGTCATAAAAATACGGAATACTTTATTCACTATTATTGAACAATTTTACTGATCACCATGGTACCACGAATTCTTGTGGAGAGTAAAAGAAATATCACTGGGTAGATTTAAGGCCGGCTTTTCTTGTAATTCTCTTTTTCTATCTATTCATTCTTTAATTTAGATTCGGTATCCTTAATGCAAGTCAAAGAGTGGAATTCTTCGAGAAAACCGATTTTCCATTCAAAATCAATCGTTAAAATCATTTTAATCGCAATTTCATTTTGCATGTTATTAATTCTCATACTTTGCTGCCTGAAAATTGAGATTAAATCAGAAAAATAAGTTGGTTGGAACTAAAATGATTATAAGTTAGTTAGAAATAAAAAATAGATTCGAAGCTCTTGAGGAAGAAGATTTTAGAGATAAAGTCACTAAAATTGTGATTGAGGCAGCAAAAGAAGTAGGAAGTTCTCTAAGAGGGAGGATAAAAAAAGAGATGAAAAATGGAAAGTGATTAAAAAAGGAAGGAACTGAAGAACTCAGACACTGTAAGAGATAGTATATCGAGCTTTACGTCGATTAAATTTAAGTCGATCTGAAGCGCAATCAAAGAGAACGTCCGGAATGTTCATGAAAAGATTGTGAAAAGTCTGAAAATGACAAAAGCAGGAAGTAGGCTAAACAACGCCGAACAATTGGGAAGAAGCAGATTTTGGCAAAGAAGATGGCGCAACAATGACCGACAGGGATACTATACGTAGAAGAACACTTCAGTCGCCTTTTCAAGAAAATAGATAACTGTGAACCAAGGGTTGAAAGAATCATACCTTTCATTCTACCAGAGAAAGTAACTGCAGCAATTAAAAGGATGAAGAACTATAATAATTCTTTTAGTTTGCTGTCTGAAAATTGAAATAAAATTAAAGTGGTGCAATAATGTAGATGGGATGACAAGAAAGAAAACGATTTTCGTTGCCTTGTAACGCCCTCAATCAAGGATCTACCTTTCCTCATCCTTTTGAGGTCTTTTTTGAAACGATCCAAGTGTTGTGATATTCGCTTCTTCTGTGTTCGTAAACTAAACATAGAGAACACTCTCTTACAGTTTTGGTT
This sequence comes from Pantala flavescens, assembly GCA_020796165.1. Taxonomy (NCBI): domain Eukaryota; kingdom Metazoa; phylum Arthropoda; class Insecta; order Odonata; family Libellulidae; genus Pantala; species Pantala flavescens. The sequence continues at coordinate 66,336,152 of CM036879.1, read as the reverse complement.
GAAGTAAAAAATTCATTTTCGTCTATTGACTTACACCGTATACGATTCAGATGATACATTTAATCAGCAATTTAGATAATCTGTATTTGAAATGATTCATAAAATTTTAATACGTTGGACGTTCGATGTTAATTTTTGTTTTTATAAATGGGTCGATTTTTTTGAAAATTGATCGTCTAAAGCAGAGGTTTCCAAACTTATTTGTGTCGTAGACCACTTGCTATGTTTATGCGTTTTGGGTAGACCCCCTACTTACCTGATTTTTTTTGTAAATTTCTAACTGTAGTGAAGTGTTAAAAACTCAAATTAAAAACACGTCATAAGTATTTTTTTATTTATCAATTGAATTTAAATTGAAACTACTCAAAATAAAATTTTTTATCTGTTATATAAAATATATATGTAACATAAAATAAACCAAACAAAAAGTAAATATTTTACGTCACTCTTCGAGAGATTTCTAAAATATAAATCACATTTACTGAAATGCGTTATTATGACAGTTAATGTAGATTTTAAAAAATTCAAATGATCTGCACCACTGTGTTGTATTATTTTCGTTCCTTTCCTTTGAGTGTATATATCGTATGATGTTGGTATTATCGCTTAAGGGATTAATGACTAAAGATCAAGTCAAGTTTAACATCCGTACTAAACAATTGAGATTCGACCTCCGTCGAAAATGTTGGCGTCCCTCAGCAATTTCATCACATACTTTGCGCAAGCTTCTTCGCCCGCCAAACGACATCGCCCACTCGAGCGATCGTGGCGCCACTCAGCGAGTGAAAGAAGTACGAGGCAGTGCTGGATTGAGCCAGTAACGACGCGGCACAGACTTGTGTGATACTAATCTAAGTTTGTTGTCTCGAAAGAATAGATCGCAGAGAGGATTTACCGAGGAGTTATGCAGTGAACAGGTATGTGGTCATCTTCGCTATATCTCCCTAATCAAGATGGAGTCCTTAATCGAGGTAATATTCCTTCCCCGGACAAAAATCGCTTCCTCGGCGTCACGCGGAGACTAAGGGATTTTGCACCGTAATTAGGACGACCGTTCCTGTCATATCCTTCACCTACTCCGATGCTATTTCGGTTCAACTCTCTACATTTAGACATCGTTCGACTGATGAAGTGACAGTTTGAGAACCGTTTGAGAAAAAAATGATCGAAATTCTTAAAAATTTTACTCACAGGATCGATCGAAGCATGGTTGGACAACTCGACATTTTTCGAAAATTTTAAGCTTAAGCCCACAGAGAGTAAAAAATACAATGAATGTTGATGACCCTCGCTTACCTTGCGTGGCTCGCATTTCTAAAGGATGAAACCGTTACTCAGCTTCCTTTCGGTAGAAGAAAAGTGACTATAAACCATTGGTATGTTTCCCTTTCAAATAACCTCCCAGTTTGATGCTTTTGCAGTAAGATTTTAGTCAATACCTGGTAATCCTTCAACACTGAAAAAAATTTTAAGGTCAATACGGTATGATTATTTTAAAATAAGCAATGTTGGACTCGGTAACATTCTCGGAGAAATTCTGATAGACAGGAAAACATTAATAAGTATTGAATGTTCGACCACTCCCTCAAAGCGTGCTGCAGGAAGGTGAGCGCGCGTCATTCTGTACTTCGCATCTTCTATTGCAAACTATTACTGACCCCAGCCAAAATCATTTTAAAGCTCGGATATCGTTTCTTCAAACGGCGAACGACAAAATGAAGTTCACAAAGTTTTCTTCATTCGATCGACTAATATTCGTGGAAATGTTATATGTAGGCGATGTTAACGATTCAAAGACTAATTCTTTGAAATATCCTTAAAAGGGGTCAGATTAAACGTAAAGAGGCTTGAGCCAATAGTCGTTCTCAATAAAATAAGTTAAAATTAAGATATTTCACATGAGAAAATCTAACATCTCAGGTTTGTGTAGCTATGGGGATGCAAAACGAATATCCGGAGATTAAGACGACAGAAAATTTTTCATCCAAATCAAATTTCAATCACCAATAAAGATCAAATCAAATAATAGAAAAAGCACTGGTCCATATAAACCTCGGAATTTAAACCTTGGAAAATATTTTCATCCTCATAATATTAGTAATGGAAGAGGAGGAAATTTGGTGTTGCTATAGTGAAGGCATACTTCCTTCTTCCAGAATTTGAATGGATTTATGATGAAAATATACGGATTTCTCTTCAACTGACAATTATAGAATTGGTCTTAGACGTCGTTTCTTTGAATTCATTCTCCGGTCGCCCATTCGAAAAATAGTCTTTCGACCGATTCACTGCATTAACTTTTTGTTTGTAATTCTGACATCAATCGCAGAAAATAATATCTATGAACGTTATGGTAATGAAGAACAACTTTAATGAAATATTTACCTTCTTGTCTCCTCTCTTAATATTGTTCGAAATGATTGAAAATGAAGCGAAGTCGGAGTGCGTTTTAGAAATTTTGTCCTGATAATTTGTTGATAAGTTTGATCAGAGCCGTGCGAATTTTCGCCTGACGGCGATTTTTCTTATGCAAATCGATTCTTATTTAAGGAAATCAATTTACCAATTTTGTACTTCTCGCGTCTCTATCACTTCTCGATCTCAAATCATATTTCTAAGATATGATCAATCTAAATTATAAATTGCAAACTTACCTTCGTAACATTCCGCAGAACTCTCGTTTATCAGTACTTCAATCTTCCTATTACCCTAATAGAATTCATTAGAAATCTTTATCGCCTTTATTGAAGCATAATTATTTTAAATTCAACTATGTTCATGAGTCGAAATCGCTTTTTCACCGAATGAGATATCATTTCCGTGTATTTGCATAGTGTCCATGTGGAGGCAATTGTTTACCAAAAGTATCAGCTCATGTGTCCTGTTATCACAAAACAAACATTTCCAGTTTTATTTAAATGATGAAAAATAACCCATGTTATTGGTATACATATATCTGGAATGGATTTCCTTCTTCTGGCGTTCGCCATCATCGATTAATTTATTGGACGAAAGACCGGTGAAAAATTACGATGATATCTTACTATATTTACACCACCAATTCTACCACATACGTAATGCATTGATATTGACGGTTAAAGAACATGCATTAAGAACCAAAAACTAACTTTTAAGTTACAAGTATTTCGTGGCTATAATATTATAATGGAATGGAATCCAAACCACGGATATAAGAAAGTTAAATTATATCATTCAATTTAGTTAATGCACACCAACGATTTCACTAATAAGAAACAAATATCTGTGATATGGATTTATTTTTTCGTAGTTTACAAGCGAGAATTCTGTCAACAGTACTGGTGAATTACTTACTCGTCCACACCTAGTATATGCCGATGACATATTTACCAAGTTAAACGGAAAGGAAACACAGAGACATGACTGGGACTATAGGGGCATCACCTTAAAACAAAAGCAGAGTTGACGCGGTGAAGTAGTAGTCAGCATCTGCCGCCAAGTGTATATAGTAATGAAACGCTATTCTCTCTAATATAATTATGATGATCCTCAATCGAATTCTACTGGCAATTCTTATTTAGATGTTAACACAGTCGAAACGGGAAAAAACACCAATAGAACCGAAAAACGATATTCAACGAAGTTTCTTGAAGTGGAATCTAAAATAATTAGATTAAGTGATGTTCATGAATTTGCGATGTCTTCTGCCTGATGGATTTCGGATCTTCCTACATTGTTTACGCACTTGGCAATAACCTTGTGGGGGATATGTTATCATTGAAGCCGTCTTGGATATACTTCCATATCAAATCAGAATGTGCAGGGAGCGGCAACATAATTTCCACTTTTAAAACGCAATTAAACCAGTTATGTGAATTAAATAGGATCTTGCATGATTTTTTGCGGCATAGGCACACATCTTAATTTTTTTATATGGTTTCAAGATTAAATCAGTAAGATGACGTCCCACATTCTCCATATCCTTAGCTAATATCGCCTAAGTCCAATTCATCTAGCTGAGCAAAAAAATCAACATGTTTACATACGGAAAAGAAGAAGCAAAATTGAAGCTCTTGGGTGATGGGCAGTATACTCCAGTCCTTGTCTTAACGTATTGACTCATATAATAATTCTGTTAAATTTAAGCAAATTGCAATAACAGCAAATCCACACGAATACGGCGAATTCCACACAAACTAAGAGGTCACTTAAAATCTCAAACGAGATCCGTTACAACTTAAAAAACGGGTCAAGAAAGGAATTTATATTGCCCAGCAGAAATTTCGTTCCTCACACTAAAAGAACTGGGGTTATGAGTGTAAATAGTATAAAGGACTATTATATAAAATAACAAATTTGAGTCATTCGTAAAAAGATGACAAGGATTCGAAATAACGGGAATAGCTGATAACGAGGGGCATTTCATGTAGTGCTAAGTCTATGTTAGAATACACTTTTTGTTCTATTCTCAAACTTAATTCTGCATCCTAGATCGGCGAGTTAAATTTTTATTTAATCTTCTCGTATATATTAAATTTATCATAGAAATCTAATAGCATAATCAAAGTTAATGATGTACTTTGAAAAGTATGGTTGAATTCAGGCTCTTATACTTATCACCATAGATTACACGAATTTTGCTCGGGTACTACAATTTCGAGATATTTATCGGTTTACCAAAGCAATGATCACTTTCATAAAAAATAAGCAGTAAAAGTAAAACTAATAATTAATGGAGAAGAAAATTTGATGACATTCTCATGGAGCACAGCTTCTCTCACACTATATTGTATTTTTATTTTGTACTCACTAAGTGCCTCATCGATTATCATAAAAATGTAAAATAAAAAGGAGATGAATAATACTCTAAAGATAATTAAGTGCACCACCAGGATCTTCTTTCAAAGGAAGCGATTGTAGAATCAAGTTCAAATTTATGGTTTTCATTTTTATCGATATTATAATAAAAAATATAATCGTTCCATAAAAAAAGCATTCCTTTAAAAATTGTATAACGAAAAGTGGTAAACATAGCGTTAAGATGCTACATTGTGTAAAACTTTGAGCCGAATGATCATAAGAATACAATGAAATTATATGTATGACAAATAAGTATCTGTGAAAGCTGTTTTATTCTTACAAACCTTTTGTGTATTGGAATACCCTGATAACGAATTTTGACAAATCCAAATGAACGATATCCGAAGGTGAATACAGAAAGAGGTCTGTAAATCTTAAGGACGTTAGTGTATCAAGAGAGAATTATGTTCCTGATTTTCATGACATTATAATTATTCAGGACATATTACCTTATATATTTCCTCGACTGAAAATATTTACAAAATGATCTTTGCATGACTGATGAATGACTTTTATTTCGCATGGATTTTTTAGTTGAACGTGATCGGAGGGATTGTTATCAACAAGAAATAGTGTTATAGTTAATCTTTTCGTCTTACGGAATATGGCATACCTTGTCAAACAGAAAAAAAGCTTTTTCTTCAAAAATATAGACGATATTGTTCTTCCACCAAGAGGTCCCCTGTTTCAGGTATGTTTTTTAGTTATTTTTACTTTTAGTCCGCTTATAGGCGACAAAAATCGATCCTTCAACTGTTTGAAATAGTTTATTTCAGATATCCTTTAAACATTTTGATAAATGAAGTCTATCGTCTGAACATCCCTTTAACAGAATTAGACATACTTCTATTTAACACCAAATCGTCATCGCATCAAATGCGTCCACTATTATTTCAGCTGTTCAGCAACTCTCATTCTGGTGTTCATTTAACCAACGAACTTTACGAATCGAGCTAAACGATATTTAAGGTATAAAATAAAATTATTCCACCGAGTATATTTCAAATATTTCGCTGATATCGAGCATTATGCTACTCACCACGCAACTTGGAAGAAAACTTATGAAGAATATATATAAACTACGGGTTTTAGGAGTAGAAAACATGTTTGGAGGGCAAAGAACGACATAAAGCGGTCCTGAATTTTAAAAGCGATTATGAACGGCAAAAATCGAATTTGCATTTAATTTTGCCGAAGGAAAGAAAAACATATTGGAAATTATAAGGGGCAATCTTTTCAAAGTGTGGCTAAAGTAACGATGACACAGGGGAAAAATATTAATGACAAGATTATTATACTTTACAAATGAAAGGATAGAAAATTGCTGTAGAGTTGATGAAAAATACGACACAACCTATACTATTCGGGCGATACGTATTAAGTCGTAACGAGTAAATAAAAACAACTTTAAGGACCCAAAACGCACTTCGAAAATCCATAAGCTTTTGATTTCTCTCGATTTTATTGTAAAAAACAATAATATTTAGCATACAAATTAAATTACAAAGTCAGGTAAATACAAAATAAACGGCTCTTGTGGATTCGTTCCCCTTTAAAATATAAAATAAGACTTAGAATACTTCTCCATCGACTTTAAAGATTCCACAAAATTCTGTGAAAGATACTAAGTAATCTTTTTCTTCTTGAATATGTCGCGTCCAAGTCTTGAACATATTAATTTAGAGAATAATTCCTATGGTTTAATGAATGTATTTTAATTCTATGAACTATTTTTACCTTTTCTTCTGGAATAAGTTTTTGGGAATATTCAGGTCAATCTTCTCGCGAATCCGCACAGTTCACAAACAAAATCAGTTTGTATCCATCAATTAGGTATCAGTCAAGATATCCTGAATGTATAGATGAATGAAAATTTAACTAAAATATAACCTTCGCTCATTTATGGTATACAACAAAGATTTAATTTATAAGAATCAGGAATTTAAAATGCAAAATATTGCGACGCTGTTTACAAAGCGTTTACCTGTTTTACCCTTTACATTAAATTCCGTGGTGAGCAACCTTTTCTCGTTAATCACTCATTTCATTCAAACCTTTTACTTTTCTTATTCCAGAAGGTCCAAAAGAATTTCTTGGAGTAAAGGGAAACTTCGGTTTCAGTAATGTTTTTTGAGAATCTTATCACTGGAATTAGCTCCGTACCCTCTCCGCTCTGGACAAACCCCACTGCTCTGCTACCTCTGCCATTGCCCACTCTCCTATATTGATGTATTTGTAACATTCCGTCACCCGATGATGGCCATCGCTGTAACCGGTCATGTAATTTTTATACAAAGCGGAAAAACGTATTCATGTTTCTTCGTTCCTCATCGAAAGTTGCAAAAGAACAGTCCATTAATGCAAATATTAGTCTACAGACAGCACGTTTTGTGCCATCATATATTTTAAATGTTGATTTATTTCGACAATTTCATAGTAACGCATTCGTTGCTTAGAGGATTGTTTTTTTGCACACTACGCTAGTAGCTTATTAAGTGAATTACAATACATACTTGGACACAATCTCAGCTTTAGATTCTCTCCACGGAATTGGAATCTCTTCTTCCGACGTAAATAAAGAAAACGCCTGCTGAAAGCATTTCTCTATATATTAGATCGACAGAATGAATGCAGCTAATTAGGCTAATTGATAAAGATGTAATAAATAATTGTTATATGCCTTTCCCTCATTATAATAAGCACATTACGGACGAGTTACGGTTTTACTCGCATTAAGCACGTATATAAGGTTTGAATGAAATGGGGTCTGAGTGATTAACGAGAAAAGGTTTATAACGTTTCTCCCCTCGTATTCTCTGTCTTTACACGTCACCAGGATCGTAACTACTTTATTTAAATACTGATTATATTTATGTAAGACGCAGTTCATGAGTGTATTTTCGGTAGCCTCTTTTATACTTCACGAAGGCGAATTCGTGTTTCTGATTTGAAGAAATTTCTGAGTGAAGAAATTCCAAACCAAAAAACCAAAGAGAAATAAAACTGAAAACTTCAGCTCGTTTTTGACGATACTTTTTTATTCTTCCTTATTAAAAATGAAGTACCAGATGCCTGTGTACATTAACTGTGTCCGATTCCTGAAAAGGAAATGATCTCTTCAGCACCATGTAGTAAATAAATAATAAAAACTTTTATCTACAACTTTATGTATGTATGTACGCATATAGTTAAAAATTATGAAATAGTACGGTTAAAAATAATCTATAACCATAAGCATGATTGAAAATCATAGTTTCCTGATAAGGCATGAGGTGTATTGAAATACTGAAAGTTTCGAACAAATATCATTACAAGAGTTTTTAACTCTATATAGTAGACTTAAGAAAGAGTGGTTGCCGGGAAAAATACCCAGAGGAAGTCCGGAACAAAAAGTGTGTGTAAAGCGACAAATATCTTTCATAAACTCCTTCTGTTTTTCAGGCATCATGGACTTCCTATTACTGCTACTACTTTTTGTGGGCGGCGCAAGGCTTGACGACAGTGTTCACATTCGATCCAAGTACGGTCAGATGGTGACTTCCAGCACACTCCGGTGGGTAACGGGGGAATCTGGCAGCAAACCTGAGGATGCTGTTTTGGGCTCCGTGGAGATGACGGGAAGCCAAGGGGAAGAAATGGACGAAGAAGATGTATTTGTGTGCAGAGCGAGGCATAACGGGGCTTGGCTACCTGGAAGGCTTGGGTCGAATTCCAAGGCCTGTCACGTGTCCCTATTAGGGCACGTATATGCCATCGATAGATACGAAGTACTACAGAACGAGGAGAAAGGTGGAAGGCTAACCTGGGTCCACTGGAATCGGAATACCTACGTACCAGAAGGTGCGGTAGGCGGTGGGGACTCAAAACACTACTACGTTGCTCGCAGAGCAGCCAAAGTGACTGGAGCAGAAAACCGAAGTCACTTTTTAGTGGGTAAACTGGACACTACAGAAGGAATGGGGAGGATTTCGGTGGCTGAGAATCCCAAAGAAAGGTACAAGAATGGTCGTAGATCTGCATATGAGGTAACAGACGAAGTTGAGAAGCATTACACAGATGGACAGGTCCTAGTCGAGACAGAGCCGGTGAGTTACGAGCTATCTGGTCTCCAGTTCAACCGATGGAGAAGCAAAGTGAAGAGAACTGAAGTAGTCTTGGCGACGGGACAGCTGAGGAACGAAGAAGGCGGTGAGGAATCACTAGTGGACACCGTTCTGACGTTCACTTCAGATTTCTCCGTATACTGGGGCCAAGGAAAAGCGATGTTGAAGGGTTTACCCACGGCTGTGGTCGACAAAGAAGGAAGTAGTGGCGTGGAAACATTTCAATGGGGCTTGGAGGAAAGGGGATCGAAGCAGGAAGTGAAGAGAGTGGAGGGGAAACTGTTACCAGGGACGGCAGCCAACGTAAGCGTTATTGCTAACAGAACGGAGATAGAGACGCTATATACAGGCAAGTTGGTGTCTTACTTCGCGGACGAGAGTCATATGAGTAGACCAGTGAACGGGTCGCGGAGAAGAGTAGAGCTAAGGGACGTTAAAGTAGTAGTGGGGCCAGCGTTCTTCCTTAGCGACTACTCCTTGGTTCCCACAACCACCGAATCTCCCACCAGTCCACCCACTACTACGAGAGAACCAGAGGCCCCAACACCGGCAGAATCCGTTCAAGAGGAAGAGGCACACAGTATGCTCGATATAGCTAAGGAGTGGGACACCTCTTCAGCAGATTACTTACATGCAACTGCACTCTCGGTCATCCTTGCCTCTCTTTTGATGACATAGAAAGTCCGTCCTTCGTTTCTGCTTTTTGTTCCAGATGGGTCCCAATACGCGGTCCATCATTTCTGGTCCAAATTCTATTCAGCAAAATTCTGGTTAACTAGCCAGTTGAGGTTATCGCAATCAGCTTAGACTACCAAGCTTTGCAGATCAGTATTATCATAATATATTTATTTTCTTTTATTATAACTGCAATGTTAATTGCAGACTTCGTCACTATATAAAATTCACGAGGAAAAGTAATTCTTGATACATATTTTACTTGTAGATTGTCAAGAAATGCGAACTGATAATTTTTTTCTCCTCGGATATTCTTCAGATTTCGAAACAATTCTTTCACCTAGTCTATGTTGTTGCCGATCATTCTAAACGAAGGCGATGCATACCAATAACCTTGAAGTGTGACCATTTCAAACATAGCTACCGAATCCAATCCTTCAATCACTTCTATAATGATATCTAAGATCCTAAACAAGCAGACTATGATCGGGTAACTTAAAAAGGTAAAATGTTCGCTGAAATTTAAGTACACGAATCTCACTAATTTCCATTCAAAATCGTGGCCTCAAAATTATGACTGAAAACATAGTTCACGTTTGGTAGAAGAAGTCGATTTTGTATCGAAAGTTTCTGCAAAACGATATCTTCCATCAACAATAAGCAACAATGTGATGCTTGCATACCAAATTTCCAACTGAAATGCCTTAAAGTTTTATAAGATTATTTTCTTATCAGGAAGATTTTTTGACAGCGTCCCGTCGTCATCTCAATGTGAAGTTTATATATTTAGTCCTTTTGAATACCTTTCATGTACATAAATATCTCTCCTATAAGATGGAGGAGAGCTGTAATATATATTCCATAGGCTGTAACTTTTAATCGCATATATAATACACGCATAAATTGTAAGAAACAGTACATCTTAGAGTAAGAAGAGAGAAAATTTTAATCAGTGTGTGAAATAATTGTTTCGATTCTTGTGTAAGTATGTTGTTCTTCTGTCAATACGTTCGACTAATTAGTATAATGTATGTATTTAACCCTTGTTTTCGACGTGTAAAAGAACATTCCATTGAGCTGATTTATTTCAAGAAGACAATTTTAGTATTAAATGGATTTAAAAGAAGCTGATTAACTTTTATTTTCCTTCATATAAGACCGACTACGAATCAAATCTTGCAATTCAAATTTCTATGAACATCACAATAATACAAGGTTTACTGTTTTATCAATCAACTTCTCGGACATATCTCGGATTTCATACGTATATTTTTTCGAGAGATAATTCGGCTCACTCATTGATAAACAATATCGCAGCGTATTGCGATCGATTTCCCATTTATTTCCTAAGGCAGCATTATTCCCGCACGGGTGTCGAACTGAAGGATATTCTTCGCATTCAATTTTCAACATTCGCGTAAGTAATATCATTATAAATTAAATAAAGTTCATAGCAAAATACAATCAAAAAGTAACTCAAAAGGATTCCCGATTTCCCTATGCATTTCTTATGGAGATACAGTAAGACCCAACTTAACGCGGTTTCTTGGCTTTCTCATAAATCGCACACTGTATTGATACTTGATGTATATGTGCGGCAAGGAAACGGCCATGCACCAACCAAAAGAGGTGCACTTTATAGTGACGGTGATATGTAGATGTACTATGTATTTTTTAACGCTCCTCCGTAAGTCTGTCCAGAAAAAAGGTTCCAACTGCATTCCCCTTAGGCGCAAACTCAGTACAAACGCAGCTTTCCTACATCACAATTGATTTAATGGTTCTCATCAAGGTTATCAGGTGTATAAAGATATAAATATTTTACTTTATTGTGATAATTGAACTGATAATTTTCTTATTCTTTGTTCTTTTCACCGATCCCCATTACATATACGTGTTACGCTGTTTCGTTTAGCGCTCGAAGTTATTGAATATTATCCCCCGCGTTAAGCGGGGTCTCACTGAATAGTAAACGCACCCTAAAATCGAATCAACGACTATTTATGACATTATCACGGAGGCTAAATATAAAGTCGCGTCCTAGCTATGCATGTGCAAAACGTTCTACTCGAGCGGGAAGTGCCCCAAAATAAATTCGAAAATCTAGCACATGTTTATTGTTATGGGGAAAATAGAGATTACGGGTCCCTCTGGAATCGAACCCAGGACACGAAGTCAGATGTTGATTTTTTTCAAAGTTTACTATATGCATATCTATAAATATACGAAGTTTGAGTGATGTATATATCATACTCAGGTATGTTTTTTTAAAAATTTGAAAGTATTTCACCTCCTGGCATCGAACCCATAACCATGTGCAAGAAAACTAGAGCATTTTTCTGTAGATATATATAATAGCAATAGCCACATGAAATCTTATTGTTCTGACTCATAAGGGAGTATTTTAAAAAATCATTTAAAATTGACCCCATGCATTCTTACGGGGGAAAGTCAATATTTGGGGCCTCCTAGAATCGAACGCATGCTAGATAGGGTCGGTTTCCTATTTTTTTCTCAGGTGAAATTCAGTGGGCCATCACGTAAAAAAATCAGCGAGCCTGTGGCTCCAGTGCCAGGTCATGATATATTTTAAAATTTTAATAAAATCATATCTTAATATGATACATAGATCAATCAACCTTCAACTTTGAAAAGGTTCAAGCTAGAAAAAAATATTTTAAATTTCATAAATTCTCCAAATATCACAGTAAGCCAGCTGGTGAAATATATTTCCAAACTTGGAAATAATAAATCTAGTTTAAAATGATATATAGATCATTATTATTTCGTAAAATTGTAAATACGTACAGTATTAAGCTTGAAAAAAAAAATCGACAGTTTTTGTCTGCTTCATGTGTTTGATTCCAGGGAGACCCGTAATCTCGATTTTTCCTTTAAGGCAAGATTTTCAAAAATTCATTCATCGCACATAGTAGAAAATTCACACATCGTATCTCAATGTTCAGCATTCGTAAAAAATACTCCTTTTGAGGAACCTCCAGATAACACTTAATCTTGAAGTGTATAAAAAACACGAATCTTAAATAAGTAAGGTGCTGATTGTCCTTAGTTATGTCCCCGGGATAAAAACTACTTCAAAAATGCATGGGAAATCGTACTTTCTTCATAAATTACTGACAAAATGACGACCAATATAGTTGAAAAAGTATGTAAATATTCAAATAGTTTTCGCGAATTAACTCCATAGGCTCTTATGGCTTTTAAGTTTTCCTTATATCTATAAAACATGAATAGATTGCTCAAAATTTTCTTCTTGAGTGAAAAGTGCATGTTGTTCAGCCAAATTATTTCAACAAACACTACTAAAGCAGAATGATGCATCTGGGAGTTTGTATATTCAACTGAGAAATAAAGTTACAATTGGATAAAACTTACAAATATCAAAAACATAATTTGCAAGAATATTATAGCAGTTATTAGAGAAATAGGATAATCCTGAAATATTTGACTAATCTCTCTCAATAAGTTTATAATTTAGTAGATTAAAAAGTAATTTCAAATATTTTCATTTCTCTGGAGTCAAATAATTACTAATAACAAGGAGACTGCGGGGTTTAGAATAAAGCCGGTATGGATGTGTAGCTTAGACATTTTACGATTGCACGATCCAATTTTTTGGAGGTTACGTTCCACTTTAATTATTTTTTAATAAGATATGGCTCCTTAAACATTGTAAACATTTGACTTTTATGTATTCACTAGGTATTAACAGTAATCTAAGAAAATATAGCATTATATATTGGAGAGGATGAAGGAAATTGCAGTTTTAGTAATTTTTCGCGATGATTTTGCAGCAAAGAATTGGAAAACTCCACTAAACTTAAAATCTTAATTTTATCCTTTAAGATGGAACGTCTGGATTAACTGACTCCTTTTCAGAGTTTAAGATGGTGTCTAATGGAAGTTTACATGTATTTATTTCTCCATAAGCTCTCTGTACAGCAAGGTGTTGCTGAACGGACTATATGTAAGTACGATGGCGTCTTAAGAAAACCCATATCTTGCGGGGATTTATCAGCATGAAACAACCTTAAGTTGCTGTCAACATGGCTGTTCTTATTCATTTTTGATCAATATTTTGGAAAAAGTCAAGAAATACAAATGGGTGAGGGAACTATGATCTGTTTTCCGATTTCTTCTTTTGTGTATCGATAGTGAGTTTCTGAAATGGGATTAGAGCAATAAGTGCGAAAGAGAACAAAGATGAATAACTGATGCATAAGTTATGTTGGTATCCAAGTGTCGGTACAGATATACTTCTGAAATTGAATCTGAATATCCGAATGTTTTTGGCCTCCAAAATACGAACTTAAATTTCAGCAGAAACATGATTAAATATGACGATTCCATTTGTGGAGATTATCATTGAAGAATTAGAAATATAAATTAAAGATCCCTTTTGTGTACCGTTATAACAACATATTTTCTATTCGGTGAGCCTTAAAAATTGATGAGAAAAAATATAAATTTACATCATTATTACATTTAAATATTGTGCATAAAATTTTATTATAATTACGTATATAATTTTTCGTCGAAATCGGAATTTTGATTTCTACATATTAAAAAAAACGTTAAATTTTAGGTTTACCGAATTGATAAATTTCTTCGCATTGGAGAAAATTTAAATGAAAATTCAATATACGCATTGACTCCCGTTCCTTGACTCCTTTTTCCAAATAAAAATTTCTAAAAATGAAGATAATAAAAATAAAGAAGACTTTCCAATATGTATAAAAATAACCTCATAAAAATCCGTTGAAATTCACAAATCAGGATTTAATTTCAGGATAATCTGGATTTAATAGTTCACCATAATAAATTAGTGAAGCAAAAAATTTTTCCGAATTAAATAAATCTGACTACCTTATTTGCGAATTCTAGAAAATGCATTCTGCAATGAAGGTCATATTCCTCACACAACTTTATCATTCCTCGCAAGAAAAAAAATTACGCATTGTCTCTCTTAATGCGAAAGGAAAGATCAACTCTTCAACCAAGATATAAATTTAAGAAGTATGCTAAAATGAAATATATAAGAGAAAAAGTTAGTTTCATCATATAAGAGGTAATTGAGAAGAAGTGTACGATACAATGAATATGAACAATTGATAATATTTGCGTAATTTAGCGAAAGATAAACAAATGCGGAGTTACAGAGTTCGTGGAAATCGCTATTGCTCATTTTTACTGAAATTTTCAAACTTATCCTTTGGTGTAAGAAAATATAATATCTTACAAATATTTAGAATTTTCAAAAGAGCAAAATGATCTTTTAATGATACGTCACCATTAAGTAATGTAGATACGCAAAGTGACGAACTTTTTAGTGAGTAATCACTCGATAAATTGTTCTTTCCCACTGGTGCACATCGTCTTTTCGGTACTTTTTTACAACATTTTGGAAAAATCACTAAAAAGAACCTATGAGATAAGGTATTTTATATAGATGTTGCATTCATCGTTTGAAAGAAAAATGACTAATCAACTTTCCCACTCAACAGAAGTTCCTGATGAAATTAAATATCGGGTAAATTTTCATTGTATTTTCTCAAAAAATATATCATCGCTAATTTTTATTAGAATAAGTTTTAGTTGACATATCCCAAAAATAATATTTAAGTTTTAATCCTTTTTTTTTTCAATCCAAATCTCTTTCTTCGACGTGTGATTTTGCTGGATAACTTGTGTAATTTTTAAAAGATTTCTTTGAAAGTTCTCTTTGGTCTTGGAATTGACGTATCATTTAGGAACTCAAAGGCACTTTATCACAAATATTTTCATTATAACATAATTAGATGCATAACCTGTTCCTATTAAAATCAATGATCTAGAATTCACATGAAATTTACATTATGCATCCAAATCGATACATTTTTTGTTTAGTAATGAGATTCTGGTTTTCTTATGGATACTCAAAGATAATACAAAACAATTTAAAGTTAGCCGATTCTATTCATTTCTATTCTCATTTTTCCAAAATATTACTCAACCAAAGATTATCTGAAAGACGATGTGCACAACCAGAAGAACAATTTTATCGGGCGATGTAGATAAATTTTTAACTTTTGTATAGAATAATATCGATATGCAATAGAATTCAAAATTGATCAAATGCAATTTCGTTCGCGAATTCCAGCATTTTCGACACCTAAGCACGTTTAATCAACTCAAAAAATTAAACATAAAAACAGAAGTTATAATAAAACTGTACAAAATAAGGTTTTAAAGAAAGGGACTTTTGAAGATTACCAAATGGCCAAGGAATTGTCACATCTCCTTTAAAAAAAGCATGAGCTCACCCATGACGCCGAGCTGCTGAGGACTTAAAGAGGTATCCACCGACGCAGCCGATGACACTGATGGCTGCCGAATCAGCGGACGCCGATCTGCGAGGAAAATCGTTTTAAACGACCCCTTCATCAAATTTTCGTACATTAATTAGGGGTGATCGAAATCATGCAAAGCTATCAACTTCTAGTTCTTCAATTATCAAATTTACAAAATGAGATGTTTCTTCAACATATTAGATATAAAATGATTGATATTGAGGAATAAACTAATAATGATAAACGCTAAAATAAAACACACAAGACAAATTATATTAATTCTCTAGAAAGGTGGAAAGAATAATTACAATCGATTGTATGAAATTTACGGCAGAAAATGAAAGCGCCGTAAACCTATTAGGAACATGGGAACACTAAAAATATTCCTAACGGAATAAATTTATAACATGTTTATAGCTAAGTATGTTTCTCCAAGTTAAAAATTTATGAGTAACGTTATTTTTAACCACAGTTTATGAAAGAATAACTTCGTTTAATTATTTAATGTAAATAGAAAGCAACCACCCGTTCTGGTGCCTAATTGTAGCTCTAATACACAATAAATAAATTAATACAAACATTATGGATGGAAAAACTTATATTAGAAGAATTTGAACTTAATTTTATATAACTATAGTTTAGAACTGTTTTCCCTTGCATGTTTCCTACTTAATGAGGGTGCATCTTATATGCCATCAAATACGGCACTTATAAATGACCAAATTTCATGTCAAAGCATAAGAATACAAAACTGATAACACAGAATAAATTTCTCAGCTATCAATGCATTTCAAGTTAATCCGACCCTTGAAGATGGTTTGTACAAATATATACAACCAAATCAAGTCTTTCACGAAACGGAGGGATGCCTGATTGTCACGCTGGTTAGTATGCTCACTTTCTAATGCCAGGGTCCCAGGTTTTAATACCAGCACAGGAGGAAATTTTCTTCTCAGGGAATGAATGAATGTGCTTATGTACAAATAAAATAACATATAAAAGGGTAAATACAACCATCAGTGATGGATCACCATTATTATTATAAACCATTTCATTCATAATTAGGTTGTTGGATTAGCAGGGAATGGTTGAGATAACCATTCCCTGCTAATCCAACAACCAAATTATCTTTAAATAAATAAAGTGGTAAACTATCACATTTTCATTACTATTGTTCTTTGAAGATTACTTTCTTTGTCTTCAGTTAAGCCATATATGTTATTCATAGTGAAAAACATTCACAAAAAATCTGATCAATTCTAATGCAATGTGGTTGCAAATATTCATTCCTAAACGAAGGATTTGAAGCTGGAAGATAGGAAGGAGGAGAAGAACAATTCAATAAAAAATAAAGCTACTGAGATATTTAAAATGAATCTTTTCCTTTAATTGTAAACTTCTTTTTTTCAGAAAAAATAAAAGAAATTGATATTAATAACAGGAAAACCATAGTATAGATATATTATAACCATTATTATTAAAGGTTGAAGTTGTGAAAGGTCTGATGACAATTAAAAGAAAGAAATTGATTGGGTTTTGAAAAATTTAAAATTGTTAATTAATTGTAAAAAGTGGGAATAAATGTCCATACTGGAGAAAAATATCGATCAGAAAACAGAAGTATAGTGTCTTTTATGAATCACCTGATAATTCTGTAAGGTCATCCATTTATGCCAAAATACTCATGATAGAAAGATCTTCTAAAAGAAATGGTTTAAAATATGCTTAATACATAAATACTTTTGAGAAAATATATTATCAAATACTTACTTATATCTAATGAGAAAATTTACTAATGATAAATGTAAATCAAATATCCATGATAGATGTTAATTTAAAATCTGGTGAAAATATAGCATTTCAGAGGTTTTACCTGTTCTAGGCAAACAAATACTGATATCAGCAGCAGAATGATTATCATAATAAATTTTAAATAGCGAGTTCCATGATTTGAGTGTATGTGTGTATATACATATATGAAAGAAATAAAAAACATTGAAATTTGTATGAAATAGAAGCTAACTGCTATTTCAAAAAAAGGAATAAACAATGTAATTTTTTATTCGATTAATTATGTATATATATCACTAGTATTTAGGCATTAATCCTCAAATATATTTAAAGGAAATCTTAAATCACACTTGGAAAAATAAATAATATAATAAATAATGCAAACAAATGACATTTAAAACTAATGTAGAATAATATTGGATTAATACTCCATTAGAAAATAAATCCACCAGATAAAAAATACCATAAAATACTTTTAAAAACATTCTAAATTTTATAAGCATTATTGTATTTCTTTAAGTAATATTTGTAGCATCAGAAACTTGTAGATGGGTTTAATTCATAGCTAAATTTTGATTCATGTATTTCATTAGATTTGCAACATTTATATTAGTAAGGAAAGGCAATCCAGTAAAACTATGTATAAAACATAAATTATCAAATTACCAGTTGTATTAAAATTAATAATCAATTTATTGATAGAGATTATTGACTGCTGTAGAATGTCAAAGAGATCCTGAATATACATACATACATACATACATGGGTCTTTATTAGGCGAAATTGGGACTAAAAAGTCCTATCTTCCATTTAACCTAATATGAATATGAACTTATACAAAACTTTTCTTCATCTTCTTCAGTTATGATATAGTAAGAATTTGTCTCTTATAATGCTCTAAATCCTGTGAGATCATTTAAGAAAATTTCTTGCTTACATCACTGACTGTAGGTGAGATATAGACCAATTAATTTTAAATGTAATTGTAATTCTTTAATCCAGAACTAATAAGAATTAGAAACACTGATTATCTCTCAATCTATATTGGATAGTAGATGTGCATAAATATTGCTTAATACAGTTAACTGGAATTTCAGCTTCTCAGTAGAGCATTTATATCATGGTTCCTTCTCACAATAAAGGATAAATAATACCAATATTTTTCTAAAAATATGTGGAATTTATCGTTTGTTGAATTGAACAGGTAATAAGAGTAATAGAATGATTTAGTGAAGCAGATCATATGCAGTCAAGCAACATATGTAGTTAATCCTCGAATTCTAACTCAATTTAATCTTGTAATTACTCTTCCATGTCATTAAATTATTTTGCATTGGAATCACATAAAACCTATTCAAAAAAACTCTTACTACGGAGAATGTTGCTTCTCATAAAGGTATAAGTTGTAATAATTCAATTAAGTTCAACTCTAAACTAAACACACTATCTCAAATTTTCATTTGATGTTTTACCTTGGCATAAGTGATCTAAAGATGTTTAACAACTCTGAGGAGAGAAGTAAGCGTTGAAGTAATAGAACTTACTGAATGATGGAAAAAAATGTGAAGAGGGATAAGATTATGAGCCTTACATTTTTTAGTCGAGTTTTTGGCCGAACATGTTATTCGTATAACTCATTTCGGTAATCAACGCTTTGCCGCTGCTTTGACGGAAGATGTAAATTTAAAAGAAAAGATATGATGCTCACCTCCATTTGGGCTTCTACTTTTGTAAACAGAGCCTCTTCCTCCAGATATTCTGCATGATTCTCTACATTTCCGTTTACTAGATCCTCTAGTAATTCCAGGATTGACTTCTTCACTTGTTGGAGGCCCAACTGCGTGTCTTTTCCTTCTGAAGTATCGCGCTAAAAAGCCAAGCAATGCTATACCTACAGTCATTGAAACCACAGTAACCTGTTTAAAGCAAAATATTCATAAAAATCAAAGGGAAATGCTGGGAGCATTAAGAAAACTCGAGAAGCTTTCTAACAACCATTTGGCAAAATACTACATTATTCGTTCATATAAGGTATTTAACCAGATAAAACTAGGCAAAAATGATTTTTTCATGTATACATATAAAATCAAAAACAAGAATAAATTTAAGTACTCCAAAATTGAAACATCGTACCTTTTGAGGTCCAGATAAATGAACGTTCCTAAGAAAATTGAAATTCTTCATACCTAATAGGCACAGTGATTGGGGTTTAAGCCCAATACTTGTATATATTTCCGAAAGCATATGCTTATAATAATATTAGTGCAGAGCAGTGAGATACAAAGTTATAAGAACAAAATTAGGAGAGAGAAATGCTAGTGCATTCCATTTGAACGTAGGGAACACAAGTGTGTTCCAATGAGACAATGTATTTGCTATTAGACTGGATAAATTTCAGAGTTCTCATTTATGATGATCAGAAGTAAAAGTTCATTCATAGATTTTCTATTCCAGCAACGGATCTAGTTCATAAATTTTCCATCACTCACTTGTTTTAGGTGTACAAGGTAGCAGGGGGTACCTACTTAGATAGGAGCTTAGGTATCGTGTCAACACCATCTATTAGCGTGGATGCTAAACTACTTGCAGCTTCCAGCCAATCAACAGATTCAAAATTCTCACGCTTATGATTAGGAAGCAATGTTTTCGGCAGACGAGTTGGGGTTTGCAATTAAGAAACAGTTTGTTTGAGACCAAGTGCTTTTCTCTTCTAAAAACAATTCGGGAAAACTTAACCTGCGTTGTAAAGATATGCTGCACGAGTTATTACGTTGGTAATGATAATAAACATGTTTCGTATCCCCATACAGATAAATATGTAAGTACAAGAATGGTAGTTTTGAAAAGTAATTTCAGTCTGGTTTAAAATTTAGGTTTTACTCTCTTTCAAAATTTTAGTAAATTTGAATTTTGTAGTTAAACTAAAAAGTGGATTTTAATGTGAAAGGTATAATCTAAGTATATTCTGAATTGCGAATAGTCTTAAGAAGATTATGCTAGATAAATTTTACAAGGTAAGAATATACTCATTATTTTACTGGGTTATGCCTTACAAAACTGTTAATTTAAATTGAATGTTAAATGTTTCTAAAGTCTTTACCGAAGAATAAGATGTGGCATATGTACTTGGTATTGCATAGCTTCAATGTTTTGTCGTATTCGAAAGTTTTCATTTCATGCTTGATTAGTACATTTTACTGAAGTATTTTCTACCTCCATTGATTTTAGTCAATATTTTATAGATACATGCACTTATTTAAATTTTGTCAATACTCGAGGGCAAGCCAGCTTTTCTTGAGTGGAAAATTAATGTCCTTCACAAATCTGTAGTTTACGCGTCAGCAGTGGTCGTTTCACTTATGAAGATCGCATTGCTTCCTGATGCTGTTTAGGTTTTATTTTAAATATACGAGTAAAGGTGCGCTTGCTAACAGCAAGCAATCGTAAAATTTCCTTTTGAAATTTGGAGTGTTTATAAAGTCAATCATACTCAAGCGAATAATTACAGTGTTTTTGGTAGGATCGAAATCATAGCGAACGATGACTGTTTTTCTAAGGAAGGCCTCGGTTCGACGCCGGTGCGGGAATATTCCTGCCGTGAGAAATGCATGGGAAGACAGTGTAATTGCATATATGCGATCCGATAATTTCGTTTAATTTATCTTTAGTAATGTGGACGAAGATTAATCTTCCGAAAAATCTTAAATTTATTAAAAGATATATTATTTGCTAACAGCAAGCAATTTAATACTATATCAAGCATGCATTCAACTGGATGAAGGACGATTAAATGTAAATAAATAAATATATATATGTTTTATGCATAATTAAAATTTACCTCAAAATTCCTATTCTCAAGAGAAAATATAAGATAAGTTAATAATAAAATAGAACCAAGGATAAATAGATCAGCTTTACTTATATATACGATCTTAATACTCTGTCTGAAACGGTTACGGTTACTAATATGGAAGTATTCTGTACATATCTGAGGATAGTTAATCGAAGAAATAAGAATATATATAAGAAAAATATAATAATCTGCATTTGTCATTTTTTGGTAAACTGAGCGGTAAGACATTCATTCTTATCATCACGGGGCAGGGGAATGATATAGAATTCTTCTCTACGAATTCTTTTCTACGAAATTTAAATTTCCGCTAAATTCGATGCCTTTGTCATCTTCAGCAATTTACGCCGAACAAGGAAAACTCATTTTAACGCATTGACTTGATACTAGGATGTGTTCACTCAATGCATTAAAATGGGAGGGTTTTCCTTGCGTCAGTAGTTCAGCAACAATTGCTGAGGATGGCAATGGCATCGAATTAGGCGGAAATTTAAACAGCATTGCTGGAATTTTCAGGATTAGATATTTGTTTATTATATAATTATTGCTTTGTCCAAAAATGAACAATAAAAACCAGAACTTAATGCGGAAATTATGCTTTACTTCTGATCAAACAACAGTAAGATCAATATTAATGAGAAAAGAAGTAAAGCAGCTTTATGAATAGGAAGTGACATATAGAGACTGTCTAACTCTTCGGACGATAAATGTAATTTAAGCTGTGGGCCAGACAAAATTTATTTCTTTAAATATATTTTTATTCATATCGTAGAATATTATCCGCTCTTAATGCCTAGTATACATCATTTAGATTGAAAATTACACATCCACGGGATAAAATTAGAGTCTTAAGATACGATAAATAACAAAGATACCAAAATAGAAAATAGATAACAAAGAAGGAGATATTCATCAACATGAAATCGGATAATTTATACCCCAACAAAATGTTTCTAACAGTTTTGTATAGCTTTGACAGTGTGACATGTATATTGTTCATCCTCCAAAGCAGGGGTCTCCAAACTTTCCAGCCTTTGGGCCATACTGATCACTCCAGTAAGTTCCGAGAGCCAAAACCATATTATGCCGGTGTTAAAAATAGAAATAGTCCACTGATGAAAAAACGGGCCAGACAAAATCTGTCCGGGGGCCAGACTATTCGATCGCCTCTAAATTAAGGGTCCGCCATTTTGTACTGTAAAGTAGTCAAATTTTCAAGCATGATCATTCAAATTGAGTACTTTGTAACCATAAAAAATAGGTTTAGAACATGAAATTTTTTGTCCGATTATTTTATTGATTTGGGTTCAGCGTTAGTTTGGAGTTGAAGAAATCTGCGAAAAATCGAAAACGGCCGTTTTTCTCAAAATTTGGTCTACTTTGACCCCTTGTAAAATTTAAATGTACGGGAACTAAACTAAATAACTTTAACAGTCGATGAAAAATTTATTTAAGATTGATCATGCGAAGTATCAAAGTCCGCACTCAAAAAAAGCATTTCGTATTTTTGGCAAGCTTTTCTCGATTCTAACCTTCTGTGCGGTGACTTAGATAAAATAGTTAGTTAGATAAATAGTAATAGACCGAAAAACAAGAATGGACATTATTTCCTACTAAATAGGATTTAAGGAAATCCATTGAATTATTGCTTCTCATAGGATGTAATATTTTTCGCGAGTATATTGGTCAAAGGATTAAGGCGTGGATTTGGTCAATCGCTCTTCCAGAAGGAACATATTACGGGAAATTGAAGATAATATTTATTTTCAAATGGTTTATGCATAGAAAAAAGGGACGAGTTTGCAAAAATAAAGACATTTTTCAACATGTTAAATGAAAAAAATCGACAATTTGGAATATTTTCGCATATTTATCCGTAGATGACACCTGATATAGGACGTCATTCCGCGAAGACGTTCATAAAAACAAACCTGTGAGATTTTGGTTCAAATTTTCGAGCCCTTGCTTATGAGATTGGTCCCTTTTTCAATTTTTGCCGTACGGTGAAACTAGAGGAAACTCCTAGGAAGCAAATAAAGTTTGGGCACCAGCGTAGTTATTAAATTATTATAAGTCATTCCCTAGTTATCGAAACGTCATTTGTTTTTCGTCAATTTTCTTTCGTAGTACGCGTAGTTTCGTATTGTTAAAGACAAGGATTGCTTCAATACAGCCAATACACGATAAATAGAACTGGAAAGTATCCAATAGAAGATACGAAAAAATTCGCTTTCCAAGAGGATATTTAATTAATGATTTTGACAAATCCATTGATCTATCAATCATGAAGTGGAACGATAGCTCAGTTATGTCTGAGGGAAGCAATTTTTTATCGCTTCTCCCATTAGGGAAGAGATTCAGCCGGAAAGAAAGTGTATCCCACAGCCTTATGTTGTCGGATAATGCAAAAAGTATATGATCAGAGATTATCTGTACGGCAGTGCCTATGCAAATCATAGAGTTAGAATTATAGATGTGATGGTGGTCTCTCAATATCTGTGGACAGAGTATGCAACAATCCTTAAGTGTTCCGGAAATCCAAAGAAAGTAAGATTTCACATTTAGAGTTTAGGTCCTATATTGCAGTAACCCTCGTAAAAGGTGATGTGGCTTCTCATGAAGACGAAAATCAAGAGCCATCATGTTCAAAGAAGTCTCAGAAAGGCATACCTTTTCAATTTTAGTTCCCTGATGATTTAAAAAGGGATAGATAATCTCATTTTATTTTTAAGGGCCACTTAATGAAAAAATATGGGCACTGTAGAAGCAAAACTATTCATACTTGCAAGCAAAATAATATGTTCTTACATCCTAAATGTTTCGAAGTATTTCACAAATTAAAGTACTTTCTATCTGAAATTTACAAATAAAATACTTCAAACGGAAAATGTATTGCATTATCTATTACAGTTTCCATTCCAATTTACACCGGGAATTATAAAATTCACCTCTTTATTATTAGCATCTTTAGTTTGTTTGTGCCATAAAAATAGATGTAATGAAGGAAATCCTCAGAGGCAAAAGTAAAACACATAAATCAGTCACCGACAACATTTCTTGAGTGATATGGCAATCGAAAACGGCAAAATTATGTGTTGCGTAAAAAAAACAAAATTTCACGGATTCCGCCAAGTTGCATTGCAATTAATATTGAGTTTTCGCAACATTATTTTTTCGCACTTCCATTTTTTTTCAGAGCCTAAATTAATTATTGGTCTTTTCAAGGTATAAAATAGTTGAATCGCAAGAAAAATGGTAATAAAAACAACTTTGTAAATTTCCACAGAAAATTGGTATATTCGCGACCGGTTTCGTAGTATGAAATTGCATCTTCAGTCTGAAGTAGATTCTTCAAGAAAACCTGGCAGTGATTGGATTTCAATTCACGTTAAACACAAAAGCTGAATATTTCGATTCTTACGGATATCCTCCTTTCGGAGGATAAGGATTTTTTATACCCATTCTCGTACTCGTATAATTTTTCCGTTTGCAAAATTTTAAATCTTATCAATGTAGTGAAATTGCTGTCTTTTTGCACCTCATCAATCCACTGAGGGTGCTTCGAAAAAAAATTTTAATTTTTTAAGCGTAATTATAATTTGAATGATTGCGTATTATCTAAGTTATATTATGTAAGTTTTCCATTTTGAAGAAAAAACGCAATGTCATCCAATATCACGAACGTTTAGTAACATTAATACGAGGCAAAAGGAATATCCGAGATCATCAACTTTGATACATTTTCTGCCTGAAAGAGACCTGCGACGATCCCTTCAAATTTTGCGCCAGAAACCCCATTTTCGTGCTACTGACGTCCCTCCGCTGCCGGTGGATGTTCATCGTCGTGCTCCATTATGCAGAGGATGGCCCAGCAAGAAGCGTCCCTTTCGAAGTCCCTTCACTACCGCGCCATCGCTCCAGGAGTCGCTCACGTGGGCCACATTTCAATGGCCGCTGAGGTATTTATCCCCATACCACGGCTAATCGAGTATGTGCATCACTGGCCCACCTCCGTTCATCGGCATGGGCATCCTGCCACAACCCGATCTCCAGCCGAATGTCATTCCTAATCGATCGCACAAAAGGGCTCCAAAAACGAACTATGAATGAGGCGAATGGAACGACGATATCCACGGCTTATTGAAATTATTGTTGAATTTTGGCCTCCGCTCATGGCGGTTCGTGGTTACTAGCGTCAATGGTAGGAGCCGATTTTTACAGTATGACGGGCTGTAGGTGGACGTAAGGCATCAGAGGTTAATTGACAGCGACCTTCTCTACTCCAGGTAAAATAGTTCCAGGCGATGCACTTCGAAGCCATTTCAGGGACCTCAAGGTTCCACGATATCCTCGTTCCCGGAGATCACAAGTCCGACGCTAAGCTGAAGGTGACGGTGTATATTCGCACCACTCCTGGATCCTTGTAGGCAGAGGCATCTCGGACGAGTTAGAAAGCGCTATTTCCATGCAATGCTCCGAGAAGGAACCTCCAGAAGATCGGAGAGTTGTTGGTCTTCACCCCTTCATCCGGTCCCTAAGAAAGACGGCGACGAATAGGGGTGATTATCGCGCTTTAAACGATTCCTTACCCTTACGCTCTGCCGCCTTTTGAAGACAGTCACGGCAGGTGAGACAATATTTTCTACCTTAGATATCGCTTCACATTCTGATAAATCCAGAAGGCATTAAAAAAAACTGCCGCACGAACATTTCGAAGGTTCATGGACGAAGTGCGTCGCGATTTGGATTTGGTGTATTGCTACATCGATGATGTGTTAATTAAATCTTCTTCGGAAGAACAGCACGAAAACATTTACATTTCATCTTCGAACGGTTTAAAAAATACGGTATTGTTGTGAATTCCGGAAAGTGTGGTTTCGGTTTGGATGAAGTGAAATTTTTAGGTTATTCTGTGTCAAAGAATGGAATTAGACTCCACTCTCCTCCCGAATAACGCGTTGTGATTTATCTTGGACTGGTACGGGAACTATAACGCGGCTGGATGGTTTAAAATTATTAGAATTTACTGTTTTCGGAGCATTCCCAAATAAAGACGCGCCCTTTATTCTAAAAAATGCCTATAATGCTTGTAAATTCTATCGCCCTGCCCGCCGCTTCGGCAGTATAGTGGACCCCAGAGCCGTTTAAGGCGAAGGACCACGATCGGAGAGTCGGCCGAAGGTCCACGAAATCAGCTCCCATGCCCTGACAGAAATCACGCAGCCTCAAATTCATTCCTTCAATCTTCCTTCGAATTCGATGGCCGCGGTCAGTTCGCGGGACAACGCTGCAGATGGAGAGCCGAACATCGACGCTAAGCGACGCTCGCACGCGCCCAACCTCAGAATTCAAGTCCTTAAAAGAACTCAGAATATCCTCGGTGGAGCGGTTACAAGCGTCGTTGACCCCAACGTGCTCAACCGCTCGCAACTTGGAGCAACCGGTGTCATTGGTCGCAGCACCCAAAGCACTCGTGACATAGGGCACACATCCTGAGGGAATACACCAGGACGTAGTGCTCAAGTCACCTCCCTTCCTCTCCACCTTTCGCCGCAAAGGAGCCACTATCCGCTTCACGTTCGAGCTCCATATCACTACAATCCCCCCTCCCTGACTTCCCTTAGGGACCGCCACTCAGGAGGGCAGAGAGGCCGCCCGAACGGGCTCAGCAACACTTTGCAGCGTTGAGAACCTATTGCGGACAGGAATGCGGGCTTCACTTGCACCCGAACCAGCCCAGCTCCTCGTAGCCATCCTCCACTCAGGCTTGAGGAACCGCCACCGAAGGGTTACGAATGGGACGCACCCGCTCCACAACCAGCGTTAACTTTGGGGCCCTAATTGTCGAATCCGTACGAACAGGCCCAGACCATCGGAGCAATTCCTCAACACCAGAGAGCGAAGCTCCTCCAGGGCTTTCTCCAGGTAGTGGATCCGTGCCCACAGGGGGTCGGTAGCCACATGCCTTTCGAAAGCACCAAGCGAAACCTATTGGAGGCCATCCTAACTCTATAGAATTTACTTGAACTTAAAAAATACTAAACTAAAAAGAGAACTAGTAACAGAAAACTATCTACCAAGAACGCAATTCAGCACCCGCAGGGCTTTACCTGAGGAGCGAGACAAGTAAGAAGGGAGGCTAAAATTTAAACTTGAGAAGTTTCATAAGTGACGGTTATTGCCAACGGAAGAAAAATATAGAGTTTAACAAAAACACTAAACTAAACTTAGAATTAAATAAATAAATAAATATATATATCTATTATATATAGATAACTAGGGGGTAAAAAAAATTTGAGGATACAAATGTCTGGCCCAAACCGCAAGGGTCACCAACTCTCTGATTTTTCTCCGTAAAGGCCATCTAAACTTAAGCCAGGAAAATATCTAAAACCCAATCTACCTATCATGGGTTCGATTCTGGGAGGCCCCAAAGTCGGATTTTTCTCCATAAGAATGCAAGGAGTCGATTTTTGACTATTTTTAAAAAAATTTTTCCCGGGAACGTATAACGACCAAATTTCATGTAGCTATAGGATATATATATTACTACACAAAAATGTTATCAATTATCCATAAAATAGTATGGATTCGATGCCAGGAGGTGAAATAATTTCAAATTTTGAAAAATCCTAACTCTCTTAATATTATACATAGATCATTCAAACTTTCGCACATATAGATACTTACATATTGTACTTGGAATAAAAACAGCAAAAACAGCTTATGAAGTTATAGATAACGCCCCCTAGAATCGAACCAACGACCATTTAGGACATTATTACGGTTGCTTAAATGACAGAATGGTCCCTTTTATGGCTGTGTGAAATTTTGAACCTCTGCGCGGTCGGGAAATGTCATGAAATGCTTTCAGCAATATGGTCAATGCTTTCCATACGGGAAGAATTGAGATTACGGGTCGCTCTGGAATCGAACCCATGGCACATAGGCAGGTGTTGATGTTTTTTGTAGTACATTATATACGTATCTATACGTGTAGAAAGTTTGAATGATCTGTATGTCATATTAATAGAGCTACGATTTTTCAAAATCTGTAAATATTTCACCTCCTGGCATCGAACCCATGACCAGTTACAGGTAAACTATGGCATTTTTCCGTAGATATATATAATAGCAATAGCTAAATAAAATCTTATCTATCTAGCATTATGGAATTATGGAAAGTATTTTAAAAATTATTTGAAAAATACTTCCCATTTAGCAAGAAAAATGGGATTTAATAGATTTTTTCCTAAGTGAGATTTAGTGGGCCATTGCGTAAAAAAATCGGCGGCTCCGTGGCCGCAGCGGTTCGGGCCTGACTTTAATATCCTACATATATATTTATCCCCCCGAAGCATCTATATATTATGTTATATCCCCCGAAGCGTCTATATATAATAGATATATGTGACTAAGGATCTTTGCGGTAAACTAGATATTAGGCTACAAGACTAAATGCAAAATTCACGACCTTGTGGAGTTTCAAGAGGAATCTGAAGTTATAAGTATATATATATATATATATATATATATATATATATATATACATGTGAATTTAAGATTCTACATACACTTACGAAAAAGAAAGATACAGATAATTAAAAATATTCAACTTAGGAGGGAAGCATATAAAAATATAAGAAAAGAAAAAGAAGAGAAAATACGAAGATGGGTGTATTGTACTTAATGCTCGCTCTGGTCACGGTCTGGATACCCTGCTACGAAGATCTCCTTCAAATTCCTCTAAATTACGACACTAAGCACTGTTATAAGCAATAAACTTTACTATAAATAAACTAACACTATATATATTAAATAAGCACTATAACTAAGAACTGTAAGGCCGGAAAAGAGGTAATTCTTAAAAGCGCAGGTAGAAACTTCTGCGATTGCAAAGCAGCAGGTGCACCAGTCAGGAGCGAGGGAAAGGCACGTCCGTCTCCTGTGACAGGTAGGCCTAGAGTGAATCACATCGCATGTGTTCGTAAGGAACGACAGCGTCCGTGTACCATTGACTCCACCCTACGACGGACCCGTTCTTGTTTTAGAAAAGCATCCGAAATTCTTTGAAGTGCGCCTGAAACATGAGGTCATTAATGCCTCTACTGAAAGTTTAAAACATACTTTCTTCCTAACAGTAATAGTGGCAATTCAGAAGTACTTTTTATCCCAGCACCAAGGAACTATGATCATTCAACGCGTGAGGATTGGGCTCAATAACCTGAATGTCACCGTACACCCGCAAAGCCTTCGCGGTGGACCAGCAGCATCGAACCCAAAACAGACAATCCACAGAGAACAATCCGCAAGGATAGGACGAAGAGTCCTGTTTCCGGCGCACCTGGCGTATATTAATCCTTTTTTCCTCATTCTTGTATTTTTGTTCTTTTTCTTTACATAGTGTCAATTACTACACAGGGGGTGATGTGGCGGAACATGTTGTTGTGCCTCATTTGTCTCCAGCAGACATGCCAGAACGTGGATTGATCGGAAAATGCTTTCACCAATGTAGATGGACATATCCAAGTACTACGATCACTTCGAGCTGTCCGGTCAATTTCTCTGCATGCAAACCAGCTAGCTGTGCGATTTTATTTTATATTGCTGCCTAGAGAAAATTATTTGTTGAATATTCATATTATAATTGAGAACTAATTGAGTCAACCACCTGCCTCACACTCAAAAATGGATGAGAATGATGAATGTTGATATGACTGATCTAGTTGAAAATACCAAGCCAAAAGAATGAAAATTTGAAAACTGTAGACAGATTTACAATACTTACAGATTCCTTCATTGGTATGATATGTTCTTAAACTTCAGTAATATCAGTCCTAAGTTCAGAAAAATAAATTCTTTTTTGTGATTAAAAATCACTAGTTTTTTCACAGATATTAAGCCCTTTATAATCCATGATTTTATTTAGAAATGGAATGGTAGATCATATAATCCTTTGTCATTTATTATCAATAATATGCATAGTGTAAATCAAACAAAAATACTTCCAGCATTGAACCATATGGCCATTCTCAACTTTGTAAAGAAAGATTAAAAGACATACAAAAAATAAGAGCATATAAGATGCTTTGATATTCAACACAGTAAAAACTGCATTTATTCATCCACAAACCAATCAGTACTTATTCATTTCTTTATTTATGCATAAATGATTGACATCAGGATTCCAGTCACCTGGTCTAAAATATATTTTACAAAAGTATTGACACAACATACATCCAATAAAATATACAATTAAATATTTATATATATATATATCTATTGATGGCCAAGTTTGACAATGAAGGGAATAACATATTTTCAGTATTTAAAAGAAGCCAAGTTGAAAGATAAATTTGATAAATTTTCTGTTTTGGCAAGCACAACTGTGGCTACTGGAATTCTGAGATAGATGAGAGCTCATAAGACCATCAAAGATTTTTTAAACAGAGTAAAAGAGAATGTATTAGCATTAAGTTTTGAAAAAATATTTGCATCAGGAATGAAACAGCCAAAAAACAGATATGTTTGAAATGATCTACTTCTGATCTAAATTTTTCGAAATCTGAAGTGAAACATTTAAAGAAAGGACTTGTGAATGATAAATCAAAATGTAATATGAGAAATATTTAAACTCCATAGGATTTTATGGCTTTTAAGTTTTCCTTATATCTATAAAACATGAATAGATTGCTCAAAATTTTCTTCTTGAGTGAAAAGTGCATGTTGTTCAGTCAAATTATTTCAACAAACACTGCTAAAGCAGAATGATGCATCTGGGAGTTTGTATATTCAACTGAGTAATAAAGTTACAATTGGATAAAATTTACAAATATCAAAAACATAATTTGCAAGAAAATTATAGCAATTATTAGAGAAATAGGATAATCCTGAAATATTTGACTAATCTCTCTCAATAAGTTTATAATTTAGTAGGTTAAAAAGTCATTTCAAATATTTTCATTTCTCTGGAGTCAAATAATTACTACTAAGATAGTTTCTATAATTAATGTAAAGTTCTCCAAAAAATGGAATGCATGATATTTTAGTGATTTTATAAAAAAATACAGGAAACATATTTTCCTTTTTCTAAAATGTGCAGTTTTTATTTTTTTGATGAGATATACACATAATAATTTAAATGTGTGGTATTTATGTATGCATCTGCATCCATCCAGCATTTAATGTGAAACAATCAATATATTAATAGTCAATATCTTAGAAAGGAACATGGAAGAGAATAATGACAGCAAACCTTTCATATTTTTCAGAAATTGAGGATTTCATATGTCATTGTGCAAATATTATATAAATTAACAAAAGTATTTATTGAATAGTAATAGATTAGATATTTAAGTGATACTAGTAATTATCACTGAATAATTAAACATTACTGATTTAAAAATAAATTCTCATATAATAGCATGTTACAATGAAACATTAATTGTTTGCGTTTACTACTCTTAACTCTTTTAGTAATTGGCCTCTTTTTGGATTAGGAAAGATCTCGTGTTTTCCTGACGAATCTGTCAACGTTTCAAAGCCTAGGAAGGGCTTCGAAAAGTCGACAAACATCGAAGATGCAACCTGGCAGGAAACCCGAGAGAACTTCCTCCCTCTTTTTGGATGTATAACTGCGATATGCAGAGTAAATCCTAACAAAATTACCAACTTGGAAAAACCTTTTTATGAACCTCATTTTCACATTCCTTTATGACGTTTTTAATTGAATATTTTGAACTGGATACCGATATAACCCTTTTCTACATTTATTATGGCAGAAATTTATTTGTTTCAGTGTTGCTAATAAACTATTCAGACAATAATATTCCTGACTTTCAGACCCAAAAGTTAAAATCTTTTGGATTTAAAACAAATATTTTACCACCTATGTTAAACAGTGATCTCCTACAGTATCAGTGGAAGATATTATGGAGTGTAGAAATATATTTGAAGTTATCAATTATATGATTTTGTATTATTTAAAAAGTAAAATTGTATGCTATACTAAAAATAATGTAACTTTTTAATAAATGATAGAAGATCCTAAATGAGAATTTTCGCAGCAACAAAGTATATCCTGATTAGAAAAACCTGATTGGCTAGGATTCTAAACAAGGATCTTGAAATTTTACGGGAGCCACATGCCATACCTCCTTAGAGTAACAGAAAACATAAGAAGAATAGAAAAAAGACAGATTATAAATTTAGAAGGTCATACGAAATGTAGAAAGATATATAGAAAGAGAATTGGTATAGCAAAGATACACAGAAAATTTGAATTGAATGAAATTTCAAACTATAGAAATATTCTGAAAATATATGCATTGAGAATGACTACATGCCAAAGAATAAGAGGGACTATTGTAATGAAATCAATTCAAGTTCAAAAGATGAAGAGTCAGAACAAAAGAGAAGAGAAAAAACTCTTTTGCTTAAATTAAAAACAGAATTTTTAAATTTAAAGTTCAGGATATTTAAACTTTAACTGTTCTGTTATTTAGGAAATACTGGGTTAAGTATGTCAGTATCAGTTTTAGCTCTTCTCAGCTTCTTTCATTTAAGTAATGAGTAACAATAGTAAGGGAATTCTAAAACAAAGAGGATATAACAGTTCTATATGGAAAGATATGTATAGATAATTAAAAATATTATCATTACCTTATTCAAACAATTACTGGATTAATGGGCAGAAAAATAAGATACAGTTGATGTTCAGATAAAAGAGACAATTGATATCATCTCAGTCTAAATAAGTAATTTTTCCTGATTATAGTGAGAATAAATTACTTTCCACATACACCTTTGCTTGTCCAAAGAGGCCTACTTTGATCACAGATTAAATGCTGATTATTGGTAAATTCGTAGATATATTTTACCAAAATACTGGAATGGAATGCAACAGGTACAAGTCAATAAATTTTTGGTAATGGTTAAAACCTTTAAATTTTTGAAAATCTATGTATGCCTTTCCTTTTTTGGAGGAAAGTAGAAATAATTGAAATGAGAAATAGCACAGAAAAAAGACTCAAGAATGGAGTTTCAGCAGATTAAATTCAGAATTCTTGGGCTTCTTATTAATTATTATATCTTTTCCTTAGTGTTTGAAGCAACAACTACAAATATCACTGCTTTGATTATTATCTATTCCTGGCAGGATTACCAAGAGTATTTTGAGAATAGTACTTAAATGATTACATAAATAGTCTTCACAATCACCATTCCATAATCAATTCACAAAATTATCTTTGCAAATGAGTCAAAGAGTTATATTTTTCACTTTTTCTGAATAAACAATCCTTTGATGGTCTCTTATGAGTTTATAGCATGAGGTCATAGATGATTCAGAAATTAGATAGATTTAAAGAGATTCAGTATATAAAGTCTTATAAACATAATTGACTGAGTATTTAGTTTCAGTTGACACATTCAATCAAAGGAAAAAAATATACTTGAAAGTATATTGATGATGTATGCATTTGGGCATTTGGAATTAAATTATAAAATATATCTTTTTATGATGCTTTCAGATTTTAGTTCATAATTATTTAGAAAATCCAATTAATCTATTCAAATATAAATTTAAAGTACTACATATTTAAACATAAAAACTCTTCTGAAGTCTCTTGAAATATATGTGTCTTAAAGATAGCAACTAAAACCAATTTCTGGAATATATTTCATGAAAATTATTCCTTTATTCAATTCATGAAATATATTCTTTTCCATCTCTTGAAAAAATATTAACCTTTCCGATTGCTACAATGGATTAGTCCTCAGAACCTAATTTACTAGTTGTTAAACAGTCTGAATTATTATATACAAATAAATATTTGATTGTAACATTTTAAAATATTGCAATTGAAAATAAAATTAAAATACTTTTTACAATGAAACTGAATTTTTATAACAATAGTGTCAACCACAGGAAAAAATATTGAAACATTAGAGGAAGTAAAGAAAAGCTTGACAGAAAACAACTATGCTCTTCCCTAGATCTTCAATTCAAAATATTTAAAGAGCATAAATATTAAAACATTGAGCAAGGTTTCTCTTTTACCTGCTGAACCCTGTATTAACTTTTGGAATAACAAAGCCCTGATTGATACTGTTTTTAAAATATGCTGAATATGATTGTCTTTTCATTATGCTTGTCTTACAAAT
Organism: Pantala flavescens; assembly: GCA_020796165.1. Lineage (NCBI taxonomy): Eukaryota > Metazoa > Arthropoda > Insecta > Odonata > Libellulidae > Pantala > Pantala flavescens. Next base: position 66,301,380 of record CM036879.1, on the reverse strand, counting down.
TGTATTGAATGCAATTCCAAGGAAAAAGGCAGAAAAGTATATTTACCTTAAGTATTACTCAATGGCAAAATTCTCCTATTTACCTTAAGTATTACTCAAAATGACTCCTAATTCTTAAGTTTCAGAATGTTTAGAAAATGTTTTTAGGTATGATAAGATGATATCAGAGAACATTCTACAATATATCACTCACAGCAAATGATTAGAAAAAAGTAAGTCTCCATATCAAATAAACAGTATCGTGTAATAGATTCCTTCATATTCTTTAGATGACATTTTTTGATGAAAATTTAAAATTGTAAAAGAAATTAAATTTAAAATGTAAACATAGATTTGTATGAAATTAATGAATGATTTAAAATACCAACCAGCAAAAATTTCAGTGATTGATACAAAATTAAATTTTAAAATCTGCAAAATGAGCAGCTTGTGAATCTTCAATATCCAATTCACTGATTCATATAGAATGATGCAGATTTTTCTCTTAATCTTAAATGCAGCCGATGTACCTAGAAAGAAAGAATACGTTTAATTAAATCAATAAATTAAAACAAAAAGTGAAAGAGAACAGGAAATATTCCAAAGATTTAAATTCTATAGTATGAAGAGAAAATTTAAACTCACAGTTACATGATGACAATGTCATCTAAGAAGCGATTCGAGGCTTTTGTTTCTTCACAAAGTCCTGAGCTATTTTTTCTCCATACCTCATCTCTAAGATTTGAAGTATTGGATTATCTAATGGAATGAATTACATTATTATCAATAAAAATGGAGTAAAAATGCTTGCAATACTTAATAAAAAAGGTTATTGTTGTTGAACGATAAACACTTCAAAAATAACTAAATTTGCCTTAATCTATACATGACAATTGCATTCAAATTCGAATGCTCGTTTAAAATATCTTAATAATGTTTTCAGATTGGTTAAAATAATTGAAAATTGAAAAATATTTCTCATTTGTAAGGATTGAAAAATAAGTTAGATATGGACATATAATGATATTTTCCATACTATAAGTTTCTTTCTGACTCATTGTATTTTGAGTTATACCTCACAATAAATCAACATAACAGTTGTTAAAGAGAGAACTGAACCACAGTATTCTGACGTTTACCTTCATTCTTACTTTTCTAACTATAGGCCGTTCCAAAATTCTAGGGAATATTGTCTTATGGGATCGAATATCCTCGTTGCGTCGTGCTATTTTCCTCTAGATCCGCAGAAATTCCCTCTCAAACAGAGAAAATTAAGATTTTCCGCTTAGTTTCATCGATTTTTTTCTGAAATTTCAATGCATTATGGAAAAGAAAGGATGATTCTACATATTCAAGAAAAAATGGTTGCCTTAGCGGCCGAGAACGTTATTAAAACGGCCATTTCTTTCATCCTATACAACATGAAATGCTAGTTTTTTTAGATTACTCATTATACCTTATAAATACATAAAATTCAAATTTTAATAATATTTAAGGAACCATATCTTTGTAAAAAATAATTTAAGAGGAACCTAACCCCCGAAAAATTGGATCATGGAGTCCAATTTATTCATCGTCTAAAACTTTTTTGCCTCTTACGTTACGAAAACTTGTCGCAAGGGAAATTGTAATAAATGTATCTTTTTTCATTTATACGTTATTCTGAGACGATATCTAGAATAGAACTTTAGTTATTGACTTGTGGGCCCGAGGAATTGACGTAGCGCTACGATTGTTAATCATTATTACTTTTCGTTCCAGACTCATATACCTCATAAAATATATACTCATAAAATTTATTATTAATTAATTTATTATATATATATAATTTATTTTTTTTGTAGGAAGGATAAAAAATCTTCTTCAATATGCAGAATTATCCTTTTTTCATAATTCATCGAAATTTCAGGAAAAAATCCACCAAAATAAGCTGAAAATCTTAATGTTATCCGGAAACCTCAGCTGGAAGGATTAACTGATTCCTTTCGAGAGGCTAGGTTGATCCCTTATGGCAATTTACGCGCATTTATTTCCCCATAAGCTTCCCGTACTGCCAGCTCTTGTGGAACGGACTATTAACCATGCTGTATCACAAAATTTAAGATACCCAGATGCTGAGATAATTGTGTGTGAGTGTGCCCTTGACCTTAAATCAAAACAGATGACGAATGTTGGTGCAATAAAAATAGCATGCTCAATAGAGGTCTGTATTGCAGAAATGTCAATTAGATTTTCATCGAATAAGCAATTTGAGGTTGAGCATTATAATACAGTATTGGATTTTGGCAATTGAGATGTTACTTTCTTCTTTACTTTGCTCAAATGCCAGTATATATATTGTTTTACTTTGGTAAATTAACTGCTGTACTTCCGGTCATGTTATCCTGAGCCTTTTGTGTTCCCTTTTTGGCTCTACCACAATCTCCTGAATAATTGTAACATACATGTACTTTTCAATCATTTTTTATATCTTTGTTATAAAACTGAATTCCATCCTTGTACTAAATAGCAAGGTTTTATTTGGTGCCCTTTGCCTTAGTACTCCTAAAATATAATAAGATATTTCTGGATTCAAATATTTACTTCATTATGTCAATTCTTTTACTTTTCTGTATAATTTCATCCAAGGAAAAAATTTAAATTTGAGTAGCTTAAATGCATGTTTAACTCCTTACATTTGTCCTTTTGATGCATTAGAGGAAGATCTATGTGCTTCAGTCCATGGAAATTATCAACTGTTGCATTTGCTGATGATACTCCTGGAATATCTCCAATTGAGAGAAAGGCTTCGCCTGCAAAATCATTTGCAGTAAGAACATCATGATCCATGACAGTGAATAAAAGCATGGATCCATCCATACGACACTGGTCAATTGACACAGAGCTGTGAACAGAAATAATTGTTATTGTTAATTTTATGACAATTTTTGGTAAATTAATAATAATTATGAGAACCGATAATTTTCTGTACATTTCTTATAACAAATTCAAATATGTATACTCATACTATATTATTGAAATTCAGAAGTGACAATTCAAAATGACAAGAAACTATCATATGATAAAACTGAAAACTGATGAAAACTGAACCTGAAAAACTCATTCAAGAAAGTCTTTAACTCTTATTACAGAGGAAAGAGAAAGAAAATGTAGTAGGTATAGTCAGCTCACACTCAGTCATTTTTATGAAACATACACTCCTTAATTTCTTTTAGGTACTTAACATAAATACTTGTATCATATGAGTACCAGAAACATTATTCCTTTTTTGGTTTAATTTTTCAATTTCTGTTTGCATTACAGATCAATTATATGTTACATATCAAATGTGGTATTTCTATAGATGAAATTTATACATAAAAACCATCATAGATCATATTTTTTCCCATGACTATAGAAGAAATGTTGTTAAGCTACATTTAGCACAAATATCTCAAAAATGTTTGTAAAAATGTTTCATGGCTAATCTTTATATAAATACCTTATGTAAAAATTTGTAAAACACTGTTAATATAATGGAAAAGGGAAGAAATCTTACAATATTGAGAATTATTTTGGAATAGTTAACATAAGTTAAATTTTGAAAATAAAAAATTCATATAACTTACAATTCGAAACATTCATCGAATAGTGGATTGAGGGTTTTCTTCTGGACACTTGTTCTTTGCTCGGTGCAATGAGAAAATATAGCTCTGGGAAGCAATTCAACTATGACAAATGGATCACTGAATCCTGAAAGTGAGAAATTTAAAGTTATTTTGCATTTTTTACTTTAATGCTTATTCTTCTTGATAAAAGTAAGTAGTCAAATATCCATAATAAAATATTACTGCATTATTATTATATAATGCCACAAGTTAGGTGTGCTTGCTAAAAGCAAGCAATGCTATAATATATTTTTTAATGAGAAATACAATTTTACGGAATTTTAACCTTCGCACACATTTCTGAATTTAAACAAAACGAAATTATCGAAGCGCATATACACATTGACATCGTCTTTCCATGCATATCTTATGACAGAATTATTCCCACCACGGCGTCGAACCAACGAAAGCCTGCTTAGAATAGTTTAATAATTCGCTTGAGTATGATTTTTTTTAAGTACACTTCAAATTACAAAAAGAAATTTTTTTAGGAAGTACCTCAAACGATATTCCGATTTCCCTATGCATTTCTTTCGGACATAGAGTAAACACTCCCTAAAATCGAACCAATGACCACTTACGACATAATTACGGCCGCTCTTATGTGAGAATGGGCCCTTTTATGGCTGTGTGAAATTTTTAACCTCTACGCGGTTTACTTTTAATGATATAATGATTACATGTAGTAAGATTGAACGATCTATGTTTCATATTAAGAGAGCTACGATTTTTCAAAATCTGAAAATATTTCACCTCCTAGCATCGAACCCATGACCAGTTGCAGCTAAATTATACCATAATTCCGTAGATATATATAATAGCAATAGGTACATGAAATCTTAGAATAAGATTTCATATAGGTATTCCTATTACAGTAAGACCCCGCTTAACGCGGGGGTTACGTTCCAATAACTTCGAGCGTTAAACGAAACAGCGTTAAACGGGGCAGCTTAACACGTACATTTATCTATATATATATATATATATATATATATATAATCCGTTTGGTGTGTTTCCGGTGTTTACGTTGTTCTCGTAAGAAATAAATGTAAATTTAGTTTTATCTCTTGCATGTTTACTTTCTTTTGCAAAATTAAATTAGAAATAACCCACGTATGGATTTGAAAGTAGCACTAAAAGAAGGGAAATTGAATAAAGTTTCTTGTTTTGGTCATAAAATATAGTTAACGATTGCATTGTGTGTCTGTCTGCCGCATTAACTCCTTTATATACATGTATGCATGTTGTTTCAGTCTTTAATGAGATTACGCGCGCCTGTTAGGCGCAGGCACAGCTTGTATGTATATAATGGGGATCGGTGAAAAATAACAGAAAATAAGGTAATGTATCAATTCTTTTTTGTTTTAAATGTTTTTTAACATTTTTTGTTTAATATCGATTTATTTTCATAAAGCATTCATGAAGATAATATGAAGTTCGAATAAGGTTCTCATGTTTATGACGAGGAAGGTTCTTAATTGGATATTCTTTGTTTTTTATGACGAAGTCATCTAAAGTCGTCTGTCTTTTCCTGTTTCGTTTGGCAAGCAGTTGTCGATAACAAGATACAGCATCAATGACACTTCGTCTTGCCTTTGAACTTCTATCAAAATTTAAATCATTTTATACAAATTGATCCATAATTTCCGTTGTAGTAGCTAAACTTTTTTTTAGAGAATCCATTGAAAGTTCCCTTTGTTCCTCATCTTCAGAAACGCCAACTTCGTCGTCTTCGTACACTTCTTGTTCCGCGAGTTCTTTAAGATCGTCTTTGGAAAGACCTTCACCAGTTGTAACTTGCAGTAATTCTTCAGTATCCTGCGCATTTATATTATCCAACCCTGTTTCATCAGCTAGATTGACAATGTCGTCGACATCAACAGTGCATTCTCCTGAGTCAACATCTTTGCTTAGCTCCGGCCATACATTCTTCCATACTCCTTTCAAACATTTCTCGGTCACCTCACTCCAGGAGAGATTGATGTTGTCTACAGCACCCATGATAGTGTAGTTTTTCCAAAAATCTCAAATAGATTGTTTCTCTTTTCCATTAGTTTTATCAATCAGTTGTCGAAATGTCTGCCGGAGATAATAAGCGTTAAAATTTGATATTACGCCTAGATCCATTGGTTGGATCAACGAAGTTTTATTTGGCGGCAGGAAAACCACTTCTACTGGAATAAATGTTGTTAATTCGGACAAATGCATTGGATGGCTTGGTGCATTATCAATCAAAAGTAAAGCTTTCAGTTCTAGCTATTTAAATTCGCAGTAACGTTTAACAGACGGGCAAAAATGTTCGGCAATCCAATTCTGGAAAAATTTCATAGTGATCCAAAATTTTTTATTGGACTCCCAAATTACTCGTAAAGTTGATTTCCTAATTCCCTGCATTGCTCTTACGGTTATGGAATAATAGATAAGCTGTGGTTTTAATTTAAAGTCTCTATCAGCGTTACCATCCAGTAGAAGTGTTAAACGATCTTTTGCAGCCTCAAATCGTGGTGCTCGCTCGCTTCATGGCTTGTGAAGGGTTAATGCTCCGACTTCGGAGAATACAGTTGAAAACTTTATTCTAGAAAAACTAACAAAAGATCGTTGAAAAAGATGCACAGTATACACCTTCGCTATACATTGAACCGCTTTTGGTTGGTGCATGGCTGTTTCCTTTGCACACATATACAACAAGTATCAATATAGTGTGCATTTCACGGGAACCCCAAAAAACCGCGTTATACTGAAACAGCATTAAGCGGGGAAGCGTTAAGCGGGGTCTCACTGTATATACAATGAAAAAACTCGTAATGTTAAATTACATCTTCAGGCTTTTTTGATTAGCACAAATACATCTCCCTCCTCAAGGGTAGCAAAACAGAGTACTACACCTACCAAATCCATTCCCTCCGCAACCACGAGCTGGTTTAAAGACATTTACCTATAAATACTAACCCGGAAGAAATACAAAATGCCCTAGCCGTCCTAGGGTATCCACCTATCAGTGTGGATGAAAAATTTCATAGTGATCCAAGATTTTTTATTGGACTCCCAAATTACTGGTAAAGCCCATTAAGGAGCTAGTAATAATATGCTCCAATAATTTACCATTTAGTGATGTTCATGAAATGGGCCTGTAATTCACAGGATCGTCCTTTACCCCCTTTTGAATTTATGAGTTATATTTGCTATTTTCCAATCTTTTGGGACCCTGCCTTCGCTTAAAGATTTGTCGAATATTAATATAAGATAGGGAGCTATGTATTCTGCTGCCTGTTTGAATATCCGAGCTGGTATATCTTCTGGTCCAGGAGCTTTATTCGGATCGACCTGTCGCATAAGTTTAACGATTCCCTCTTCCCTTATCGCGATTTTTGGCATTACTTGAAGTGCATCTACGCTAGGTACGGCATTAAATGTACTTTTACTCGCGAAAACGCTCCGAAAATAATCATTTAGGGCGTTAGTTTTGCCCTTTGCATCATTAATAAGATTACCGCTTTCATTTTTTAAAGATCCTACTGACTGCATTTTACCTCGGAACTCACAGACAAACGACCAGAAAGCTTTAGGGTCCTCGTCAAGTTGTTCACCTAATATCTTTTTTTTAATCGACGGAGGGCTTCACGCATAGTTCGCTTGGCATGCAATTTCGTTTCTTTATATTCAATTTTAATCTTACTGTTTTTGTCTGAAGGACCTGAAATGGTTTTTAATTTACCGTATAAAGCTCTTAGTTTTTTCCAACTTTCTGTGCCTATAATTATATCTTAATTGTTGCTACGGATGAAATGCTCGAAATCGGTAACTTTATTTTTAATGCTCCTACAATTTATAACCGCGATTAATACATTATTTACTCTGGGAGAAGCCCGAGTAACACATTGTGAATCTCTTTTGACGGCATTACGTACTAATTTCGTTTCTATTCGTATCTTAGATTCACTTACATTCGGAGCATTCCTACTAAAAAATTCACAATTGAACATTAAAACAGAATAACAAGGATAATTTGATAGAGCTTGAAACTAAGTTTTAGATAAATAGTCCACCAATTCCCAAAACTACTTTTAGAAGAACCATCTCTCTATCTCTAATATAACATATTCTCTATCGATTGCCCATATCAATGTCTTTTTGGGTACAGAAGAAAGATCAATAGGACATAATAAGGAGTTGATCAATACCAACTTAAATTATATATGATTCCCAGTAACACATTGAAAAGTCCATATGCCATCGTGAGTAAGAGAAGCAATTAAAATACAAGATATAATTTTCATTTCAGACCATACTTAGACATTAGATTTAACACTACTCATACATAGTGCATAAATCAAGGCACCCATTACTTTCCCAGAAGTTCCACAAAAAGTAAGTAATTGGATTCTAAACCTTTACCCAGCACAATTATTCCTTTTTGAAATTATACCTTCATAAATATCAATGAATTTTTCCAAACGACTTACCATTGGGATCCAATGGAATGATGTCTCTGGCACTTAAAACCTCCACACATAATGAATCATGGTTAAAGTAAGCTCTTACTGTCAGGATTCCATATTCTGCTCGTTCTGTTTCACCAATTACAGATCCAGAGGCCATCAATTGCTGTTGTAAATGCAGTCTCTCTGCATGGTACAAATCTATCAATTGAGTTGTGGAGGATATGTGGTAAGACAGCAGCTGACGTGTAGATGAATATGCTGAACTTTCTAATAAATGTGACATCAGGGGTGGTGGTGGGGGACCACTTGCTTTGGTTGGACCATCTTCACCATCCCATTGCCCATTGTCACCATTTGAAAAGTAATGTGCTAATATTCCTAATGCTTCAGAAAGCCGATTGTAGAATGATGGAAGCTTTTCCTATATGGTAGAGTCATAAAAAATATGTTCAAGTACTAACACTTGATATGTTCCTCAATTGAAAAAAATCATATCATATTAAACTATTTTTCCCCTTGTGATGTAAAATTAAATAATACAAGTCTACTTCTTTGTATTTGAATATCAAATTATCTAAAAATGTTGAACAATGGGTATTTAGCACATATGTTGCAAAGTTTCTTTGTTGATCATACATTAAAACGTAATAAAAGGTTCAACATACATGTAAATGTGAAAACAATATATAGTTACCCTATTAGTTTTGTTATATAAGATGTTAAAATTCAAGGAAAGCACTTTTTATTGCATGAAACATATGATAGCAAAAAGTCAATTTTCTCACTTCTCAAATTGGCATTACCTTAATTGTTTCAGGATAACATAGATTCTCATTAAAATTCTAATGATTGTGTCTCACAGAACTATTTTATAGCTGGGTGCTTTGTTTTCATTCACGTTTGAATTCTGAACACTTTTGATTGGCAAATGAGATTTTCCAATCAAAAGTGTTCAGAAAGGCATTTTTTTTAGAGCTCTGATGAGGACTTCTTTTTAAGCTGAAACAATGAGTTTTAGAAATTATTATTCAAGTATTGTTACTCACTTTTCTCTACCCTTCCTCTCTTATTAACCAACCCTAAACACAGCATTGTCACATTTAAATGCCTTCCTTTTAATTTCCTTTATTGCTTCATGGTATTATAGCCAAAGAAAGTAGTGTAGTAAGATACGTACTTATGTGTAAAATATTAAGTTCCATCAATCTATGTTCTCCATGAGTTTAAAATAAAAGTCAAATACATCATATGCCTAACATAAGACAATGGTGCTTATTCATAAAATACCCTAAAAATAAGGGAAATGTTTTTTAAGGTAAGTTTTCAAAAATTATTCAAGCAAGATATTACTTACTCTATTTCTATAAAAATTATGTGATATGGTAAATCCTTTCAGAAATGTAATACTTGAATAAAAAAACGCCAAATGTTGCTAGATTTCCATTAAAGCTCAAGATACTGAGGGAGGAAAATAAGATAGAGTAATTATGTTCATACATAAATATTATAGAAACAGAATCACTTCCAAAAGGAACATGTATGCAGTTCTAAACTATTTTACACTGCCTTTTTTATTCGATTTATTGAATTTTATAGAGTTAAAGATTAAATGATGACTCACACCACTTGTTGCAGAAGCTTCCATTTGTCTTCTTATCTGCGCAAGAATGGCACTCCATATTGCAAGCAATGCACGTGTAAAGTTTGGAGGGAGAAGAGCCACGGAGAGTGGACTAATGACTGATCGAAGAAGCCGGAACAGTGGCTTCATTGCATCACTTGTAGGTAATGACTCAGGGGACCAGGCAAGGTGGAATGTTGCTTTCTCTAGAGGTTGGCATAACTGATGACAAAAGGAATCAAATATGAACACTTAAAATTAAATTTAATAAAAAGCTTTATTTGTGATAGAAATAGTCAAAAAAAATATAAGTGTCACTGTCATGTGAAATCAATTTGACTATTTAGTCAAATTGTACCTAAAAAATTGCACAGAAACAGGCGATTACGGCAGACGGTCAGTGGATTTTTGTGGAATTGTGAGTAAAGAGACACGTCCTGAGCCGAACCGTAGTTCGTAGAGTAGGAGAAATTGTATCGGCTCCGAGGAAATAATGTATATGTCGAAAAAGAGCGACTCGCAAACAGGGAAGTCCTTAAGTGGATGAAACTAGTGATGTCATAGTGTTGCCTGTCTTAGCAAAGGTCTCCAATCTTGCTGTGTAACGCAGGTAGTAATGACCAAATCTGGAGGAGAAATATTCCTATTCGAGGCCCAAGCTGCTGAGGATCGTGAAGCATGCACGGTTAACGGGATTGAACCGGAAGGCCAGAGTCCCAGCGATGCTGCCGCTGTTGGATTCCAAGGCGCCAAAGGAAGCGATTAAAAGGGCTTGAATTCGCGAGCATATTCTTTTTTGGAAGGAACTAGTTAGGCTGCACCAATGTTGTGAAGCATCGATGTCGAAGGCGCGGCCCCAATCAAAAGGCAGCCCTAACGAGTACCTCATTCTCCGCGAGCCGCTCTGGATAACGCCATTGCCGAAATGAAAACAGCAGAGAATACACCTCATTTAGTACACCAAGTGGGCAGTATGAGTGCAACCGCATGAGCTTTGGCTTATCGAATGCGCCTTCGACATTCATGTGTCTTATGGGAAGAGTACTAGAAGGACTGACGTACCGTGTGGGGTGCTATTTGGATGATATCCTCAGTAACGATTCGTCGTGGGAAAAAAAACCTCGAAGGTTTATTCAGCAGGATAAATTAGGCTTACCTGAAACTAAAACCCCAGAAATTTCATTTCTTCCAGAAGCAAGTTAAATTCCTGGGACATACTACACTTTCGGCATAAAACAGGACGAAGATAAGATCAAAGCCATCCAATCTTTCCTCACCCCCAAAAACGTTCGCCAACTGCAGTCATTCCTGAGGTTGGTGGTCTATTACCTAAAGTTCGTCAAGACGTTTGCAGAAATCTTCAGACCGCTCAGTAAATTGACTCGTAAGGACACCGAATTTTGGGGAAGACCAACAGAGGGCATTCAAACAGCTATGTCACAGAAGCTCCTCCGATTCCCTAAATTCTCGAAACCCTTCATTCTCACTACGGACGTCTCTTTAAGGAGTTCTCAGATATTCGTGGATGGCGTTTGCTAGTGAAAGGGACCATGAGATGAACCAGACTATTTCCGCACTTCGCTCTTGGATTCCTCCCAGTCGAGAGTGCCATCGCCTGGGAGATCGTAACCGTTTACAGAGCGCTTTCACCGTTTAACGCAAATCTGCCCTCAGTAGTACTTATTCTATTGTGTCGTAACATCGGAAAGGGACCGATCCTCTACTGAATCGTCCCCCTATTACGCAAGATGGAAGTAGACGAATAATCTTTTCCCTCGTCAGCAACACCACCATTGTTTGACCAGTCGAAACTTGTGGAGGTGATTAAGCTGATAACAGAGTTTAGAATACATCAGACTTCGCAAGGACGTCATCCCACCGGCCTCACCGGAATTATTTATTACTAACCCATTAGCCGCCGAGGTTAGAATTAGCGAGAAATTTACCAATTTTTTCTTATGAATCTTCTATTTTCTGCCTAGAAAAGACAAATTATAAATTTGAACTCTGAAAAAAAATTGTAAGTGCGAAAAAAATAATGTTGCGTTTTCGCAACTTTGGCAGAATACCTTAACTTTTTCGGATATGCAACCCGCGCAACACACATAATTTTTTCGTTTTTTATTGCTATATCTCATAATAAATACTGTAAATGACTGATTAATGAATTTTTCCTTTGCCTTTGAAGATTACCTTCGATTAATATATTTTAAATGGCATAAATAACATAATTATTCTAACAATAAGGAAGTGAATTTTATGATTCCCCATATATTTTGGGTGGAAATTGTTATAGAAAATGCAATATTTTTTCCGTTTAAACTAAATTTATTTGTAAATTTGAGATAGTAAAGTGTTTTTATTTATTAAATAATTCGAAACATGTAGGATGTAAGAACATATTATTTTCCTTGCAAGAATAAATAGTTTGGCTTACATTGCCTACATTTTTTCATTAAGTTGCCCTTAAAAATAAAATGAGATAATCTATCCCTTTTCAATTCATCAGGCAACAAAAATTGAGAAGTTTTACCTTTCTGAGATTTTTTTAACATTATGGCTCATGATTTTAGTCTTCGAGAGAAGCCACACCACCTCCAGGAGGGTTACTGCAATGTAGGACCTAAACTCAAACTGTGAAATCTTATTTTCTTTAGGTTTTCGGAACAGTTATGGCTTGGTGCTTACTCTTTCTACAGATATCGATGCATAGAGGCCACCATCACATTTTTCCTCTAACTCTAACTCTATGATTCGCATTGTAATTGTCGTGATGATCAACTCCGCCCATATACTTTTTGTATGCCCGGACAACATAAGGCTGTGAGATAAAGATACACTTTCTGTTTTTCCGGCTGAATATCTCCGCCGTCCCTAATGGAAGAAGCTATGCAAAATTTCTTGCTTAAGAGATAACTGAGTTATCGTTCCATTTCATTATTGACAGATCAATGGAAATATCAAAATCAGTAATAACATATCCTCTTGACCTTTTAGCGAATTTCTTCGTATCTTCTATTGCTCATTTTCTATTTACCGTATTGTAGTGAAGTAATTCTTTTCTTTAAAAATACAAAACTATGCGTACGACAAGAAACATATTGTCGAAACACAAATAATGTTGGGATAGCACAGGAATGACTTACAACAATTCAATAACTACGCTGGTACCCAAACCTAATTTGCTTTCATAGGAGTTTTCTCTGGCTCTAGCCTATGGCAAAAACTAAGGAAGTGACCAATCTGATGAGCAAAGACGCCAGAATTTTAAACCAAATCTCACAGGTTTATTTTTATAAACATGGTCTCGGAATGACGTCCAAAATTAGGTACCATCTGCTCATCTACGGATAAATTATGCGAAAATATTCTGAATTGCAGGTTTTTGCATTTAATATGTTGAATTATGTCTTCATTTTTGCAAATTCGTCCAATTTTTCAAAGCATCAATTATCTGAAAAATTAATATTTTCTTTAATTTCCCGAAAACAGTTCCCTCTGAAAGAGCAACGGACCAAATCCATGCCTTCACCAAGGTCCTTTGATTAATACATATCTAGCTCGGGAAAAATATCCATCCTGTGATAAGCAACAATTGAATGAATTTCCTCAAATCCTATTTAGTTGGACTTCATATCTATTCTTGTTTTGGTACCTGTTTGTTCGAAAAGAACTATTTTCTCTAAGACATCGTCGTCCAAAAAATCGAAAAATTCATAAATGTATTTTACGAATAATAGATATGGTTTCTCTGTAATAGACTCTATTTCCATACCTAATGGATCTCCTATCTTCTAATTTGAAAATTAAGCTGATACAAACCTCTATAAGCTAAAACATGTCGATAAAACGGGTATAGTATAGGGAGCGTTGGCAGCGCCGCCAGACCCCCTCCCGCCAAAGTTGCGAAAACGCAACATTAAGTTCAGCCTTCAAAATGATCAAGAAAAAAGTTTCTAATTCATGAAAAAAGAATTACATGTGTTCAAATGATATTACTTCTATCACGAATAACTACTTTAAATCCAAAAAAAAATTTTGATTGGATGGTAGAAATGTTTGACTCGGGCAGAGTCATGCGATCGAAAAAGTGACATTTTTAAAAAACTCTAAAAAATAAAAGAATCATTATAACTGCTCCATCTATACAAATAACAAAAAGAAATATCGAAATTCGAAAGAAAACATTATGAGCGAAACATTAATGTTGCGTTTTCGCAACTTTGGCCGGATATGGGTTAATAATATAATATTTATTATTAATAATAAATTCCACCATACAGAGAATTTGATTGGTGGTGGATAAGTGTTTAACAAAACCTACCTGATCTGGTATGACTTGTTAACACTATTGTTTAAAGTTTAATTTCGACAGAGACTTCGGCAAGGTTAATTATTTTTCAAAATTTTCCAAATCATTTACAGGAGAGAGGGTAATCTTGAATACTGGAATGTGGCTGCGAGTGCCAGTGGTGATGCTGTTGGATATCTGAGAGGGTTGGGTTGGTAGTAAACATGGTAATATAGTAATCGATACACTGTCAAATCCTAGGGAAGCAAGTTTTTCTTTAAGTTCGTGAAACGGAGTATAGGATTAATACTAATTATTACAAAAATCACACAACTCAGGTAGTCTATTACGACATACATAAAGCATTTGATAGAGTTCGGCATCAAGGCCTAATCTTCAAATTAATTAACTTCACCTTTCCTCTTTACCTTAGCAAAATCATTCAAAACTATCTTATGGACCAAAAAATCCACATTAAAATAAATACCTATACTTCTGATCCCACTCCTTCAATACTGGTGTATCTGAGCCCAGCCCATATTCATCCTCTTTATCAATGACCTTACCTCTGATCCATACATCAAAAAATACCTCTACACAGATGACCTTACCATTTCATCCCAATCTCCTTCACCTGGCATTACTATCAGACAAATAAACAACTACAACTTCAGATAAGAAAACTGGTTAAACGACTGGCACCTTGACATCAACCCAAATAAATGGAGACACATGACCTTTAACATCAATAAAAATATACCAACAACCTCCTCCTTACAACACTCTTACCCCTACTACTATCTAGACAAAATTTTTAAGCGTTCACATGAACAACCAACTCTCATCAACTAGCCACATAGACTATACCTTGACCAAAGCCCAATTTGCAAAATTTAAATTACTCCCACTTCTCCACAAAAACAGCCTACTGACTGCTCACACAAGACTCAAACTGATTAACTCTTTCATCATACCTCATCTAACATATGCATCCATCATCACCTTTAAACCCACAAATATGGCATCCAGAAAATAGAATCTTTTTCTAACAAATGCATGAGATCCTTCACTACAACAAACAAACTAGTTCCCATAAAGGAAATAAAGAAACACCACCAACTAACAACCCTTAGCAGTTTTGGTGGCTAAACCTCTAGAAAAATTTAACTTCAATTCATCAAATCTAAACAACCCACTCTTGAATAATATCTGGAACTATCCTGTTAAAACTGACAGAAAGAAGAAAAGAATTAAACAACTGAAGCTAGTTCTCTATAAACTTTGCTTCACCCCCTTCAAGGTATAAAATGCAATAATAAAAGAAAACCCTTAACTCCTAACCCTAACCTCTAACCAACCCACATATTACCTAACGCCTAATACACTCACCTAATCCCTTCACCTAACATCCTTACCCTTTCTCAAATACCATAACCTGTTCCATACTTGTTTCCTCATTCCCTTTCCTCCTTTCACCTGTATTACTTCCTGTAGAGGCGGATTTGATCTGCAGATTAGGATAGTACAGATTAGGATCCACTCAGAGCCCTAAAGACGATGGCAGAGTTTGGCGTCAAAACGTTGGCTGTATATAGCTACCTCACCTGGTGGAGAACTCATGAAGAATTTATTCACACAATACGCCAGGAAAACACCAGTTCTTTTATTATTTACATTCTCTCCAAAATTTGCTTAAGGGTAAGGATTTTAATTACCTAGATGACTACAAAAAGCATCTGGAGCAGTAATTCAGCAATAAGTCTTTAGCAATTTACAAAAATGAAACTAAGAAACTTCCCAATTTTCTGAATATACCAATAGGCTCTACACATGGTGGTTTAGAGACTCTGAAAGTCAACAACAAGGTACATCAAACTTGTTTTATTCTGGTGTGAAAACTTTGCATATGCCTTACCTTATTGCAAGATGAACTTTATTTTCTTCAGCATAGATAAGATTGACAAAAACTGAAAATAGTCATTGTTTTTAAGAGTGAGAACAAGGATCTGCAAAACATGTTATTATAACTAAATTAAAACAAAACAAAACATACAATAATAGTTCAAATGTAAAATGGTTCAAAAAGTGGAGCAGAGGATAGCATGAAGTACTACCTTAATTTGTAATATTTTTAACATCATAATATTTTTAAATACAGAAGGAGCTTGGTCAATAAGCTTTGAAGAGAGGTAGTTATATATTTTCTAAGAAACCGATATGAGATTTTAAATACTGCTTGACAAGATAGTAAATAAAATATTTCTTTTCAACCTTACAAACATTAATTGCTTAATACTTGTAATAGCAGTGATGTATAAGCTTTTTAATTGCAATTTAATTATTCTGAGAAATTTGGTATGTTCAGAAGGCAGTATAATTAATTGAATTTCTCAAGGAATGTGTATTTTTCTTGAGACTACAAACAGAATTGAATCAGATTCTATCAAATTAAACTTTTTCAAATGAAAATGTACTAATTTTTTCATATCATAGATTAGTATGGGAGTTGCTATATTTCCAGATACACCAAAGACACAGGATAAAACAAAAGAACAAACATGCTCTTTGTCTGCTTCCCAAAGTATAGCTCTCTATTACTTATCTCTATTAAACAGTATGAAGAAACATTTGAAGTACGTATCATACGTTTGGCTTAACATTCCCTTCAGGAGACATCCCTGCTTTTGGGATGTCGGATTCTGATTTTGATAAAAAATATTGAGTCCTTTCAATTCATTCAAAATATTTTAAATTAAAGGAAAATGAGTCATGTAATAACTAATCTCAAACCAATGAAGAATCTGATGCTCTTCTGGTGGATGAAATATTTTCAGGCTTCCATCTAAGAGGCTGCTTCCTCAACTCCTGACTTACTGATTAGATGATATAGGAACTTTACTCCTTTCTACAAAACACTTCACTTTGACCAGTTTCACTGGGGTTTTGAAATCATAATTGATGATGCTTTAACCCTAGTGAAATCAGTATGCTAAGAAGTACTGAAGCCTACTAGGTCTTATTTTCTTCTTTGGGAAGATTTAGTGGTATGGCTCAAAGAGAGAAAAAGTTTTCTTTCTTTCAGGGATCAGATTGCTGGTTCAATAGAAGCAATGATATTCTGGATGTTTCTATGTTAAGTGCCAGGACTGATTTTGCCACTTTACCTCTTTTTACAGTTGGTTCATAAATGTGTGAGTAGGATTCGGGGGTGTATAATTTCAGATTCTTCCCTCTAGCTATGTGAATTTCTTAGTATGCCTAATTATAGCTTTTTATAGCATGAGTTGTTCTTGAGCTTTCTTTGCTTTGACTACAGAGTCTCAATCCATCATAGATAGTATACCTACTACAATTATCAAACATATGGAATCATCGAAGATCCAGAAATTCTGTCCAACTTGTGTCTTATATGGTGGATTTCATTGATAAAGAGTAAACCTCTACATTACTTCAGAATCACTTTCATCTTGAAGATGTCTCACGAGTTAGGAGTTGAAATGTCATTTGACGTCAAATTCCCAGATGGAAACCCAAGAATATTTCACCCTAATTTCAGATCAATCCCCAAGGTAGAATGGACTTGAAAAAAGTCTGACCAGGGAATCAAACATGGGTCACCCAATTGCTGGTTGGGTGCTCTGTCTGTTGAGCTATCCTGGCAGAACATTCTCTCAGCCAATCGGTAGCCTTTGTGTAGCAAGGAAGTTGTGATTTCATCTGCATGGCAGTATCGTGTTGCTATCATGGCTTCATAGAAGTCAATATGGCCTCTGTGAAGCCTCCTTAAAGGCCAAACAAACTGTAACTCATACTTTTCTCAAGTCCATTCTACCTTGGGAATTCATCCTCGACACATGGAATTTCTGTGCAACACCCATACCTTATTCCTTTTGTTCGGACCAATCCTAAAAATGGGTTCTAAAATTTAAAAAACAACATTTTAAAGAAATTTTGGATTTTTCATGTCGTGCATAATTCAATAAACAAACAGATAAGATTCAATTCAGTGAGAGATATCCTAAAATCCTTACAATAAAATTATTATTTTTAGGAAACATAAATATTTCTTGGACAATTAAGAAAGAAATATTGGAGAATCCTAAGAGATTTAGAGAAAAGACATTGAATAAAGTAATATTCTATAGGCCTACTTATTTCTGGAAAAAACTTCAAGGTGAGGTTAGGTTAGGGAGAATATTACTAATTATTTAATAAGCAACAAATATCCTTTTGGTGCACATATGGTATTTAGAAAGAAATTATTCTTGAAAGGATAAAACATATTCAAACATTGATCTCTAAAATGTAATATGAATATAATCTCCTCTCAATCATTGTTTAAATTTACACTCATTTTTGTAAGCAGTCAAAACTCAAGAGACAAAATACATCAAAGCCTTGAGGAAATACAGAGATTCAAGTACTTTTTGTCTTTCAAAGGGACTGAGTGCTTCACTTAGCTACATCCTTAAGAATAAATAGATTTTGAAGTGGCTCATAAAGGCAACACATTTTTCTAATAATTCATAAGCTACAGAACTTTGATATTATTTGATTCTGACATTTTAAAGGATGTATTTCATGATGAAATTCAAGAATATCATAGACACATCAAACTAATAGATAAATCATATTGCTATTGGCATTAGAGGACATTCTTTTCTAGTGGAAAAGGATAGGATACTTCTAAAAATGTGAAAGGAAAGTTGATAAACTTTTGACTGTACTCTTGATTAAAACATTGCCTGAATATTCTTCTTAAAATATTTCAAATATGTTCTTTTGGGTTTTTTACTTGGTTAGAAGTTCTATTGTTTGCCATCAAAGTATCATAACAAACCTGGTAGAGAAACTATGAAACCTTAATATGTAGCATTCTCTAGGAAAACACATTTTTCACTTTTGGTATATTCCATTACTAACATATATCAAATTTCCTTTCTATATATTCTCAGTCTTAAGTATTTTGTTTCTTTTTCAATAAAAATGTACCATCTATAATTAGTTATAAAAGCAATTAATAATCAATTACCTATTTCACTTACCTGAATTTCAATCCTTCCGATAATTCTTGTTAGCATTCCTTCCAATTGATTCTGCATTGCTTCAATTGGGTTGTATATAGCACCTCTATAATCTGGTCCACCAGAGTTTGCAGCCAAATATTCACACTGTTGGGATGCTGTCGCTTCAAGAGCAGTCATAATGGAATTCATGCCAAGGTTGTCATGCAGCATAGCAATGCAGTGTAGAACCATTTCTAGGTCATTAACTGCCACACACATCTTATAAAACAGAAGAATCAATTATTTATTGAATACAAACATGTTACAAGAGGATAATTGATCGGTGGCAACATTACAATTTCAAAAACAACACATAACTATACAAGGAACATACATTAATATACATGGATGAATATATCAATGCCTATCAACATTCATTCAATATATATATATAGCAAAATTAATAGTTTCCAAATCATAATTAATAAATGTGAAAGTTTTAACGTAGCTCCATTAATCAAGTATCTACTAATGATCATGCAATAGAATCAATTACAGATAATGTATGATCCTAAAAATGTTTGAATTGGCAGTCCAAAGCTCAAATTTAGTGGTCAATTAATGTGTTGCAATCCAGTAATTATGCTATTCTTTGTGTGGTGGATATATACTGCCGCCTTACTTATGCAGTATGCTCATGTACTCTATGTATTGAGGATAGTTGATGGGAATAAACATGTTGAAACAGAATAGTCATAGAGGTATATTTCAAACCCCCGATTGACTGTCTGATAGGTTATGAGCCCATGAGCATGAGGAATGTTGATTGCGTTAACGAAAATGGATTGAGAGTGGATTTTCCTGGCTAATAGATTGCAACTTGGGTTGGGTTCGAATGATGGCAAAAGGAAACGGCGATGTTTCAAAACATGAATATTCCCAAGTTAAAGAATGGGAGTTACGTTACCCCTGAAATGCACACTATATTGATACATGTTGTATATGTGTGCAAAGGAAACGGCTATGCACCAACCAAAATGTGTGATTTTTGTGTATTTTATTGTGATTATTGTATGCATTCTATTGTGTTAATTGTGTGTATTTTATTGTGATAAATTCGGCAATTTTTAATTTTCACGATGGGTGACTGCAAAAAAAGAAAGTAAAGCGACAAGAAAAAACATTACGCTGAAAACTATAATGCAGATGTTAAGACGATTAGATGCAGGCAAACGGCAATTTGATATCATTACTGTATAAAATTTGTCAACTTAAACACCATGGATAATTTTAAAAAATAAGGAAAAGATCGTGTCATCGGAAACTACAACCACAACGACTCCTGCAATAAAAATTACCCGTTCTAGAAGCCATGTGATTGAGGTAATGGAAAAACGACTTTACATCTGGATTAACGATGATTTTAAACGCAATATGCCATTAAGTCAAGCAATTGTAATGGAAAAAGCGAGAACAATTTTTGGCTATATTAAGAATGAAAAAGGTGACACCAGTGAAAATTTTGTCGGTATTACGAGAGCAGTTTGATAATTCAGTGACTTTTTGAATAAAAAACTTTTTCTCGCGGTCTCGCCGATTTTTTTACGTAATGGCCTACTAAATCTCACCTAGGAAAAAATCAAAAAATGACCCAACCTATCATGGGTTTGATTCTAGGAGGCCCCAAAAATCGACTTTCCCCGGTAAGAATGCATGGGGCCGTTTTTCAAATAATTTTTTAAAATACTTCCCATTAAGCTAGAAGGATAACATTTCATTCAGCTATTGGTATTATTACTATCTACGGAAAAATGCTAATGCTTACGTACAATTGGTCATGGGTTCGATGCCAGGAGGTGAAATATTTTCAAATTTTTAAAAATCTTAGCTCTCTTACTATGACACACAGATCATTTAAACTTTGTACACGTATAGATACGTGTATATTCTGTTACGAAAAAAATCAACACCTGCCTAGGTGTCACGGGTTCGATTCCAGAGCGACCCGTAATCTGGATTTTTCCCGTTTAAAATACATTGGCCATATTTCCGAATGCTTTTTATGACACTTCCCAACCGCGCAGAGATTCATAATTTCACACAGCCATTAAGGGGACCATTCTCATATAAAAGCTATCCTAAGATTATCGTATCGTTGGTTCGATGCGAGGGGGCGTTAATTAATTCTCCATGTGAAATACATAGGGAATTTAGGACTCATTTTAAGGTACTTCCCGAATGAATTTCTTTTTGCAATTCGGGGTGTTTATGAAGTCCACCATACTCAAGCGAAAGATTACAGTAATTTTAGCAGGATGACCTTGGTTCGACGTCGGGGCGGGATTTTAGCTGCCGAAAGAAATGCATCGGAAATCGTATTCAGTGCATTTTCAGCTGCGTTAAGGTCCTTTACGTTATGTTTAAAATTTTATTTTTTACTAAAGATAAATTATTGCATTATTCCATTATTCATTAAATTATTCCCCCGAATCGTCTATATATAATAGATAAATCTCCCCGAAGCGTCCATATACAATAGATATCCCCCCGAAGCATCTATTTCTGTGCTGTGCGGCTGTTAGGCAAGCGCGCAGCTAGTCTTTTGTAATATCACATTAAATATCATAGTTTTTCACAACTTTTTCTATATGTGTCTCATGACGTATCCCAGATTTTACACGTATATGTAAGCGGATGTATTCTAATAAATTTGAATTTCTGAACCCTATTGCAACAAAATTACCAATATACAAACCTGGATGCCTAAATAATTTATATACTCAACTTGACTCAGAGGGGATCTATCAACAACTTACATATGAGACCTCACCATTTTATTAGTGAAATAGATATATTTATTTTTCTCAATTTAACTTAAAGTTACTTTTATCCTTATTTGTAAACCAAACATATTTTCTTAAAGTAAATCTTTATCTATGCCGTTCTTAATTGCTCTATAGAAGAGACAATTGATGGATAAAAGTCTTAGTTGAGATTTAATGGCATAATAAAACCTATCTTACAATTGTCAGGGTCAATAAAACATCATCAGAATAATTCAAAATTCCAATGGAAGATATAAAAATTTCAAAATATAATTGCTTTGAAGAATCAGATTGTTTTCATAAAAATATTTTGTATCCTATACCTCTTTCAAATAATGTCAACTATTGAATTTTTATGTTATGTTTAATATATTTAGTCATGTCAAGGTTTCTAAATTTCATATAGGGCTTTAACCAAATGTATTCAAATATTTACCTCGGCAGAAAATCTATATGGACCTTGGTCATCATAGAATCCTGTATCTTGCAATCTTTGATTTGTTAACTCAGAAAAGTAATCTGCAGCACAACAGATAATCTGTAAAAGAGAAATGAAGAAATGAATTTTTTTAATTCTCAGGAAAAGAATTTTTATAATTAATAACACTGGATTTACAATAAAGAGTGAGAATAGCAACAATGTACAAATATAGATAGGATTTTTAGATCTGAGATGTCATGTATTTGTTTATGTTATGGGTTAAATGTAAGAGTGGTCTTTATGGACTAAATTTTGCTCTGAATCAATAAAGGAATATTATCTAGTGGTCCTAGAGAAATTTTTTTCTATTTGAATTTTCACTGATTTTTCAAAGCTGAGGTCCTTACATATTAACCAAAGTGTACGAGTTTGTACCATTTCATACTTAAAGAAATTTGATGGAATATGACGAACCAAATTTTTTCATTCAGAAAATAGGTTTCCAAGTATTCTCAAAGGATTTTATGAAGTTATATCTCTCGAATACTCAATAGATTTAAATGCTGTTCTTTTCAACTTAGATATCAAATGTCTCTTAGAGGGGCTTTCCCTCTTAGTAACTGTTAAGTTTTATAGGTTTAAATTGTCATTTAACTATAATTTTATGCTTCCCTCATTTCATGATGACCATTATGTCCAAGGTGAATGTCACAGATCACAGAAACACTAGACCTCCTTACATCAAACTATTTTGGAGGGCTACTGAAAGGTATATAGAAATTACTCTTCCTTAGCAACAGCAAAGTGAAGGGTCAGCAACAATTTTGCCTTCTCCTACTCCTTTATTCTGCAATTTCTGGCATACTTCCACTTGCCAAATTACCCTTTTCATAAATGATTTCTGTATCTGAGATTCTAAAAACTTTTGAAATAGGAAAGAGAGTCTCAAGATAATGAAAATTCATCCTAAGTAAATATATAAGAATCAAAATTAAATAATGGAAAGGAAACATTATCAAAATGGCAGCTGGCATTGAAAAGCAAATTTCATCATTAAAATTTTTAGCATCTCATAAATGTAGGAAAAAGCGACAAGCATTGCTGCTTTAAAGAACTTAGAATGGGAAGTTTACCAGTTGTGTATCTCTGTATAGGGATATCTCGTAGGGTATAGGGACAAGCTCTAGAATGGGTCGATAGTGAATTACGATGGAGATAGGGTCTCCATCTTCTTTAGGCAATGAGGAAAAGCACACCCGGAGCAAGAAGAACTACAGCTCACTACTGTACATAAGGTGTATGTTCCAAGGAGTAGGAATCCGCCCGCTGAGGGTAGGAGTGAGACCGGCAGTGAGACCTCGTCCGCCGCATCAGTGATCTTCAATAGCGTGATTTTGATAGTAAGTCGTACTACTATATTCTACACTGCAACTTAACCCATTTATGCCTAGCGTTCCATTTTTGGAACAGCAGTTACATTAAGTTATTTTGTGGCCTATCGCTTGGGAGAATACTGGGAAGTGGGTGAAAACTTCCTGCCTTATTTGTAAGGGTACATATTATATCACTGAATGCAGAGAATTAGTCATTGAGCGAATTTAGAGCTGCGTGGATGTTGTGAAACTTTGCTTTATTTTTTTGAGTCGATTTTTCAGTACCCACTCGATAAACGGTAATTATAACTTCCGTGATTTACATTCTATAGTTGTAATTTTTTTTCTGTTAATACTTGAATAATCACCATTTCATGTTATAATCAGAAAATGCAGAAATTTTTATTCATATACAAGTTAGAGGATAGAAAAGTTGAGTGTTCCATTTTTGGAACACTAGGCACAACCACTAATGAGACTTCGCCGTATATTTATATATGGCCTTTATCTTTGTTTTTTATTTTCACCACTTTTAAGTCTCAAGTTGCGTAAAACATTAACCCTACACAAAATAGCTGACCTGTTGTAGACAAATTATGACATAAAAGCAAATGCGATTATCATAGAACCTCCTGAAAATGCAACAACTCCTGTTTCTGATGAGGACTCTGGTGATGAAGAAGGTGGAACAATAAATAATCTGCCTGATTCTTTGCGTGCCCCTGCGTACCTTGTTCAAGATGATTCTGATCCAGAAGAGAGATGCATCCTATTTGTACCAAACGAAACATGCTTCAGCTTTGACGAGTCCATGATTCCTTACTTCGGTCGTCATGAACGCAAACAGTTTACTCGTGGAAAGCCAATTCGGTTTGGGTACAAGTTTTGATGTGGTGCCACACGCCTAGGTTATATTTGTTGGTTTCAACCATATCAAGGTAAAAACCCAAACACTAATTATGAGGAATATGGTGTCAGTGCATCCGTTGTCCTACAATTTACTGAGGCACTCATGAAGGAGCACCCTGGACATAGTACTTTTTGATACACTCAGTTCAAATGGTCATCAAGCAACCGGCACAGTGAGAAAAAATGGAATCGACAAACCCCTATTGGAATCAGAAGATGCTCTAAAAATAAAGATAGGGTTACGTTTGATTACAGAATTGATGGCAAAGTCAATATGGATGCTGAATGATAACAGTGTTGTCACTGTTGCATCATCTGGGGCTGGCGTCAATCCGCTGTGCCTTGTCAATCGCTATTCACAAAAACATGAATAGAAGATCCAAGTACAGCAGCCAAATATGATAAAAGTATATAACAAATATATAGGAGTAGTCAGAGAAGATGAAAATATTGACAAATATAGAGCTTCAATTCATGGCAAGAAGTGGTACTCAAGCTCTTTGTTCTGCTTCGAATTAGCTCTACAAAATCCTTGGCAGCTGCATAAAACTTACGATCCAAAGCCAATGGATCTTTTGGAGTTTCGTCGCTGTGTGACATGCCATTATCTGAAGACCCATGGTAATTCGGCCCAAACTGGGAAGACCTTCTTAGAAACGCAATATTGACTCCCGTTATGATGGCCAGAATCATGTAATCGCAAAACAATCAAAGAAAACCAAAAAATTGTAGAATGCCACAAATTAAATATAAAAGAATACCACTTTTTGCTGTAAAAAATGCAATGTTGCCCTTCAATTAAGTGCTCACAGGACTATCATACCAAAGAGTACATTTTACGTATTAGGTAGTGTATTTGCCTAATGTTCCATTTTTGGAACACTATGTAACTCTGTAAATATGTAACATAAATTAAATTTTATTTCAAATTCTTGTTTTTTAATTTTTTTTACCTAACATTTATGAATTTCATCAAAAAATTCAAAAATTTTTTTCTTCTGCATAAATGGGTTAATAACCAAAAAGGTAAAAATTTTCATAAAAGCTGTACGGGTTACTAACTGCATGGAATATGTATAAGATTTTTAAAAATTTGTGATTTCAGGTTTGGCTAACTTAATACATGACTATTTGAATCACTCAAGTTAAATCTTTGAAATATTTAGCATTAAAAATTTGGAAACTTAACTTATGATAGAGACTTGAAAATTAAATATTTTTAGATTAAGCTGCTCCTATGTGTGATAAGTACATAAATACAAAAACTTGATCATATAAAGCAAATTCAAATGCACATTATCATTGGAAAAACAGAAGAGTATATTTATGTTAAAAGTAAACAAAATTTTACTTCAACAATTTTGCAGAGATGCTTGTAGCCAGTAATTGCATCTGGCCATGCAAGCTGTCTCCAGAATTCTTCAATTTGATGAAAGCAGGATACGCAGTCAATAGCTGATGAGCTATGAGGAGGAGCTTCATTCACATTGCTTAAGTTAATAGGAGTTGCTTGCTCACAAACTCTACGAACTCTTAACATTGCCTATAAATGCAAATTATTGTTTGTCAATAGAGTTATATCAACTATACTATAAATTTAAGACATACTTCACAATATTTATATATTATATTAATATTATATTACTATTCATATTCAAGAAAAAAATTTTCATAAATTTTTAAAAAAGGATCCATAATATATCCACTTTGCATTTTGTTGTGGGTAATTTAAAAATGAATTTACTTTGAGATTAGAAGCTTTCTTATTTACACACATACTTTCTCAATGAAAATTCACATTACATCATATAAAGATAAAAAAGGTGTGGTCTTTAACTCACACTTGATTCTTCTTTTTGAGATTCATCTATAAAAGACTCTGTAATATTATGATTTTTAATTTATTTGAATCAAATTGAATTTTTTACAATAAGTAATGCCTTTGGCATTATTGATTAACAAATTAAAAGCATACAATAAATAAGTTACATGCTTCTAACATTCCTAAAGTATTACATTTTGCTAGATCAACAAAAATATCTTAAAATAAATGCAATATATTTTCATGCTAATAATACATCACTGGACCATGTTTTCTACATCCAAAAAGTGACTGATACATTATTGTACAAATTACAAATTGAAAAATAAAAATATAACAAAAAGGCCAACCATGAGAGAACCTGTTTATAACTATATTAAGATATAAACTATTCTTAAATTGAAAATATAATTTAATTGTAATAATAACTACAACTATGTGACAAGAGAGTGAATAAAATTCAAAAAAGAAGTGTATGAAAGATCAAAATACTATCTAGGCAAAAATAAATTTTTGTGTGAAAAAAAATAATTTATTGTCTGAGTATAATCAAGTAAGTGAAACTGCTGAATAAAACAGATAGGTTAAATTGAAATACTTTTAAATTAAGTGAAGTAAGAAGGAGACTAGAAGATCTGGTAACTATCAAGGAAGTTCATTCATTCTATTACAGTATAAATTATTGTGAGGTAGAAGAGTATATGTGGATGAAATCTTTATCAATGAAAAGCAGAGAAACAAGTAGTACAGAAAGAAGATTAAAATAAAATCAGAATGAGGCAAAAAATATGGAAATCAAAAACAGATTATCTAATTTTATGAATTTATATGGGAATCAACAAAGAGGAAAAATGAAAATGAAACATGAACACTCACAATGCCCCTCCATTAACTCCAAAGAAGGAATGGCATGAAACAAGCAGAGAAAGAATGGAAAAGCTGGCAGATAAAAAGAATGTTGGAAGAATATCTGAGATTTGATGTAAAGGATAGTAATATCTTTTAACACAACCATGTATCTTTTTCACATACAATTTAGAATCCACAAGAACTGGAGCAATGAAGTGATTACTATTCTGTATTAAATGGTAACAAAGAAGACTCCAAGTTTTAACACCCCATCTTTCTCCTGTTGTCTACTAAACTCTCATGGGGATATTAGCTGAACATCTAAAAACAGTTCAAGAAAGTATTGTCTGTACAATTGGCATGATTTAGGAAGGCAATCATAATGGGGCATATATATTTAGTCTGAAGAGATTCTAATAGAATGCCTCTTCGAATAATTCCTGAGTTTTTACTAGATTACTTCTTTGTGGTATATTTGAGTTTATTTCATGAATTTAGGTATTTTATATTTATAGATAAAGAGGAAAACTTGTTTTACTACTTTCTAATGTAAAATAGTCTCATTATCCAATTAGAATTATGGATATTGAAATGCTAATATTCTTGCTGTTCATTGATTATGAATTTGCAAGTGTCTTTATATTTCATAGGAAATTATTGTTTTATACAAATATATAACAAATTCATTACTATACTCTATTTCTAGATTAAAAATTATTTATAATTGATTTGGCCTTCCCAAGCTGGACCACAAAAATTATTTCAGAAATGGAAATCAATAGCTGTTAATCAGAAATTTTGTTGTTGAAAATTTCATTGTACATGAAATTAAACGCTCTAATCAAAATTATATAAATGAAATCAGACATATCTCATGAGAGTACACTTTAGACTATTTTCCTTCTATAAAAATGAAAAAGCTAAACAGTGAAGTGGACAACAAGGGGCAGGTATGTATGAGTTGACTAGTAAATATATAAGAAAATATGAAATGTAGAAGGTTGTATTACTTTTGAAAATAATTTAGCTCATATTCAAAGTTAGAACCAGAAGTGACAGCAGTTAATAAACATCAGTAAAGAAAAATATCCATAAGAATAGAAACCTAATAAATATAACTTATAAGAGCTATCTTAAGAAATTACCAGTATCTAACTCTTTTCTTTCTCAAAAAGTAAGCATCAACAGTCAATATGGTTAATGAAGATATATATGAAAATTACCTTGTACTTAGCAACATGAAGCCACTTCTCAAGAGCTGGTTCAAACCATTCATGATAACTGTTTACTGACAAAGCTCTTCTCTCTTGGGACTGGAGGTGATCACGAAATCTTTCAAATGAATGAAAAAGTTAAAATATCATTTGTGATAAGCAGAATGTATGTAAAGAATAATTTAGATTCAAACAAACCAAAAGGTTTTGGTTAACAAGTAAGGGTTAGCAAGCAATCGGTAAATATATGTATTAATGAAAAAATAAGATATTTTCGAATGTTTTCGTTGTTCACACTTTGCTCAACATTTACTAAAGGACATTATCGTACCGTACATTAAATCGAACCAGGTATACATATACCGTATTTCCCCATGTATAAGCCACCCCCCCATTTTTTGAATGTGAAATTTTGGAATAAATTTTTTACTAGAGAAACAGGTTACAAAAAAAACGGTTACAAAGAAACAAAATTTAAGACTCATAATAATCGGACATACACTCTGCTGCACCTTTATTTATGCGTGTGCATTTCTAACGCGTACTCCCACTTCACTTACGTTATCGGTGTAGTAACAAGAGGCATGCTTGTTGTTGTTTTGATTTTAATGTCGCCGGACATCATCGTCTTGTAATATTCAGGTGTGGGGTCAAGAATATCGTCCGTAATAATACTATCACTCACAAATGTTTACAAAAAAGAACAACATACGGCTGAAAAAGCATTTTTCACGCATAAAATTTTTACCTGCATTGTATATGCCACCCCCTACTTTTTGGGCTTGCAAATTTTGGAAGAAAGGGGTGGCTCATACATGGGGAAATACGGTATATATATACAGATACATACACGTGTAAAAGTTTGCTTACTTACAGCAAGCATTCGGCTGTTCTACATATTTAAGAATCATGCATTTATTATGGCAGCTATA
The DNA here is from genome assembly GCA_020796165.1 of Pantala flavescens. Lineage (NCBI taxonomy): Eukaryota > Metazoa > Arthropoda > Insecta > Odonata > Libellulidae > Pantala > Pantala flavescens. The sequence continues at coordinate 66,272,049 of CM036879.1, read as the reverse complement.
ACTCTTCCCGGGCGTCGAATTAAGGATATTCTACGGAAAATAAAAGGGACTCTAAAAGAGCCTCTCTCTTTGTTAGTTAATGACACCTATAATCGACCCAACGACTATTTACAACATTATAACGACATATAAACGACATAATATAAACATGCGGCCTATCTATGTATTTGTGAAATTTAAATCTTCTAGAAAATATTAATAATAATTATTTATTTAACGCAAACAGGTTGCCCCAATTATAAACGTTAATGAACACAATCAAACAAAATACACAATGCATAAAACTATAAATAAGAGTTAAATAATGACAAAAAAAGAAAGCTTAATTTAAAGTTTGAAACTGGAATACGCCTTTCCCTTAATGGAGTGAAAAGAATCGCAGAAAAAGTCTGTACAAGAGAATTAGTAAAGGGATTCACTCTTTGGCAGATTCTCGGAATAACAGAAAACTTAAAGACCTTCTTTTTTGAGCTGGGCACTGCCAAAGTGGAACCTTCACGAGTTCTACGGGGTGGCACAGCTATTCCGAAAGACCTCTTAGTGCAATCGAACATGTCTTTGAAAACCTTGTGAGCTAAGGGTAAATCAAAGATTTTGCTTCTAATACATAGTTTGTTTCACATAAATTGGAAGCCGAAATATTTACATTGAGATAAATAATCGTCTCCCCTGTATTCCATTCCGACTTTGTAGCACAGCCAGCTGACGAATCTTTCCTGTACCCTTGCCACCGCATCAATTTTTGTCTGGTGACAAGGGCTCCATATGACAGACGCGTATTCCAAATAAGGAATAGAGCCACTGACATACATCTTGCAACATACAACAGCCGCAGCCTGAAGAGCGAAGATCGACTTCTGGATCTACCAAATGAGATTAAGAAGATAAAGTGGGATGTTATCGGGTTCAGCGAAGTTAGAAGAAAGCTGCAAAACCTGATAAGCCTTAAAGAGAGTCACCTTATTTTATTATTTATTATAGTGGTACGGAGGATGGAAGAATTAATGGCGTTGGGTTCTTGATCAACAAGAAATGGAAGAGAAGTATAGAGAAAATAAAAATTACATCTAATGGAGTATGTAGACTAGTGCTCAAGATTAACAAGGGATACTCTGTTCAGATCATCTAAGTCTACCCACCAACACCAGCAAGCAGCGAAGAAGAAAAATTCTATCAGACTGTCGGATCTAAAAATGAGAAGGAAGACCACTTCATTAAAGTAATTATGGGCGACTTCAATTCTCGAGTAGAATAGCGGGGAGCCGATGATTCTGTCAACGGACAACATAAACTAGATCAGAGAAATGAAAGAGGTCACCGCCTGGTTTGCGGGATGCGACAATATGCAGGTAGCTAAAACTTACTTCAGGAAAAACCCAGCTAGGAAGTGAACATGGAGAGGCCCTAATGGAGTAAAAATGAAATAGACAACATATTGGTGAACAAACTGTGTACCGTACAGGCCTGTGAATTTTTGAAGATTTTCAACAGTGGGAGTGATCATAGATTAGTGAGCTGCTGAATTAAGATCAATACCCGAACGGAACCCAAGAGATGGGTTCTAACAACGGGAAATGAGGTGAGTATTCAGAAAATAGAAGTGAACAAGGAAGGATTCCAGCTAGAACTAATAAATCAGCTCTTGCGGAAGAACATTTTATAGATAAAGTCACTAAAATTGTGATTAAGTTGGAAGTTCTCCTAGAGGGAGGATAAAAAGATTAACAAATCAGAGATAAAAATGGAACAAGATTGAAAGATGAAGGGAACTGGAGAACTCAGACACTGCAAGAGATACTCCATGCGTATATTGAGCTTTGTAAGTCGATCAAAAGGGCAATAAAACGTCCGGAATTTTCACGATTGTGAAAGAAGAGGTAAGCATGGTAAAAGAAGAATGGTAAAAGCATGAAAAAGGTAAGACAACGCCTAACAATTAGGAAGAAGCAGATTTTGGCAATAGAGAAATAAGATGGCGCAACAACCACCAACAGGGTTACGATAATGAAGACCGTAGAAGAACACTTCAGTCGCCTTAACAAGAAAACAGATAACTGTGAAGAGGAAAAGTAACTGCTGCAGTTACTTCTTCTGGTATTAAAAGGACAAAGAACGGAAAAACAAGTGGAGCAGATGTAGTTTCGGTATAGATGATTCGGTAAGTACCTCTTCCATACTACGAGCCCTAGAGAGACAAGAGGTAGATGAAGAATACATTCATCTTCTACGTAACATTTATAAAAATGCCGCTTCTTCAGTAAGGTTACATTAAGAAAATGAAGTATTCAAGATCGGAAAAGGAGTAAGAGAGGGCGATTGCCTTTCAACAATTCTTTTCACTGCTGTTCTCGAAGAAATATCCAAAACATTCGCCTGGGAGAAAAATGGCATAGCTAAATGATGAATCATGATTTGATAAAGTCATTTTTTTAAGCCCAAGCTGATGTACACCATATGTATGCCGTATGTCTAAATTTAATCTTACGTAAATATAATAAAATTATATCTATTACTGTCATTAATTATTTTCAATTTTGTGAATATTACAGATGCCTGGGATTCATTTCTTCCATGAAGGCCTTTTGGAAGGTCTGTCCCTTCCATAAAGAGATAAGAGGAGAAATCGTCACGTCTCTTAGGAAAGGAACAATAGATTGGTATGATAATTATTAAATTAATTGTTTTTCATCGTTAGTTGAAGAATATGCTATTATTAATATTCATTGAATAAATGCTATGTAAAGTGTTTTAATGTTAAGTTTAATTACATCATATATTCAATTAAATCCTTTGGTATGATTGAGTTCTTCAATATTCTGCTACATTTCATCAATTTTGATAATGAACCAGGAGATGATAGATTAGAAAAATAAAGATTGACTGATATCCCACCGATGAAAACACTGCTAATTATTCTGACATTTGTTCCCCTTTAACCAGTCGAAGGGTATTTGAATTTTCAAACTCCTACCTGAATAAGAGATTTTAACTTTTAGTAAAAGCCGTTTTATGATCATTCATATTATAATATAACTTCAAAATACAGGTTTCCTTCACAGGACTTAAATATTCTCAAGGCATGATTATGATATTCCTAATTATGAGTCAATTTGGGAATGATTCTTTTATAGGTATGAAGAAATAAGGAGTAGGATGCTTACTTCTGGGAATCATTTGGAAGATTTAGTAAATTTAATCACTCACCTCATCATTGGACTGCAGAAGGGGCTGGATTGCTATGCTCTAATGTTTGAAAGGTAAAATGAATCTGTTTAACCTCTGTAATTCAGTCACTCAAATGCACTATGTAATGATATTTTTACCACTCCTTCAGGGGGAACCTGGTTTAGCGGGTCAAAAATATCAATTCGTGTTTATATTTCAAGTCATAGTACAACATTTTAAGAATATAATACCGAAGATTCGGATCTTAATGCGAAATATTAAGAAATCTTCAGCTCATTTCTTAAGACGATGGATTTTTTCAGAAGAATCTGAAATCTTTCGCCTAGTTGAGGGTACTTGAAGAAAAATTGTTTTATAGCTTATACTACTCGTACCCTTCATTTTTGAGAAAGATTTGAATATCCCAAACACAAATTAATTCTTAAGAGCAGACGATGGTGAAATCTGCAATGAAAATATATGTAGAGCTTTATGATAAGACGCAGTATTATCGTCGAATGCAAACATTATTTTTTAGTCGTGCCAGTCCTAGAAAGAGTTTAGGAGCTTCCAGTCGCATATACTCGTAGATTTATTAAGAATTCTTGATTCTTCATCCAAAAAGTAGATGAGCAACTGATGCATGACTTTTGGCCATCGGGACAGAAGAGTGCAGTTAAAAGTACATCGCTGACATTTCAGTAATGGATTTTCAACGTCATCAGCCGCCACGAGACTTTTATTACACTTCCTGACCATTTATCGAGATTAGAAATACGATATTAGGAATATAAAATATAGACTACACGCGTAAGAAAACTGCAATCTTGCGGCTGTGGTAATAAAAGAATTACTGATGTAAATTATGTGGCAATTATTATACCAAGAACGCGAGAGATTGACTTGAGGTGCACCAGAAGAGGAGGGACGAAAATTTCATAGAGAATTAAGTATTCAGTACTTCTAATAAGTAACAAAAAATTGCTATACACACCACGTTTCGTAGATTAGCGGATAATGGCATTGAGTTTATGAATTTTGATAAATATTCGTAACTGAAACTATAAACGCGTTTTTCTCAAAACAGTGTTTTTGAAATTTGTGCGCACGATTGCACAAAATCTATTTTAGTCACTGAAATTCTTTTTTGCACATCTTTTACAACATTACTATATTAACGTTACTTTATTCGCTGAACCCCAAATATTGACGAAAATGTAAATAATTTTTCTCGTCATAACGAAACGGAATTTTTTCGCCGAAATCAAAATCATCCCTTTGAAAGGCTGTCATTTACACATATTTCATAAATAGTTCAATTTTGAGGTTTAACGAGGAAAGAAATGTATTTTCCATAAGAAACAATCAGATTACCAGATTATTATACAATAAAATTATTATATAGATAATTCACGTATCTATACGTATAGAAAGTTTGAATGATCTTCGTATCATATTAAGAGAGATACGATTTTTAAAAATCTGAAAATATTTCACCTCCAGGCATCGAACCAATGACCAGTTGCAGGTAAACTATAAACTTTTTTCCGTAGATATATATAACTTCAATAGCTGTATGAAATCTTATCCATCTTGCTCAATGGGAAGTATTTTTTAAAATTATTTGAAAAACGGCCCATGCTTTCTAAAGGGAAAGTCGATTTTTGGGGCCTCCTAGAAACGAACCCATGATTGGTAGGGTCGGTTTTCGATTTTCTCTTTGGTGAAATTGAGTTGGCAATTACGTAAAAAAATCGGCAACTCCGTGGCAGAAGCGATTTAAAATTACATTTAAATTTCACACATTTATAGATACGCCACACCTTTGTATTTAACATTCGTAATAATGTCGTGAAAGGTCGTTCTTCGATTCTAGGGGGTGTTTGATATATCTCCATAAGTAATGCATAGGGAATTAAAGACTCCTTTGGAGGCACGTCCTGAATGTATTTTGCTATGAAATGCGGAGAATTTATAAGGAAAATGATTTGCGTACACTCTCCTTAGTTCGGGGCCCGAGCATGAAAAATTCTGCCCTAGGAAATGCATGGGATATCGTACTAAAGTAAAAATTCGCTTCGATAATGTCCTTTAGTTTATGTTACTTGTACATACGTGTATATACCCCCGAATCAGCCATATGTATTAGATATTCACGAAGTAGCGATATATAATAGATGTAGGATATAAATAGAAGAATATTATAATATGTAAACTCACAATGGGAGATTAGCAATGGAGAATGTGCAGATCTTATATTAGTTATGTTAGAGTGATTTAAACAGTGAGTATAAACAGAAGCAAATTACTTTCAAAGATATTGAACGTATCCACAGAATTATCAACATGCTAACTTCCAATGTACGATAACAGGTACAGATTAGTGAGTTAACGTGATTCCTAAGTTACTATTAGGCGAAGACAGATAAGTAGAATGAAACTTTTTAACATTGTCAAGGTTTCTCCTTACCAAGTTTTCTATTTTTACAATAGTCTTGGTGGTCAGTCATAGATTGGTTGGATATCAACACATAATGGAAGAGTTTCTCTAAATAAAGGCAATATATAAAATTAATAGTATCAAGCTTCACTTCGCGGAAATCTAGTAACATCTTTGAAAATATAACTCAGTACTTTCCACTGATATATTTTTTATTGCTATTGCTCGACCGGTTTCGTCAGCGAGAAATCTTCAGGTGCTAAAACTTTATCTGTGGAAAGTACTGAGTTATATTTTCAAAAAGGCATTATAGTTCAAGTGTGAAGTATTTAGGATGCTTAAAAGAAGGACAGTATATCAGTGTATGGGTATGCTCTTGTCAATTTCTGCTTGAAAATAATTATCCATAAATAAAAAAGACATTCATCATACATGTGATTTCAATATATTTACGTCATGATTGATCCTTTACCTATATATATATATATATATATATATATATAGGTAAAAATATATATATATATATATATATATATATATATATATATATATATATATATATATATATATATATATATATACGAGTAAAGGTGTGCTTGCTGACAGCAAGCAATGCAATAATTTATCTTTAGTGAATAATAAAATTTTTCGAAAGATTACTCTGCTCAAACGTTGCTAAACATTAAGTAAAAGGCATTAAAGCAGCTGAAAATGCACTGAATACGATTTCCGATGCATTTCTTTCGGCAGCTAAAATCCCGCCCCGGCGTCGAACCAAGGTCATCCTGCTAAAATTACTGTAATCTTTCGCTTGAGTATGGTGGACTTTATAAACACCCCGAATTGCAAAAGGAAATTCACTCAGGAAGTACCTCAAAATGTGTCCTAAATTCCCTATACATTTCAAATGGAGATATAGTTAACGCCCCCTAGCATCGAACCAACGAACTTTTACGATAATCTTAGGATAGCTTTTATATGAGAATGGTCCCCTTAATGGCTGTGTGAATTTTTGAACCTCTGCGCGGTTGGGAAGTGTTATAAAAAGCATTCGGAAATATGGCCAATGTTTTTTAAACGGGAAAAATCCAGATTACGGGTCGCTCTGGAATCGAACCCGTGATACATAGGCAAGTGCTAATTTTTTTTCTAATTACATTTTGTATGTATCTATATTTGTAGTAGGTTTAATTGATCTATGTACGATATTAAGGGAGCTACGATTTTTCAAAATCTGAAAATATTTCACCTCCTGGCATCGAACCCAGGACCATTTGTACGTAAACAATCGCATTTTTCTGTAGATTCTAATAATAGCAATAGTCTAATGAAATTTCATTATTCTAGCAAAATGGGAAGTATTTTTAAAAATTATTAGAAAAACGGCCCCATGCATCCTTTTTTTGATCGTTTTTTCGAACAGTCTGAAATGGATAACATCCAACCTGGTTGTGTGTTTAAAGCAGTGAACAGTGAGCACTGGAAAATGCTGTGGACCACAATGCAGCCAACCAAGCGACCCAAACGAAAATAACCGATTTTTTTATGAAGAAAATATACAACTTTTCATATTAAGTAAATTGATCCACATGTATTTTATAATATATATTTTTGTTTCTACCAGCATTCACAATCTTATACAATGACAAATAAAACTTTCTTCAATTCGAATTTTTACTTTCAGCCCCTCTTTAATTCGAACTCTCGCTATTTCGAAAAACTCGATAATTCGAATTTTTTGTTTGGTCCCTATAAATTCGAATTATCGAGAGTCTACTGTATATATAATAGATATTAATGTATCCCTCCGTATCAGCTGTTATATGTACAAGAAAGGTGAGCTAGCTTACAGCACTTTATTGAGACTTCTACTTTTAAATTTCAGAAAATTTTAATGACTTTATTATCAATTCAAAAATCAATGCAACAGCAAGGTGTAGGTCCATTTACTATTGCAGTTTGCAAGCTTACTTTTACTTGCGAGTATGTTTAAGTACATATATAATTTTTATACTATATACGTTTGTTCATTTTATTGAGCTTTATACTGAGCATATTCTGCATCTTTTAGACTTCATCTCACATGTGGTTAAAAATTATACTTGTGTCTCTTCTGTGATAAATATTCTCCTACATCATCACTCATGATGGAGATTTTATTTTTATGTGGATTTGGATAACTATCATCTCTAGTAAACTTACTTTTAAAATGAATAGAGGCAAATTATCTAACTTAATCTTTGATGTGCTTAAAATACAAAAATAGGTCATCTTAGATTAGTAGTTATTAAGAATAAATTGTTATTTATTTATAACAATTGTAATTTTGAAGCTATGGATTTGCAAAAGAACATTACAAACACAGATAAAACACATTCAATTGTAATCAATGTAACAGATACTCACAAAACAAATTCTTGAATGGCCAGATGAAGCTCAAATATTGGGGTGCCAATATCAAAGGAAGAATTATGAATAGGTGCATCTACAGTAGTGAAATTGGTCCCAGCACCAGATATTTGCTGGTCCTCTTGCAGATCAGTACCAACATGTATCTGGGAACATACTTCTGCAACTTTTGAGCCTACATCAGCATGAATCTGTAATTTCAAAAAAATGATGTATTTGATTCCTTTTCTACTCTATGACTTGAAACTCCGATCAAAATGGATCAAATATTTGTCTTCTACTTCCATTATTCTTTTGAAATGAGTTAACTTCACTTTGTGGAGTAGATGAAAAAGGAAGAATTAAATATATTTTGCCTATTATTTGTGTACTTGCGTTATAAATGCTACAAAACTCAAAGAAGATCAGTAATAAGCAAATAACCTCAAACAATCAGTTGATATAAAGTTTCTCTAGACGATTTCATCACAAGAGAACAACATACAAGCATTAGAGAAACAGGTTTCAATGTAGTCCTGTTTAACTTTTAAAATTTTTATTTATCCCTTTATATCTTAAGTTATAGTGAACTTATATAGAAATTAAACAGAAACACACTATAAAATAAGAAAATGGTAATTTTCTCTAAAATTTCCTCATAACATCATAATACAGCACATTCCTTAAATAGCGCATAACATCCAACTCAGATTTCATATTGAATTGATTTTAAACTATATATTACCATGTATCTTCAGAAGTGTGAATTCAATGGTGTGAAATCCTTTGAATCAATTGAATTTCATAACGGAAGCATGCATTATTGAAGTTTGAAAATGCTGGAAAACCATGAATATCATAAAATATTGAAAGTTGGTGGGTGACTGAAAGTTTATGATGTGCAATAGGGTGAATTTGAATAGCATCTGTGGTTCAGCTCAAATGCTGAATAGATCATTTCCTATTATTTTCGATTAAATTTTTTACTTGCCCCTAAAATACATATAAAGTGGTTGAAACATTGGGGTGCATTTTGTTGGAATAAACTTTATTCTTGATGTTGGTAAGCACTTTCAATGTATATGAAAAGAAAACAAACATTTTATGAAATTTCTGTTAAAATTAATTTAATCATCTTAAATATGCTTTACCCAAAGGCAGCATTTAAAACAATAAAATATTTGCCCAAAACACTAATTAAACATATTTCAATCATGGATCCTGATATTGGCAATCCATCACCACTTTGCCACCAATTCCTTGAAGCAAAGAGGTGATTGCAGAATATATACTTGTAAGAGTAAGTTCAACTATGACTGTCAATCTTTAAACACTAATTACAAGGAAACTAGGGAGTGTTAGTCTCTATAATACTCAGGTTGTTATAAGTTATATCCAAGGTGCATATCCATATGTTTGCCAAAAAATCCTGAGACAGCCTAAAGATCCCCTTGTCAGTCATTTTGAAGCATCAAGGAAAAGTCACAAAATTGTTAGCATAGAAACTTGGGTAGTCAAAAAATTCATAACTGTTCCAGCATTGGAAATAGGTAAAATATGAGAGTAAAGGAGGGAGTAAATAAAATTAAGGAAAAAATTTAAGTGACAGAATGAAGAGCAAGGCATGTATTGCAAAAAGAGGCTTTTAGTCACTCTGACATTAATTTGTAAACGTGAAAAATTTCAAAGCTGTTCTTAATATTTAAATTTCATAAATTCCTTTTAATAATGTAGCAATTGTGGTGTTAAATCTGATGTTTCTTCAGTAAAGTTCATGAAAAGTACAAATTTTTATGAAAAACATTAATATGTAACTAGCTGTACCAGTTCACACATTATTGTGAAAAAGTATTTCCAACTATTTTCTTTAGCTATAATAAATAATATTTTTATTTATTCAATATTAATAATTTATCCTCGTAATAATAATTGCAAATTCTTTTGACTGCAATTTTGTATATATTATAATTTGATAGGGAAAAATCGAATGTCAAATGCATTAATGTTTTTTGTGTAATACAAATTAATTTGTTGAAATCATAAAAGAAAAACAATTCCTGCATGTAAAATATTTTAAATTTTAATATAATTTGTAATATTTTAACAATAATTGAAAAAATATAAATTCTTCACGAATGGGATCAATTTATGTATCGTACTTCTATTCTTCTCGAAGAAAGTCCATTCACAATTTGAATGGCAGGCAGCTATCCGCGCTGCAAGGCTAATATAATGAAATCATATATACTATCTGCATCTCTTTCATTCAGAATATGATGAAATATATTAGCACAGTACCTTTTCAGTTCGGAGTAAGGTATGTTACATTATATGCTATTCAACACTTAGCATCTCAAAAATCTCAAAGTGAACACATACATGTATTCAACTGAAGGAGATCTAAAAATTATATTCAGTCACGTCAAAGACATAAAATATATTGAAATGTTAAAAACTGATGAAATTTGCAATCAGAGTCGGTAATTTCATCAACTCACCAAGTTGTGCAGAACAAAAAATCTCCTGAATTGATCACAATATCATTTTCATTAAATATAACAAACCGTTTACTCCACGATAATGCAGTCGAATAAAACATGCGCTTGATAAAACAAGAGATGAGCTATGTTATGATAAGTTATGAGCTGCGAGAAGAATGGGCACAATCTGAAGGACGACGAGGAACTTCTCAAAAACGGAACCGTGAAGGCAGAAGGATCCAGATGTCGAAGAGACCCACAATGAATGGTTCGCCATTGCTACTGGACGAGCTGTGCGAGTAAGCGGCCCAATGTTAAAGTGCAAAGCAGACAAACTCGGTAAAAAGCTGAGCCACAATGATTTCAAAGCTATGGACGATTGGTTGTCTCGATTGAAATCTAGACATGACATTAAATTTAAGAAAGTATATGGCTTGAAAGAAAAAGCTGATGGTGCAGTTACTGAAAAATGGAAATCAACAAAACTACCCGAGCTTATTGAGATATTTCCAGCAGATGACATCTACAATACAGATGAAACCGGGCTGTATTATCGTGCTACACCGAACCGCTCCTATAGTTACAAACATGTTGCACTCACTGGCTCCAAAAAAGCGATGGATCGCGTAACTGTCTTGTGCTGCACAAACATGTCAGGATCGGAAAAAAGGAAATTGTTGAATGTAGGAAAAAGCGACAAGCATTGCTGCTTTAAAGAACTTAGAATGGGAAGTTTACCAGTTGTGTATCTCTGTATAGGGATATCTCGTAGGGTATAGGGACAAGCTCTAGAATGGGTCGATGGTGAATTACGATGGAGATAGGGTCTCCATCTTCTTTAGGCAATGAGGAAAAGCACACCCGGAGCAAGAAGAACTACAGCTCACTACTGTACATAAGGTGTATGTTCCAAGGAGTAGGAATCCGCCCGCTGAGGGTAGGAGTGAGACCGGCAGTGAGACCTCGTCCGCCGCATCAGTGATCTTCAATAGCGTGATTTTGATAGTAAGTCGTACTACTATATTCTACACTGCAACTTAAGTTAGGTTCACATTTACAGAACCTCGAACTCAAGGCAACTTTCTGTGATGACCTCGGGGGAACCCAATGAAATGGCCAACACCTCTCCAGGACCTTATAGAAGGTAGGATACCCGGACCGACAGCCCTGACAACGACTATAGCATCCTACAGATGGAGTTCAGGGGCGATGAGAAACAAATCTTTATCGACTCTGAAAAATCTACCGAGAGCTTAATGAACGGCAGATAAAACGGAAGTTCGACCAATCCGACCGTGGGATGGTGTAGTGCTCTAGAAAATCGTGTCGCTTACTCTCACCGCAATTCCAGCCATCTAACAATCCTGCAGCATATATATAGTAAGACCCCTTAGGGGGTTACGTTCCAATAACTTCGAGGGCTAAACGAAACAGCGTTAAACGGAACAGCTTAATACGTACATACATATCTATATAATGGGGATCGGTGAAAAATAACAGAAAATAAGAAAATGTATCAGTTCTTTCTTGTTTTAAATGTTTTTTTTAACATTTGTTGTTAAATTATTTTTAGTACATTAAGTATAGACTTATTTATTGCTAATATCGATTTATTTTCATAAAGCATTCATGAAGATAATAAGAAATTCGAATAAGGATCTCATGTTTATGACGAGGAAGGTTCTTAATTGGATATTCTTTGTTTTTTATGACCAAGTAATCTAAAGTCGTCTGTATTTTCCTGTTTCGTTTAGCAAGCAGTTGTCGATAATAAGACCGCATCAATGTCACTTCGTCCTGCTTTTGAACTTCTATCAAAATTTAAATCATTTTATACAAATTGATCCATAATTTCCGTTATAGTAGCTAAACTTTTTTTAGAAAATCTATTGAAAGTTCCCTTTGTTCCTCATCTTCAGAAACGCCAACTTCGTCGTCTTCGTACACTTCTTGTTCCGCGAGTTCTTTAAGATCGTCTTTGGAAAGACCTTCACCAGTTGTAACTTGCAGTAATTCTTCAGTATCCTGCGCATTTATATTATCCAACTCTGTTCCATCAGCTAGATTGACAATGTCGTCGACATCAACAGTGCATTCTCCTGAGTCAACATCTTTGCTTAGCTCCGGCCATACATTCTTCCATACTCCTTTCAAACATTTCTCGGTCACCTCACTCCAGGAGAGATTGATGTTGTCTACAGCACCCATGATAGTGTAGTTTTTCCAAAAATCTCAAATAGATTGTTTCTCTTTTCCATTAGTTTTATCAATCAGTTGTCGAAATGTCTGCCGGAGATAATAAGCGTTAAAATTTGATATTACGCCTAGATCCATTGGTTGGATCAACGAAGTTTTATTTGGCGGCAGGAAAACCACTTCTACTGGAATAAATGTTGTTAATTCGGACAAATGCATTGGATGGCTTGGTGCATTATCAATCAAAAGTAAAGCTTTCAGTTCTAGCTATTTAAATTCGCAGTAACGTTTAACAGACGGGCAAAAATGTTCGGCAATCCAATTCTGGAAAAATTTCATAGTGATCCAAAATTTTTTATTGGACTCCCAAATTACTCGTAAAGTTGATTTCCTAATTCCCTGCATTGCTCTTACGGTTATGGAATAATAGATAAGCTGTGGTTTTAATTTAAAGTCTCTATCAGCGTTACCATCCAGTAGAAGTGTTAAACGATCTTTTGCAGCCTCAAATCGTGGTGCTCGCTCGCTTCATGGCTTGTGAAGGGTTAATGCTCCGACTTCGGAGAATACAGTTGAAAACTTTATTCTAGAAAAACTAACAAAAGATCGTTGAAAAAGATGCACAGTATACACCTTCGCTATACATTGAACCGCTTTTGGTTGGTGCATGGCTGTTTCCTTTGCACACATATACAACAAGTATCAATATAGTGTGCATTTCACGGGAACCCCAAAAAACCGCGTTATACTGAAACAGCATTAAGCGGGGAAGCGTTAAGCGGGGTCTCACTGTATATACAATGAAAAAACTCGTAATGTTAAATTACATCTTCAGGCTTTTTTGATTAGCACAAATACATCTCCCTCCTCAAGGGTAGCAAAACAGAGTACTACACCTACCAAATCCATTCCCTCCGCAACCACGAGCTGGTTTAAAGACATTTACCTATAAATACTAACCCGGAAGAAATACAAAATGCCCTAGCCGTCCTAGGGTATCCACCTATCAGTGTGGATGAAAAATTTCATAGTGATCCAAGATTTTTTATTGGACTCCCAAATTACTGGTAAAGCCCATTAAGGAGCTAGTAATAATATGCTCCAATAATTTACCATTTAGTGATGTTCATGAAATGGGCCTGTAATTCACAGGATCGTCCTTTACCCCCTTTTGAATTTATGAGTTATATTTGCTATTTTCCAATCTTTTGGGACCCTGCCTTCGCTTAAAGATTTGTCGAATATTAATATAAGATAGGGAGCTATGTATTCTGCTGCCTGTTTGAATATCCGAGCTGGTATATCTTCTGGTCCAGGAGCTTTATTCGGATCGACCTGTCGCATAAGTTTAACGATTCCCTCTTCCCTTATCGCGATTTTTGGCATTACTTGAAGTGCATCTACGCTAGGTACGGCATTAAATGTACTTTTACTCGCGAAAACGCTCCGAAAATAATCATTTAGGGCGTTAGTTTTGCCCTTTGCATCATTAATAAGATTACCGCTTTCATTTTTTAAAGATCCTACTGACTGCATTTTACCTCGGAACTCACAGACAAACGACCAGAAAGCTTTAGGGTCCTCGTCAAGTTGTTCACCTAATATCTTTTTTTTAATCGACGGAGGGCTTCACGCATAGTTCGCTTGGCATGCAATTTCGTTTCTTTATATTCAATTTTAATCTTACTGTTTTTGTCTGAAGGACCTGAAATGGTTTTTAATTTACCGTATAAAGCTCTTTGTTTTTTCAGAGCTTTCCTAGTTTCGTTATCATACCATCTAGGTTCATTTGATTGTTTGCAAAGCTTAGAAGGAACGAATCTATCTATTAAGTCGCGCACTCTACTCACTAAGAGGTTCCAGGTATCCTCAGTATTTAAGAACTTCGATCGCATTTCGTATACTGGAAAATCAGATTTAAGTTCATCCCGAAGTCCTTCGAAGTCCGCTCTCGATTAAAGACACGTATATTTTGTACTTCGGTTTTTTATGCCTTACCAAATTTACGTCTATATCACAAATAACGGCTCTATGATCTGATATTCCATCACATACTGTAGTCCTTAATAAACGCTCGGGCGTGTTAATGAGGAGGATATCTAATACGTTTGATTCCCTGGTAGGTCTATCAACTATCTGACGTAGCGAATTTTTTTGCATTAAATTTAATAAAGTTCTACCCGAGTCGCTATTTCCAGCCCCTTTCTTTTCAGGGTGAGTTCGCCAATTTATGTCCGGTAGATTAAAGTCGCCACCGATAATAGTTACGCTATTGTTATTTTTCGCAAAAGGTGGGTTATTTCCTCGTTTAGGTTTCGCAGGACCTGGCGTGATGAGTTTGACGGGCGATAGAAGGCGCATATATTCATGTTGGGCTTATTCGTCTGCATAATGGTGCACCAGACGCTCTCGATGCCGCTTTTTGGAAACGAATGAGTGCTTCTTTGAAGGGAGCTTTTCACCGCTATAAATACTCCTCCACCTATTTTATCCTCTCGATCTTTTCGGTATATCTTAAAATCTCTCGGGAATACTTCGTAGTCGTTGATATCGGCTGACAACCAACTTTCTGTGCCTATAATTATATCTTAATTGTTGCTACGGATGAAATGCTCGAAATCGGTAACTTTATTTTTAATGCTCCTACAATTTATAACCGCGATTAATACATTATTTACTCTGGGAGAAGCCCGAGTAACACATTGTGAATCTCTTTTGACGGCATTACGTACTAATTTCGTTTCTATTCGTATCTTAGATTCACTTACATTCGGAGCATTCCTACTAAAAAATTCACAATTGAACATTAAAACAGAATAACAAGGATAATTTGATAGAGCTTGAAACTAAGTTTTAGATAAATAGTCCACCAATTCCCAAAACTACTTTTAGAAGAACCATCTCTCTATCTCTAATATAACATATTCTCTATCGATTGCCCATATCAATGTCTTTTTGGGTAGAGAAGAAAGATCAATAGGACATAATAAGGAGTTGATCAATACCAACTTAAATTATATATGATTCCCAGTAACACATTGAAAAGTCCATATGCCATCGTGAGTAAGAGAAGCAATCCGATCCCAATCCTCTTCTTGCTAAACGAGGGTATAAATCGATCCCCACCACTCCCAGCGCAACATACCAATTGGGAAAATATTATGAATTCTTCCAAAATCACGAAGTTCGAAGATATAAGCCATTGATAGTTAAACAGGGCACTCTGTAAACCTTCCAGCCCCAATAATACATGACAACCAGCTGCACTACGATCCTGCTACTAAATATTTTTGCAAAACATCTCCTGCATCCTAAGTTCATACTTCCCAACTGCTTGGAAATATGGTCATACTTTTCCCCAAACCTCACACAAATCTGAACCACAGAACTGCAGACCAATCACCCTTATCCCAACCCTTTCCAAATGTTTTGAAATTATCATCCTCAATAGACTTAAACTTGAACAGAAGAAGGTAATAATCAATACCCCAAACAAATAATCGTAACAATCAAACGTAATAATTAAAACCCGAACAAATGTTCTTCAGAGACTCCAACTCTTACCAACTCCTCAATCTCGTTAAAACCACAACTGAGGGCATCAACGGAAAAAAACACAACACATGCAGAAAAGATAAGATTAGATCGCGTAATAACTCTAAATTATGTGCACAGTGTATAATAGACGCTAAATACGAGACAAATAAATTATAATCAAAGAGAAAAAAATTTCGATTGCCGGGTCGTGAACCAGCGTCCACCGCACAAAAATGACGGTTAGAAAAAGCTTCATTGATGCCTTAACAAACTCCACCACCGAACTCGTCGATAACATGAGAGCTCGGAAGAGGTGTTATCTGACAAGGAGTGTAAACATAGGTGTCTCCTGTAAGTCTGGCATGCAGGCCTAATATTTAAGCTATATGAAATAAACACTCCGTAATACATACTAAAAGTTATTTTAAAAATTTCTGAAAAACCAAACAATAAAAGTGAAAATAAACAACTTATACTTTGAACCCCAAGACCTCCTCTTACCCCTGGACTCAACATTGATCCCTATACTTTTAAATTGTTACGACATTCCTCAGCAGAAAAAACCTACTATTTGCTGATGAATCAACCTTCAAAAAGACCGGAAAAGGCATCAAACACATAAGAATACAGACAAAGCTCACAAAAATTCACAATTGGTGCAGAAAATGGAAAATATCCATCAGTCCAATTAATTCAACACTAAGAAGCATACAAACAACGCTTAAGCCAAAGCAAATCATTGATTGAATCTTATCACGCCAATACTACACCCAAAAAGGTAACCTCACCACCAACATCGAAGTAATTCGCTCAATGATATTCCCAAATATTCTACTCGCATGCCCCGTTAATTCTAACACAGCCGAAGATAATATGAAAAAATGTGAAAAATATTCTACAAAAAGTCTATTCGAGCCGCAACTTGCAGCAATAAATTAGTAAATCTAAAAGAAATTAAAATTATTACAAACTTAAACCCGTAGCAGAACAAAACAAAAGAATAATCGAACAATTTATAAAAAATCTACCAAACTTATGCGACCCGATAATATGGCAATTATGAACCGCAACTGATAGAAAAAATGAAGAAAGGACTTAAAATCCAACTCTTATATTGAATAACTGCTAAAATATTGAAAACACTAGAAACCCACTTAGTGAAATAAAAATACGATAACAAAAATATGTCCACCATCCTTGTTGGGGTGAGTGAGCAATGCATTTCTGATGTCACTGAAGTTTCTCAACCTCGGACACCAATTCGGCATCTCATTCTTCTGCCTTTAGCAGATAATAAACAAATCGCAAGGATCTCGTTCCTCCGAATGCAGTGAAGTCGTACGTATAATTTACTCGCAGCAGAAATTACGACACTGTTCCACTGTTTGAACAAAGTTCAAAATTTTGTCAAAAATTATGAGGAAAGGAAATGTTTTATACATTAAAAATTCTGGTCAACATTTATAACTTTAAAACTGGCAATTGGAACGATTTCAAATTTTTTATGCATGTAAAATAACATCTTTTCTACTATACATAAGGCTAAACTTATACTAACAGATAGTCTATTATATTTTAAACTATTTTTTAACAGTCACATAAAAACCAATTTCTTTCATTTTTAATGAAAAGAAATTCTTACGTATTACATGTTATTATAATATGTTTCTTCGGTAGTACTATTATAAAAATACATTTCTAAATATTGAGATTTTGAATTTTCGAATTTTTCAACGAAAGTCAGGAACTCTTGGTCTTTTTCAACCTCAGCTGCACATAATACTTCAGAAGATATAAGCAAACCAAACAAATTAAAGACTATCTATATACTATATATAATATAAATAATACGGTTTTCCATAAGACAATATTTATTTTTATGAAATATTTGCCAAAGAAAAAAGTAAACGAAGAAAAATAATTGAAAAGAATACACTGGATTTGAATCATAAACCCTTACATTATCAATCTATAAGCGCAACACTCCACCAACATCTACTTGAAGTTCGTAAAATATTACGGAGTATTTATTCGTAAAAGCCACAATTGACGATTTTAAACATTAATTATTAGGAAACTAAGGAGTGTTGGCCTCTATAATTTTCAGGTTGTTTAAGTCATGTTCAAGGTCCATATTTATTTTACTAAAAACCCCATTCCTGAAGGTCACCTTGCGAGACTCCGTGAAAAGAAAATCATTTTTCAGGAGTGCCTTCAGACTGCGACAGATATTTTTGTCATATTGTTTAAAGTGAAAAATTTAACTCTTCCGTATTAAAGATCCACTTATATCTCCAAAAATTGTCTCGAACATAGGCTCGTAAGAACAAGAGAAAGGAAAAGTTTGAAAAGCATACGCACTGTGTATCAGTTTAAGGTGCATCTGGACGAGTTATGGATTAGTTAATCATGCGTTTTTTTTATTTTTCTTTCGTCACTCGTTTTCGATACATAGGCTCGACAAAAATTAATTTCCAGACCCAACTTTTGATAGCAGCAATCCGTAAATGCGGTAATATGATTCTTCCGACACTTTATCAAGATATATTCTTATCAACGTCAAATTCAATTCTATGTTTTTATAAATTGAGCAGCATAAATATTTGAATCATTTGTTCATATGAAAGAGTATCACTAAAAAATTCTTATTATGGCTGATGTTTTGATTTCAATATTTCATTTTAGAATTTTTTGGGCCATCTTTCGTAAAGGAGCAATATTTATTTATTTATTAACAAAGACCGCACAAACATCCTCGGGACAGTTACAGTGTGGATTAAACTCAACAAGGACGTCACAGACATCCAGACCCTGAAAGGAAAATTTCCTCCTCAGCCGGGATTTTAACCCGGGACCTCAGCATTAGAAGATTAGCATGCTAACCGTTCCGCCGGTAAATATGGTATACTTTTTGATAATTTAACAGTAATCACTGAGTACACCTGGTACCGAAATATAGACAAACAGCTTATCTACCAACGTAAAAATACAACGAAGATGATTATTCGAAAGGCCAAAAACTCACGACCCATGGGATTTGAAGAATATTGATAATTATCAACAGTACTTCTTAATTCAAAGTACAGATGGTTTAAGGTGGTTTGGATGTTTGAGTACGCACATTGTTGATACTGACCTCACAGTAAGCCCAGAAGTGAATGTTTATGGTCTATGTTAAGAACTAGATAAAATTCAAAATAAATTTCACAGAGGAAGGCGTTGTTTTGTGGCGATCACTCGCTGAAACCGGTCGTGTTAAAATAAAATTGTGGTAAAAGTACGATCCCGTCTTATTCTTGTGTGTTTTTAAAATACAAAATCTCACGAACTGAGACAATTATCTACGTTACATAGAACTAATAACAATACATACGATTTGCATGGCAAGTGTTGCGACCAAAGTTCACGATAATGCGAACGATTCTGGCCTTTGGTTCTTTTAAAGCACAACTCCAGCTACGGAGGAACGAACGCCTGAGTGAGGCATGAGTCTCTGTTGTTGTATTCTGGGCTATTATTTTCGTTTTGTAATAAATTCGCGCCTTATATATATTGTCTAAAGGAGTTTTTGTGTTCAACTACTGATCACCCAAAGATCCTTAAAAAGTAAATAAAAATTTCATATAGTATTGATGTAATGTATGTTGAAATTACAGTAAAATTATTACGGTTCACAAAACATAGCAATATAATGATTGTTATTCCTAATATAATTTGTAATTATTTTCCTTAGTTTTCTCTCACAAGAATGTTCGAAATATTGAGATATATTGCCGAGCATGCTCACTTATAAGGCAAATAGAAAGCATTTTTATTTGATGTACTTTACTTACGTTACATTTTAACCCAAAGCGCGCTGTTTGAGCACTTTCAGGTTCAATGACCTATTCCCATCATGCATCTGATATTTACCTATTCCGCCAACAAAAGCCTGCGGGAAACTTCCCGCAGGCTTGGAGAAATAAGTGCATGTAAACTGTAAATATCTAACTATAACTATAAACTATAGTGACTTGCAGAGAGTAAATGACGCACCGCTCCGATTGTTAATCATTATTAATAATAATTGATAATTAAATTATTACTTTGCTAGAGATTCATACACCCGGGAGCGTAATTCGGATTGATCCGCCCTCTGGTTTAAAATTCAAAAACCAAAGTTCTATTAAAGTTATCTACTCAGAATAACCTATAAAGGAAATAATAGTTATATTAATAATAATAATTAATTTCAATTTCCCTTGCGACAAGTTTTTTGTGACGTAAGCAACGAAAAACGAGGGGATGTATAAATTGGACTGTACGATCCAAATTTTCGGAGGTTAGGTTCCTCTTAAATTATTTTTTACAAAGATATGGTTCCAAAAATATTATTAAAATTTGAATTTTATGTATTTATAAGGTATAATGAGTAATCTAAAAAAACTAGCATTTCATGTTGTATAGGATGAAAGAAATGGCCGTTTTAATAACGTTCTCGGCCGCTAAGGCAACCATTTTTTTCATTTCGCTATAAAATGTATTTCTTTTGTTATAAGGACAAAAAATCTTCTTGAATGTGTAGAATCATCCTTTCTCATATATAATTCATGGAAATTTCAGAAAAAAAATCGACCAAACTAAGCTGTAAATCTTAATTTTATCCGCTTGAAACGGAACTTCGGCGAATTGAGCGGAAAAATGCTACGAGGCTATGCGATCGATAGACAATGTTCCCTAGAATTTTGGAACGACCGATAGAATAAAACATAATATGAACCCTAACCTAATATAGTTCTCAATGTTTCATGAAAACCATAAAAAAATAGTGTTTAGGTTCTATACCTCTCACTATTCAATATTGTGGCTCAAATATTAAGTAAAACATGATACTTAATATTTTCAAATTAAAGTCATTATTTATCGAATTTATTTTTTTAGGGAACCATAATATTCACGAAGATACATTAGATTTAATACATAAACCTTAAATTTATTATGAATTATATATAGTTTTTAGCAAAGTTTAAACTTACCAACTTATCCAGCTGTTTATAAACGACTCCAAAATAAGATATTCCGTTTGTACTGTGAATGAAAAATAAAAAAAATAATCAGTGATGCCTTTTTATAGGTCTAGTAAAACGTAACACATTATTTTTGCATGAAATTGAAGGCTTTTTTAAGAATGTTTAGAAAAATCCCATTTATGTCATATATGCACAGTTTTTCCTGTAACTTGATACAATTTTATGAGTAATTTCATTATGCCTCTTTCATAGAAAACCTAGTCCCGATTGGAAAAAATACTGAGACAGTCAATTTCCACAAAATTCTCTTCAGGACAATTGTCCTAAGCATTTGCGATTCAGTAGCAATTCGCAGATGAACATTTGATCCATGAGGTTTTTTCCAAGTACTCGTATGGCACTCATACATCGAGCTTCTTTGTATATGCACTATTTTTCATATGGTTCCTAACTGTTTTTTGTGCTATGTTCAGCTCCTGGGCAATCGGAACGTATTACGGTCGGACGATTCCAATTATGTTATGGACATCTTCGACAAACGGCCTTCCACAGCGTGGTGCACCCTTGACATCGAAATTACCGAAATCGACGAAACCAAAATTGCCTGATGCGGTATCAGGACCATAAGCAGTATTAACATTATCAGCTGCCTTATGCGCCGCTTTATCAGATAGAGAATATGGCGTATTTTCTCTCTGCTGGCGTCCATCTGTGACATGCGCTCAAACGCTACTGAGTCAGGCAATCAAAACCAAACGGTTTTAGCACAAAATCTCATCTTTCAAACGCTATCAAGCATAATCGTACTTTTGCAACGCGAGATACAAATTACTACAGCCATCCGTTGCAAAAAATAATGGATTATTATTCACTAAACATGTTTTGCAAATTAGTTAAACACTGAACACCAAATTATTCATTAAATGTTTATATATATATATATATATATATATATATATATATATATATATATATATATATATATATATATATATATATCTTATATATATATAGACGCTTCGGGGGGATATATATAACATATATATATATATATATTCATATATATAGGATATTAATGTCAGGCCCAAACCGCTCGGGCCACGGAGCCGCCGATTTTTTTACGTCATGGCCTACTAAATCTCACTTAGGAAAAATTCGAAAACCGACCCTACCTATCATGGGTTCGATTCTAGGAGGTCCCAAAAATCGACTTTCCCCCGTAAGAATGCATTGGGCCAATTTTCAAATGATTTTAAAAATACTTCCCATTAACCTAGAAAGATAAAATTTCATGTAGCTATTGCTACGATATATATCTACGGAAAAAAGCTATCGTTTACGTGAAACTGGTCATGGGTTCGATGCCAGGAGGTGAAAAAGTTTCAAAATTCGAAAAATCGTAGCTCTCTTAATATGATACGAAGATCATTCAAACTTTCTATACGTATAGATACGTGAATTATCTATATAATAATTTTATTGTATAATAATCTGGTAATCTGATTGTTTCTTATGGAAAATACATTTCTTTCCTCGTTAAACCTCAAAATTGAACTATTGCTGTCAGCAAGCACACCTTTACTCGTATATATATATATAGGTAAAGGATCAATCATGACGTAAATATATTGAAATCACATGTATGATGAATGTCTTTTTTATTTATGGATAATTATTTTCAAGCAGAAATTGACAAGAGCATACCCATACACTGATATACTGTCCTTCTTTTAAGCATCCTAAATACTTCACACTTGAACTATAATGCCTTTTTGAAAATATAACTCAGTACTTTCCACAGATAAAGTTTTAGCACCTGAAGATTTCTCGCTGACGAAACCGGTCGAGCAATAGCAATAAAAAATATATCAGTGGAAAGTACTGAGTTATATTTTCAAAGATGTTACTAGATTTCCGCGAAGTGAAGCTTGATACTATTAATTTTATATATTGCCTTTATTTAGAGAAACTCTTCCATTATGTGTTGATATCCAACCAATCTATGACTGACCACCAAGACTATTGTAAAAATAGAAAACTTGGTAAGGAGAAACCTTGACAATGTTAAAAAGTTTCATTCTACTTATCTGTCTTCGCCTAATAGTAACTTAGGAATCACGTTAACTCACTAATCTGTACCTGTTATCGTACATTGGAAGTTAGCATGTTGATAATTCTGTGGATACGTTCAATATCTTTGAAAGTAATTTGCTTCTGTTTATACTCACTGTTTAAATCACTCTAACATAACTAATATAAGATCTGCACATTCTCCATTGCTAATCTCCCATTGTGAGTTTACATATTATAATATTCTTCTATTTATATCCTACATCTATTATATATCGCTACTTCGTGAATATCTAATACATATGGCTGATTCGGGGGTATATACACGTATGTACAAGTAACATAAACTAAAGGACATTATCGAAGCGAATTTTTACTTTAGTACGATATCCCATGCATTTCCTAGGGCAGAATTTTTCATGCTCGGGCCCCGAACTAAGGAGAGTGTACGCAAATCATTTTCCTTATAAATTCTCCGCATTTCATAGCAAAATACATTCAGGACGTGCCTCCAAAGGAGTCTTTAATTCCCTATGCATTACTTATGGAGATATATCAAACACCCCCTAGAATCGAAGAACGACCTTTCACGACATTATTACGAATGTTAAATACAAAGGTGTGGCGTATCTATAAATGTGTGAAATTTAAATGTAATTTTAAATCGCTTCTGCCACGGAGTTGCCGATTTTTTTACGTAATTGCCAACTCAATTTCACCAAAGAGAAAATCGAAAACCGACCCTACCAATCATGGGTTCGTTTCTAGGAGGCCCCAAAAATCGACTTTCCCTTTAGAAAGCATGGGCCGTTTTTCAAATAATTTTAAAAAATACTTCCCATTGAGCAAGATGGATAAGATTTCATACAGCTATTGAAGTTATATATATCTACGGAAAAAAGTTTATAGTTTACCTGCAACTGGTCATTGGTTCGATGCCTGGAGGTGAAATATTTTCAGATTTTTAAAAATCGTATCTCTCTTAATATGATACGAAGATCATTCAAACTTTCTATACGTATAGATACGTGAATTATCTATATAATAATTTTATTGTATAATAATCTGGTAATCTGATTGTTTCTTATGGAAAATACATTTCTTTCCTCGTTAAACCTCAAAATTGAACTATTTATGAAATATGTGTAAATGACAGCCTTTCAAAGGGATGATTTTGATTTCGGCGAAAAAATTCCGTTTCGTTATGACGAGAAAAATTATTTACATTTTCGTCAATATTTGGGGTTCAGCGAATAAAGTAACGTTAATATAGTAATGTTGTAAAAGATGTGCAAAAAAGAATTTCAGTGACTAAAATAGATTTTGTGCAATCGTGCGCACAAATTTCAAAAACACTGTTTTGAGAAAAACGCGTTTATAGTTTCAGTTACGAATATTTATCAAAATTCATAAACTCAATGCCATTATCCGCTAATCTACGAAACGTGGTGTGTATAGCAATTTTTTGTTACTTATTAGAAGTACTGAATACTTAATTCTCTATGAAATTTTCGTCCCTCCTCTTCTGGTGCACCTCAAGTCAATCTCTCGCGTTCTTGGTATAATAATTGCCACATAATTTACATCAGTAATTCTTTTATTACCACAGCCGCAAGATTGCAGTTTTCTTACGCGTGTAGTCTATATTTTATATTCCTAATATCGTATTTCTAATCTCGATAAATGGTCAGGAAGTGTAATAAAAGTCTCGTGGCGGCTGATGACGTTGAAAATCCATTACTGAAATGTCAGCGATGTACTTTTAACTGCACTCTTCTGTCCCGATGGCCAAAAGTCATGCATCAGTTGCTCATCTACTTTTTGGATGAAGAATCAAGAATTCTTAATAAATCTACGAGTATATGCGACTGGAAGCTCCTAAACTCTTTCTAGGACTGGCACGACTAAAAAATAATGTTTGCATTCGACGATAATACTGCGTCTTATCATAAAGCTCTACATATATTTTCATTGCAGATTTCACCATCGTCTGCTCTTAAGAATTAATTTGTGTTTGGGATATTCAAATCTTTCTCAAAAATGAAGGGTACGAGTAGTATA
This sequence comes from Pantala flavescens, assembly GCA_020796165.1. Lineage (NCBI taxonomy): Eukaryota > Metazoa > Arthropoda > Insecta > Odonata > Libellulidae > Pantala > Pantala flavescens. The sequence continues at coordinate 66,246,703 of CM036879.1, read as the reverse complement.
AGCTATAAAACAATTTTTCTTCAAGTACCCTCAACTAGGCGAAAGATTTCAGATTCTTCTGAAAAAATCCATCGTCTTAAGAAATGAGCTGAAGATTTCTTAATATTTCGCATTAAGATCCGAATCTTCGGTATTATATTCTTAAAATGTTGTACTATGACTTGAAATATAAACACGAATTGATATTTTTGACCCGCTAAACCAGGTTCCCCCTGAAGGAGTGGTAAAAATATCATTACATAGTGCATTTGAGTGACTGAATTACAGAGGTTAAACAGATTCATTTTACCTTTCAAACATTAGAGCATAGCAATCCAGCCCCTTCTGCAGTCCAATGATGAGGTGAGTGATTAAATTTACTAAATCTTCCAAATGATTCCCAGAAGTAAGCATCCTACTCCTTATTTCTTCATACCTATAAAAGAATCATTCCCAAATTGACTCATAATTAGGAATATCATAATCATGCCTTGAGAATATTTAAGTCCTGTGAAGGAAACCTGTATTTTGAAGTTATATTATAATATGAATGATCATAAAACGGCTTTTACTAAAAGTTAAAATCTCTTATTCAGGTAGGAGTTTGAAAATTCAAATACCCTTCGACTGGTTAAAGGGGAACAAATGTCAGAATAATTAGCAGTGTTTTCATCGGTGGGATATCAGTCAATCTTTATTTTTCTAATCTATCATCTCCTGGTTCATTATCAAAATTGATGAAATGTAGCAGAATATTGAAGAACTCAATCATACCAAAGGATTTAATTGAATATATGATGTAATTAAACTTAACATTAAAACACTTTACATAGCATTTATTCAATGAATATTAATAATAGCATATTCTTCAACTAACGATGAAAAACAATTAATTTAATAATTATCATACCAATCTATTGTTCCTTTCCTAAGAGACGTGACGATTTCTCCTCTTATCTCTTTATGGAAGGGACAGACCTTCCAAAAGGCCTTCATGGAAGAAATGAATCCCAGGCATCTGTAATATTCACAAAATTGAAAATAATTAATGACAGTAATAGATATAATTTTATTATATTTACGTAAGATTAAATTTAGACATACGGCATACATATGGTGTACATCAGCTTGGGCTTAAAAAAATGACTTTATCAAATCATGATTCATCATTTAGCTATGCCATTTTTCTCCCAGGCGAATGTTTTGGATATTTCTTCGAGAACAGCAGTGAAAAGAATTGTTGAAAGGCAATCGCCCTCTCTTACTCCTTTTCCGATCTTGAATACTTCATTTTCTTAATGTAACCTTACTGAAGAAGCGGCATTTTTATAAATGTTACGTAGAAGATGAATGTATTCTTCATCTACCTCTTGTCTCTCTAGGGCTCGTAGTATGGAAGAGGTACTTACCGAATCATCTATACCGAAACTACATCTGCTCCACTTGTTTTTCCGTTCTTTGTCCTTTTAATACCAGAAGAAGTAACTGCAGCAGTTACTTTTCCTCTTCACAGTTATCTGTTTTCTTGTTAAGGCGACTGAAGTGTTCTTCTACGGTCTTCATTATCGTAACCCTGTTGGTGGTTGTTGCGCCATCTTATTTCTCTATTGCCAAAATCTGCTTCTTCCTAATTGTTAGGCGTTGTCTTACCTTTTTCATGCTTTTACCATTCTTCTTTTACCATGCTTACCTCTTCTTTCACAATCGTGAAAATTCCGGACGTTTTATTGCCCTTTTGATCGACTTACAAAGCTCAATATACGCATGGAGTATCTCTTGCAGTGTCTGAGTTCTCCAGTTCCCTTCATCTTTCAATCTTGTTCCATTTTTATCTCTGATTTGTTAATCTTTTTATCCTCCCTCTAGGAGAACTTCCAACTTAATCACAATTTTAGTGACTTTATCTATAAAATGTTCTTCCGCAAGAGCTGATTTATTAGTTCTAGCTGGAATCCTTCCTTGTTCACTTCTATTTTCTGAATACTCACCTCATTTCCCGTTGTTAGAACCCATCTCTTGGGTTCCGTTCGGGTATTGATCTTAATTCAGCAGCTCACTAATCTATGATCACTCCCACTGTTGAAAATCTTCAAAAATTCACAGGCCTGTACGGTACACAGTTTGTTCACCAATATGTTGTCTATTTCATTTTTACTCCATTAGGGCCTCTCCATGTTCACTTCCTAGCTGGGTTTTTCCTGAAGTAAGTTTTAGCTACCTGCATATTGTCGCATCCCGCAAACCAGGCGGTGACCTCTTTCATTTCTCTGATCTAGTTTATGTTGTCCGTTGACAGAATCATCGGCTCCCCGCTATTCTACTCGAGAATTGAAGTCGCCCATAATTACTTTAATGAAGTGGTCTTCCTTCTCATTTTTAGATCCGACAGTCTGATAGAATTTTTCTTCTTCGCTGCTTGCTGGTGTTGGTGGGTAGACTTAGATGATCTGAACAGAGTATCCCTTGTTAATCTTGAGCACTAGTCTACATACTCCATTAGATGTAATTTTTATTTTCTCTATACTTCTCTTCCATTTCTTGTTGATCAAGAACCCAACGCCATTAATTCTTCCATCCTCCGTACCACTATAATAAATAATAAAATAAGGTGACTCTCTTTAAGGCTTATCAGGTTTTGCAGCTTTCTTCTAACTTCGCTGAACCCGATAACATCCCACTTTATCTTCTTAATCTCATTTGGTAGATCCAGAAGTCGATCTTCGCTCTTCAGGCTGCGGCTGTTGTATGTTGCAAGATGTATGTCAGTGGCTCTATTCCTTATTTGGAATACGCGTCTGTCATATGGAGCCCTTGTCACCAGACAAAAATTGATGCGGTGGCAAGGGTACAGGAAAGATTCGTCAGCTGGCTGTGCTACAAAGTCGGAATGGAATACAGGGGAGACGATTATTTATCTCAATGTAAATATTTCGGCTTCCAATTTATGTGAAACAAACTATGTATTAGAAGCAAAATCTTTGATTTACCCTTAGCTCACAAGGTTTTCAAAGACATGTTCGATTGCACTAAGAGGTCTTTCGGAATAGCTGTGCCACCCCGTAGAACTCGTGAAGGTTCCACTTTGGCAGTGCCCAGCTCAAAAAAGAAGGTCTTTAAGTTTTCTGTTATTCCGAGAATCTGCCAAAGAGTGAATCCCTTTACTAATTCTCTTGTACAGACTTTTTCTGCGATTCTTTTCACTCCATTAAGGGAAAGGCGTATTCCAGTTTCAAACTTTAAATTAAGCTTTCTTTTTTTGTCATTATTTAACTCTTATTTATAGTTTTATGCATTGTGTATTTTGTTTGATTGTGTTCATTAACGTTTATAATTGGGGCAACCTGTTTGCGTTAAATAAATAATTATTATTAATATTTTCTAGAAGATTTAAATTTCACAAATACATAGATAGGCCGCATGTTTATATTATGTCGTTTATATGTCGTTATAATGTTGTAAATAGTCGTTGGGTCGATTATAGGTGTCATTAACTAACAAAGAGAGAGGCTCTTTTAGAGTCCCTTTTATTTTCCGTAGAATATCCTTAATTCGACGCCCGGGAAGAGTTATAGCTGCCATAATAAATGCATGATTCTTAAATATGTAGAACAGCCGAATGCTTGCTGTAAGTAAGCAAACTTTTACACGTGTATGTATCTGTATATATATACCGTATTTCCCCATGTATGAGCCACCCCTTTCTTCCAAAATTTGCAAGCCCAAAAAGTAGGGGGTGGCATATACAATGCAGGTAAAAATTTTATGCGTGAAAAATGCTTTTTCAGCCGTATGTTGTTCTTTTTTGTAAACATTTGTGAGTGATAGTATTATTACGGACGATATTCTTGACCCCACACCTGAATATTACAAGACGATGATGTCCGGCGACATTAAAATCAAAACAACAACAAGCATGCCTCTTGTTACTACACCGATAACGTAAGTGAAGTGGGAGTACGCGTTAGAAATGCACACGCATAAATAAAGGTGCAGCAGAGTGTATGTCCGATTATTATGAGTCTTAAATTTTGTTTCTTTGTAACCGTTTTTTTTGTAACCTGTTTCTCTAGTAAAAAATTTATTCCAAAATTTCACATTCAAAAAATGGGGGGGTGGCTTATACAAAGGGGGCGCTTATACATGGGGAAATACGGTATATGTATACCTGGTTCGATTTAATATACGGTACGATAATGTCCTTTAGTAAATGTTGAGCAAAGTGTGAACAACGAAAACATTCGAAAATATCTTATTTTTTCATTAATACATATATTTACCGATGCTTGCTAACCCTTACTTGTTAACCAAAACCTTTTGGTTTGTTTGAATCTAAATTATTCTTTACATACATTCTGCTTATCACAAATAATGATTAACTTCTTATTCATTTTTAAAGTACGAGGGCGGTCCGATAGGTACTTAGCCTACAAAAGGAAAACAAAAATTTCGGAAAAGTGGCGATATATTTCAATATGGTCTCATTTTAGCTCGATACGCTTGACCCAGGGATTTTCCTTCTTCTTTAACCCATCTGAAAAATACGTATTCTAAAGGTCTGCAAAATAGGCCTCCGTTGCGGCGATAACCTCCTCATTCGAGTGAAATTTCTGCCCCGCGAGTGATTTTTTCAATTTTAGAAACAAAACGTTGTACGGGGCTAAATCTGGAGAATACTGTGGATGGGGAAGCAGTATTTTGCCCAATTCGACCAATTTAGCCGTGACGAGGGCGGAAGTGTGAGCCGGTGCGTTTTCATGGTGGAAGAACACTTTTTTCTTAGCCAAGTTTTTTCTTCAATTCGGCGAAGAATCGGCCCAATATTTCGACATAGTATAGCCCTGTGACCGTTTTGCCCTTTTTCATGTAGTCGATGTGGATCACACCTTGTGAATCCCAGAAAACGATGGCCATCACCTTTTCGGCCGATAGGATAGTCTTCGCCCTCTTCGGAGCACGTTCGCCGGGTGAAGTACACTGTTTCGACCGTTCCTTGGTCTCTAGTGTGTACCAGTGGATCCATGTTTCGTTGACTGTCACGAAACGACACAGAAACTCCTTCGGATTGCGCTAAAACAGCGTCAAAAACTGCTCTGAAGTGGTCATACGGTTGCGCTTGTTGTCCGGAGTAGGCAAACGCGGCACCCATCGCGCCGACAGCTTTCTCATGCCCAAAATTTCATGCAGGATTTGACCCGCAAGATCTTTTGAAATACCTACTGTCTCAGCTATCTCGCGCACCTGCAATCGGCGGTCTACCAATATAAGATCGTGGATTTTTGTCACATTATCCTCCGTGGTAGCCGTTTTCGGGGCACCTGGACGTGTCTCATCAAAAACCGACGTGCGACCACGTTGAAACTAATTAAACCAATTTTTGACGGTCGACATCGAAGGAGAGTAGTCACCGTACACAGCATCCAAACGCTCTTTGATTACGCTGCGCGAATTCCCTTCCAAAAACAAGAATCGAATCTCGGACCGATATCGCTCTTTTTCCATTTTTCTAAAATCCGCGGGCACTCCCCCTTCCACACGCGGTCATAACAAAACTATGTGCCCGATCCGGCTAAAATTTCGATAGTAGCCGTCTAGAATAAAGTACTACACGAAAGTATGTTGCTTTTGCGATACTGGCTCCATCAGGCATGGAGGCTACGTACTTATCGGACCGCCCTCGTAAGTAAAAATTTTTAAGTAAGCAAACTTTTACTCGTGTATGTATATATGTGTGTATATATATATATACACACACACACAAATTTTATATGCAAAGTTATAGTATCTATTCTACTTTTATTGAAATTGATAAATTATATATGTTAAAAAGCTTAATGTAACTGGAAGCATCAAAGCCAAATTACTTCCAAATGAATTAGGATTCGCAGGGATTCAGCGAAACTAAAAATACATGTACATGTGGTTAGAACATGTGTATTCCTCCTTTCCCCGGTTGCTAGATACCATTACAGTTTTTTGCTAACTTCCGGTAGGATACAACTTTTCTAACACTGTCCCAAACAATGAACTGCATGTAAAAGAATAAATAACAAAGTAACATCAATATAATGATAAAAATGATCGCCAATCATGAATTGTTTTAATAATATATTGTTCAAATAACAGTACACTATTACTCAGTCAATATATCCGCAACACTGTTAACTCTCTGAAATCTACAAATAGTTTCTCAGTACATCAAACTTGTTCAGAGGATCAATTAGAAAGTGACACCATGAAATTAAGGATATGAAAAGTAAACTGAATTTAAACAAGTCATTTCTGAGCTGAAAGAAATTAATAAGTCTCACAATTTGGGGGACAAAGAAATGCAGATTAGAGAAAAATATAGAACTTATATGAGTTTTGATGATGGAATTAGTCTCCCTGTAAAAATATGAAAAACCAAAGGTTATGAATTCAAGAACTTAAAAGGACTAAAAGTCAATCATAAATCCAACAAACTGTACTGAAAGAGGACTGAGAGCTTTTGTTTCCCTACAAGTATCTTTTAAACACAAAATATCATGTTCCAAGAATCATTTTCATATTCAGGAATCAATTTCAGCTTTTATATTTTAAATGATAATGTTTGAAAGAATACTCATAAAGTTGAATTTTATACTTCATGAACTTCAATTCCAATTCCCAAGGTAGTAAGATTAAATTACTACAACACTAAAAGACTAAAATTTTATTCTATATAATTTTCAATATTCATTTTCTGAGATTTCCTTTAACAAGTCTTTAATTTTATTTATTTATCTTTAAGTATCTATTCTTTGAACAATAACAGGAAGTTTTCTATACTATTTTAAGTTTGAGCCCACCATTTAACTTTGTTTGCACTTAATAAGTTGAACTACTCTGAATGCACTCACCAGAATTGAATGACCTTTTTTCAAATTTATATTGAAGTCAGATTCTGGAATTGTACTCAATCATGCTGCAAGTTGCTGGAGACTCACTTAGTACAATATATTCCTATTCAGCTCTCAATGAATTTCCTCGATCCCTAAATCAAGCTAGCCAATAACTTTGATAAGGCCGTTTCTCATTAGCTCACCTTAGTAATGCATCCAATCTACAGAGAGCAAGTCTATCTTTTGGACAGAAGTTCTGTCGGTGACGACGCACAAGTCTCAGCCCAAATTCAATGAAGGCATTGAATGACTCTGCAAGACACTCTTCCTATACAAGAGAAATTCCGGATAAAGATAATGCAAATATACAATATAGTATACTATATTTTTATACATAATTACTTATAGGATCAAAATAAAAAAGCTATTTAGTCATGTTAAATAACAAGGTATCATACTTACTGGATTTATATAATTAGATACAAATTTATAATACGAATATACATATATAAGATTATTTTTATGAATTTTACATCAAAATATAATATTCAATTTAAGGCTATAGTATATATATATAATATATATATTTTTTTCAGTTTTTACATTTATACCATGAAATCCATAGTACTATGTATGCATATGCATACACTCTCATGGGAAAGAGATCAGTGATACACATTCATTCTCATGATAATATGATGATTTCCTCTACTTTTGTCCACTTTTGATAACCCTATTCACTGCATATGAGAATCAGAGTATTGCTTAGTTTCTCTTGCAATTAGGTTAAAATAATTTTACAAACTCAGAACACCAAACTCTCTTCTTTCCAATAGGGATAACCATCAGAGAATTTTTAAAATACCAGCTATACTACTTCCTTAAACTAAAAGACTACTCTGTATGTCTACTGTGAGTGGTCTTGAAAGTCACAAAACATGATAGCCACTTCTATTTCTCACATGATGTAATAGGCGAGAAATAAAATGATTTCAAAAATGTCATAGGAACAATGTTTATGATGGCTGAAGTAGGTTTGTGCAGGTTTTTCACACCCCCCTTCTTTATGGGTGTTTTCCTGCAGTGGATTTTTTTTCCTAAGAATTTTCTTAGGTTTTTATATCCACTAAAATCTCTCTTATAATCATTATTTTTCTCTTTCTAATTCTTTTTGTACTTTAAACTTTTTTTAAGAGGTTAGATGGAAGAAGAGACCTTTTAGTCTCAATCTTGCCTCCAAAATAAAGACCTAAGTTAACAGAATTTTACCTAACAAACTGCTAGAAAAAAATACAATTCAGTCATATGCCCTCTTTTCACCACAACAGTAAAAATGTATTCTTCTCTAGAACCAGAACCAAATCTTATTCTGAAGAATTATTTAGTAACAGATTGAGGCCATTGAAACAAGAATTTTCATTCAAATTTATCAGTATTTGCTTAAGATACCCTATTTTCCTTTCAATTAACTTACATATTATTAAATTTATTATTTTTGAATATGCATTATTATAATATTTGTCTTCCACCAAAGAGTGTCATACATTGTCCATATGGGAGGCTTCTCTATGGAACAGAAATATATGAAAGTTGGATTACACACTGGCTTCTCATTCAGTAACTGCAAATTCATAAGACCCTTATAATAGATAAAGCAATGAAACTTTAGCAAATATGAAAATTAGAAAAGAAATGGAACATTAAGGCAATATTGCTGGAAAAGGACCCCAAAATGAGGCTGGAGGATAGTTTTGCAACTATTGAATAGCATCAGAAATCAATCAATGTAGATATGGACCAATATCTAGGGTACCGTAAGATCAGTAAAGTTAAAAACATCTATATAAAGAATTTTTAAAAATAACCACACCAAAATTGTTATAGAAAACGTAGAAATTGGAAGAATGTTCACGGTAAGGATCGTGGAAGGAATTATAATATAAAATGCAGAAGATAATTATCATGCTAAATAAAACAGGCTCTATGAGAAAATCAGAGAAATTGAGAAGATATGACCAAGCGTATGTTAAGGCAAAGGAATTGAATAACAAAAAGATGAACAGCATCAAACACAAAGGTATTAAGGTTAGTTACAGAAGAATGATGAGTGACTTCAAGGAAGTAAAAGAGGCATAGGAAATTCGTTCCAGGAATGCGTTCCGGCTGGCAATATGTGATAAGCTTTGATAGAGAAACAGGAAATCCTCGGCATCATTTCTCTGTAAGTCACCGTGTCGGTCGCATATTGACGTTTGCATATTCTCTCTCCATAGGACCACCCGAGGTAACTGCCGCATATAAACGCAGTTGTGGCCCTTACCGTACTTGACAGCATATTATCACTTACGTTCGAGTGGTTGTGGTGAGCGGACGTGTTATCTTGAGCAGTGCTGTCTAGTTCTCCTTCAGGAGCTTTTTCGGCGGTCAAAGGTTACAGACGGTCCCCAGGTTGCTTTCGCAGCGGTGTTTAGAAAAGCGAAAGATAAAGGAAATGCATAATGGCAGGGAAGTCTGTTCCTTTACCTAAGTGTGTGGTATGCAAAAAGTCGGTTAAGAACGGAGTTAGCTGTGCTGACTGTAAAAAGTCGTTCCATGTTAATTGTAGCCAATTTAGAGTAGAAAACTGCATAGAAGATGATTGGAGATGCAGCAGCTGCTCTTCGAAGAGGGAAAAGAGTAACACGCAGAAGAAGGACGCTGTGATCGAGAGGCTAAAGGAGTTAGACGAAGAGGAGGGAAGAGTTAAGAAATTAACTTCAGAGAACGAGGATCTCAGAAAAAAGCTAAGTATTGAAAAAGTGAATGTGTCTGTTCCAAATTGTCGATCTGATTCCTTTAAAAATGTCCTGATATTAAGGAATTCTTTGGTTAGACACAGTGGAAATGAATGTTATCGTAAGGGGGGAAGAGTTGAATGTTTCCCGGGTATAAAAGCTGAGCAACTTTATAACAAAATTGAGAGAATGGGGAAGGAAAGGGAGGAGAGGGCTGTCTTGTTGCATGTGGGGACAAATAATATTACAGGCACCAAAAGTAGCGATCACGTAGTCGGGGAGATTTGGGATTTATGTAAAGCTGCTTCTAAAAAATTTAAATTAGCGAAATTATTGTCAGTGGAATTGTCAAACGGAGGGATATTGCGCCAGGAAAAATAAATTACATTAATAGGGGAATAGAATGGGTATGCAAAAGACAGGGATTGAGTTTTATAAATCCAAATAATTGGTTGAATCAGTGGGACAGTTACACCTTAACCGAAATGGAAACCATAGATTAAGTAAATTTTTTGAAGATTCGATCAGCAAGTGCATGGAGCGGGGAAACTAGATGGCGGGGCCCGTTGTGTCAATACCAGTAGTGGATGCAAAACCCCAATTTCCATTACTGACATTCTTTTAAAAATACAGTATAAAGATCAATGTAAGGGGAAGAGTGTTCTAAGGCTCCTTCAGGTAAATTGTAGGAGCATACTGAATAAGGTCCGAGAATACTCAAATTTAATTGAACTTTATCAGCTATTTTGTGTTTCGAGTTTCTGAAGTAACTTTTTGTGTGGAACTGTATCGAATGCGTTTTTAAAATACAAGAATATAGCATCGGTCCTAAACCCTTTGTCGGCGGCCTGCAAAATGTCATGCTTAAGGAGGGCTAACTGACTCTCACAGGAACGGCCTTTACGGAAGCCGTGTTGACTTTGAGTAATCGCTACATTCGCTCTGAGGAAACGCATTAAATAACTGCAGATAATTCGCTCGAGAACTTCACAAAATATCGAAGTTAATGATATAGGTCTAAAATCCTCCGGTTTAGTTTTACGTCCTTTCTTAGGCACTGGAGTAATGAGCGCTTTCTTCCATGATGCCGGAACTATACATTCATCTAACGATTTATTAAAAAACGCGAGAAGGATGGGAGCTAGCTCATTTGCGAGTGTAGATATCACACATGCAGGAACGCCTTCCGGACCAGGGGATTTCTTACTGTCGACCTGCGATAATAGATTTCTAATTCCAGTAACACTTAATTCCAACTTGCTCATTTTGGTGGTGACGCGGATTGGAAAATCTTTAACGCGACCATTATCTAATGTGAAACATTTTTTAAAGTGCCTATTAAGAATATTCGCCTTATCACGGGTATCTGTTACTGTACCTCCATCATCGTCAATTAGGTGGGAAATGGTTGACTGTTTTCCTCTGGCCTCGCGAACGTATGACCAGAATTCTTTAGGATTTCTCTCCAATGATTCGCGCAATGTTACGGATCTGTACGCTTCGAATTCGCGGCGGGCTTCGATCTTCGCTTTGGTTTCTGTTTCTAAATACATACGCCGATCGCTACGATCGCTAATTATGGGAATTATGATGTCGCGTATCTCGTTGTATAAATCACCGTTTCTAAATTTTTCGAAAAGTTTTCATCTATATTCAATTCGCATATCCTCAAGAGAGGTCCAGCCGAGGGTTTTAATCATCTCTGGTACACTGCTATCAAACCCGTAGTCTCCCTTAACGAAACGAGCCGCTCTACGCTGTACGCGCTCTAGTTCTAGGGTTAAACCCTTTTCGTGCGGACTCCACACCGCGCAGCAGTACTCCAGCAGCGGACGAACTAACGAAAAGTAAGCCACCTCTTTGAGTTTCGACTGACTGCCTCTAAGGATGTGGTTACATAGCCGCGTCATCCTATCAGCTAATCCTAATACGCTTTGAATGTGCGTTTTGAACGTTAAATCACCACTGAAAACGACACCTAGGTATTTGTAGTGGTTCACGAAATCTAATTTAACACCGCTAATCTGATAGGAAGATATACTTTACGAAATTGTAGGGGAACGCGTCATGGTCATTGCTACGCATTTCTCTACGTTCAACCCGAGCTGCCAGTCTTCACATTTGGAGATAATATCCGGGTTACTGTAGTATCGATTGATCTTCCGCGGTTTGTTATTTTTCTATATATAAGAGTGTCGTCAGCAAAGAGCCTGATTTTACTCTTTACATTGTCTACGATATCGTTAATATAAATAAGGAACAATACGGGCCCAATAACACTGCCCTCGGGAACCCCTGATGTAACGTTTACTTCGTCGGAAATAACACCTTCCAAGGCAACGCGTTGGCATCTTCTTGTTAGGAATGACTCAATTCACCGAATGATATGACTGTCAATCCTATACGATTCGAGTTTCTGCAGTAACTTTTTCTGTGGAACTGTATCGAATGCTTTTTTATAATCCAAGAATATAGCATCGGTCCTAAACCCTTTGTCGGCGGCCTGCAAAATGTCATGGTTAAGGAGGGCTAACTGACTCTCACAGGAACGGCCTTTACGGAAGCCGTGTTGACTTTGAGTAATCGCTGCATTTGCTCTGAGGAAACGCATTAAATAACTGCAGATAATTCGCTCGAGAACTTCACAAAATATCGAAGTTAATGATATATGTCTGAAATCGTCTGGTTTATTTTTAGGTCAGTATGTTTGACCAAACAATATTTACATTTATAAATAAATGATTTAATGAAATATAAATACATCTTATTACCTTTAAGAGTAGGAAAGATTTATATTTGATGGAGTACAATATATGTTTCCCTTATTTTCTAGTAATCACCGATCCTTTATTATGCTCCATCGAGAAGTATGAGTTTCTTCTCATCACTTCAGCAATACGTGTCAAGCGGCGTGGCGAGCCTCAGCCTCAGCCCAAAGAGATGGGGGAGGGACGAAGATGACCCAAACCGAAGGACTCCACCACCTTCGCCGCATCGTCGTAGCGTACAGTCGTGGGTTGACACAGAACACTTATCTCAGGGGTAGGTTTTTAATGCGAAGAAAAACTGTTCAAACTTCGAGAATCATTCATAATTCAACTTTGTTCATGTACTTTTTTGTCTGATAGAGTAGTTTTCCCGTAATTATTTCCTACTAATTTCAGAATTATGTATTTCATCTGGAAATTTTAAATTGATTCAAACAGCTCTATTTCATTATCGTCAAATTTATGATAATAAGCCTCGTTCTCACATAATGATAGAAGAGATGAGATTTGACGGATTTTTTTTTTCGGAGAAGTATTTGCGGGGAAGTTTTCAAAATCTATTATAAAGACCTATTGTATAAATTGGTAAGAAGCGTACGTACAAACCGAGTAAATGAAAGGTTTTTGATAAAACGACTGCGACTACATTTAGACGAGAATTTGACGGACATCGTATTACTTCTCCGTTTTATCAAGGCAATGGCTCTTCGAAATCATTATTTTATTCTTTATCCTCGAAGAATTTGAGAATTATTAGTTTAATTGTCGTCAGGTTTTACTTCTCTTCCTTCTGACAGCTAAGTGGAGGTAGTAATTAAATGCTCCATTATCTTAATTCATCACTTCCGACGGTGCGAGGCTTTGGAAGAACAGTCCACCGAAGTGTCGTGAGCTCACACTTGTGTGAGGTCATGAACGAGGAGGAAGTTCTGGTTTAACATGCTGAAATCGTTTCTTCAGTTTTCCACGAATAGCACTATACTTCAGAGTTGATCGTTTGATTCAATCCTTACGTCACAGCTGTGCTCGTGGGCCGTTACCTTGCGATGACACACTCTTTGATCACCTTAAGAGTTCTGCGCCTATCTGAGATGCCGCCAAACATAATCACTGCTTTTGTTTGGAACATACATCCGTTACAGACGCCATTTTATCGTCTCTGTCTAGGATGAGTAATTTTGGTTCTTAATGCTGTATATTTTTTTGCGGCGAAAAATATTCTATAAAATGTTTATTAGACAGAATTAATTTCATTAAACACATTGGAACATTATATTGATTATTTGAATATATTTTGAAGGATTATCAAATTATTTAGATTAAAAGTCGTTCGTGTAGAATCTGGAATCCGAGATCATACATGTATCTCGTGTAATAGAGGGCCTGCGATTTTGGCCGTTTTTTCTAAAAGTCGTTTTATTTCTGAAAGAGGACATTTGTCCAAATGACGAACCCTTATTTTAGATGCGATTTTTGCAAAATTTCAAGGATGATCACTGAAATTAGAAATCATTCAGTAGGAAGAATAGATATAAACATTACTAAATCCTTATCTAAATAAATTTAATCACAGTCCGCGCTAAGAAGGTTTTTGTACATTTTACCAGCTTTTTTCGATTCTAGCCCAAGAACCTCAGGTGTATTAATTCCTTATGCTAATCAGACGACATTTAACGGTGTATCATACTATCATCAGAATATGTGTATTTTTAATGTAAATATTTGCTCAACAGATCTGAGGATGCTGCTGATGGGTCTTTCTTCGAAAGTTTCTCAGCGCTGCCATGGAAACTTGAGAACCGAAGACTTATAACCGTTAAAGAGGGTGAGAGTGAATGGGGGGTTGAGGAGGAGAGAGAAGGAGGGGAGTCAGAATGGAAACTTGGCCGAAAAGAGGTAAGTTTCACCGACTCTCGTGTTAATTGAAATAATCTTTCGTTCACGATGATGACCGTTAATTATATCAACGATCACATGTTTTTTGTCCTTTTTAATTTCCACTTACAAGGAGGGTGAACATGACTTTATTAGGAAACTGTTCCAAATTTCTATAACGCGTTCCAGTCCGACTGGCAATTAATTTTAATTTAGTGATGAGCTTTGATAGAAAAACACGAAATCCTCGGCGGTTATTTCTCTGTCACCGTGTTGGTAGCATATTGAGGTCCGCATATTCTCTCTATTGGCCTTAGTAACACCCGAGGTAACTTGGACTTTGTTTGAATTAACGCCAGTTATAGACATATTGTCATCCAAATTTTCTCACTTAACTGTTCATATCGAAGCTCAAATCGTTCACAGAAATGCCCTGCTACTTTGCGGTTCATTTATCGCGGATTCAGAACTTCGCGGGTTTTTAAGGGGGCGGAGGCACTTGAAACCATTCCTCAAAATAACCAAGTACACCTTTAGGTACGCAACCAATAACTTTTGATCCCATGCGGCGATTATTATTGAAGCCGTGAAGAGGATCTTGGGCGAAAATGAACTCGTCGGACCAGTATCCTTAGTTAATTATTTATCAAAGGCGTCCCTTGGCAATTGAAAGAATCCAAACCATTGTAAGGAATAAGAGAACATATTATTCGCTGCTGCGACAGAGGTGGCTTTGGAAAGTGCTCTTTTGTCCGCAAAGGAGCGAGGGAAACTCACTCGCGAATCAATTCCTGAGAATTGAGGAAAAATGGAATATTCTATTTCCGAATGTTATTTAAAAAGACCTGAAACTCTGGAGAAAAAGAAAATGAAGAGTTTAAGCAAAATAAAACGCTTCATGTGCGGCAAGTTCGGGCTCCTGACTCGAGAATGCCGTGAAAACACTGGAAAACTAGGTAAGAAAAATGAAGTATCCGCAGATAAAAAGAATAGACGTGACTCGGAAGGAGGAAAATCCTTTAACAAAACAAAAATAAGGCATACATAAAATAATGTTTGCTTTAATGTGAAAGTAGCAGATTCGATCACGTTTTCCTGCGAAGAAAGCGGGAAATCGCGACTCCTGATAGACACAGGGGCGGATGTGAGTCTAGTGTGGATTGCTGAAAAAAGGGACGGTATATTACGTTGATAAAAGCGTAATACTTCACGGAATTACCGAGGGCCACTTGGAAACAAGAGGATGCGTAGAGATCAATGTTGCGGACAGTCCTTTTTTTTGGTTGATGAGTCTGAAAATTTGCTGAAACATGATGGAAAGAGAATTGCTTGATGAGCTAGGAGCTGTTATTTATAACAAAGGATACATTATACTATTTATGAGTATCTTTTTTGAGTTCATTTGTCCTATATAAACTTACATACCCAGACACGCTTTTAATTTTCTCCGCAATAATTTCTACTCCCCGTTCATCAGAAATTCTGCGCCTCCTAGTAGTCATCCTTTTTCGCGAACCTGCCTTAGTCATTATACATACATACATACATACATTGGTCTTTATTTATATATTATATATTATATATTTATTATATTATATTATATATATTATATTATATATATATTATATTATTTATTATTATAGTACCGTTTCTTTCGGAATATACTTATGGTACTGTAAGTGATTAGCATCCTGTGTTTTTTGCAGTTGGAGCAGCTTTATATTGAGATTCTCTATACAATTACCAACAAGGTGGGTGCACCCACTGGACAGTTCTCGCACTATAAAGAGGAACTTTATTCTTACGCCCAAGAGGCCTTTGGATTGCCTGATGAGCTCCACAGCAAATGTCTCGCCATTGCAACAGAGGAAAAGGTTTGTTTATTCCATAATAATTTAAAACTACCTTGTTTTGCGGAATTCTTGCTTTGAATGAACGATCCACTTCGTCCTGTCTACGAGGGGGAATTTATTAACTCGTAGGAGAACATTTTTAAGAATTTAAACTGCTTTTCCTACCCCTTTTCATGACTTGGCATGTAAAGACTCACGCTTTTTTAAAGACCCACTTCATGTTTAGACCGTGTAACTAGATGCGTTATGTATTTGTAAGTATGCGTTTAATTGTGAACGTACTACAAATCTCACAAATTTAATCGAATTACTTATAATTGTCAAAATATTTTTCCTTCTACAGCCACCGATTGTTGTGCTGAACGTCGTTGTTTTGGAAGCTGAGGGGTTGGAGGCTAAAGACGCAAACGGTAAGTGCCTTCGATTTACTGATTGATATCTTAATTACCTGTAAGTTTTATTTACGGAAAGGATTCGAAGCGTCACTTTTCGAGTTAGATGTTTTGCACCAGAACTCCAGTGGGGTTCATTGTTTTCTCGTCCTCAACTTCGTACATCAGAGCACAGCGGTCAAATACAATAGCTCCAAGGGGTTTTCAATGCCAGGAAAAGGTGTACCGTTACTCAGATACACGCTTGGATACGTGCTATCCATCTGAGAATCCACGTATCGTTTAAACCGATTCCTTTGTCACGATTCAAATTGTTTTCTTCTAAATGGATTGCTTCCTTTATTTTACGTTCCCAAAACGAAGGGGCCTTCCATAGCACTTTTGTTTCGTTTAAGATAATTTTATGCCTATTTTCTATTGAGTGCTCGGCGATGGCTGACTTATCTGGCTGTTTCAGCCTGTATTCTCTCCAATGTATGTCGCCCCGCACTCACAGGGGACGCGGTACACCCCGGGGATCCTCAGCCCAAGCTGGTCTTTTATTCGGATATGAATATTTATTGGCTGATTATTTTAACTAGTGTAGGTTGCGAACAGTCGGAGAAACTGATAGCGAGCTTTATTAGTATGTTCTGCGAGAATATCTTGAACAGAACTTTAGTTTCGACTTCTATACCCGAGAGAGCAATTGTCTAAGCTTCGCTTCGATTGTTAATTATTATTACTTTTACACTCGTGACTCATATATTCTAGAGCGTAATTCAGATTGATCCGAAATTCGCTCTCTTTCAACTAACGATTTAAAATATTTTTTGCAGCGACGCCTATTCATTCGGACATAAGTAATTTTATTCAAGTGAGTTGTTGGTCAGTTTAGTGTCGGTCAATGGTCTTTAGGTATTTATTTGTGTAGGCGAGATTGAGACTAAAAGGTCTCTTCTTCCATCTAACCTCTTAAAAAAAGTTAAAAGTACAATGAGAAATCGAAAGAGATGATTGAAACAATAATTATATGAGAGATTTAAGAGGATATAAAAACCTAAGAAAATTCTTAGAGAAGAATTCACTGCAGGAAAACACCCGCAATGAAGGGAGGTGTGAAAAACCTACACAAACCTACTGTTAGAATGAACTAAAAAGAATGAGGAAATAGAAGAGTTCATAGTATAGAAATACAAAATATCAAAATCAAGTAACACAGTTGTCACAAAAAAGAAAGTAAAAAATCCCAAACCAGAATAAAATCCAAAACCATATGCGGCAATTATACAATAAGAGATACAAGAAGTATATAAGAAAAGATACACATAATAAAACAACAGAATACTGAAATTTCAAATTTACAAGGGCGATCAGATCATATTAAAGTTGAAAAATATATTTATAACTAAACAGGTAATTAAAAACCTTCAATGGTATATTTAAGAAGGATGCTGAAATAGAGCTGTCTTTCAGTCGATCCGTTGGTAAAGTGAGCTGTCGGGCGAACGAGAGTCGGTGAGTCGGCATACGCCCGTCCTTTTCGTCGTCTGATACCAATGAAATAAAAAATGCTTACCTCCTCTCTGGAGAGAGGATCGGTGTTATCCCACTTCAATTCAAGTTGCTGAAGACTTTTCAAGAGGAGCTTGAGGTCTATTGATTCCCTGTGTACATCTGCATTGCCCCTTCTGCCTCTTCGCCTGCCTTTTGTGGGTGTTCTTCTTGATCGAGGACTGCACCTGAAATCAATTTATCCTGCCAATTGAATTCATATTTATCTGCAACTTTGGTGTATTGATGCTATTGTTACGCAAATGCTATTGATTTAGTGTAAAAGAATGCGTACGCGACTATCGTGACTTGGTATTCATTTGATTACTGCCTTATGTAAATGCGAAAATAATGAGCCCTCGTATGATGATTTCGTGAAGGAGGTGCAAGTAAGAATGCCACATAGCCAGACTATAGCTAAGAATACGATAATTTCTGCCAAGGAGAGGAATAAGAACTATGATAAGACGGTGACCAGTCAACTGTTCTAAGTAAAAGACAAGATTCTTCTTTTCAATGAGACGATAAGGCCAATCGAGAAAACCATCTTCCCAATGGATTGGTCCATATCAGGTAGTGAGCGTAAATGGAGTAAATGTGACGATAAGGAAAAAGGAATTGCGAGTCCATCCAATCACCTGAAATTGTTCTTGTAATTCTTCGCATGAGGATTTGGCGGAGAAGTTAGGCATAATACTGACGGCAGATGCTGTTTTAAATGCTCAAAGGTTCTTCAGCCGCAAATTATCAGCCCGGAACCTGTTTAAAAAGGGGGCCGATATCCCTTCCTTTTATTTTGAGTGTGGTTTACAGCAAGACTATGTTAAAAATTTTGTCATTTGGCGTTGTTATACATATAGATTTGCTGTATTATGTATTATATTAAGTATATTATGTATTAATATAATATTGAGGCTCGTAACGAATTAGACTTATATAGACGTGAAACATTACGTGAATCGCTAGAAAATAATCCGAAGGAATTTTGGTCGTACGTTCGAGAAACTAGAGGGAAGCAATCTACTGTTACACACCTCATCGATAGTAAAGGTTGCACCATTACCGAATCTCGCGAAAAAGCTAATATTCTTAATGAGCATTTTAGGAAATCTTTTATAACTGACAACGGTCGCGTCAGCGCTTTCCCTCCTCGTGTTTCGAAAGAAATGGGAAGTTTGGAGATAAGTGAGACAGGCGTCAGAAATCTTTTACTTCAAATAGACAGCAAGAAGTCCCCCGGGCCAGAAGGAATACCCGCTCGCGTAATATCTACCCTCGCGCATGAACTTGCTCCCCTTCTCGTCGTACTATACAATAAATCCTTAAACGAAGGAATTATTCCATCCTCATGGAAGGAGGCGCATATCACCCCAGTACCGAAGAAAGGCCGTAAAACAAAGCCGGACGACTTCCGGCCGATATCCCTGACTTCGATATTTAGTAAAATTTTAGAGCACATAATATGTAGTTATGTAATGCGTTTCCTCAGCGACAATGCTGCTATTACGCCGAGTCAGCATGGCTTCCGCAAAGGGCGCTCTTGTGAAAGTCAGTTAGCGCTCCTCCATCACGACATAATGAGATCAGCCGACGAAGGTTTTGGGACAGACGCGATATTCTTGGATTTTAGGAAAGCATTCGATACTGTTCCGCACGCGAAGTTACTTCATAAACTAAAAGCCTACGGTGTACATGAACATATAATTCGTTGGATTAAATCCTTCTTGAGTGGCAGAAGCCAACGGGTGGTTTTAGATGGCGCGTTTTCGGAAGTAATAGAGGTAACGTCAGGGGTTCCACAAGGTAGTGTAATCGGACCAATTTTGTTTCTTATTTACATAAACGATATAGTAGACAGTATCGAGAGTAAAGTGCGACTATTCGCGGATGATACCCTTATTTATAGGAAAATTCAGAATAAAGAAGATAAATTAATATTACAGCGCGACCTGGACGCCATTACCGAATGGTGTAATGATTGGCAGCTCGAACTAAACGTAGACAAATGTGTAGCAATGAGTATGAACCGATCCCAGAATCCAACCTCTAGCGAAACTCCTTACCTCTTAAGCGGAACAAGACTAGAATTCGTTAGTCAGCATAAACACTTAGGAGTCACATTCAGTAGTAATTTATCGTTTAAAGCTCACATTCAGGACATAGTGGGGTCGGCCGATAGGACACTCAGACTCTGTAACCGCGTTCTCAAGGGATGTCAACCCAAAGTCAAAGAGGTTGCTTATTTTTCGTTAGTTCGCCCCTTACTTGAATATTGTTGCGCAGTGTGGAATCCATACGAAAAGGGTTTGATCGCTGAGTTAGGACGCGTACAGCGCAGAGCGGCTCGATTCGTAAAAGGGGATTATAAATTCGACAGCAGTGTATCGAAAATGATTGAATCCCTCGGATGGGATACTCTAAGTATTAGAAGAAACGTGTATAGGCTCAAGTTATTCGAAAAATTCTTAAGTAGCGACTATATTGATGAGATAAGAGACACTGTGATCCCCACGCGTAGCGAATATAATTGTAGAATCCAGGCATCCAAAAAATTTCGTGAGATAATCGCTCGAACGGAAAGTTATTATTGGTCTTTCTTTCCCGATAGTATAAGATGCGCAAACAAGAAAGAGTAGTTAGGGACTTGGTGTCTTAGCACCCCCTGCCAAACGCCACAAGGCGGTTTGCGGGGTAATAATGTAAATGTAAATGTAAATATAATTTCCATTAAAATCACATGCAAAGTATAATGTGTATAGGTTAAAACCTTTGCCTTCTTCTGTGAAGGGTAATTCTAATAATGTCTAATGTGTTTATTTCTCGAGAAAAACAGTACTTTTTGATGGAGATACTTAGAAGTTCTTGCGTTAAATTATCAGGACAGGAATTTTTAAAATGTAAGTTGTGAAGTAATAAGTGGAAAGAGTGTAAAATCTGATCCTCTCTAGTGGGATGAAAGATACAAAGAGTAATCGAAGAAAAAATTAGCAATTTATATTTGATGGGATGATAGCAATGGTAGTTTCAATTATAACTAAAGTAAAATATGGTTAAAACTATAGAATAAGGGCTTAATACTACAAAGCAGATACAAAATGAAGATGAATGAAGGCCCTAAAACTTCGAGATTGGAGAAGGAAAAGGATTGACGAAGGAACACCTAAGTACAATAAAAGTGAACTCATATTTGGGCCTTACTGAACACTGACTCATTTAGATATGTTTTTAAAGAAAAACTTGATGCTTATACACCGTGGGTATGAATGTTAACGCAAAGAAACAAAGTTTGAATAATCATCGCTTTTTTTGGGCTGAACAACTGAGTAATGTGATTGATAGAATAGTGACAAAATCAATATAGTCTATATAAGATATAATATAGAATATAATCAAAAGATGATAGGGTTGCATTGATTCACATGGGAACATAAATTTCATATAGCCGCTTCGGGGGGATGTATATATATATATATATATATATAGGTACATCCACATTTTCAACATATATCTACATAAGGAATGCATAGAGAAACAAGGACTTCTTCGGAGGCACTTCCTGAATGAATTTTCTTTTTGAAATTTGGAGTTTTTTTACACACGATGATACTCATTCGAATGACGAAAAACTTTTAGAGGAAATGTCCTTAGTTCGGCTCCATTAACAAATTGATTACAGAGTATCCTAATATTTAAATTGCTTACATGCTACTGAAACTTAATTTAAAGTCGTTACGTCAACGTATTTTTATTTAAATTCCATATTCCATGCATTTCTTATGGCATCATTTTCCACAACCGGGCGTCGAAAAAAGGATGGTATTGCTTTCGCATGAGTTTCATCTTCTCTGCATTCTCCTTAACTTTCAAGTGAAAATATTTCTTGGGAGTGGCTCAAAATGTGCTCTATTTTTCGCAGGTTACTCTTATGGAGATAAAAGAAAGTCCCGCTAACTCGAACTCATGATCTACTGTGGAACGAAATCATTACCTGGTATGCACTATTGCTAACGCAAAGTGACACCTGTCCAACTAGTCGTTAAACGTCTAAAAATAATGATTGAAATACGTTTCCCATGTATATTAAATGGAGGAATTGCAAATGATCCTGTCCTCGAACCAATGACCACCACTATACAATAGATGATAGGATTACATGGAAATGACGCATATCTACAGATGTGTGAAATTTAAGACTTATATCGGAAAGGGTTTCCCTCCCTGCTAAGACAGTCTTTCTGAAGTCTGCTGAAAGCACTGCCACCAGGAGTCAAAACTACAATGCTTTTCATAACAATATATATTTGGTTAAATTATGATATCATTATTAAGTTGGATGTGTGAAGCTTTATACATACAGAGTTCTTTTGGGAATCCTTCAAGTAGATGAGTGCCGAATGGCTAAATTTATTAGAATGACCTATGAGGTTATAGGTAAAGAGATCGATATAGATATATTTAACGATATTGCTGTATTTCGATGTGGTTCCGATGGAACTATGGATTTGAGAAGGAGTTAAAATTATATTAAAATTATCGAGAGTTACGAGGAAATGAATTCCTATGGTAGCAACATCGAGAACCAATAGAGGTTTCTATTCCATATTAATAAAACTGCTCATTGACCTGAGTTATTGATAACTTTTAAGTAGAAAACGTTGTTCATCCTTGGGCAGGGTTCAGCGATCCGTATTGCATGCTGGGAATCCAACCGGGAGGCAACAGCGGAGTACTCCATCGAGAGACACCCCCTGGATCTCCAAGGACGGATGAAGGGATTGAGGACAGAAGAGGCAGCGGGGGAGATTCCCCGCACGAGAAGCTTAGGAAACATCACAGGCAAGAATCAATTAAACTTCTTCTGAAATTTTTAATTTTCTCCGACTCCGCCAGACCGATTAAATATGTTAGAAGGTTAGTTTGATTCTCTAAAGTCGACCTCGGACATTATTAAATTTTCATTTTGAAATTACGCATGATCATAGTAAAACAATTTCAAACAATAGAGCATTATATTTTCATATGATTTTTGAGCCAGTTTTTTCGATACCGGAGCAGCTGTATCTGGTTTTAAGGAGGTAGTCAAGATGCAAAGAGTATTTTCAAGATGCTCATCTGAAATTTTGCTCTAACCATACTTCAGGATCATACGGGAAAATATTGCCCCATGTATACGCCCACAGAGACATACAATGCATATTCATGAATTGCAGGATATTTCTATCGGTAGAACTTATAAAAGGGCCGCTTGTTTTTCTTTATGTTGTAACTCTACACATTCCATTTGCAATTAACGTGTAAATGTCAACAGAGAATGCAATAACAAATATAATGAAAAGCAATTGTAGTTTTATAAAATCTTGAAATACATTCCCTAATTACTGCGAAAACAACAGATAATGCCGCATATTTTTCTTAATTACATAGATTTAAAAGCGTTTCGAAGTGCATAGAGTTATTGTTCTTAATTTGAGATTGATACAATTTCAGCATAGTTTCGAATGCCTTGAACATAACATTTATGAATTGATTTTCACCTTGGAGGCGCATGTTCATTTAAATGAGTAGTGATACCCGCTAAGTATGCTAAAGGAGCCTTGGTTACCAGTGATGTTGCAACGTTTGTTTATTTACGGGGGCGGGTTGGACGAGTACATCGCTTCTATTTAGCGTCCCTTCGTTTCTTAACATTTATATAAAAACTGTTCACCAATTTTTACAATTAGATCACGAAAAATTTATTCTTTGCCTGTTTTTCCATCCTATTCATCAATTTAATTTCCTCCCTATCTTATACCCATTTACTATAAGGAAAGATATTTTCGCGGCGAATGTGATGCAGAAAAAAATAAAAAATCGAGCCAATAAACCCCTGCTAAAACATATTGCGGCACTTTGCCCTAAAGATGGCTCCCATGAAGGAAATTGTGACTTCAACGAGAAGCGGCTACCCGACATGAATGCCGAGAAAACTTCCTTCAATTTGCTATAAATTTAAATTTCGATCGGCTAAGAAAAAATTAGTTTTTCATAAGGTTATCAGCAAGTATTCTAGAATATTAATATACGAAATTTGATAATAGCTATTGAATCAAGAATGGAACCATTGCTCACATGAGTTTTTTAGCTTCCTACTTGCTCTTGGTTTCTGCGCAGCGGGATAGGTTCACGAGAAGCTTAGGAAACATCACAGACTCTATTAAACTTCTTCGGAAGAGATAGAATTCGGGAAAAGGTTTTCGTTAATGATGAGGGTGTTGGGACATGCGAGGGATTTTAAATCTCTAGTTGTTCATGGGAATTCTTTAAAATAAAAAGCTGAAAAGCCCTTCGATATGTTCTCTATTGGTCATTTTCCCAAATGCCTGCATTTCCCTAACACACCAATGTGTGCATAAGGTCTACTTTGGAGCTAACAATATTAATAGGAATTCTAACTTTCATTCCTTCCCAGCTTCCGGCTGAGCTTCAAGCGAAGAGAGCACGGCGAAAGAGGAGGGACCAGGAGACAGGAGTCTTCGTGCACACCGCCATCTTCAGCTGTGCCAGCAAAATTCATACGGGCGACTTCCGTGAAAGCGCATACTCTCAACCCGAGGTGGAACGAAAAATTTAGATTGTAAGTTTATTTACGGGCTCAGTGGCATACTGAATAGATTATTATTATATTATAGATTAGATTATTGTTTTCATCTAATCTCCAATTTTAATTTCAAATCACCGACAACGAAGGTTTATGAACCAGAAAATAATTAGTAATCCTAGGTTGCTCATCCATTGAGGTATTGATTTTTATTTTGACATAATTTAATTCTCTTAGATGTGAGATATGAAAATCTGCGCAGGGAGAAGATACTAGGTGTACGTTATTTAAATCTTAGTTTAAGGGAGTAAAGTATAAATTTAATCCACTATTCATACGAGTAGTTTTTACTTTAGGTTAGAATAATTTAGGCAGAAAGGGCTTCGTTATAGGATAAACAATTCATGTTCAGGCCTTCGTGGAAGGGCGATTGAGAGCGTATTGGAGAAATGAAAAACTTGGTTTACTTCCACGCTATTGCGGAAAAAAGTGCGGAAGTAATACCCTCCCAAGTGATGGATGATCCTTAGTTGATAGAGGTTAAAGAATCATAGAAAGAGAGGCGAATCCGAAGATTGAAGTTTTTGGTTCTGTCAAGGGACGAGAGGTGACCGGATTTGGAGTTCAACAGGAAGAACAAAGGATGATATGAGAGGGCATTAGTTATCAATTCCTTGCCGATTGCTGAAGCCCCCTCGTAAGATATACTTATTTCAGGAAGCCAATATCCCTGCGTTAAAAGAGTTTGTTAAGGGAGAAAAAGAAGCCCTTATTCGCTTCTTTCAGCTCAACTCAGTAGACGATAGTTGGAGTGAGTTTCTCCGTATCCTTCGTGAAGGCACCTCGCGATTTGTTCCGACGAAAATGGTTAGAGATCGTAAAGACCCGCGGTGGGTCAAACCTAAATTACGTTCCCTCCATAGAAAACAAAGAGAGTTTCATTCCCTAATGAAGTCCTTCCCACGCGACAGTGGAGACTACGAAGAATATCGACGCAAATATTTACATTTTAAGAGCGCTGCGAAGATTGAGGCTCGTAACGAATTTGACTTATATAGACGTGAAACATTACGTGAATCGCTAGAAAATAATCCGAAGGAATTTTGGTCGTACGTTCGAGAAACTAGAGGGAAGCAATCTACTGTTACACACCTCATCGATAGTAAAGGTTGCACCATTACCGAATCTCGCGAAAAAGCTAATATTCTTAATGAGCATTTTAGGAAATCTTTTATAACTGACAACGGTCGCGTCAGCGCTTTCCCTCCTCGTGTTTCGGCAGGAATGGGAAGTTTGGAGATAAGTGAGGCAGGCGTCAGAAACCTTTTACTTCAAATAGACAGCAAGAAGTCCCCGGGGCCAGAAGGAATACCCGCTCGCGTAATATCTACCCTCGCGCATGAACTTGCTCCCCATCTCGTCGTACTATATATTAATCCTTAAGCGAAGGAATTATTCCATCCTCATGGAAGGAGGCGCATATCACCCCAGTACCGAAGACAGGCCGTAAAACAAAGCCGATATCCCTGACTTCGATATTTAGTAAAATTTTAGAGCACATAATATGTAGTTATGTAATGCGTTTCCTAAGCGACAATGCTGCTACTACGCCGAGTCAGCATGGCTTCCGCAAAGGGCGCTCTTGTGAAAGTCAGTTAGCGCTCCTCCATCACGACACAATGAGATCAGCCGACGAAGGTTTTGGGACAGACGCGATATTCTTGGATTTTAGGAAAGCATTCGATACTGTTCCGCACGCGAAGTTACTTCATGAACTAAAAGCCTACGGTGTTCATGAGCATATAATTCGTTGGATTAAATCCTTCTTGAGTGGCAGAAGCCAACGGGTGGTTTTAGATGGCGCGTTTTCGGAAGTAATAGAGGTAACGTCAGGGGTTCCACAAGGTAGTGTAATCGGACCAATTTTGTTTCTTATTTACATAAACGATATAGTAGATAGTATCGAGAGTAAAGTGCGACTATTCGCGGATGATACCCTTATTTATTGGAAAATGCGGAATGAAGAAGATAAATCAATATTACAGCGGGACCTGGATGCCATTACCGAATGGTGTAATGATTGGCAGCTCGAACTAAACGTAGACAAATGTGTTGCAATGAGTATGAACCGATCCCAGAATCCAACCTCTAGCCAAACTCCTTACCTCCTAAGCGGAACAAGACTAGAATTCGTTAGTCAGCATAAACACTTAGGAGTTACATTCAGTAGTAATTTATCGTTTAAATCTCACATTCAGGATATAGTGGGGTCGGCCGATAGGACACTCAGACTCTGTAACCGCGTTCTCAAGGGATGTCAACCCAAAGTCAAAGAGGTTGCTTATTTTTCGTTAGTTCGCCCGTTACTTGAATATTGTTGCGCAGTGTGGAATCCATACGGTTTGATCGCTGAGTTGGGACGCGTACAGCGCAGAGCGGCTCGATTCGGAAAAGGGGACTATGAATTTGACAGCAGTGTATCGAAAATGATTGAACCCCTCGGGTGGGATACTCTAAGTATTAGAACAAACGAGTATAGGCTCAAGTTATTCGAAAAATTCTTTAGTAGCGACTTAAATGATGAGATAAGAGACACTGTGATCCCCGCGCGTAGCGAATATAATTGTAGAATCCAGGCATCCAAAAAATTTCGTGAGATAATCGCTCGAACGGAAAGTTATTATTGGTCAATCTTTCCCGATAGTATAGGATGCGCAAACAAGAAAGAGTAGTTAGGGACTTGGTGTCTTGGCACCCCCTGCCAAACGCCGCTAGGCGGTTTGCGGGGTAATAATGTAAATGTAAATGTAAAAATCGGAAAAATTCATCAAAAATATATACACGCAAGAAAACGGTATCCTACAGGGCTCAGTACTGGGCGTCACGTTTTTTGCAATAGCCACACGATATTGCAGAATGACTAACAGAAAAAGTCATCCTTATTCGTGGAATACGTCTCAGTTTTTTTGCCGCTCCACCGAACTTTCAGACATAAAAAATATCTCACAGCATATATTAAACAAAATCTCAAACTGGGCACTTGTCAACGGTTTTCGTTTCTGAGCAGAGAAAACAAAATGCATCCACTTTCACAGAAAACGAAAATATAACATACCTCCAACACTAAACCTTGAGTGCACAGATATACTATACACAACCTGTATCGGTTTCCTTGACATAATAACCACCTGAATTGGAACGAGCACATCACCGATCTAAGAAACAAGTGCTCAAAAAGCTTGAACATTTTAAGATTTTTAAGCAAATCAACATTGGGCCAATGACAAAATACGCCGTACCTGCCATGGGCCACATCAGTCTGCGTAGCCGAGGAGTTCACACGACTAAGGGTCATTCCTTTTCAGAGGAGAAACACTGCGATACTGTGTTATAACCATAGAGCTCTGGAATGCGATGGATACATCCGCAGCTCGTTGGCGATGAAAGGTGACTGAAATTTTTTCATTGAGTTTTGGTCATGCTTTCACCAAACAAGAGGAGAGATATCCACCGCATTAAACCTCGTTCATGAAAACGGAGTCTTATAAACCAGATTTTCGGGACAAGGTGAATATTTTTAACCGGTAAATTCAAAAATTCTTCTCATAGGACGACTTCCGCGTCAACACGTTTCCTATTCACGTCAAAAATATGAGTTAGTTAGAATAGAACGAGTTGGAATCAGAAATCTAGTATTTCAGGTTGATAGTACAAAATCTCGTAAACCTGAGGTCATGCATCTATCCCATATAATATCTTTAAAACGAGATTGCGCTCCTCTCCAGGTTTTTAATGACTTTTGGAGAATTTACGGCTTCAGAATGCCATTTTAATTCCCAAAAACCTTTATAAGGTCTTTCATCAAAACTTTAAAATGTTCTATTTTTGTAAATCATTTTATTTTGATTACCTTGTAAATATAGTGGTTCAGTTGGAGTCGTCTCTAGGCTACTTTTGAACCTTTTAAATAGATCGGTCATTTAAAGATTTGCATAATATCAAGTAAAAATATTTTAATAATTTCACATTATAACATATCTTTCATTGCTGAATATTTTTTCTTAAGTGCCGGATGAGTAGTATGATTATTAATTGTGGATATCAATTTCAATCAATGTTTTTTATCTCTTGTCTTTTTTCAATTCTCTCCTTGTTTATCAATCTGACTGTTTTAATATTTTCTCTCTTGGAATCAGAGAAGTATTAATTTGAACTAAAATTAATATTGATCGGAAAATAATTCTACTCTTCCCTGGCAATCGTATATTGCAAATCACAGTATACCATGATTTTTTATGCCTATTACCTAATTAGGTAATTGAATAGGCACGTAATCACCTATATACATGCCTACTTAATTATTACCACATTTGCAAAAGTGGAGAATTCATTCTGTAATAAAACTAATAATGTATAATTTTTTCAGTTGATGAATACATCTATTTCCATAACAGTTAATTGAGAATTACCTTCATTATTAATTTAATAGCTTTTCTTTTTTATTATACAATCAATGAAATTTTGTTTTCAGTGATATTGATGATGTGGCCAGTGACATTTTACATCTGGACATTTGGTGAGTCACTTTTTCATCCATTCATCTTAAACTTATTGTACGTTGTAGATTTTACTTTCATGTAAACATACATTTAGTTTTATTTCCATTGCATTCGTGATGCCCGAATCCTCTTGCAACGCGTAGCGTAGAACTTGTTGCGACAGAAATTGAGATAAATGTTGTTATTTTCGTTTATAGCTGTTGTTGTGCTGAGGAAACATTTATGAGGGATAATCTATATTGTTGGCACTTCTTCTGTTCCTCTTCTTCGTTTATTTCATGTTCGCCTCTAGCACCATGTCTCAAAGGCTTGTATTTTTCTTTGGTCCGCTTTTCTAATGGTCCATGTCTCTGATCTAAGGATTGCCGCATTTCACACGAATTTTTCAGGTATTGTTTCCGACAACCGTAAATTCACGGAGCATCATGAATATTTCCTTGGTTTTGGCTCTTCTTCTTTCCGAGGCACCTCTTCCATCCCATGTTATACTTTTGAGGTAAATAACTCTACATGCTTTTTCTTCTCCATGGGTTATATTTGGTTTCATATACTCCCTGTCGCAAATAAGTTTATTTATTTATCTCTATATCTTTTTATATCATTGGTGATACGGTACAATAAGGGAAGTACAGCGTCTCTGCCATTATAGGGATGTCATCTGAAAAGCGTTCATTTCTCTCCTCTTACGTTCATTTATTCTGCTTTTTTCACTGCCTCCTCTTGTTAAACATTGAAAAGTATCTTTGTCACTCCAATTATTTGAATTTCTATTCCCTTTCAACGTGGCAAATTCTTTAGAGATAGTAGATTATTCTTCTGTTGTCCTTTCCTCCTTCTATAGTGAATATGGTCCACTCTATCGAAATCCTTTTCCGAATGCCACATACATCGGGTTGTTGACATGAATTATCTCTTTTCTTTCTAATCTAAACTATGGCTTCCTGTATTTTCTTGAACTGAATTTCTGATAAATTCGGTTCGATTCCATTC
Source organism: Pantala flavescens (assembly GCA_020796165.1). Taxonomy (NCBI): domain Eukaryota; kingdom Metazoa; phylum Arthropoda; class Insecta; order Odonata; family Libellulidae; genus Pantala; species Pantala flavescens. The sequence goes on along the minus strand of CM036879.1, from coordinate 66,216,540 downwards.
TTCTGCTTATCATCCCTTTAACTAGCGTAGACGCGTGCACACTCGATTTGGTTGACGCTCCGAACATCTATTGCTTTCATCAATGTCGCTCACTATCCTTTGGTAGATTTATACATTCGTTGCTGTCCTTGATGATGTCAGGCAAGGAGTATTTTGATTTCCATTCAAGGGTATTTATCATATCTCCATTTATTTTGTCTGCTCTAGGTGATTCATTTTCCTTTAAATCCTTTATTTAATCCTTATAGAGTATATACACCTTCTGCCCAACGTCTCAAAGTGGATAGCAAGGTATTTAGGAAGACATACATACTCCTCTCTCAACTTCACGTTTTATTATCTTTGGGCCTCGCTCATCTTCATCCAAATCGTTATCCTTCATTAATATTCCTTCAAGAGTTCTGACATAATGCTTCAATGCTTTATTTCAATTTCTAATTTCTATCGGAATCGTCCTTCTGCATTTATGACGTACATGCCTCATGTTGTTCTTTACAATGATGAGCCTGTCTCCCTATTCGTTTCACATACACAAAATACAGTGTGCGATTTAGAGGAATCCCAATGCTACCGCGTAATACAGCGTTAACCGGAGTCTTACTGTAATTTAACTTCGTTCCATTGGGAATTATGATCATCGGTTTGGGCCTTACATGAATAACCCGCAAACCATTGTGGGTGGGGTTGAAAAGACACCGGAGTCACTACCTCTTTTCTTTAATAACATACCAAATACTTTCAGGAAAGAGAGACTAGCATTAACTTTCCGTTCGAGCAATAATCTCATGAATTTTTTAATTCTACAATAATGCTCGATAGGGAGTCCCCTCGACGTGAAAGAGGAAACGAAATTCGAAACACATTATTTTGGGTTTAATGGTTTGAGTTGCGATATTCTTTCGTTGACCGCCTTCCTTCTGAAGATACAGTAAGACCCCACTTAACGCTGTTTCAGTATAACGCGGTTTTTTGTGGTTCCCCTAAATCGCACATTGTATTGATACTTGTATATGTGTGCAAACAGAACGGCCAAAAGAATTTTATTGAATTTTATACCCGAGAGCGGGTGCGGATCAATCTGTAATAGGCTCTCTGGTCTATGAGTCTCGAGCAAAAAATGTAATAATGGTTAACAATAGGAGTGCAAGGTCAATTACCTTCTCGGGTTTAAAAGTCAATAACTAAAGTTAAATACAAGATATTGACTCAGAATAACCTTTTAATGAAAAGAACAACATTTATCTCAATTTCTCTCGCGACAGATTTTTCGTATCGGAAGAAACAAAAAATGTTTAGACGATGTATAAATTTGACTGCACGATCCAATATTTCGGAGGTTGCGTTCCGCTTAAATTATTCTTTACTGATATATGATTACTGAAAGATTAATAAGATTTGACTTTTATGTGTTCATTAAGTATAAAGAGTAATCTTAGAAAAAACTAGCACTTTACGTTGGATAGAATGGAGTTGGAGAAATGGAAGTTTTAATAATGGTCTCGGCCGGTAGTGCGCCTATTTTTATCATCTTATCATAACGTTATAATTTACTTAAAACACCAAACGCCTTGCTGATGTTCCTTCGTCATGCTCATCTTGTCCCACCTTGATTTTCTAGATAACCTTGTATGCACATCCTCCAAGACAATGTTGAAACCACTGGTTCTGACAATGTGAGGTGAACGTGCGAGAAAACAGCGAATGTCGATAAGCAAAATACGCCTCTTCACTGATAAATTAATTGATTACTCCTGATAACTTACCTTCCGGACACATTGCGCTGCTTTCCGTCATTTCTTCTAGGTGACATCTCTAAGAGGGAGGCGTGCGGTGCTGCCATCCGCACCGGGGCATTCGCTGGTGTCATCGCTAATCTGCACAATGCGAGCCATCTGGCGGCAGCTACTTGAAGCTCGGATACATCACCTTGGATCGCGTGTTGATGCAAGATGGCCTGAGCTACCGGAGGCAGATCACCGTTCCACTCGCAAGGAGTTCCCTGAAGTAAATACATACCAGAGAGCACCATTACAAGAGCCCGGATATTCATAATTACTTAGCCAGGGTCTTTAGAGCATATAATAGCGAGGGATGAACTCACCTTATGTGTTCGCAGTTGGTGTGCTAAGAGAAGATGTGTGAGGGTAGCCTGTTTTCTGGACTGTGCCCAATGGTCATCCTCTTCTTCAGAAGTTCCTCTGTCCTCTCTAGTGGAAAGCCACAAACGCAGTCTGATGCGACCTTGTACTGATGAACGACACGTGCGGGCCTCCAACTCGTACCACCGCTCTAGACCAGTGGACGGAATTTCCTGTGAACGGTGTCCATGATATACCGATATTAGAAGGGGGAGGTTTAGGAGCCCAAAATTTTTAGACATCTTTTTTCGGAAACAGTGGTGAACACAGCATTGAAAGCTCATACGTTGGTGTATTGCATCTTCATTTGCATGAAAACCAGTTATTTTGAAAGTATTAACCAAAGGTATTGTTTCTATTTGGGCATATGTAGAGGCTATGCACAAAGACACGGAGCCGGTGTGCGTCCTTAATTTTTGTTTCATTTCGGTAATCTGATTGTTTCTTATGGAAAATACATTTCTTTCCTCGTTAAACCTCAAAATTGAACTATTTATGAAATATGTGTAAATGACAGCCTTTCAAAGGGATGATTTTGATTTCGGCGAAAAAATTCCGTTTCGTTATGACGAGAAAAATTATTTACATTTTCGTCAATATTTGGGGTTCAGCGAATATAGTAACGTTAATATAGTAATGTTATAAAAGATATGCAAAAAAGAATTTCAGTGACTAAAATAGATTTTGTGCAATCGTGCGCACAAATTTCAAAAACACTGTTTTGAGAAAAACGCGTTTATAGTTTCAGTTACGAATATTTATCAAAATTCATAAACTAAATGCCATTATCCGCTAATCTACGAAACGTGGTGTGTATAGCAATTATTTGTTACTTATTAGAAGTACTGAATTCTTAATTCTCTATGAAATTTTCGTCCCTCCTCTTCTGGTGCACCTCAAGTCAATCTCTCGCGTTCTTGGTATAATTATTGCCACATAATTTACATCAGTAATTCTTTTATTACCACAACCGCAAGATATAAAAATTACCTATAAATACCTACTGATATGTATAAGCTTGTTTTATAATATATTTCCTGTTATATAGATGTTTTGGATACGGTCCAATTACAGTTTCCTTACGCGTGTGGTTTATACATCTTATACGAGTAAAGGTGAACTTGCTAACAGCAAGTTCTCAGAAAATATATCTTTTAATAAAACTTACGATTATTCGAAAGATAATTCGGATAAGTCATGCTAAGCAGAAACTAAGGTAAATTTTCATAGTCGGTGGTATTATTACCGCCCCGGCATCGAACTATGGCCTCCCTCAAAAAACACTATCATCATGCGCTTGAGTATGATTGACTTAATAAACACTCCAAATTTCAAAGGAAAATTTATTCAGAAAAGGCCTCAAAAAGAAATCGTTTTCCCCTATACATTTCTTATGGAGATATAGTAAACGCCCCCTAGCGTCGAAGCAACGACCATTTACGATACTATTACGGTCGCTTTTATGTGAGATTGGTCCCTTTTATAGCTCTGTGAAATTTTGAACCTCTGCACGGTTGCGAAGTGCAAAAGAGCTAGGATCTTTCATTACTTAGGCGGAAAAAGCTGAGTTGAATAAAAATGTGCTTAGGAAAACGGAGTTTAAGGGTGATATATATGCAGACGAAGGTAAGTGCTTAACATTTACATTTACATTATTACCCCGCAAACCGCCTAGCGGCGTTTGGCAGGGGGTGCCAAGACACCAAGTCCCTAACTACTCTTTCTTGTTTGCGCATCCTATACTATCGGGAAAGATTGACCAATAATAACTTTCCGTTCGAGCGATTATCTCACGAAATTTTTTGGATGCCTGGATTCTACAATTATATTCGCTACGCGCGGGGATCACAGTGTCTCTTATCTCATCATTTAAGTCGCTACTAAAGAATTTTTCGAATAACTTGAGCCTATACTCGTTTGTTCTAATACTTAGAGTATCCCACCCGAGGGGTTCAATCATTTTCGATACACTGCTGTCAAATTCATAGTCCCCTTTTCCGAATCGAGCCGCTCTGCGCTGTACGCGTCCCAACTCAGCGATCAAACCGTATGGATTCCACACTGCGCAACAATATTCAAGTAACGGGCGAACTAACGAAAAATAAGCAACCTCTTTGACTTTGGGTTGACATCCCTTGAGAACGCGGTTACAGAGTCTGAGTGTCCTATCGGCCGACCCCACTATATCCTGAATGTGAGATTTAAACGATAAATTACTACTGAATGTAACTCCTAAGTGTTTATGCTGACTAACGAATTCTAGTCTTGTTCCGCTTAGGAGGTAAGGAGTTTGGCTAGAGGTTGGATTCTGGGATCGGTTCATACTCATTGCAACACATTTGTCTACGTTTAGTTCGAGCTGCCAATCATTACACCATTCGGTAATGGCATCCAGGTCCCGCTGTAATATTGATTTATCTTCTTCATTCCGCATTTTCCAATAAATAAGGGTATCATCCGCGAATAGTCGCACTTTACTCTCGATACTATCTACTATATCGTTTATGTAAATAAGAAACAAAATTGGTCCGATTACACTACCTTGTGGAACCCCTGACGTTACCTCTATTACTTCCGAAAACGCGCCATCTAAAACCACCCGTTGGCTTCTGCCACTCAAGAAGGATTTAATCCAACGAATTATATGTTCATGTACACCGTAGGCTTTTAGTTTATGAAGTTGCTATAGTCCTTTAAAATTTTTTTATTTTAAATATGTTTAAATTGTATGAGCCATGAAAAATAAAATAATAAGACAAGCATTTAAATTGCTTAAATGTTTTCCGAAAAAAGAAAGTGATTGAAGAAAAAAAAAAGTAGTTACACCAGATTCGAACCACGCCCAATGACATTATGAATCTAACATGATAGCACCACGCAACCATTTACTTGTTCAGCTGAAGATACCCGGGAGGGTTATATTGGAAGCGGCTAGAATTGACGATTTTTAAACATTAATTACAGAGCAACGAGGGAGCGTTGGCCCCTTGTATTTTCAGGTTGTTATAAGTAATATCTAAGCTACACATCCATACCGGTCCTATGCAATATCCCGTGCCCCAGTCCTAAAGGTCCCCTTGTTAGTAAAAATTATTAGTTTTGTTTAAATAATTATTATTTAGTAATGATTATTAGTTCTATTTAATTATAATTTTTATATAGTGTAGTACTGGTATTTTTAATAATAATTTTTCTACCTTTAAAGTATTTTAAACAAAGAGTATGATTACTCTTCCAAATATATTTTTATTTATAATATGTTACTGTTATAAGGCACTAGTCGGGAAAAGTCTGTGTTTCTGCGTAATGCTCGATTGTCACATTCACGTTCCAAGGACGAAGCGACGAACTACAGTCCAGGTGCCCACAACATTGTAACTAAATTCGTACGCTCATAGTCGTATGGATTACGTAGCGAATTGACTTATCTAATCACACGGTGAAGGAGACCGTTCGGTCTCCACCGCTTCACTTCAAAAATATAAGAACACGGCTGCCACCCTGATCGCCGTCTCTCGGAGAATTTCCCCTCCGAGTCCTTTCCCCTACTTTCAGGCTGTGCAGAGGTCGCGCAATCAGCTACCTCGACAGAGGTTTTCCATTTCCCAAATTACAGCTGATTTTGATCAGTAACCCCCATACATGTTTTCACATACCGTTATAGCAAGATTTGATGTCGGGTTTTGTCTTTTTATTTTTTCAAATTCTTTCATAGTAAGCGAGTGACATGTGATGAAAAAGAAGCTAATTTTTCCGAATTCCAAAGCATTCAACGTCCATAGAAGGATTTAAATTTAAATTCTAAAAACTAAAAGTACGGCTTCGATCATTTCTCTTGCAAATGCTGAAAACCGAAAATCTCTACAATGAATATTAATCTCGTAATTTTGGAAATGAGACAGGCTAAAAACGGCCGTTTTCGGCGAGCGCTACAGCAGCCTTAAGTACATTGTTTACCCCAGTCCCTACTCCCCCCCGCTTCGGTTCCACTCCAACTGACCGTAGGTAAATTGAGGTCCCCCGCGATTATACATGTAGTTCCTGTAGATGAATACTTTTCTGTTAAAAGATCGTTTAAATTTTCCAAATATTCCAGGCTTTCGTTAGGGCTTCTGTATACTGCTATTACTCGTAGAGGCTTTCTATTTGGACTAATTTTTACGCATAATATTTCGGCATCTTCAAAAACCCATTCCAACGAGCTAGCAATGTTGTTTTTCACGCAAATAAATACCCCTCCCCCCTTTGAGCCACGATCCCTCCGATATACACTGAAATTTAAAGGAAATATTTCGTTCGAAAAAATATCATCTTTTAACCATGACTCGGTACCTACTACAATACTTGGATCACTGGCTTCAATTAAACTGCTAAATTCGTTTTTCTTATTTACAATACTTCGACAATTTACCTATACCACCCTTAAGCACTTACCTTCGTGAACATATATTTCACCCTTAAACTCCGTTTTCCTAAGCACATTTTTATTCAGCTCAGCTTTTTCCGCCTTCGCTATGAGAGATCAAAACTCTCTTGCACTTCCCACATCACTGCTCAGTAATTTGTATGGCTGTGATTTCTCTTTAAACTGTCAAAAACCCTACAAAAAAAATGTCCAAGCTTCTAATTACCTGCTCTATTTAAGTAAAGTCCATTTCTTCCAAGATCTTTCCTATCTATCCAACAATTTGGTTCCACAAATGTGGATCCTTAGCTTTACATGTCCACTCAATACCTTCATTTATATAATCTATCCTGTAGTTCAACACATCCTTTCTCTTGATTATACCACTCACTACAATATTCGCTTTCATTTGCATTTACATTTACATAATAGCCCGGAAACCGCCTTATGGCGGATGGCAGGGGGTGTCAATACACCAAACTAACTATTTATCTATCCTATTAATTCTTCAAACACTATCCGGGAAAAAAGACCGATGATAACTTTCCGTACGCGCGATAATCTCACGTAATTCCTTTGATGTTTGATTCCGAAAATTACGATCGCTAATTACGGGAATTATGATGTCGCGTATCTCGTTGTATAATTCACCGTTTCTAAATTTTTCAAAAAGTTTTAATCTATATTCAATTCGTCTATCCTCAAGAGATGTCCAGCCGAGGGTTTTAATCATCTCTGATACACTGCTATCGAACCCGTAGTCTCCCTTAACGAAACGAGCCGCTCTACGCTGTACGCGCTCTAGTTCTAAGGTTAAACCCTTTTCGTGCGGACTCCACACCGCGCAGCAGTACTCCAGCAGCGGACGAACTAACGAAAAGTAAGCCACCTCTTTGAGTTTCGACTGACTGCCTCTAAGGATGTGGTTACATAGCCGCGTCATCCTATCAGCTAATCCTACTACGCTTTGAATGTGCGTTTTGAACGTTAAATCACCACTGAAAACGACACCTAGGTATTTGTAGTGGTTCACGAAATCTAATTTAACGCCGCTAATCTGATAGGAAGATATACTTTACGAAATTGTAGGGGAACGCGTCATGGTCATTGCTACGCATTTCTCTACGTTCAACCCGAGCTGCCAGTCTTCACATTTGGAGATAATATCCGGGTTACTGTAGTATCGATTGATCTTCCGCGGTTTGTTATTTTTCTATATATAAGAGTGTCGTCAGCAAAGAGCCTGATTTTACTCTTTACATTGTCTACGATATCGTTAATATAAATAAGGAACAATACGGGCCCAATAACACTGCCCTCGGGAACCCCTGATGTAACGTTTACTTCGTCGGAAATAACACCTTCCAAGGCAACGCGTTGGCATCTTCTTGTTAGGAATGACTCAATTCACCGAATGATATGACTGTCAATCCTATACGATTCGAGTTTCTGCAGTAACTTTTTCTGTGGAACTGTATCGAATGCTTTTTTATAATCCAAGAATATAGCATCGGTCCTAAACCCTTTGTCGGCGGCCTGCAAAATGTCATGCTTAAGGAGGGCTAACTGACTCTCACAGGAACGGCCTTTACGGAAGCCGTGTTGACTTTGAGTAATCGCTACATTTGCTCTGAGGAAACGCATTAAATAACTGCAGATAATTCGCTCGAGAACTTCACAAAATATCGAAGTTAATGATATATGTCTGAAATCGTCTGGTTTATTTTTAGGTCAGTATGTTTGACCAAACAATATTTACATTTATAAATAAATGATTTAATGAAATATAAATACATCTTATTACCTTTAAGAGTAGGAAAGATTTATATTTGATGGAGTACAATATATGTTTCCCTTATTTTCTAGTAATCACCGATCCTTTATTATGCTCCATCGAGAAGTATGAGTTTCTTCCCGGAGATGTTTCCCGGGTATAAAAGCTGAGCAACTTTATAACAAAATTGAGAGAATGGGGAAGGAAAGGGAGGAGAGGGCTGTCTTGTTGCATGTGGGGACAAATAATATTACAGGCACCAAAAGTAGCGATCACGTAGTCGGGGAGATTTGGGATTTATGTAAAGCTGCTTCTAAAAAATTTAAATTAGCGAAATTATTGTCAGTGGAATTGTCAAACGGAGGGATATTGCGCCAGGAAAAATAAATTACATTAATAGGGGAATAGAATGGGTATGCAAAAGACAGGGATTGAGTTTTATAAATCCAAATAATTGGTTGAATCAGTGGGACAGTTACACCTTAACCGAAATGGAAACCATAGATTAAGTAAATTTTTTGAAGATTCGATGAGCAAGTGCATGGAGCGGGGAAACTAGATGGCGGGGCCCGTTGTGTCAATACCAGTAGTGGATGCAAAACCCCAATTTCCATTACTGACATTCTTTTAAAAATACAGTATAAAGATCAATGTAAGGGGAAGAGTGTTCTAAGGCTCCTTCAGGTAAATTGTAGGAGCATACTGAATAAGGTCCGAGAATACTCAAATTTAATTGAACTTTATCAGCTATTTTGTGTTTCGAGTTTCTGAAGTAACTTTTTGTGTGGAACTGTATCGAATGCGTTTTTAAAATACAAGAATATAGCATCGGTCCTAAACCCTTTGTCGGCGGCCTGCAAAATGTCATGCTTAAGGAGGGCTAACTGACTCTCACAGGAACGGCCTTTACGGAAGCCGTGTTGACTTTGAGTAATCGCTACATTTGCTCTGAGGAAACGCATTAAATAACTGCAGATAATTCGCTCGAGAACTTCACAAAATATCGAAGTTAATGATATAGGTCTAAAATCCTCCGGTTTAGTTTTACGTCCTTTCTTAGGCACTGGAGTAATGAGCGCTTTCTTCCATGATGCCGGAACTATACATTCATCTAACGATTTATTAAAAAACGCGAGAAGGATGGGAGCTAGCTCATTTGCGAGTGTAGATATCACACATGCAGGAACGCCTTCCGGACCAGGGGATTTCTTACTGTCGACCTGCGATAATAGATTTCTAATACCAGTAACACTTAATTCCAACTTGCTCATTTTGGTGGTGACGCGGATTGGAAAATCTTTAACGCGACCATCATCTAATGTGAAACATTTTTTAAAGTGCCTATTAAGAATATTTGCCTTATCACGGGTATCTGTTACTGTACCTCCATCATCGTCAATAAGGTGGGAAATGGTTGACTGTTTTCCTCTGGCCTCGCGAACGTATGACCAGAATTCTTTAGGATTTCTCTCCAATGATTCGCGCAATGTTACGGATCTGTACGCTTCGAATTCGCGGCGGGCTTCGTTCTAGGCTTTGGTTTCTGTTTCTAAATACATACGCCGATCGCTACGATCGCTAATTATGGGAATTATGATGTCGCGTATCTCGTTGTATAAATCACCGTTTCTAAATTTTTCAAAAAGTTTTAATCTATATTCAATTCGCATATCCTCAAGAGAGGTCCAGCCGAGGGTTTTAATCATCTCTGGTACACTGCAATCGAACCCGTAGTCTCCCTTAACGAAACGAGCCGCTCTACGCTGTACGCGCTCTAGTTCTAAGGTTAAGAATCTAAAATAACCTCGGACCCGAATTTAGAGGCATCGTTAGTGCCCGCGTGCACCAACACCCGTAACTCGGAGCAACCCGTGGATCCGATTGCCATTCTCAGTTCCTTCGTCACCTTAGGGATCGTTCCTCCAGGTAAACACCTGGAGGATACCCTCTCACACACTCCCTCCCGGCGGGCCCTTGCGCGTTGAGGATCAATTATCCGCCGGACGTTGGAGCTCCCTATAACTAACAACCCCTTTCCCCCCCGACCTTCTTCGGGCTTAGCTTCCACCGGAGCGACGGGGGTGGCTGCGGATGTACTGCCTCAACTCCCTGCTTCCGCAGTACCACCCCACGATCTCCCCGGATGGAAACAACCTTCCACTCGTCGGGTTTCCGGGCCTTCGACCCTCCCGCCGTCTTAGGGGCTACCTCGATCGCTCCGCCGGCTTTCGCACTCGGGATATCCCTAGCCGCCTTCTTGGCGCAGCGAGCTTTCGGGGTGCTACCCTCAGACTCCACACGCGGGGAAGAAGCTTCCAACCTTTCCACCCCCAGAGAGAAGGTACGCAACCAACCTTCTGAGTTCCCTGTTCTCGGCCCTGAGGGACTCGATACCAGCGGATCCCAAGAAGGAGGAAACGGGAGTCCTTGGAGAGGCCATTCTAAAACTCTTAACAAACTCTATTTACTGTATCTTTTACTTTTAACAAATATCTTATTTACCTGAGACTAAGAAGAACAAAGTAACTAATACGGGAAGGACGGAAAATACTTAGGCGAATAAGCTTATTTGAATTTAGAGCTACGGCAAGAAGCTAAGGCAATTTAAACGATAAAACCAGAGCCCCGGAGGTGTTGTATGGCAATATAGGAAGGGTGATGCGTTGGGATTTCAGGAATACTTGAGGGAAAAATTTATTCCGTGGGTCAATAATAGCCGAGATGTAAAGGGAATGTGGGACGGATTTACGGAAATAATTCATCAAGCAGTCGAATCTTTCGTGTCGTGTAAAATAATAAAGAAAAATAACGATCCGGAATATTAAAACGGAAAAATAAATCAGCTAAAAAGGAAGATTATAAAAGCGCATAAATGTACAGGAAACGGGTATTTTGTAAAATAATGGAAAAGCTAATCGCGGATTACCTAAGACATTTTTTGAGCAAAAATAACTGTATTAGCAAATGTCTGCATGGATTTAGGAAAGGGTTTTCGTGCGAAACACAACTTTTGGGTCTTTATCAAGATATAGCGGATGCGATAGATGAAAAAGATACGGTTGATGCACTCATGATAGATTTCGCGGAGGCATTCGATGTAGTTCCCCATGACAGACTAATTCCTAAACTGAAAAAACTAAATATTGACCGAAGACTAGTCAACTGGTTTTCTCAGTTGCAGGACCCAAAAGGTAAGAATAAATGGGGTATATTCAAATTTTATAGAAGTAACATCCGGAATCCCGCAAGGAAGTGTAATAGGACCTTTACTCTTCCTAGTATATCTTAACGATCTACCTATTAATATAAAATCGAGTATTCGATTGCTTGTAGACGACTGCATACTTTACAGAAGGATTAGGAACAACGAAGATATGGAAATAATGCAGCGAGATTTAATTTTGATAGAAGAATGGATGGCGAAGAATAGAATGAGTAAGAGTAGGTATGTTGCCTTTTCAAATAAGAGGTCGCTTTATTGCCATAGTTATTGTTTAAAGGGTGAAACTATAAAAAATTCCGATCACTGCAAGTATTTAGGTGTAACTTTTGAAAGGAACCTTAATTGGGAAAAACAAATAAATTTTATCGTAGCAAAGGCGTACAAAATGTTACATTATGATGTGATGAGGAATCTAAGGGGCAGTAGCAGGAAAGCGAAAGAAAAGGGATATCTATCGCTTGTGAGGCCAATAGTTGAACAAGCGACAACATTGTGGTCAAATAAAGAAAATAGAAAGGGTACAAAGAAAAGCTGCCCGATATTTTATGGAAATATTTAGAAAAAGGGACTGCGTTACAGCAATGTTAGATACTCTTGAGTGGGATACTCTGGAGGAAGGAGAAAAATAAGTCGACTGGGTTGTATCTATAACATAATTACAAGTAAAGATGGTTGGGTACCCTTTAAAAACCGATTGCGAAACCTGATTTTTGCGGTAAAGATAGCCATGAATTTAAAATTAAGCCCTGGCGGCAAAGAACAGATATAAAGAAGTATTCTTTTCTCAATAGGGGAATTTCAGAATGGAACAAGTAACCTGTAACTCTCAAGACCCTTGCCTAAAAATGTAAAATTCTTCGAAAAGAAATGCTCCACAATTTTGTAGAATTAATGTATGTATACTGCAAGAGAATTGGGGATGTTGCAATGTGGGGACTTCTGGACGAAGTAAGGGATTGCTTGACAGGGCGATGTACGGTGGGGTTTCACCCCGAGACCGCTACGGTAGCCGTGAAGGCCTGTCATGAACCCCGAAAAACTCCAGTAAAGACTGTTAGGTGTAGTATTTAAATTTATTTAGTTGTATGAAACATTTAAGGAAATGTTATTTTACTTAGGATTATGTTTACAATTTATGTATAATAATTTATTTTTCGAATATTTTATGTAAATTGTATACGTATATATGTAGAAACTAACTGCCACCCGGCTTACAGCCTACTTGCAGTTAGCAATAATACTATAATAATAAAAGAGCAATAAATAGAATAATAATATATTTTCATAGCAGATTTCGCCATCGTCTGCTCTCAAGAATTAATTTGCGTTTAGTATATCCAAATCTTTCTTAAAATGTTGTACTATTTCGTAAAAATAAAAATGTTTCGTGTATATAGACCATCTTCAAAGGGATTCTCACCTGAAGGGGAATATTGACGCAGCCAAGGAAATCGTCCTGACCACCGCCGCCTCCCAATCTCGCGCTCTGAGCGATTTGCTTGAAGAATCTTCCCAGTCCTTTCACTCCCCGGACTTCGTTTAACTTGCTCACCGCTTCTAATACTGAAGACTCGTCATCGTGGTCCCTAAGTATGACAATATCAACATAACAAAGCCATAAAATCAAGAGAGGAATAAAGAAGATGGAAATATAAGTATACATGTACAGTAAAACCTCTCTAAGGTGAAATACCAGGGGACCACGATATATTGCCGGCTTACAAGTATGCATGGTTTCTTTCTTAGACTAATGCGATATCCGAGGACATATACGTAGACTGCTTGTGACCTATAGCCCGCTCCAAAAAAGCTGGCAGTATGGGAAGCTTATGGGAAAATAAATGCACGTAAATTCCCTTATGGGAGCATCCTAGCCTCTCCCCAGCCGTCAGTTAATTATTTCTGACGTACTTATAAGGATAAAATTAATATTTTCAACTTAGTTTTGTGGACTTTTTTTCCAATATTTTGGTAAAATTTGGATAAGGAAGGATGGTTCTATATATAAATGAAAATTCTTCATCACTTTATCAAAAGAAATAAATTTTATAGCAGAATGATAAAAATAGGCGCACTACCGGCCGAGACCATTATTAAAACTTCCATTTCTCCAACTCCATTCTATCCAACGTAAAGTGCTAGTTTTTTCTAAGATTACTCTTTATACTTAATGAACACATAAAAGTCAAATCTTATTAATCTTTCAGTAATCATATATCAGTAAAGAATAATTTAAGCGGAACGCAACCTCCGAAATATTGGATCGTGCAGTCAAATTTATACATCGTCTAAACATTTTTTGTTTCTTCCGATACGAAAAATCTGTCGCGAGAGAAATTGAGATAAATGTTGTTCTTTTCATTAAAAGGTTATTCTGAGTCAATATCTTGTATTTAACTTTAGTTATTGACTTTTAAACCCGAGAAGGTAATTGACCTTGCACTCCTATTGTTAACCATTATTACATTTTTTGCTCGAGACTCATAGACCAGAGAGCCTATTACAGATTGATCCGCACCCGCTCTCGGGTATAAAATTCAATAAAATTCTTTTGGCCGTTCTGTTTGCACACATATACAAGTATCAATACAATGTGCGATTTAGGGGAACCACAAAAAACCGCGTTATACTGAAACAGCGTTAAGTGGGGTCTTACTGTATCTTCAGAAGGAAGGCGGTCAACGAAAGAATATCGCAACTCAAACCATTAAACCCAAAATAATGTGTTTCGAATTTCGTTTCCTCTTTCACGTCGAGGGGACTCCCTATCGAGCATTATTGTAGAATTAAAAAATTCATGAGATTATTGCTCGAACGGAAAGTTAATGCTAGTCTCTCTTTCCTGAAAGTATTTGGTATGTTATTAAAGAAAAGAGGTAGTGACTCCGGTGTCTTTTCAACCCCACCCACAATGGTTTGCGGGTTATTCATGTAAGGCCCAAACCGATGATCATAATTCCCAATGGAACGAAGTTAAATTACAGTAAGACTCCGGTTAACGCTGTATTACGCGGTAGCATTGGGATTCCTCTAAATCGCACACTGTATTTTGTGTATGTGAAACGAATAGGGAGACAGGCTCATCATTGTAAAGAACAACATGAGGCATGTACGTCATAAATGCAGAAGGACGATTCCGATAGAAATTAGAAATTGAAATAAAGCATTGAAGCATTATGTCAGAACTCTTGAAGGAATATTAATGAAGGATAACGATTTGGATGAAGATGAGCGAGGCCCAAAGATAATAAAACGTGAAGTTGAGAGAGGAGTATGTATGTCTTCCTAAATACCTTGCTATCCACTTTGAGACGTTGGGCAGAAGGTGTATATACTCTATAAGGATTAAATAAAGGATTTAAAGGAAAATGAATCACCTAGAGCAGACAAAATAAATGGAGATATGATAAATACCCTTGAATGGAAATCAAAATACTCCTTGCCTGACATCATCAAGGACAGCAACGAATGTATAAATCTACCAAAGGATAGTGAGCGACATTGATGAAAGCAATAGATGTTCGGAGCGTCAACCAAATCGAGTGTGCACGCGTCTACGCTAGTTAAAGGGATGATAAGCAGAAGAATGGAATCGAACCGAATTTATCAGAAATTCAGTTCAAGAAAATACAGGAAGCCATAGTTTAGATTAGAAAGAAAAGAGATAATTCATGTCAACAACCCGATGTATGTGGCATTCGGAAAAGGATTTCGATAGAGTGGACCATATTCACTATAGAAGGAGGAAAGGACAACAGAAGAATAATCTACTATCTCTAAAGAATTTGCCACGTTGAAAGGGAATAGAAATTCAAATAATTGGAGTGACAAAGATACTTTTCAATGTTTAACAAGAGGAGGCAGTGAAAAAAGCAGAATAAATGAACGTAAGAGGAGAGAAATGAACGCTTTTCAGATGACATCCCTATAATGGCAGAGACGCTGTACTTCCCTTATTGTACCGTATCACCAATGATATAAAAAGATATAGAGATAAATAAATAAACTTATTTGCGACAGGGAGTATATGAAACCAAATATAACCCATGGAGAAGAAAAAGCATGTAGAGTTATTTACCTCAAAAGTATAACATGGGATGGAAGAGGTGCCTCGGAAAGAAGAAGAGCCAAAACCAAGGAAATATTCATGATGCTCCGTGAATTTACGGTTGTCGGAAACAATACCTGAAAAATTCGTGTGAAATGCGGCAATCCTTAGATCAGAGACATGGACCATTAGAAAAGCGGACCAAAGAAAAATACAAGCCTTTGAGACATGGTGCTAGAGGCGAACATGAAATAAACGAAGAAGAGGAACAGAAGAAGTGCCAACAATATAGATTATCCCTCATAAATGTTTCCTCAGCACAACAACAGCTATAAACGAAAATAACAACATTTATCTCAATTTCTGTCGCAACAAGTTCTACGCTACGCGTTGCAAGAGGATTCGGGCATCACGAATGCAATGGAAATAAAACTAAATGTATGTTTACATGAAAGTAAAATCTACAACGTACAATAAGTTTAAGATGAATGGATGAAAAAGTGACTCACCAAATGTCCAGATGTAAAATGTCACTGGCCACATCATCAATATCACTGAAAACAAAATTTCATTGATTGTATAATAAAAAAGAAAAGCTATTAAATTAATAATGAAGGTAATTCTCAATTAACTGTTATGGAAATAGATGTATTCATCAACTGAAAAAATTATACATTATTAGTTTTATTACAGAATGAATTCTCCACTTTTGCAAATGTGGTAATAATTAAGTAGGCATGTATATAGGTGATTACGTGCCTATTCAATTACCTAATTAGGTAATAGGCATAAAAAATCATGGTATACTGTGATTTGCAATATACGATTGCCAGGGAAGAGTAGAATTATTTTCCGATCAATATTAATTTTAGTTCAAATTAATACTTCTCTGATTCCAAGAGAGAAAATATTAAAACAGTCAGATTGATAAACAAGGAGAGAATTGAAAAAAGACAAGAGATAAAAAACATTGATTGAAATTGATATCCACAATTAATAATCATACTACTCATCCGGCACTTAAGAAAAAATATTCAGCAATGAAAGATATGTTATAATGTGAAATTATTAAAATATTTTTACTTGATATTATGCAAATCTTTAAATGACCGATCTATTTAAAAGGTTCAAAAGTAGCCTAGAGACGACTCCAACTGAACCACTATATTTACAAGGTAATCAAAATAAAATGATTTACAAAAATAGAACATTTTAAAGTTTTGATGAAAGACCTTATAAAGGTTTTTGGGAATTAAAATGGCATTCTGAAGCCGTAAATTCTCCAAAAGTCATTAAAAACCTGGAGAGGAGCGCAATCTCGTTTTAAAGATATTATATGGGATAGATGCATGACCTCAGGTTTACGAGATTTTGTACTATCAACCTGAAATACTAGATTTCTGATTCCAACTCGTTCTATTCTAACTAACTCATATTTTTGACGTGAATAGGAAACGTGTTGACGCGGAAGTCGTCCTATGAGAAGAATTTTTGAATTTACCGGTTAAAAATATTCACCTTGTCCCGAAAATCTGGTTTATAAGACTCCGTTTTCATGAACGAGGTTTAATGCGGTGGATATCTCTCCTCTTGTTTGGTGAAAGCATGACCAAAACTCAATGAAAAAATTTCAGTCACCTTTCATCGCCAACGAGCTGCGGATGTATCCATCGCATTCCAGAGCTCTATGGTTATAACACAGTATCGCAGTGTTTCTCCTCTGAAAAGGAATGACCCTTAGTCGTGTGAACTCCTCGGCTACGCAGACTGATGTGGCCCATGGCAGGTACGGCGTATTTTGTCATTGGCCCAATGTTGATTTGCTTAAAAATCTTAAAATGTTCAAGCTTTTTGAGCACTTGTTTCTTAGATCGGTGATGTGCTCGTTCCAATTCAGGTGGTTATTATGTCAAGGAAACCGATACAGGTTGTGTATAGTATATCTGTGCACTCAAGGTTTAGTGTTGGAGGTATGTTATATTTTCGTTTTCTGTGAAAGTGGATGCATTTTGTTTTCTCTGCTCAGAAACGAAAACCGTTGACAAGTGCCCAGTTTGAGATTTTGTTTAATATATGCTGTGAGATATTTTTTATGTCTGAAAGTTCGGTGGAGCGGCAAAAAAACTGAGACGTATTCCACGAATAAGGATGACTTTTTCTGTTAGTCATTCTGCAATATCGTGTGGCTATTGCAAAAAACGTGACGCCCAGTACTGAGCCCTGTAGGATACCGTTTTCTTGCGTGTATATATTTTTGATGAATTTTTCCGATTTTTACATTTACATTTACATTATTACCCCGCAAACCGCCTAGCGGCGTTTGGCAGGGGGTGCCAAGACACCAAGTCCCTAACTACTCTTTCTTGTTTGCGCATCCTATACTATCGGGAAAGATTGACCAATAATAACTTTCCGTTCGAGCGATTATCTCACGAAATTTTTTGGATGCCTGGATTCTACAATTATATTCGCTACGCGCGGGGATCACAGTGTCTCTTATCTCATCATTTAAGTCGCTACTAAAGAATTTTTCGAATAACTTGAGCCTATACTCGTTTGTTCTAATACTTAGAGTATCCCACCCGAGGGGTTCAATCATTTTCGATACACTGCTGTCAAATTCATAGTCCCCTTTTCCGAATCGAGCCGCTCTGCGCTGTACGCGTCCCAACTCAGCGATCAAACCGTATGGATTCCACACTGCGCAACAATATTCAAGTAACGGGCGAACTAACGAAAAATAAGCAACCTCTTTGACTTTGGGTTGACATCCCTTGAGAACGCGGTTACAGAGTCTGAGTGTCCTATCGGCCGACCCCACTATATCCTGAATGTGAGATTTAAACGATAAATTACTACTGAATGTAACTCCTAAGTGTTTATGCTGACTAACGAATTCTAGTCTTGTTCCGCTTAGGAGGTAAGGAGTTTGGCTAGAGGTTGGATTCTGGGATCGGTTCATACTCATTGCAACACATTTGTCTACGTTTAGTTCGAGCTGCCAATCATTACACCATTCGGTAATGGCATCCAGGTCCCGCTGTAATATTGATTTATCTTCTTCATTCCGCATTTTCCAATAAATAAGGGTATCATCCGCGAATAGTCGCACTTTACTCTCGATACTATCTACTATATCGTTTATGTAAATAAGAAACAAAATTGGTCCGATTACACTACCTTGTGGAACCCCTGACGTTACCTCTATTACTTCCGAAAACGCGCCATCTAAAACCACCCGTTGGCTTCTGCCACTCAAGAAGGATTTAATCCAACGAATTATATGCTCATGAACACCGTAGGCTTTTAGTTCATGAAGTAACTTCGCGTGCGGAACAGTATCGAATGCTTTCCTAAAATCCAAGAATATCGCGTCTGTCCCAAAACCTTCGTCGGCTGATCTCATTGTGTCGTGATGGAGGAGCGCTAACTGACTTTCACAAGAGCGCCCTTTGCGGAAGCCATGCTGACTCGGCGTAGTAGCAGCATTGTCGCTTAGGAAACGCATTACATAACTACATATTATGTGCTCTAAAATTTTACTAAATATCGAAGTCAGGGATATCGGCTTTGTTTTACGGCCTGTCTTCGGTACTGGGGTGATATGCGCCTCCTTCCATGAGGATGGAATAATTCCTTCGCTTAAGGATTAATATATAGTACGACGAGATGGGGAGCAAGTTCATGCGCGAGGGTAGATATTACGCGAGCGGGTATTCCTTCTGGCCCCGGGGACTTCTTGCTGTCTATTTGAAGTAAAAGGTTTCTGACGCCTGCCTCACTTATCTCCAAACTTCCCATTCCTGCCGAAACACGAGGAGGGAAAGCGCTGACGCGACCGTTGTCAGTTATAAAAGATTTCCTAAAATGCTCATTAAGAATATTAGCTTTTTCGCGAGATTCGGTAATGGTGCAACCTTTACTATCGATGAGGTGTGTAACAGTAGATTGCTTCCCTCTAGTTTCTCGAACGTACGACCAAAATTCCTTCGGATTATTTTCTAGCGATTCACGTAATGTTTCACGTCTATATAAGTCAAATTCGTTACGAGCCTCAATCTTCGCAGCGCTCTTAAAATGTAAATATTTGCGTCGATATTCTTCGTAGTCTCCACTGTCGCGTGGGAAGGACTTCATTAGGGAATGAAACTCTCTTTGTTTTCTATGGAGGGAACGTAATTTAGGTTTGACCCACCGCGGGTCTTTACGATCTCTAACCATTTTCGTCGGAACAAATCGCGAGGTGCCTTCACGAAGGATACGGAGAAACTCACTCCAACTATCGTCTACTGAGTTGAGCTGAAAGAAGCGAATAAGGGCTTCTTTTTCTCCCTTAACAAACTCTTTTAACGCAGGGATATTGGCTTCCTGAAATAAGTATATCTTACGAGGGGGCTTCAGCAATCGGCAAGGAATTGATAACTAATGCCCTCTCATATCATCCTTTGTTCTTCCTGTTGAACTCCAAATCCGGTCACCTCTCGTCCCTTGACAGAACCAAAAACTTCAATCTTCGGATTCGCCTCTCTTTCTATGATTCTTTAACCTCTATCAACTAAGGATCATCCATCACTTGGGAGGGTATTACTTCCGCACTTTTTTCCGCAATAGCGTGGAAGTAAACCAAGTTTTTCATTTCTCCAATACGCTCTCAATCGCCCTTCCACGAAGGCCTGAACATGAATTGTTTATCCTATAACGAAGCCCTTTCTGCCTAAATTATTCTAACCTAAAGTAAAAACTACTCGTATGAATAGTGGATTAAATTTATACTTTACTCCCTTAAACTAAGATTTAAATAACGTACACCTAGTATCTTCTCCCTGCGCAGATTTTCATATCTCACATCTAAGAGAATTAAATTATGTCAAAATAAAAATCAATACCTCAATGGATGAGCAACCTAGGATTACTAATTATTTTCTGGTTCATAAACCTTCGTTGTCGGTGATTTGAAATTAAAATTGGAGATTAGATGAAAACAATAATCTAATCTATAATATAATAATAATCTATTCAGTATGCCACTGAGCCCGTAAATAAACTTACAATCTAAATTTTTCGTTCCACCTCGGGTTGAGAGTATGCGCTTTCACGGAAGTCGCCCGTATGAATTTTGCTGGCACAGCTGAAGATGGCGGTGTGCACGAAGACTCCTGTCTCCTGGTCCCTCCTCTTTCGCCGTGCTCTCTTCGCTTGAAGCTCAGCCGGAAGCTGGGAAGGAATGAAAGTTAGAATTCCTATTAATATTGTTAGCTCCAAAGTAGACCTTATGCACACATTGGTGTGTTAGGGAAATGCAGGCATTTGGGAAAATGACCAATAGAGAACATATCGAAGGGCTTTTCAGCTTTTTATTTTAAAGAATTCCCATGAACAACTAGAGATTTAAAATCCCTCGCATGTCCCAACACCCTCATCATTAACGAAAACCTTTTCCCGAATTCTATCTCTTCCGAAGAAGTTTAATAGAGTCTGTGATGTTTCCTAAGCTTCTCGTGAACCTATCCCGCTGCGCAGAAACCAAGAGCAAGTAGGAAGCTAAAAAACTCATGTGAGCAATGGTTCCATTCTTGATTCAATAGCTATTATCAAATTTCGTATATTAATATTCTAGAATACTTGCTGATAACCTTATGAAAAACTAATTTTTTCTTAGCCGATCGAAATTTAAATTTATAGCAAATTGAAGGAAGTTTTCTCGGCATTCATGTCGGGTAGCCGCTTCTCGTTGAAGTCACAATTTCCTTCATGGGAGCCATCTTTAGGGCAAAGTGCCGCAATATGTTTTAGCAGGGGTTTATTGGCTCGATTTTTTATTTTTTTCTGCATCACATTCGCCGCGAAAATATCTTTCCTTATAGTAAATGGGTATAAGATAGGGAGGAAATTAAATTGATGAATAGGATGGAAAAACAGGCAAAGAATAAATTTTTCGTGATCTAATTGTAAAAATTGGTGAACAGTTTTTATATAAATGTTAAGAAACGAAGGGACGCTAAATAGAAGCGATGTACTCGTCCAACCCGCCCCCGTAAATAAACAAACGTTGCAACATCACTGGTAACCAAGGCTCCTTTAGCATACTTAGCGGGTATCACTACTCATTTAAATGAACATGCGCCTCCAAGGTGAAAATCAATTCATAAATGTTATGTTCAAGGCATTCGAAACTATGCTGAAATTGTATCAATCTCAAATTAAGAACAATAACTCTATGCACTTCGAAACGCTTTTAAATCTATGTAATTAAGAAAAATATGCGGCATTATCTGTTGTTTTCGCAGTAATTAGGGAATGTATTTCAAGATTTTATAAAACTACAATTGCTTTTCATTATATTTGTTATTGCATTCTCTGTTGACATTTACACGTTAATTGCAAATGGAATGTGTAGAGTTACAACATAAAGAAAAACAAGCGGCCCTTTTATAAGTTCTACCGATAGAAATATCCTGCAATTCATGAATATGCATTGTATGTCTCTGTGGGCGTATACATGGGGCAATATTTTCCCGTATGATCCTGAAGTATGGTTAGAGCAAAATTTCAGATGAGCATCTTGAAAATACTCTTTGCATCTTGACTACCTCCTTAAAACCAGATACAGCTGCTCCGGTATCGAAAAAACTGGCTCAAAAATCATATGAAAATATAATGCTCTATTGTTTGAAATTGTTTTACTATGATCATGCGTAATTTCAAAATGAAAATTTAATAATGTCCGAGGTCGACTTTAGAGAATCAAACTAACCTTCTAACATATTTAATCGGTCTGGCGGAGTCGGAGAAAATTAAAAATTTCAGAAGAAGTTTAATTGATTCTTGCCTGTGATGTTTCCTAAGCTTCTCGTGCGGGGAATCTCCCCCGCTGCCTCTTCTGTCCTCAATCCCTTCATCCGTCCTTGGAGATCCAGGGGGTGTCTCTCGATGGAGTACTCCGCTGTTGCCTCCCGGTTGGATTCCCAGCATGCAATACGGATCGCTGAACCCTGCCCAAGGATGAACAACGTTTTCTACTTAAAAGTTATCAATAACTCAGGTCAATGAGCAGTTTTATTAATATGGAATAGAAACCTCTATTGGTTCTCGATGTTGCTACCATAGGAATTCATTTCCTCGTAACTCTCGATAATTTTAATATAATTTTAACTCCTTCTCAAATCCATAGTTCCATCGGAACCACATCGAAATACAGCAATATCGTTAAATATATCTATATCGATCTCTTTACCTATAACCTCATAGGTCATTCTAATAAATTTAGCCATTCGGCACTCATCTACTTGAAGGATTCCCAAAAGAACTCTGTATGTATAAAGCTTCACACATCCAACTTAATAATGATATCATAATTTAACCAAATATATATTGTTATGAAAAGCATTGTAGTTTTGACTCCTGGTGGCAGTGCTTTCAGCAGACTTCAGAAAGACTGTCTTAGCAGGGAGGGAAACCCTTTCCGATATAAGTCTTAAATTTCACACATCTGTAGATATGCGTCATTTCCATGTAATCCTATCATCTATTGTATAGTGGTGGTCATTGGTTCGAGGACAGGATCATTTGCAATTCCTCCATTTAATATACATGGGAAACGTATTTCAATCATTATTTTTAGACGTTTAACGACTAGTTGGACAGGTGTCACTTTGCGTTAGCAATAGTGCATACCAGGTAATGATTTCGTTCCACAGTAGATCATGAGTTCGAGTTAGCGGGACTTTCTTTTATCTCCATAAGAGTAACCTGCGAAAAATAGAGCACATTTTGAGCCACTCCCAAGAAATATTTTCACTTGAAAGTTAAGGAGAATGCAGAGAAGATGAAACTCATGCGAAAGCAATACCATCCTTTTTTCGACGCCCGGTTGTGGAAAATGATGCCATAAGAAATGCATGGAATATGGAATTTAAATAAAAATACGTTGACGTAACGACTTTAAATTAAGTTTCAGTAGCATGTAAGCAATTTAAATATTAGGATACTCTGTAATCAATTTGTTAATGGAGCCGAACTAAGGACATTTCCTCTAAAAGTTTTTCGTCATTCGAATGAGTATCATCGTGTGTAAAAAAACTCCAAATTTCAAAAAGAAAATTCATTCAGGAAGTGCCTCCGAAGAAGTCCTTGTTTCTCTATGCATTCCTTATGTAGATATATGTTGAAAATGTGGATGTACCTATATATATATATATATATATATATATATATATATATATATACATCCCCCCGAAGCGGCTATATGAAATTTATGTTCCCATGTGAATCAATGCAACCCTATCATCTTTTGATTATATTCTATATTATATCTTATATAGACTATATTGATTTTGTCACTATTCTATCAATCACATTACTCAGTTGTTCAGCCCAAAAAAAGCGATGATTATTCAAACTTTGTTTCTTTGCGTTAACATTCATACCCACGGTGTATAAGCATCAAGTTTTTCTTTAAAAACATATCTAAATGAGTCAGTGTTCAGTA
The DNA here is from genome assembly GCA_020796165.1 of Pantala flavescens. Taxonomy (NCBI): domain Eukaryota; kingdom Metazoa; phylum Arthropoda; class Insecta; order Odonata; family Libellulidae; genus Pantala; species Pantala flavescens. The sequence continues at coordinate 66,192,464 of CM036879.1, read as the reverse complement.
AGGCCCAAATATGAGTTCACTTTTATTGTACTTAGGTGTTCCTTCGTCAATCCTTTTCCTTCTCCAATCTCGAAGTTTTAGGGCCTTCATTCATCTTCATTTTGTATCTGCTTTGTAGTATTAAGCCCTTATTCTATAGTTTTAACCATATTTTACTTTAGTTATAATTGAAACTACCATTGCTATCATCCCATCAAATATAAATTGCTAATTTTTTCTTCGATTACTCTTTGTATCTTTCATCCCACTAGAGAGGATCAGATTTTACACTCTTTCCACTTATTACTTCACAACTTACATTTTAAAAATTCCTGTCCTGATAATTTAACGCAAGAACTTCTAAGTATCTCCATCAAAAAGTACTGTTTTTCTCGAGAAATAAACACATTAGACATTATTAGAATTACCCTTCACAGAAGAAGGCAAAGGTTTTAACCTATACACATTATACTTTGCATGTGATTTTAATGGAAATTATATTTACATTTACATTTACATTTACATTATTACCCCGCAAACCGCCTTGTGGCGTTTGGCAGGGGGTGCTAAGACACCAAGTCCCTAACTACTCTTTCTTGTTTGCGCATCTTATACTATCGGGAAAGAAAGACCAATAATAACTTTCCGTTCGAGCGATTATCTCACGAAATTTTTTGGATGCCTGGATTCTACAATTATATTCGCTACGCGTGGGGATCACAGTGTCTCTTATCTCATCAATATAGTCGCTACTTAAGAATTTTTCGAATAACTTGAGCCTATACACGTTTCTTCTAATACTTAGAGTATCCCATCCGAGGGATTCAATCATTTTCGATACACTGCTGTCGAATTTATAATCCCCTTTTACGAATCGAGCCGCTCTGCGCTGTACGCGTCCTAACTCAGCGATCAAACCCTTTTCGTATGGATTCCACACTGCGCAACAATATTCAAGTAAGGGGCGAACTAACGAAAAATAAGCAACCTCTTTGACTTTGGGTTGACATCCCTTGAGAACGCGGTTACAGAGTCTGAGTGTCCTATCGGCCGACCCCACTATGTCCTGAATGTGAGCTTTAAACGATAAATTACTACTGAATGTGACTCCTAAGTGTTTATGCTGACTAACGAATTCTAGTCTTGTTCCGCTTAAGAGGTAAGGAGTTTCGCTAGAGGTTGGATTCTGGGATCGGTTCATACTCATTGCTACACATTTGTCTACGTTTAGTTCGAGCTGCCAATCATTACACCATTCGGTAATGGCGTCCAGGTCGCGCTGTAATATTAATTTATCTTCTTTATTCTGAATTTTCCTATAAATAAGGGTATCATCCGCGAATAGTCGCACTTTACTCTCGATACTGTCTACTATATCGTTTATGTAAATAAGAAACAAAATTGGTCCGATTACACTACCTTGTGGAACCCCTGACGTTACCTCTATTACTTCCGAAAACGCGCCATCTAAAACCACCCGTTGGCTTCTGCCACTCAAGAAGGATTTAATCCAACGAATTATATGTTCATGTACACCGTAGGCTTTTAGTTTATGAAGTAACTTCGCGTGCGGAACAGTATCGAATGCTTTCCTAAAATCCAAGAATATCGCGTCTGTCCCAAAACCTTCGTCGGCTGATCTCATTATGTCGTGATGGAGGAGCGCTAACTGACTTTCACAAGAGCGCCCTTTGCGGAAGCCATGCTGACTCGGCGTAATAGCAGCATTGTCGCTGAGGAAACGCATTACATAACTACATATTATGTGCTCTAAAATTTTACTAAATATCGAAGTCAGGGATATCGGCCGGAAGTCGTCCGGCTTTGTTTTACGGCCTTTCTTCGGTACTGGGGTGATATGCGCCTCCTTCCATGAGGATGGAATAATTCCTTCGTTTAAGGATTTATTGTATAGTACGACGAGAAGGGGAGCAAGTTCATGCGCGAGGGTAGATATTACGCGAGCGGGTATTCCTTCTGGCCCGGGGGACTTCTTGCTGTCTATTTGAAGTAAAAGGTTTCTGACGCCTGCCTCACTTATCTCCAAACTTCCCATTCCTGCCGAAACACGAGGAGGGAAAGCGCTGACGCGACCGTTGTCAGTTATAAAAGATTTCCTAAAATGCTCATTAAGAATATTAGCTTTTTCGCGAGATTCGGTAATGGTGCAACCTTTACTATCGATGAGGTGTGTAACAGTAGATTGCTTCCCTCTAGTTTCTCGAACGTACGACCAAAATTCCTTCGGATTATTTTCTAGCGATTCACGTAATGTTTCACGTCTATATAAGTCTAATTCGTTACGAGCCTCAATATTATATTAATACATAATATACTTAATATAATACATAATACAGCAAATCTATATGTATAACAACGCCAAATGACAAAATTTTTAACATAGTCTTGCTGTAAACCACACTCAAAATAAAAGGAAGGGATATCGGCCCCCTTTTTAAACAGGTTCCGGGCTGATAATTTGCGGCTGAAGAACCTTTGAGCATTTAAAACAGCATCTGCCGTCAGTATTATGCCTAACTTCTCCGCCAAATCCTCATGCGAAGAATTACAAGAACAATTTCAGGTGATTGGATGGACTCGCAATTCCTTTTTCCTTATCGTCACATTTACTCCATTTACGCTCACTACCTGATATGGACCAATCCATTGGGAAGATGGTTTTCTCGATTGGCCTTATCGTCTCATTGAAAAGAAGAATCTTGTCTTTTACTTAGAACAGTTGACTGGTCACCGTCTTATCATAGTTCTTATTCCTCTCCTTGGCAGAAATTATCGTATTCTTAGCTATAGTCTGGCTATGTGGCATTCTTACTTGCACCTCCTTCACGAAATCATCATACGAGGGCTCATTATTTTCGCATTTACATAAGGCAGTAATCAAATGAATACCAAGTCACGATAGTCGCGTACGCATTCTTTTACACTAAATCAATAGCATTTGCGTAACAATAGCATCAATACACCAAAGTTGCAGATAAATATGAATTCAATTGGCAGGATAAATTGATTTCAGGTGCAGTCCTCGATCAAGAAGAACACCCACAAAAGGCAGGCGAAGAGGCAGAAGGGGCAATGCAGATGTACACAGGGAATCAATAGACCTCAAGCTCCTCTTGAAAAGTCTTCAGCAACTTGAATTGAAGTGGGATAACACCGATCCTCTCTCCAGAGAGGAGGTAAGCATTTTTTATTTCATTGGTATCAGACGACGAAAAGGACGGGCGTATGCCGACTCACCGACTCTCGTTCGCCCGACAGCTCACTTTACCAACGGATCGACTGAAAGACAGCTCTATTTCAGCATCCTTCTTAAATATACCATTGAAGGTTTTTAATTACCTGTTTAGTTATAAATATATTTTTCAACTTTAATATGATCTGATCGCCCTTGTAAATTTGAAATTTCAGTATTCTGTTGTTTTATTATGTGTATCTTTTCTTATATACTTCTTGTATCTCTTATTGTATAATTGCCGCATATGGTTTTGGATTTTATTCTGGTTTGGGATTTTTTACTTTCTTTTTTGTGACAACTGTGTTACTTGATTTTGATATTTTGTATTTCTATACTATGAACTCTTCTATTTCCTCATTCTTTTTAGTTCATTCTAACAGTAGGTTTGTGTAGGTTTTTCACACCTCCCTTCATTGCGGGTGTTTTCCTGCAGTGAATTCTTCTCTAAGAATTTTCTTAGGTTTTTATATCCTCTTAAATCTCTCATATAATTATTGTTTCAATCATCTCTTTCGATTTCTCATTGTACTTTTAACTTTTTTTAAGAGGTTAGATGGAAGAAGAGACCTTTTAGTCTCAATCTCGCCTACACAAATAAATACCTAAAGACCATTGACCGACACTAAACTGACCAACAACTCACTTGAATAAAATTACTTATGTCCGAATGAATAGGCGTCGCTGCAAAAAATATTTTAAATCGTTAGTTGAAAGAGAGCGAATTTCGGATCAATCTGAATTACGCTCTAGAATATATGAGTCACGAGTGTAAAAGTAATAATAATTAACAATCGAAGCGAAGCTTAGACAATTGCTCTCTCGGGTATAGAAGTCGAAACTAAAGTTCTGTTCAAGATATTCTCGCAGAACATACTAATAAAGCTCGCTATCAGTTTCTCCGACTGTTCGCAACCTACACTAGTTAAAATAATCAGCCAATAAATATTCATATCCGAATAAAAGACCAGCTTGGGCTGAGGATCCCCGGGGTGTACCGCGTCCCCTGTGAGTGCGGGGCGACATACATTGGAGAGAATACAGGCTGAAACAGCCAGATAAGTCAGCCATCGCCGAGCACTCAATAGAAAATAGGCATAAAATTATCTTAAACGAAACAAAAGTGCTATGGAAGGCCCCTTCGTTTTGGGAACGTAAAATAAAGGAAGCAATCCATTTAGAAGAAAACAATTTGAATCGTGACAAAGGAATCGGTTTAAACGATACGTGGATTCTCAGATGGATAGCACGTATCCAAGCGTGTATCTGAGTAACGGTACACCTTTTCCTGGCATTGAAAACCCCTTGGAGCTATTGTATTTGACCGCTGTGCTCTGATGTACGAAGTTGAGGACGAGAAAACAATGAACCCCACTGGAGTTCTGGTGCAAAACATCTAACTCGAAAAGTGACGCTTCGAATCCTTTCCGTAAATAAAACTTACAGGTAATTAAGATATCAATCAGTAAATCGAAGGCACTTACCGTTTGCGTCTTTAGCCTCCAACCCCTCAGCTTCCAAAACAACGACGTTCAGCACAACAATCGGTGGCTGTAGAAGGAAAAATATTTTGACAATTATAAGTAATTCGATTAAATTTGTGAGATTTGTAGTACGTTCACAATTAAACGCATACTTACAAATACATAACGCATCTAGTTACACGGTCTAAACATGAAGTGGGTCTTTAAAAAAGCGTGAGTCTTTACATGCCAAGTCATGAAAAGGGGTAGGAAAAGCAGTTTAAATTCTTAAAAATGTTCTCCTACGAGTTAATAAATTCCCCCTCGTAGACAGGACGAAGTGGATCGTTCATTCAAAGCAAGAATTCCGCAAAACAAGGTAGTTTTAAATTATTATGGAATAAACAAACCTTTTCCTCTGTTGCAATGGCGAGACATTTGCTGTGGAGCTCATCAGGCAATCCAAAGGCCTCTTGGGCGTAAGAATAAAGTTCCTCTTTATAGTGCGAGAACTGTCCAGTGGGTGCACCCACCTTGTTGGTAATTGTATAGAGAATCTCAATATAAAGCTGCTCCAACTGCAAAAAACACAGGATGCTAATCACTTACAGTACCATAAGTATATTCCGAAAGAAACGGTACTATAATAATAAATAATATAATATATATATAATATAATATATATAATATAATATAATAAATATATAATATATAATATATAAATAAAGACCAATGTATGTATGTATGTATGTATAATGACTAAGGCAGGTTCGCGAAAAAGGATGACTACTAGGAGGCGCAGAATTTCTGATGAACGGGGAGTAGAAATTATTGCGGAGAAAATTAAAAGCGTGTCTGGGTATGTAAGTTTATATAGGACAAATGAACTCAAAAAAGATACTCATAAATAGTATAATGTATCCTTTGTTATAAATAACAGCTCCTAGCTCATCAAGCAATTCTCTTTCCATCATGTTTCAGCAAATTTTCAGACTCATCAACCAAAAAAAAGGACTGTCCGCAACATTGATCTCTACGCATCCTCTTGTTTCCAAGTGGCCCTCGGTAATTCCGTGAAGTATTACGCTTTTATCAACGTAATATACCGTCCCTTTTTTCAGCAATCCACACTAGACTCACATCCGCCCCTGTGTCTATCAGGAGTCGCGATTTCCCGCTTTCTTCGCAGGAAAACGTGATCGAATCTGCTACTTTCACATTAAAGCAAACATTATTTTATGTATGCCTTATTTTTGTTTTGTTAAAGGATTTTCCTCCTTCCGAGTCACGTCTATTCTTTTTATCTGCGGATACTTCATTTTTCTTACCTAGTTTTCCAGTGTTTTCACGGCATTCTCGAGTCAGGAGCCCGAACTTGCCGCACATGAAGCGTTTTATTTTGCTTAAACTCTTCATTTTCTTTTTCTCCAGAGTTTCAGGTCTTTTTAAATAACATTCGGAAATAGAATATTCCATTTTTCCTCAATTCTCAGGAATTGATTCGCGAGTGAGTTTCCCTCGCTCCTTTGCGGACAAAAGAGCACTTTCCAAAGCCACCTCTGTCGCAGCAGCGAATAATATGTTCTCTTATTCCTTACAATGGTTTGGATTCTTTCAATTGCCAAGGGACGCCTTTGATAAATAATTAACTAAGGATACTGGTCCGACGAGTTCATTTTCGCCCAAGATCCTCTTCACGGCTTCAATAATAATCGCCGCATGGGATCAAAAGTTATTGGTTGCGTACCTAAAGGTGTACTTGGTTATTTTGAGGAATGGTTTCAAGTGCCTCCGCCCCCTTAAAAACCCGCGAAGTTCTGAATCCGCGATAAATGAACCGCAAAGTAGCAGGGCATTTCTGTGAACGATTTGAGCTTCGATATGAACAGTTAAGTGAGAAAATTTGGATGACAATATGTCTATAACTGGCGTTAATTCAAACAAAGTCCAAGTTACCTCGGGTGTTACTAAGGCCAATAGAGAGAATATGCGGACCTCAATATGCTACCAACACGGTGACAGAGAAATAACCGCCGAGGATTTCGTGTTTTTCTATCAAAGCTCATCACTAAATTAAAATTAATTGCCAGTCGGACTGGAACGCGTTATAGAAATTTGGAACAGTTTCCTAATAAAGTCATGTTCACCCTCCTTGTAAGTGGAAATTAAAAAGGACAAAAAACATGTGATCGTTGATATAATTAACGGTCATCATCGTGAACGAAAGATTATTTCAATTAACACGAGAGTCGGTGAAACTTACCTCTTTTCGGCCAAGTTTCCATTCTGACTCCCCTCCTTCTCTCTCCTCCTCAACCCCCCATTCACTCTCACCCTCTTTAACGGTTATAAGTCTTCGGTTCTCAAGTTTCCATGGCAGCGCTGAGAAACTTTCGAAGAAAGACCCATCAGCAGCATCCTCAGATCTGTTGAGCAAATATTTACATTAAAAATACACATATTCTGATGATAGTATGATACACCGTTAAATGTCGTCTGATTAGCATAAGGAATTAATACACCTGAGGTTCTTGGGCTAGAATCGAAAAAAGCTGGTAAAATGTACAAAAACCTTCTTAGCGCGGACTGTGATTAAATTTATTTAGATAAGGATTTAGTAATGTTTATATCTATTCTTCCTACTGAATGATTTCTAATTTCAGTGATCATCCTTGAAATTTTGCAAAAATCGCATCTAAAATAAGGGTTCGTCATTTGGACAAATGTCCTCTTTCAGAAATAAAACGACTTTTAGAAAAAACGGCCAAAATCGCAGGCCCTCTATTACACGAGATACATGTATGATCTCGGATTCCAGATTCTACACGAACGACTTTTAATCTAAATAATTTGATAATCCTTCAAAATATATTCAAATAATCAATATAATGTTCCAATGTGTTTAATGAAATTAATTCTGTCTAATAAACATTTTATAGAATATTTTTCGCCGCAAAAAAATATACAGCATTAAGAACCAAAATTACTCATCCTAGACAGAGACGATAAAATGGCGTCTGTAACGGATGTATGTTCCAAACAAAAGCAGTGATTATGTTTGGCGGCATCTCAGATAGGCGCAGAACTCTTAAGGTGATCAAAGAGTGTGTCATCGCAAGGTAACGGCCCACGAGCACAGCTGTGACGTAAGGATTGAATCAAACGATCAACTCTGAAGTATAGTGCTATTCGTGGAAAACTGAAGAAACGATTTCAGCATGTTAAACCAGAACTTCCTCCTCGTTCATGACCTCACACAAGTGTGAGCTCACGACACTTCGGTGGACTGTTCTTCCAAAGCCTCGCACCGTCGGAAGTGATGAATTAAGATAATGGAGCATTTAATTACTACCTCCACTTAGCTGTCAGAAGGAAGAGAAGTAAAACCTGACGACAATTAAACTAATAATTCTCAAATTCTTCGAGGATAAAGAATAAAATAATGATTTCGAAGAGCCATTGCCTTGATAAAACGGAGAAGTAATACGATGTCCGTCAAATTCTCGTCTAAATGTAGTCGCAGTCGTTTTATCAAAAACCTTTCATTTACTCGGTTTGTACGTACGCTTCTTACCAATTTATACAATAGGTCTTTATAATAGATTTTGAAAACTTCCCCGCAAATACTTCTCCGAAAAAAAAAATCCGTCAAATCTCATCTCTTCTATCATTATGTGAGAACGAGGCTTATTATCATAAATTTGACGATAATGAAATAGAGCTGTTTGAATCAATTTAAAATTTCCAGATGAAATACATAATTCTGAAATTAGTAGGAAATAATTACGGGAAAACTACTCTATCAGACAAAAAAGTACATGAACAAAGTTGAATTATGAATGATTCTCGAAGTTTGAACAGTTTTTCTTCGCATTAAAAACCTACCCCTGAGATAAGTGTTCTGTGTCAACCCACGACTGTACGCTACGACGATGCGGCGAAGGTGGTGGAGTCCTTCGGTTTGGGTCATCTTCGTCCCTCCCCCATCTCTTTGGGCTGAGGCTGAGGCTCGCCACGCCGCTTGACACGTATTGCTGAAGTGATGAGAAGAAACTCATACTTCTCGATGGAGCATAATAAAGGATCGGTGATTACTAGAAAATAAGGGAAACATATATTGTACTCCATCAAATATAAATCTTTCCTACTCTTAAAGGTAATAAGATGTATTTATATTTCATTAAATCATTTATTTATAAATGTAAATATTGTTTGGTCAAACATACTGACCTAAAAATAAACCAGACGATTTCAGACATATATCATTAACTTCGATATTTTGTGAAGTTCTCGAGCGAATTATCTGCAGTTATTTAATGCGTTTCCTCAGAGCAAATGTAGCGATTACTCAAAGTCAACACGGCTTCCGTAAAGGCCGTTCCTGTGAGAGTCAGTTAGCCCTCCTTAAGCATGACATTTTGCAGGCCGCCGACAAAGGGTTTAGGACCGATGCTATATTCTTGGATTATAAAAAAGCATTCGATACAGTTCCACAGAAAAAGTTACTGCAGAAACTCGAATCGTATAGGATTGACAGTCATATCATTCGGTGAATTGAGTCATTCCTAACAAGAAGATGCCAACGCGTTGCCTTGGAAGGTGTTATTTCCGACGAAGTAAACGTTACATCAGGGGTTCCCGAGGGCAGTGTTATTGGGCCCGTATTGTTCCTTATTTATATTAACGATATCGTAGACAATGTAAAGAGTAAAATCAGGCTCTTTGCTGACGACACTCTTATATATAGAAAAATAACAAACCGCGGAAGATCAATCGATACTACAGTAACCCGGATATTATCTCCAAATGTGAAGACTGGCAGCTCGGGTTGAACGTAGAGAAATGCGTAGCAATGACCATGACGCGTTCCCCTACAATTTCGTAAAGTATATCTTCCTATCAGATTAGCGGCGTTAAATTAGATTTCGTGAACCACTACAAATACCTAGGTGTCGTTTTCAGTGGTGATTTAACGTTCAAAACGCACATTCAAAGCGTAGTAGGATTAGCTGATAGGATGACGCGGCTATGTAACCACATCCTTAGAGGCAGTCAGTCGAAACTCAAAGAGGTGGCTTACTTTTCGTTAGTTCGTCCGCTGCTGGAGTATTGCTGCGCGGTGTGGAGTCCGCACGAATAGGGTTTAACATTGCAATTGCCGCATCTTACAATTCCTATTGGCTTCTTCATCATTAGCAGTCATCGTTGGCATTCATCCGCGAATAGCAATTTTTTTTACTCCTTAGAAGTACTGAATACTTAATTCTCTATGCAATTTTCGTCCCTCCTCTTCTGGTGCACCTCAAGTCAATCTCTCGCGTTCTTGGTATAATTATTGCCACATAATTTACATCATTAATTCTTTTATTACCACAACCGCAAGATATAAAAATTACCTTTTAAATACCTACTGATATGTATAAGCTTGTTTTATAATATATTTCCTGTTATATAGATGTTTTGGATACGGTCCAATTACAGTTTCCTTACGCGTGTGGTTTATATATCTTATACGAGTAAAGGTGAACTTGCTAACAGCAAGTTCTCAGAAAATATATCTTTTAATAAAACTTACGATTATTCGAAAGATAATTCGGATAAGTCATGCTAAGCAGAAACTAAGGTAAATTTTCATAGTCGGTGGTATTATTACCGCCCCGGCATCGAACTATGGCCTCCCTCAAAAAACACTATCATCATTCGCTTGAGTATGATTGACTTAATAAACACTCCAAATTTCAAAGGAAAATTTATTGAGAAAGGGCCTCAAAAAGAAATCGTTTTCCCCTATACATTTCTTATGGAGATATAGTAAACGCCCCCTAGCGTCGAACCAACGACCATTTACGATACTATTACGGTCGCTTTTATGTGAGAATGGTCCCTTTTATAGCTCTGTGAAATTTTGAACCTCTGCACGGTTGCGAAGTGCAAAAGAGCTAGGATCTTTCATTACGTAGGCGGAAAAAGCTTAGTTGAATAAAAATGTGCTTAGGAAAACGGAGTTTAAGGGTGATATATATGCTGACGAAGGTAAGTGCTTAACATTTACATTTACATTACTATCCCGCAAACCGCAAACAAAATAGAAATATGTAAGAATGGAACTGTCTACGTGTAAGAGCCTTTGAGCCGCTCCCAAAAAATGAAATGTATTGTACGAGAGCGACTTATAAAAACTCAATGAGCGATAACAGAATGTGTAATGTCGACGTGCGGTGGAACGTATAATACGTCAGCGTGTCACGACCCCGAAAATCTCACATGAACAATTAGACGTTGATGAATAGAAGTTGTGATGTAGATATTGGATGTCCATTGCGGTAATTTTCTTAACTATATAATTAGAATTTAGTACTGTTGTGATTAAATAGTTGCTTTTTAATGAAGTCGCCGCCAGTCTTTAGGACCTACTATGACAATACTGTGAATAAATTACGTCACATTTATTATTTCAATTATATTACTGAAATTACCAGATTCTATAATGCCTCTGAAATAAGTTCCCTATTAAAAAATTCTATTTCCCTCGACAAAGAGTCGCTCTAAGGATAACTACTCAACTCAATAGGTAATTTTTCTTTCCCAAGAATGGAAGGATTTTTTTAAAGTAATTTTACGATAATCTCAAAAATAATAATTACTTTCGGGAATAACAAAGTAAAGTTTATACATGTGTATAACCTACAAATATGCATATTTCTAACATGGATGGCAACAGTTTCGTACTTTTTCCTTTGTAAATGTCAACAATAAATAAAATAAATTCAGAGAAGTAATCCAATGATCGATTGAGGTCGTTAAATGCGAGGGCGGCGTCTCCAGGCGACGATCGATTTCATCTCCATGGAAACACGATCACCATGGAAACGTCAGCCATTGACTTAGAGTGATGACGAGTCGATCTAAGAGAACGTCTTCTTCCACTTCTTAATATATACACATAGCTGATATGCATGGGGAAGTAACCATATCATTGAAGTCCATTTTGACATTATGACTAATCGTTAGTACCTGAATGGGTAGATATTAGATGAATGTCACGAATATCCGTAACAAGACCCCTCCCTGTCGAAAAATTATCTAAAAATTATTTGAATAAGCGATTTATAAAGGTTAATTAGTAATAAGAGCTTTAAAAGTTACCGCAGGATATTATTTGATAGTTTATGTGTAATGATAATATTACTTTCATCTCAATTACCGCTGATAAAAGTACTACCTTCTACTGTTGGTGCCATCAAAAAACCTGTCAAAAGTTAAGGAAGGCATTTACATCCAAATAGCGAACATATATATCTAAGAATATCGAAAAATTTCTTCGAAATTCAAATAAATGCATTAGATTTTCAGTATTCTTTTTCCTTCGCCACTAATCTCTGTTTCAACTTTGCATATCCTAATAAACACATGGAAACACCCTTAACTTTATTGAAAATATATTTTTGATACTCCATTGATATAATTTTAGGAGAAACACCGAGTACTCCGAACGCTATATAATCTTCGTTAAACAAACGTTTTATAAATTTGACATTATTACACCCGATCGTATAAATATTAATATTTTATAGAAAAAAATCCATAGGCACCTTCAATACTGACACTTGATGTTCTCTAACACGGCTGATATTTCCTTTTTTGAAGGTTGCTATTTACTTTATCCGAGCAAATGGTTGAATTTAAGAGCACTTTAAATAACCTTCTAAGGATTGTATGTCATTCGCATAAATTGTGAGAGAGAACTTTGAGGCAGTTTTTCGATACTAATAATTTCAAAATTATTTCCGGCAATTCATTTTAGTTCATTAATCATTATTATCTTTACAAACTTGACATATTTTCATACGAAACAACCTTTACTATCACTATTATTTCATTTAATAATGAAACGTAGACATGATTTTTCACGAGCTAGAACTCGTATATTGACGTATTAGATTTCACGTAGGTAAGAATTATGGAAGGGTGAAAATCACAACTATGCTAATCATCTACCAAATAACTTTTCGGACAAGAAATCCTTTCTCGCACATTAAGCTTTTCTGTACGTCGAAAGTGTCTTTGTGCGAACTTTGAATAGCGATCAAATATTTCTTCTCCAGTCTTTCACGAAACATTTCTGAATGTCAAGTCTGAGTGACAGAATGTGACTCAAATCCCCGAAATTTGGTAGAGAATGCTCATTAGAATATAATGAAGATTCATAGTCGCTAGAAGGTGAATCATATGAAGTCAAAGTAATAATAATAACAATTTCGTGTTTTTGACCAAAATTTCAGAATCGTGAGGGTCGATATGCTCCAGAGACTCTCATCGATTGAATCTTCGCACACCATTCTCACACATTACCGGTCCTTTTGTAAAGGTATCGAAAAGCTTAAAGCATATAATGAATGAAAAGACGGAACAAGAAGTAACTTTTACCACAATTTCTTATTTAACACGACCATGGCTCAAGAGGATAGATGATCTCGTATATCGAAACCATGGTCGTGGAAAATAAAAATTGTGGTATTAGTTACTTCTTGTTCCGTCTTTTCATAATGGTAAACTGCCACGAAGTCAAAGCCGAATTACAGAGAGCATATCATGAACTTTTTCAGTTTATTGTACACACCGTAGGCGCCACTTGTTCCGGCCGATACCAAATTACCTAGGAAACGTTTGGATGTTTGTGGAATTTGACTAACGAATGATTGATTAATGCAATGGACGACCGATTTATACTAACATTCTTTTCACTCACTTTGATATTGCTCATTTGCTGCACTGGTTCAATATTTTAACGATATAACAAAGATCGTTAAGTGTATTGAAGCAACTTCAAACGAACGACGGCACATGTAGCTATTAAATTCATGTCATCTCTGGATTCACTTCTAAATCTGTATGTAAATTAGAAGAGGTGGATATTCGAAGAAATCTAAGAATTCTTATAAATATTACCAATGCATGTACATCAAATTTGGTACCGAGGATAAATTCGCTTGGATAAAATAAATACGCAATCTTCATCGTGTATTTATTTTATCTAAGCGATAAGCGTTCCTGGTTTAATGATTTACTTTTAGCAACCATCATTACTCGATTAAGAATTGCTGAAGTATAAGATATTTACATTGTATGGTTTCATTTCCACGGAAACAATAAAACTTTTAGAAAAATCGGAAAAAGAAAATTCGAGTGGTAATATGACGTTTATGAAATAATGCATTGTAAGATTTTAGAACTTGGTTAGATGACGATCGTCACGCATCTTCGGTGTTCGGTTTGGCGCATCTGTTTCTGCGTATCTTAACAATCCGGTGAATGAGTTGAAACATACTTCCACCTAGAATGGACATGATTTGAATCGTGAGTTTTGAGTCAGTCAATTGAGCGGCAGAGGCTACCCCCTAAATAAAATATCAAGTTTTGTTAATGGTATGTGAATTAAAATACGCAGTAAGATATAATCATACCAAAAGGTAGAGTATTTTCGATAGTATACAATTTGGTTTTTTGCATTTTCAACATGAAACAGTAACTTTGGTGTCGCGTTTATTCTCAAAGGAAATGAAACGCAAGCATGCGTTGGAGGGAATTTCGAAGTTTTTCCAACGCAATCTTGACCAGTTCATCTTACACTAATGTACTCTAGACAGTCAAAATAAAAGTTTTTTGAATGAGAAGACCGGCCTTCCATGTGGCGGACACGGCTTTTTCGAGGTGCAGGTGGAATATCTTAACACGAATTACTTAAAGAAAAGATAAATAGAGAGTATTCTGCGTCGTTACTGCACCTGTTGAGCGAAGAAATCAATAAAAAACTTCCTCGTAGAAGCAACATCCTCCATCGTCGAGGGAATGCGTATTTTTTATGGGAAAATGACAGCCTTTAGATTATTATGCCTGCTATTAGTCCTTGACCATTTATACAAACGCTTCAAAAGTAAATGAAATTTTGGTTCGTTCTTTGCTCGGATGCAACTTTTTCGATTCAATATTTCTGAAGAAAAGAGCTGATGCAATATTCAAATTTACTTAAATATATTGCCACGAGATTATGGAATATGAGCACCCATATGGAAACATTCCTCTGAGTGCAAGGGAGGAATATCGTTCACGCAAACATGCATTTAAAACATTCAACTTGGACGTGAGAAATTGCGAAGTTAAAATGGCATTACCTTGTTTCGAAATTGCCCACCAGAGGAACTAGTGTTGCCGTAGCCTTCAGATCGATACGGTTCTCAATTGAAACAGCAACCTGTTCGTACGCACACTGGCAACAGGTTCTCTCAAACCCATGCGAATCTTTCTGATGCGTCTCTCTATATAAATATATGAAATCTGAATTAATTTATATATGACGAAAATTTAAAATCAACACTCGTCCATGTGTCACGGGTTCGATTCCAGAGTGTCCCGTAATATCGATTTTCCTCTTAAGAAATACATTAGCTATATTTCCGATAGCTCTTTATGGTACTTCTTTAGAGTTGTCTTTTCACTTATAGTCCACGGCGTTGATTTTATTTTTATATTTAAAATATAAGATGAATTGAAGTTTAGACAAACCGAAAAAAGTGCTTTTTATGGCACTTTTTTAGATTTGTTGATTGGCCATATGGAAATATGTTGATTTTATATGTTCATCATCAGAAAGATTCGCATGGGTTTGAGAGAACCTGTTGCCAGTGTGCGTACGAACAGGTTGCTGTTTCAATTGAGAACCGTATCGATCTGAAGGCTACGGCAACACTAGTTCCTCTGGTGGGCAATTTCGAAACAAGGTAATGCCATTTTAACTTCGCAATTTCTCACGTCCAAGTTGAATGTTTTAAATGCATGTTTGCGTGAACGATATTCCTCCCTTGCACTCAGAGGAATGTTTCCATATGGGTGCTCATATTCCATAATCTCGTGGCAATATATTTAAGTAAATTTGAATATTGCACCAGCTCTTTTCTTCAGAAATATTGAATCGAAAAAGTTGCATCCGAGCAAAGAACGAACCAAAATTTCATTTACTTTTGAAGCGTTTGTATAAATGGTCAAGGACTAATAGCAGGCATAATAATCTAAAGGCTGTCATTTTCCCATAAAAAATACGCATTCCCTCGACGATGGAGGATGTTGCTTCTACGAGGAAGTTTTTTATTGATTTCTTCGCTCAACAGGTGCAGTAACGACGCAGAATACTCTCTATTTATCTTTCCTTTAAGTAATTCGTGTTAAGATATTCCACCTGCACCTCGAAAAAGCCGTGTCCGCCACATGGAAGGCCGGTCTTCTCATTCAAAAAACTTTTATTTTGACTGTCTAGAGTACATTAGTGTAAGATGAACTGGTCAAGATTGCGTTGGAAAAACTTCGAAATTCCCTCCAACGCATGCTTGCGTTTCATTTCCTTTGAGAATAAACGCGACACCAAAGTTACTGTTTCATGTTGAAAATGCAAAAAACCAAATTGTATACTATCGAAAATACTCTACCTTTTGGTATGATTATATCTTACTGCGTATTTTAATTCACATACCATTAACAAAACTTGATATTTTATTTAGGGGGTAGCCTCTGCCGCTCAATTGACTGACTCAAAACTCACGATTCAAATCATGTCCATTCTAGGTGGAAGTATGTTTCAACTCATTCACCGGATTGTTAAGATACGCAGAAACAGATGCGCCAAACCGAACACCGAAGATGCGTGACGATCGTCATCTAACCAAGTTCTAAAATCTTACAATGCATTATTTCATAAACGTCATATTACCACTCGAATTTTCTTTTTCCGATTTTTCTAAAAGTTTTATTGTTTCCGTGGAAATGAAACCATACAATGTAAATATCTTATACTTCAGCAATTCTTAATCGAGTAATGATGGTTGCTAAAAGTAAATCATTAAACCAGGAACGCTTATCGCTTAGATAAAATAAATACACGATGAAGATTGCGTATTTATTTTATCCAAGCGAATTTATCCTCGGTACCAAATTTGATGTACATGCATTGGTAATATTTATAAGAATTCTTAGATTTCTTCGAATATCCACCTCTTCTAATTTACATACAGATTTAGAAGTGAATCCAGAGATGACATGAATTTAATAGCTACATGTGCCGTCGTTCGTTTGAAGTTGCTTCAATACACTTAACGATCTTTGTTATATCGTTAAAATATTGAACCAGTGCAGCAAATGAGCAATATCAAAGTGAGTGAAAAGAATGTTAGTATAAATCGGTCGTCCATTGCATTAATCAATCATTCGTTAGTCAAATTCCACAAACATCCAAACGTTTCCTAGGTAATTTGGTATCGGCCGGAACAAGTGGCGCCTACGGTGTGTACAATAAACTGAAAAAGTTCATGATATGCTCTCTGTAATTCGGCTTTGACTTCGTGGCAGTTTACCATTATGAAAAGACGGAACAAGAAGTAACTAATACCACAATTTTTATTTTCCACGACCATGGTTTCGATATACGAGATCATCTATCCTCTTGAGCCATGGTCGTGTTAAATAAGAAATTGTGGTAAAAGTTACTTCTTGTTCCGTCTTTTCATTCATTATATGCTTTAAGCTTTTCGATACCTTTACAAAAGGACCGGTAATGTGTGAGAATGGTGTGCGAAGATTCAATCGATGAGAGTCTCTGGAGCATATCGACCCTCACGATTCTGAAATTTTGGTCAAAAACACGAAATTGTTATTATTATTACTTTGACTTCATATGATTCACCTTCTAGCGACTATGAATCTTCATTATATTCTAATGAGCATTCTCTACCAAATTTCGGGGATTTGAGTCACATTCTGTCACTCAGACTTGACATTCAGAAATGTTTCGTGAAAGACTGGAGAAGAAATATTTGATCGCTATTCAAAGTTCGCACAAAGACACTTTCGACGTACAGAAAAGCTTAATGTGCGAGAAAGGATTTCTTGTCCGAAAAGTTATTTGGTAGATGATTAGCATAGTTGTGATTTTCACCCTTCCATAATTCTTACCTACGTGAAATCTAATACGTCAATATACGAGTTCTAGCTCGTGAAAAATCATGTCTACGTTTCATTATTAAATGAAATAATAGTGATAGTAAAGGTTGTTTCGTATGAAAATATGTCAAGTTTGTAAAGATAATAATGATTAATGAACTAAAATGAATTGCCGGAAATAATTTTGAAATTATTAGTATCGAAAAACTGCCTCAAAGTTCTCTCTCACAATTTATGCGAATGACATACAATCCTTAGAAGGTTATTTAAAGTGCTCTTAAATTCAACCATTTGCTCGGATAAAGTAAATAGCAACCTTCAAAAAAGGAAATATCAGCCGTGTTAGAGAACATCAAGTGTCAGTATTGAAGGTGCCTATGGATTTTTTTCTATAAAATATTAATATTTATACGATCGGGTGTAATAATGTCAAATTTATAAAACGTTTGTTTAACGAAGATTATATAGCGTTCGGAGTACTCGGTGTTTCTCCTAAAATTATATCAATGGAGTATCAAAAATATATTTTCAATAAAGTTAAGGGTGTTTCCATGTGATTATTAGGATATGCAAAGTTGAAACAGAGATTAGTGGCGAAGGAAAAAGAATACTGAAAATCTAATGCATTTATTTGAATTTCGAAGAAATTTTTCGATATTCTTAGATATATATGTTCGCTATTTGGATGTAAATGCCTTCCTTAACTTTTGATATTAAGAAATTGTGTCTATATTATTATTTTAATTCTTGCATTTGCTGGGCAGATATCAGTGAATTGTATCATTTTTTCACTTAGATTTTCCTTTTTTGCGTTATTTATGCAATCATTATAAATTATTTAGCAATCAGCTTTACAATTTACTGTGATAATTCCTTGCAATATACTACGGTTGTCGTTGCTCCACATCCTAGTTCAGTGCGATTGGTCCAATTTACTACAAGCAGACTCTCTTTGGTGCTTAATTGAAGATAAGTAAAATAGAGTTCATCAAAACAATTGATGTTATTTAAACTGGTGTTTAAGACTTTGAGAGAGGAAACAGCCAGTAGATCTTTTAGTGGCTGGTTATAAAGTTATAAGAGAGAATATATTTTCGCTTAATAATCTTGAATAGATTATTATGCGAATTAAGATAATTAAGAAGATTTCTGTGTAATCCGCACTTCTCAAAATCTAGGGATGGCGAACTTGTGGGAAGTTTTCCCTTCAATTAAATTTTTACTATGTTTTGAACGTAAGATTTGAGCTTAACCTTTTATATCACTACGTACGTGTTCCAAAAATTTATTTAGTATTTCACTTAAAATATACTAATTTAAACCTTCGAGAGATTCATGCGTAAGAGACCCCTCTATTGTAAAATTGTTTTTAATGATAACAAAGAATATGGACACCTGTTTCGTGCTCACCCGTGTTGGTTCCGCCGGCGCTCGCTCCACGGGATCTCGATTGATACTGAAAAGCAGCTCAATCAAGTCCTGCGCAGTGCACATGCGCTCTGAATTGAAACCTTGTTCATAGATTCAGGAGACGTGTGGCTGATGGCGTGGTTCATAACAATTGATAAATGTTGATGAATTTTTCCGCATCCAGGGATTTATTTTTCTTACCTCCATTCGTGGTTTTAATTTTAATACAAAGTTTATTAACAATTTTTCGCTTATTTTGCTTCGCAAATTAAAAATACAGCCGAGGGAAACATGTGTATTATCCAAAACTGATCGTATAAATAAGTTGTTGAATGAACGCAAAGTAGTTGCATAAATGCAATTCATACATTAATATTCAACCAATGTCAAACTCTTTTTTTTAATTTTTCTTGCGGAATCTGAATAGGGGGAGGACACATAATAAGATCTTGCAAATAATTACTATGTCCCAATTTCTTCAGTTTCACCCAAAGGACTCCCTTGGGCACACTTAAAGATCTTTCGCTACTTCTCCACATCGCTTTCCGGTGAACTAAGGCCCAAATACTGTCCGCTGTGTATCATGCTACACGCATAATCAAAGCGAGGAGTAAAATAACATTTCTCGACGACTCTTTGTTATCCGACTATGCTTTTGACAAATTACAGCTTCTTTAGTTACACTTTCGTTCATATATATTATGTATCTGAGTGTTATTTGTGAGGGTCACTCCCAGATATTTGACAATTTTTACTGTTGGTAAGTTTTCCCTCGAAACAAAAATTTAATCATTTTCTGCGAGAGGTAGATTTTTAAAAATTACTATGATACGCATTGACGGCTTTCACTGCTTGAATCCATTATAATAACCTAAAATGCTTTAGGAAATAAAGCGTCCAGTGTTAAAAAACAACACAAGGTTTCGCTTGAGGCTTAACACTTATCACTGGATGCTGTATTTCCGAAAGCATTTTATATTTTTCCAACGATATGCTTCTTTTCGTATCGGCAGCTTTGATGGTTTATGTTTCTGAGGCGGCCCATGCCACTCAATTGTTTCCAGCAGACATGCCATAACGGGGACCGATCGGCAAATGTCTCCACAAAGAGACAGGCCGTATATGCAGCGATACTTCTGCTCTCGACACTAGTGCACTCTCAATTTCTATAAAAAATGGAGCTTTCACCGACTATTAATCTTATAATTGAGTCGACCACTCGCCTCAATACCATACTCTCACACTTCGTAGTCGTTCGACAAGTAATTCATACAGTGCACGATGGAATAAATTAAACTTTTTACATTTGTTCCCGGTAAATTCATAGGTCTATTTCCATAATAAATTTTTATATTTTGCCAGTAAAAATTAACGGGTTAAACATTATTTCAAGGGGTGAACACCCTTCCTGGTGGGAGGAAAAATAAAGAGTCGAGGGATATTTTATTGAGGAGCCACTGATTTCTCGTGTTTCGGCAGGAATGGGAAGTTTAAAGGTAAGCGAGGAAGGGGTCAGAAATCTTTTACTTCAAATTGTAAAAAATTCCCCGGGTCAGAAGGAATACCCGCTCGCGTAATATCTACCCTCGCGCATGAACTTGCTCCCCCTCTCTTCGTACTATATAATAAATCCTTAAGCGAAGGAATTATTCCATCCTCATGGAAGGAGGCGCATATCACCCCAGTACCGAAGAAAGGCCGTAAGACAAAGCCGGACGACTTCCGACCGATATCCATGACTTCGATATTTAGTAAAATTTTAGAGCACATAATATGTAGTTATGTAATGCGTTTCCTCAGCGACAATGCTGCTATTACGCAGAGTCAGCATGGCTTCCGCAAAGGACGCTCCTGTGAAAGTCAGTTAGCACTCCTCCATCACGACACAATGAGATCAGCCGACGAAGGTTTTGGGACAGACGCGATATTCTTGGATTTTAGGAAAGCATTCGATACTGTTCCGCACGCGAAGTTACTCCACAAACTAAAAGCTTACGGTGTACACGAACATATAATTCGTTGGATTAAATCCTAACCTGAGTGGCAGAAGCCAACGGGTGGTGTAAGATGGCGCGTTTTCCGAAGTAATAAAGGTAACGTCAGGAGTTCCTCAGGGCAGTGTAATCGGACTAATTTTGTTTCTTATTTACAGAAACGATATAGTAGACAGTATCGAGAGTAAAGTGCGACTATTCGCGGATGATGCCCTTAATTTTAGAATATTTCTGAACAAGGTGATGGTGGGGTCAACTGATAGGACGCTCAGACTATATAACATCGTTCTCAAGGGAAGTAAATCCAACATCGTTTAATTGATTGATTGATCTAACTGGATTGATCTTATTGCGACAGTTATTCCAAAAGGGTTGAAATTTACGGAAAATATCGGAAACCGGCGCTATGTCACATAGATCATTCAAAATTTTACACGCATAGATACGTATATAGTATACTTCGAAAAAATCAAAACTTGCCTATCAGAGGTTCGATTCCAGAGCGACCCAGAATCTCGATCTTTCCCAAATTTGACACAACCATTAAAAGGCCAATTCACACATAAAAGCATCCCTAACATTGTCGTAAATGGTCGTAATATATCTATACATATAGACGCTTCGGGGGGATATCTATTATATATAGACGCTTCGGGGGGATATATATATATAACATATATATATATATATAGGATATTAATGTCAGGCCCGAACCGCTTTGGCCACGGAGCCGCCGATTTTTTTCCGTAATGGCCAACTAAATCTCACTTAGGAAAAATTGGGAAACCGACCCTACCTATCATGGGTTCGATTCTAGGAGGCCCCAAAAATCGACTTTCCCCCGTAAGAATGCATGGGGCCGTTTGTCAAATAATTTTTAAAAATACTTCCCATTATGCTGGAATAATGAAATTTCATGGAGCTATTGCTATCATTGGTATCTACAGAAAAATGCTATTGTTTACGTACAAACGGTCATGGGTTCGATGCCAGAATGGAAAAAAGTTTCAAATTTCGAAAAATCGTAGCTCTCTTAATATGATATTTAGATCATTCAAACTTTCTACACATATAGATACGTATATAGTGTACATCGAAAAAAATCAACAGTTGCCTATGTGTCACAGGTTCGATTCCAGAGCGTCCCGTAATCTCGATCTTCCCTGTTAAGAATGCATGGGGCCTTTTTTCAAATAATTTTAAAAATACTTCCCATTAAGTTAAAAGAATAAGATTTCGTGTAGCTATTGCATATATATATGTCTACGGAGAAATGTAGTATTTTACGTACAATCGGTCCTGGGTTCGATGCCAGGAGGTGAAATATTTTCAGATTTTGAAAAATTGTAGCTCCCTTAATATCGTACATAGTTCATTCAAACGTTTAACACGTATAGATACTTACAAAATGTACTTGGAAAAAAATCAGCATTTGCCTATGTGCCACGGGTTCGATTCCAGAGCGTCCCGTAATCTCGATTTTGGTCATAAGGAATGCATTGGCAATATTTGCGAAAGCTTTTTATAACACTTCCCAACCGCGCAGAGGTTCAATATTTCACTCAGGCAAAAAAGGGACCATTCCCGCATTAAGGCATCCCAAAGATTGTCGTAAATGGTCGTTGGTTCGATTCTAGGGGGCAAACCTTCGTAAGAAATGCATAGGGAATTAAGGACTCATTTTAAGGTACTTCCTAAATGATTTTCCTTTTGCAATTCGAGATGTTTGTAAAGTCAATCATATTCAAGCGAAACATTATAGTAATTTTCGTAAGATGGCCTTGGTTCGACGCCGGGGCGGGAATAAAGCTGCCGTCAGAAATGCATGGGAAAACGAATTCAGTGCATTGTCCGCTGCGAAAATGTCCTTTACTTAGCATGATTTATCCGAATAATCTTTGGTAAATTGTTACGTTTTATTAAAAGATATATTTTCCGACTGCTTGCTGACAGCAAGCACACCTTTACTCGTATATATATATATATATAACATATATATATGATATTAATGTCAGGCCCAAACCGCTCGGGCCACGGAGCCGCCGATTTTTTTACGTAATGGCCCACTAAATCTTACTCAGGAAAAATTGGAAAATCCACTCTAACTATCATGGGTTCGATTCTAGGAGGCCCCAAAAATCGACTTTCCTCCGTAAGGATGCATGGGGTCGATTTTCAAATAATTTTTAAAAATACTTTCCATTGAGATAGAACAATGAAATTTCATGGAGCTATTGCTATTATTGGTATCTACAGAAAAATGCTATTGTTTACGTACAAACCTTCATGGGTTCGATGCCAGGAGGTGAAAAAGTTTCAAATTTCGAAAAATCGTAGCTCTCTTAATATGATATTTCGATCATTGAAACTTTCTACACGTATAGATACGTATATAGTGTACATCGAAAAAAATCAACAGTTGCCTATGTGTCACGGGTTCGATTCCAGAGCGTCCCGTAATCTCGATTTTCCCCGTTAAGAATGCATGGGCCGTTTTTCAAATAATTTTTAAAAATACTTTCCATTAAGCTAGAATGATAAGATTTCATACAGTTATTGATATTATATATATCTACGGAAAAATACTATTGCTTACGTCCAACCGGTCATGGGTTCGATACCAGGAGGTGAAATATTTCCAAATTTTGAAAAATCGTAGCGCCCTTAATATCGTACATAGATCATTTAAAATTTCAACACAAATAGATAAGTATATTTTGTACTTTGAAAAAAAATCAACACTTGCCTAGGTGTAACGGGTTCGATTCCAGAGCGTCCCGTAAACTCGATTTTTCCCGTTTAAAATACATTGACCATTTTTCCAAGAGCTTTTAATGACACTTCCCAACCGCGCAGAGGTTCAGAATTTCACACAGCCATAAAAGGGACCATTTTCACTTATTAGCGACCGTAATTATGTCGTAAATGGTCGTTGGTTCGATGCTAGGGGGCGTTAACAATAACTTCGTAAGAAATGCATAGAGAATTAAGGACTCATTTTAAAGTACTTCCTGAATGAATTTCCATTTGAAATTCGGGGTTTTTATAAATTCAACCATACTCAAGTGAAAAATTGCAGTGATTTTAGCAGGATGACCTTGGTTCGACCCCGGGGCGGGAATTATGCTGCCGAAAGAAATGCATGGGAAATCGAATTCAGTGCATTTTCAGCTACGATAATGTCCTTTAGTCCATGTTAAGCATGACCTTCCAGAATAAAATTTCGAAAAATCTTACATTTTCTTAAAAGATATATTATTACATTGCTTGCTATCAGCAAGCACACCTTTACTCGTATATATATATATATATATATATATATACGAGTTAAGGTGCGCTTGCTTACAGCAAGCAATGCAATAATTTATCTTTAGTGAATAATAAAATTTTTCGAAAGATTACTCTGCTCAAACGTTGCTAAACATCAAGTAAAGGGCATTAACGCAGCTGAAAATACGCTGAATACGATTTCCGATGCATTTCTTTCGGCAGCTAAAATCCCGCCCCGGCGTCGAACCAAGGTCATCCAGCTAAAATTACTGTAATCTTTCGCATACGTATGGTGGACTTTATAAACACCCCGAATTGCAAAAGGAAATTCATTCAGGAAGTACCTTAAAATGAGTCCTAAATTCCCTATGTATTTCACATGGAGAATTAATTAACGCCCCCTAACATCGAACCAACGACCTTTTACGACTATCTTAGGATAGCTTTTATATGAGAACTGTCCCCTTAATGGCTGTGTGAAATTTTGAACCTCTGCGATGTTGGGAAGTGTCATAAAAAGCTTTCGTAAATATGGCCAATGCATTTTAAACGGGAAAAATCCAGATTACAGGTCGCTCTGGAATCGAACCCGTGATACATAGGCAAGTGCAGATTTTTTTTCTAATTACATTTTGTACGTATCTATATTTGTAGAAGGTTTGAATGATCTTTGTACGATATTAAGGGAGTTACGATTTTTCAAAATCTGAAAATATTTCACTTCCTGGCATCGAACCCAGGACCGATTGTACGTAAAATACTACATTTTTCCGTAGACATATATATTAGCAATAGCTACATGAAATCTCATTCTTTTAACTTAATGGGAAATATTTTAAAAATTATTCGAAAAACGGCCCCATGCATTCTTAACGGGGAAAATCGAGATTACGGGACGCTCTGGAATCGAACCCGTGACACATAGGCAACTGTTGATTTTTTTCGATGTACACTATATACGTATCTATACGTGTAGAAAGTTTCAATGATCGAAATATCATATTAAGAGAGCTACGATTTTTCGAAATTTGAAACTTTTTCACCTCCTGGCATCGAACCCATGACCGTTTGTACGTAAACAATAGCGTTTTTCTGTAGATACCAATAATAGCAATAGCTCCATGAAATTTCATTGTTCTATCTCAATGGAAAGTATTTTTTAAAATTATTTGAAAATCGACCCCATGCATCCTTACGGAGGAAAGTCGATTTTTAGGGCCTCCTAGAATCGAACCCATGATAGTTAAAGTGGATTTACCAATTTTTCCTGAGTGAGAGTTAGTGGGCCATTACGTAAAAAAATCGGCGGCTCCGTGGCCCGAGCGGTTTGGGCCTGACATTAATATCCTATATATATGTTATATATATATATATACGAGTAAAGGTGTGCTTGCTTACAGCAAGCAATGTGATAATATAAGGGAGCTACGATTTTTCAAAATCTGAAAATATTTCACCTCCTGGCATCGAACCCATGACCGGTTGTACGTGAACAATAGCATTTTTCCGTAGATATATATAATTGCAATGGCTGTATGAAATCTTATTCTTCTAGCTCAATGGAAAGTATTTTTTAAAATCATTTGAAAAACGGCCCAATGCATTCTTAACGGGGAACATCGAGATTACGGGACGCTCTGGAATCGAACCTGTTACACCTAGGCAAGTGCTGATTTTTTTAAAAGTACAAAATATACTTATCTATTTGTGTTGAAAGTTTAAATGATCTATGTACGATATTAAGGGCGCTACGATTTTTCAAATTTTGGAAATATTTCACCTCCTGGCATCGAACCCATGACCAAATGAACGTAAGCATTAGCAGTTTTCAGTAGATATATATTACAGCAATAGCTACATGAAATCTTATCCTTCTAGGTTAATGGGAAGTATTTTTAAAATCATTTGAAAAACGGCCCAATGCATTCTAAATGGGGAAAGTCGATTTTTGGGGCCTCCTAGAATCGAACCCATGATAGGTAGGGTCGGTTTCCCAATTTTTCCTAAGTGAGATTTAGTTGGCCATCACGTAAAAAAATCGGCGGCTCCGTGGCCGAAGCGGTTTGGGCCTGACATTAATATCCTATATATATATATGTTATATATATCCCCCCGAAGCGTCTATATGTATAGATACGAGTAAAGGTGCGCTTGCTTACAGCAAGCAATCGAAAAATATATCTTTTAATAAAACGTAACAATTTACGAAAGATTATTCGGATAAGTCATGCTAAGTAAAGGACATTTTCGGAGTGGGCAATGTGGTGAATTCGATTTCCCATGCATTTCTTACGGCAGCATTATTCCCGCCCCGGCGTCGAACCAAGGCCATCTTACGAATATCACTGTCATTTATTGCTTATGTACGATTACCTTTATAAACACCCCGAATTTCAAAAGGAAATTCATTCAGGAAGTACCTTAAAATCAGTCCTTAATTCCCTTTAGATTTTATAAGAAGTTATAGTTTACGCCCCCTAGAATCGAACCAACGACCATTTACGATACTATTACGGTCGTTTTTAAGTAAGAATGGTCCCTTGTATGGCTCTGTGAAATTTTGACCCTCTGCTCGGTTGGGAAGTGTTATAAAAAGCTTTCGGGAATGAGGCAATGCATTCCTTATGACAAAAATCGAGATTACGGGACGCTCTGGAATCGAATTCGTGATACCTAGACAGTTGTTGATTTTTCACGTAGCACATAATGTAAGTACCTATACGTTTAGTAAGTTTGAATGATCTATGTATCATATTAGGAGAGATACGATTTTTCAAAATTTGAGAATATTTCACCTCCTGGTATCGAACCCAGAACCATTGGAGCGTTATATATTGCATTTTTCTGTAGATATTTATATAACTAATAGCTACACGAAATCTTATTCTTCTAGCTTAATGGGAAGTATTTTTAAAATTTTTTGAAAAACGGCCCTATGCATTCTTAACGGGGAAAATCGAGATTACGGTACGCTCTGGAATCGAACCCGTGACACATAGGCAACTGTTGATTTTTTCCAACATACATTATATAATTATCTATACGTGTAAAAAGTTTGAATGATCTACATTACATATTTATAGAGCTACGATTTTTCAAAATCCGAAAGTATTTCACCTCCTGGCATCGAACCCATGACCGGTTGGACGTAAGCAATAGCATTTTTCCGTAGATATATATAATAGCAATAGCTACATGAAATCTTATCCTTCTATGTTAATGGGAAGTATTTTTAAAATTCATTGAAAAACGGCCCCATGCATTCTTAATGGGGAAAATCGATTTTTGGGGACTCCTAGAATCGAACCCATGATAGGTAGGGTCGGTTTCCCAATTTTTCCTAGGTGAGATTTAGTTGGCCATTACGGAAAAAAATCGGCGGCTCCGTGGCCAAAGCGGTTTGGGCCTGACATTAATATCCTATATATATATATATATGTTATATATATATATCCCCCCGAAGCGTCTATATATATATACGAGTAAAGGTGTGCTTGCTGACAGCAAGCAATCGGAAAATATATTATTTAATAAAACTAATAAAATTTGGAAAGATTAATCGGATAAGTCATGCTAAGCTTTCACTAAAGTTCGTTTTCGCAGCGTACGTTGCATTGACTTCGATTTCGTATACTATTCTCTTGACGGCATTATTACCACCTCGGCGTCGAACCAAGGTCATCCTGCTAAAATCACTGTAATCTTTCGTTTAAGTATGATTATCTTCATAATCACACCAAATTTCAAATGCCTAAAGGAAGTACCCAAAAATGAATCCTAAATTCCCAATGCATTTCTAATGGATATGTAATAAACGCTCACTAGAATTGAACCAAGGACCTTTTACGACTATCTTAGGGTAGCTTTTAAATGAGAATGGTCCCCTTAATGGCTGTTTGAAATTTTGAACCTCGGCGCGGCTAGGAAGTGCCCTAAAAAGGTTTCGGAAATATGGCCAATGTATTTTAAACGGGAAAAATCGAATTTACGGGACGCTCTGGAATCGAACCCATGATACATAGGGATATGCTGTTTTTTTTCGAAGTAAAAATATACTTATCTATTTGTGTTGAAAATTTGAATGATCTAGGTATCAGATAAATAGAGCTACGATTTTTCAAAATTTGAAAGTTTTTCACCACCTGGCATCGAACCCATGACCGGTTGTACGTAATCAATGGCATTTTTCGGTACATTTATATAATAGCAATAACCACATGAAATTTTAACTTTCTAGCGTAATGGGAAGTATTTAAAAAATTATTTGGAAACGGCCCCATGCATTCTTAATGGGGAAGATCGAGATTACGGGTCGCTCAGGAATCGAACCCATGGCACATAGGCAGATGCTGATTTTTTTAGTTATAGAATATATACGTATCTATACGTTTAAAAAGTTTGAATGATCTATATTTCATATTTATAGAGCTAGGATTTTTCAAAATCCGAAAGTATTTCACCTCCTGGCATCGAACCCATGACCGGTTGGACGTAAGCAATAGCATTTTTCCGTAGATATATATAATTGCAATAGCCATATGAAATTTCATTGTTCTATCTTAATGGAAAGTATTTTTTTAAATTGTTTGAAAAACGGCCCCATGCATTCTTACGGGGGAAAGTCGATTTTTGGGGCCTCCTAGAATCGAACCCATGATAGGTAGGGTGGATTTCCCAATTTTTCCTGAGTGAGATTTAGTGGGCCATTACGTAAAAAAATCGGCGGCTCCGTGGCCGAAGCGGTTTGGGCCTGACATTAATATCCTATATATATGTTATATATATATACCCCCCCGAAGCGTCTATATATAATAGATATATATATATCCCCCCGAAGCGTCTATATATAATAGATATATATATATATATATATATATATATATATATATATATATATATATATATATATATATATATATATATATATATACATACATATATAAATATATATATACGAGTAAACGTGTGCTTGCTGGTAGAAAGCAATTTAATAATATATCTTTTAATAAAATGTAAGATTTTTCGAAATATTCTACTGAAAGGCCATGCTTAACAAAAACTAAAGGACATTATCGCACCTGAAAATTCACTGAATTCGATTTCCCATGCATTTCTTTCGGCAGCATTATTCCCGCACCGGCGTCGAACCAAGTTCATCCTACGAGGATCATTGTCATCTTCAGTATGAATGACTTTATAAACACCCGAATTTCAATAAGAAAATCGGAAGAACCTTAAAATGAGTCCTTAATTCCCAGTGTATTTCTTTTAAAGATATAGTGAACGCCCCCTAGCATCGAACCAACGACCATTTACGCCATAATTACGGTCGCTTTTGAGTGAGAATGGTCCCTCTAATGGCTGTGTAAAATTCTGAACCTCTGCGCGGTTAGGGAGTGTCATAAAAAGCTTTCGGAAATATGGTCAATGTATTTTAAACGGGAAAAATCGAGTTTACGGGACGCTCTGAAATCGAACCCGTAACACCTAGGCAAGTGTTGATTTTTTTCCAAGTACAATATATACGTATCTATTTGTGTCGAAAGTTTGAATGGTCTAAGTATCATATAAAAAGTTTTATGTCTCTCTGAAATTTTGAAGCTCAGCGCGGTTGGGAAGTGTCCTAAAAAGCTTTCGTAAATATGATCAATGCATTCCTTAAAAGAAAAATCGAGATTACGGGACACACTGGAATCGAACCCGTGACACATAGGAAGGTGTTGATTTTTTTCGAAGTATATTATATAAGTATCTATTAGAGTAAAAAATTTGAATCATCTATGCCTCATATTAGGAGAGCTACGATTTTTCGAAATTTGAAAATATTTCACCTCCTGGCATCGAACCCATGACCAGTTGTGCGTAAAATATAGCATTTTTACTTAGATATAAACAGTAGCAATAGCTACATGAAATCTTATTCTTCTAGGTGAATGCGAAGTATTTTTAAAATCATTGGAAAAACGGCCCAATGCATTCTTAATGGGGAAAATCGATTTTTGGGGCCTCCTAGAATCGAATCCATGATAGGTAGGGTCGGTTTCCTAATTTTTCCTAAGTGAGATTTAGTGGGCCATTACGTAAACAAATCGGCGGCTCCGTGGCCCCAGCGGTTTGGGCCTGACTTTAATATCCTATATATATATATCTATTATATATAGACGCTTCGGGGGGATATATATATATACGAGTAAAGGTGCGCTTGCTTACAGCAAGCAATGCAATAATTTATCTTTAGTGAATAATAAAATTTTTCGAAAGATTACTCTGCTCAAACGTTGCTAAACATAAAGTAAAGGACATTAAAGCAGCTGACAATGCACTGATCTCGATTTCCGATGAATTTCTTTCGGCAGCTAAAATCCCGCCCCGGCGTCGAACCAAGGTCATCCTTCTAAAATTTCTGTAATCTTTCGCTTGAGTATGGTGGACTTTATAAACACCCCGAATTGCAAAAGGAAATTCATTCAGGAAGTACCTTAAAATGAGTCCTAAATTCCCTATGTATTTCACATGGAGAATTAACTAACGCCCCCTAGCATCGAACCAACGACCTTTTACGACTATCTTAGGATAGCTTTTATATGAAAATTGTCCACTTAATGGCTGTGTGAAATTTTGAACCTCTGCGCGGTTGGGAAGTGTCATAAAAAGCATTCGGAAATATGGCCAATGTATTTTAAACGGGAAAAATCGAGATTACGGGTCGCTCTGGAATCGAACCCGTGATACATAGACAAGTGCGGATTTTTTTATAATTACATTTTGTATGTATCTATATTTGTGGAAGGTTTGAATGATCTATGTACGATATTAAGGGAGCTACGATTTTTCAAAATCGGAAAATATTTCACCTCCTGGCATCGATCCTAGGACCGATTGTACGTAAAATACTACATTTTTCCTTAGACATATATATCAGCAATAGCTGCATGAAATCTTATCGCTGTAACTCAATTGGAAGTATTTTTAAAATTATTTGAAAACCGGCCCATGCATTCTTAAGGGGGAAAATCAAGATTACGGGACGCTCTGGAATCGAACCCGTGACACGTAGGCAAGTATTGATTTTTTTTCAGAATACATTATATACGTATCTTTTTGTGTTGAAAGTTTAATTGATCTATGTACGATATTAAGGGCGCTACGATTTTTTAAAATTCGAAAATACTTCACCTTCTGGCATCGAAACCAGGACCGATTGTACGTAAAATACTACATTTTTCCTTAGACATATATATCAGCAATAGCTGCATGAAATCTTATCGCTGTAACTCAATTGGAAGTATTTTTAAAATTATTTGAAAACCGGCCCATACATTCTTAAGGGGGAAAATCAAGATTACGGGACGCTCTGGAATCGAACCAGTGTCACGTAGGCTAGTATTGATTTTTTTCGAAGTATATTGTAAACGGACCTATAAGTGTAAAAAATTTGAATCATCTATGTATCATATTAGTAGAGCTACGATTTTTCGAAATTTCAAAATATTTCACTTCCTGGCATCGAACCCAGGACCGATTGTACGTAAAATACTACATTTTTCCGTAGACATATATATTAGCAATAGCTACATGAAATATTATTCTTTTACCTTAATGGGAAGTATTTTTAAAATCATTTGAAAAACGGCCCCATGCATTCTTAACGGGGAAAATCGAGATTACGGGACGCTCTGGAATCGAACCCGTGACACATAGGCAACTGTTGATTTTTTTCGATGTACACTATATACGTATCTATACGTGTAGAACGTTTCAATGATCGAAATATCATATTAAGAGAGCTACGATTTTTCGAAATTTGAAATTTTTTCACCTCCTGGCATCGAACCCATGACCGCTTGTACGTAAACAATAGCATTTTTCTGTAGAAGCCAATAATAGCAATAGCCATATGAAAATTCATTGTTCTATCACAATGGAAAGTATTTTTAAAAATTATTTGAATATCGACCCCATGCATCCTTACGGAGGAAAGTCGATTTTTAGGGCCTCCTAGAATCGAACCCATGATAGTTAGAGTGGATTTCCCAATTTTTCCTGAGTGAGATTTAGTGGGCCATTACGTAAAAAAATCGGCGGCTCCGTGGCCGAAGCGGTTTGAGCCTGACATTAATATCCTATATATATGTTATATATATCCCCCCGAAGCGTCTATATATAATAGATATGTTATATATATATATATACGAGTAAAGGTGTGCTTGCTGACAGCAAGCAATGTAATAATATGTCTTTTAATAAAATGAAAGATTTTTCGAAATATTATCCTGAAAGGCCAGGCTAAACACAACGTAAATGGACATTTTCGTAGCGAGCTTTGCATTGATTCCGATTTCCCATGCATTTCGTACAATATTCCCGCCCCGGCGTCGAACCAAGGCTATCGTACGAAAACTACTGTTATCTTCCGCTTGAATATGATTGACTTTATAAACACTCCGAATTGCAAAAGGAAATTCATTCAGGAAGTACCTCACAATGTGCCCTTAGTTCCCTATGCATTTCATATGGAGATATAGTTAACGCCCCCTAGAATCGAACCAACGACCAATTACGTCAATCTTAGGGATACTTCTATATGTGAATGGTACCTTTTATCTCGGTGTGAAATTTTGAACCTCTGCACGGTTGGGAAGTGTCATAAAAAGCTATCAGAAATATAGCCAATGCATTCCTTATGCGAAAATCTGAGATTGCGGTACGCTCTGGAATCGAACCCGTGACCCATACGCAACTCTTGATTTTTTTTAAGTACATTATGTAAGTATCTATAATTGTAGAAAGTTTGAATGACTTATGTATCATATTGAGAGAGATACGATTTTTCAAAATTTGAAAATATTTTACCTCCTGGCATCGAACCCATGATCTTTTATGAAGAATTGAGAACATTTTTGTGTAGAAACATATATTTTCTATAGGCACATGAAATTTCGTTGTACTACGTTCCTGGAAAGTATTTTTTAAAAATTGTTAAAAATCGACTCCATGCATTCTTATGGAGAAATATCCGACTTTGGGGCCTGCCAGAATCGAACCCATGATAGGTAGAGTGGGTTTTGGATTTTTTCCTAGGTTAATTTTAGATGGTCATTGCGCAAAAAAATCGGCGAGCCCGTGGCCTCAGCAGTTTGGGCCAGACATTTGTATCCTCAAATTTTTTTGACCCCCTAGTTATCTATATGTAATAGATACGAGTAAAGGCGCGCTTGCTGACAGCAAGCAATCGGAAAATATATCTTTTAATAACACGTATGGTTTTTGAAAGATTTATAGTATAAATGAATACTAAACATAAAATCTATGACATTATCCCGGCGTATATTGCATTGAATTCGATATTCCATGCGTTCCTTGCGGCAGAAAAATTCCTGATCCAGTGTCGAACCAAAGACATCCTGCGGGAAATGATTAAAAGAATTCCCTTTATTATCGTTGTCTCTATAAACACTGCAATTTTCAAAAGGAAATTCATTCAGAAAGTACTTCAAAATGCGGTATTATTTCCCTATGCATTTCTTATGGACATAGAGTAAAAACTTCCTAGAATCGAACCAACGTCCTCTTACGACATTCTTACGGTCGCACTTATTTGAGAATGGGCCCTTTTATGGCAGTGTGAAATTTTGAACCTCTGTGCGGTTGGGAAGTGTTGTAAAAAGCTTTCGGAAATATGGCCAATGTATTTTAAACGGGAAAAATCGAGATTATGGGTCGCTCTGGAATCGAACCCGTGATACATAGGCAAGTGCTGATTTTTTTCTAATTACATTTTGTACGTATCTATATTTGTAGAAGGTTTGAATGATCTTTGTACGATATTAAGGGAGCTACGATTTTTCAAAATCTGAAAATATTTCACTTCCTGGCATCGAACCCAGGACCGATTGTACGTAAAATACTACTTTTTTCCGTAGACATATATATTAGCAATAGCTACATGAAATCTTATTCTTTTAACTTAATGGGAAGTATTTTTAAAATTATTCAAAAAACGGACCCATGCATTCTTAATGGGGAAAATCGAGATTACGGGTCGCTCTGGAATCGAACCCGTGACACATAGGCAACTGTTGATTTTTTTCAAAGTACACTTTATACGTATCTATTTGTTTAAAAAGTTTGAATGATCTAAGTATCATATTAAGGATGCTAGGATTTTTTAAAATTCGAAAATATTTCACCTCCTGGCATCGAACCCATGACCAGTTGTACGTAAGCGATAGCAATTTTCCGTAGATATATATAGTAGCAAAAGCTACATGAAATCTTATCCTTCTAGGTTAATGGGAAGTATTTTTAAAATCATTTGAAAAACGGCCCAATGCATTCTTAATGGGGAAAATCGATTTTTGGGGCCTCCTAGAATCGAACCCATGATAGGTAGGGTTGGTTTCCCAATTTTTCCTAGGTGAGATTTAGTTGGCCATTACGGAAAAAAATCGGCGGCTCCGTGGCCAAAGCGGTTTGGGCCTGACATTAATATCCTATATATATATATATATATCTGTATATATATCCCCCCGAAGCGTCTATATATAATAGATATCCCCCCGAAGCGTCTATATGTATAGATATATCCCCCCGAAGCGTCTATATATAATAGATATATATATGAAAGGCAATTCTAAACATAAAGGGCTTTTTCGGAGCTGAAAATGTACTGGATTCGATTTCCCATGCATTTCTTTCGGCAGTATTATACCCGCCCCGGCGATGAACGAAGGTCATCTTGCTAAAATGACTGTAATGTTTCGCTTGAGTATGCTTGACTTTATAAACATACCGAATTTCAAAAGGAAAATCATTCGTTAAAAAATACGTTATGTTTAGCATGGCCTTTCAGATTTATATTTCAAAAAATCTTACATTTTATTAAAATATATATTATTACATTGCTTGCTGTAAGCAAGCGCACCTTTACTCGTATATATAGATATATCCCTCCGAAGCTTCTATATGTATAGATATTTATATATCCCCCAAGCGTCTATATATAATAGTTATAGTATAAGATTGCCTTTAATCCAGTGAGGTAATCAAAAATGAAAATATCCAGCTAGCACAGTTTTTGTTATCTCATACTATGGAAATGAAATACATTGCAAACTATACAAATATAACTAATTCATTTTTCATTCAATACAATGGAAATTTAATGTTCAAATAAATACAAAAATTACAAAGAGCATATATATATATATATATATATCTATGATAATATTTTATTTAACATTACACTAAAGTATGTCAAAGTATATTACTGATAATATCTCCGACTAGTACCAGTATGTCTTTCCTGGAGCTCTACCTTCTTCTACTTTCAATTGCTTCATTAGGCTCATTTCAAAAGTCTCAATTGTTGGAGAAAATGTTATGTTAATGATTTCCATTTCTGGTGTATCTTTTTCAGACTCTGAAAGAAATAAATATGATTTTTTTAAAGAAAGTCCCAAAGAACATACTATTCTTCATAAAATTACTATTTTGCAATTTAATCTAAGTATATATTTTACAAACAATTTATGAACAATAAAGGCAATATTATAAAGACAACCTCTTTTTATTTTTAAAATCCACTTCTCTCAGCCAACTCAATAGGATTATCATTAAATGCAAGAAACACTTTTGAAAAAGTCTTAATATCAATAGAACATTGCCAGGTTTAGGTATAAGTTTTAGGTCACAATTCTATTATGATTTTAATGCCAAAAAATCATGGTAAACCTATGAAAAAACAATTCTGCCTCTTTACATGAAAATATAATAAGCCAAGTGAAGGTTTTGCTGACAGTTTTCTTCGATTGCAGGGGCGTGATGCATTATGAGTTCTTGCCACAGAATTAAACGGTCAAAAAGGAATAATACCTTCAAGTAATGCGCAATTCGCGAGAAGCAATCTGCCAGAAACGCCCGGATTTGTGGAAGAACAAAAATTGGCTTTTGCAATATGATAATGCCCCTGCTCACACATCGTTACCTGTGCGCGAATTTTTGGCCAAAAACAAAAATCTAATAATGCCGCAGCCACCGTATTCCCCAGATCTGGACCCCTGAGCTAAAACACATCCGAGCAAACAGTTATCAAAAATTAACTAAACATTCAAAATGGCCGACATTGTCAGAATGAGTAAGGGACATAAGTAACAACATAACGCCACCAAAAGACCAAAAATCGAACATTACGTAGCCCGCAAAAATTCAAAATTCGCGATACTTTTTGAACAAACCTCGTAGCTATTGCTAATGTATATATCTACGGGAAAATGCTCTTGTTTACATACAACTGGTCATGGGTTCAATGCCAGGAGGTGAAATATTTTAAGTTTTTAAAAAATTGTATCTCTCTTAATATGATACTTAGATCATTCAAACTTTCTACACATATAAATACTTACATAATGTACATCAAAAAAATCCACACTTGCTTATGTACCATGGGTTCCATTCCAGAGCGACCCGTGATCAAGATTTTTCCCATTAGAAAAGCATTGATCATATTTCCGAAAATTTCTTAGGGCACTTCCCAACCGCGCAGAGGCTACCGAAGTACATTATGTAAGTATCTATACATGTAAAAAGTTTGAATGATCTACATATCATAATAAAAGGGCTAGGATGTTTTTAAATCTGAAAATATTTCACCTCCTGGCATCGAACCCATGACCAGTTGCATCTAAATTATACCATTCTTCCGTAGATATGTATAATAACAATAGCTGAATGAAATTTTATTTTTCTAGCTCAATAGGAAGTATTTTAAAAAATTATTTGAAAAACGGCCCCATGCATTCTTACGGGAGAAAGTCGATTTTTGGGGCCTCCTAGAATCGAACTTATGATAGGTAGGGGCCATGGCCATGGGCCATTACGTAAAAAAATCGGCGAGCCGGTGGCCCCAGGGGTTTGGGCCTGGCATTAATATTCTATATATTTATTATAAATAGATAACTAGGGGGTAAAAAAATTTTGAGGATACAAATCAGACAGCAAGCAATCGGAAAATATACTTTTTATAAAACGTTAGTTTTTCCGAAAGACTTTATTCGATAAGTCATGCTAATTAAAGGGTATTTTCGCAGCGTACCTTGCATTGACTTCGATTTCATATGCTTTTCTTATGACAGGATTATTACTGCCCTGGCATCGAACCACGGCCATCCTGCGAACATCACTGTCATTTCTCCCTTGAGTATGATTGTCTTCATAAACACTCCGAATTTGAAAAGAAAATTCATAAAGGAAGTACTTCGAAATGTGTCCTTAATTCCCTATGCATTTCTTATGAAGTTATCCCCCTAGAATCGAACCAACAACCATTTACAACAATCTTAGGGATGCTTTTATATGAGAATGGTCCTTTTCATAGATGTGTGAAATTTTGAACCTCTGCGCGGTTGGTGCGTCATAAAAAGCTTTCGGATATATGGCCAATGTATGTCTTATGGGGAAAACCGAGGATAGGGGTCGCTCTGGAATCGAACCCATGACACATAGACAAAAGTTGATTTTTTTCGATGTACATTACATACAGCACTTATCTATATGTGTAGAAGTTTTGAATGATCTATGAATTATATTAAGGCTGCTGTAGCGGCTGTTTTAGCCTGTTTCATTTCTCAAATTACGAGATTAATTTTCACTGTAGAGATTTCCGGTTTTCAGTATTTGCAAGAGAAATGATTGAAATCAAGTTTATTCAATTTTTAGAATTCAAATTTAAATTCTTTTATGGACGTTGAATTCTTTGGAAGGTAGCTTCTGTCTCATCATAATTCACTCGCTTACTATGAAAAAACTTGAAAAAATACAAATACTACACTAGACATCAAATCTTGCTCTAACGGTATGTGTAAAAATATATGGGGATTACAGATCAAAAAAATCAGCTGTAATTAGTGTATTAGAGCACCTCTGTCGAGGTAGCAGATTGCGCGACCTCTACACAGCCTGAAAGTAGGAGAAAGGACTTTGAGGGGAAATTCCACGAGAGACATCGATCAGGGTGGCAGCCGTGTTCTTATATTTATGAAGTGAAGTGGTGAAGGAGACCGAATTAAGTGTTTAGATAAGTCTATTCGTTATGTAACCCATAGGAATATGAGTGTACGAATTTAGTTACAATGTTGTGGGCAGCTTGACTGTAGTTCGTCGCTTCGTCCTTGAAACGTGAATGTGACAATCGAGCATTGCGCAGAAATACAGACTTTTCCCGACTAGTGCCTTATAACAGTAACATATTATAAATAAAAATATAATTGGAAGAGTAATCAAACTCTTTGCTTATAATAATTGAAAGGTAGAATAATAATTATTAAATAATACCAGTACTACTTTAAATAATAATAATTATTAAATATTATATAAAATACATAATAAATATATTAAATTTTACATTAATTATGTAAAATTATTTTTGAATTCCGAATACGGATATTTGTTCAGAATTACTAGTTACTAAAATGCTCTGATCGGAGATAATCACGAAGAGCAAATCGAACCCGAGACTGCATCGATTGAAGTCGTACGGACATCAATGAGAATCTCTCCACAATTTCTAAACCTGAATGAGACTATTCTGGGATACTAATTCGTCTTTAGCGAGCAAATGAATTTCGAAGATAGCACGATCCTTATCAATTTCAGTCTTGCTTGGGACAGTGAAGAGGCTTCCCACCCCTCCAACCTTGTCTCAATCGTCAGTTAATGCCAACCGCTCCAAAAAAGTCAGCAAATGATCCTCCCTGTGTTCTGTTAGTTCTCTAAGTTACCACTTTTCGTGCTCTGAGACGCGACCGTTAAATTCGGAAATCTCCGAGCGCTACAGCAGCCTTAAGAGAGCTACGATTTTTCGAAATTTGAAAATATTTCACAATCTACATATAATAGATATAGGATACGAATGTCAGGCCTAAACTAATGGGGCCACAGGGTCGTTAATTTTTTTACGTGATGGCTCATTAAATCTCACCTGGGAAAAATATCAGAAACCTACTCTACCTATCTTAAGTTCGATTCTAGTAGGCCCAAAAAATCGACTTTCCCCTGTGAGAATGCATGGGATTAATTTTTGAAAATTTTTAATATATGATTTCTGGGCACATAGAACAATAAAATTTTATGCTGCTGTAACTACTATATATTTCTACTCAAAAATACCATTGCTTATTTACAATTGGTCATGGGTTCGAGGTCAGCTTATTTTATTCTAAGTTTAATTTTAAAAATGTTTACCAATTCTAAACCACTGGGCCGATTTAAATGTTGACTTTTCTACATTATGGCCAACAGATTCTGGAAGAAATCATGAACTGAAACCACCTATCATTGGTTCGATCCTATGAGGGCACAAAGTCGGCTTTCTTCATAAGAATAAATGGGGTTAATTTTCAGATTTAAAAAAATCCTTCCCATTCAGTAAGGAGAATAAAATTTCATGTGACTATAGATAATATATAGTTATATTTAAAAATATTATATTTTATTCTATTTATAAATATTATATATTGTTTACCTAATAATGGTTGTGGGTTTGACGCCAGGTGATGAATTATTTTCAAAATTTTAAAAATCATATCTAGCTTAATATGATATAAAGATTAATCATACTATGTATACTTATAGGTATATATGTCAATGACTTTGAAAAAAATCCACAGTTGTCTAGGTGTCATGAGTTTAATGCCTGAGAGCCCCATATTCTTGAATTTCCCTGTTACAATACATGGGCTGGATTTCGAAATTTCTTTAAGACACTTTCAGATCGTCTAGAGGATTTCACACATGCAATGGTAGGCTGCATCTATTAAGCTGCTGTCATTATGTTATAAATTGTCACTGGTTTGATTCTAGGAGGCATTAACTATATCACCATAAGAAATGCATAGGGAAATCAGAACTCATTTAGGGGCAATTCCTGAATATATTTTACTTATAAATTTGAAGAATTGATAAAGATGACAATATGTATGAGTTTAAAAACAAGGCTTCCAGAGCACAAGCAGTTTCTCTGTACCGGGGGACCAGGATCCGGGTTTACAGCCCAAAAGAATGTGGCCACACAGTGACTTCGAGTCAAGATTACTCCACATGGAGTTGAAGGAAAGATGCCTTAGAGTGTTCAGATTTTAAGGCTTCAACCTCACGAATGACTATGTTTTTCCTAATTTTTCACCTCTCCTTTCTTTACCTGCTACTTTGTTTTCCTAATTTTTCTGCCTAATTTAACCTCCTCTCCCACACATTCTCCACCCCCAATTTTGAAAACTATTTAATCTGTTTCATATAATTATACCTGAAGATGTTAGCTCATTAACAAAACTGGTCGTGAAATAAATTTATCTG
Organism: Pantala flavescens; assembly: GCA_020796165.1. Lineage (NCBI taxonomy): Eukaryota > Metazoa > Arthropoda > Insecta > Odonata > Libellulidae > Pantala > Pantala flavescens. Next base: position 66,151,758 of record CM036879.1, on the reverse strand, counting down.
AGGAAAGTACTAAGTCATTTTTTCAAAATATTTGATTATTTTATTAGTGGATTATTCTGGGATCAATAGTGTACGTGTTAAAAATATTTTTGATGGATTTCAAATTACAATGCATAACTTGTGAGTTGCAGAAACGTAAATAGATGCAATTCCATGACCCCAAGTTCCCATTTTGCCACTAAAAAATGGCTGCATGTATTAGACTATCTACCTCTTCTGAGAAAGGTTTTTATATAATTTCTAACTCTGAATCTGCAATGTCCCATTGTAGGGAAGAGTATTTGAAGTGTTTAGTTACACTGGTTGCATCTTCCTCATAGAGGTTTAGATGACATCAGCGAGTTTCTCCCAATGATTCATTGAGATTCTTTATTGTAATATGCTTTCCTTGTTACTTAAGAGTTTCTACCTTAAAATTTAAAATGTTTAAAGATAAAATTGTTGAGACAGGCAAAAGAGGGAAAGATGATCCTTTCATGGAAATAGTGAATGAAATTTTTACAAATTTCCCAATTTTATTTACGAAGAACTATCATTTATCATTGTAAAGAACTAAATTTTTTTAAATTTTAAATGTGTAATTATATGAGCCATGAAAAATAAAATAATAAGACAGCATTTAAATTGATTGAATGTTTGCCAAAAAAAGAAAGTGATTGAAGGAAAAAAACAAAGAATTTAAACCGGATTCGAACCACGTCCAATGACATTATGAATCTAACATGATAGGACCACGCAACCATTTACTTGTTCAGCTGAAGATACCCGGGAGGGTTATATTGGAAGCGGCTAGAATTGACGATTTTTAAACATTAATTACAAAGAAACGAGGGAGCGTTGGCCCCTAGTATTTTCAGGTTGTTATAAGTAATATCTAAGCTATACTTCCATACCAGTCTTATCCAATATCCCGTGCCGGAGTCCTAAGTCCCCTTGTCAGAGTATTTCCCTCAGAAAAATTAACAAAGAAACAATTATACTGTAATAAACAGATTGACTTACTCCAATATCAAATCATTAAATTCTGTCTGTCAATAAAATTTCTTGAAGTATTAGCTATAACAGAAAATTACAGGTGGCATGGAATGTTATGCTTAATAGTAAAAGTATATGATAAGAGAAGTTCACGTTGAAATATTTAGCACTGGGAGGCCATGAAAAGGTAGATTCCTTATTTCAGGGGAACAGGTTAAATTGAAGCCTAGATCATATTTATCAAAAAAGAGCTAAATAGACCTTAATATCATACACAGTAAAAAGGTTAATATTTATCAAACCTTTGTATGTAGAAGCTGTCTTGTAATCAGAAGTTTCTTGAGCTACCTTAGGGACAGGTAGAATCCTTCCTGATCTCAATGAAACACGCACCCGATCTCCAGATTCTGTGTAACGCCATTCTACCATTGAAGGTTTCCTGATTTTTCAATTTATAAAATATATTAATTAAAATTACAATACAATTACAATTATCATATACAACTTCATAACAGAAATCTAATAAAAGTAAAATAAGAATTATATCTTAAAAAATACATTATAGAATTGCTTGCTATTAGCAAGCACACCTTATTCGTATAAGTTACAAGTAAACAATATTGAGAGTTATTATTCATGAGTTAAAGTCTAACCTATACAACTATTTTGTCTTGGTCTATGCACCCTATAATCCGGTGCATCTAACATATGATAATAGATCCATTCACAAAAACTACACCTTATAATATAGTCGATAGTCAGCACGGATTCAGGAAGGAATATTCTTGCGAAACCCAACTCTTATGTAGTACTCAAGATTTAGTAGAAGCTTACGATACATCAGAGCAAGTAGACGCGGTAATAAGTGACCTATCCTGAGCTTTTGATGTAGTTGATCACAGTATCCTGTTAGAAACAATCTCGCGTATGAATATTGATCCTAGAATAATTAAGTGGATACATTCATTCCTTATCGATAGGACTGCATTAGGATTGCATTATTTATCGGACAATAAGAAACCCGGAAGACTGCATAGCATTACAAAACGACCTAGATGATTTGAACTCATGGCTTGTTAAAAATAAATTAAAATGTAATGCTAACAAAAGCAAATTAATAAACTTTAATAGAAACAAAATTCAATTCAATTATAATATAGGAGACTTGCGCATCCCATCAAATAAGAGCATTCGATATTTAGGGATCATATTCAGTAATAACTTAAAATGGACAAATCATATCAAAAACATAGCCTGTAAAGCAAACAAAACACTTAACTTTGTAACAAGAAACCTGAAAAACTGCCGTAGAGAAGTTAAAGAGAAGGCATACATGTATTTATCGCTTGTTAGGCCGATACTAGAGTATAGCGACAGCGTTTGGGACCTTCATCAAAAAAGGCTTATAGCTAAATTAGAAAATGTACAGAGGCGAGCAGCAAGATTCGTTTCGGGCAAGTATGGAAATATGGAAAGCGTCAATAAAATGATTGAGGAACTTGGATGGGAAAAGTTAGAAGTTAGGCGTAAAAACAAAGGGTTAGGAATAAAAACAACTTTGTAAATTTCTACAGAAAATTGTATTTCGCGGGGCGCCAAATGAAATACGTGGGAAGAAGTGGAAGAAGCCTCCGTATCAGGGTGGCAGAACACCAGAGGGATTACCAGCTCAAGAGAGGACAGCCACCTTTTTCAAGCTTCGCCCTACACCTGCTGGAGAAGAACCATAGGAGCGACTTCAAACCTCGCCAGCTCCACCAGGAAGAGAACTCCCGAAGATTAGACTTACTCGAAGAAGTGGAAATTAGGGGTTTTCCCCAACAAGACCTTACAAATGAAACATTGTTCCAAAACCCTTCACCCCTTCTTTCCTTACCTTACAAAATATTCCCATGATGCACCCACGCCTCCCTTCCCCTCTACCCTCCCTCCCTCTCCAACAAACCTATAAAATCCCTACCAAAACACCATTCCTTGCCTGAAGATGTAATTTCATATTACGAAACCGGTCGCGAAATACAATTTTCTGTGGAAATTTACAAAGTTGTTTTATTACTATGGCATTCCACAAAGTCACGCCTTCTCACATTGATTTCAAAAGGTTAGGAAATATATTTACAGCTGTGATAAGAAAGCCTTCGTTGAAGGAGTTAAAAAACAGACTTCAGAAACTGGACTATCTAGGAAGAAATGATCATATACATAAAATAGCCACTCTGAAACAGAAAACGGATGTCTGTTAATATTCTTTTCTAAATCGGGGAGTAGTTGAATGGAACAATTTGCCTGGAGAGTTATTGGAGCCTTTTCTTCATACTTACAATGTATTTGTGAATAGGATTAAAAGGATTAAATAATGCTAGTCTTGTAGACCGTGTATAATCGTATTTTGTGAATATTATGTAACATTTTCTCTTTCATTGTAGTTAGTATACTTTGTTTGATGTACTGCCTTCGGAAGGTTTTGGGGGGTTTCCCTCTCGACTAGGGCGAATGCCAGGCAGTATTACTAAGTTCCCCCTTTAAATGTAGAGCTACCAACTGGCCTGGTGCCTATTTGTAGTTCTGATATACAACAAATAAATAATCTTGTGCACCTTATCATACAAATAATATGGTTATTAATATCAACCAATTGATATTAGGCTTCAGGACCTGGTTGCTAAAGTATACAATGATACGATTAGTGATCAACCATACTCACATATCAGAAGGGTCCACCAAGCAAACTTGGTTGGTTACCAATAGTGGTGCTTCTGATTTTACCACCATTCCAGGAAATTTTTCTGACTTTCCCATTCTACGCAAATGACAATTCAAACCTTCCACATAGATCCAATTTCTTTCTTTTATCACTTGACTGACTATTCCCTGCTTGCCTTTATCTTTGCCAACAAGTATTTCCACCTAAAATAATAAAAAATCCACAGTTAGCAGGTGAAACAGTTTTTGAAATTCGTCATGATGTCCCTAGTTAAATTCCCGAGTGGGAAGTACACTGCCTAGTAACTGCCTATTGTCTAAAGCATGGGTGCGCAACCTGCGGCCGTGGATGTGTGGACAATTTCTGTAAAACTTTTATTTTATACCATATTAAGTAACAAAGAAACTTTTTTACATATGTAGACCAGTAAATTGAATATGTCACATATATCATACTCCATTTTAATGTATAATTTGTATATTTTTACACAAATTATAAAGCATTATTAAGTTTACTTGGACTTACTGGCGGCCGTTTGTAAAGTTAAATGTCTGTAGTGCGGCCGTCAATAGCGGAAAGGTCCCTGGTCTAAAGAGTAATACAGAATCTTGTTAATTATTGATTAATTTTAAGTGTGTTCATTGACATTAACATACCACTTCAAATCATTATTTAACCTCTTTCCCTCTTCCATGGAAATCTGTGAACCTTGATAAGGGTAAAATATAAGTATTTAAAACAGGAGTTAACCTCTGACAACAAAGGGCTTCTAAGCTTCCTTTTCACTAGAGAATAAAACAACCAGAATCTAAAAAGCTATTCCAACAGCTACTAAAAGATGATTGATTTGAGAGTTTAGTTTTGCAGAAAATAAAAAAAAAGAAGATAATCGAATATTAACAAAAGAATAATTTTATGAATTATCCTCCAAAGACTGGGATCCCCATTTGATTTGGCTTAATGTTTGATAGCTCTCTTACTTACTATTTATCTATTATGTACAGCTGCTTTGGGAGGATATATATATCTATATATCTATTATATATAGATAACTAGGTGGTAAAAAAATTTGAAGATACAAATGTCTGGCCCAAACCGCAGGGGCCACCAGCTTGCTGATTTTTCTGCGTAATGGCTATATAAACTTAACCGAGGAAAAATTATAAAATCCACTCTACCAATCATGGGTTCAATTCAGGGAGGACCCAAAGTCGGATTTTTCTCCATAAGAATGCATGGATTCGATTTTTGAAAATTTTAAAAAAATATTTTCCGGTTACTTATAACAACCAAATTGTCTATATAACCATGTGGCTATAGATAATATACCTTTCTAAACAAAAATGTTATCAATTATCAACAAAAGATCATGGGTTCGATGCCAGGAGTTGAAATATTTTCAAATTTTAAAAAATTGTAGCTCTCTTATATATTATATGATACATAGATCATTGAAACTTTCTACACGTATAGATACGTATATATTGTACATTGAAAAAATCAACACTTGCCTAGGTGTCACGGGTTCAATTCCAGAGCGTCCCGTCAACTCGATTATTCCCGTTGAAAATATATTGACCATATTTCTGAAAGCTTTTTATGACACTTCCCAACCGCGCCGAGGTTCAGAATTTCACACAGTCATAAAAATTAAAATAAAGCTGCCATAAGAAATGCATGGGAAATCGAATTCAGTGCATTTTCAGTTGCAATTATGACCTTCAGTTTATGTTTAGCAATCTTAGAGCGGAGTAATCCTCCGAAAAATCTTATTTTAAATTAAACATTTATTATAGCATTGCTTGCTGTCAGCAACCACACCCTTACTTGTATATATATATATATGTCAGTCCCAAACTGCTTTGGCCACAGAGTCACCGCTTTCTTTAAGTAATGGCCCACAAAATTTCACCTAAGAAAAAATGGAAAACCAACCCTACCTATCATGGGTTCGATTCTACGACTCCCCAAATATCAACTTTCTCCCATAAGAATGCATGGGGTATTTTTCAAATAATTAAAAAAAATACTTTTCATTAAGCTAGAAGGATAAGATTTCATGATGTCATCTCAATTTTTCCCATAAAGCTTACATAAGAATGTCCTATTTGGTCGTTGGCTCGATTCTATGGGTTAAATTTCTAGGGTCCATTCTGTTAAATATATCTCCATAAGAAATGCATAGGGAAATAGAAACTCCTTTTGAGGCACTTCCTGGATGAATTTCCTTTCGTAATTTAGAGTATTTATGAAGATGATGATGCTTGAGCGAATTATTAAAGCATTTTAAGCTTGATGTCCTTCGTTCAACCCCAGTGCGGGAAAAAATTCTGCCGTAATTATTATATATATACTATTTATTGTGATGAAATTGCTGTCAGCAAGCATACCTATACTTGTATATGTTACATCCCCTGGAGCGTTTATATGTAATAGATACCCTATATATTATAGGGTAAGAATGTCAGGCCCAGACTTCTGGAGCCACCGGCTCACTGATTTTTATGTGTAATGGCCATCTGAATCTTATACAGAAAAAAAATCTGAAATCCATGCTACCTATCATCGGTTCTAGGAGGCCCCAAAGTCAGATTTTACCCCATAAGAATTAATGGGGTCGATTTTTTGACATTTCAAATTTCATGTTTGTAAAGGGACTATAATTTCTGCACAAAAAACGTTATTTGTCATCCACAATGTACATGGGTTCAATCCCAGGAGGTGGTATTTTCAAATTTTGAAAAATCATATTTAGCTCAATATGATACATAGATAATTTAAACTTCCTATAATTATAGATAAGTACATAAACAACTTTGTTGTCTTATTTGTCTATAGGTCATAGGTTCAATTCCTGAGAGGCCCACAATCTTGATTTTCCCCATAAGAATACAAGGGCTAGATTTTTAAAATTTCTTTTACAACACTTTCACTTTACAAATCATGTAGAAAGAAGATTTAAATTTCATGCATGCATGAAGAGGCTAAATCTTTATATTAAGCTGTCATTATAATTCTGTAAATGGTAGCTGGTCCTAAGTGTCCTTAACTTAGCTCTATAAGGAATGCATGGGGTAGTCAGGACTCCTTTTAATGCACTTCCTTAATGTAAAATAGTTAAATTTGGAGAATTAATGAAAACGCCAATATTTATGCTAACAATTGAAGTATTTTAGCTTACAATAACCTTAGTTCTACACCTGGGAGGGAAGAATGCTTCCATACAACATGCACGAGAATCTAATTTATTTTAAAGATAAAGACGCAATAGAAATCAATTTAGATTATAATTTTTAAATCTTTTATTAAGTCATTTATTAATTCAACATATTAACAGCCTACTTGTTGTAAGAAAGCAAACTTTCACTCATATATGTGATTACATACATTACAACAAGCAAGCTGTGGTGTACTCACTTTACCATGGCACAGGTATTAATTTTCTATAATGATAATTATTGTAAAATAGATTTTGTTCTGAGAATAGAATTAATATTTCAATTCAATAGAATTTTGTAATTTGATGATGAGACTACTAACAAGATATGATGTAATATAGACAATTATTCTCGAGAGTGGTGTCTTAACATTATTACTTTTAAGTCAACATTTAACAAAAAATTGATTCCGCTTTATATTGAAAGTATTGAAGACTTGATTTTGCTAAATTGATGAATCAGTACATCCAGTATAAAAAATCTTCCCGTGAATTTTAAACAACACAATAAATAAATAATCGATTCATATCAAATTAATTCCTAGAAAAATAAAAAGCTTTTGCTTCATAAACTCACACGATCTCCCTTGAAATACGTCCAATCCAATATAGGTTCCAGAAATACTTTCTTTCTGTGTTTTCCCGGAGCATTCTGGTGGCTAAACTGCGAAGTCCATGGTCGATTTGAGGTGAATCGAAAGTGCTTTTTCTTCACTTCTTTCGGTTGATATTGCGGAAATTTTTCAGTGGTTCGCCATCCAACCTGAAATAATGTTTAACCCGTTAATACTTACGGGTAAAATATAAACCTTTATGATGATTATAGACAAATTTAGCGGGGACAAATACTAAAAGTTAAATGCATTTCATTGTGCCCATTTATTCTAAAGTTTGAAAGAATAGAAACATAAACCAACGACGCTGCCGATACGAAAAGAAATGTAACATCGTAAATTTTGTAGATCCGCTTTTCGCAGCGAATGAGTATTTTTCCATGAATATACTTTTATCTTTTCAAGGGAAAAATTTAAATACTTAAAGTATCGTTGATAACAGCTACAGTGTTTCTCAGAAGCATAAACATAAAGCTTCTTCAGTTACGAAAATGTTTGGATTTGTCATTGATACACAGCTAACTTAGAAATACCTTCTCCATACTTCTTCTTATGTATGATTCAGGAAGATTGGCATAAGCTTTCGTCATATTTGACACCTTCATTAGCATTTGACTCAGTCTCATCCTTACTCGTGCCAAGGCTAATCTAAATCCCTTGATCCAATCTATATTACGCTAGACCGTCTGCCTAAAATGAAGAAATATAATATATATATATATATATATATATATATATATATATATATATATATATATATATATATATATATATATATATATATATATATTTATATTACATATACACACAATATATATTATAAAACAGTTTGCCAAGAAAGTCTATCTGAAAATTAAAACATACGCTGTATTACAACTTTCGTTTGTCAGAGAAACAAATAAGCGAGAAATATCTATCCCACTCCCGTGTGCAAAGGATGAGAGATTCTTTCTAAGTAGTATACTGAGCATTAAGAGATGGCGCTACATGTACTTTTGTACTGTTTAAATTTGTCAATAGACAGCAGCAGTATAGAAGTAGTCGTAAAGGCGCGTAGTTCAAGTTTGAAGATGCTTTGGAGTTGTAGTTTCATTTGGTAGCAAACTCAGCATTGCATAATCCCTGAAAAAGCATAAAGATTTCTGTATTATTCATTAGATGATGAAAAAAGGGTAGAATCATAAAAGTAGATGAGATAAATACTATGAGTACTGCTGTATATTATTGGCAACTTTATTCCAAGCTATTTCCATACATATCACATTTAGTATTTAGAGTTGATAAATCTCATATGTTAACTCATAAGGAAAATCTTGTGCAGATAAGTGATTCAATTATAAAAAAGTCAATCATGACAATCAGGAGGACCAATGATTCATACATACAGAATAACATAGATTATAATGTTAAAGAATTTCTGAGAGCTGCTGCTTACTCCACTACCATCTAGGGAGTTAACAGCATGGTAGAATTTCTCTTCTTGATATGTGACAAAATATTCTGTGGTGAAGAGATCCCCAGTAGGTATATTAGAAACCTCAGAATAACAGATCACCATCATGAATCTGTGATTTATAAAATATAAAAGGTATTAATGTTAAATCAAGGAAATACAAAATTATGTTAATCCAAATAAATAGTATCTGAGTAAATAAAATTAACATGTAATAGACAGTACTATAAATATTAACTACTATTCTTAGTTCGTGAGAGACCAGTAAGAGTGCACTAGAAATAAACCTTGAAGCTACACAATATTAATAATAAGAGCATAAAATGCATTATGAATCACTTGAAAAAAAGAGATAGTACAATTAGTTTTTTTCCAATTACACCTCTATTCCTCTCTATGCAACATTGCCGAATGGTAACTTCAGAAATGCCTGAAATGAAAATCGTTCTCAATTCTTCTTTATGCTCCTTGCACCTAGGAAAATTAAAGTTAACATTTCCTTAAGCTTCTGGGGTTATGATTGTTGATATCTTTCTCTTCTCGGGACAGCAACGCAGTTTAATCACAGCAGCAACAAAACGGTACGTTGGCCTATTTCTTAAAGGACAGGTTCTTTAGGACAAATTTGCACCCCCTGCATAGTTTCATCTACTTCCTCAAATGAAAAATAAAAATAAATATTCTGTAATGAAAGAGGGTCTGTTAAAAGATAGCTCACATGGAAAAACTTATAGAAAAACATTAGCCTTGTGACAAACTACAAAAGCAACAAACATTAATTTCCTATCACTTTAATTTAAGTCCTTAACTTTCTTCTTTTTATCTGAAATAAATTCCTCTCGTGGTGTCTGAAAATGGATGTTGGATTAGTTAATGAATTGCATCCATCTTCTTTAGTATTTCCCTTCCCCTGATTGGAAAGAAGATTATTAATTACAGGTGTCTTCAGAGCATCCTGGAACTGCTGAGCATTTGGCTGGTCGTTACATCCACAGTTCTACCTAATTAGAAGCAAAAAATTTTCAAGAGGATCTTCATTAAAATATTTACTATTTAAGTACCAAAAGCCTTTTTCCATTAAAGAGCCCCCTAAACAAATCATGGCCCTTGATATAGCAAATCACCCTTCCTGTGAAGGAGGACATATAACCCTAGCTTTACCAATGAATTCCCATGAGTTAATATCCTCAATTATCCTCTTCCAAAATTTAATATATGGCCCATCCTGACATACAGCCAATTTTAACGGTTTTCTATGATCTCCATCCAAGGATCCATTAAAACTATCAAAAGCAGAATCAATGTCCATGATGAACTTGGCTGTATTGAGACCATTTATGTCCAAAATATCTACAGTAAAAGAGAAAGAGCAAGGATATAATGTACATCTCAACTTAAAGAAAATAAAAAATTATAAAAATGTCACTTACTGCATTGTACTAAAATTCAACTTTCCTACTTAAGACTTTGGCAGCCAAGTTCACTCTCTTTTTTTGAAAGGAGATTAGAGATAAATGGGCATAGATGAAATTGAAAATACTAAGGGATAGTAATAAAAATTCAGAGAAGTTATAAAATTCTAATGAACCGTCACAAAATCAAATGATACACAAAAAATTGTGCTGCATATGATAAGCCAAATTGTATAAATTTACATAAACCTCAAAGGAAAAAAGCATACTGTACAATCCTGCCTATCAAAAATTCTCATATGCTCTCATTCTGCTACAAGTAACTTTTCTCATTAATAATCAGTACACTAACTTTGTATTTTACAAGAAGGTTCCTGAAATATTTTTAAAAATGGGGAGTCTCAAGTATGGTGAATATTTGTTGGTTGTCAAACATGAAAGAAGGATTTTCAAAAGTAGATCCTAACATTTGAAATGCTTTAGTAGTTTAAGACTTAGTTTATATTGCCTCAAAGATGTACTATACAAAAAGCATCATAGAATGAAAGAAAACTTTTTAGAAATTCATAGAATATTGGAAAGAACACATAGGGTTTGAACCATGAATCCTTGCATTATCAATTTAAACTATTTATTTGAACATAAACTATGATTACAGGGGATTTATCTGTAGAAGCTACAATTATAAATTTTAAAACGTTAATTATAAGGAAACTAGGGATTAATGACCTCAATAATTTTCAGGTTTTTATTAGCTATAATACTAAGCTACATATCCATGTCAGTTTTGTCAAAAACACTGTGACACAGTCATATAGGTCTCCTTGTTAGCAGTATGCATTTTCAGAGGTTTAAAATTTCATTTGAAGAATCAAAAGTAGAGTCATTCTAGTTAAGAATGTTTTCAGTCTTGAATTTCAAGGAGGATTATTAAAAAAATATTTACGCAGATATATTTCTGCTTATTAATATTTATATTTATGTACATATGTGTATCATTATTCAAATAAACAATTTATTTCGTATTAACTTGAATTTATGAATATACTTTGAATCAAATGTTCATTTTAAAACAAAGCAATAATAATATAATAAATAAATACCTAAACCAGAAAAATGATAGTCACGCCATTTAATTCTCCGCCAAATAAGACGCCGTTCTGCCATGCCACCTGCAGCAATTGACACCAAACTATCAACGCGAGGATCAGGCGCATTGTTAAGATTAGATATGTGAATCCTAATAATATGCAATCCTGTTCCTAAGTTACTACTGCCGGTGTCTTACCGCTCGTTATGGATAAGAAAGATGCGAAATCTTCTTTAAAAGAAGCCCGTGAAGCTCTTAAAAATCAAGACTATAAAACCGCTCAGAAAATTTGCAAGGTATGCTTATAATCTAATGCTTCAGAGGTGCTGTCAAACGATATGAAGAATATTCTTTTATTTCAGAACGTACTGGATAAGGATCGTAGCAATTATAATGCTTTGGTTTTGTTTGGTGCTACTTTACTCGAGATGCGTGATCAAAAGGATCACGCTCCGAAAGCTTTTAAGAAGGCCATAGAAGTATGTCCAGAAAAAACATTAGCTTGGAGAGGACTCTCACAGTATTATGAGAAGTTTCCTGTTGAAGGAGGAGATGAAGAGCTTGTACAGATATATCAGAAAATTTTGACAATAGAGAGGTATAATTAAGTTAGCAGTAATGTATCGTGATGAAAAATTGATAGTCGAAAAAGTTTATTTCTCGGTAGAATCCGAGACTTCCTTGGGCACCTACGTATTGAACCTAACAACGTTTCTTTCTTTTTGTTTTGTTTGAAATTTAATAGCATTTGGAGAGAATATTATCCTTAGCATTATATTTGAAGTGAAGCACAGCCATTTCTATGATAATTATTTTTATTACAGATACTTATTAACTATTTTCTAGGGAGCCTAAGGAGATCATCGAAATATCTAAGAAATTATCTCAGGTGGCTTTGAAATTAAATAATTTGGATCTTTGTATCAATACTATGAAAAATGTTCAGAAAAATTGTATCCTTGATAAGGAAGAGGAAAAGTCTATGAAATGTTTGCTTATTTCAACTTTATCGCAATTAAAAGATGTCCCAGCTGAATATGTATCGTTGGTAGGTAACTCTCATTTTAACTCTCCTCTCTTAAATGACCTCTTTACTCATAGTAAATTTTAACAACTTATTTTAGTTTCAGGATAATATATCCGAGTTATTAAACAACTCAACTACAATTGAAAATGAAGAAAATTTTAAAAAATATCTAAAAATGCTTTACAAAAGTAAAGAATTGAATCGGCTTATATTGGAAGCTAAAAGAATGCATGAGATTTTTAGCAGAAGTAGATATCCTTTAGAATGGATTTGTCGTAGTTACTGCGAGTCAATTCTTAACAAAGAAGATTTAACCATTTCCTGTGAAGATGTTGAAAATTATGCATCTAAATTACTCACTATGGATCCAGAATCCAGCTTGGTGATTATGGCAGAAGGAGCTGTTTCATTAGTTAGAAAGAAATATGTTCATGCTTGTGAAAACTTGAAAAGAGGTAAATTAATTGCCTTTCCAAAAATTTTATTGTATGACTGATATAGGTGTATTCCCTCCCATTGGTTGACTTTCTGTCTTGGTGGTAGGGGTTATGTGCTTTAATAATCCCAAAAGCTATGCCAGATATTATCATAATCCTACTAGGGACACCCTTGCTGGGAAGGTCAAAGGAAGAAATCCAGACAAAAAGTGAACCATTATCTCACTCCTGAAGTTTAGCAGCAGTGTGGTCAGTACTATAGTTCCATAGCAAATAATGTTGATTGGGCCTTTAATTAATGACTGTAAGTGCAATCAGGGTGATTTTAATGGTCTGTTATGTGGAAAACAATAGGAAACTACCAAATCACTCTCCCTTATACTTCTTTGTCCTCTTTATGTGAAATAATCAATAGGTAAACTCCTCCTGCAGTTGGATATCCTAGCATGAACCACCTTAACAAAATCATGTATAGAGAACAATTTGCACATTTGCAGTTGTACATGGAATTTTGGGATGTTGAAGAGAAAGAAAAACCTGACGGAGAGGATGATTGTAGAGAATGGAAAATCAAAATAGATGTATTAGGTCTTGGTGAGGTTTGATGGGTAGGGCTACTAGAATCAGAAGTATTCACTGTCATTTACTCAGGTGAGAAGGGGGTAGGTAGATAAGTAGCAGTGATGTTAAGGAAAAATCTTACAAAAACCATAGCCAAGTTAATTACTAAGAAAGATAGAGTAATGGCAGTTAGGTTGAATTATCAGCTAGTTGATTAACTAATTTGAAATGTTATATCAAGAACTTAATGAGATCGTGAAATGGGAGAATCCCCTAAGCTTGGTGTTTAAATAACGTACAGTTATGCTAAACAATTATTTGTTAGGACTAAGTTGTTGCACAAGCAGAAATCCTCTAATCTCTCCCTTCCATAATTTCTTCTGCCCAGTACAATCAGTCAGTCTCAGGTTGCTGAAGAGAAAGAACGTGCCAAAGGAGAGTTAGAAGAGTGCCTTGAGGAAAGATGGAGGTACATGAAGTGTAGAGAATGGGAAGAGAAACAGGAAGATGGATTAATGGAAGGAGTTAGAGAAGGCCAGTAAGAAATTTAAAAGCTTGACAGACAAAATAGAGAGGCTTCATTTAGCACAAAAGGAAAAAGAAGTGGTAATGAGGTCAGAAAAATGTTGAACTCTAAGGAAGTTTCCCCAGTTATCTGAGTGATGGGAGACTCCATGATTAGATATGCTGGAGAAGTGATGTGGAATGCTTCCCTGGAATAAGGAAGTAGGAGCTTGAGAATAAAATATAGAATTTGAATGATAACAGAGAGGAGAATGTGTTATTATAACATGTAGGGTACCATTGATATTAAGAAAGTGAAAACGGGTGACCATGTGATGGGGCAGGTTTAGGACTTAAGGATGACAGCCAAGAGGAAGTTTAAGAAGCAGGGTTTACAGTTTGTAAACTTGAATGTTTCGATAAGGGAATAGGATGTATCTAGGGATGGAATACATTTGAATAGAAGGGAATCAGACATTTGGAAGGTTGCTTATGAATGTAGTAAATGCTTCTGTATTGGGAATTTAGTGGACAGAAGGGTAGATTTGTGTAAGGAAAAGGGAGAAATTGAGAAAAGAAGATCAAAGAGGTGCATACCATATTTTTCAGACCATAAGACCTGGTTTTTAGAGGAGAAAAATAGGACAAAAAATATTCTGAACCAAATAGTGTAATAAAATATTTAATAATGTATAACAGAATAATATTTGATCCTGTGAGCAGCGGGTCCCGCTGCAGCTCTGATACAAATGCATTAGTGTCAGCGGGTCCCGCTGCTGCTCTGCAAGTGCCTGGACACGGGACCCGCTGCCGCTCTGCTTCAATTTGGACCATAAGACGCAGGCACTTTTCTCCCTACTTTTCGGTGAAGAAAAAGTGTGTCTTATGGTCCGAAAAGTACGGTAATTTAAAAGGAGAAATAAGAATCATGAATGATGAAGGAAAGAGATGGGCTGAGTGAGGATCATGGCAAAGTGCTAACTAGTGAATCAGATGGAATAATGGAGGAGGGAAGAGAAGAATGTGTAAGGTGCGAATTGGTTAGAGATGATCGAACTTGGAATATGGACATTACGATAGTTGCAGACATAGCTGACTAGAGAGCACACCAGAGGGATAGTATTCTTAGATTTTGGCAGGTGATCAATTCACAATCAATTAGTGAGAAAGCATAGCTTCCATCAAATGCTAGTGATTATTCCCCTATCTTATGAGTTCACTCACATGCTAAACGTTGGTCTGAACCTCATTATACATATTCATCAGTAACTGATTTATTTGATTTTATTCTATATGGACTGTTATAATATCACTTCTATTATTCTACTGTATTTATATCAATGAAAAATTGAACTATCCTCATACATGTTTTAATTAATCACAAGTAAGGATATTGACCTAAAATTTCAGCATTGCCGTTGGTTCCAAATTCTTATCATGTACTTGGGTTGATTGGGCTGAGCAATCTCCATCTTGGCAATATGGAAGATGCATCTTTCTTCTTCAAGCTTTCCTTACAAAAATTGAAGTCCTCATGTAATGATAACAAAAGGATTAAATTCATCCTAATGCAATATCAGGCTAAGGCTCTATCATTGCATCCTGATAAGAAAGCTGTTAGAGAAGCAATACCTCTGTGTTGTGAGGTATTTTTTTCTTTTTTACATACTGAATTAACTTCAGTGGATTCATTTGTGATTATGGTAACTGATTAGCCTAATTTCAATTCCAGTTGCTGGAAGAAAATTCTGAAAATTTTGAAGTTTGTTTGATGTTAGCTCGTGCTTACACTGAGCTGGGTCACATTGAAAAGGCTAAGGATCTACTGAAGAGAGTCAAAGGTTCTGGACAGTTAGAAATAGAAGTCTCTGTTGTTGAGGCTTTACTTTTGAAGCATGAAGGAAAATTATCTGAAGCACTTGATATTCTATGCAGTTCTGCTAATCTTCCAAATTCAACATCAGAAATATGGACAGAGTTGGGAATGCTACAGTGGCAGAAATGTGATTATGATGAAAGTTTGGTATCATTTTTAAAGGTAATTAAATTTTGTAAAATTTAAAGTAGATAAAATTTTTTTAAAAATTTAAATAATTTTGGTAAGCCAGGGAGTAAGCATTAAAGAGTTAAGTAGTGTTAACTTTTTGTACCACTTACAATTGATATTGCTGCATTTTATTTTAAATTTATTCAAATATTTTTCTTAGTATTTTTATATTTTTCTTGGTTCAGTAATATTTTGACTCATAGAATTAGACAATAATTTTGGGTGGCAGAACGTAATGGAAAATAGCAAAGGAAAGACTTGGTTGTGAAGATTTACACTAAAGTAGTGAATGAAAGAATGTATTTAAGCATTTTTGGGGATCGACAATCATAATCAAACATTCATAAAAAATTAAACTTTAGAAAACTGTAGAACTAATGAGGATTAGTTCAGATGGACTGATGTTGATAAATATAGAGGTCTTCTATAATTGTGCTCTTATATTAGTTAATCAAAAAACTAGCTAAAATCTATAGAAGGTTTGTTCATTTATTGATAGTATATTTTACGGAATCAAGGTTTCAGTCTGACTGTTTTATCATATGAATACTAAGATAGCAATGCTTTCCATTTAATCTTATGAAATTTGCATCATCATGTAATTTAATTCATGTAATAATCATCATTGATGCACAATAATACAGAGATTACAAAATCTTTTAATACTGTCTTAACCTTATGATGAGTTATTGTTTTTAAGAAACAATTGATTTGAAGAAGCCAGTTAGTAACAGACTTTTATATGTATTCTAGAATATATTGAAGTGATTTGCATTTAAAGCCCATTCACAAATAATTTTGCAAATATGTTCTGTGAAATTTTTATATTTAATGTTTTAATGATATTTAACTCAAGGTTATGGCAAGGAAATGACAATCTTATTTTTCCTTTTACTTAGGCAGCTAAATTGGACCCAACCTCCTGCATTCCTTTCATTTTTCTTGGGAAGTTGTATTATGAAGTTTCTAATGATAAAGATAAAGCTAGGAGGTGTTTCCAAAAGGCATTTCAGTTAAATCCACACTCTGTTGAAGCTGGCAAAGGATTGAGTGACACTTATAGAGCACTTCAACTCATGGTAAGATTTAAATCTTCAATTTATGTTTTCCATTTTAAGGAATTTATGATACCATACTTTCTCCTGCTTTATGATACCATACTTTCTGCTATCCTTGATACTAGCAATCTCAATTTTATTCTAAATTAATTTATTACCCAATATACTTTTTCCCGAATCACTTGTTTTACCAGAGAAAAATATTGGTACCAGAAATTATTTTTATATGCATTATCTTCTATTGCATCTAAGTTATGGCTTATTATCTAATACCGTAAAGGCTGAAACATGAATTAGCTATGAATAAATTGTAAAATGAATTTTAGCTAATATAATATTTTTATATTTTTACAAGATGTTAACGCCCAAATTGAGGCGGGATCCACTCAGGGAGCATAAAGGGAACAGAGAAAAAAAACCAAAGTCCTTGCTTCCAACCCTAGCCTTTATTCCAGCATTACTTCACATGCCAATTGCCACTGCCCTCCAAAATCCCCCAAGAGGAGAGAGAACAGATGGGGTATCATAACATTTTTAAGAATAAGCAAAAGAGAGGTGTCATCAGAAAAGGAGGAGAATTCAATTAGCATCCTAAGTTTGTTTTTATATCAGAGATGCTACAGAAGAAGAAGATAGAAGGTTAGGGTGAAGTGGTGTTTACAAGAAAAAGCGTGAACTTGCTAGCACTAAAACTTCAGGTAAAAAACAAGTCATTCAGCTTCATTTTTGCTCCTTAGAAAGAAGAGCGCTGTGGGGTAGGCGTGGGCTTCTTTGCCCGGTTTGCTTCCCCCCCTCGTGACGTCACATCGTCCAAAATGTCATTTGGTCTTGCAAGGAGTGTAAACATAGGCGTCTCCTGACTTCTGAATAGGTCGATAGAGGATCAAAATTAAGAAGACCCCTCTTTTTTCTCGCCGTAAGTTTAGGAGATATTAACGTTCAAAGATTGCAAATTTTTTTTTCAAATTTCGCGCCGGGACAACCCAAACCCGCATATCTCGGATAAGAGCTCTTCCGTTATCAGCAGGTTAGGTGGTGCAGTTGGTTAAGGCTTCAGTATAGCTTTTTCGAACCGTCATTTTTGCGTGGTGGACGCTGGTTCGCGACCCGGCAACGAAAATTACGGCGAGAAAAAAGAGGGGTCTTCTTAATTTTGATCCTCTATCGACCTATTCAAAAGTCAGGAGACGCCTATGTTTACACTCCTTGTTAGAGGAGCCACACTCGTCAGCGACCTCCGTGTGATGTCCTTGAAAATAATGCCTTCCGAGTCCTAGCAAGGGGTTCGGGTATATCTGGGACAGAGGAATGTTGTTTAGATATGTTTGAAGCGCATGTTAAGCGATGGGGATAGAATTAGGCAGGAGAGAGGGGATATGTCTTAGTGAGGACCTCGCTGAGGTGGAGGGGGGATGCAACTCTTCTATAGTTCTTTCTTCCGCGCACCATCATCTTTGCGTGGCCTTCCCCTTTGTCGCTCCATAATATCTTTTGCAGGAAAAACCCCACCACAATATGCTTTTACTCGGTTCTTATGGACCATTAATTGTCGAAAAGGGAGTTTCAATCGAATATCAGTGGGGGAAAGAACATCTAAAACTTCGTAAGGACCCTTCCACGGGCGGTGGAAATTCTTTACTTTGCCCACCTTAACGCACGGGTCACTTAAATATACCAAATCCCCCTTTTTATATTCTGACCCCTCGGTTGCAGTATTGTGACCTCATTTCACACCCTAAAATGACTTCTTGTGGCGTATATTTAATACTCGCATGATAACTAGAATTGTACGCCGCCACTGCAACCACTCATCCGAGTCGTTCAGTTCCCTGTTTACGTAATGGCTCATGCATTATTGTCCAACGCACTCTCTCGACGCTACCGTTTCCCTCTGGATGATACGCGGAAGTCCTCTTCTTATTTCTAGCAGGCGGCACATTTCTGTGAAAACACTGGACATGAAATTAGTACCCTGATCCGTAATACCCTGTTCTGGAACTCCAAACAATACCCAGCGTCGGACAAAAGCCGCGGCAATAGTCTCAGCCGTTTGGTCAGGAAGGGGGATCATCTCCAAGTATTGTTAGAAGTGATCAACTATGGAGAGAATATATTTGAGTCGGCCCTTGCTTAAGGGTAAAGGACCAACAATGTCCAATTGCCACAAATAGGAATGGCTTACAAGATATACACTCGCGTAATCTCGATTTCACCGCACGGTG
Source organism: Pantala flavescens (assembly GCA_020796165.1). Taxonomy (NCBI): domain Eukaryota; kingdom Metazoa; phylum Arthropoda; class Insecta; order Odonata; family Libellulidae; genus Pantala; species Pantala flavescens. Next base: position 66,132,437 of record CM036879.1, on the reverse strand, counting down.
AAGGCCAGGCCACCAGTATTGGCGACTAATTCTTTCGATTGTGGATGTAGCTCCCATATGTCCTTAAAATGGGTGTTCGCGATGCAATCTAATTAAGGGATCGTGGAGGAGCTTGGGTACTACTACCTTTTCCCCAGACTTAGTTCTTTTACAGAGGATACCTTCTCTCTCGACGAAACCCCGCCTGCGTTTCATATTCTCACATTCTGCGTCTTTTCGTTGCCCCCAACGAACATGATCCCCGTCATACACGTCCATACGCCGAATTTTCCGACTTAACCCATCTGCGTTGGAATGTTTTCTCCGCGGCCTATGCACTACTTCGCAGTCATACTCCCCCAATCTAAGAGACCTGCGTAGAAGTCGACTGCTAGGATCCTTAAGTCCCAGGAGCCATTTCAGTGCCCTATGATCGGTCACGATCTTAAACCTGCGACCGTATACATAACAGCGGAAATGAGACACGCCCCATACTACAGCAAGGAGCACTTTCTCGGTGGTTGTGTAGTTGATTTCAGCGGGATTCAGTGCCGGGACGCGAAAGCTATTGGGTGTTCTTCTCAATCCACTATCTGCGATAGCACAGCTCCTATCGCGAAATCACTCGCGTCTGTGGAAATCGCAAAGTAGCGGGTGAAGTCGGGGTAAACGTGTACCGGGCCGCTCATTAGAGCGTTTTTCAATTTCTCCATTGCAGCAACACAATCAGGCGACCAAGCATATGAGGCTCCTTCTTTAAGAGGCCGTGAAATCCCAGCATATCCATTCACAAACCTTCTATAGTAGTTTTCTAGACCCAAAAAAGACTGCAGCTCCTTGGTAATTTAGGAGTGGGAAAATTTTTAACCGTCTTAAGCTTCTCGGGATCCGGTTGGACACCCTCTGAGTTCATAATATGCCCCAAATATCTAACTTCAGGTAGTGCAAAATTATACTTCTCATCAAAGACAAGCTCCGCGAATTTTCCGAAAACTCTCCTCAGCCTCCTCATGTGCTCGCGAATATCGCTGCTGAAGTGGACAACATCATCCAAATACACCAAAAATTCCTCTGGTTTAAGACCTCAAAGAACGTCGTCCATCATTCTTTGGAATGTCGCGCAGCATTCTTTAATCCAAAGGGCATGCAGGTATATTCGTAGTGCCCTCCTTCCACGTTTAACGCATTCTTGGGTTGTGAATCTGGGTGCATTGGTATTTGATGATATCCATTTGTCATGTCCAAAGTTGTGAAATATTTACACCCTCCCAAGTGGAGGAGAGAGTCAACTGTTTGGGATCGGATAGACATCAGAGGTGGTAATCGCATTTAACTCCCTGTAATCCACACAAAAACGGTATTTGGGTGTACCATCGACGGCTTTTTCAGCACAATGACTATTCTAGAAGCCATAAGAAGTCCCGTGTTTATCCTATGTGATGCTCGTTGCCGGTTGGCTCGGTAAATAAATGGCAAAAATCCTGTAGGACGAGTAAAAGTTGTTCCCTTTCTTCAGATTGAAAATGGCCCAGTTTATTAGAAAAATCCTGCTCATTTTTTCCGCCCTGGACTGCTCCAATCAGACGTGTCCGCCTAGCCTCCCTCAGCTGTTCATCAGAGTACGTTAGATATGCCTTCCCTGTCAACACTCCCTTGCTTAAGGTCATGCTCTCGCTCCCATAGTCATAGTGACCATATGACCATACATACATATGACCTTAGCATCTCTCGTTACTAGGCACACGCCTCTAACCACATAGCAATCTTCATGTTCTAATTCAGGCTCCACTATAACTTCACTTCTGGAAGTCATATTACCTTCTGCAGATCAATGTGTGTCTGCAGATACTTACAAAGATCTATAATTTAGGAGAAGAGTTGCTGAAAAATTAGTTGTTTATGTGCTTGTTACATTCTGAAATTATGTATTAATTATAATTATTTAATGTAATTATTCTTTGTATTTTAGAATTTATTGATTTATGATACTTGAAGTTGCGTAATGATGTATAAAAATCTGAGATCTATAACTGTCACAAAAATAATACTCTCAAATTCTAAAGATTCTATTGGCTGTGTCTATTTAAAATTTTCTAGAAGTGAAGCAATTACCCTAATAATAACCCTAAAAACAAACAATTTTTTAAAGGATGCAAACCTTGAGCTGCTTATATCAGTGACCTCAATTTCTGGTGCTAAATGGGCATGGCTTCGTCTTGGTCTGCATCATTTGGAGCAAGATAATCCTAATGAAGCTATCAAGTGTTTACAGTCAGCTATTCGTTCTGACCCAAGTGACAGGTAAACAATTGATACTTCTGAATTATATTAATCCTTGTAAGAGAGAGTTTCATTATTCTGTTTATGAGAAGGCCACATGCAAGGAGGTGGTCATTCATATTTGGAAAAATAAAAAGAGCCATATTATGGTAAATATTAAAATTTATGGAAGGACAATGAAATAATTAATTTTGAAAGTTCACCTGGTTTGATGTTGGTTGTGTTTGGTATGGGCTAATTGTGAAAAACTCTTTGATAATGATAAGAACTGAACTTAGGGTGTAATTAATTTTGCCAGATAAGTTTCTTTAACCACTTCCCTGTCGCCAAAGAGCATACAAGTCAAGATTGGTGATTCCTTTTCTGATGCAGACTTGTCCTACCCAAAAATTTCATCTTCAAGCCGAATATACTTGTTGGCTCAAAGTAGTTCTACCGCTGGATGTCGCATACTCAGGGTATTGAGCGGATATTTTTACTCAAAGGAGTATAGGCACTCTGTTATTCAGATTTTATCCTGTTTGTAGCAAAATACATTTTCTTGAATTAAAGAGGAAATTCATCTTCAATTGACAACTTTACCTATCACATGATATGGTAATTGTAATATTTCCAGTTTTCCAATAGTCAAAATTGTCAAAAATAAGGCTAAGGATAAAAAAACTGTAATCTTAAAAAAATGGGGACTGAGTACATCTTTTTAAATTCACTAAAATAAAAAGAAAATTAAATAAAAAATGACATTTTCTGAAGAAATTTTTAAAAATAATGAGTCAGGGAAGTAGTTAAATACAGTGATTATATACATATAAATATTCACTGTGATACAGTGAAGATCACCTTATCTCATTTGTAAACGTAAAACTGAGTATTTATTGTCCTTACAAGTGTTTTATGGATTCCTAACATAAAGTTAAAAGCAATGAAATATAAGAAAGAAGTCTATCTTTCTCAATTTAATTCTTTTATTTTATTCTGGCATCTGGTATAGAAATAATAAATGTTTAGCTAATCTAAAACCTCTTCATTTACCGGCATGGAAATAAATTATGAATATGATCACTTAACAGTATGTATATACTTAGCTGAAACCAGTTCTTTATTATAAAAAGTGGAAAAAAGATAATTTTTCCAACTTCCTAATCTATTTTTAGCTTTTCGTCAAGGCTTATGCATTTTCATTAACCCTATTCACTTATTGGCTTACCCAGAAATATTTATTGCCTATTTTATTTTTAGACTTAAGAAATATTCCAGAAATAGTTTAATAAAAATCAATGTAATAGTCATAGAGTTTTGAATATCTAGAGTTACTTATTCATGATTAAAATATAAATGAATAATCTGTTGAAATTCTCTTTATATACTTTTCATAATTGGTTTTATATTCATGTTCATTGTTCTTTTCCACTTCAATATTATGTATTTTCTGCTTTAACTCTGTGATTTTTTGCCACAAATCTTTAGACATTGCTGGGAAAGCTTGGCTGATGCATACCTTGCCCGTGGATCATTTCTAACAGCTCTCAAATCTTACCAAAGAGTAACTGAGTTGGATCCTTCCGCAGTCTACCCATACTTTCAAATTGCTAGCATCAAACATGTAAGTCATACCTCAAAAACTTGAATTTAAAATATTTTAAATTTTAATGTAATTTGTAATATTTAAACTATAATTTAAATCATATAAATTCTGCACAAATGGGAATAATTTATGTATCGTACTTCCATTTTTCTCGTAGAAAATCCATTAGCAATTTGTATGGTAGGCAGCTATTCGCGTTGCAAGGCTATTACAATGAAATAATATATACTATCTACGTTACTTTCATTCAGTAAATAAGAAAATACATCATCACCTTACCTTTTCAGTTAGGAGTAAGATATGCTAAATTATGTGTTATTCAACACTTTGCATCTCAAAATCTCTAAGAGAGTGCATATTCAACTGAAGAAGACCTAAAAATGACATTGTCTTGTCAAAGACATAAAATAAATTGAAATTTTGAAAATATATGACATTTGTAATCAAAGTCAAAACATATGCTACGTACTAATCTCATTTTATTCCCTTTATTTTAACTTGTTTTTTTTTCTCCTCATTGGAACTTAAAGGTATTAGGTAGTTATGAAGAATCATTGGAAGACTTTGAGAAATTATTGGAATTGAATGCAGATTATCTACCAGCTTTGAAAGGCATAGGAGAAACATATTTGAGCTTGGCAAGGGTATACCTGTCTCGGCAACTAAATGGGCTTGCAAGGGACATGTGTGAAAAGGCTGTGTCTCATTTGACCAAGTGAGTTTTGCAGTTATATATAATAGATACAAGTATAAGTAAGCTTCTTACAACAATCAGTTTCTATCAGTATTTCTATTAATGATTTTATGAAGTTTCTCTAGAGTTTAATGCTCACACACTGCTCAACCTAAATTAAAAGAGTTTATGTCCGTATATTTCAAATGAAGTTGAACAGAAGTGAAAAAATAGCGACATGACTGGGACTCGAACCCAGATCTCCCACTTGCCGGGCAGGTATGCTGACCACTACACTACCATGACGAAGTAATACACCCAAAATCCTTTCCATTTCAAATGAAGTTATCGACATCACATGCACTTCCTATTTCATTCTTCTCCTCAAGGCATCCAACCAAAGATTCCGTTCAAATTTCAAGCATATTATTTTCTATAATCAGACAAGTATCAACTCTTGAAAAATATCCTCTAAATTTCAAGGTTAGGTCCTTTTGGAATTTCCTCAAATTATGTTCTGATTTTACCACATTTTCATTTAGAAGATTAAGTAAACGACCCGCTAATATATATATATCTATTATATATAGATGCTTCGGGAATATATATATATATACAAGAGTTTGTCCATATATTTCAAATGAAGTTGAACAGAAGTGAAAAAATAGCGACATGACTGGGACTCGAACCCAGGTCTCCCACTATATATATATATATATATATATAAATTAATAAAATGTAAGATTTTTCGAAATATTATTCTGGAAGGCCATGCTAATCATAACGTAAAGGACATTTTTGCAGCGAGCGTTGCATTGATTTCGATTTCCCATGCATTTCTTCCCACAGTATTGTTACTGCCCTGGCGTCGAACCAAGGCCATCCTACGAAAATTACTGTTATCTTCCGCTTGAATATGATTGACTTTATAAACACTCCAAATTTCAAAAAGAAATTCATTCAGGAAGTACCTCAAAATGTGTCCTAAGTTCCCTATGCATTTCAAATGGAGATGTAGTTAACCCCCCCTAGCATTGAACCAACGACCTTTTACGACTATGAAATCAATGTGAGAAGGCGTGACTTCGTGGAATGCCATAGTAATAAAAATAACTTAGTAAATTTCCACAGAAAAATTGTTATATTTGCAACCGGTTTCGTAATATAAAATTACATCCTCAGGCAAGGAATGGTGTTTTGTTAGGGATTATATAGGTTTGTTGGAGAGGGAGGGAGGGTAGAGGGGAAGGGAGGCGTGGGTGCATCATGGGAATATTTTGTAAGGTAAGGAAAGAAGGGGTGAAGGGTTTTGAAACAATGTTTCGTTTGTGAGGTTTTGTTGGGGAAAACCCCTAATTTCCACTTCTTCGAGTAAGTCCAGTCTTCGGGAGTTCTCTTCCTGGTGGAGCCGGCGAGGTTTGAAGTTGCTCCTATGGTTCTTCTCCAGCAGGTGTAGGGCGAAGCTCGAAAAAGGTGGCTGTCCTCTTTTGAGCCGGTAATCCCTCTGGTGTTCTGCCGCCCTGATACGGAGGCTTCTTCCACTTCTTCCCACGTATTTCATAGGGCAATTGGAACAGGAGAGTTCGTACACCCCGCTGGTTGATTCTATTGCCCTCTTATCTTTGGAGTTCCCCAACAATGTATGAAGATTGTTCGGGGAACGAAACGCCGGTCTAATGTGTTCTGGGAACACGTTATTGAGTTGATATGAAACTTTCCCCAGGAAGGGCATTTGTCGCCAGGTAACGGGTGTCTTCTCAGCGGGAAGGAGGCCGGGGGTGATCGCTTTGGCGGCTTGTTTTCGTTGTCTCTTGGTGAGGAGCTTTTTCACAAGGGCAACGCTGTAGCCGTTGGTTATGGCTATTGAATTAATAATTTTAAGTTCCTCTTCAAATTTCTCTTTGGAGAGGGGGATGGTTAGGAGACGATTCAGCATCGAATTGAAGGCGGCAAGTTTATGGGAGTAATGGTGGAAAGATGAATTTTGAAGCACTTGGTCCGTGTCTTCAGGTTTCCGGTAGATACTGAAGCTAGGTCTTCCGTCCTTAAGAGATATACAGATATCTAAGAAGTTAATGTTTTGGTTGTCCCCTTTCTCCATTGTGAATTCCAGATTTTTATGGAGTGAATTTAATTTTTTTAAGAGATTATTCAGTTGTCTTTCGCTGCCTCCTCAGACACAGAGAATATCATCTACGTATCTCTTCCAATAAATGATTGATTTAACCAGTCCTTCATCCGATCGGAACAGTTCTTTTTCTACAGAGTCCATAAATATATCCGCCTGGATGGGTGACAATGGCGACCCCATGGCTAAGCCATCCTTTTGCTGGTAGAAACCACTGTTAAATACGAAATAGTTTTGCTTGAGGCATACTTCAGTTAAGCTTACTATGTCCTCTTTTGTTTTTTGTCTACTTTTTCAGAGGAGAGGAGATTTTCTAGTTACGTTACGGCCTCTTGTATCGGTATAGAGGTAAAAAGATTTTTAACATCAAAGCTGACTATAGTTACAGTTTTTGGGAAGATTCTTTTTGCTAGGTCTGTTGCCAAATCTGATGAATTCTTTATGCCGTATTTTGGGGTGAAGTTCGTTATTTGACGGATTAAATTGTTTAGTTTAAATGCTAGTTTATGGGCTGGTGAGGAGATTCCTGACACTATTGGTCTCACTGGATGGTTGGTTTTATGAAGTTTAGGCAGCCCATAAAATCTTGGTGGGAGGGGGTTCATTGGTAATATGAAATATTTTTCTTTTCCCGAAAACAAATTGCTTTCTTTAAGGGAATTCTTCACTAAAGAATGAAATTTGGTAGTGGGGTCTTTTTTAATTATTTCTATATTGTTTTCAACGAAAAAAGAGGAACATTTTTCTAGATAGGTATTTTTGTCTATTAGTACCGCGCACTGGCCTTTGTCGGCTTTCGTTAGGATCAAATTGTTTTCGTTAATGAAATTTCTTGCTGTAGCGATATTACACGGTAAATTTATCTGGGCTCTTGAGGAACATTTCACAGAATCACTGATTATGTCGCAGCACTTTTGTTTAATCGAGTGTCGATCACCGATCGCTAATTCACAGTCCACCACGAGATTTGTCACTAAATTTCGGTTGATTCTAGGTTGTGGGCAGAATTTAAGTCCTAGGGAGAGTAAATTGTTGATGTTTTCGGGAATCTCAATATTGGAGAGATTGGACACTCTTGGGTGGAATTTATTTCACACTATTCTCGGGGGGCTACCCACTGGATGAATATTTTCGTGAGGCCGACGAAGGATTTCGAGTTTTTTGTTGAGGACAGTTCGTTTCTTGAAGGAAAATTGACTTACTTTGGTTCTAATAAGGTCGTCGATGGTCAGCCATTCTACGTAGTGAAGATTCTGACTCAGCTCCGTGCTCAGTAAATATAGGTAGTGGGGGAGAGAATCTCTCCTTGAAAACCAGATCTTCCGTTCCGTCTTGAGCCATGCTATTTTTTTTCACTCCTGATGGCTTGGCTTGCTTCTGGTGTCGAGGATGATGTTTTCAGATCGAGGAATTTCAGGAAAACTCCGGACTTTAGACACATACTGATGAAGTAGATATTAAGAGAAGCTGCTGCGTCCTTTATGGAATATTTGCGGTATAGTTTTGCCTTTGTTGCTATACTAGCGTTAATAATGAAATCAATGTGAGAAGGCGTGACTTCGTGGAATGCCATAGTAATAAAAATAACTTAGTAAATTTCCACAGAAAAATTGTTATATTTGAGGATGTAATTTTATATTACGAAACCGGTTGCAAATATAACAATTTTTCTAAACAATTCTAAACCTCTGCGCTGTTGGGAAGTGTCATAAAAAGCTTTCGGAAATATGGCCAATGTATTTTAAACGGGAAAAATCAAGATAACGGGTCGCTCTGGAATCGAACCCGCGATACATGGGCAAATGTTGATTTTTTTCAAAGTACAATGTATGCATATCTATCGTTGCTGATTTTCTCAGAATTATATTTTGTATGTATCTATATTTGTAGAAGGTTTGAATGATCTATGAACGATATTAAGGGAGCTACGATTTTTCAAAATTTGAAAATATTTCACCCCCTGGCATCGAACCCATGACCATTTGCAGCTAAATTATACCATTTTTCCGTAGGTATATATAATAGCAATAGCTCCATGAAATCTTATCTTTCTAACTTAATGGGAATTATTTTTAAAAATTATTTGAAAAACGGCCCCATGCATTCTTACGGGGGAAAGTCGATTTTTAGGGCCTCCTAGAATTGAACCCATGATAGGTAGGGGTGGTTTTCGATTTTTTCTTTGGTGAGATATAGTGGGCCATTGCGTAAAAAAATTGGCAACTCTGTGACCAAAGCGCTTTGGGCCTGACATTTATATCCTGTATATCTATTATATATCCCCCCAAAGGATCTATATATAATAGATATATTATATAAGATATATCTCCTCCTATACAAATAGCTGCTAGAATAAAAGCTAGAATATAAATTCACAGCCTGAATTACAGGATTCGTGGGTTTACTGGTCTGTTATATATTTATGAATGTATTACAATTATATATTATTTCCTTTTTAGATATATAGTGAAATCAATGTGAGACGGCATGACTTTGTGGAATGCCATATGAATAAAAACAACTTTGTAAATTTCCACAGAAATAGCAATTATAATATGCCAATTTTCTGTGGAAATTTACAAATTTCTTTTTATTATTATTGTTTGATATATGTTTATATTTACATATATACATTATTAGTAAGGGTTTATTCATCATAGTTTTACAGTATAATGTCTGTGTTCTCCAGTTGATTCCCAGTGTTACAGTATGGTATGTATCCTCTAATTTTCAGAGCTGCTAAACAGTGTGATTTTTCATGTGTTTGGAAACTGATGGGAGATTCATGCACCTTGTTGGCTACATTACCTAAAACGGAAGCTTATCTAGAAGTTCATCCTCGGCTAATGAATAATGAAGATTGGGAAAGAGACTTTGTAAAAATTTCTAAATCTGAGGTCTTGGAATTAGGGGCCAGGTAAGCAAGTGCTTATAATTTCATTTGAAAATTGAGTTTTGGCATTTTCAGCTCTAATCTCTCATATTTATATATGCATTTGTATTTAATTGTGATGCTCTTACAATGACTGAAAGTAAGTTTTGAAAGGAGAATAATTGTTAACTCACAGCTGTTTAAATTGGCAACCAAATGCCATTATTCTTCAAAGTGCAAATCATGCGTTTATTTTGCATATGTTATGAAGAAAAGAGAATTTATTTGCCAAATTTTATAAAGTTGTGAATTAAACAGAAATTGCATGTATGCTTGTTATCTGTTGTCTATGGAACTTCTATAATGTGAGCTATTTTGTTGTTCAAAATTACTGTGGGTCAGTGTTTGAGAACATACTGTTTGATTTAAATTTTTTAAAGAAAGCTCAGCATAATTTAATAGAAATACATCATATTTCTTAAATATTTTGATTTTATTACTTTTTATTTAAATTAGCATTGATTAATTGCATGTTACGCATGCATTTTTGATGTTGTTTAATTTTCAGCCTTCAGTTATTTTAACTTTGTCAAAAATTTCCTGCTATGTATTCTAATGTAAATAGAAACTTATGATGATTTTACAATTGTCAAAACCTTTTAACTGAAAACTTTTTTAAGACTATTTTTAACTACTGTTTGGTAATTCAGGAATATGTTTAAATGTTTTATTGCTTTATTGAGTGCTTTGTTGGGACCTGTACCTATTATATGTAGACACTTGGGGGGGGGGGGGGGGAGGCACCAGTAAAGGTGCGCTTGCTGACAGCAAGTAATCGGAAAATATATCTATTAATGAAAAATAATATTTTTCGGGAGGTTATTCTACTTACCCATTGCTAAAGATAAACTAAATGAAATTACCGGAGCGCATGTGCACATTGACTTAACATCCCCTGCATTTCTTACGGCAGAATTATTCCCGGCCCAGCATCGAACCAAGGCCAACCTACGAAAATCACTGTCATCTTTCGCTTGAGTTTGATTATCTTTATACTCACTCCAAATTTCAAATGTAAATACCATAAGGAAGTACCTCAAAATGCGTTCTTATTTCCCTATGCATTTCTTAAGAAGATATTGTTAACGGCCCCTAGAATCGAACCAACGACCATTTACGACATAATTACGGTCGCTTTTAAGTGAAAATGGTCCCTTTTATGGCTGTGTTAAATTCTGAACCTCTGGGCGGTTGGGAAGTGTCATAAAAAGCTTTCGGAAATATGGCCAATGTATTTTAAACGGGAAAAATCGAGATTACGGGACGCTCTGGAATCGAACCCATGACACATAGGCAATTGCTGATTATTTTAAAGTACTCTATGTTTGTATCTATACGTGTAGAAAGTTTGAATGATCTATGTATCATATTATGAGAGCTACGATTTTTCAAAATTTGAAAAATTTTCACCTCCTGGCATCGAACCAATGACCAGTTGTACGTAAACAATAGCATTTTTCCGTAGATATATATAATAGCAATAGCTACACGAAATATTATCTTTCTAGCGTAATGGGATGTATTTTTTTAAATAATTTGAAAAACGGCCCCATGCATTCTTACGGGGGAAAGTCAATTTTTGGGGCCTCCTAGAATCGAACCCATGATAGTTAGAGTGGATTTCCCAATTTTTCCTGAGTGAGATTTAGTGGGCCATTACGTAAAAAAATCGGCGGCTCCGTGGCCGAAGCGGTTTGAGCCTGACATTAATATCCTATATATATGTTATATATATCCCCCCGAAGCGTCTATATATAATAGATATGTTATATATATATATATATATATACGAGTAAAGGTGCGCTTGCTTACAGCAAGCAATGCAATAATTTATCTTTAGTAAATAATAAAATTTTTCGAAAGATTACTCTGCTCAAACGTTGCTAAACATAAAGTAAAGGACATTAAAGCAGCTGACAATGCACTGATCTCGATTTCCGATGAATTTCTTTCGGCAGCTAAAATCCCGCCCCGGCGTCGAACCAAGGTCATCCTGCTAAAATTTCTGTAATCTTTCGCTTGAGTATGGTGGACTTTATAAACACCCCGAATTGCAAAAGGAAATTCATTCAGGAAGTACCTTAAAATGAGTCCTAAATTCCCTATGTATTTCACATGGAGAATTAACTAACGCCCCCTAGCATCGAACCAACGACCTTTTACGACTATCTTAGGATAGCTTTCAAATTAGAATGGTCATCTTAATGGCTGTGTGAAATTTTGAACCTCTGCGCGGTTGGGAAGTGTTGTAAAAAGCATTCGGAAATATGGCCAATGTATTTTAAACGGGATAAACCGAGATTACGGGTCGCTCTGGAATCGAATCCGTGATACATATGCAAATGCTGATTTTTTCCAAGTACATTTTGTATGTATCTATATTTGTAGAAGGTTTGAATGATCTATGTATCATATTAAGAGAGCTACGTTTTTTCGAAATTTGAAACTTTTTCACCTCCTGGCATTGAACCCATGTCCGGTTGGACGTAAGCAATAGCAGTTTTCCGTAGATATATATAGTAGAAATAGCTACATGGAATCTTATCCTTCTAGGTTAATGGGAAGTATTTTTAAAATCATTTGAAAAACGGCCCAATGCATTCTTAATGGGGAAAATTAGGATAGCTTTCAAATAAGAATGGTCCACTCAATGGCTGTGTGAAATTTTGAACCTTGAAGCTATCCTAAGATTATCGTAAAAGGTCGTTGGTTCGATTCTAGGGGGCGTTAACAATAACTTTGTAAGAAATGCATAGGGAATTAAGGAGTCATTTTGAGGCACTTCCTGAATGAATTTCCTTTTGAAATTCGGGGTGTTTTTAAAGTCAAACATACTCAAGCGAAAAATTACAGTGATTTTAGCAGGATGATCTTGGTTCGAAGCAGGGTTGGGAATTATGCTGCCGAAAGAAATGCATCGGAAATCGAATTCAGTGCATTGCCAGCTGCGTTAATGTCCTTTACTTTATGTTCATCAACGTTTGAGCAGAGTAATCTTCGAAAAATTTATTTTTCACTAAAGATAAATCATTGCATTGCTTGCTGTCAGCAAGCACACCTTTACTCGTATAGATAACAAGGGGTTAAAAAAAATTTGAGGATACAATTGTCTGGCCCAAACTGCTGAGGCCACGGGCTCGCCGATTTTTTTGTGTAATGGCCAACTGAAATTAACCCAGGAAAAAATCTAAAACCCTCTCTACCTATCATGGGTTCGATTCTGGGAGGCCCCAAAGTCGGATTTTTCTCCATAAGAATGCATGGAGTCGATTTTTGACAATTAAAAAAAAATACTTTCCGGGAACGTAGTACAACGAAGTTTCATGTGGCTATAGAAAATATACACTTTTACACTAAAGTGTTATCAATTATTCACAACAGATCATGGGTTCGATGCCAGGGGATGAAATATTTTGAAATTTTAAAAAATCGTAGCTCTCTCACTATGATACTTAGATCATTCAAACTTTCTATACTTATAGATACGTACATATTGTACTTTGAAAAAAATCAACATTTCCCTATGTGCCATTGGTTTGATTCCAGAGCGACCCGTAATCTCGATTTTTCCCGTTTAAAATACATTGACCATATTTCAGAAAGCATTTTATGACACATCCCGACCGCGCAGAGGGTCAAAATTTCACACAGCCATAAAAGGGACCATTTTCAAATAAACGAATTCCAATGATTGCCGTAAATGGTCGTTGGTTCGATTCTAGGGGGCGTTAACAATAACTTCCTAAGAAATGCTTAGGGAGTAAAGGACTCATTTTAAGGTACTTCCTGAACGAATTTCCTTTTGAAATTCAGGATGTTTATAAAGTCAACCATACTCAAGAAAAAAATTACAGTGATTTTAGCAGGATGACCTTGGTTTGACGCCGGGGCGGGAATTATGCTGCCAAAAGAAATACATCGGAAATCGAATTCAGTGCCTTTTCAGCTGCGTTAATGTCCTTTACTTTACGTTCATCAACGTTTGAGTAGATTAATCGTTCGAAAAATTTTATTTTTCACTAAAGATAAATTATTGCATTGCTTGCTGTCAGCAAGCACACCTTTACTCGTATATATATATCTATTATATATAGACGCTTCGGGGGGATATATATAACATATATATATATATAGGATATTAATGTCAGGCCCAAACCGCTTTGGCCACGGAGCCGCCGATTATTTTCCGTAATGGCCAACTAAATCTCACCTAGGAAAAATTGGGAAACCGACCCTACCTATCATGGGTTCAATTCCAGAAGGCCTCAAAAATCGATTTTCCCCATTAAGAATGCATTGGGCCGTTTTTCAAATGATTTTAAAAATACTTCCCATTAACCTAGAAGGATAAGATTTCATGTAGCTATTGCTACTATACATATCTACGGAAAAATGCTATTGCTTACGTCCAACCGTTCATGGGTTCGATGCCAGGAGGTGAAATACTTTCGGACTTTGAAAAATCGTAGCTCTATAAATATGAAATATAGATCATTCAAACTTTTTACACGTATAGATACGTATATAATGTACTTTGCAAAAAATTAACAGTTGCCTATGTGACACGGGTTCGATTCCAGAGCGTCCCGTAATCTCGATTTTCCCCGTTAAGAATGCATTGGGCCGTTTTTCAAATAATTTTAAAAATACTTCCCATTAACCTAGAAGGATGAGATTTCATGGGACTATTGCTATTATATATATCTACGGAAAAATGCTATTGCTTAGGTTAAAATCGGTCATGGGTTCGATGCCAGGAGGTGAAATATTTTCAAATTTTGAAAAATCGTAGCTCTTTTTATGTGATACACAGATCATTTAAACTTTCAACACAAATAGATACGTATATATTGTACACAGTAAAAAATAAACAAGTGCCTAGGTGGCACGGGTTCGATTCCAGATCGACCCGTAATCTGGATTTTTCCCGTTTAAAATACATTGGTCATATTTCCGAATGCTTTTTACAACACTTCCCAACCGCGCAGAGGTTCAAAATTTCACACAGCCATTAAGATGACCATTCTAATTTGAAAGCTATCCTAAGATAGTCGTAAAAGGTCGTTGGTTCGATGCTAGGGGGCGATAACTATATCTGCATATGAAATGCATAGGGAATTTAGACTCATTTTAAGGTACTTCCTGAATGAATTTCCTTTAGCAATTCAGGGTGTTTATTAAGTCCACCACACTCAAGCGAAAGATTACAGTAATTTTAGCAGATTGACCTTGGTTCGACGCCGGGGCGGGAATAATGCTGCCGTAAGAAGTGCATGGGAAATCGAAATTCATGCAAAGCTCGCTGCGAAAATGTCCATTTACGTTATGTTTAGCAACGTTTGAGCAAAGTAATCTTTCGAAAAATTTTATTTTTCGCTAAAGATACATTATTACATTGCTTGCTGTAAGCAAACACACCTTTACTCGTATATATATACGAGTAAAGGTGTGCTTGCTGACAGCAAGCAATGCAATAATTTATCTTTAGTAAAAAATAAAATTTTAAACATAAAGTAAAGGACCTTAACGCAGCTGAAAATGCACCGAATTCGATTTCCCATGCATTTCTTTCGGCAGAATTATTCCCGCCCCGGCGTCGAACCAAGGTCATCCTGCTAAAATTACTGCAATCTTTCGCTTGAGTATGGTGGACTTTATAAACACCCCGAATTTCAAAAGGAAATTCACTCAGGAAGTACCTCAAAATGTGTCCTAAATTCCCTATACATTTCAAAAGGAGATATAGTTAACGCCCCCTAGCATCGAACCAACGACCTTTTACTACTATCTTAGGATAGCTTTTACATGAGAATTGTCCCCTTAATGGCTGTGTGAAATTTTGAACCTCTGCGCGGTTGGGAAGTGTTATAAAAAGCATTCAGAACTATAGCCAATGTATTTTAAACGGGAAAAATCGAGATTACGGGTCGCTCTGGAATCGAACCCGTGACACGTAGGCAAGTATTGATTTTTTTTGAAGTATATTATATACATACCTATAAGTGTAAAAAATTTGAATGATCTATGTAACATATTAGGAGAGCTACGATTTTTCGAAATTTGAAAATATTTCACCTCCTGGCATCGAACCCATGACCGGTTGTACGTAAAAAATAGCATTTTTCCGTAGATATATATGATAGCAATAGCCACACGAAATCTCATTGTTCTAGCATAATTGAAAGTATTTTTAAAAATTATTTGAAAAACGGCCCCATGCATTCTTACGGGGGAAAGTCGATTTTTGGGACCTCCTAGAATCGAACCCATGATAGGTAGGGTGGATTTCCCAATTTTTCCTGAGTGAGATTAAGTGGGCCATTACGTAAAAAAATCGGCGGCTCCGTGGCCCGAGCGGTTTGGGCCTGACATTAATATCCTATATATATGAATATATATCTATTATATATAGACGCTTCGGGGGGATATATATATATACGAGTAAAGGTGCGCTTGCTTACAGCAAGCAATGCAATAATTTATCTTTAGTGAATAATAAATTTTTTCGAAAGATTATTTTGCTCAAACGTTGCTAAACATAAAGTAAAGGGCATTTGCGCAGCTGAAAATGCACTGAATATAATTTCCGATGCATTTCTTTCGACAGCTAAATTCCGCCCCGGCGTCGAACCAAGGTCATCCTGCTAAAATCACTGTAATTTTTCGCTTGAGTATGGTGGACTTTATAAACACCCCTAATTGCAAAAGGAAATTCATTCAGGAAGTACCTTAAAATGAGTCCTAAATTCCCTACGTATTTCACATGGAGAATCAATTAACGCCCCCTAGCATCGAACCAACGACCTTTTACGACTATCTTAGGATAGCTTTTATATGAGAACTGTCCCCTTAATGGCTGTGTGAAATTTTGAACTTCTGCGCTGTTGGGAAGTGTCATAAAAAGCTTTCGCAAATATGGCCAATGCATTTTAAACGGGAAAAATCCAGATTACGGGTCGCTCTGGAATCGAACCCGTGATACATAGGCAAGAACTGATTTTATTTCTAATTACCTTTTGTGTGTATCTATATTTGTAGAAGGTTTGAATGATCTATGTACGATAGTAAGGGAGCTACGATTTTTCAAAATCTGAAAATATTTCACCTCCTGGCATCGAACCCATGACCAGTTGTACGTATAAAATAGCATTTTCTCGTAGAAATGCATGATGACTATAGCGCTATGAAATCTCATTGTTCGAGCTTAATGGGAAGTATTTTTAAAATTATTTGAAAAACGGCCCCATGCATTCTTAATGGGGAAAATCGAGATTACGGGACGCTCTGGAATCGAACCCCTGACACATAGGCAAGTATTGATTTTTTTCGACGTATATAATAAACTTACCTGTAAGTGTAAAAAATTTGAATGCTCTTTGTATTATATTAAGAGAGCTACGATTTTTCGAAATTTGAAAATATTTCACCTCCTGGCATCGAACCCGTGACTGGTTGCGCGTAAGAAATAGCAT
Organism: Pantala flavescens; assembly: GCA_020796165.1. Lineage (NCBI taxonomy): Eukaryota > Metazoa > Arthropoda > Insecta > Odonata > Libellulidae > Pantala > Pantala flavescens. The sequence goes on along the minus strand of CM036879.1, from coordinate 66,115,388 downwards.
TTTTGCGTAGATATATATAATTGCAATAGCCATATGAAATTTCATTATTCTATCTTAATGGAAAGTATTTTTTTATATTGTTTGAAAAACTGCCCCATGCATTCTTACGGGGGAAAGTCGATTTTTGGGGCCTCCTTGAATCGAACCCATGATAGGTAGAGTAGATTTCTCAATTTCTCCTGAGTGAGATTTAGTGGGCCATTACGTAAAAAAATCGGCGGCTCCGTGGCCGAAGCGGTTTGGGCCTGACATTAATATCCTATATATATATATATATATATGTTATATATATATATCCCCCCGAAGCGTCTATATGTATAGATATAACATATATATATATATATATAGGATATTAATGTCAGGCCCATACCGCTTCGGCCACGGAGGCGCCGATTTTTTTCCGTAATGCCCCACTAAATCTCACTCAGGAAAAATTGGGAAATCCACCCTACCTATCATGGGTTCGATTCTAGGAGGCCCCAAAAATCGACTTTCCCCATTTAGAATGCATTGGGCCGTTTTTCAAATGATTTTAAAAATACTTCCCATTAACCTAGAAGGATAAGATTTCATGTAGCTATTGCTACCATATATGTCTACGGAAATATGCTATTGATTACGTCCAACCGGTCATGGGTTCGATACCAGGAGGTGAAATATTTCCAAATTTTGAAAAATCGTAGCTCTTTTAATATGATACATAGGGCATTTAAATTTTTTACACTTATAGGTAAGTATATTATATACCTAGAAAAAAATCAACAGTAGCCCACGTGTCACGAGTTCGATTCCAGAGCGTCCCGTAATCTCGATTTTCCCCGTTAGGAATGCATGGAGCCGTTTTTCAAATAATTTAAAAAATACTTCCCATTAAGTTAAAAGAATAAGATTTCATGCAGCTATTGCTAATATATATGTCTACGGAAAAATGTAGTATTTTACGTACAATCGGTCCTGGGTTCGATGACAGGAGGTGAAATATTTTCAGATTTTGAAAAATCGTAGCTCCCTTAATATCGTACATAGATCATTCAAACCTTCTAAAAATATAGATACGTACAAAATGTAATTCGGAAAAAATCAGCACTTGCCTATGTATCACGGGTTCGATTCCAGAGTGACCCGTAATCTCGATTTTTCCCGTTTAAAATACATTGGTCATATTTCCGAAAGCTTTTTATGACATTCCCCAACCGCGCAGAGTTTCAAAATTTCACACAGCCATTGAAGGGACCATTCTTACATTAAAGCAAACGTAATTATGTCCTTAAAGATCGTTGGTTCGATGCTAGGGGGCGTTAACTATATTTCCATTTGAAATGCATAGGGAATTTAGGACACATTTTGAGGTACTTCCTGAATGAATTTCCTTTTGAAATTTGGAATATTTATAAAGTCAATCATACTCGAGCCAATAATGAGAGTATATTTCGTTGGAGTCCTTGGTTCTATGCCAGGGCGGTAATAATGCTGCAGTAAGAAATGCTTGGGAAATTGGAATCAATGCATTGCTCGCTGCGAAAACGCCCTTTACTTTACGTTTAGAATGGTCATTCAGAATAATATACCGAAAAATTTTTCACTATTATTAAAATATATATTATTACATTGCTTGCTGTAAGCAAGCGCACCTTTACTCGTATGTTATATATATCCCCCCGAAGCGTCTATATGTATAGATATATATATATAGGATATTAATGTCAGGCCCAAACCGCTTTGGCCACGGAGCCGCCGATTTTTTTACGTAATGGCCAACTAAATCTCACTTAGGAAAAATTGGGAAACCGACCCTACCTATCATGGGTTCGATTCTAGGTGGCCCCAAAAATCAATTTTCCCCATTAAGAATGCATTGGGCCGTTTTTCAAATGATTTTAAAAATACTTCCCATTTACCTAGAAAGATAAGATTTCAGGTAGCTATTGCTACTATATATATCTACGGAAAAATGCTATTGCTTACGTCCAACCGGTCATGGGTTCGATGCCAGGAGGTGAAATACTTTCGGATTTTGAAAAATCGTAGCTCTATAAATATGATATATAGATCCCTGAAACTTTTTACGCGTATAGATACGTGCATAGTGTACTTTGAAAAAAATTAACAGTTGCCTATGTGTCACGGGTTCGATTCCAGAGTGTCCCGTAATCTCGATTTTCCCCATTTAGAATGCATTGGGCCGTTTTTCAAATGATTTTAAAAATACTTTCCATTAACCTAGATAGATAAGATTTCATGTAGCTATTGCTATTATATATATCTACGGAAAAATGCTATCGCTTACGTAAAACTGGTCATGGGTTCGATGCCAGGAGGTGAAATATTTTCGAATTTTAAAAAATCCTAGCTTCCTTAATATGACACTTAGATCATTCACACTTTTTAAACAAATAGATACATATAAAATGTACTTTCAAAAAAATCAACAGTTGCCTATGTGTCAAGGGTTCGATTCCAGAGGGTCCCGTAATCGCGATTTTCCCCGTTAAGAATGCATGGGGCCGTTTTTCAAATACTTTTAAAAATACTTCCAATTGAGTTACAGCGTTAAGATTTCATGTACCTATTGCTTATATATATGTCTACGGAAAAGTGTAGTATTTTACGCACAATCGGTCCTGGGTTCGATGTCAGGAAGTGAAATATTTTTGAATTTTAAAAAATCGTAGCTCTCTTAATATCGTACGTAGAAAATTCAAACTCATAACACAAATGGATAAGTTTATATTGTACTTTAAAAAAAATCAGCATTAGCCTATGTGTCACGGGTTCGATTCCAGAGCGTCCCGTAATCTCGATTTTTCCCGTTTAAAATACATTGGCCATATTTCCGAAAGCTTTTTAAGACACTTCCCGACCGCGCAGAGGTTCAAAATTTCACACATCCATTAAGGGGACAATTCTCATATAAAAGCTATCCTAAGATGGTCGTAAAAGGTCGTTGGTTCGATGCTAGGGGGCGTTAATTAATTCTCCATGTGAAATACATAGGGAATTTAGGACTCATTTTAAGGTACTTCCTGAATGAATTTCCTTTTGCAATTCGGGGTGTTTATAAAGTCCGCCATACTCAAGCGAAAGATTACAGAAATTTTAGCAGGATGACCTTGGTTCGACGCCGGGGCGGGATTTTATCTGCCGAAAGAAATGCATCGGAAATCGTATTCAGTGCATTTTCAGCTGCGTTAATGCCCTTTACTTAATGTTTAGCAAAGTTTGAGCAAAGTAATCTTTCGAAAAATTTTATTATTCACTAAAGATAAATTATTGCATTGCTTGCTGTAAGCAAGCGCACCTTTACTCGTATATATAGGATATTAAAGTCAGGCCCAAACCGCTGGGGCCACGGAGCCGCCGATTTGTTTACGTAATGGCCCACTAAATCTCACTTAGGAAAAATTAGGAAACCGACCCTACCTATCATGAGTTCGATTCTAGGAGGCCCCAAAAATCGATTTTCCCCATTATGAATGCATTGGGCCGTTTTTCCAATGATTTTAAAAATACTTCCCATTAACCTAGAAGAATAAGATTTCATGTAGCTATTGCTACTGTTTATATCTAAGTGCTATAAATATATATAAAAATAAATAAATAAATAAAAAATTAATAAATATAAAAATGCTATATTTTACGCACAACTGGTCATGGGTTCGATGCCAGGAGGTGAAATATTTTCAAATTTCGAAAAATCGTAGCTCTCCTAATATGAGGCATAGATGATTCAAATTTTTTACTCTAATAGATACTTATATAATATACTTCGAAAAAAATCAACACCTTCCTATGTGTCACGGGTTCGATTCCAGTGTGTCCCGTAATCTCGATTTTTCTTTTAAGGAATGCATTGATCATATTTACGAAAGCTTTTTAGGACACTTCCCAACCGCGCTGAGCTTCAAAATTTCAGAGAGACATAAAACTTTTTATATGATACTTAGACCATTCAAACTTTCGACACAAATAGATACGTATATATTGTACTTGTAAAAAAATCAACACTTGCCTAGGTGTTACGGGTTCGATTTCAGAGCGTCCCGAAAACTCGATTTTTCCCGTTTAAAATACATTGACCATATTTCCGAAAGCTTTTTATGACACTCCCCAACCGCCCAGAGGTTCAGAATTTAACACAGCCATAAAAGGGACCATTTTCACTTAAAAGCGACCGTAATTATGTCGTGAATGGTCGTTGGTTCGATGCTAGGGGGCGTTTACTCTGTCTTTTAAGAAATGCATAGGGAAATAAGAACTCATTTTAAGTTACTTCCTGAATGAATTTCCTTTTGAAATTCGGAATATTTATAAAGTCAATCATACTCAAGCCAATAATGACCGTATAATTCGTTGGATGGCCTTAGTTCGACGCCAGGGCGGTAATAATGCTGCGGGAAGAAATGCATGGGAAATCGAAATCAATGCAATGCTCGCTGCGAAAATGTCCTTTACGTTATGTTAAGCATGGCCTTCCAAAATAATATTTCGAAAAATCTTACATTTTATTAAAATATATATTGTTACATTGCTTGCTATAAGCAAGCGCACCTTTACTCGTATATTTATATATATCCCCGAAGCGTCTATATATAATAGATATATGTGAGTAAAGGTTTCTTGCTGACAGCAAGCAATGCTATAATATATCTTTAGTGAAAAATAAAATTTTTCCATAAATCAATTGTAATTTCGAAAGATGACAGTGAATTTCATAGAATGGCCTTGGTTCGATGCCGGGGGTGGGAATAATGCTGCCTTAAGAAATGCATAGGAAATCGAATTCAGTGCATTGTCCGCTGCGATAATGTCTTTTAGTTTATGTTTAGCAGTGTTCGAGCAGAGTAATCTTCCGGAAAAATTTGATTTTTATTAATTATTTTTTATATAAATGTTATATATTAATATTATATATTATTATTTATTATTATACCATTGCTTGCTGTCAGCAAGCATGCCTTAACTTGGATATAATAAAAGATCATTACTATAAAGATGATATAATAACTAAGAAAGAGCAAAAGAGATTTCATTTGCATGGATTGAAAATAATAAGGGTCAAAGTGTTATTCTTATGATATACCACTACTTAGCCAAAACCAATTATAAGAGCAGTTATTTTAAATTAGGATATAATTATAGTCCAGGAGATAGTATGGAAACAATTGGAAAGATTGAAGCTTAAATTTTTGCAAGAAAGGTTTACCTAATTGTATTTCAGTTTTAAAAGAGTTTATAAACTTTGAAGAAATCAAGAAGTGTTTTGACAATTTGTTCTCAGTGATTAAGAAAAAGAGGAATATCAGCAATATTCTTGATAAGTGGATTCATCCTAATAACCTACAGAAACAATGTATATGAAATTCCGAAAAATCTTATTTTTTATTAAAAAATATATTATAGCATTGCTTGCTGTTAGCAAGCACACCTTAACTCGTTAAAGAAATAAATAACCTTTATATCATTGCATTTTGCCACAGGATAATGAAATGCAAAGTGAAGATTGACCTTCAAACAGAATACATTAAGTTGGTGTAATTCTGCAAGAAAGAAGTATGGTTCAAAAAATTTAAAGAGAACAAGAGAATTTTTTGCTAAAAATAGAATTAACAAGGTTGCTCAAAATCAAGAGGAGATTTTGTATTTTGTTTGAATTAGAACTCTAAGCTTTAACTTCCACATACAGGTATTCACTTACATATAATAAGTTAAGAGGTTCTATGAGAAATGGAGAAATGAGGCAATTTACTTGTAATCATAATACAAAAATTATAAATAATGCTATTATAATAATAAATAAAAATAGAAAAAAATAAAAACAAAAAAACTTGCTAATATTGTAGGAATATGTTTTGTTTACACCTATTAACTTTTTCACATTGTGTTTAGTAAAAGTAAATCATTATTTTTGCACCAGCTGGCTTAAGAGGTTTTGATTACTTGACTTGGCACTGTTTGAGCACATATCAATGATGGACATGAATAATGAGAAAAAAATCCATACTCGACAATTTCTCTTCCATAAAGGCAAAAACGAAAGTCAGGCAGCTGAGAATGTTAATACTGTTTATGGTCCTGATACTCTAACAGCCAATCACGCACAATTTTGGTTTCATTGATTTCATTCTGGTAATGTTGATGCACCACACTGTAGAAAGCTGATTGTTGAAAATGTCTATAACATAATTGGAATCGTTGAGTCTGGCCATCATGTAAGCATTGTTTTAATTGCCTAAAAGCAAAACACTGCACAAAAAACAGTTTGGAATTACTTAAAAATGCTGGATACACACACACTGGGGAACGCGTGCCACCCAGCCACACGAGTAAATCAAAAAAAAACCTCATGGATCGAATTTCCATCTGCAAAAAGCTGCTGAATTGCTATAGAATTGACCCATTTATGAAGTAGATGGTGACTGGTGTTGTATAGTGGATCACTTACAGCAACATCAAATGAAAATGGTCGCGATCGAAGGGCATTGAGCACTCACAAAGGTGACCAAGCCAGGATTAACAGCCAGGAAGGTTTTGTTGCGTATTTAGTGAGATTGGCAAGGAATCATCTTCTATGAGCTGCTCCCCTACGGCCAAAATCTTAATTTGGACCTGTATTGTCAACAATTGGACTCTCTGGAAGAAGCGTCCAGCTTTGGCCAACAGGAGAATTGTGTTTCACCAGGGCAATGCCAGACCCAACACATCTTGGTTTATGAGGTTCTTATGCATCCACCTTGTAGTCGGAACCTTGCACCAAGTGATTACTACCTGTTTCTTTCTATAGCGAATGACTTGGTTTTTTAACAATTGGTCTCAAGAGAAGCTTGTAAAAATTGACTGTCCCAATTTTTTAGCAATAGGGAGAATTTCTGTGAGAGTGACATAATGAAATTGCTTTCAAAAGGCAACATGTCATAGAACAAAATGATGCTTATTTGACGTTAATCAGATTATTCTAACATATTTTTTATATTTATTTACACTATTTAAATTTTTAGCTGCATATCCTCATCATTGTCACTACTATGCTACAATTCATATCTACTTCAACTGGAAAGTTTGAATGGTATTATTAAATACTATGAGTGAAATCTTGAAAAGGTCTAGTTTCTTTGATTCTCTTTTATAAATTCCATTGTAAATATCTGATGCAGGAAAAATTTTAAATGTTAAAAAATCATCCTCACTTCAATCATGATGACAAGTTGCAAAATTTATGCCTCATTTTTTAGGTGCTATGGCCATGGGTTGAATTTAATGCCAGAAAATAGTCTACTATGGCATGATCTTGCCGTAAATTATAACTGCCAAGCAAATGCTGCATTAAAAAGGAGAATCAAACGGAATCTACGCTTCCTAGCATTAGATGCAGCCAAGAAGGCAGTCTCCCTTAGCCCTGGAAACACTCAACACTGGAATATATTAGGGATATTATGTGCTGCTGGGGGTAAGTCTAATCCTAATTTTATTTATTTTTAAAAAATCCATCAACGAAACTGAGGATTTACGATGGATTATATACAGTTTCGAGTAAAGGTGTGCTTGCTGACAGCAAGCGATGCTATAATAAATTTTTAATCTAAAATAAGATATTACGGAGGATTACTCAGCTCAAACATTGCTAAACAATAACCTGAAGGACATTATTGCAGCTGACTTTCATCTTTCTAGCTGGTTTTCAAACTTTCTATACGTATAGATACGTTTATATTGTACCTTGGAAAAAATCAGCATTTGCCTACGTGTCACGGGTTCGAATCCAGAGCGTCCCGTAATCTCGATTTTTGTCATAAGGAATAATGCATATTTCCGAAAGCTTTTTATGACACTTCCCATCCGCTCTGAGCTTCAAAATTTCACAGAGACATAAAAGGGACCATTCTCACATAAAACCGACCGTTAATAGTATTGTAAATGGTCGTTGGTTCGATTCGAGGGGGCGCTAACTATAAATTCATAAGAAATGCATAGGGAATTCAGGACTTATTTTCAGGTACTTCCTTAAGGTAATTCCATTTGAAATTTGGAATGTATTTAGAGATAATCGTACTCAAGTGCAAGATGACATAGTTTTTCGCAGAAAATCCTTGGTTCGACGCCAGGCGGTAACAATGCTGCCTTAAGGAAAGTATGGGAAGAACATGTCAAAGAATACATGTGCTATGATAATTTCGTTGAATATATTAAGGAACACGAAAGTTGTCTTTCCATTAAATCTTTTTTTTCATTAAAAGTTTTATTATTACATTGCTTGCTGTAAGCAAGCACACCTTTACTCGTATATATAATAGATATGTTATATCCCCCCATAGGGTCTATATATATATACGAGTAAAGGTGCGCTTGCTTACAGCAAGCAATGCAATAATTTATCTTTAGTGAAAAATAAAATTTTTCGAAAGATTACTCTGCTCAACGTTGCTAAACATTAAGTAAAGGGCATTAACGCAGCTGAAAATGCACTGAATACGATTTCCGATGCATTTCTTTCGGCAGCTAAAATCCCGCCCCGGCGTCGAACCAAGGTCATCCTGCTAAAATTACTGTAATCTTTCGCTTGAGTATGGTGGACTTTATAAACACCCCGAATTGCAAAAGGAAATTAATTCAGGAAGTACCTTAAAATGAGTCCTAAATTCCCTATGTATTTCACATGGAGTATTAATTAACGCCCCCTAGCATCGAACCAACGACCTTTTACGACTATCTTAGGATAGCTTTTATATGAGAACTGTCCCCTTAATGGCTGTGTGAAATTTTGAACCTCTGCGCAGTTGGGAAGTGTTATAATAAGCATTCGGAAATATGGCCAATGTATTTTAAACGGGAAAAATCCAGATTACGGGTCTCTCTGGAATCAAACCCGTGACACATAGGCAAATGTTGATTTTTTTCCAATTACATTTTGTAAATATCTATACGTGTTGAACGTTTGAATGGTCCATGTACGATATTAAGAGAGCTACGATTTTTAAAAATTCAAATATATTTCACCTCCTGGCATCGAACCTAGGACCGATTGTAAAATATTGCATTTTTCCGTCGACATCCATATTAGCAATAGCTACATGAAATCTTATTCTTTTAACTTAATGGGAAGTATTTTTAAAATTATTTGAAAAACGGCCCCATGCATTCTTACGGGGGAAAGTCGATTTTTGGGGCCTCCTAGAATCGAACCAATGATAGGTAGGTTGGATTTCTGAATTTTTCCTGAGTGAGATTTAGTGGGCCATTACGTAAAAAAATCGGCGGCTCCGTGGCCGAAGCGGTTTGGGCCTGACATTAATATCCTATATATATATATATATCCCCCCGAAGCGTCTATATGTATAGATATCCCCCCGAAGCGTCTATATATAATAGATATATCCCCCCGAAGCGTCTATATATAATAGATATATCCCCCCGAAGCGTCTATATATAATAGATATATCCCCCCGAAGCGTCTATATATAATAGATATATATATACAGTAGACTCTCGATAATTCGAACCTCGGTAATTCGAAAACCTCTATAATTCGAAGAAAACCCTCGGTCCCCCGAGAGAACCTCTATAATTCGAAGAAAATCAATGTATTTTAGTCCCCTCGATAATTCGAAGTGAAGCTAGACCGGCCCACTCCACAATTCGAAAAATTATTCATTTCATGGAAAGTGTCGAGGCAATTTTTCCAAGAACTTGTCTCCCTCCAATGTCTATGATTCATGCTACACCACCCCTGAAATGCTTTAGTGCATTTTCAGCCTTAAAATGGACCCTGTACGTTATGTCTTAGTCGCTCACCGAAAAGAAACAAGTCATCGCGGCTGTTGTTATGGAGGAAAAAAGAAGTAACCTGTGTAGCATTTCAGTGCTTACTGCAATGAAAATGGCTCACAAAGCTTGGGAAGGGGTTAGCTCACAGACAATTGCAAATTGTTATAATGCTTGCGGATTCATCAACGATCAGGAATGCAAGGACGGAAATGATGTGGTTCAACAAGATCTGCAAGATGAGGGACCTCTTTTGAGTGCTTGGAACAGACTTCCAGAGGTTCCCATAACTTTCAACGATTATGTTAATATTGACAATAATGTTGCCACAGCGGGTACATTGTCTGATGAAGGCATTATGAAACTGTGGTCAATTGCGGTCAGTCAACAGATTTCTGACAGTGAAGATGAAGACGACGATGTTCCGATGGTGTCTTCTAAGGAAGAAACCTTTTTTTAAGAGGGTTGCGTCGTTTTTTCGAACAGTCTGAAATGGATAACATCCAACCTGGTTGTGTGTTTAAAGCAGTTAGCACTTTGGAAAATGCTGTGGACCAGATTGCAGCCAACCAAGCGACCCAAACAAAAATAACAGATTTTTTAATGAAGAAATGATACAACTTTTTTATAATAAGTAAATTGATCCACATTATTATAATATATATTTTTGTTTCTAGCAGCATTCACAATCTTATACAATGACAAATAAAATGTAACTTTCTTCAATTCGAATTTTTACTTTCAGCCCCTCTTTAATTCGAACTCTCGCTATCTCGAAAAACTCGATAATTCAAATTTTTTGTTTGGTCACTATAAATTCGAATTATCGAGAGTCTACTGTGTATATATATCCCCCCCCGAAGCATCTATATACAATAGATATATACAAAAATATCAGCAGTATAACAATTATGTTATTATATATAATAGCAATATCAAAACAATTATGTTATTATACATAATCATTTGATACAAGTAGATGCATACCTAACTATGCTAACCAAGACCAGTGATTAGGATACATTCAGCTATTGCCCACTTCCCGCAGGGTCTTTGCAATTCAGAATTTTTCAGTCTGAGATTCAGGTAGGATGTGATTATATCCCTTATTTGCAAGTTTAAGTAAAAGTCTTTGTTCACCCTAAAGAAAGATATTTTATAATTATATATGTACACACTTTTGCAGATGTGTACCATTCTGGAGTATAATGTAGACGAAGACGTAATTAACTTCTTCAAAGGAAAATGTAGAATTGAAATGTTTTGAAAAGAATCTTTACTAAATGTCACTGAGCATTACTCAGATGCTGAAGTACTCAGTTTCAGATTCCCTCCTAAGTAGAAGATTTAAGCTAGGATTATGTTCCTTGATAAATTCTTAGGAAGTTCTTGAAAGTCATAACTGGTATACTGCATCCTCCCTACTACTTGGGCTGTTCAGATGTAGTAGGAAAGATTAGGGAAAGTAGTTGGACAAGTTGCTCAAAAATTCATTTTCCCCACAAAGGGTAGATGAAATAAGTAACTGCATGAATAGAGTTATAGTGATTTCATCCCCTGCTGGAAGGCAGCTATTTAGATGTAGGTACCACTAAAGATAAGTGGATATATTTATAATTATACCCACTGTTGAATTTTGTTTCCTTATTTACTAATGAATTGAATTATTCTAAAGAAGAAGTGATTGGTAGATCAAGGAATGTTAGGTTTAAATGGTAAAACACTGTAGGAGATTCAGCCTAGAAGTAATGTTTTTAATTTGAACAACAAACAAGAGTTCTGCATCAATAATAAAGAACAATCCTATGAAGTTCATTTTTTACATATTTTATTCCTCTTTTTAATTAATCAGATTGAACTGGTTAATGATAAAACATTTATCCACGTCCACTATGGCATAAATATTTTTGTTTTTGCATTGTAAAGTAGAATAAATTATATTTTCCTTTAGGGCCGAAAAGTACAGTACTTTTTCCTAGTTTTTCCAATATAACTATAATTATTACATTTCTAATTGAATTCAAATACATCTGGAAAGTGTCATGTAGAAATATTAAAAAACTGCATTACATTTTCTCATCCTTTACACAGTATAATTTCAGTGTATTGAAAAGCATTAGGGTGTTTTTCCCCTACAGTAGGTATTTTCATTTAAAATATATGCTGAACCACGCAAACACTACTGAAATATGCATTTAATAAAATAAATTATGTAACCCCAATGAACAGGGTACAAATAGTTCTCAAGAAGGATGAAAGGAGGTAACAAAATGCATAAAAGGCAATGCAATATGGAACAATTCTCTGTTTATTTATCTCTTGTGAATCAATCAACTTTATCACAACACAATTTGATGAAAAGCAGCTGGCAATGAGCTTTAAATCCCTCTGGTGTCTATTAAAAAAGGAAAGAAATGTACCAGAAAAATGTCAAATACATTATTTCCTGAAGCAAAACAAACCAGTTAAGATATTATACGTGGTCTGTTCAAAACCTGTAGCGAATTTTTAATTTCCGCGTGCTAAGTATGTTTCATTTTTTTTGTAGCGTTATGTTGTTACTTATGTCCTATACTTATGCTGAAAAGGTTGGCCATTTTGAAATTCTTTGATCCATTTTTTGGAATGGACGAAAATCGAAGACGAGCCAAAACACATCCGAGCAAATCAGTTGTTAAAAATTAACTAAACATTCCAAATGGCCGACATTGTCAGAATGAGTAAGGGACATAAGTAACAACATAATGCCACCAAAAGATCAAAAATCGAACATTACGTAGCCTGCGAAAATTCAAAATTCGCAATCCTTTTTGAACAAACCTCGTACATACTTTTTGAAATATTTAAAATGACAATTGAAATTATCAAATCATTCTACATGAGTTAAAAAATATACGCAAAATACAAATGCAGTCAGTTATAGCAAGCTGAATGATAGTGTATGTTAGAGGTAGTAAATCGACTTGCCATACTTTGAGAGTTAAACAGCGATTGAAATCTTAACATTATGAGAATATTGTTTCTTTAAGAAATAAAGAACACTAAATTCATGTATTATATTAGAAATATTTTATCATAATTCATCTGAAAATGGCTGGATATTTTTATTTTTTAATCACCAGTATTGGCTTATTGGAATCTGAAGTGAAAGATTATCCATTGATTTATTTGTGGAGTATTCATATGTCATCCGTTTAATTTGTTTTAATGTTGAGGTAATCATACTGTGTTTTAGTGTTTCCATTTTACTCTCAAATTTATTTTGTTTTTAATTTTTTTGTGTTATTGGTAGATTGAAAGAAATATTATTTGTAAGTACTTATACACTGCGAAGATAGTAAAGATAAAATTAATGAAAAATAAATTTTTGTGTGTTAGACCAACACTCATAACTTATTTATCTCTGGTGTGTTATGTTTCTAAATCTTCATTTCAGAGATCAAAAACTACAGGCTCGCCCAGCATGCTTTCTGCATGTCAATAAAAACTGAAGAGATTAATGAAGTCGCTTGGACAAACTTGGGAACTTTATATTTGTGTTTAGGAAAGATAAGACTGGCACATGCTGCATTTTCCAAAGCACAAAGTATACAGCCTTCTTATCATGGCTGTTGGATTGGACAGGTGATGTAACTAAAGAAGCAAGGTTTTTGCTAAAATTAAAATTAGATATCTCTTATTTAAGAATTGTTTGTAAATAATCTTTTTTTAAATACTGTTCTTGATCAGCAATTCCTTTTCATTACTAAGTTTTGCCAAGTAAAATAAAAAGTTTTGTGCTCGGAATGGGATGTCTTCTGTTACATATTTTCTCATTCCAATCTATTTTAAAGAAACCGTATGAAACAGTCCAAGTATATTTTGTTATTGTATTGGGGTTAATTGATCTTCTTTTTTTCTAATATATGTTGCTCATGTATCATGTAAGAACAACTTAGTGAGACAGGTTTGATTAATAGCTTTAATTGAGATGATTTAGTAAAATTATTATGTCATGGATATAAACCATCCTTTAGGTTGTTACTGTATTCCTTTATTAGAGTTCATTTCATGTTCCCAAAAAACTTAGTTACAGGCTTAAAATCCTTTCCTAATTTAGGTAGTTTTTACAATAAAATATGCATATTGTTTAATGTATCTGCTATTTTTTAGGTTTATTATACCTAAAAAATGAAAAAACAGCAGATCGCAAATTATAAAAAATAAATTACAAATATATTGCTTAACCCTTTCGAGACGAATGCCGGAAAAACCCGGCTGGAATTTTCCAGGCTCAGAATACGAATGCCGGATTTTTCCGGCGGTAGTACATATCGTGCAAGGGTGCTGATGCAAAAGATTATGGTTTATAGTCTAACCTTTCCGACCTTTTTCTAGGGAGTTTCTAAACTTTTTCCTTAAAGGAAGCCTTGCCTTGGGGGTAATTAAGCCCTTTTTCCAGCATGGTGCCACTGCAAATTAATTGCAATAGTTTTGCTAAATACTTATATTCAGGAATAATTGTTTATATTGCATTGGAAATGAAAACCTTGTAATTTGACAACTTTGTACAATTTTTAAATGAAATTTTATCGCAAATAATGAGGTAGTTAATGAGTAACTCAATTTCATCATTATCATTTAGGTTTCACACTAAATAGCTTAAAATTGGCGTTAGAATTTCGTTTCAAATTTCTACATGGTCAGCAAAATGCAAAATTTTAATATTCATCGCAATATTTGCAAGTAGTCCTACAAAAGCTATATGGAAATACTACTGTATTAATAATGGTCAAGCTTCAAAGCAATGCTTTAAAAAAGAAAGTGGATTACCCGGCGGACAATGTTCCAGAATTGCCATTGCTGAGGATAGGTTATGACCCCCCGCTGAGAAAAGGGCATGCTCTATACCTGGCAAATTCAGAGTTAATTTTTTTTTTCCTTGTTGTAAATGAATTGCTGAATGTTTTTTATTTGTTTCAGATAGTTCTTATTTAAGCTATCTGCCCATTTTTGCTCTCATTTTCTTTATTAATGTATAATTCATTCAGTATGAGATCAGTTTGTGCTCTTTGTAGGCTCTTATTGCTGAAAGTGTGGGTTCTTCTGGAACAATGGATCTTTTTCGTCATACAACTCAGTTGGCTATTCATTCTGAAAGCTGTTTAGGATATGCTCATTGGGTTTGCACCACTCTGGATCATGCCAAGTATAACAAAGATTTACAAAAAAAAACAAATTATTTATACTCAATTGTAAAAATGCATGCCATCCCATCTGCTACGGATTGCCTTATCTGGTACACAGGTAAGTTGTCAGTTGTTCACCTTTTGTTACTTCAAAAAAGTTCTTTGACTAGATTATAAAATTCTTTAATATTGTTAATTATTTATTTATAACTTATTATAAATTGGATTTTAATAGAAACGAAACTTAAATATTTATAAAAATGCAATAGTATTTTATTACATTGATTTTTTAAAAGACAAAAGATAATAGCAAAAAATTTGAATTTCTCATTATAAACTATACTAAGGTAAATTTCAGTTTCCAATGCTAAGAGAGCTGAATCTGTGATCATGATGTATTGGTGACCATGTTAGTCCCAATCTTTGTAATTTACATTTACACAATCAACACATCAGGTTATAATTTATCATCATAAATGTAACTACACATAATTTTATTTCCCGTATATAAATTATATTTAATTTTCAATTCAACAAAATCTTTTAAAAATTCTATTTTTCTGGAAGGAGTTGAAAATTTCCTTGGGTTAGCCATTTCTCAATCTCATGTTGATCCCTTTTGTGACCTATAGTTCTCATTTAAAAATCTTGGTCATTTTGTTCTTATAAAATATGGAAGCATCATTGTATTTCCTAGCTCTTTACAGGGTGACTGATATGTACATGTCTGGAATCTGCATAGCAGCCTTATTTTCTTATTCTATCAATGTTTTCCTGTTCATTTCTTTTAATTTTTCAGTGTCACTGTTTTTCTTCCGGAGAATTTCAAAAACCTATCTCACCAATTTATTCTGAACCCTTTCTAGTTTGAGGATATCATTCCAGGGAAAGGGATCTGAAACTCATATGCATACTCCAGCACTGGTCTTATTAGAATTGTCATGCCAATTATTTTGTATTTAATGAAGCCCCCTTCAAATGTCTTATGATAAAATCAAAATACTCTTTTTAAACTTTGGAGACCACATCAATTAAAGCATTCCACTTCCACAATTCCTTAGATAATAACTCCTAAATATTTCAATAGATTCACCTGCCAAATTAGGGTCTACTCCTATTTACCAATGATCATTTCCACAACGCTCGGTTCCCCGACGCTCAACTGACCGACAGACCGCTCGCCTGACAGCTCACTTTACTGATGGATCCACGACAGTTCCATTGACCAATGCTTAACTGGCCGTCAACTCGCTCACAAAAGTTATTTATGAACTGAATGAATGGGCGTCATTCCAAAAAATATCTAACATCATTAGATTAAAGAATCAGTTGGATAGCTCCCCGTGAAATTATAAATCAGTAGTTGACATTAACTTTTGGCTATTAACATATACTAATGAAAGTTATTTATTCATGAAATTATGAGTTTCATGAATTATCTGTACAAAAAATTGTGGTTTCTTAATTGTAAAATATCTATATTATGTACAATCACATAAAAATTTACATTTCTAAAATACACAAAATTAAATATTGAAACTTCTTGTACTAACTTCTTTAAGCTTGAATTCAACTTAAATTAATATTTAAGTATTATTTTCTTTTTACGTATTCAATTTAAATACAACTGTAATAACTTTCATGTATATAAGAACTTGATGTGGAAATGTGAAATTTATTCATTATCTCAATAAATGCAAGTTTGATGCTTCAATATAAAAATTTAAATTAGAAAGGAAAATAAAATTACCTTTTTTAATAATTATAAATTTGTGAAAAGTGCAGTAAATATCTTTACATACACCTCTAATGAATTTTGTGAATTTAATATTTCAATAGTCTTTCGATTTATTAACTTTTGTTAATTTAATATTTCGATAAAGTTAATAAAAGATGTTTTAATACTTAATTTTTTGTTCTTCAAAACTTGTAAAATCTTTGCTCTTTCTCAAAATATAAAGGCAGATACAAAATCCACTCATTTTTCACATAAATAATTTTATTCCAGTGAGTTGTCAGTTTTTTTCGGTAAAGTGAGGTGTCGGGCGTGCTGTCCATCGGTCAGTTGAGCGTATGGGAACCGAGCATTGTGGAAATGATCGTCGGTCATATGGACGGGACCCGCCAAAATATTATATTTTCAAAGAGGGATCAGGGAACTTAATATAGTCGCTCCTTTAGAGTAAATAATATTTTTTAAATTTGTGTAACATTATATTGAAAAATATTGTTGGCTTTTGACTGTTAACCTTATGCTTTCTGTGTCTTTGTTGACATTATTTACTTTGTCTCCTTTCTCTCCCACACTCCACCTTCATTTGTCTATTATTGCCTCTTTATGTAATATCAACTGAGCCTTGTCTCTTTAAGTGTCCTATTATCATCAATCAAACTGCAACTCATTTTTTATCTCTCATCTTACCTATGCCTCCATCCTTACTTTTAATACCACGAAATATAATATTGCAAAAGTAGAAAAGACAACCTCATATTGAAATCAATCTGTAATTATAAACCACAACAATATCGTAAGCAAAAGAGTATGAAAAAGTTAAAATTAATTTTGTTCAAATTTAAGTTCACCCCATATAAATATAAAAAGTGCAAAAGATAACAGGAATGAAAATCAGCTTATCCTTCTTCCAATAATTGCTAAACTTACTTCATATTATCAGCATCTCAATCATTCATTTCATAATCATCTCACAACTCACAATCTCAACACAACAAATTTAACCCTAACGCAAATTTTGCTACCTCTTAACCCAGACTTCCATTTTCTTTAAATATTACCTGTAATGGACCATCAATCATCTCCCGTATTACTGCAATTAATCCTCACCAGCCAATGCTATTACTGAATACCTGATTTTGAACCCTTCACCTATCAACCAAATTACCTCTTGTAAAGTAAGCAAGAACTGTGCACAGCTGCACCAAAGTTTGTCTCCTGATGATACAGCTGTGCTGCAAAACCATGGTTTTGTTGTACTTTTCTGTATTAAAAATGATTTCCTCCGTATGAATTTTAATTATGAATAGCACCTTCATTTAGAAACAATGTCCTAAAATGATTCTCATATATGCACTCTTTATTATAGATCAAAGAAAGTTACACCAATCTTAATGGTTTGTCTTCTTATATTTTATAATATTTGGAGAAATTTATTCCAGGAAGGATACATGATGAGCCTGCTGCATACAATATGCTTGGTCTTTTATTGGAAAGACAAAAACTATACAAAGGAGCCAAGGAAGCATTTGAGAAAGCATTGTATCTCACAGTTAATTGTGGTGAAAATAAACTTATTGATATCATAAGGAATAATCATGCTAGGGTATTAATTTCTACGGGAGACTATGAAGAAGCAGTGAAGCAGTACCTTGCCATCAAGAATCCAGATCATGTTACTCAATGTGGTCTTGCACAAGCATACTTAAAAGGTAAATATAATTATAAATAAATGATATAATGGTGAAATAATAGGTTAATTTAAATTGTATTTCTTAAATTAATTGCCAAAAATTAAAAAGTGATTAATTCTAAGGAAATTACATTTATTTATCTCGTTGTATATGATATATTGAATAGTTATTGAAATGAAGACATTTTGTAGTGTATGAATTATTTGTATTCTGCTAAAATTTTTATTAAATCTTTCATCTTCTAATTAATTCTTAAGTATTAAAATTTCTTAAAAAATGAACATGTCAATCCAAAGAATATATATTTAGGTTATTTAGTGGTATGAATTTTGTCCTTTGAGTTTAATATTAATTTTGTGTGTGAAAAGATTAATTTTTATTAATTATTCTTGATCTATTCCTATTTAAAAAATTTTGAAAAGAAGGCACTTTTGATTAAAGTAATTTGAAAAATTAACATCATAAGTGTAACGTCATAAAAGCATCCTAGGATACAAGCATTGCAATGAAATTTTAATTTGGAATTGCATGCATGTATTGCAACTTGAAATTTTTTTAACATATTGTACCTTTAAATTTTTGTGCATTTCAATGGACTATCTGTTTTAAAGCTGGTAAATATGAAGAAGCTTACACTGCGTATGAGGCAGCACTGAATTGGATGGTTGAAGTTCCTGATGTCTGGAAGTCTCACATTCTGGTTGCCATGGCAGCAGTAGCATATAAAGTTCATCCTGATATCACTCACACATTGCTATTTCAAAGGTTTGTCCGGTATATACCACACTCTGCAGTATAAGAATGTGTTAATTTACCAAGGTTGTAAACAAAAACCTCTGTTTTTAAGTTTAAGAATATGTAATCATGGAGAGAAATCCTAAGAAAAGAGATATGATTAAATTGCTTAATAACTCCAAAATGGGTATGCGGTGTATGAAAGACTATAAATACGAGGCAAAAAAAATTATGATCAGAGAAAGAAAAATTTCCATTACTGGGTCCTAAACCAGCAATTACCACACACAAATGATGGTTCAAGAAAGCTCTTCCATTAGCTCTACCAACTCCACCTCCAAATCTCCTGATAACAATGGAGCTCAGAAGAGCTCTTATCTGAGATAAGTGGGTTTGGTTTGTCCCGGCGCGAAATTTGAAAAAATTGCAATCTTTGAACGTTAATAACTCCTAAACTTACAGCTAGAAGCAGCAAGGAGGGGTCATCTTAATTTTGATCCTCTATCGTACTTTGCTAGTCTCATTCAGAAGTTTTGGGACACCTGTGTTAACACTCCTTGTCAGATTATTTCAGCTACTTGGATGTTATTTGAAATTTTTTCTTCAAAATGTAAGTTTTCATAGAAAGCCTACCATTTTTTAGTTGTTACATCAGTGGATATCCCTAAAGAATTAGCAGTTTTTAGTATTCATAACCATCAA
This sequence comes from Pantala flavescens, assembly GCA_020796165.1. Classification (NCBI taxonomy): domain Eukaryota; kingdom Metazoa; phylum Arthropoda; class Insecta; order Odonata; family Libellulidae; genus Pantala; species Pantala flavescens. The sequence goes on along the minus strand of CM036879.1, from coordinate 66,095,601 downwards.
AAAATGTATACTCATATGAGGTGAGAAAATGTTAATAAGAATATAATATAAGAGATTAATAGAATGATTAGGGAAGGAAAGTTTATAGAATGAAAAACTTGCTAAATTCTGCATAGAATTTATTGGCAATTGGTTTCATAATTTGAGGACACTCATTCAGGCCTCACTTGTTGGTATCTCTTAGTAAAAAACAGCTCCATAATAAACTTTTACTACTCTTAAATTGTGTGGTATAGTGAAAGTTTATTATGAAGCCTTTTTTTCCCACATTTTTCATTACATCTGGCTGATATGACTCGGACTACTACATCACCATACTGTGTCCATCCGAATTCTGTTTCAAGGTGATAAAATCCTGCCCACTTTGTCCCCAGTAGGTTGTAGAGTTTGATGTATTATTTAAACTTAGTGTATTGGAAATAACTGTTATTCTGTTAATTTTTCACTTATTGCCTTAAGAGAGAGAAACCCTAAAGGACTAATAATGCAGTTATCGCTCTCCTAATAAGAAAGGAAACAAATCACAGACCCATCAGCCTGGTCTCACTGAAATCAACAAAAAACCCAAAATAAATCCTCATTAAAGTTTCTTCTGTCTTCAGATGCTGAGCATCTGAAGACAGTGCAATTTCTATGTAACATAATATATATTCTATAAATATAACATTATATATATATATTCTAAAAATATAACATCATATAATTTTAATTTAACTACATTGTGCCAGTAACATAGTTTTCTTTACAAAATAATTCCAGAGAGGGTCAAGACAATGAAATGTACAAAAAAATAAAGAGATTGGCCCAAGAATTAAAATAATGAGAACAAAGGTATTGTATAATTCTTTTGCAGCTTAAGAATTGGTGAAACTTGATGGATCACCTCTGGGTGTATGTACTGAGTATTCCTCATTAGGACAATGTTTAAAATGGGAAACATTGACATGCTTGATGAAGTCAAGCAGAAGAAGTAAGCTTTTCTGGAGAGCCTTAGGAAGAAACAAAAATTTGAAAATTAAGTATGCTTTTAAATAAAAAAAATATAAATAGTGCAAGTTGAAGGAAAAAAGTACTTTGTATTTTCCTTCAACTTAGAATGTGTTCCACGAAGTGCGTCCATCCAGGATATTATTTATAAATAGTGCAAATAGCACAATGAGTTACTGAATTATGTTAGGTAGGAATTACCAGGAGAGATGTTAAATACAATGCTTGGGTGAGAGCAATGGCAGGAGTTCTAGATCTCATGGAAAAATTAGATCACTGAACATGATTAAGGCAGGTGTTATGGCAAAAAGAAAGAACTACCTTTGAATGCAAATAGTACTGAACTTAGTGCCAATAAATGTGAAGGTACCAAGTAGAAGACCAAAAGATCATCATCATCAAGTATTTAGAGTAAACAAGACGAAAGATTGAATAAATTGGAAAGTCCTACATCCAGTCTTGGATTGAAAATGACTAATAATGTTTTATATAAATTATAATTTCAAAAAGAATCAATGCTTTGTCATAGTTTAAATCCAAAGAAAATATAATACTGGCTTTTAACCATATTTACTACAAAAATCAACATCCAAAAAAAGTCTTTGATTTAATATTGCTTTCATACATATTTTACATATTTGATAAAATGTGTAAAGGATGTAAAAAATAAAATAACCAGGACTTCAAAAATAAAATGCCAAATTTCTAAAAATGAGTTGATCAATACAATTAAGTCCGGTAGAATGTATGCAAACAATTTATAAATTTTGGTTTTTATTTAGTGTTATTAGCATAAAATTTTTTGTATCATCTTTAATTAAATTTACATATTTTGTTTGAAACTGTATTCCAGTTTCCAATCAGAGTGCCCTTCCATCCATGGGATTTTTGCTATGTGTGCCTTTGGAATATTGAATCAAGATGTAGACATGACAGAGCAGATGCTAAAGAAATTGATTCCATATAGTAATGATGAGGTTTACATCACTGATATATCAACATTTAATGCATATACTTACTTTATGCAGGTAAGACTACATACTTCATTAATATTCATTATATTAATTTTAAGTATCTATTGGGAGTAGGAATCAAAGGAAATTCACAATATCAGAAATAGTGTTAAATATATATCACATACACCAGGATTCATTTAGGATAGTATGTAATTTTAACACAATATGAAAAAATATAAAACAAAGTAATAATCATTATATAAGATTATTAATTATGCATTACTTAAATATTGGAATTGAGACTTAAATTCCAATTAAAACTTTATAATATAGATAACAGAAAGGAAAAATTAATTGCTTTTTTATTTGGTTACAAACCCTTCTGTTCAAAAGATACTATTCTGTCACATAGACTATAAAGTCTTTAAATATGAGATATTTCTGTATTCTTACTTCATTATTTTCATTCTTCACTTTCTCTGTTTCCATATGTCTTCTCTGAATGTAAAAAATAGAGGAATATATTAAGCTTTTAAATATTACTTATAATTTTTACTAGTGGCATTTCATTTTCAGCCATTCTTAAAGTTGGCAATTGTAAATACAAATGTTGGAATTCAATAGAACCATAAAACCATACAAAAATGTCTTTTTAAATTCATGATTTAGTGCATCACTAACTTAGTAAGTGTAAAATTAACATCTTCCAATCATTGAAAAATTCTAAGCAAATTCAAGCCATATACCCTGATATTACTAAAATAACACTGTACCACCTTTTTCTTGTAAGTGGAGAAAGAAGAGAATTTATCTGGAGGAGCCACAGTTGTTGATTTTCAAACATTAATTACAAGGGATTAGGGAGTAAACTTGGGAGTGTTGGCCTCTCTAATTTTTAGGTTGTTATAAGTAATATCAAAGGGATATACCTATATTGATTTTATCAAAAACCCCTTATTATTCTTCAATTAAAACCCTACTGTCTAATATATTGTCAAATCCCTTATGCCCCAGTCCTAAAGGTCCCCTTGCTAGTTGCATTGCGAAGCCAACATCTGCCTTTATCATTGATAGGAAGTAAACGGTGAGGGGTGATTGTACCACCGAAAATGAGGTTTGTTACTTTTTAATGTAACTATTTAGGACAAATATACTTTTCTAAAGTAAATCTGAAATTCCAAAAACGTTCCCCAGTGGTGTACAAAATGTATTTTTTAGAGTTCTAGATATTCCTCATAATCTTTTTAATTTTGCTTTTTTTCTGGAAAATTCATATTGCTAAAATGGAAAATGCTCTGATAGGGTCAATATGTGAAAAGCCTAAGGCATCTTAGTGGCAGAATACACTGCCATCCAACTGTACCAACTCTTTGGCTATCTTTGGCCCTTCTCTTGCTGCATACACATTCTGCTGAACCAAGACAAGGAGTGCTGCCTGTTGCAACTTGTGCTCAAGGTGCTCTTTTATTAGGACAGAGCATGATGAATGTCTCAAAGGTATGAAAAACAAATATCTTGCTGTTCAATTTGTTGTATACCATTGAATTAATATTTGCAGAACTTGGTGTGAGGATTATGATTGTTTCACTCTGAGCAAAGTATTCTATCCTCTGATATCTTATTTCCTCCCAAATATTGTTTAAATTATTGCATCTTTCAACCCCTAAGGAAAGAGGATTCTTATATTTAAAAAATATTGACATCAGTGGTAATAAATCAAAAAGTGTTACTTGAAAGAAAGAAATGGACAATCAAATTTTATTCTATATTTTTTTAACTAAATGTATTGTAAAATGAATCTTCACAATCCATATGTAATTCACTGTAATTAATTTTTCAAAGAATGTCAAGAAAAACAAACTCATTTATATAATTTAATCTGACATTATTAATAAATTACAGGCTATCCATTTTCTTGGTATTTAATTTTCTATAAAAATAATTCACAAATGTACATACATCCTTTTGATTGTAAATATATCTAATTTCAGATTATGTCCTTAGTTAGTTTGTCCCATTTACTGTCTGGGAAGACGAAGGATAGCCTTCGGAGTGCACAGAAAGCAGTACACTTGTTCCCTGATGTGCCTGAGAACTGGATTGTCCTGATTGCATCCTATCTGCCCAAATGCATTGCCTTTCAGTCTGCCAATGGGATGTCCTGGCTTAAGCTTATTATTGGCCATGTTCGAAGGAGGTTAGAGGCATCCAGACCAATGATGCGCTGGCTCAGTAATTACGAGAGAATGGTAACCCAATTATATGAGGATTACATAAAACATGAATATTCTATGATATAAGGTAACTTTCAAATAAAGATTGTAATATTTTGACTTCCCTTCATTAATTTTATTTCACCAAACCATGATCCTAATTTGAAAATTGCACATCAATCATTACATGTAATGTCTCAAGTATTTTAATTGTGAACTAGCTATAATTACCATGATACATTTACACAATTTCAGCCATATTTCTTAATATCATAACCATGTATTTTATTATTGAGGTATACTTTTAGTATTAGTTATATCAGGTTTCAAGGGATTCCATTCTACTAAAGACAATTAAATGATGACTCTGTAACACCATGTAAAAATTCTTATTATGATTCTAATTAATTCATCCAAGAAGCAAGTCAAGTTTTGGTTATTTTTTTATATCCTACGACAGTTATAAAAAAAATCTTGCCAAATTTATTAATATTGTTATGTAAAAGTATCTTCTACCAAACCCCAAAAGAAATTTTAACAATATTAGAAGAAAGTTAAAGCAGAAATGTAGCTCTCTTTGGGTGCAAGCTGAAATTACATTCTTACCAAGTGTCATAGTTTTCAGAGGGCTGACAATGATGTGTTCTGCTAATAAGTGCATTATATGGTTGGATTTTAACGGGGTCAAACAAATTATAAATAGGAAAATTTCATGCAGATTTTGAGCTTTGGGTATGGTATAGGTAAGAAGCATATATCATAAAATAAATGGGAGTATTGATTCTGAATATCATAATAGAGAAAAGGAAATTGAGAAGAGATTCGTAAGTTTGCAAGGAGTGCTATTATTGCCAAGGAAATATGAAAACAGTAGCATCCAAGGATAGTGTATAAAGTAAATAAATCAAAATACATACATATTGTATATAGCTGCTTCAGGGGGATAAATCTATTCTTTATATATAGGATATGAATGTCAGGCATAAACTACTGGGAACATGGGAGCCTTCTGAATTTTACCCAGGAAAAAATCGGAGATCAACGCTACTAATCATGGGTTCAATTCTAGGAGGCCCAAAAAATCGACTCTCCCGTAAGAATGCATGGGGTCGTTTTTCAAATGATTTTTTAAAATACTTCCTGGGCACTTCAATAAAATTTCATTTGGCTATACCTGTAGTGCATTTCTAGACAAGCATAGTATTGTTTATTTACAAATGGTCATGGGTTCAATGCCAGGAGGTGACATATTTTTAGATTTTCTAAAATCATATCTATCTTAATAATCATTCAAACTTTGAATACATAAAGAAACTTAATCGAACAACCTATAAAAAAATCAATAGTTTCCTATTCATGTTTGATTCGATTCCAGAGCGACACGTAGTCTCGATTATCCCCATAAGAAATAAATACATGGACTATATTTCCAAAATTTTTTAGGGTAATTCCTGATAGCTTAGAAGTTTTAAACTTCACACATGCATTGAAAGTCTGCATTTTTTCATAAAACCTCAGCAAGAATGTCGTAATCTGTCGTTGGTTTATTTGGTTGGTTAACTATATCTCCATAAGAAATGCATAGGGAAAATCAAATTCTTTTGAGGCACTTTCTAAATAAATTTGCTTATAATATTTAATATACATATACATATTAATTGAAATTATTTATTTGTCACAAGCAACAACCATATGTTAGTTCATTTTATTTCAGGTGGAACATAATCTTCATCAGATCTTTTGACTCTTTTCTCAGTTTTGCTAATTTGAGCTTTTAAAGAGTCATTCTTCTCTATCTTGACATCCAACGTATCTTTGTTTTCAAAGAAGAAAAGAACTTCCTCCTTCTCTGATATTTCCTTCCTCTTTTCATTCATTTTCTGTAGCACAGACTCTCTCCTGAGGCTTTCCCTCTGAATTTCAACCTCTTCCTCTCTCAATTTTTCCCAATACATCAATTTTTCTAACTGGTTTTCTATATCTCTCTTTTCATTTTTTGCTACAGCCTCCTCAACTTTTGCCTCAGTCATTTCTAATAGATTACTTTGGGACACAAAACTGATTTTGGGTGATGAAAGTAGTTTCAATAAATCCTCTGCCTCTTCACTGGAACATTTTCCATTTGAGTCATACAGTAATTCCCGCAACAGATTGACCTAAAGAAAAAATGTGATACACTTGTACTACACTAATATATCTATAATATCTACTTGTATACTAATAAATATATAATAGACATAGATTTATTCTGGGCCATATACAAAAAATGTTGCTAAGAATGTTTCATATTATTGTAATTGTTACTACATTAAAATAAAAGCATCATTAAAACATGATATATGTGCACCCATATGGCTTGCAATAAATACTTACAGACACTTAATTTAACTCTTCTATGATAATTTTTTATGAAATTGGAAACTAATATTTTGTTACTAATCAATAAAATTGAAAAAAATGATTGCAAGAAAAAATGGTGAATAAGAATACAATATTTACAATAATATGTAGTGGAAGGGGTTAATATACTCAGTAAAAAACTCAACCAGAGACTCTACTAATGAAGGATAAATCTTTTGTTAGCAAATAACATGATATGCTACCGATTTCAAAACAATAAATGGCAAACAAGGATTTGGTTAAGAGCATCTACAAGTTCCAAAAAATTAAAAACCATACAATAATAAAGACCTGATGTGACTAGGTCTGTCTTAATAGTGTACTCTTAGAAAAGTTAGGATGTTTTTCTGTTGATATTGAGAGGATGTAAATAGATATCAAGAGAATTGGAACTGTATTCAGATCATCTTTTGAATTACAATTATCTCATTCTTTGAAGCCCAAGTTCATTTCTCCATTTTCTTAGATATATACTCTATATAGCAAACACCTTAATTCAAATAAGTTGTTTAATAAATCCCATAAAATGTGAAAATATTTATCTATAAAATTAATTGCAGAGATAATGCAATGCAATGTCGTAAATCAACCTTCTTATGTAGTGTGGCACCAAAAATCTCAATGGATAGAATACTTGAGATAGCATAAAAAGTTTTATCAATTTTATGCAAGATGAAAATAAAAGGAAATAAATTGCGAGTGGATGATAAACTAGTATCCATAACAAAGAAATAATACTGTTTGATAGTATACCAAATAAATATTTGTAAGTCATGCAGGAAACTGTCTCACCCCATCTGATATTATGCACTGATGAGAGAACTTGTGCACAACCGATTTTGCCTCAAACCATTTCTCATAAAGAGCCCAACCTATCAATGTATAAGTTGCCCTCAGTGGATCATTCACAGGAATGGCTCTGCTCAGAGTCACCAATGTCTTTCCAATTAAATGATTTGGATCTCTTAAATCAAAATGGTCATCAAAATATTTGTTCTGTATGTATTTCACTCTCTTTTTTACCTAAAATTAAAAGATAATTCTTTTAAAATTTGTTAGATTTTTCTGCTAATATAAAGATTGATTTTTATTTAGAATAATAAATGTTACTACACCCATTTGGCAAGAAAGCAGATATTACAGACCAAAATAAATAGAAAGAATCTGAAAATGTCATGAGAATTATACTTTATTAATCTGTCAATCAACTCATGGGGTGAGATTGTAATCCTTTACAACTCATTCAAGGTAAAACTAAGCTGAAGATCAGAAACGATGAAAATAACAAATTATCAGTTGATTTATTCAATCCAAAATTATAAATCAATAACTTTCCATTAATTTACTATTTTATAGTGCTTAGATAGACACATTACCAATAACACCACTGATTAAATATATATGCATGCATGTTTGAGAGAAAAACTGGTTTTATTTTTATAAACAATTTTTGCGGAAAAATTATGACTTTTTGTTATTTTGCTCTGACAAAAATTATGAAAGTTAAATATTCTTAAAATTTATTCCACATTAACATTATATATTTATCCAAGAAAAATCTCATCTTTAATAGGAAAGCTATCTTTACATGACAAACTTACTTACCTCTTCTTTTGATTCATCCAGATTTTCAACTTCAACAATCCACGGATCAGATTTCCTATTTAATAAGTATAAATGGCAAGAATATATCCCAAGAAGGGAAGTAATTTGATTACTCCAATCTTCTTGAAGCATTTGAAGAGTTGCAACCTTTGCTGCTTCTAAAAATTTATAAATACATCAACTATCTATCAATAGATGAACCTTATCTTTAACAACTCAGTACATACCACGATAAAATTTTTCTTTCAAGAATTGGTCCATCATTAAATTTAGGCAATAGGAATCTGGAAATATACCGTAATTCAAGCGATCATTTAATATGGTTAAAAGAGTATCATATTTTCCAATTGAAAGATATGCACGTATGACAGCGTGATGTGTGGACGGAAGCATATTACTCGTATACTGACTTAACCGTAGCTTATGGATAATATCTTCCAACTCTTCAGCATAACTGTCATCCTCTACGGAGTTCGCAAACTGAAGATAAGAGATACATATTATTTACGGCTAAGATCAATGACTACATCCTATAAAAGAATAAAACTGTTATTTACCAAGTCAACATCAACAGTATTAGCCCTTTCATTTACATGGAACGACTGGTCTAAAGCCTGGTATAAGTTATCTGAAATAAATATACATATATATATTTACGCAAATTCCGTTCAATTAACAATTAATTCCGCTATCATATACATTTACCTAAATTAACTCTCTTCAATATCGGGGAATTTAATCTGTTATTCCACACTTCTTGACATCTATAGGATTCCGATAAGAAAGTCCGACTTCCTGGTTGGTATCAACGATTAGGAAAAACTGAATTGATGATATAATAGTGATAAAACCGTCCCACGATATTCTTACCGAAACTTACCTAGATTTCTTCGACTGACGAGAGTTAGAGTCCGAATTACAGTATTCATAAACATGGTAAAGCTGGGCGATATCAATATGAAATTATAGAGAACAGTTCTTCCTGTTATCCAATGAACATTATTCTTTCAACTAATTGATAAGACTAACTCTACTAAGAACAGAACGAGCCAATGAACCTTAACAGAAATTCACTCCACTTAACAGTACGAAAGTTGTATTCCCTCAATATAGTCATACACATTCATTTGTTCATATTTCCTAATTTGAAAGACAGCAACCGAGAATGATGGTAAGTTCCGCTTTTGGGTATTACCCAGTTCAGTCCAGTCCAACTCAAGCATGAATAGATGGTGCTGAAACAAGCCCTCTAGGAATGCACAAGGAGAACTAAGAATATTTTTCTGCTTTTTACTACCGCCACTAATTCAGACTCAGACTGATTCCAGCCAGGATGTGTCTAATATCCCAATTAGCTCTTCCACCAGTATATATCTATGTTTTCGTATCTTGTATCTATAGTGTATAGCTGCTTAGGGTAGATATCTATTAATGGAATTACAGTCTAATATATATATATATATATATATATATATATATATATATATATATATGTTACGAGTAAAGGTGTGTTTGCTGACAGCAAGCAATGCAATAATTAATCTTTAGTGAATAATAAAATTTTTCGAAGGATTACTCTGCTCAAACTTTGCTAAACATAAAGTAAAGGACAATAACGCAGGTGAAAATGCACTGAATTCGATTTCCGATACATTTCTTTCGGCAGCATAATTCCCGCCCCGGCGTCGAACCAAGGTCATCCTGCTTAAATCACTGTAATTTTTCACTTGAGAATGGTTGACTTTGTAAACACCTCGAATTTCAAAAGGAAATTCATTCAGGAAGCATCTTAAAATGAGTCCTTAATTCAGTATGCATTTCTTACCAAGTTATTGTTAACGCCCCCTAAAATCGAACCAACGACCATTTACAATACTATTAACGGTCGGTTTTAAGTGAGAATGGTCCCTTTTATGGCTGTGTGAAATTTTGAACCTCTGCGCGGTTGGGAAGTGTCATAAAAAGCATTCGGAAATAATGTATTTTAAACGGGAAAAATCAAGTTTACGGGACGCTCTGGAATCGAACTCATGGCACATAGTGTTGATTTTATTCGAAGTACATTATACATATAAGAATGCATTGGGCCGTTTTTCAAATGATTTTAAAAATACTTCCCATTAAGCTAGAAGCATAAGATTTCATACGGTTATTTATATTATATATATCTACGGAAAAATGCTATTGCTTACGTGCAAACGGTCATGGGTTCGATGCCAGGAGGTGAAAAGGTTTCAAATTTTGAAAAATCGTAGCTCCGTTAATATCATAAGTAGATCATTCAAACTTTTTACACCTATAGATACGTATGGATTGTACTTTGAAAAAAATCAACAGTTGCCTATGTGTCACGTGTTCGATTCCAGAGTGTCCCGTAATCTCGATTTTCCCCTATAAGAATGCATGGGGCCGTTTTTCAAATAATTTTAAAAATACTTCCCATTAAGTAAGAAAAATAAGATTTCATGTAGCTATTGCTATAATATATATCTACGGAAAAATGCTATTGTTTACGTACAATTGGTCATGGGTTCGATGCCAGGGGGTGAAATATTTTCAAAATTTAAAAAATCATAGCTCCCTTAATATCGTGCATAGATTATTCAAACTTTCAAAACCAAAAGATACGTATATATAGTACTTTGGAAAAAATAAACACTTGCCTAGGTATCACGGGTTCGATTCCTGAGCGTCCCGTAATCTCGATTTTTGTCATAAGGAATGCATTGGCCATATTTGCGAAAGCTTTTTAGGGCACTTCCTAGCCGCGCCGAGGTTCAAAATTTCAAACAGCCATTAAGGGGACCACTCTCATTTAAAAGATACCCTAAGATAGTCGTAATAGGTCCTTGGTTTGATGCTAGGGGGCGTTAATTAATTCTTCATGTGAAATACATAAGGAATTTAGGGCTCATTTTAAGGTACTTCCTGAATGAATTTCCTTTTGCAATTCGGGGTGTTTATAAACTCCACCATACTCAAGCGAAAGATTACAGTAATTTTAGCAGGATGACCTTGGTTCGACGCCGGGGCGGGATTTTAGCTGCCGAAAGAAATGCATCGGAAATCGTATTCAGTGCATTTTCAGCTGCGTTAATGCCCTTTACTTTATGTTTAGCAACGTTTGAGCAAAGTAATCTTTCGAAAAATTTTATTATTCACTAAAGATAAATTATTGCATTGCTTGCTGTCCTCAAGCACACCTTTACTCGTATGTTATATATATCCCCCCGAAGCGTGTATATCTATTATATACGATATATAGACGCTTCGGGGGGATATAACATCTATTAATAGAGCTTGGAATTCATTGGTTTAATGCTGACTGATGGAGGGAAAATGCCTATATTTTAGCGGATCCTCCTTTAGCTTGCTTTTGAATATAAGAGTTCCATTTTCTATTTGCATATATATGCACTGAAATGGAAACTATCTCCTCTATGCCATATTTCAAAGTTTGTTAGTCTGCCAATCAATATAATCCTAGTGTCTTTCTATTTTTTATGCTTGGGTTCCATCATTTGTGACTGCTACCTCTTAAATTATCTGTTTCAGAGTATCTTTACAAATTGGACAGAGATACCAGCATCTGATAAAACCAATTTTGAGGCAACCTTGCATGGTTTACAGCTATATATTATGCTGAACATTTTGTCAGATGGACAGGAGAGTGAATTTCAATTGCATGAGGTTTGTCTGAGTGAAGACGCTGTGTTTTCTTTTTTAGGAGTGCATATATCCCATCTATTATAATGTTATTGCCTGAGTTTCATTTTGACTCTTATAAGGGGACCTTTAGGGACTGCAGCACAGGATTTTAGATAAGACCAGTATGGAAGTGTAGCTTAGATGTTACTTATATTAACCTGAAAATACTAGGGGCCAATGCTCCCTCGCTTCCTTGTAATTAATGTTTAAAAATCGCCAATTCTAACCCTATATAAACCCCTCAGCAACTGTTCATCAACAAGCGAATGGTGGCTTGGTGCTGGCTTCTTAGATTGCTTATAGAAGCACACATGGTTCGAATCCGGTATATACTTTTCGTTTTTTTCTTTCCAATGCTTGAATTTCTGTTTTATATTCTTTTTAAACTTTATAGTGCGTACCAAAAAGAACATTGATCAAAATATAAGTTCAAAATTATTTAATATGAACTAAAACACGATAATATTATTATTGTGTTTACTTGGCAGAATAAAATAAAAGTGGCATAAGTTTCATGATGTGATAACTCATTTTAGGATGTAGAGAGAGGGCAGCGCCAAGTGTAATACTTTTGTTTTTTTTACCCCTCTGCTGGTGAATAACATTCTCTTCGGAGATGATGGTGCGTCTAAAGTGCGTCTGTATCGGGAAGTTTCGTTGAAACACTGTGAAAATTGTTTATGCTCCTCGCTTATTAGAATGACTACTATGAATGTCCCGGAAATTAACTTGAAAGATATAGCTACCATTGCTGCTTTACTTCGTGATGAAGGAGATCTGATTTTAAACAATAATTGTAAGCTTAGCCTTACAGTGGATTTCTTAGTTAATCTTAATGATGCTTTTAACTTAATTGTCGATAGTGTTGAATCATCATGTTTCCAAGTCATCAATACGAACAATTCTTCGTTAGAAATATTCCACGATCTTCAATTTTTGCACGACTTTATTCAGAAAGTTTTCGGTCTTCGAATTTGGAGCAAAGTGCCTTGTGTTGGTACTATAAATTTTGATAAATTTCGTTCCCTTCGTTCCCTTGAGCTATATGCTGTGAATCTTGCTGACTTCGATTTTTCAAGTGTTAAGGACAGGCTCATATATTTTGCTTGCACCCGCAGCAATTTACTGGACTTAAAACTTCCATTTGAAGGAGGATCAGAAAAATCTTGTATAAGTGAAGATAATTTAGAGGAATGGATCAATCTTGAAGAAATATTTTTATCTTACAACCACATCATCTCTATCGGAAGCCTCTGTTTACTGCCGAACTTGAAAGTGTTGGACTTGAGCCACAATGATTTAAGTGATATATCGGCATTAGAAAATAGTGGCAGTAATTTAGAGTGGTTAAATATTTCTTTCAACAGATTGATAAAAATCCCTTGTCTATCTTGCTGCAAAACGTTGAAGGTTTTATCAGTAAATGACAATCGCTTAGAAAATCTAAAAGGTAATTTAAACCTCCTTTAGCTTCAATATAAATTCTTGTCAGCTTTAATTTCTTATTATATTGATAATTTGAGATATTCTTGTTACATCATTTTTAGTCAATTTTAGTTTTATATAGATCAAACATAAGATTTAAGTCAGTTTTTTTCCGTGGAAATATTCTTTAATTTGTTACTAATCAACAATCCCCAGAAATTTCCTTTCCCATAGTCTTGTCTTCTATATTTGCTTATAATAAGTAAATTTTTTATTAGTTCTTTAGATAGTTTAAATTTATATAGTATTGAATGAATAGTAACAATTTCTTATTATTTGTATTTATATAAATATATATATTTTGGTCAGTAGAATTTTACAATTAAATATTATTTGTTTAAAATAAAGGAAGGAATAAGTGAAGCCTTCGGTTAAGAGAAGGTAATTTTCAGGTACTGGGAAGTGGTTTGATATTCATTGGCTTCTAGTAGAGAATCTTTTAAAACTGTGAATATTATGAATAAGATCTAGAGACTCACTGATGCTTTGGTTTACTGTCCAGAAATGAAGGAACCTAGCGTTAATTGCCTGTTTTTTTTCAGGTATTGGCTCATTTTGCAGCTTGGTGAATCTTGATGCATCCAGAAATTTGCTCTGTGATCACAGCAGTTTATCAGATATAATGTATCTGCAAAATTTGGAAAATATTTACTTAGAAGGAAATCCAATCAGCTTCAAAAGGGGTCATCGTCTTTTAACAATTGCTTTCATCAATCCCTTTGCCCTGGCTAATCATTCAGTAAGTCTCTATCCTAATTTTTACTTAATGTAAAACTTAATTACATGGATAAAAAATGTTTGTGTTTGCAAGTATATTATACCTTCTCTATACCTTAATTAAATCATTCAACTTCTAAAATATTCAGAAGTAAATAATCCCATAATTTTATATTCATTTCATAATTTTCACTTTGTCATCTTTTTCTTTCATTCTATCATTAAAAAAGAATATTGTGTTCTTGTACTTATCTTAGCTTTAGCAATTATTTTGATGTGTGTTGAGTGATATCATCTTGATTTTGAAACCACCATTTCTGAAGTCTTGTCTTTACATGCTAAAGTTGAGCTTTCCATTTCCATTATCTATTTAATTTATTATAGTTTTTGACTTTTTTTCATGGATTAATGTTGTTTCCGTTACCTCTTTGCACGATACTTTTCTGGGAAGTCTGAGATCTGTTTATCAAATTACCTGTATAATCATGACTCATTTTATTATTTTGATCTCTATTATAGATAGTATTGCCTATCTGTTTCTTAAATATACAGCCAGAAAATTAAGAATTAGGTAATAATAATAATACGTGTCTTTATTGCGGGTGAAATTGAACTTGAATTGAAGGTAATAACTTAATGCCTTAGAAAATTAGGTATGAAGGATATGGATATTTTTCACAGCCTTTCAAACTTTCATTGCAGTGTTAGAATACTAGCATTGGTGAAATGCTTAAATATAGTTAATAAAATAAGATTAAAACAGTGGAAAAATTAATTAATTTCTACTGACATCTTTCATTTTGAGGCAGAGAATTTTTCATTCTACCTTCATGTTACATTGATTGATTAAAAATTCCAAATATTGATGTCGTATCAGTTTTGTTAAAAAATATTACATCAAGATTAGATTTTCTCATTAGCAGTTAACTTGATAGCAAGAAATTTCAATCTTTACCCGTGTAGGATTAATTTTTACTTTTGTTGTTGTTCTCAGATTTTTGATCATTTGTTTAGATTTTCAAGAATACCCTCCAGTTTTAAACATGTTTTTTGTTCTTCAATCTGTTTTGACTTTGAAAAGTTTAATAATATGAATGTAAAATTTGTGATTTGTTTAGGTTCATGCTTGGA
This sequence comes from Pantala flavescens, assembly GCA_020796165.1. NCBI lineage: Eukaryota > Metazoa > Arthropoda > Insecta > Odonata > Libellulidae > Pantala > Pantala flavescens. The sequence goes on along the minus strand of CM036879.1, from coordinate 66,080,399 downwards.
AATGCATTAAGTGAAAAATTTGTTGTGGAAAGTTGTGGAGTGCAACATAATTTGTCCAGAATAATTCAGTGCATTCCACTAACCAACCTTATTCACAATCAAAGGCAGTTTGAGTTAGTAAAATTGAGTTAAATGAATTGGATCATTTGTTAGACTAGAGATTCCATATTAGATTAATGATTTCATGAAAATACCCTATGGATACAACTGATCGCTGTGGAAACCTTTGATCTTATACCCTATGTATATCATATCAAAAACCTCTTTTCTATTTATGATATTTTATACTGAACCATATGAGTCCATCTGTTGTTAGAATTAATATTCATAATTTGAATAAAATTTTAATTATTTATTTTCTTTTTGCATTCATTTTTTCCAGATATTTTTGGATAAAGTTGCTATTACTCTCATTGAAAAGTCACACTTTCCTCATATCAGACCATTCAACTTGAAATATAATGAAAGTATAATGGAGATTCAGTCTGGTTCTTCCTCTACAAATGTACGAAGGCTAACTACTGCTTCAACCTCAAATTACACCCTGGAGAAAAGAATAGGTTTGTTAAGAAATTATAAATTACTTGCTATGGAAAAAACATTACATCTTTCATGTTTCCTTTCTTGGTACATTTTTTTTATATATTATTTTCATATTATGTACGGTTTATATTATAAATAACTGTAGTTTTGCTGCAGTTTATTTTAACAGTACAAGTTAAAGCTAAAATGCACCTTAAAATGATTCCTAGCCTTATTTGTGAGCATTTAAATAGGGCAGATACAGTAGAAGAATTGACAGTACTGTGCCAGTGTGACATAATTTAAGAGCAGATTAAAAAGTTAGTCATTCTTTATTTGCATTAATTTGGGTTCAAGATTTGTTTTTAGTTAAATTGGTATCTTTGATTATCCTTGACAGCAAGCCATCATGTAAGTGGTGGTATAGTGATGCAGTTGCGAGATTAGTCTCCATAAAAAATCGTTCAAATCCTGTTGGTTTTAAATTTTCTTAATTTTTATCAATATTTTGTAAATTTTCTGTAATATTATTAATGATATAATAAGTTACCATGTTTTCTAAAATTTCTAATTTAAAAAGAGTGGACCTTAGATAATATTTATATTATATATTAAATAAATATTTGATAATATTTATTTACTTTAAGTTGCTATCATCCATCCTTTTCCTATTTATTCCTGGTTTATTTTATTGTATGTTTATTATAATATATCTTATATTTCCTGTCATTGTTATTATGAGTTACATAATAAATAAATAATTTGTAGAAATGAACCCGACCTGTGGAAATTGCACAATAATCAAACACCAACTCCTATCTAACTGCCAGTTAATGAATTCTTGGATGAAACCAAAATTATTATGATGTGCGCAACTGCTGCTTTCATAATCTGTAAATCCTTAATACTCGGGAAGAATAAGAAGTACATTGAAAGAATAATATTTTGACAACTTGGTGGAAATCAAATGAGCTCTGTTATTCAGAAATTATATTTTAGGTGTGCTTTGAGATTTTGAAGAAGGGCACAATTATAGGTATTGTTTTATGAATTTGTATTATATTGTGTGAGAATACTTCAAAGGGGCAAAATTTATTTTAATTTTGAGAAAATTTCTATTGATATAAACAATAATTCCTAGTATTGTTTTCTCTTTATAATAAGAATAATATTTTAGTTCATTTTCAACACTAATTCAAAAACTTAAAGAATGACCCTTTTGTATAATTCATTATCATATTTTAGATTTCACCACTGGCAGTAAGGCTCCAAAAATCCGAGAGGCACCAATAGCTGAGGGAGAATGCAGTAATGTAAATAAATCATTTACCGTAGGTTAGTTTTGGTTTTATTCACTTCTCTTTTTTCTCCAAGTAATTTTTTAACATCCTCGTTTACATTATTTTTATAACCATTCTTAACCCTTTAAATATGGTGAGGGGATATCACTATCAAAGCAAGTTATTAAAAATAATTCATTTTTATTATAAACAATTTCAAATCCAATGAAGTTTTTAAAATGACATTTAGATCTGTTGCTACAGATTTTTACATTTGCATTTACATTTTTCAAAAGTACCCAAAGAAGAAATTTGAAGGTTAACAAATGTTTCAAAATAATTCTTTGATAAATTACAGATATATAAAAAACATGAAATTTCATGTCTTATGTTCCAAGAAATAAATACTAAAATTGAATGAAAATATTTTTAATTGCATTATTATATTATTATTTATTTCAGAAACTGAGGAATCTGAAAGAATTGGACTTTCACTTCCTAAAAGAGATGTGGAGTATTTGAACAAAGACTTTTTTATTGATACAATATTGAGTGATGATATTTTGGGCATAAATATTGAATCTCCGGAAATATCTTCTTCCAATTTAGAGGTATTTGAAGATACTGTAATAATCTCAAATGAGGAGGAAGAAATACATAAAGAAGAAGTTGTGGAAGCAAGAGAAGAATTTTCAGAAGAAAGGGGAGGTAAAGATAAATTAGTTATTAATTCCTAAGTCTTCAATGCCCATCAGTACAAGATTATTAATCTATCTGTATCTGCATAATCATTAAATTATTTGCATTAACATATGTGAGATAGTGATCAAAATACTGGCAGAAGATGGTCATTATTTTTAAGCTTTTAAAACTGGGTCTACATGATTCCCAAGATTTTATGCTGGATAGTATTCAAGTTGCTTTTCTCTACAGTAGAAATATCTCTACCTTACATTCGTTGCATTTCCCCAGAGATGAAGGCTGTAGCTAAGATGGTTGTGAAATAAGGTAAAATAAGTGCTTCTGAGGTGCTCATGGGAAATAAGGAACTTTAGTATAAAGGAAAGAGGAAAGAATGGACATATCCTTCATGTCCATATCACCGTACTCCAAAACAACAAGAAGGCTAGAACTTCTTCAGTATTCTCCTTACAATCTATACCTTGCCTTATTTCATTTATGCTGTTCCTTGTTCTGAAAAATCTAAAAGGTTTGGTTTTAACCAGTTACTTTGAATAATTATAGTTAATTAATATTTATTGACAAAAATTTCTAGCTGCTTTTGTACATTATTTGTTGCAAATTTGCTCTTCCTCTCTCATTTTCTTATGAATTATCCAGGCCTTTGTTGAGATCTAATGGCAATTGATCTAGCATTCTTATTTAATTTCTAATTTGATTTAATGATTTTAGAAAAGGCTATTTATATTAAATATCTTTTACTATTTCAATGATAATCAGTACTGAATTAATTTACTAGAAGCCAACCATTTTAAATTCTGCTAGTCCTCAAACTAGCGTATTTTTCAGTACCATTCAAGTTAAACTTTCCCAAAGTGTAACTTAAATGTTGTATGGTTATAATTATTCAAAAAAAGAGGAAATGTATAACCTGGATTAGATTGCAGAGAGGAAAAAAGAAAAGTTTTAAAATACATACGATTTCAGCGGTCCTTATTTTGATAATTAATAATAATAATTAAATCTTAATTGCTCTATGAATAAATCCTTCTGAAAACTGGCTACCTGTCTCTTCCTATAGGTAAAGCTTTTTAGCATCATGCATGGAATCTGTCCAAGCATTTTCATGAATCAGGAATTTTTTCCTGATTCCTGAACTGATAATTTAGCAAGTTTCTTCTGTAATGTAGGAGTGAAAGGAATTTAGGATAAGGGAAGCGACCTTAGGTAATGAGTGAGTGTAAAGAGACTGGCTAAGCATCCAATATTGTAGTAAGCTTCAATACAGTGCAATGAACTTGGTAAAAATTACCTAAAACTCAAGGAAGACAAAAATTTTATTTTTGAGACGCTTGATGACAAAAGAATACAGAGCTATTAAATTATAAGAGCCCAGAGAAGAGTTTGGCATATTATTCTGCTCATTTGATTCAACTTTGACGGTTAATATGGTGCAAGAGACTGATGGCATTAATCTTGTCTCAAGATGTAAAATTATCTGAATGTTTTATGTCATTTACAATAAATGAAAAGGTCATTTCTGGAGTCCTACATGGCTCAATTTTGGGCCTTTCCTATTTAATATTTTTATAAATGACCTTGTTTCTGGTCTAAACTGTGATTCCTCCCTTTACACTCAAAACATCTCATCCAATGCCTTCCATTACAGATTGTTATTCCTTGAAAAATGACATTAATAATCTCTATAATTGGATGTTAAAATTGGTTCTACAATCAGCAGGGAAATAGTACACCAAGGAGAGAAACTAGGAAATCAGGCTCCATATATCTACATTAATATCCAGACTTTGGGCGTGTGGCAGGGTGTGTAAACACCTATTTAAAATATCGGATATTAGCCTATTCTCATCTCATATCGTACGCTTGGAGAAAAAATCTTAAAACGATTTGTCTGACGCATATTTATCGTATCTACGCGAATTATCAGATCGGCCCAGGTAGCAGAGTGGTCGCGCAATATCGATCACGTCTTCCGTAAACGTAATTTCTCTAAACTTATCTAGCAATCGCAGCTCCAAGTCTCCTAATGATTCTCAACCTATATCTGATAATAATTTTATGACACTGGCCTTTATATCATAACATTTCTTATCTCATAGAATCTTCCTCCGCTGTACGTTCTCGAGTTCGCGGATGCTAACTTTGTCCGTGGGATCCCATATACCAGATGCGTATTCTAGATGTGGTCTAAATAACGTGAAGTAACATCGTTCTCTCACCTTCTCATCACTTCCACCGACTCAGTCGAGATACCAATTCAACTCTTGTTATTAGTAAGAGTAATCCCGAGATAGTTGACCGAGTCTACTTCTGTTATTCCTGCTTCATTAACTTTGTGTGTTATATTCTAACGCAACTGTTGGCTTTCGAAGAAATTTACTGCGGATCGTTCACTTGCGTTAGGATCGAGTTGCCACTTTTCACATCATCTTTGAATACCAATTAAATCACTAAAAACACGATCATCTTCGTTTGGTTTTTTCTCTGTAAATCACCTCGTCAACCGCATAATTTTCTGTTGATATCGAGGCTCAAATCATTTACGTATATGAATAAGCAAAGAAGGGGCCTAATTACACTGCCCTTGGGAACGCCCTAGGTAACTTTGACTTTAGTACAAGTTAGCCAGTCAATTATTCATATATTAATACCGGTAAATTTTAATTTGTAAATTAATTTTAGTGCGGGAATGTGTGACCCTGCTGCATGAAACGAAATCATGGAAGGAGCTGAGAAGGGAAAGGAATTTGCGTACAGCCACAGCTGGGCCAATTGAAATACAGTTTATATTTTCTAAGCATTCTATTATTTTCCCAGTTTTTCATCGGATTTCGACTAGCAAATGGCCCGAGAGGAGATTCCATCGCAAGGCTTTCTTTGGGTAGGAAAAATCTCAGGCGAAGATAAAATAGTTTTGTTAATACTTACTCTTGGTTTATTTCGTGCAACTCACTAATTCAAAGTTGAGCACATCAAATTTATGCTACAGAGACGGGACATTTGTTATACTCACAAATGTATTTGCATTGCTTAACTTGTAGTTGCTTATGAATAGTGAAATAAGCAATCGACCAAGTATAAATCCATGTCACTGGCCACAGCTTATCTTCAGCCAGTGGGAGGTTAAGTCTCGAGAGACAACTTTACTTAAGAGTTGGTGCAGATAGAAAGGATCCAGTCAGTATGCAATTAGGAAATCCTATCTTTGCTCAACTTGTTTATCATATCTTAATTAATGACAGTTCCATAAAATCGATTCTTAGGTAAATTGGCAACAAATCATTAATTTTTAGCATAATAAAATTGCTATAATATTCATAATTATGAATTGACCAAAATTTATAGTTTAAAATTTCACTGTAAGTTATGTTGTCTCTATTTTAGTAATGTATTTGAAAATAGAATTTTAATTTAATGTACATAATGTATCTAAAATTCTTGTCCTTTCCTTAGGAATATCCAAATTATAATAAGTGTCATGCATTAGTCCACCAAAATTATTTGATAAATTTTCATTGTTGAATCTCCTCTTTTGCAGTTGAACTTGGTGTGTTTGTGGCTCAGAGGAAAGGATTTGAGAAGGAACTGATCATGGACGATATCCTATTAGTATTAACTGATAAGTATGTGATCTTAATTGATTGAATAATGTAAACTTATATTACCTCCCTCTTTTCAAACCCTCTCTTAAAATCCTAGACAGGTTGTACTGTATCATTAAAACATGTGAATGCCAGATAGGGAAGGGATACAATACAGAGTCTTACCACTTATCGCGCTAGTTTTTGGAGAATATAGCTCTTCTGGGGATATTTTCCATCTACGCATTTCCAAGTACCTTTCCACTTATTGTGTAAACGTACACAGTATTGTATTCCTTCTTTTATAATTTATTGCTGAGTTGAGGTGTTCCTATTTAGATTATGGAAATTACCTCTTGATATTATTTTAGTCGTTAGTTTAGAAGTGTAGTGTAAGTTAGTGTAGAACTTCCAAAACCTATACTAAATAAGTTTCAGGAAGCTGCCTTGCTTAAAATAATCTGTTTTTCATTCGTCACTTTTATTAAACAATACTGCAGGTTACTGGTGGAGCGAGATGGGACCAGTGGTAAAATGGTGACTCGGTGGCATCTGAATGACTTGAAAGGGGTATTTAAGGAAAAAGAAACTCAGAGTGGAACTTGGATTATCCTCACATTTAAAAGTAGATTCGACTCTTTGGAAAAACCAGTTTATTTCATGGATAATGAAGAAGCTAAGTTAAGTTCATCCCTGTTCTTATCGATTTTCATCTCATCCCATCAATACCAATAGTTGCATTTCATGGATAATTTATAATTATAGAAATTCATACCTCCTCTTCACTTGTTTGTAGTTTTTTGAGTACATAAAATGTAAATTAGTATCAGTTTAAGAAAATATCCTGGTATCAGCCTTTGATTTCATAAAGATGTGTGGCTTTTTGAGCGTATTCTTCTCAGTGATAGGGCTCAGTAATAATTTGGTGAAAATTGAAGGAGGTTAGTAAAAATAACACAAAAGTTATTTATGTTTTAAGAAAAATAAGGTTGAATTTCCATGATCTATTCTCTCTCAATTCACTTCATCATTACATGAGTAAAAGGATGATGTCTTACTTATTTACATTTTTTCCACAGGAGTTGCAAAGAATTTTGGAAGAGATACTGGATGCAATCCAAAGTGATGCTATAAACAGTGCAAAACTATTTACATGTATAAGATGCTCCACAAACTTTCCTGAGAGTGTATCAACAAGAAGGACAAGTAAAGGTGAGAAGAGTATTTTATTTATTCCATTTCTGACTGAAGAATGTGTTTTCTACTGAAAAAATAAAAAACTGTAAGATATGTGGTTTCCTAACCTGATGAATGGGATCAATCATACATTTATATTCATATACATACATACATATATATTCATGAAGTATTATGATTGATTAATTAATAATAATAATATTTTTACATGTAATCATATTGTCATTAAGTAATTTTAGCCTAAATTATTTCCTAAATTTTAACACCTGCGGCATTGAAACTTTTACATGTTCGACTTAACCAGCAATGTATTAACTGTTTCGAAATGATTATAATCAATTGGCGTGAATCGTTATAAAGCTAACCTGTTTCTCTTTCTTGGGAAGAGAAAGTAATCAGGCAGAGCCAGATGGGGAAGAACACCACATTTGGAAGTACTCGGAAGTTTAGCTCATAGATTCCACTGCAGTCAGTGACATGTATGTAGATGCATGGTCATACTGAAGGAGTGCATTCTTTTTGACTTTATTTAGATATTTGTAAGTCATTGATTGTAGTAGAGAGACACGATTCTCTTAAGTGATCGACTTACCATTCTGTGAATTTTTAGAGCAACACTCCATGAGAATCCCATCAGATCATATTATAGAGATGGATTTTATTATCTATCTATCATTAATACACTTTCTCTTTTCCCTGACAGCTGCTTTATATCTTACGACTAATGCCGTGTCTACATCATCTATCATTAAACCATTGAGTACACAAAGTCCAATAGTACTGAAAAGAGTAAAAGTCAATGAATATGAATCATCTGGTTTAGATTCTTGGTCAAATTGAAGCTAGGATTTTTTTATGCTTAAGGCATTTATTTAATTGTACACAGTGGACATGATGTGCTAAGATGTTGGCAGTATCAACTACTCCACTTACATTCCCATAATTTTCATTGGCTTATTTTTTTATATTTAGTATTGGTACAGGTTATTTAGTCTTTGAAGGATCTGTTGAAAAACATACAATACAGAATATTCTAGCTGCAAGGAAAGACATGATGAAGTTGTAAAAGAACAAAAAAAAGTTATTCTAAATATTATCAATGCAAGTGAAAATTCTTAACTAAGCCATAATATAGGATGAATTGAACATTGTGGAAGCAAATGATGCTAAAATTATTTTAGTGAGTGTTGATTTTTCTAAATTGTCATAAGTGAAAATACTCAGTTAAATTTCTCATAATTCTTTTTGTTTTTATATATGTTTGAAACTTACAAACACAATGTATGAGTGTTGTATGTTTTTTCTCCATACATGGATTGCGGAATTGGATCCAATGATAAATAATAATTATGCAGTGGGTTGAAAGTTGAATGTTAGCATATTTTATTACTTTTACCAATCAATGTTATCTTTGTATTCAAATGAAACTTAATACAAGGAACTTTTACTAACTACCATCATTTCTCTACTCCTGAGAGCATTGTTATCTCCCACATTGACTGTAATAACATGGCCGAACAAAAATGATCATCATTCACAAAATATTCTGCCAACTGAATCCTTAGTTTCACAAGTCACTTAGCTCCCTTACACTCCATCCTGGTGTTACCACAAATATTGGTAGATCCTTTCCCAACTGCTCACAATGGTAATAGAGAATATGATTTTCCTCATCGACTATTGTTGATTATTAGGTGATTGGAGATCATGGTAGTTTTTGTACCAGTTATTATTACACTTCACTAAGATGCAATAGTCTCCAGAGGTATGGAAAAGAGCGATTCCCATGGCTTACGTAATGTCTCAATAAACTGCAACAGCTTTCCCTTTCCCCAAGGCCACAGTGCTAATTGCCTATCATCAGATTCCCCAGAGAAATGAAGTACTGCTCCAGGCTGATGTAGAAAAGGATTTTCTGAAGATTTCTGTATGAAAAAATCAGACAGTATATCAAAGTAATTAGAGTAACTTCCATCCATTTAACCCTTTACTTTTCTGTCCATAAAACCCACAATCAAAATTTTATTTTTGTCATATCACCTCAAAGGATATTTTTAAAGAAACTACAGTAAAAACTATGATATTTATATATCTGATATATATAGCTGCTTCGCGGGGCTTTTGGCCTAAAGCCCTGGGGCTACAGAGTCTCCGATCTTTCTACATGATGGCCCACTAAAATCGAACCTGGGAAAAAAATGGAAACGAACCTACCAATCATGGGTTGCTTGCTGTTAGCAAGCACACCTTAACTCGTATCTATATCTAGTATATATAGACGCTTCGGGGGGATATATATATATATACAGGATATAAATGTCAGGCCCAAACCGCTTTAGCCATGGAGTCCCCGATTTTTTTACGTAGTGACCCACTAAATCTCACCTGGGAAAAAATCGAAAATCGACCCCACCTATCATGGGTTCGATTCTAGGAGGCCCAAAAATTGACTTTCCCCATTAAAAATGCATGGGGCTGTTTTTCAAATTATTTTTAAAATACTTACCATTATGCTATAAGGATAAGATATCATGAAGCTATTGCTATAAGTAATATCTACGGAAAAATGCTATTGTTTACGTACAACTCTTAATATGTTTCATAGATCATTCAAACTTTTTACACGCATAGATACGTATACAGTGTACTTTGAAAAAAATCAACATCTGCCTATGTATAACAGGTTCGATTCCAGAGCGTCCCGTAACCCGATTTTTTATATATATATATATATGTATATATGTTATATCCCCCTGAAGTGTCTATATAAATAGATATTTATATATATAAGATTAGAATGAAATGGAAGGGATGAATTAACTGAAATTGAAATAAAAGAGGTAATACTGTTTTGAAGAATTTAAATTTTATACAGGAGATCAGGCTTTCTCTCCAAGCTGTCCCAATTGTGGGAGTACCATTATAGTGCATGAAGTAGTGAGCAATTCCAAGCAATGCCTACAAGGTGATGGTAAGTTGAATCATTTCATTATTATTTCCTTCATAGTGAAAGATAATATGTGAATTTCAAGAAAGTAATAGATGATGAATAGTTATGCTTGTTTAAGAAAAAAGACTGTAATTAATTATACTATCATTTTTATAAAAATAGCATAATATAAATATTCTTCATTTGGAAAAGTTTTAAAGTTAGAATAAGTTTTTGTCATTGATTTAAACATTGAAAATTCAATTTCTCTAAGTGAAAATAAATATTTGTGTTAATAGATCTGAAAATGATTATGTTGATTAAGCAGTCTTTTGCGTTCAACTTTGTATTAAATTAAGCTATGAAACTTTGTGGCAATATGACGATTTTTACCAGAATGAGGAAATGTTGTTCAATGCTACTTTTTATCTGCACAATCTAAGAATATTGCAAATGAAAAACTGAATCTCTTTATGTAAATACAAAAATTGATTATTATTTAAAATATTATTACAAGTTTTAGTATTTCTGGCAATGCTCACCTTTCTTACAAGGCATGGACACTCAGCTATTAAAAAGAACAATTATAGAGACCTTGTTATCCAAATCAAATTTACTGTTCTGTCTACTCACGGAAGTTCCTTCTATAGCAAAAGTCACATATTATCAATGTAGGAGATTCTGACTGTGGTAGATTGAACTTCATGGTCTGTAGTGAATTACATACCTCATTGAATTTGCCAGTTTCTCAAATAGTTGATTTGCTACTTTATATCTCCACTCTTAAAATCAAAATTTGCATTTATACATTGAATTGAAAGTTTCCAATTCTTCTTTAAATTTATAAGAGTTAAGAAAATTTATTGTGCAACTAACTCTACTCTATAATGTTTCAATCATCAACAGCTATTTTTTAAATCGAAAATCAATAGCTTATGGAATTTTTATTTCATTGTACTTGGTATAGTAAAATATATGGAAAAATTTTTTACATTATGTCATAGGTTAATTTTTCATTCTAATGCATTTTGTTTTTCAATCTTTTTGATTACTGTCACAGATGTTTTGAGCCAAATTGGAAAGGATAGGAAGAATTCAATTAATTACTCACCTGAATTGCAATTTGGGGTGAGTCTCATTCTTAAATTGCATATAAGATTGTTTTTGTATGTCTAGATTCTTTTATATTGTAATTTTCTAAGTTAATTTCTTCTGTTTTACCTTTGTATTTACAATCTTTTTTATAAATTTCTATTTACATGGGCTCAGATTGTCTGCAAATAAATTATTATGATCATGATTATTTGTTTATATTGTTGTATTATAAGAAAATGAAACAACCATTCTGTTTCCTTCAGTTCAAGTTAGGAAGAGATTAGAGAGGGTGGTGAGATGAAGAGAGGAGAATTGGTTATTAGAGAGGGCTGATTCCGGTGGATGTGAGAAAGAGATGTTCATTTAAGTATCCATTGATTTTTGCATTTTCATTATTAGACACATTTCTTCTTCGTATAATCCCATTAATCAGGATATCAGTTTTCTTAAATTCCTTTTTGCTATATTCCATAAATCTGATTCATTACCCTCTACCACAATAGCAAGTGCTCTGTCAACTTCTCCATCCTATTGGTTGAGCAGTATTAAAGGGGAAATAGGTTAGGAGTAAAGAGGAGAGAATAGTAAGTGACTCCAAGGAAGTAAAAGAAGTAGGAGAGGATAAAATAAGTCTGTTGTACCTAGATTCGACTCAAGGAATGTAGATGAAGAAAATGAAGCAAGCGCACACAACTCTGAACCATGGAAACAACAAAGCAAGGTGGCAATACTGATGAAAGAACTGAGAGATGGTATAACTGCAGGAAATTTTGAATTGAAATTCCAGCTCTTTAATTTTTTCTTTTATTATGTGAAGATTTCATGAAGTGAAGATAATTTAGAGGAATAGATTAACCTGGAAGAAATATTTCTATCTTAAAACCACATCACCTCTATGGTAGGTCAAAATTTAGTTCCAAACTTAATTCATTCCAAAATAAATCGCTTCAAGATAACCCAGGAGCTTGGTATTCATAGGTTTAATGCTTGAATTGAAAAAGTTTGAATGATCTATGTATCATGTTAAGAGTTGCACGTCAACAATAGCATTTTTCCGTAGATATATATATAATAACAATAGCTCCATGAAATCTTATCTTTCTAGCTCAATGAAAATTATTTGAAAAACGGGCCCTAAAAATATATATATATCTATTATATATAGACGCTTCAGGGGGATATATATAACATATACGAGTAAAGGTGTGCTTGCTGACAGCAAGCAATGTGATAATATGTCTTTTAATAAAATGTAAGATTTTTCAAAATATTATTCTGAAAGGCCATGCTAAACATAACGTAAATGGACATTTTCGTAGCGAGCTTTGCATTGATTTCGATTTCCCATGCATTTCTTACAATATTCCCACCGGCGATTTAAATTTCCCATGCATATCTTACTGCAGCATTATTACAGTCCTGGCATCGAACCAAGGCCATCCAACGAATTATACTGTCATTATTGGCTTGAGTATGATTGACTTTATAAATATCCCCCCAGAAGCGTCTATATTTAATAGATATATATATATATATATATATATATATATATATATATATATATATATATATATATATATATATATATATATATATATATATATATATATATATATATATATATATATATATATATATATATATATATATATCTATTATATATAGACGCTTCGGGGGGATATATATATATAACATATATATATAGGATATTAATGTCAGGCCCAAACCGCTGGGACCACGGAGTCGCCGATTTTTTTACGTAATGGCCAACTAAATCTCACCTAGGAAAAATTGGGAAACTGACCCTACCTATCATGGGTTCGATTCTAGGAGGCCCCAAAAATCGATTTTCCCCATTAATAATGCATTGGGCCGTTTTTCAAATGATTTTAAAAATACTTCTCATTACGCTAGAAAAATGAGATTACATACAGCTATTGCTATTATTAGTATCTATGGAAAAATGCTATTTTTTACGTACAAACGGTCATGGGTCCTACTATATATATCTACGGAAATATGCTATTGTTTACGTACAAACGGTCATGGGTTCGATGCCAGGAAGTGAAAAACTTTTGGATTTTGAAAAATCGTAGCTCTCTTAATATGATATAAAGATCATTCAAATCTTCTACACGTATAGATACGTATATAGTGTACTTTGAAAAAAATCAATACTTCCCTAGGTGTCACGGGTTCGATTCCAGAGCGCCCCGTAAACTCGATTTTTCCCGTTTAAAATACATTGACCGAAATTCCGAAAGCCTTTTATGACACTTTTCAACCGCGCAGAGGTTCAAAATTTCACACAGCCATAAAAGGGACCATTTTCAAGTAAACGCATCCCTAAGATTGTCGAAAATGGTCGTTGGTTAGATGCTAGGGGGCGTTAACTATATCTCCATTTGAAATGCATAGGGAATTTAGGACACATTTTGAGGTACCTCCTGAATGAATTTCCTTTTGATATTCAAAATATTTTGAAAGTCAATCATACTCAAGCCAATAATGACAGCGTGTTTCGTTGCAGTCCTTGGTTCGATGCCAGGGCGGTAATATTGCTGCAGTAAGAAATGCTTGGGAAATTTAAATCAATGCATTGCTCGCTGCGAAAACGCCCATTTACTTTACGTTTAGAATGATATTTCAGAATAATATACCGAAAAATTTTACACATTATTAAAAGATATATTATTACATTGCTTGCTGTAAGCAAGCGCACCTTTACTCGTATATATATATTCATATATATAGGATATTAATGTCAGGCCCAAACCGCTCGGGCCACGGAGCCGCCGATTTTTTTACGTGATGGCCCACTAAATCTCACTTACGAAAAATTCGAAAACCGACCCTACCTATCATGGGTTCGATTCTAGGAGGTCCCAAAAATCGACTTTCCCCCGTAAGAATGCATGGGACCGTTTTTCAAATAATTTTTTAAAATACTTCCCATTACGCTAAAAAAATTAGATTTCATATAGCTATTGCTTCTATATATATCTACGGAAAAATGCTGTATTTTACGCACAATTGGTCATGGGTTCGATGCCAGGAGGTGAAAAAGTTTCAAATTTCGAAAAATCGTAGCTCTCTTAATATGATACATAGATGATTCAAATTTTTTACACTTATAGGTAAGCATATTATATACCTCGAAAAAAATCAACACTTGCCTACGTGTCACGGGTTCGATTCCAGAGCGTCCCGTAATCTCGACTTTCCCCGTTAAGAATGCATGGGGCCGTTTTTCAAATAATTTTTAAAATACTTCCCATTAAGCTAGAACAATGAGATTTCATAGCGCTAATGTCATCATGCATTGCTACGATAAAATGCTATTTTATACGTACAACTGGTCATGGGTTCGATGCCAGAAGGTGAAATATTTTCAAATTTCGAAAAATCGTAGCCCCCCTAATGTCGTACATAGATCATTCAAACTTTCTACATTAATAGAATCGTATATAATGTACTTTTATAAAAATTAACACGTGCCTATAAGCCATGGGTTCGATTCCAGAGCGACCCGTAATCTCGATTTTTCCGGTATGGAAAGCATTGACCATATTGCTGAAAGCATTTCATGACATTTCGCGACCGCGCAGAGGTTCAAAATTTCATAAAGCCATAAAAAGGACAATTCTTACATAAAAGCGACCGTTATAATGTCCTATATGGTCGTTGGTTCGATTCTAGGGGGCGTTAACAAATCGTTCAAATGAAATGCATAGGGAAATAAGGACTCATTTTGAGGTACTTCCTTAACGTATTTCCATTTGAAATTTCTGGCGTTTGTACGGGTTATCATACATAAGCGAAGGATGACAGTGATTTTCGTAGGATGGCCTTGGTTCGACGCCAGGGCAGGCTTAATGCTGCCGTAAGAAATGCATGGGAAATCGAATTCAGTGCATTGTCTGCTGCGAAAATGTCCTTTAGTTAGCTTGACTTATCCGAATAAAGTCTTTCGGAAGATCATACATTCTTTTTAAAGATTTATTTTTCGATTGCTTGCTGTAAGCAAGCACACATTTACTCGTATCTATATACATGGTCTGTCCTGAAAGTAGTAGGACTGATTTTTTCCTGTTCGCACGGACGGTCGGACGGGAATTTTTTGGATTGCAAATAGAGGGGGGGACTGTAACGAAGCGCTGACAACAATTGGAAGTCGATTCCCAGCTTTTGCGTTCTGTGTATGTTAGTTTTCTCGGACCTCTGTCAAGTGACCTCGTCACGGTACGTCACCACGGTATCACCGACCCTTGGTGACGTCCTTTCGGCAGATTTTTGAATTTTGGAAAGAGAAAGAAGTACGAGGGAGCAATATCTATGCTGTAGAGTGGGTGAGGCAGGGATGCAACACCGTTTTTCTCAAGGAAGTTGGAAACAATGAGCGCGTGTGGGCCCGCGCATTGTCGCGATGCAGGACCCACGAGGCGGCCATAGCGGGTCGGACACGGACGATGCGTTTTCGCTGTCTTTCGAGTACTTTAAAGTAAAAAGTTCGTCCGATAACATTCTCACACTCACAGTGTTCAATAATTTTTTCACTCGCGCCACATTTTCGTCCGTTTTCGAGGTCGAAGGGCGTCCGGAGCGCTCGGCGTCTTCGACGTCTTCTCTCCCCTCTCGAAAAAGCTTGTGCCGCTCAAATACGGTTGAAAAATCAAACCTTAAGCTGCCTTGATGAGTTTGTGTCTCTCCTTGCCATTTTTTACGAGTTTTTAACGCAGAATTTCACTGCGTAGCGCTGCTCCAGCAAACGGTCCATTGCGTACCGTGACGAGGTCAGTTGTCAGAGGTCCGAGAAAACTAGTCCGAGAGCAGAGTAATCTTTCGAAAAATTTTATTTTTCACTAAAGATAAATTATTGCATTGCTTGCTGTCCTCAAGCACACCTTTACTCGTATGTTATATATATCCCCCCGAAGCGTGTATATCTATTATATACGATATATAGACGCTTCGGGGGGATATAACATCTATTAATAGAGCTTGGAATTCATTGGTTTAATGCTGACTGATGGAGGGAAAATGCCTATATTTTAGCGGATCCTCCTTTAGCTTGCTTTTGAATATAAGAGTTCCATTTTCTATTTGCATATATATGCACTGAAATGGAAACTATCTCCTCTATGCCATATTTCAAAGTTTGTTAGTCTGCCAATCAATATAATCCTAGTGTCTTTCTATTTTTTATGCTTGGGTTCCATCATTTGTGACTGCTACCTCTTAAATTATCTGTTTCAGAGTATCTTTACAAATTGGACAGAGATACCAGCATCTGATAAAACCAATTTTGAGGCAACCTTGCATGGTTTACAGCTATATATTATGCTGAACATTTTGTCAGATGGACAGGAGAGTGAATTTCAATTGCATGAGGTTTGTCTGAGTGAAGACGCTGTGTTTTCTTTTTTAGGAGTGCATATATCCCATCTATTATAATGTTATTGCCTGAGTTTCATTTTGACTCTTATAAGGGGACCTTTAGGGACTGCAGCACAGGATTTTAGATAAGACCAGTATGGAAGTGTAGCTTAGATGTTACTTATATTAACCTGAAAATACTAGGGGCCAATGCTCCCTCGCTTCCTTGTAATTAATGTTTAAAAATCGCCAATTCTAACCCTATATAAACCCCTCAGCAACTGTTCATCAACAAGCGAATGGTGGCTTGGTGCTGGCTTCTTAGATTGCTTATAGAAGCACACATGGTTCGAATCCGGTATATACTTTTCGTTTTTTTCTTTCCAATGCTTGAATTTCTGTTTTATATTCTTTTTAAACTTTATAGTGCGTACCAAAAAGAACATTGATCAAAATATAAGTTCAAAATTATTTAATATGAACTAAAACACGATAATATTATTATTGTGTTTACTTGGCAGAATAAAATAAAAGTGGCATAAGTTTCATGATGTGATAACTCATTTTAGGATGTAGAGAGAGGGCAGCACCAAGTGTAATACTTTTGTTTTTTTTACCCCTCTGCTGGTGAATAACATTCTCTTCGGAGATGATGGTGCGTCTAAAGTGCGTCTGTATCGGGAAGTTTCGTTGAAACACTGTGAAAATTGTTTATGCTCCTCGCTTATTAGAATGACTACTATGAATGTCCCGGAAATTAACTTGAAAGATATAGCTACCATTGCTGCTTTACTTCGTGATGAAGGAGATCTGATTTTAAACAATAATTGTAAGCTTAGCCTTACAGTGGATTTCTTAGTTAATCTTAATGATGCTTTTAACTTAATTGTCGATAGTGTTGAATCATCATGTTTCCAAGTCATCAATACGAACAATTCTTCGTTAGAAATATTCCACGATCTTCAATTTTTGCACGACTTTATTCAGAAAGTTTTCGGTCTTCGAATTTGGAGCAAAGTGCCTTGTGTTGGTACTATAAATTTTGATAAATTTCGTTCCCTTCGTTCCCTTGAGCTATATGCTGTGAATCTTGCTGACTTCGATTTTTCAAGTGTTAAGGACAGGCTCATATATTTTGCTTGCACCCGCAGCAATTTACTGGACTTAAAACTTCCATTTGAAGGAGGATCAGAAAAATCTTGTATAAGTGAAGATAATTTAGAGGAATGGATCAATCTTGAAGAAATATTTTTATCTTACAACCACATCATCTCTATCGGAAGCCTCTGTTTACTGCCGAACTTGAAAGTGTTGGACTTGAGCCACAATGATTTAAGTGATATATCGGCATTAGAAAATAGTGGCAGTAATTTAGAGTGGTTAAATATTTCTTTCAACAGATTGATAAAAATCCCTTGTCTATCTTGCTGCAAAACGTTGAAGGTTTTATCAGTAAATTTTTTCAAAAGTATCAATGTATAAAAATATTTTTAGTATAATTTCGAAGTAACTATGAATTTCCTGCTATCCAAAAGTTAGTATTGTGTACATTATATTTAATTAATGACAGGTTGGGTTGGGATTATACTTGGAAATAATTTTCCTTGTGATTTGGTATCTCCCATGACCCTTTTTATTATGCACTACAATTAAAACGTTGACATCTTTTAGTTATGGTCCCTTAACCCTCTTACTGCGGATGGGCCGATCTATCGGCCCGGCGTGCTTATGCGAAAACTGCGGATGGGCCGATCTATCGGCCCTGTTTTTCTACTCAGCAGAACTCCTCAATTAGAGTGTATCTGTTACTTCTGATTTCTTCTTTATTATCTCTTGTGCTTATACGTTAGAAACAAACCGATAGTTGTGCTGAATTAGTCATCTTTAATTTATTTTTCATCTGATATGATGATATATACGTATCTCGATGAGCGGCCTGCACTCAAATACTCGAAAATATGGTGTTTTAACGTTTTCTACCTCGTTTTTTGACTAGTTATGTTCTTTATAAAGAAAATCTACCTGCAGGCATGAAACCAATGACACGCTTATCGTTTTTAATTAGTATTATATAAGACCTTTCCTAGGAGTGGCTTCAAATAAAAAGGTCACCCGTCGGACATCAAAAGAATCCCTTATTGGGGAAGTAAAGGTTTAAAAATGTACCCCAAAGAAAAGAGAAAGACGTGTATAGTGTGCTAGTTGATAGTAAAAGAGGAAAGAGGAGACGAGCACGCACCGTTTGTGCAAAATGTAAGAAATGACTCAATGGTGTATGCTTCCCGCAACACAAGTGCCAGAGGGTAGATATTTCTTAAAGTGCAACTTTTGATAAATCTATCTCAATTTTTTCAATAAAATTTTATATTTTAATAGTTAAAAGACCAAGCTATTGACTGAATGTGAAGTAACAAACATTTTCTTTGATTTTCTATGAGCAAACTATCGTTAAAATGCATATTTTGTAATATTATTTATTAGTTTCTATATATATAAATTTTTATAATATTAAATAAAAGTGGTAAGCGCGCAATTTTTTTTCATTTTGAACCTTATGATATGATACATAAATGGTAAAAAATATAAGGATTAATAATGGTATTTATAATTATCACAATTTATTAAACAAGAACCTGCATTTTTGCGGGAAATACCTCCGCAGTTTTGGCATACACCTCGAAAATTCGGTCCGCAGTAAAAGGGTTAAAATTTTCTGTATTTTAAATATGTTAAAAATATACGAGCCATGAAATAGCTAAACATTTTCTGTACTTTTCCATTATAATTATGAGCCATGAAAAATAAAATATTAAGTAAGTCAGCATTTAAATTAATTAAATGTTTGCCAAAAAAATAAAGTGATTGAAAAAAAAAACGAAAAGTATATACCAGATTTGAACCACATATACCCACTTCTATTAGCAATCTAACAAGGTAGCACCATGCTACCATTTGCTTGTTGATTAGCGGTTGCTGTGGGGCTTATATAGGGTTAGAATTGGCAAACACTAATTACAAGGAAACAAGGGAGCATTGGCCCTTAGTATTTTCAGGTTGTTATGAGTAATATCTAAGCTACACTTCCATACTGGCTTTATCCAAAATCCCGTGCCGCTGTCCTAAAGGTCCTCTTGTTAGTGAGAGAGACTGGAAACTACTCATGAGAAGCTTACTAATCATAAACCCAATACTTAAAAATCAAAGTATCCTGATTTTTTTCTACTTTAGAAAATACTGAATTTTTAATATAACTATGGCATTGAAGTGTATACTGTATGAAGACTTTAACCGTACTTACTTATCCTATAACCCTAGTTACTCATACTCCTATTTTCTGAATTTTTTTAAATGCAATGATTAATTGCTGTGTTTTACTTCCTAAGCAATAATCATTATAGTAATTATTTTTAATTTCTTGTTTTGTGAATATAAAAATCATCAGATACACAGCTCAAGTCAAATGCTGCTATGTATGATATAAATAGCTATAATTATGTCAACATGGAATGAGCAGTATCTTTTACTTAAGGAAGAAAAATCATTATAGGTAATCAAATTTTGTCTGAAAGGTGTTTTCAATTAGTGTAAAAGTGTATATATTATTAATAAATAATTATCCAATTAATTTTAATAGTTTCATTCATTCACGAACTCTCTTTTTTTACAGGTTCTTGTATATATTTTGACTGCAGAAGAGCCCTTTCATGGATATATTGTTCTTTCAAAGGATAGGATTTACATATTAAAGGATTCAGAAGGAGAAGTTAGAAGGTATTTTTTATTAAATTTTTTATAATTTTAATACAAATAGATCTGCACAATCATAAAATTGAATTAATTTGGAAGAGTATCAAATGAAAAATATTGGTAATGGAAAAGATTGCTCGATTAGCTGTTGTTTTGTATATTGATATATGTAGGGAGAAAATGTTTTCTTCTGTATTTTGATTAATTCATGTTGAATATCATGGCTATCTTGACTTGATGAAAATCTTTTAAGTACAGAATAACCTTGTTATAAAAATATACAATGTAAGTTATTATCTTACACCATCTTCGAAAATTTTCTTTTTAACCATATTGGAGTGGTACTCCATTATGTTTTTTTGTAGTCCATTGCTCAATTTCTACTGGCATTGATATTATATAGTGTATGATTTTTATATTATGTAAGTATACCTCCTTTGCTTTATAAAGTGTGTTTTAATAATTTATATCGTCAATTTTAAATACATTTCATTATATCTGAAATTACATATTTAGATTTATCTAATCAGTTGTGCTAAATGATCACTGTTCTATTGACATTAAATTTAACCCAGAAAAATTTTATAAATAATGATCACCTTAAATGTTTTTTCATGCCTCAAAATTTTCTTGCTCTTTTGCCAATTCAGCATTTATTTTAATTTTTTTTTACTTCAGCTTCTCTCTTTTACAGGGTCTCGTTAGATGGAACTACCAATCCAGAGCTTGTAGATTCACATCCTCTCACTAAATGTGATAGTATCATTATTAATAACTCAAGTGTCACATTAGAATTTGAATCCAAGTTATCAATATGGGTGTTCCCACAAGATATCATGAAGCTTCAAAATGATTTGGCTCATCATTGCCCATCTCAGTTGTTCAAAGATGAATCAAAGATAAGGGAAGCCTCTAGCTCTGAAGTCCTGCTGAAGTTGCCTTTGGTTTCATTCCAATTTGAGAATGAATCTTTAAACAGGGGTCCAAATTTGAAGCTTGGAATGCTAATCTTAACTAGCACTTCCCTCTCGGTGATGAATTTCAAAGCATTTGAGCCAACGTACGTTACTCAAGATTCCTCCTTTACACTACTGATATCTGACCTTGTTGGATTGGTAAGTCTTAATCCTATATGCCCCCCGTAGGTCAAGTTTAAAAATATTGCTATATATTTAAATAGAAAAAATTGTGGAAAAAAATTTGAATAGCATAAGATGTAAATGTACATTTAATTGTAAACTCAAGAGCAGTTGATCTAAGCCTCAGTCTTTATTAGTAATATCCAGAATGTTGTTTGAGAAGAGTGAGAATTTTTAATATCATTGCGTTAACACATTCACTTATTGTATGGCTGCTCCTATATAGCTACCTCGAGGGATGTAGTATATGAAAATCTATTACGAGTCAAGGTTTGTTTTCGTACAGCAAGCAATTGGAAAATATATCTTTTAATAAAAATTAAGATTATTCTGCTCAGTCATTGCTTAATATAAACTTAAGGACATTATCGCAGCATATATTGCATTGAACATGATTTCCCATGCATTACTAATGGCAGCGTTATTCCCACCCTGGCCTCCAACCACTTACATCCTGCTGAAAATACTTACATCATTCACATAACTCTCTGAATTTTAGAAAGAAATTCATTCAGGAAGTGCCTCAGAAGAATTTCAGAATTTCCCATACATTCCTTATGGAGATATAGTTAACCCCATCTAGAATTGAACTAACGACCATTTTCAACATTATTACAGAGGAAAACATAAAGCCTATCCCTATAGGCCTATAGCCATGTGTGAATTTAAATGTTAAATCGGATATTTTCTGGTGCATCTAGTGCTCTACTTAGGTCCTTTATGAGATCTCTTTGGACAACTTAGCTTTAACTAGTTTATCTGCGATTCGTTGCAGGAATCTATATGTGGATATTTGGCAACCTCTTCTCTGCTCGTAAATAGCCTATGATACGGAAGTCACGGCTGTTGATTTTTAAATATTAATAACAAAGAACTAAGAAGTGGAGAACTTAGAAGAACCCTATAACTTTCAGGTTGCTATTGTTATTGTCCAAGGAATATATTCCAATTTGACAAAAGGCCGTTTGTCTAAAGGTCTCCTTCTTAGAGCACATGCGTTGAACGTATGTGGATATTTCACCACATATTTAAATTTAAATGATTGAAGGCTTGAAGACAATTCCTCTCTATTGGTAGAGATATCATGTACAAAACACAGATGACTTATATATTCTACCCGTAGGCTTTTTTCATCCCATGTTTTGAAGATTTCTTCAAGAGCAGCCATGAAAAGAATGAGTGAAAGGCAATCTCCCTGTCTTACTCCTTTGCCGACCTTGAATACTTCAATTTCTTCGTTTAACATTACTGACGCAGTGGAATTTTTGCAAATGTTACGGAAAAGATGAATGTATTCTTCATCTACCTCTTGTCTCTAGGGCTCGTAGTATGGAAGAAGTACTTAGCGAATCAAAAGCCTGTGAACAAAACAGTACTGATGGAATCTCGTATTCATTTGTCCTGTTGATAATTTCATGTAGTGTATGGATGTGGTCCATCGTTCTGAAACCTCTTTGGAATCAGGCTTGTTCCCTCGGCTGCATAGCTGAAAGTGTTATCTTCAAACGTTCGCCTAATATCCTCATCAATCTTTTGTAGATAACTTGTAGGAAACTGATAGTTTTTCAAATCCCCCTTGCTTCCTTTTTGCGTAGAAGGACAATCCTTCCAAAAATCTTGCATATTTTCCTTTTTCTAAGGCAGTTGGTAAATGCTTCCGCTAAAATGGGATCAGTTTCAGACCCTCCAAGCTTAAAATAATCCTCCAAAACTCCATCTGCTCCACTTGCTTTTCTGTTCATTATCTTTTTAATAGCTGCAGTTACTTCTTTTGGTAGAATAGAAGGTATGATTCTTAGTTTTTCTTTGAAATCTTGGTTTTCCTCCTCACAGTAATGTTATCTCGTAAAGGCGACTGAAATATTCCTCTACAATCTTATCGTATCCCTGTTGGTAGTTGTTGCACCTCTGTATGATACTCACCATCTCTACTGTATGATCAAAATCTATCCATTTCTTCCCAATTGTCGGCGTTGTTTAGCCTTCTTCTTTGCCGTTCTCAATCTTTTCGTTAGACGTCCTCTTCTCTTTTGATTGGCTTGTGTGTGTATATCCCTAAAATAGTTATATTTAATTTATATAGTTTAAAACACTATTCTCTATTTAAAGCAACATTATTTTTATATTTATAAAACTCTAGTTAAATCAAAATTAACATTTTTTCATTATTATATTAATATATTCTATTATATATAGCTTCTTCAGGGGGATGTATGTATACATGTATGGGAGGATCAAAATGTCAGGCCTAAACTACAGGGTCCATAGGCTCACTCATATAATATTTTTAAGTAAATAGCCTACTGAATCTCACCTGGGAAAAAATCGGACATCGATCATATCTATTATGGGCTTGATTTTAGGAGGCCCCAAAGTCTGATTCACCCTCATAAGAAAGCAGAGGCCCGAAATTAAATGGATTTGTAAAAGGTATTTGACATGCAGTTAAAACAATAAAGTTTCATGTTGCCTGTTATATATTGCTACACAAAAATAGTATTCTTTATCAACATGTGGTCATGAGTTCGATGCCAGGTGGTAAAATATTTTCAATCTTTAAAAATAACATCTAGGCATATATGAAAGATAAATCATTGAAATGTTGTAGATTGTATAGGCATATATAATCAACGTTGAAAAGAATCAACAGGTGTCTACGTTTCATGGGTTCGATTCCAGGAAGTCCCGTAATCTCTAGTTTTCCCATAAGAATACCTGGGCTAGATATTTGATAAATGTTTTAGGGCTTTTTCCGATTATGTAGAACATTTAAATTTCACACATTCATGGATAGGCTGCATCTTTATATTTAGCTGCTGTCAAATTGTAGCTAATGGATGCTGGTTCCATTCCAGGTGTCGCCAACTGTATCTCCATGAGGAATAAATAGGGATATCAGGATTCCTTTTAGGGCAATTTCTTAATGTATTTTGCTGTGAAATCTGGAAAATTTATGGAGAGGCTAATAATACTTTCGCAAATGATAAAAGTATTTTACATAGACTATCCTTAGTTCCACATCCGGGAGAAGATTCCTGCCATAAGAAATGTATGGGATTGGAACTTTATTAAAAATACCTGTACAAAATTTGAAGTAATTTTTGGTGGGAATTGTGTAAATCTTTACTTCATTTTAGATATATATAAACCGACTGCTTGCAATAATCAAGCGAACTTTCACTCGTTAAAAAAAAAAACAATTTTGTTTTATGTTAAATGTAAAAAAGACAACATTTTACCAATATTTAAATTGACAAATGACATACTCTATTTATGTAACGTAGTTTTAAGGATCAATGAGAAAATTTTTACGTATTATCTGTCTGTATTCATCATTGTAAAAACTGATATGAAGTAGCTGGTTGAAAAGATGTTTGTTTTCAAAGGGTCTGTTTGATTCTTTGGTATTCTAGCTAATATTCTCACAACAACCATCATTTCTTAGATTTTCAAGCTCTGTTTCAATTCCGAGGACCTTTTGTTGCATACTTCACTGCTTTCAATGGTCACATAAAATGTTCCCATTCGGAAACATAAATCATTTTCATTGGATGCGTATGTTGTACGAGTTAAGGTGTGCTTGCTGACAGAAAGCAATATAATAATTTATCTTTTAATGAAAAATAAGGTTAATCTTCGTCCACATTACTAAATGCAAGTTAAACCAAATTATTGGAGAGCATATATACTTTAGCATGGTCTTCCCATGCTTTTCTTAAGGCAGCATTATTACCGCCCCTGCGTCGAGCCAAGTACATACTGGGAAAGATACCTTAATTATTCGCATACGTATGACTATCTTTACAAACACTCCAAATTTCAAATGGAAATACCTTAAGGAAGTACCTCAAAATGAGTCCTTAATTCTCTATGCATTTCTTTTGGACATAGAGTGAACACTTTCTTGAATCGAACCAACGATCATTTACGACAATCTTATAGACGCTTTTATATGAGAATGGTCTCTTTTATGGCTGCGTAAAATTTTGACCCTCTGCGCGGTTGGGAAGTGTCATAAAAAGCTTTCGGAAATATGGTCAATGTATTTCTTTTGAGGAAAATCGAGATTACGGGTCGCTCTGGAATCGAACCCGTGACACATAGACGGGTGTTGATTTTTATAAAGTACATAATACACGTATCTATACGCGTTAAGAATTTGAATGATCTAAGAATCATATTAGGAGAGATACGATTTTTCAAAATCTGAAAATTTTTCACCTCCTGGCATCGAACCCCTGACCAGTTGCAGCTAAATTATACCATTTTTCCGTAAAAATATATAACAGCAATAGCTACATGAAATTTTGTCCTTCTATTTCAAAGGTAAGTATTTTTAAAAATTTTTTGAAAAACGACCCCATGCATTCTTTTGGGACAAAGTCGATTTTTGGGGCCTCCTAGAATCGAACCCATAATAGGTGGGGTCGATTTTCGATTTTTTCTCAGGTGAGATTTAGTGGGTCACTACGTAAAAAAATCGGGGACTCCATGGCTAAAGCGGTTTGGGCCTGACATTTATATCCTGTATATATATATATATCCCCCCGAAGCGTCTATATATACTAGATATAGATACGAGTTAAGGTGTGCTTGCTAACAGCAAGCAACCCATGATTGGTAGGTTCGTTTCCATTTTTTTCCCAGGTTCGATTTTAGTGGGCCATCATGTAGAAAGATCGGAGACTCTGTAGCCCCAGGGCTTTAGGCCAAAAGCCCCGCGAAGCAGCTATATATATCAGATATATAAATATCATAGTTTTTACTGTAGTTTCTTTAAAAATATCCTTTGAGGTGATATGACAAAAATAAAATTTTGATTGTGGGTTTTATGGACAGAAAAGTAAAGGGTTAAATGGAAGGAAGTTACTCTAATTACTTTGATATACTGTCTGATTTTTTCATACAGAAATCTTCAGAAAATCCTTTTCTACATCAGCCTGGAGCAGTACTTCATTTCTCTGGGGAATCTGATGATAGGCAATTAGCACTGTGGCCTTGGGGAAAGGGAAAGCTGTTGCAGTTTATTGAGACATTACGTAAGCCATGGGAATCGCTCTTTTCCATACCTCTGGAGACTATTGCATCTTAGTGAAGTGTAATAATAACTGGTACAAAAACTACCATGATCTCCAATCACCTAATAATCAACAATAGTCGATGAGGAAAATCATATTCTCTATTACCATTGTGAGCAGTTGGGAAAGGATCTACCAATATTTGTGGTAACACCAGGATGGAGTGTAAGGGAGCTAAGTGACTTGTGAAACTAAGGATTCAGTTGGCAGAATATTTTGTGAATGATGATCATTTTTGTTCGGCCATGTTATTACAGTCAATGTGGGAGATAACAATGCTCTCAGGAGTAGAGAAATGATGGTAGTTAGTAAAAGTTCCTTGTATTAAGTTTCATTTGAATACAAAGATAACATTGATTGGTAAAAGTAATAAAATATGCTAACATTCAACTTTCAACCCACTGCATAATTATTATTTATCATTGGATCCAATTCCGCAATCCATGTATGGAGAAAAAACATACAACACTCATACATTGTGTTTGTAAGTTTCAAACATATATAAAAACAAAAAGAATTATGAGAAATTTAACTGAGTATTTTCACTTATGACAATTTAGAAAAATCAACACTCACTAAAATAATTTTAGCATCATTTGCTTCCACAATGTTCAATTCATCCTATATTATGGCTTAGTTAAGAATTTTCACTTGCATTGATAATATTTAGAATAACTTTTTTTTGTTCTTTTACAACTTCATCATGTCTTTCCTTGCAGCTAGAATATTCTGTATTGTATGTTTTTCAACAGATCCTTCAAAGACTAAATAACCTGTACCAATACTAAATATAAAAAAATAAGCCAATGAAAATTATGGGAATGTAAGTGGAGTAGTTGATACTGCCAACATCTTAGCACATCATGTCCACTGTGTACAATTAAATAAATGCCTTAAGCATAAAAAAATCCTAGCTTCAATTTGACCAAGAATCTAAACCAGATGATTCATATTCATTGACTTTTACTCTTTTCAGTACTATTGGACTTTGTGTACTCAATGGTTTAATGATAGATGATGTAGACACGGCATTAGTCGTAAGATATAAAGCAGCTGTCAGGGAAAAGAGAAAGTGTATTAATGATAGATAGATAATAAAATCCATCTCTATAATATGATCTGATGGGATTCTCATGGAGTGTTGCTCTAAAAATTCACAGAATGGTAAGTCGATCACTTAAGAGAATCGTGTCTCTCTACTACAATCAATGACTTACAAATATCTAAATAAAGTCAAAAAGAATGCACTCCTTCAGTATGACCATGCATCTACATACATGTCACTGACTGCAGTGGAATCTATGAGCTAAACTTCCGAGTACTTCCAAATGTGGTGTTCTTCCCCATCTGGCTCTGCCTGATTACTTTCTCTTCCCAAGAAAGAGAAACAGGTTAGCTTTATAACGATTCACGCCAATTGATTATAATCATTTCGAAACAGTTAATACATTGCTGGTTAAGTCGAACATGTAAAAGTTTCAATGCCGCAGGTGTTAAAATTTAGGAAATAATTTAGGCTAAAATTACTTAATGACAATATGATTACATGTAAAAATATTATTATTATTAATTAATCAATCATAATACTTCATGAATATATATGTATGTATGTATATGAATATAAATGTATGATTGATCCCATTCATCAGGTTAGGAAACCACATATCTTACAGTTTTTTATTTTTTCAGTAGAAAACACATTCTTCAGTCAGAAATGGAATAAATAAAATACTCTTCTCACCTTTACTTGTCCTTCTTGTTGATACACTCTCAGGAAAGTTTGTGGAGCATCTTATACATGTAAATAGTTTTGCACTGTTTATAGCATCACTTTGGATTGCATCCAGTATCTCTTCCAAAATTCTTTGCAACTCCTGTGGAAAAAATGTAAATAAGTAAGACATCATCCTTTTACTCATGTAATGATGAAGTGAATTGAGAGAGAATAGATCATGGAAATTCAACCTTATTTTTCTTAAAACATAAATAACTTTTGTGTTATTTTTACTAACCTCCTTCAATTTTCACCAAATTATTACTGAGCCCTATCACTGAGAAGAATACGCTCAAAAAGCCACACATCTTTATGAAATCAAAGGCTGATACCAGGATATTTTCTTAAACTGATACTAATTTACATTTTATGTACTCAAAAAACTACAAACAAGTGAAGAGGAGGTATGAATTTCTATAATTATAAATTATCCATGAAATGCAACTATTGGTATTGATGGGATGAGATGAAAATCGATAAGAACAGGGATGAACTTAACTTAGCTTCTTCATTATCCATGAAATAAACTGGTTTTTCCAAAGAGTCGAATCTACTTTTAAATGTGAGGATAATCCAAGTTCCACTCTGAGTTTCTTTTTCCTTAAATACCCCTTTCAAGTCATTCAGATGCCACCGAGTCACCATTTTACCACTGGTCCCATCTCGCTCCACCAGTAACCTGCAGTATTGTTTAATAAAAGTGACGAATGAAAAACAGATTATTTTAAGCAAGGCAGCTTCCTGAAACTTATTTAGTATAGGTTTTGGAAGTTCTACACTAACTTACACTACACTTCTAAACTAACGACTAAAATAATATCAAGAGGTAATTTCCATAATCTAAATAGGAACACCTCAACTCAGCAATAAATTATAAAAGAAGGAATACAATACTGTGTACGTTTACACAATAAGTGGAAAGGTACTTGGAAATGCGTAGATGGAAAATATCCCCAGAAGAGCTATATTCTCCAAAAACTAGCGCGATAAGTGGTAAGACTCTGTATTGTATCCCTTCCCTATCTGGCATTCACATGTTTTAATGATACAGTACAACCTGTCTAGGATTTTAAGAGAGGGTTTGAAAAGAGGGAGGTAATATAAGTTTACATTATTCAATCAATTAAGATCACATACTTATCAGTTAATACTAATAGGATATCGTCCATGATCAGTTCCTTCTCAAATCCTTTCCTCTGAGCCACAAACACACCAAGTTCAACTGCAAAAGAGGAGATTCAACAATGAAAATTTATCAAATAATTTTGGTGGACTAATGCATGACACTTATTATAATTTGGATATTCCTAAGGAAAGGACAAGAATTTTAGATACATTATGTACATTAAATTAAAATTCTATTTTCAAATACATTACTAAAATAGAGACAACATAACTTACAGTGAAATTTTAAACTATAAATTTTGGTCAATTCATAATTATGAATATTATAGCAATTTTATTATGCTAAAAATTAATGATTTGTTGCCAATTTACCTAAGAATCGATTTTATGGAACTGTCATTAATTAAGATATGATAAACAAGTTGAGCAAAGATAGGATTTCCTAATTGCATACTGACTGGATCCTTTCTATCTGCACCAACTCTTAAGTAAAGTTGTCTCTCGAGACTTAACCTCCCACTGGCTGAAGATAAGCTGTGGCCAGTGACATGGATTTATACTTGGTCGATTGCTTATTTCACTATTCATAAGCAACTACAAGTTAAGCAATGCAAATACATTTGTGAGTATAACAAATGTCCCGTCTCTGTAGCATAAATTTGATGTGCTCAACTTTGAATTAGTGAGTTGCACGAAATAAACCAAGAGTAAGTATTAACAAAACTATTTTATCTTCGCCTGAGATTTTTCCTACCCAAAGAAAGCCTTGCGATGGAATCTCCTCTCGGGCCATTTGCTAGTCGAAATCCGATGAAAAACTGGGAAAATAATAGAATGCTTAGAAAATATAAACTGTATTTCAATTGGCCCAGCTGTGGCTGTACGCAAATTCCTTTCCCTTCTCAGCTCCTTCCATGATTTCGTTTCATGCAGCAGGGTCACACATTCCCGCACTAAAATTAATTTACAAATTAAAATTTACCGGTATTAATATATGAATAATTGACTGGCTAACTTGTACTAAAGTCAAAGTTACCTAGGGCGTTCCCAAGGGCAGTGTAATTAGGCCCCTTCTTTGCTTATTCATATACGTAAATGATTTGAGCCTCGATATCAACAGAAAATTATGCGGTTGACGAGGTGATTTACAGAGAAAAAACCAAACGAAGATGATCGTGTTTTTAGTGATTTAATTGGTATTCAAAGATGATGTGAAAAGTGGCAACTCGATCCTAACGCAAGTGAACGATCCGCAGTAAATTTCTTCGAAAGCCAACAGTTGCGTTAGAATATAACACACAAAGTTAATGAAGCAGGAATAACAGAAGTAGACTCGGTCAACTATCTCGGGATTACTCTTACTAATAACAAGAGTTGAATTGGTATCTCGACTGAGTCGGTGGAAGTGATGAGAAGGTGAGAGAACGATGTTACTTCACGTTATTTAGACCACATCTAGAATACGCATCTGGTATATGGGATCCCACGGACAAAGTTAGCATCCGCGAACTCGAGAACGTACAGCGGAGGAAGATTCTATGAGATAAGAAATGTTATGATATAAAGGCCAGTGTCATAAAATTATTATCAGATATAGGTTGAGAATCATTAGGAGACTTGGAGCTGCGATTGCTAGATAAGTTTAGAGAAATTACGTTTACGGAAGACGTGATCGATATTGCGCGACCACTCTGCTACCTGGGCCGATCTGATAATTCGCGTAGATACGATAAATATGCGTCAGACAAATCGTTTTAAGATTTTTTCTCCAAGCGTACGATATGAGATGAGAATAGGCTAATATCCGATATTTTAAATAGGTGTTTACACACCCTGCCACACGCCCAAAGTCTGGATATTAATGTAGATATATGGAGCCTGATTTCCTAGTTTCTCTCCTTGGTGTACTATTTCCCTGCTGATTGTAGAACCAATTTTAACATCCAATTATAGAGATTATTAATGTCATTTTTCAAGGAATAACAATCTGTAATGGAAGGCATTGGATGAGATGTTTTGAGTGTAAAGGGAGGAATCACAGTTTAGACCAGAAACAAGGTCATTTATAAAAATATTAAATAGGAAAGGCCCAAAATTGAGCCATGTAGGACTCCAGAAATGACCTTTTCATTTATTGTAAATGACATAAAACATTCAGATAATTTTACATCTTGAGACAAGATTAATGCCATCAGTCTCTTGCACCATATTAACCGTCAAAGTTGAATCAAATGAGCAGAATAATATGCCAAACTCTTCTCTGGGCTCTTATAATTTAATAGCTCTGTATTCTTTTGTCATCAA
This sequence comes from Pantala flavescens, assembly GCA_020796165.1. Taxonomy (NCBI): domain Eukaryota; kingdom Metazoa; phylum Arthropoda; class Insecta; order Odonata; family Libellulidae; genus Pantala; species Pantala flavescens. The sequence continues at coordinate 66,048,550 of CM036879.1, read as the reverse complement.
GCGTCTCAAAAATAAAATTTTTGTCTTCCTTGAGTTTTAGGTAATTTTTACCAAGTTCATTGCACTGTATTGAAGCTTACTACAATATTGGATGCTTAGCCAGTCTCTTTACACTCACTCATTACCTAAGGTCGCTTCCCTTATCCTAAATTCCTTTCACTCCTACATTACAGAAGAAACTTGCTAAATTATCAGTTCAGGAATCAGGAAAAAATTCCTGATTCATGAAAATGCTTGGACAGATTCCATGCATGATGCTAAAAAGCTTTACCTATAGGAAGAGACAGGTAGCCAGTTTTCAGAAGGATTTATTCATAGAGCAATTAAGATTTAATTATTATTATTAATTATCAAAATAAGGACCGCTGAAATCGTATGTATTTTAAAACTTTTCTTTTTTCCTCTCTGCAATCTAATCCAGGTTATACATTTCCTCTTTTTTTGAATAATTATAACCATACAACATTTAAGTTACACTTTGGGAAAGTTTAACTTGAATGGTACTGAAAAATACGCTAGTTTGAGGACTAGCAGAATTTAAAATGGTTGGCTTCTAGTAAATTAATTCAGTACTGATTATCATTGAAATAGTAAAAGATATTTAATATAAATAGCCTTTTCTAAAATCATTAAATCAAATTAGAAATTAAATAAGAATGCTAGATCAATTGCCATTAGATCTCAACAAAGGCCTGGATAATTCATAAGAAAATGAGAGAGGAAGAGCAAATTTGCAACAAATAATGTACAAAAGCAGCTAGAAATTTTTGTCAATAAATATTAATTAACTATAATTATTCAAAGTAACTGGTTAAAACCAAACCTTTTAGATTTTTCAGAACAAGGAACAGCATAAATGAAATAAGGCAAGGTATAGATTGTAAGGAGAATACTGAAGAAGTTCTAGCCTTCTTGTTGTTTTGGAGTACGGTGATATGGACATGAAGGATATGTCCATTCTTTCCTCTTTCCTTTATACTAAAGTTCCTTATTTCCCATGAGCACCTCAGAAGCACTTATTTTACCTTATTTCACAGTTCTTCTTATTAGGTAGCCTTCCTGGCAATTGATGATAGGACGTCAAGGAGGATGGAAGGTAGTGTGTGAAGAATAAAGCACTGGGATGGAGGCAAAGGCCTGTTTTTCATTTCTATGTTCCCTTTTTGCTCCATGAGCAGATCCTGCCTTGATTACTTGCAGATAACTGTTCTATCACTACAGATACTTATCTACTCCTTCAGCAGATTATCTGTGCTTTAGATAACAATTAATTTGTCTTTAAGATCTTCTTTGACCTTAGCAAAGCTTTTAATGACATAAATTATGATATTCTTTACATGAAATTGAAGAACTTAGGAATAAATGTTGTCATACTACAATGAATTATGTCTTCCCTGTGTGGCTATCGTCAAACTGTCAAAATATCTACCATAACAGCAAAAATGGACATAATGTGTATTCTTAACTTCTCTCCCTATATTAAATCTAATATATATATATATATATATATATATATATTATATATATATATATATAATATATAATAATTTCCCGCATATTTTTATTTGTATGACTGCTTTAAAATGGAGTCCATACATATTACATCACCTGAAGATATATGATCTTATGATGTGAGATGAAAGAACTACTTATAAAACTGGTCATGCGATTAAAAGTATGTGGAAAATTAGTTAGTCTCTAAACATATCATCATGGAGTAACATAAAGGTAACCTGATCAAATTGATTTTACTCTTTGTCAACAATCTGTTTCTCTCCAAGAATCTGTTCTTGGACCATTATTGCTTAATATATTTATCAATGACATACCTATTGCTCTAAAACACCAACACTATATGATAATGATTCCACTATGACCCTCTCCAAACAATTGAATGACATATTTTTCAGTACTGTAAAATCAGTTGAATACACTGCCAAATAATAATCTCAACTTTAATGACAAAAAACTGTATTCCCCAAATTGCATACAAAAATATATCCTCTTGATATTACCCCTTCCCTTAAAATAAACAACAGTAAAATCCTGTCAAACTCCTTCGATTATATACAAATGATGATTATAAAATTTTCCTGTGTGCTCACTGTTTTAACATTTAATATTTCTTACTTTTCCCTGCATTTATATCCTATCATGTACGATATTTTCAAAAAATAATCTTCATCTTTTTCCTTTCAATTTCAACATCCATTATAATAAATATTGCCAAAATAATAATATTCACCTGATTCACCACTCACCTTCTCCCTCAAAGACACTCAATTTCAATAACTTACAGTAAACTTCCTGCATCCATCATGAGATACTATATCTGTACTATATTCATCAATACCAAAGTCTTGAGGCTCCCAACTCAAATGATCTATTACCATGAGTATCTTTGTGACAACCTGTATTTACGTATGCATTTTATTTGATAACTTAATTTGATTTTAAAAGTTAATTTTATATATTATATTTATCAGTACAAAATTAATGATTTGTTTTTGTAACAGTTTCTTCTGTATATTATGTGATGTTATTTTTATTATAATTTTGCTTATTTGTTTCAGAATTCCTTATTTTTTTGCAGTCTCTCTGGCTAAAAAAATTGGATTTGAACTTGAAACATTGAAGGTCATATAGTTTCCTATAAGATTATAGTAGTAATTTATAATAATTTGATTGTAAATCTTTTTTAAATTTCGCTCTTATCCAAATGTTTCTGATCTAAAATATAATTTATTGATTAAATCTCCTTTTACTGTGTATATTGTCTGTGTTTTTTCATTCATTCATTATACATGAAAATATCAATCTTTATAATACAATGACATTTAGCTAAGTGAGAATGACCTTTAGCCTCTTCATTTAGTCTTAAGTATAGTAGATTTGAATTTTAATAAACTTGTGTGATTAGTGATATTTCTTGTATAATTCTCAGGATGTTTTAAAAATTAAAATGGTATAACAGGACTTGGTTTTATAAACTGAATCACCTGATCGACAATCGTTTGGCATCAGATGGAACAAAGTGTAGAAAAAAACTGCAATGCCCATGACTACTAGGTAATCACGTAAAAATGTATTAAATTTTCTAGTAAGACAGCACTTTACTGGCAGTTGAGAAAAAGAGGTTTGAATCCCAGTTTTTTATACTTTTTTAGGTTTGTAAATCCTTGAAATGAATTAAATGAAAACATACCAAGAACCTCTACATAGAAAGTGATACTTTTTGATTAGCAAAGAATTATGTATGTACTCTTGATCATCACTAACCAAACTAGGTTCCTTGTTTTTATAAATGAGAAGCTAGAAAATTAAATATCATTTGGTTTTACATTAATACTTCAACATTTGTTTTTGTACATCCGTGAATTCCAATGCTCCTTACAGGCGATACTTTTATTGATATAATTAGAGATAGTAACTACTGAATACAGATTGAGTCATTTAATCTATAGTTTAAAGTTAGAATAGATGAATATTTAACTGTTATGCAAATGGTGATTATACTCATAAATTTAATAGCAAACTTTTTATCAAAATATGAAAGCAGGAAATAAAATATTTCTCTTGTGTCCTTAATAATGATATTTATGACATGGGATGTTTATTTCCAATATAAATATTATCAACATTTTCTAAGCAATGTATTTTCATTTAATTTAACTAGTTATATATATCAGAATATTTAAAAATCTATTAAATTTTAATGTCGCAAAAATGTAAAGAAAGCAATTAAGAAGTTATAAATAATATTAAATCATCCTTTTTTGTGTCCTTAAAATAAGCTATTTTTAAAAATTAAACAGAATATTGCTGCATATTCACATAATTTTATATTTAGAAACTGAAATGAGAAATTAAATTTGGTATGACTGATTAAATTTTTTAGTCATTTAATGTGCAATCCTGTCTATATTTTCCCTTATTATGTATTTTAAATTTAAAAAATTTACATATGCCTCTTGTTCTTTGTTCAGCTTATTCTGTGCTCAGAAAACAGAAATAACTATCATCTTTATATTATTATTAATTAGAGCGTCAGTGATTTATAAAAATACAGGACTGCCTAATATATTCTTACTGATCATCATATCAATTAGCTCCTTAAAATTACCGAAATTTAAATTTTTTAAGTGAATGCTATTGTAGGTTTTATTATTTATTCATAAACCCAGAATTCAATGTATTGTTTTATTAATCTTTTTATTCCTGATAATATTCAACACTAGGGTAAAAATATTCCCTTCAATAATGTTTCATGGTTAATTGCAGCATTTGTTACATTTAATCCAGAAATAACTCAAGATGAATAGAAGAAGCCCTCCCTCAGGTGAGAATATATCATTTGATAAGATGGAGTAAAAATTATCAAAAATTAGAAATGAGAAGCTAATGTTATTTTAAAAGTCGATAATATTAATACTTTTCATTAAATATGTATGGGCAATTATTACAATTTTAAGAGAAGAAAAAAACAATTTTCCTGAAAATCTTAAAATTTAAAATTGAAAATATTTCATCTTATGATTATTATTAATTTTAATTTTAGTTGCAATTTTATAATTTTATACATTTTATATTATATTTGCTTACAGAAATTACGCATAATGATAAAGTATTGGTGCTAAGAACTTTTTAAAATTGTATTTTGGAGTTCAAGTCATAACAGGGTACTTCAATATAAACCTAATCCTTAAAAAGTATGTTTTTTCTTTAAGTATTACTTTTTAAACTAATACTTCATATTTAAATGTTAAAATGTTTTGTTGACATAAGAGCAATTTTATCTTTACATTAATGTACCATTTTGCTCTCCTCTTTTAGTTGAGCAAAGTGACAATAACTTTTCTTTCAATCCCTACCATTCTTCTTGCAAATAGAGATTAAACTCTTTTTTTAAATCTGATTGGAATTTAAAATTCACATACATGTTTATATCATTCATATAAAAATGCAAATTGTACTATATAAGAAAACATGGATGGATATTATTAAATAAATGCCAAATTATAATTTCAGTGAGCAACATGTTTAATTATGTTTCTTTTGCTATAATTTTATATTAATTACCAGATATTTCTGTAGCTTGACATATGAGCATCTTGAGAGCTCAAGAAGAGAGGAAAAAATAAAATTATTATCACACATCCAATGTTTTAATTCATTTTTCTTTAAATTTAGGACATCACACAATTACATGGCATAAGTTTGCTCTAAATAAAATCATTTTGCAATTTGTGTGAGCTTTGATGTGAAGCTTATTAGTTTACCAGATCCATAAAGTAAATATCAACATATAGAACCTATATAACCTAAATAGCGGTCAGTCCAATCTTGTATAAAATTATATTAAATTCACTGTTAGTTGGGTTTTATTTTAAGTTTAATTTAAAATATCTATGCCTTGGTGAAGGATTTTAATTAAGTAATGATTAAGTTTTATTGCTGGGTATCTTGAGTCTACTATATTACAATTTTACAATTTGAATGTTAGATTATTTAAGGCATTTTTTAATGTAGAATTTTATTTATGTGCCAATAATCTTGTAAACTTTACAGATCAAGACATTTGCTGGATTAAGAACCTAATATTTCAATGAAAAAAATTCTTTTTAACACATTTACCTGAATTTCTGTCACCCTGCATTTTACAAGGTTATCTTGTATAGATGTGTTTTAGAGCACATTTTTATTTCAATGGTGCTGCTTCATGCATCAGAAAATAATAATTCAAGTCCAGAGTGCAGTAGTTAAATGGTGCTTGAAGGAGTCTTGCACATAATTAAGAGCTACTCACACTAAAGATACAGATGCTAAAAAACCTTAAAGCACTCAATCAATTACATTCAACCAGAATGCCTATTTAAATGTCAACTATGGGTTACAATCTAGTTTTATTGTTGTGGCAAATAAGCTACTTAAATGACTATCCACCAATACTGAAATATATTATTTCTAAGAGGCATTAACAGCATTCTTTATTAATTCTTTCCTTTGCCTTCTCAGTTTAATTCTCTGTACAGGAGGGGAGGTAGACATGTTTTACTATCACCTTCACAATTTTCTCATTTCATATCTTTCTCTACTTCACACAAACATTGAGTTAATTATTATGCAGCCATCTATTTACATTTAAGACTGCCCTGGATGCCCATAACAACCTTATAGTAGTAAATTTATTGGTTGTTACTTAGCAACAAAGTTATTCAAAACTTGTGGCAGCACATTTTACGTTATAAACAAGTTCTCACACAAGAAGGGAACAAAGAACACGCAATGTGGTTGAGAATATTGATTTACAAAAATTAAACACTACATGACAATCTCTTCTCAAATATGATGATAGTCATTGAGCATTTTTCTTACTTATATTATTGTTTTGGTATTTATATATAGCGGTTTATTCAATAATATTCTTTTCAAAACATGCATTATGGAACAAAGTCACTGTGAAAGTGTGCCCAGGTTTTGGTGAATTTTATCTATGATTCTATTTTGTATTGAAACAACTCAATTTTTATGATTAAGTATATATTCTTTGGATGAAATATCTTTTGATTTTGAAATATTAAATAATTAAAATGCAATAATGGTTTTTTGATATTGTGTATGTATAAATGTAAGATCTTGTGTTTTGAGATTATATATAGATTTGATTTTTGAATTGAAAGACTTGACAAAAGAGAAGTATTTTTGTGTTGGAAAGTTGTTCTGAAGCATGTGCACAAGATTAAATTAACTGTATGTTGTAAAAGATTGTGTGAAACAAAATTCTAAAGGGGGGATAATTTTGCTTTTGATTATATTTGTAATATAATCATTTACCTTCCTCTAGGAAAAATTGAAAGTCCTTGATTTTTTACTTTCATTCAGTTTTAGAAATTACCACTTAGAAACTGTTTCTATCAGAACTAGATGCTCACATATTAAGTTTCTTGCATGTTTTTAATTTGTGTGTAATATTAATAAATAAAAATATGAATGTGTTTACCCAAAACATTTAAAATGTACTGATTATGAATGAGTACACATACAGAATAATTACATTTAAGTTGTTCCTGAAATATTATGAAGATGAGCTAATGCATTAAATTAATCACTCTCTAGTGCTGTCATGTAGAGAGACTTGTGCACAGCTTTGAAGTAATTTAAAATTGAAAAAATTTCAAACAAAGAACCTATTAATATTTCAATTGTTGTATTTGAAGCACAAAGTAGATAACTCTCTCTGCACTTGTAGATAATATTTACAACAAAACTTTGACCAGAAAAGGATATCTTGGAAACATGTAACACACAGTTTTCAGGATTATAGCTTTTCCTTAGTTGCTTCTTCAGCCCTTCATTATAGCTTCCTTGATACAGAAAAAACATTGGGGAATTTTGACTTCTTATTAACCTGCCAAGTATGAGTGTGAAACACTCATCTTCAACTAAATAGTAGTCAGTAGGTGAATCCATTTTGTTGGACGGATATGTTATGCTATGGATAATTGTTATTGTTGTTATTTAGGAGCGTTGTTTCTGTGGGTGTTCCAAAACAATTTAACAGTTAACTTAGTAGATTTGGCTAATGTGATTATGCAAATGTAATTTTCTTCTCTTTGATTCATCTATATTGCTATGCTTTTAACTATAGTTGGGGAATGTGAGAACTATAATGTGATGGCAGCCTATTTATTCTTTGCCCTTTGAATCATATTTAAATCTTTCTTCAATATTTTGCTCTATTAAATTAGATTGGTGTAATTTTTTACATACCCCTTAAATTTCTCAGTTTTAACATTTTCATATATGTACTTCATTACTTTGTGAACAATTAAAATACTTATGAGTATTGGTGTATCTGTATACACATGTATGAACAAATGTCTGAGTTGTGCATATGCATACAAAAGTGGCCTTTGCACTTATAGCCATGCAATGCATATTGCATATATTATATGCCATATATTACATTGCATGCATACATACTCTTAGTTTTACACATAGGTAGACATATTTTGCATACATATGTAATAATTGTATGTTTTCATATACATTTGCTTGGGTTAAAAATGATTATGTTAAACAATTAACTCAAAAATGACATGTTTGCCCTTAATGTAAAATAAAGGTCTTCTTGAAAATATAAATTACCTCTGTGCTATAGTATGCTCTATTAGCATTAAGTAAGCACAAAAGTTTATTATGTAAAACATGCCCTTTAATGTAACTGAGCAGGGATCAGGTGTGTATGCAAATGTGTTATTGAAAGAATACCCCAGTCTATCTTTGTACCAATGAATCATATATCAAGGGCTTCTTCTGAGGACGAATAAAAAGCAACTACTTGCCTACCATGGTGTCGTCTAAGCTCCTAAGTGCACCCACAAAGATACGAGCTTGATAAAAGTTTTTTGTCCTTTCTAACACACTCCTAAATATACATTGACAGTTATAGAGCTTATTAAAGGAAGCTTGGCAGAGGTTTTTAACAGTGAATCGTGCATTCCTCAGTGTCCCCCACCTTCACCTTCAACAACAACAGGAGGTGTTTTTATTTAACATATTGTAAATCCTCCCCTAGAATAATAAGTTTCTATACTTAGGTAATTTTGAGCACATGGGTTTTTCTCATCTTTTGGAATCAGAGGTCTTATTTAAAATTTAAAATTTCAGTAACACTCCATGTTTATAGTCCCACTCACACAATCACACTTTCTCTCTCTTTAAGGAAACCGTTTTGATGAGGATTTTCTTTAAGTCAACATGCATTCCAAAAATTGTTATTTGTGGTATAAACTGAACATTTTAACTTCATCTTTCAGTAATTGATACACTCTCCATTGGCCGTGAAATTGTCACACTCACTTTTAACCACATAAAATATGACTTTTTTTTAGCTATATATCATTTCTTCTTCCAGCCATAAATATTTTTGTTAGCATGCCCTCCTTCCTTAGACATAAGGACCTTCCCACAGGCAACCAAGTTCCATTTGGTTACCTTCTCTAAAAATTTAAATTGTTCAAAACAACTAATTGACCACAGCTCATTGATAGATCATGGAGGGCTGAGGGTGGACCTTTTTAAGGACTTCTAAATGTAAAATGGCACTCCGGTTTGCTTCATCAACTCTATCCCAGCCTGAATCCATTTGACCACAGGAAAATAATGGCTGCACTAAGCTCTTTGCTACAGCCTCACCTAGCCAGTCGAGTTGGACATTTTTACCCCTTTGTCCAAACAAACTCCTTTGTTTGATGTTTAAGAAGAAGATGGACCAGGCTGGAAAAACAGAGCTTAGGATAATCTTGTATAAAAATGGGAGAAAAACCACGGCAACCAACACTATTGAAGACACAGAGAATAACATTCCTTCATTTTCCTCTGTAGATTTCAATTATTCTGTCTTGATCTACATACTCAAATATGTGTGGAGCATCCATAAGAATACCTATAGTCCCAGCCGTCGTCACAATGAAGAAGATATAAAGTTGAAGCCTGTCTATAACCATTGCTACATACTTCCAGTCCTCCCGTATCTGCAAATAGAAAGATTCTTTTTTTTTATTTTCATTCAGACACATAGCTGGGAAGAATTAATGCTGTCTTAGAAAGATAATTAATATCATATGGTTTAATGGGCTAATTTAGATTTTGATTTGGTTGACCAGCTTATAAAAATTACTCGATAATTAAAACTTACAAAAAAGAATGCAAAACTCAATAAAAAAGTGTAATGGATGTGCTATTTATGTTTATACATAAATCATAGTTACTCACCAGAATCCTTTCTCTTTACATAATTCAATAATGTTGAAAGAGAATATGGTAAATTTGAGTATAATATATATTCATGATGTTTATTGTATCCTATTAATTAAAGTAGTAATTTCTTTTAAGAAGATTAAAATTGTGTACATGAGAAGATTAAACTAGAGATATGTCTAAAATTGAAAATGAGTTTCTTTTCTAAATCATATTTTTTGCAATTTGTAAAAATCATATTTTTTATATTTAAAGAAAGTACTGCCTTGTATAATATGCAAAGATCTGGTATAAATTGTTCTGCTTGTAATTTTGGAAGAAGAATGATTATTTATCACAGGGATCAGTTCTTCTATAAGATCATGAAATCTTTTTAATATCTCTCATAGATGCCATGTAAGATATTAAAACTTTTATGTATAATTTAAAATCCATATTCATGAGACATGGAAAATACTGAATGGATAGACATGGGCCATTGGTCACCATCTCCTCATGAGAAATATATTCTATGACAATTTTCTTTCTAGAATTTCTCTTTCTTTCTCAGCAAGGTGTGGGATTTCAATCCCAGCTGATGAGGAAATTTTTATCTCAGGTTGTGGATGTATATGTTGTTGATTTGACTAGCACACAGTAACTGTCCAAAACCTGAATGTTTGTGTGATCTATGGTTGATAAATAAATATTTTTCATACAGGTCTGATTTAAGTTAACTTCACTACTTCTGACCTCTATAAAAAGGCTCCTGCATCTAAAGTAACACTTTCAGTTTGGTGAATTCAATGATTTAAAGCTGAAATTTTTTTCTATACTTTAGGTTTGCTAATAATTATATAATTAAAAAACTGAGTATCCTATAATACTATCTAAAAACAATCACATATTGATTTTTATTTTATCAAAAACCGTATTATTCATGGTCTTTTCTAGTATAAACATTTATCTCCTATACCTTATTTTAAGAATATTTTCACAATAGTAAAATTAATCCAAAAATAATTTTGAAATAGCCATATTTTGAGATATTATTATACATACAATAATCACTGTAAATTGAAAGTATAGTAAGCATTGTTCATCACTAAGGAGGAAGTTGCATTTCTGATTGCTCTTCTGCACAGTGCATAGGTAAATTTAGGATCAGGTTCCCATTACAGTTTGAGCACTGTATATTGACCAAGTACTTAGGTACTCACCTCATTCTCATGATTATAGAATGGAATCTAATAAGAAGAAGCAAAATTGTTGAAAAACTGAGTAAATATAGATAAATGAGCTACTTATAATTGATCAAAGTTTATCAAGTCAGAGTTAAATTTGTTAATTAGAGAAAGGTATAAATCATTTTCTTTAATTAGTCATTTTTCATTTTATAAACACTTCTCCAGAGAAAAAAATGTTAGTTCTTAAAGCTTCTTAAATCATTCTTGAAAATGGGGCTGAAGCAGTATCTTTAATTAAGGTTTAATTAATTAATGAATGAACCCAACTAATAAAATCTATGAAGTTCTAAATAATTGATAAAGATTATGTCAACTGAAAAATACTCTTTCTTCTCATAGGCAGAATGGTTAGCATGCTAATCTTCTAATGTTCCGGGTTCGAATCCCAGCTGAGGAGGAAATTTTCCTCAGGATGTTTGTGAATGTCCATTGTTAATTTTTGATCGTGATTGCCTTTAAAAAGTAGTATAACACAATATATACAGTACTCACCATTCTTGGCTAAATTTTAATGTACATAAAATTTAAGGTGGTACATGATCTAATTGAACATTTTATAATAGGCAACTCAGGTCACCTTCAAATGCATAAAATATCTTAAACTCTCACGTTTTGTATTTTCCACAGGAATTGAAATATTACTTTACTAAGTTTTATTGTTAAATAAAAAATCATAATCTTTTAATTTTTAGAAATTGAGTTAAGGAATTAACTATAAAGGTTCATTGAAGTGAAAATACTAATTTTTTTAGTGAAAATTTGGGAATATCTATCTACATACAATTAATCCCTCTTGATATTTCACTATTTAAGAGATATCCAGAAAGTAACCTCTGTTCTTACCTATGACAAAATTAGTTATGTTTGTTAGTTCCTCTCACATTATGAGATTCAGTGTTAAATATCACACTCTAGTATCTTTGAGTTGCTCTTGAAATGAGGATAAATGCATTTGGATTAATTTTACAAATAGATAGTTATATTGTATTGATTTTTGAGTTTTGACTGGCTAAAAATGTGACCACCATTAATTAAACATAAAGATTATCAAATTAAAGTGTCATCACGTACAACAACGTTTATATTTTGCCAGCAATAATTGCTACTAGGATCACCATTTATATAGAAAGAATTATTATTTAATTTCTTTCAAAAGACATAGACACATTGGTAAATAATTATCTTTAATTATATTCACCAACTCCAATGGAATTGCAATGAATTTTTAAGAAAAATATGCAAATGTTGAAAGGATTTTAGCACAGACTTGTGTTTAAAATTCGTCTTTGTACTCAGGTAGAATGTATTTCATTATGATTATCCTTCTTAATAATCGTAGAAAGGGACACTCACTTGAATATATTCATCCTCGTTCCTCAGATGCTCCGCAATGAACTGCACTGCCTCCGTTGCCTTGTATGCTTCCGGTGACAGTAAAAGGGAGTCCGAGCTTTCACTCTCTCGCCGTTCTCTCTCTGCACTTGCCTTCCGATTGATCTTGCAGTTGGGATGGTGCAGGTCCGACAGTTCCATCACTTCCATCTTACTTTTAGCTGCCGCAGCTGGCCCACCCCCAAGACTCGCCCCCAAGGGAAGACCGTGATGCTTGGGCAATTCAGGAGAACCGTAGGATGGAGGAGGTGCACTCATTCCTGGCATCTCCATCATCCATCGCAGACGTGTCTTACGCGGTCTCCTCATCAACAGGACGATGGGCAGATAGTGTAGAAAAGTCAAGCGAATCCAATTTGGCATTCGGTGTGTGCGAGGGCCTCTGAAGTTCCAGTTGATGATAATTACTGTGACGAGGATGCTGACAGTGTTCATGATGAATGTGAACAAGAGATACTTGGCTATGAGCGGCAGCACTAATGAAGTTGGGGGAAGGATTTTTGAGACGAGCAGGAGGAACACGACGAGCGACAGGAGAATGGAAATTCCCAAGGTGACCTTTTCTCCTGCCTCTGCTGGGAGATAGAAGACCAGCACGCAGAGAAACGAGATAAGGACGGTGGGAAGGATCAAATTGACGGTGTAGAATAGGGTTTTTCGCCTGATGATAATGTAGAAGGTAATGTCCGTCTCTGTGGGGGTGCCTTCGTAGATGTTGAGGTAGGCCGGCACCTCGATTATATCCCACGTGCCCGACTTCCAGTAGTCGGACAAGTCCACGAAGTTTTTGTTATTGTACAGCTGTAAGGACACTTGGTCTCCATTAAAAGTCCACGACCCGAACTTCATGATGCACGTCTGCTGGTCGAAGGGGAAATAGGTGACGTCGATGGTACACGAACTCTACACGAGTGAGGAGGTCACCATTAGAGGAGATCACTTTTGTTCACTTGGAAGTTTCGTTATAGCAAAATAAAATTGATTAATTCACAAAGCTGAATAATAATAGCCATGCAAGAGTGATGCTTCATAGAGTATTTGAGCGTAGTTTGTACTTTGATGAAATGAAGAGGCATCTGTTAGTGAAACGGTTTTAGACACTATTATAGAGATTAAAAATTAAGTTTCAATTCGTATTCAAGAGGAAGAAAAAATACGAATCATAGAAAGTGGACTGAAAAGGTCCCGCGCAAAATGTTACAGCGAATCTTGATTTTTATATTTATCCGTAGAGATATCTAATCGTTAGGAAAATGTAAATATTTCAGTTTGTTTTTAAATAACTGCTAAGACTATTTGTATGCTAGTTTTATTAATAACCTACTTACTGAAGTTTTACATTTTTTAGAATGATTCACTCTATATAGAAAGATCTGCTTCTTTCCTAGAGTATGCTATGCACGAAATTCTCTCGGGAAACCAGCCGGGTCATCTGGTGGATTTGCTCTGAGCGGAATAGGCGGAAACTCATTAACGGTGATTCTTCTTCTTGGGAAGATTTTCAGCAACCGAAATGGTATGAGCTCGGTAGAGGTATGGGTTTCTGGGACATCCCTGAGACCAGGTTCAGGGTGCAGTGAAGAAGCGAAAGGCGACCAATGCTCATTTCACAAACTCGAGATCCCTGAAGATGCGAAGACTGCGGTCAGAGACAAATCCACCAGACGACCCGGCTGGTTTCCCAAGAGAATTTCGTGCACAATGATTCACTCTTTTATTTGGCTAATTTCGAAATCTTTAGGAAAAAGAGAATGAAGCATAGAATCTAGATTTCTCAGACTGTTGTACCATTTCTTATGGAATTAGTATACGTCTTGCGGAATATTTTTCGGTAGTCCTAAAGAGCCAATCCGAATTCCACTATATTGCCTCAATTTTATCAAATAAAACTGATTCCAAAATATAGCATCGGGGATCTTCTGATTTGTCCTAAAAATTGCGAGTTATTTTTGTTAAAAACAACGATAAAATTTCCTGTCACCTTTTTGGTGTAGTGCAAACTACAGTCCTTTTTTTAAGAATTTTCTTGTAAAGAGATGGTTCCTTTCGCCATCCTTAACAGGTTCTTATATAAAATTTTAAAAACTTTATATCGAAAAACTTTATAAAATGTATTTAGGTAAAGTACAATCAAAATCTAAATTATGTCTCTTTTACGTTTATTATTTACGTACCATAAGACTTTGAATACCGTAATAAGAGTCGGGGAAGTTATTCTATAGTTTACGAGGAATTTAAACATTTTAGAGAGAATTATTATGGTAACTATATGTATTAAGAGTGAAGATATTTTAACGAGTATTTATTGCTTATGATTTGAAATTTGAAATGAATGAATGATTGAAATGAATCATTCTTCGAATGCTACTGAATTGCGCTGGAAGGGAATTTTAATCTAATGAAATGAAAACTACGAATCTTCTGTGATTAAGTTCATCAGTGATTAAATTCATCAGTGAGGCATTTTTTTAAAAATTGACAAAATGTACTTAACGTAAAAAATTCAGATAATTTGCAAAAGTATCTCAAATAGATGAAAACAATAATAAAACATTAATTAAATTATGGAAAATTTAACATGAAGTAAATAATACAGTGTAATTCAGAAACTATGATTATTTCACGACCTTAAGTCATCATTAGATAAGACCCGCCATGAAATAAAAATAATTTCTTGAATTATAAAATATTTTTCAGAACTTGATTTTTTTATAAATAAGCGGGGAAATGGTTCTAACCTGATATATAGCTGGAGGTACCCACAACACTTCTCCATTTGGGTAAATCAAAACGTTGGATTTGTACCTCACCTCGTAATTACCATCCGCGCTGTAAAGAAAAGAAAATGATTTTCAACATTGGGAATCGCTGAATGAAACATCGTATAGCATATTTAAGGAAAGATTTAACATTCGCGAGTTATGATTCTTGTGAAGGAACTTAAAAATAATTTAGAGAATATTAAATCGAAGTAATATAATTTAATTTTTGTGGTAAAATATGGTCAATTTTGGTGATAATTATTGTTAAACGAGCAATAATATTCCGTTAAAGTTTTATTTAGACGTATACGTGGTAAGCTCAAAAAGTATCGCGAATTTTGAATTTTCGCTGGCTACGTAATGTTCGATTTTTGGTCTCTTGGTGGCGTTATGTTGTTACTTATGTCCTTTACTTATGCTGACAAGGTTGGCCATTTTGCATGATTAGTTAATTTTTGACAACTGTTTTGCTCGGATGTGTTTTGGCTCGTCTTCGATTTTTGCCTATTCCAAAAAATGGATCAAAGAATTTGTATCAAATTTTGTTTGAAGAACAACTTTAAGCGCACGAACGCAACCAAAGATTAATCATCCCAATGGAAGCTGCCGCACGAGCCAAGACCGAAAAAAGAACGCCAAGTTCGGTCTAATGTGAAGGTTTTGCTGATAGTTTTCTTCGATTGCAGGGGCGTGATGCATTATGAGTTCTTGCCGCAGAATTTAACGGTCAATAAGGAATATTACCTTCAAGTAATGCGCAATTCGCGAGAAGCAATTCGCCAGAAACGCCCGGATTTGTGGAAGAACAAAAATTGGCATTTGCACCATGATAATGCCCCTGCTCACACATCGTTACCTGTGCGCGAATTTTTGGCCAAAAACAACAATCTAATAATGCCGCAGCCACCGTATTCCCCAGATCTGGCCCCCTGTGACTTTTTTTTAGTTTTGATACGATTTCTTTGATCCATTTTCTGGAATAGACGAAAATCGAAGACGAGCTAAAACACATCCGAGCAAACAGTTATCAAAAATTAACTAATCATGCAAAATCGCCAACCTTGTCAGCATAAGTAAAGGACATAAGTAACAACATAACGCCACCAAGAGACCAAAAATCGAACATTACGTAGCCAGCGAAAATTCAAAATTCGCGATACTTTTTGAGCTTACCACGTATTTGCAGCTTGTAACTAAGAAAATGATTAACGAAAAATCTTAACTGGGGAGATTGAGTATATGAAACGGAAGAAAATCTAAAATTACAACTTATGAAAGGATTTTACGATTTGAATATCCTATTTATGGTAATGGTGTTTTATAATAATGTCTTAGTTTAAGTCTGTTATGTATGGTATTTATCTTTCAATTAATTGAAAATCATCCTATGATTGAAATTAAGGCAAATTGTATATACTTCATTGTATACATTTTTTCATAATTTTTATATGACGAAGGTATTTTTAGAAAGTCATAAACTATTTTGGAGAGAATGCATACCAATTCCTTCGCAGATGATGCTATCTGGTCATTTTAGACAAAGTTTATGACACATTAATCTTTCCTTATTTTTCTCTAATATTTCTATTTACCTATTTCTGTTTCTATTTTTCTAATTTAATTTCTGTATGTTAAAAATATTTATATAATCAATAAAAAATATTCTAAAATCTATTAACTGTATCCTTCATAGGTTTTTCAACATCACTACTGCTCATTGGATGAATTTTTGCAGTGGAGGTACTTTTTCTGGTAAACATTAGTTCTTTCTTCTTCTCTACTAAAAAACCTTCCCTTCAATATTTTGCTTTTTCTTTCACCGTCTCATATTCTCTCATTCTGTGAGTGAAATGGAAAATAATTCGCCCAAAAAAGTATTCAGTATTATATCGAACTTTAATTCTTAGCAGTTCCATTTTAGATGAGCCTTCAGTAGTGAATGGCTAATTACAAACAAGAAATAGTTCTGCTTCTCTCTGCCGCCACAGCAGCCCCAATAATTAATTAATATTTACGCTTATTAATCCTTAAAAAGGATCGTTATTTCGCCAAATAATCCAAACGCCGATACATATGAATTATTGCATTCTTGACAATCGAATCCCAATATCACAATTGGATTCTATAGATAGCATTCTGTCTAGGAAATACCTAGAAGGCTCACACTCAGATGGATAAACACAGTTACTATCTTGAATATTTCCTTTTCGGAAGTTCGCCCAAAAAATCCCAAAATCGCACGAAAAGACATTCAGTATTATTATAGAAAGAGATGTTTGGAAAAAATGTGAAACTTAACATCTCTGCTTGACGCCTTCTTGTAAGAACTAAATATCGTCGCAGTTATACAAATAGCTTGGTCTAGAGAAATATTACTAAATGACTTACATTATGTGTTAAAAATAAAACATTACATACATTCCGCACTACCATGAACCCTTCCTTAAAATCTCTATCATTAAATGCGGATATCATTTTACACATTCTCGGCTGGAATTTCTCATCGACAGATTGTCATTCTTGTATCAAAAGGATCTGTGAATTAAAATAACATTTATCTCAATTTCTCTCGTGAACAATTTTCCGTAAAGTGAGAAACAAAAACGTTTTAGGCGATGTATAAATTAAACTGCACGATCAAATTTTTCGAAGGGTTACGTTCCACATAAACTATTTTTCACTAAGATATGGTTACTCAAAAATTGGTATAATTTTACTTTTATGTATACATGAGATACAAATAGTAATACTACAGAAAAATAGCATTTTATTTTGGCAAGAATCAAAGCAATGGCAGTTTTACTTTTGTTCTCGGGATGATTTTGCAACTGATTGTTTCATATCGCTGTATAATTTTTTCCATTGTTTTAAGGAAGTAAGATCCTCATCAGTGGATATTATATTTTTATCCAAATTTTAGCAGATTTTAAGAAAAATCTACCAAACTCAGCTGAAACTTAATTTTATCTGTTGAAAATAGAATCTCTACTATGAATTTTGGGGAAAATGTACCTGCGTATTTGATCAGAATATGTGGCGTAGAATGTTGGAAGCTCTTCGTGGGGAGCTAGAAAATTAAAAGACATAGATGGGTTCGGACAAAATATCTTGCGTGTTAGCGTGGTGAAGTGCGCTAGGGCAGGTGGTTTCTGAGGTGACCAGCACAGTATCGCACATTCATGATATGACAAGAACTGTATCGTAAACAGTTCAATGCTTTATGAACCAATCGAAATATACTGCTGTGAAATATAATTTAAGGTTGTAGCATACGTAGCTAAACAGAGGAAGTTTCGATTCCTATTCCTTGTGATTTTTAGCACTCCGTTGACTCTATTTCTTGAATGGACTCTATTTTATTATTTAGTATCTTTACTACTATAACGCCAGTCGATAAAAATTGCGCGTCCGATTAAAGAACTAACTTTAAGGCACCTACATAAGGATGAAACTGTCCCTCGGCTACGGTGTATGCCGCCTACAGGAGCAATGGAAAGGAAGGAAACGAATCTACCCGATGTTATGTGACGTAGATATTGCCATTTAATCGTTTAGTAGTAGATTTTCGACGGTCAAGCAATACGTGGTCTTTATTGCTGCGAAATCTACTTCAATGAATAAATCCAAGTCACCAAATACAGCCTAAAGCGATCTATCTCAATTGTTTCCTCATACAATGAAATACACCCTGTTGCTCCCAAAATTTAGAGAATATCATCTAAAATCCGAGAAAATTATTAACAATCGTTGACTAACTTACATTAATTTCTTTTTATAACTTTTTAATCAACATAATTATTAGGCAATGTCCACGCAAATTTTTATAAAATTAGGTATTTTTACGTGCCTTTCAGGATTCGCTCATTTTTTGTTATCCTTTACATGTTTAGGTTAATATTTTAATTACTCTTCAATTTCGAGTGATTTGGACCTACCGAATACATCACCATGGTAATTGGAAATAATTAAATAAAGTCAAAGATTTTTTTCTTGATAAGTAAATGTTGAGACTGAAGGAAACATTCCTGATGTTTGAAGAGAGTATTATAAAAAGTTTGAAATGCATTTCGCCTTCTAGTTTGATAACATATCATAACATCGGAAACTTAGGGAAACTCTTATCCAGTATTTGTACCTGATGAGTGATTGAAAATCAGGGATATTGGAAATAGCTATAGATAATATTCTTCGGATTTCAAAAACAAATGAGTTTTAGGCATTCGATTAATAAAAAGCTTTTTAAATAAATCCAAGAGTTAAACTTTCATCTCGAATCGAGAAAATGAATTCACAATTCGGCTAAACCATTTCTTTTGCCCTTACCTTAAATAATGGCAGATTTCGTCGGAAAAGGAATGCATTCTCTGCAGAAAAGTAAAATGTCGTCGATATTAAATTTTATTAGATGATTTTCATTACTGAGAGTTTTATTTAGCATCAGGGTTTATTTACTTCTCCTGTTACGTGGCCAAATCGTCTCATTAGTCACGGCAATTACATACTTGTTGAAGAGCACAATGTCTGGCTTCCAGACCTTGTCCGGAGGTAACCGCAGAACGCCTATACCGCCGTAGTCAGCTTCGTCCCACTGCAGTTGGTAGTCGCTCCACACCTAAATTGGAAAACATTCTTAAATCCTCGTGTGTTAATGACAAATGGCTTTAAAATTTAGGGAGAAAATCAAATTTTGTCTAGAAATAATAAAAAATACACGATTTTCGAACAATCTGATTTATGGTCCTATTCTGGCACCACTAAAGCAGTGTTTCCCTAAATCTTTTGGCTCACCCCATTCCATAGTAAGAACTTGCCCACAGACCCCCTTTCATGGTAAAAAAACTTTCCCACGGACCGTGTGTGAAAAACTACTCAAAAGTACATGTATAATGGAATAAATAAACATGCAACTTTAATACCTTAATGGTAAATAATATCGTAAAAATTAAATTTAAAAACGTTTTGTTGAAGATGAATTTATTTAAATTACGAATAACTTTTGTTTTAGAATACGTTTTAAAA
This sequence comes from Pantala flavescens, assembly GCA_020796165.1. Taxonomy (NCBI): domain Eukaryota; kingdom Metazoa; phylum Arthropoda; class Insecta; order Odonata; family Libellulidae; genus Pantala; species Pantala flavescens. The sequence continues at coordinate 66,028,389 of CM036879.1, read as the reverse complement.
ATATTTATCAATGACTTGGATGAATTGGAGGACGTAAAATTACAAAGAATTATTCATTGTAATCTATTTTACTTCCATATTAATAAGAATATGTCACAATTTACTATTTTTTATTAAACCTTGCGCAGAACCCATGAAAACAACAAGAATCGTCAACTTAATTATGTTCTTAACCTAATAACTTGTAAACAGCTGTAAATCACTACTATCCGCTTTATTATTGGTCTATTTTTCTTTAATTTATGTAAACGAAATTAACAATCTCAATTTTTCTCGCGATCTTCGTAATGTGAGGAACAATAACGTTTTACGCGATCTATAAATTTGACAGCTCAATCCAATTCTTGAAGGTTCCTTGACCCTTAAAGTAATTTACCCAGATATGGTTACTCAAAAATTAGTGTAGTGTGACTTTAATATAAGGAACAAAGAGCAATCTAAGTCCCCCGCTTGAGAAGCAACAGTTACCGCTATGATAATTAACTTTCATTTTGCAACACCTGTCATTGCTGCAAAGGTTTGCTTTTTAAGTTAGGAAAAAAGAAGACAGCAGAAGCGGCATTACAAAAGCTACGCACTCTTGGTTATATATTATCGAACTGTTTGCATCACCCGTATTCCAATGCCTCAGTTTATAATAAAGTCAACAAATTAAACTACTGAAAAATTGATGTTCTTTCTTTAAACATCATACAAACACGACCTTACATTGATCCATGCATATGTTTTCATTACTTAAGCATTAGACAAATTAAACAATATAATTTATAAGAAATGAATAAATTAAGGTTTAACATAGCAATTTATTTACAATAATATACAGTTAAACACATTTCAGACATCCCGCATAACACAACATTTCCTTCCAGTCCCTATCACAAGAATCACACGGTAAAAATCCCGCCTAAGACGTTCTACACTTTTAAGACAAAAATTTCGAACTATGCGTGGCGCATACCCCCTCTAACCGAATATCTACTTCATTTCAATATATTTGACTTAATCTATATGGCCGTTATCTCTCTTCTTTTGCCATGTTCGTCTATGTTTTGATGACTCAGTTCCCGAAAAAAAAGAAGAGAATGGGGAAACGGAATAATCCCATCTTTCAAAATGATTTTACCTCGAGTTTTCAACAAGACTAGAATAGGGCGAAAGAAGATCAAATTCAAAGGCGTTTCTTTTTTAGCTGCTTCTCATAATATATTTACGAGATATTAACGTTTAAAGATTCAATTTTTTAATTTCCCGCCGGATCGATCCAACACCGCATGTCTTGGATAAGACCTATACCTGTATCGAAAACCGACCCCACCTATTATGGGTTCGATTCTAGGAGGCCCCAAAAATCGACTTTGTCCCAAAAGAATGCATGGGGTCGTTTTTCAAAAAATTTTTAAAAATACTTACCTTTGAAATAGAAGGACAAAATTTCATGTAGCTATTGCTGTTATATATTTTTACGGAAAAATGGTATAATTTAGCTGCAACTGGTCAGGGGTTCGATGCCAGGAGGTGAAAAATTTTCAGATTTTGAAAAATCGTATCTCTCCTAATATGATTCTTAGATCATTCAAATTCTTAACGCGTATAGATACGTGTATTATGTACTTTATAAAAATCAACACCCGTCTATGTGTCACGGGTTCGATTCCAGAGCGACCCGTAATCTCGATTTTCCTCAAAAGAAATACATTGACCATATTTCCGAAAGCTTTTTATGACACTTCCCAACCGCGCAGAGGGTCAAAATTTCACGCAGCCATAAAAGAGACCATTCTCATATAAAAGCGTCTATAAGATTGTCGTAAATGATCGTTGGTTCGATTCAAGAAAGTGTTCACTCTATGTCCAAAAGAAATGCATAGAGAATTAAGGACTCATTTTGAGGTACTTCCTTAAGGTATTTCCATTTGAAATTTGGAGTGTTTGTAAAGATAGTCATACGTATGCGAATAATTAAGGTATCTTTCCCAGTATGTACTTGGCTCGACGCAGGGGCGGTAATAATGCTGCCTTAAGAAAAGCATGGGAAGACCATGCTAAAGTATATATGCGCTCCAGTAATTTGGTTTAACTTGCATTTAGTAATGTGGACGAAGATTAACCTTATTTTTCATTAAAAGATAAATTATTATATTGCTTTCTGTCAGCAAGCATACCTTAACTCGTACAACATACGCATCCAATGAAAATGATTTATGTTTCCGAATGGGAACATTTTATGTGACCATTGAAAGCAGTGAAGTATGCAACAAAAGGTCCTCGGAATTGAAACAGAGCTTGAAAATCTAAGAAATGATGGTTGTTGTGAGAATATTAGCTAGAATACCAAAAAATCAAACAGACCCTTTGAACACAAACATCTTTTCAACCAGCTACTTCATATCAGTTTTTACAATGATGAATACAGACAGATAATACGTAAAAATTTTCTCATTGATCCTTAAAACTACGTTACATAAATAGAGTATGTCATTTGTCAATTTAAATATTGGTAAAATGTTGTCTTTTTTACATTTAACATAAAACAAAATTGTTTTTTTTTTAACGAGTGAAAGTTCGCTTGATTATTGCAAGCAGTCGGTTTATATATATCTAAAATGAAGTAAAGATTTACACAATTCCCACCAAAAATTACTTCAAATTTTGTACAGGTATTTTTAATAAAGTTCCAATCCCATACATTTCTTATGGCAGGAATCTTCTCCCGGATGTGGAACTAAGGATAGTCTATGTAAAATACTTTTATCATTTGCGAAAGTATTATTAGCCTCTCCATAAATTTTCCAGATTTCACAGCAAAATACATTAAGAAATTGCCCTAAAAGGAATCCTGATATCCCTATTTATTCCTCATGGAGATACAGTTGGCGACACCTGGAATGGAACCAGCATCCATTAGCTACAATTTGACAGCAGCTAAATATAAAGATGCAGCCTATCCATGAATGTGTGAAATTTAAATGTTCTACATAATCGGAAAAAGCCCTAAAACATTTATCAAATATCTAGCCCAGGTATTCTTATGGGAAAACTAGAGATTACGGGACTTCCTGGAATCGAACCCATGAAACGTAGACACCTGTTGATTCTTTTCAACGTTGATTATATATGCCTATACAATCTACAACATTTCAATGATTTATCTTTCATATATGCCTAGATGTTATTTTTAAAGATTGAAAATATTTTACCACCTGGCATCGAACTCATGACCACATGTTGATAAAGAATACTATTTTTGTGTAGCAATATATAACAGGCAACATGAAACTTTATTGTTTTAACTGCATGTCAAATACCTTTTACAAATCCATTTAATTTCGGGCCTCTGCTTTCTTATGAGGGTGAATCAGACTTTGGGGCCTCCTAAAATCAAGCCCATAATAGATATGATCGATGTCCGATTTTTTCCCAGGTGAGATTCAGTAGGCTATTTACTTAAAAATATTATATGAGTGAGCCTATGGACCCTGTAGTTTAGGCCTGACATTTTGATCCTCCCATACATGTATACATACATCCCCCTGAAGAAGCTATATATAATAGAATATATTAATATAATAATGAAAAAATGTTAATTTTGATTTAACTAGAGTTTTATAAATATAAAAATAATGTTGCTTTAAATAGAGAATAGTGTTTTAAACTATATAAATTAAATATAACTATTTTAGGGATATACACACACAAGCCAATCAAAAGAGAAGAGGACGTCTAACGAAAAGATTGAGAACGGCAAAGAAGAAGGCTAAACAACGCCGACAATTGGGAAGAAATGGATAGATTTTGATCATACAGTAGAGATGGTGAGTATCATACAGAGGTGCAACAACTACCAACAGGGATACGATAAGATTGTAGAGGAATATTTCAGTCGCCTTTACGAGATAACATTACTGTGAGGAGGAAAACCAAGATTTCAAAGAAAAACTAAGAATCATACCTTCTATTCTACCAAAAGAAGTAACTGCAGCTATTAAAAAGATAATGAACAGAAAAGCAAGTGGAGCAGATGGAGTTTTGGAGGATTATTTTAAGCTTGGAGGGTCTGAAACTGATCCCATTTTAGCGGAAGCATTTACCAACTGCCTTAGAAAAAGGAAAATATGCAAGATTTTTGGAAGGATTGTCCTTCTACGCAAAAAGGAAGCAAGGGGGATTTGAAAAACTATCAGTTTCCTACAAGTTATCTACAAAAGATTGATGAGGATATTAGGCGAACGTTTGAAGATAACACTTTCAGCTATGCAGCCGAGGGAACAAGCCTGATTCCAAAGAGGTTTCAGAACGATGGACCACATCCATACACTACATGAAATTATCAACAGGACAAATGAATACGAGATTCCATCAGTACTGTTTTGTTCACAGGCTTTTGATTCGCTAAGTACTTCTTCCATACTACGAGCCCTAGAGACAAGAGGTAGATGAAGAATACATTCATCTTTTCCGTAACATTTGCAAAAATTCCACTGCGTCAGTAATGTTAAACGAAGAAATTGAAGTATTCAAGGTCGGCAAAGGAGTAAGACAGGGAGATTGCCTTTCACTCATTCTTTTCATGGCTGCTCTTGAAGAAATCTTCAAAACATGGGATGAAAAAAGCCTACGGGTAGAATATATAAGTCATCTGTGTTTTGTACATGATATCTCTACCAATAGAGAGGAATTGTCTTCAAGCCTTCAATCATTTAAATTTAAATATGTGGTGAAATATCCACATACGTTCAACGCATGTGCTCTAAGAAGGAGACCTTTAGACAAACGGCCTTTTGTCAAATTGGAATATATTCCTTGGACAATAACAATAGCAACCTGAAAGTTATAGGGTTCTTCTAAGTTCTCCACTTCTTAGTTCTTTGTTATTAATATTTAAAAATCAACAGCCGTGACTTCCGTATCATAGGCTATTTACGAGCAGAGAAGAGGTTGCCAAATATCCACATATAGATTCCTGCAACGAATCGCAGATAAACTAGTTAAAGCTAAGTTGTCCAAAGAGATCTCATAAAGGACCTAAGTAGAGCACTAGATGCACCAGAAAATATCCGATTTAACATTTAAATTCACACATGGCTATAGGCCTATAGGGATAGGCTTTATGTTTTCCTCTGTAATAATGTTGAAAATGGTCGTTAGTTCAATTCTAGATGGGGTTAACTATATCTCCATAAGGAATGTATGGGAAATTCTGAAATTCTTCTGAGGCACTTCCTGAATGAATTTCTTTCTAAAATTCAGAGAGTTATGTGAATGATGTAAGTATTTTCAGCAGGATGTAAGTGGTTGGAGGCCAGGGTGGGAATAACGCTGCCATTAGTAATGCATGGGAAATCATGTTCAATGCAATATATGCTGCGATAATGTCCTTAAGTTTATATTAAGCAATGACTGAGCAGAATAATCTTAATTTTTATTAAAAGATATATTTTCCAATTGCTTGCTGTACGAAAACAAACCTTGACTCGTAATAGATTTTCATATACTACATCCCTCGAGGTAGCTATATAGGAGCAGCCATACAATAAGTGAATGTGTTAACGCAATGATATTAAAAATTCTCACTCTTCTCAAACAACATTCTGGATATTACTAATAAAGACTGAGGCTTAGATCAACTGCTCTTGAGTTTACAATTAAATGTACATTTACATCTTATGCTATTCAAATTTTTTTTATTAAGCAAAAAAACCAAAAGCTATATGTATATGGCGCTTATTTATTTACGAAGGCAGAATATCTCAGAGATGGGTGTCATTCAACAATTCTATTCGATAGATTGATAAAGCATTCTTTACTTGAGGTCAATTCTCCATTAATTGAAAAATCTTATTTGTTTCAATCGAATTAGTGACATGTTACATACTCAGGTAAATTCCTCAACGAATAAGATAGTAGTAATATATAATTATCAAATTGCCATATTAGGTTTTCTCCGCTATTCCATAACAAAAATAGCCACCAGTGAAGATTAGAGATGTACAAATTTATACTTACCAACCGCAGCCATACATTGGATTTCATAATCTGGTTCTTTTCATTCTGAAAGTAAATAAATAATTCTTTAGATAATGGGAAAATTGGCTTAAAAAAGAAAACACAAATCATGAAAATCAGAAAGTAAATTTTCAAATAAAATTAAGGGTTTTAGACGTAATTTGTGCTGACGTCAATCAATTCTCTCTCGAATTCACCGTTGGCATTTGCATCATTTTGTATATGTTTTACACTTCCATTTTTAGAGAATAAATTAAATGTTATTTAACTATTTTTTCAAGATTTAATCTCACATAGGATAATTTTAACATCATACCGAATTTATTCTATGAATCACAATGGTTTTTGCTAGTTACCGAATCAATTGCTTTAATTTTCTGCACTTTTATAAATATTATAAGAGTTAAACTTAAGTGTTACTTCGAGAGAGATACGTAGCTGCTCATTCATAAAGTGTAAGGATCAAACGGAGAAATTCAGGCAATATCGATATTTATATGAGATATTATACAATCGATATATCCAACTGTCGGATAAAAATTACATCATCTAAGGATGGATGTATCAAAATCGAATAAATTAATTAAGATGGAGATTCAAAGAAGAATGCAAGTACTTGCATAATTAATGTAGAGCTACGAAAACAAATAAATATTCCTAAAATTTATAGTAGACAAGTTTTTAGAATGTGGCATATTTATTCGTCCTTAAAGTAGATTGAATTTCTATTCGTTTAATTAATCAAAAATACTGTAATTATTCGCCGTTGTATATTCGAGGAAATATCACGATTTTCCCACAAAGATGTTTTCAGCTTTAAAGGATTCGTTATATGTTTTAGTAACTTTAGCGATTAATCGACAGCAATTCATAATATTTGCTCGAATACATACCACGTTAATGAGCTGCACGAAGGCCAGTCCAAAACGGACATCCACTTTCTGTGTCATATTCTGCACGGGCCGGATGAGTTTATTATATCCACGGAAGAGGTCTCTGACGAGCCGCTCCTCATCCTCCGAACAGCGACCTGTAACAACGAGTTTCTTGAAATGTACGTATTCAGTACAAAAGTCAGTTTATATTTGGTATAGCATCAGTTCCATCCAGAATTGACTACCACCGTCGCTGTGCAAGTTTGTTTCGTGCCCAAGCTACATTATTTCTCAATTGTAACATCGTATTTATTATTTAAATTTATGTTCACATTTTTTGCGAATGACAGAAATGTTTATGGCAGAGAAATAATCTGACAACCATGTTCGCGTTCATTACCTTTTAAAAGAACTATGCTTCATAATATGCACAGAGTCCATGTACTGTAATATTCATAGGTAAATAAAGTACACTTACCTTCGGTATTGTTGCTTCCTTCTCTACGGATTGTACACGTCAATTCGTTCAATTCATGGTTAAATGAATGAAAAATGAAAACTCACCATTTAAGATAAGAAAAATCATTAGACAAAGCAATGAAATATCCTCCATATTATGCCTAAAACGTTACATAATGAATGCAAACCGTTAAACTGCAATCATTGAATTTAATACAATTGCATCCCTTCTCCTTGGGCCATTATCAGAAAACTACAGATACCAATGAATTGAGTACATAATAAATGGATAAATAATTATATTCAATCAATGATGGCTAATATGTTCCGAAAATTTCCTTGAAATATAGTTTATACAATTATAAAGAAAGGAAGATACCCTTAACTGCAATACAAACATGATATTATTAAATGAGACTAGAGGATCAATGTTGATGAACATTTCTAAATAACTGTGTTTTTGTTAAATTTTACTAATACGATTCAAGAAGATTCGGGGCAAAATATATGCCTCACAGCAGCGATCGATAACACGCCACACCCGCCTTTTCGCCTCGAACTGCTGTAGGCAAACAGCTGAACGAGTATCGGAAAAAAATCATGTATTAGAGAACAATTTCATTTAAAATTCAGTAGAGTAATTGAGAAAACTTTTGTTATTATTTATAGACAAACTTGGATCCGTGCTTACCCAACATTATTATATCAGCTTAAAGAATAACATTTATCAAAAGAAGGACTCTGCAGTCAATGATGAAAATTAAAATGGACATTTCTTTGTCAATTTCTCTACTTCATTATTTAGTATATGGTCTGTTTCTCGTTCACTGAAATTGCTATTTACCTACTGATTTTCAAAGGAGAAAGTTAATCGTTGGTTTAAAAATACGATTGTTTCCACCAACGAAAGAAAATTTTCATGCTATTACGTATGATTTAGAACTTATTATATGATTTTTAACAGCTTTAACCTGATTCTGATTATCAAGAGAAAATATTTTGGAATCAGATTAGCATATCGCTTTTATCAGATATACTCTGAGGTAAGACTACAAAACGATAGAAATTCATGAATTTATGAAGTATTCGGACAAGAAATATGATAGGTAGTAAGACTTCTGCATAAGCTAATGAAACAGATCAAGGAAATTTAAGATGAAAATAAATTGCACAAAAAACTCAATAAATACTATTTTGGAAATCATATCAAAAACTTAGTAGTTAAGTCATGATGCTTATGCAAGAAGTAAGTTTTATGGCTTCAGCAGTGTTTAAGGGAAAAATACACGATCAAGGAGATTGGAATTTCTTACCAACAAATTATCATTCCGTATTCATTTATATATGACTATTTATCATATTTCAAACCTTTTGTTACGATTGATCCCTTTTAAACATTTAATTGCTCATTCAATCGCGTTAACTATTTTACTGATCATACAAAATGCAACTAGTAAATAACAATATCAAAGTCGATCATGTCAATAATAAGTCTTTATGCCTCATCAAGACTATAGACCGCAATGAATATTGCAGTAAAAAATTGTTTTGAATAATACGACTAATTGTACCTAATTATCCTACTTCCACAAGTTCCAAGTATCTAACTATGGTTAAAGTAATCTATTTACCATAAAAGGACATCTATCAATGTAGTCGAATAAAGAAAATAGAAATGGTACAAATGAAAGCTGCTCGATATGTTACGGGAAGATTTAGAAAAACGGACAGTGTTACAGCTATGTTTATTCATTTACTATCAAAGACCGCACAAACACCCGCTTTCTAGGCAATTACAGGGTGGTAGATATCAACGGTCAAACATCCAGACCCTGAGAGGAAATGAGCGAACCTGCCATTCTAATCTAATTCGATTAGAAAACTCTTGGGATGAAAAAAGAAGATTACAATGAAGATGGTACTATTTAAAAATTCAATTGTGAAACCTGATTTTTGCGGTAAAGACCGCCACGAATTTAAAATTAAGCCTCGGCTGCAAAGAACAGGTATAAAGAAGTATTCTTTTCTCAACAGGGAATTTCAGAATGGAGCAAGTTACCTGTATCACTCTTAAGACCTAAATATGTTTTGTAGGTTTAATGCACGTATTTCATAATGGATGTTGCGAGGGAGACCATCGAAACAGTGGACTAAGCTACTAAGCAGCCAACCACTTGACAATGAGACTAGCATAACGCATTTTCAGGCTATTTTTGACTAAAATAAATTCCTTTAATTTATTATGATGTCACATTGATCCAAAGAGTATAACGCTTTGAAATATCTACGGTCCAAATAGAGATCAATACTTTCCATGTGGATGGCAGTTATATGTATATGTTACATTTGGTGTATTTCCCAAGAAAGTTTTCAAAAAGATCGTGGCAGTTTTATGGTTAGCCATGATTTTAAGCCATAGTGTTTTTGTAGAGATAAAAGTATATTCAATGTCAGCTACTGGCAAATTATTTAATTGAATCCTTCAACATTAAGCCTGTGAGGGGATTAGGATTTTGTCCCAATTAATCACCACTACAAATAATGTAAGTTATTCCTCTATATCAGAGGAGATCATGTCGACGGCATAGCATAGGCGTCCAGTATGGTGAATTACTTTCTGCTATTACGAAAAGGGAAACAATGTTGACTAACTCTATGATATTATGTTGGGCTTCAATTTGAATAGGATTCAGACAGGGCAAATTGGAATTGGACTATACTTAATAAACATGAAACAATCTTTGACCTCCACAGAAAAAGAGTGCTTTATAACAGCCAAAAGGAAGCTACTAAGTGTTCGTCATTTATTTAGTACAGATCATCTCCCCTGTCGGTGCTGATTATCATAGATTTTCTTCCAATGGGCCCGATTAAAACACGAGGAAATATGTTGGGACACAATTTTTGAAAAATATTTACTGACAATACGCGGAATCATTTTCATGTATATTTAGGATAGCTGATATAAGAAATTAAAATCAGCGCAATACAACGCAATTTTCTTAAAAAAAGTCCATTTAAGATATTTGAATATCAAAACAGGTGAATGTTATGAGGTTAATTGGAATAAATTTCAGTTTTATTACAATATTTGACAAAGATGATACTTAATAATCATCATGACGGACGGAATTATCAAGCACGTTAAGTGCTCCGGGAATGATGCCTAACGGACGAATTAAACCTCTACTATATATCAGTTTGTGAATTTTAAGTGTTCCAACTTACATAAAATGGCTTTAAAAATCATTTCTGAGGAAGGAAACGAATCTACCCGATGTTATGTGACGTAGATATTGCCATTTAATCGTTTAGTAGTAGATTTTCGACGGTCAAGCAACACGTGGTCTTTATTGCTGCGAAATCAGCAGCGTGACCTTTCCAACTTCGCAGCCTCGGTTAATGAGGGCACAGTTTTGTGTTATAAAGAATTAAATTTCATTTTTATCGGATCCATAGAGGGGGTTGATAAAGTGCCATATGATAAGGACAAACAGCATAGGAATACTTTACCCAAATGACCAGTGAATCAAGTAAGTGTGAAACAAGTTCTCCAGCCCGAGCCCCACTGGAGCAATGAGTCTACCTTGGCGGAAATATCTGATAACAATGAAACTTCGTTGAAGGAGCGCGCATTCGGAGACGACAAAAATCTCAGATAATAGACTGATTTTTTAATCCGAAGTGTCGACCAGCTCGTATCAGAACAAGTTTGTTTAATAATATTCATATAATGCTTTTTACTTTTACCACAAAAATATTTTATATTCACAAAAAATCGACCGGTTTCGACGAGTGATCGTAATCATCTGATGACGGTAAAAGTACAAGGCTTTTAATGAATCTTTCCATTATAGATTGCCACAACACCTAGCCCGATTCAGTGAACATTGTTGGTATTCATCGGCGCGAAATCATACAAGCAACAAGGACATTAAATCGCATATGATCCAAAGATTTCTAGTTGAGTCTTTATTTGCGAAAAAATATGGGCGAATGATGAAATTCGCTCCTTCAATATATACATTTATCCTTGGAGGAAAACTTCAAAATCTCTATGGCCTGCGTGATAGTGCTGCATTTCATTCAACTCATTCAACCTTCAGATCAGACACTATATTAGAACTTTATTTTTAAGAAGTGATATCTTTTTACTTTGTGTTTATAATATGTATTTTCCCCATGACTCTGTCAATAATAGATCGACCCTTCGTGTTGGGCTAATAAAACAATGTTATTAATATTGACTGAAATGTTCTAGGAAAGGAATATTGAAAATTTACTTTAAACAAATTTGAAATAAACCACAATACTTAGAAAACGTCATAGGAAAATCTTAGGGAAGAAATGATTAAAAAAAGCCCCGGGAATCGATTCCCATTTAGCCGTTGGTTGCTGAATCCGGCAGAGACTTCTCAACCTAGCGCTACTACACAAGGAACGGTATTGTAACTTCCTTTGTTTAGCTATGTACGTAACAACCTTAAATTTTATTTCACTACGGTATATTCCGATTGGTTGAGAAAGCCTTGAATATATAATATACGTACAATGCAAGTTATTTATTATAATTTTTCACCAAATTATTAGTCAAACTGCGACGATATACGTTCTTATGGCGCCGAGCAGAAATTTTGAAAGAAGTATAATTTGTAAAATACCGATCGTAGCACTTCTTATTTGTTTCTTTTGGCACAGAATAAAGAGCCCTAATCGCCGCCCGATGATCCGTCAGCAGCTTAATAAATAATTAATTGGATTCCAGTCTTCTTTGGGATTTATTCTCGCCTTTCTATGTCAGAGGAAAATATGGTAAAACATTAACTTTTATCATTCTCTTAAATGTTCAAAGAGGAAGATGCTGCAAGCACACAGAAGCTCTTAACTATAAATAGGAGATTTATGCCATTTTTATATAGGAGTTGAAAAAGAGCTGGTGAACATAAGGGTTGTGGGTTTGTGTTTGTTAGATAAGAAAATCGTGGTGATGTAACACAGAAAAAACCTTGAATAGGTACAATCGGTATTTTACAAGTTACACTAGAGAATTCTTCAATTGGAAATGAGGAAGCAAATCATTTGAACTGAAATTGTTTAAGATCAGAGTAAGATATATTATGCTTATTGTAATCAAAAAATCGAAGTATGAAGCAAACTAACAATTGTTACAAAAAATTTATTGTAAGAATTTATGAAACATAATTTTCATTATGATGAATAAGCCCCATTTTGTGTTGCGAAAAAAGTAAAAGATATGATGGTGATATGGATTGAGGCGAGCGTTTCGGAAAACCTTAAAATATCATCTTATATTTGGCAATCGGCCACACTCCTTTATCAAATTTATCATAATTGCATTAACCATCAACTTTATCAATTAAAGATTATTTCTATCGTAGGAAGCGATTTTTATTGAATATCTTTATTATTATATAATGAAAGAGTTATGAGGAATCCCTGTGCATTGTTATGTGTTTGTCTAGTATTTAAATAAAATAATAAGTGGTAGTGAAGCATGGTAAGTGTAGTCATCAGCATTCCTGGTGGGATACCTGGATTTGACTCCCAGTCGATCACTATTTTTCACTTCTTACAATTAGCTAAATAAAAACCCTATTCTTCCCTTATAATGAGAGTACATCAGCCTTTAAGTAAATATGATGTGTCGTTTAACTGGATTAATTGAATTCTACGCATTTCCAGTTATAAAATAGGGAGACTAATAGAAAAGTATGAACATTTCATATCGAACCTATGGATTTTTCAAAAGTCGAGACAACGACGATTTCAGGATATAACAATTAAATTAGGTTGAATATCTACCACGCGAGAAAGTTGAATGAGAACATGAATGAATGCAAAGGAAGTAATTGACAAAAATTATTTGTAATTGCATTACAAAACAACTTACCATCATCGATAATCGCGCCGATGGGGTCTTGGGCACCCCAAGTGACGCTGGGCCCTCCGTTTGAGGCTAAAATTATCGATCCGGCCGCGTGCGCAAAAGAAAAATGGCGCTGTCTGGATTTAAAAGTAAATCGAACTTTAATTCTTAGCAGTTCCATTTTAGATGAGCCTTCAGTAGTGAATGGCTAATTACAAACAAGAAATAGTTCTGCTTCTCTCTGCCGCCACAGCAGCCCCAATAATTAATTAATATTTACGCTTATTAATCCTTAAAAAGGATCGTTATTTCGCCAAATAATCCAAACGCCGATACATATGAATTATTGCATTCTTGACAATCGAATCCCAATATCACAATTGGATTCTATAGATAGCATTCTGTCTAGGAAATACCTAGAAGGCTCACACTCAGATGGATAAACACAGTTACTATCTTGAATATTTCCTTTTCGGAAGTTCGCCCAAAAAATCCCAAAATCGCACGAAAAGACATTCAGTATTATTATAGAAAGAGATGTTTGGAAAAAATGTGAAACTTAACATCTCTGCTTGACGCCTTCTTGTAAGAACTAAATATCGTCGCAGTTATACAAATAGCTTGGTCTAGAGAAATATTACTAAATGACTTACATTATGTGTTAAAAATAAAACATTACATACATTCCGCACTACCATGAACCCTTCCTTAAAATCTCTATCATTAAATGCGGATATCATTTTACACATTCTCGGCTGGAATTTCTCATCGACAGATTGTCATTCTTGTATCAAAAGGATCTGTGAATTAAAATAACATTTATCTCAATTTCTCTCGTGAACAATTTTCCGTAAAGTGAGAAACAAAAACGTTTTAGGCGATGTATAAATTAAACTGCACGATCAAATTTTTCGAAGGGTTACGTTCCACATAAACTATTTTTCACTAAGATATGGTTACTCAAAAATTGGTATAATTTTACTTTTATGTATACATGAGATACAAATAGTAATACTACAGAAAAATAGCATTTTATTTTGGCAAGAATCAAAGCAATGGCAGTTTTACTTTTGTTCTCGGGATGATTTTGCAACTGATTGTTTCATATCGCTGTATAATTTTTTCCATTGTTTTAAGGAAGTAAGATCCTCATCAGTGGATATTATATTTTTATCCAAATTTTAGCAGATTTTAAGAAAAATCTACCAAACTCAGCTGAAACTTAATTTTATCTGTTGAAAATAGAATCTCTACTATGAATTTTGGGGAAAATGTACCTGCGTATTTGATCAGAATATGTGGCGTAGAATGTTGGAAGCTCTTCGTGGGGAGCTAGAAAATTAAAAGACATAGATGGGTTCGGACAAAATATCTTGCGTGTTAGCGTGGTGAAGTGCGCTAGGGCAGGTGGTTTCTGAGGTGACCAGCACAGTATCGCACATTCATGATATGACAAGAAAGGTTTCGTTAACATCGAGGTACTGCTCATGATGAAGATGGAAGCTAAGCCACATGACAGCATTATAATGTACGCTATTAAGGTAAAGAGACCGATATTCAGATACTTTAAAAGGAGATAGTAGGGTTAACTAGGCATCGATATATTTTACTCTTCTATTTTACATAGCTTCGAGCTCTTCTATTTTATTAAGCTCATATATATATATATATATATATATATATATATATATATATATATATATATATATATATATTTATATATATGAGTTAAATTTTTGTAAAAATACAGATAAATGTTATAGGATCATAATTAAAGAATTGAATATTGAGAAGAGTAAAAAAGATACTAATAATATGGAAGAGATTTTTTGGGATATTCAGGTTTCCAGATCAATGTTCGGGAACCTAATGCATATTGAATTTGTGAAATGATATTTTAAAATTGACATTAAAACATAATCCGTGCTTTGACGAAATGTGAATCGAATTTAAAGATACACTTCATCACACTTTCGCGTAAACAACCATCATTATGGTTTTTAAAAAATCCAACTGAGTAATTTGATTATATTGCGGTAAAAATAGCCACGAATTTAAAATTAAGCCTCGAAGGCATAGAATAGACAAAAAAAGTAATCTTTCAATTTTCACGGTAGCGAAATTTCTCATGCATTTCGTAAACAAGCATTTAATGAAAGACGCGCGCGGTTACGGACATCATGAGAATTCGTCATTGATACAACCGTTGAACGTAGACTATTAATATTTTAGTATAAATTGAATCATTATTTTCTGATAATCCCGCTGGAAGTTTTTTCTTACGTTAATAGAACGGATAGTAGCAGGCGAGTCTATTTTCCAACTCATTTTGCCGAAAACTCACATAATTTCTTTAGATCTCTTCTCGAAATTTCTCCACTTTAAATTATTAAGTTCACTGCAAGTAGAGCCTGGTGACAGTTATTATATATAAACAGAATTAACATAAAACATTCGAAAAGTAAATTAATATAGATAAATTGATAAAAACATAATCTTAAGTAAAATAACATTTCCTTAAATGGTTCAATATAACCAAATTATTTAAATACTATAACTAACTGTTTTTTTTCTTGAGCTTTCCGGGATTTGTGACAGGCCGCGGGTAGCAGTCTCGGGGTGAAACCCCACCGCTCAAGCAATCGCTCCCCACATTGCAACATCCCTTATAAAACACATGCATCGGAGCTTTTTGAAGAATTTTACATTTTTAGGTCTTAAGAGTGATACAGGTAACTTGCTCCATTCTGAAATTCCCTGTTGAGAAAAGAATACTTCTTTACATCTGTTCTTTGCCACCGAGGCTTAATTTTAAAGCCGTGGCGGTCTTTACTGCAAAAATCAGGTTTCACAATTGAATTTTTAAAGGGTACCCAACCATCGTTATTTTTAATTATGTTGTAAATACAACCTAGACGAATTATTGTTCTCCTTTTTCCAGAGTATCCCACCCAAGAGTATCTAACATTGCTGTAACGCTGTCCCTTTTTCTAAATATTCTCATAAAATATCGGGCAGCTTTTCTTTGTACATTTTCTATTTTCTTTATTTGACCACAATGTTGTCGCTTGTTCAACTATTGGCCTCACAAGCGATAGATATCCCTTTTCTTTCGCTTTCCTGCTACTGCCCCTTAGATTCCTCATCACATCATAATGTAACATTTTGTACGCCTTTGCTACGATAAAATTTATTTGTTCTTCCCAATTAAGGTTCTTATCAAATGTTAATACACCTTAAGACTTGCAGTGATCTGAATTTTTTATAATTTCACCGTTTAAACGTAAATATAAAAGTTGACTGCATTAAAGGAAAGTGATTAGAATGATGCAAGCACCAAAAAACATGAGATATTTGAAAGACCCAAATTCCTCGGTTCGAAGAAAATTGCAACCGATTCTCAGTATTTCTTGAAATTATAAATTTTTCATTTTACCAATACACAGAGTCATAAGAAATGGTCTTTTCATAATGTGAAACAGAGTATAGGTGAATGTATATTTATGTATTGAAGGGTATAAGGATTTAATGTAAATTGCATGTTTACTATGGATTTTATTGTGTGTTAATAGCTTGTATGTATAAATGGGTAGAAAAAAACAGGTTCATATCCTGGTATACTATAGTATTTATTATTAGTATTATATTTATAAAATGGTCCCACAACATAAAATCTCTATAAACAGCAATTGTGCACATTCTTGTAGCCAAACCAATTATTATTCTACATATTTACATGAATCCTAATATTATCGGGTGATTTTTTATTATCTATAGAATAAATGATTTCGGAAATATTTATTATTGTTGTCTTTGGCAGATAAAAGGAAGATATGCATTAATATGGGGTCATCATTTATGAGAAGCAAACTTCATTCACTGCAATCATTCTTTAGCTTCCTAAAATTCAGATCTCTTGCGTTTAAGTTTTGCTTCATTGATTTTTTAACGATCATTTACTCATTAATTTGTATGGACAATTTTCGGTTGCAATATATCAATAAAATAATGATCAGAGATCAATGAAAATGATCAATGCATGTCTTACAAAGTTTATCTAATCACTTCCCCGGTATTGGAGTTAATGCGTTTTATAAAACCTAAAGAATTATAGTTTCTAATGTAGGATATCTATTATATAGAGAGAACTATGTGGTAAAAAATATTAGAGTATACAAATGTGTGGCCCAAACCGCAGGGGCCACCGGCTCGCTGATTTTTCTGCGTGATGGCCATTTAAACCTAAACCAGGAAACAATCTAAAACCCATTCTACCTATCACGGGTTCGATTCTGGGAGGCCCCAAAGTCGGATTTTTCTCCATAAGAATGCAGGGAGTCCATTTTTGACAATTTTAAAAAAATACTTACTGGGAACGTATAAAAAACCAAATTATAGATAATATACGTTTCTACACAAAAATTTTATCAATTATCCACAAAAGATCATGGGTTCGATGCCATGAGGTGAAATATTTTCAAAAATCAGAGCTCTCTTAATATGAACCATAGATCATTCAAATGTTCATAATATACGTATAGATACGTATATTATGTACATAAAATCAACACTTGCCTATGTACCATGGGTTCGATTCCAGAGCGACCCGTAACCTCGATTTTTCCTATAAGAAATACCTTGACCATATTTCCGAAAACGTTTTATGACACTTCCAAACCGCGCAGAGGTTCAAAATGTCACACAGCCATAAATGGGCTCATTCTCACCTAAGAGCGACCGTAAGAATGTCGTAAGTGGTCGTTGGTTCGATGCTAGGTGGCGTTTACTATATCTCCGTAAGAAATGCATAAGGAAATAGGAACTCCTTTTGTGTCCCTTTCTGAACGTATTTCCTTTTGAAAATTGCAGTGTTTATAAAGACAACGATAATCAAGCAAATTCTTTTAATCATTTCTTTGCCTTTGATTCGACGCTGGGCGTTGGTTCGATTCTAGGGGGCGTTATCTATATCTTCATTAGAAATGCATAGCGACAAGGACTCATTTTGAGGTACTTACTTAACGTATTTCCATTTCAAATTTGGAGTGTAATAAAGACAACGATGATCAAGCAAATTCTTTTAATCATTTCCCGGAGGATGTCTTTGATTCGACGCTAGGTCAGGAATATTTCTGTCTTAAGAAACGCATGGGATATCGAATTCAATGCAATGTACGCTGCGATAATGTCATAGATTTTATGTTTAGCATTCACTTATCCAAAAAATCTTTCGAAAAATTATACATTTTATCCAAAGATATATTTTCCGATTGCTTGCTGTCAGCTAGCGCACCTTTACTCGTATATATTATAGCTTAGAACATGGGTGCGGAACTTGCGGTCGTACAGCCCTGTGCGGCCGTGGGCAAGAACTTTGGCGGCCGTGGATGTGTGGACAATTGCTGTAAAACTTTTATTTTATACCATATTAAGTAACGCAGAAACTTTTTTACATATGTAGACCAGTAAATTGAATATATCACATATATCATACTCAATTTTAATGTAAAATTTGTACATTTTTACATAAATTACAAAGCATTATTAAGTTTACTTGGACTTACTGGCGGCCGTTCCTAAAGTAAAAAGTCTGTAGTGCGGCCGTCAATAGCGGAAAGGTTGCGCATCCCTGGATTAGAAGATCAATATTCGTAACACCAATAATGATAGCATTTTTAGTTTTCCAGTAATTTTTAAAAGTAATTTATTTAAAGTAATTTTTTACTGTGCGTAAATTTTAATTCAGAAGACGAGGGAAGCCAGTATACAGTAAAGAGATCAATATTATATTGAGAGGAAGAAATTGTACAAAGCACATATTCACAAGATAATATTACCTGAATCTGATGGAAGGGAATTACGATTCTTTCTTATATTCACTAATATACCACCACCTACCCCATGTGTTCTTGTGTATCTGTAGTGATTATAGTTTTCTTGATGGAGCTGTTTCGTCATAATTGAAGAACTAGAATTTTTTCGAAGCGAATTAAAAATTCAGCGTTGACGTTGTCGATGTAGGCTCATCCTGATGCCACCGTTGCCATTATATCAAATATTTTATCAATAATGACTTCATTACAAGGAAAATTCTATATATCTATATCCTCATAAATGCAAAATTTATCGCTATTACTTTCTATGTAACAGTTCATTCGTATCATTATAAGTAACATTAGACTTAGCAAAGTTTTGTTACGCTTTATTCAGAGTATATTTCCCTGTCTAATTTTCTCTTTTTACCATTATCATGCCATAGTTTACACAAAAATAATTGTAACTAAATTCCCTAGCCTTTATTTTGCTCAGCCATAGCAGTTAATTATAGGAAGGGATACTTATATTGTAAGACAGTCATTCATGTGTATATTATTTTTATAGATATTTCTAACCTCTTCACATTAAAAAACTGCCTTTTTCTAGAAATTTTCTTTCCTCCGCTTCGTTTTTGAACTTCGCGATTGATTTTATCTGTTTATTTCCACCTCTAGCTTCGATGGAACGATAATATCAACGCAATGATATCATCAGAGTCATTATTACTTATGGATTCTACTTATAAAACATTCCCTATTTAAACCACTTCCCTTTTCAAATTTTCGGAGTTTTCGGAGAAGTTTCCTCTTTAACCATCCAAATAAATTCGAAACTTAAGTTCGATTCCCTTTGTTCTAATTGATATACCTGCACATTTAGGTCCTCTTTTATTTTGTCCTTCCTTAAAACTTCGTTTCATAATTACGGATCGTGTCTCTTAATTCTCTGACGACCTCTTCATTTATATTTTTTGTTTACCGCAGGATGTACCCAGGAACATGACTGAGCTTCTTAACTCACTCAATTCCCTAATAATTTCGTCTTCTTTATTTTGGTCCTCCGAATGCACTCCGCCATCTTGCTCTTCCTTGCTTCTGCAACTGATACAGCGCCATTCCTCTTTCTTCTTCACAGATTTAGCCTTCCACGTGGCTTCGGAAACTCCAGAATATATTACAATGTAAACATCCATTGCATCCGTGACAGGATATGAACAGGGTATCCATGCTTGAATAGGTTATCGATACACTTTACACACGCCATAATGAAAAATAGTACCAACTTCTGGGAAAAATAATTCCCTCGGCACGTCACTTCCGGTCAAAAGACCACGTGTTTGGGGGAAGACAATAATATGGATAAAAAGAATTTAAAAGAAACACAGAGTTGATGACAGAACTAAAATACAGCAAATAGTTTACCAATTCATCAAACGCTTAAATTTGCAACCCAACAACGATCAATCCCAACATGCGGGGCACTGACTTGCGCCTCACGCAGTTCCGTAACGATTCACTTAAAGAAAACCTTGAATTCGTTGAAATTGGTGGACATTGCGAGGCACATATCGAGTAGAGTAGGTGAAGATGCTAAAGGGTAAAGTAAGACAACAATTTAAACTTGTATGCTCTAAAATTCAACGCAACACTCCTTGAGTTAATACACGCAATATACTACTATGGAAGATGACGTAAGAATAAGATTATATTAATAATAATAATAATGATAAAAAAATAATAATAATGATAATAATAATGATAATAATAATGATGATAATAATGATGATAATAATGATGATAATAATGATGATAATAATGATGATAATAATGATGATAATAATGATGATAATAATGATGATAATAATGATGATAATAATGATGATAATAATGATGATAATAATGATGATAATAATGATGATAATAATGATGATAATAATGATGATAATAATGATGATAATAATAATGATAATAATAATGATAATAATAATGATAATAATAATGATAATAATAATGATAATAATAATGATAATAATAATGATAATAATAATGATAATAATAATAATTAAATATGATGGATTCCCTGGATTACATTACAATCGCAGCCTAGAATGGTGGCAACTTCTGTTATGCGGGAAAGCAAACGTATCAGGGGTAATCGAAAGCACCATTTTTAAATGTCAATTTTTTCGTAAACTAAGGTCTATGTGGAAAAGATATCTCTGAAGTATTTCTTTCGCTAAGTAAATTTCAATATGAGTTCATGGAATATAGATAGCCAAAATCGGTAGCAACTTCGGCAATGCAGCATCACACCACAAGCAAGCAACAAAATGATATTTTTATTGTCAAGTTGCACTTTTTACTTTCAGCATGTCTACTTCAATACGAAATAGGTTTCATCCTAATCCAGAGCTCTCTTTATGAGATATAATGCCTTGTTTAGAATTTAGTTGAAATATAAAGAAAAGATCGAATATGTCAATCAGATAAAGATTATCTTGATATGCATCAAGATAATAATAATGATGATAATAATGAAATGTCTTTATTCCAGGCGAAATTGAGACTAAACGGTCTTCTATTTAACCCGCTGTCATTCATTAATGTTTAAATACTATTAATTTCACATGAAAGTGAGTTTATATTAATATCTACTCAAGTCTCTCGAAAAGGAAGGAAAAGAAAGTTCTATAAAACAATTATAATAAACTATAGAGAAAATGACGAATATTTATGGTCAGTAGACAAGTGTAACTGAATCATAATAGGCGAGTTATTAACTACGAAAGAAGTATTGGTTCTATAATAAATATTGGTGGGAAATTGGGATTACTGCGTCAGCATGTTTT
The DNA here is from genome assembly GCA_020796165.1 of Pantala flavescens. Taxonomy (NCBI): domain Eukaryota; kingdom Metazoa; phylum Arthropoda; class Insecta; order Odonata; family Libellulidae; genus Pantala; species Pantala flavescens. Next base: position 66,006,500 of record CM036879.1, on the reverse strand, counting down.
AAGAATGAAAGGGATGGGGAGCGAATCAACAATAAGAATGAATAAATTGAAAACCCGGATTCTACAAAAACATCGAGAATGAGATTGAAACAATGGAAATTCAATTATTAACGAAAAGACTGGATCAACGATAAACGTCCTTAATAAAAATCATTATTAATTTCATGAAAGAAGCTTTTAAAATTAAGTCATGATTTGAAGAATATTAAGAAAGGTGAAATAGCAGTCGCCCTTCACCGCACATATATCTATTAGATATATACACGTGTATTCTCAATTGCCGATTTCAGTATATGGATATATATATGGATAACGGATACTTGTTTTTAATATGAACTTTCGCCTGCTCACTACGCACTGATTATACTCGAGGCCGAAACAATAAATATTGCTCTCTAATTATTTTTGGTAGGATATTTTGTAAAACAATATCCTTGATACATCCTAGGTTTGTCAAGCCACATATCACAGTATTACGAAGTCACTGCTTACTTCCAAGTACTGTGGCCGTTTGATAGGGTTATATATAAATTTAATATAACGCATTGGATTCTCAAAGATTTTATATAAACTATAATTTTATTATATTTTATATACTGTAGTCTTACTGTCACTTACTTTCTAAAACATCCATCTTCTGCTGTTTTTTTTTTAGCCTTCACATGCTGTTTGTGTTCTTTTTCCCTTAAAAAATGTTTAACGTAAGAAACTGAACATAACATTGGTCTTGATAGTAAATATCTGTTATTATTTTTGATAAATAGGATTTTTCAATCAAGTGAAAAATTTTATATCAATTCTATCGGAATTTTTAAAAATAAAATACATAATTTTTGTAATTACATGTATATTTTGTGACTAAAACACTCCGTTTCCTTTAATTCGCTGCGTTTCCACTAAATCTCCGAGATTTCATTTTCTATAGTTTTCCATTTCTTAAATGTTCAGACATTTTAAATAACTATATAACCCAAAAGAGGAGCATTTCTGTTTTGTCAATTTATTTCCGTATAAAAAAGAAATCGTCAAATCACAATGAAAGCAATAATCTAATAAATAATGAAATAGAAAACAACAATTATAAAGGAGATACGTTCATTTAAAACGTGAGGAGGAGTTGAAAGAGGGCAATTCTGAATGTAACAGAATATCAAAATTCTGCTGATAATTGAGAGAAATCGGGGAGCATCATTACAGAACGAGGAACGTGGTATTTTTAGTATCAAAGAAAGAAATTTTGGATTCTGTCGAGAGTAAACATGTTCTTTGAATGAGAGCAAATCCTATGATTGAGTAGTAACTGAGATTAACTCCTGATTTTTCAGGACTTTCAAACGGAGATATTTGGGGAACCTCACCCATGACAGAGATACAACATTAAATCGAATTTAAGGTACTCGCAATAAAATTATTATATTCTTTTTCTCTAATTTATTTGACTCAATTATTGACATGAAAAAATATAAACTTATATGTTATCAGATTTAGAGATAGTATCGATACTGAGAACTCATTTTCTTTAATTGTAAAAATTGATGTAGTGAGGTCAGAATGAAAGAATTTGATATGCTCCTCAAAAATTCCATATATTTTCAATAACCTTATGTTTGAAATCAATTTTATTATCTATAAAAGGTATCCAAGCACTCATGGACCCGATCTCCCGCCAATCGATTACACGGCGCACAATTTGCGCTCGAGTCTTATTCCAATATCTACTATAGTTCTTTTCACATAGTGCCCATGGAGAAAAATTCACTCTATTCAATGCAAATAAATTGAACTTCGAAAGAGCAACAATAAAGATGGTAAACTTCAAATTCAAAGGTTGATTATTCTGAAACACGCCTTTAAGTAATATAATACCCCTTTGTCAAAGTAAGAAGATGATTCATAGACTTTAATAGGTATTTATCATAAATACAAAAAAGTTCCTATCGGTTAAGTCATTACTAATGCAGTAAAAGTATTTAAGGATTCCATACATAACAAAATAAATTTAATTAGAATTTTGTAGCGAGGCCCACGCCCTTCTTACGCCCTCCGCCATATCTATTCTAAATATTTTACTTTTCGTTTGTTTCTTATTTTTGAAAACGAACAATTCACTTCAATACAAATTAAAGGAAACAGGACAAATAAATCGGAGGTTTTTGGCGATTAAAATTTGTTCCGAACCATATTTATGAGATTTATTAACTCCTAATTCTTGGAGAGAAACGAAAAGCAATCTCAGGATTGCTTTATTAACGTAATCGAACGCGGATGAAAAATGAACATAAAAGCAACTTCTTTACTTTCTAAAAGAATTTAAATTGACATCTCTCAGGTGGTTTATAATTTTTCGAGCTGAATACCGCTTCCTCTTCAAAAGGATGCTACTACGAAGTTCACAACGAGATTTTCTTTTATATGTTCAATTTTTTTAAAAAGAAAATATTAGAATCCTTGAGAATTTAGCAACAATATTCTACTATGAGTTAAGTTTTAGTCCTAAAGTAGAAATTATTATATGAGAAATAAATACTTGATTCGGGAGTCTATTCTTATTGTCGATTTATGATGAAGTTGAGTTTGGAATATTTTTCACATTCTTTCCTCTTGTTCAACAGATTTTATCTCTTAATATTAGAAAAATAGATCATAATGAAAAATAAAACTAAAATAAAAAATAATTTTAGTGTACGTCCGTTTGTTGATTTCAGTGCCTCGCTGTGACTGTCCATAATTTGATGTTAAAATAAAAATCGTTAGTTATGTAATCGATCTTTTCATTATAATCAGATATATGCAATAAACACGGGCAGCGTATAGATGCAATTAAAATGAATATCTATTTAGATGAGGACCGGTTTATAAAAAATCTTTGAAAGAGAAAGATCTTTCTCTAAATATTTTAAATGACATTATTCTCTCGTGAGTAAACATAAGATATCTAAAGTTACTTTCTGACGACTGCTTTAAGAGAAAACTAATTCTATTTCATTTATGAAGAGACTATTAATACTTGGTATTTATAAAAATGATATAAGTAGCATCATTAAAGTGTTTTAATTCCATTCGACAAAGATACAAATCATATTTTTAGTGTTTAAATAGATCCATCCATATCTAGATCATGTCCAGCATAAACGGAAAGATCTATGCGACGAATTCCAAGTCAAAATTAACGAATTTTTAACTGCTTCTCATATTATTCAGAGGGGCGGTGGCTTGTGGGATTTAGCAATGCGGCCATTGTAACGCCACACCCTCCAATCAATAGAAGGCTGCGCGTGTCTCCAACATGACGAGGTCACTGTCCTACTTTCATTTGGGTCATACCAATTTCTACAAAATTTTCAATGCAATAAATACCTTCAAGTTAATCCACTGAACTCACTAGTTTCGCGACCTTCGTTGTTTTATTCTAATATTCCATAAAGAAAGCCTATTCACACATCTCTCACGTAGTACCGTTCCTTCGATTTACACTAAATACAATTTTCTTTTAAGTCTTCCAATTCTTTCGATTACTCGTTTTCCGTCTTCCATTTGCACATTTTGCATTCTCTAAAAGAATTCCAGGTTTTATAGTTCAATTATTTACAAATCGATCTAAATTTCGTCGCATTTATCTTCTTCGTTCGACGGATGTTAAAAATTTAACTTACGAAAATAATCATAAGGAATACATCAAAATGATGCAAACAGCGGATCAATGCCAGTTTAAAGTGCTTGTTGACACGGCCTCCATTTTGTTTCGCCATCATTAAAATCCTAATTCGCAAACACAAATGTCACTTTCACAATTGCACCAACCTGAGGGAGACAGAAGACACAGGATGACGATAGGCGCAAGGAGCCGTGGTGCGGGGCAGGCCTTCATGGTATGCCTTCCGAGGGTGTTCCACCCCACGGTAGCCCCTTATTACCTCCTTCCCTCCGTCATAGTCCACCACTTTCATGGCCTCTCAGGTGCGGCCAAGGGCCCTCGTCCCGCCACCGCCAAGCCCTCCCGCCGGGGCCCAAACTCATTTTTGGCGGGGCCCTCCGCCGTCGTTACTGCTGGGGTGGGGCGTCCGGATTGAAATGGTCAATACCTCCTTCTTCAGCCGATGATCGTGAGAGACTGGCGCCGCGCAGCTACCGCGCCGCCAACACGGACTAAACTCAACTACTTCGATCTTCGCCATCTCGAATATTCTCATCGTTTAATATTTACAGCAATTGCTCGAATGTAGTATAGTGAATCTTATACGATTATGAAAATTGTACTTTTTCACTAAATAACAATTCAATTTTAGGCATTAAACGCATAATATTATACTCAACCAGTGGACGACCTGGTTCGAGATCTGACAGCTTGAAAAAAAAAATAAAATGAAGGGAGAAAATGCTCATTTTAAGAGCCCATTACATCAACGTAACAAAGAAACCTTCCTATCAATCCTCAAGCTGTTTAAAATATTTCTTACGTGAAAATTAAGGAAATGCTGACCGCATATTCACGCATAACGACCGTTACATGAACTATAATGAATCTATCATTAAATGCGGATATCATTTTACACATTCTCGGCTGAAATCTCTCATCGATTGTTTCCTGCGTTTGCCCGAGTGAAGTAAAATGAGCTGATTGAGGCATAAAATGTGAAAAAACAGAAGGAATCGATACCGTTCATTATACAAATGGTGAATGCCACTTAGATTCTTTGTCCGTAGTTAAGTTGAAGCATCTTCGTATGGGCTATACACCGTTTACCTCTATCGGATGTACCGATGCCGTTTAAGGAGATTTATTTTATACGCGTTTGTGAATCTTGAATATTTTATAAGCTTTTGTCTTTTAACAAAGTTTCATGATTACGGAAAATGCATTCCGCTCGACGAAGAGTTGGAATAATTAAAAAATAAAACTCTTAACGAATAGTGACACTAAATACCCACAATATGTTCAATCGAAGGATTCCAAAACGAATTTAATCAATTCAAATTTATAAAATGTTCAATGCTTTATCAACCAATCGGAATATACTGCTGTGAAATATAACTTAAGGTTGTAGCATACGTAGCTAAACAGAGGAAGTTTCGATTCCTATTCCTTGTGATTTTTAGCACTCCGTTGACTCTATTTCTTGAATGGACTCTATTTTATTATTTAGTATCTTTACTACTATAACGCCAGTCGATAAAAATTGCGCGTCCGATTAAAGAGCTAACTTTAAGGCACCTACATAAGGATGAAACTGTCCCTCGGCTACGGTGTATGCCGCCTACAGGAGCAATGGAAAGGAAGGAAACGAATCTACCCGATGTTATGTGACGTAGATATTGCCATTTAATCGTTTAGTAGTAGATTTTCGACGGTCAAGCAACACGTGGTCTTTATTGCTGCGAAATCAGCAGCGTGACCTTTCCAACTTCGCAGCCTCGGTTAATGAGGGCACAGTTTTGTGTTATAAAGAATTAAATTTCATTTTTATCGGATCCATAGAGGGGGTTGATAAAGTGCCATATGATAAGGACAAACAGCATAGGAATACTTTACCCAAATGACCAGTGAATCAAGTAAGTGTGAAACAAGTTCTCCAGCCCGAGCCCCACTGGAGCAATGAGTCTACCTTGGCGGAAATATCTGATAACAATGAAACTTCGTTGAAGGAGCGCGCATTCGGAGACGACAAAAATCTCAGATAATAGACTGATTTTTTAATCCGAAGTGTCGACCAGCTCGTATCAGAACAAGTTTGTTTAATAATATTCATATAATGCTTTTTACTTTTACCACAAAAATATTTTATATTCACAAAAAATCGACCGGTTTCGACGAGTGATCGTAATCATCTGATGACGGTAAAAGTACAAGGCTTTTAATGAATCTTTCCATTATAGATTGCCACAACACCTAGCCCGATTCAGTGAACATTGTTGGTATTCATCGGCGCGAAATCATACAAGCAACAAGGACATTAAATCGCATATGATCCAAAGATTTCTAGTTGAGTCTTTATTTGCGAAAAAATATGGGCGAATGATGAAATTCGCTCCTTCAATATATACATTTATCCTTGGAGGAAAACTTCAAAATCTCTATGCCCTGCGTGATAGTGCTGCATTTCATTCAACTCATTCAACCTTCAGATCAGACACTATATTAGAACTTTATTTTTAAGAAGTGATATCTTTTTACTTTGAACATTATGTCAGGGAAAATCAAAAAATGGTATTCTTATGGTTAATAAGGGATGGAAGGGAGCCCAAAATATTGTATTTATCAAATTATTCTAACACGAAATTGGCTCCTTACTTTCGAAATTGAATGCTTTAAATGTTATGTAGGGTGTATGAATGGAAACTAGAATGGAATTGCAGGTGATTCAATTTCTCTACTTGGATGTTGTTTTGCATATAATTTCGATCTGAGTTAAACAAAGTGATGTTGTAATTTTAGTAAATAATGTTGCTACTATGAAATAAATTATTAGTCGCCAAAGTTTGAATAATTTTTTCAATCAAATATGACTGCTATCACAATCAGTTCTTTTACTTTAGTTGTTTGCAGTTCACCCTTCTCCTGTGGGGATTTTGACCTCTTTTTTACAAACTTCACTTTATCGCTAAACGTCGTATGAGTTGTTATGCAGAGAAAACAAATTTGAAATTTTACATCTCTGCTTGACGCCTTCTTATAAGAACAAAATATCATCACTTGACAGTTATATCAGTTTGAGAAATAACTTTTGCAAAAAGACAAGAGAAATTTTACTAAATAACTTATTCTTGTTTATTTTCAAAAAATAAAATATTACGTATATTCATTAATATATCCTCCTCTTGAATCTCTCCAGATTGTCTTCCTTTTATTCGCTACTTTATTTCGCCCGAGTAAAATGACCTGTTTAGAAATTGAGACATGTCACTCCCTCCAATGAATGAATCCAAGTCACCAAATACCGCAGAAAATTCATATAATGTTACTTTCATGGAGAGGTAGTTTATTAATTTGAATATTGACATATCCTTGAAAAATAAGATTCCAAACATTTTTTTTATTTTTAAATTTTTTAAAATTACAGGAGAGAGTGATTTCAATCATTATTGCTTTTATACTCGAGAATCATAGTGCGGGTCATTTGGAATGATCCGAAATACTCGGATGAAAATAAAACTCTATGACTAAATTTTTTTTCAAGATATTGACTCAAAAGAACCTTTTAAATTAAAATGACAACATTTATCTCCATTTCTCTCGCGAAAGGTTTTCTGTTTTCTTTTCTGAGAAACAAAAAGAGTTTTAGTTTGTGCATAAATTGGACTGCACGATACAATTTTTCGAAGGTTATGTTCCATTTAAATTATCTTTGTAGTATTATTACTCGAAAAGTGGTATAATTTGACTTACATAAGATACAAAGAGTAAACTAAGCTGATAATCTTAATCTTATTGTACGGAACTTCTACGGATTTTGCGGAAAATGGCTATTTAATTCTACCATCAGACGACCTAGAGTTTTTGACTTTATACCTATTTTTATTTTATTTAACATCATATTTATGCGATATAAGTTCTCGGGTGAGGAAATATCGATTCGATTATTTCTTATGAAGTTTGAATAGAGGAACTATTTCAAACGTGATAAAACATTTCAAACCATTTAAAACATTTTTTTATTTCATTCAAGAAGCTTATTTGAACACTGTGGCATTATTTTCTCATCGTACTTCATAACTATTTTCCTCTCTGAAAAATGAGTATTTTCCACAGGATATTCCACGGAGTGATCCACGATAGAATTTTCCTCCAAGGAAAATGGCCTCCAAAATGAGGTTCCGCCTTTTTGCCCTGTAAAGTAGGTCTTGAACTAATATTAATTAATAATTAATGTAATAATGTTATTTTCATGGTAATGATAAACTAATAATTTGAATATTGATATTTCCCCGAAAAAGTCGATTTGAAACTTTTCTAAATACCAAGTCTTTAATCCTAAAAATTCATTCTACTTACACAGCGCATTTTTCGTCACCTAAAATTTTCTAGTCATAACTCATTAATGCATTTTAATGCTCCATATATTTTAAAGGGGCAATTCAACTGTTTTATCGCACAGCACCTGAGGGAATGAATTTGAGTGGATTCCCCTTTTTGAAAAAGCTCCGGGAAACCGTGTTTCCAATCGCTCGTTAGATCCTCAACCAGAAAATTAATAGCAGTTATAGACTCGGGCATTGTGATTGTATTTCTGAGTCGTTAAAGGGTTAAGATAGGTTGGTTTCCCCTTATGTCCTCGATATTTCTACATGTATGTGATGATTCGACCTTCGACAAAAACTTCGATGTAATATTGATCAACGTATTCCAAAAGATGATGCTTTTACGTGCATTTACTATTTCAGTTAAACTTCTTCGTGATCCCATTCTTTGTACCCCAACCACATCGATCATTTTCTCCTTGAAATGAATACTTTTCTATTGCGCTCCTTATGCTAACTGTATGTTTCAATGACCTATTCACATAAAATACGCGATCAAAATGTTCGTGTCATTACGCCTATTGCAAATAAATATTTTAGGTATTTGAAATTATGTAGATAATTCGAATGGATATTTTTTTAATGCGGAGATTTAATTAAACTTGAAAATCACCAGAGTGTATCTTTTGGTCGGAATTTGCGGAATTTTGAAAGTGGAATGTCGGGGGGATGAAAGGAATCTTTGATGACATTCTTGTTCTCCAGTACTTTTCTTATGAGCATCGTTCGATAATTTGTATACCCCTACGCCATCTATGAGCTATAAAAATCAAAGTCAAAAACAAATTGTAACAGAAATAGAAGTGCTGGAAAAGTCATGTTATAAAGCGCGAATAGTTCCAAATGGTACATGTCTTAAAAATATCAATAATGATACATGTTGTATATGGATAGCTTTACAATATTTGTTTTTGCATTATCCTGTAATCAGCAAATCTACCAATATAATAATTCCAACAAAATAATAATATAATAACACCAAAAATGGAGCTATATTGTTTTTCGATAGGTATTACGAAGACCTGAGTTCTAACATCTAAGGATGCCTTGAAGTATGCCCGAAACGATTCGATCTGAAGCAATTGTTTCCAGTGAAGGAGGAAATACTTGACCCAATTCATTACTTTCTGGTTAAACTCTTTTAAATTTTATGCGTAAATGAATTTAAAGTGAGGTCTCCAATCCATCCCTCGGGTATTTTTTTACGTAGATTGCAGGATTTAGAGTACGAATTCCGTCCATTTCCTCATGTCTTTTTCCTAGAGCTTAATTGTTTGATTCAGTTCTCTCAATGATCGTGATGATGTGATATTAACGTGAGATCGAAGAAAACATTTGGTGGTTAAAAAATGCAGTATTTTTGCTCTTGTTTTACTGCCATGATGCCCTTCATGGTGCTGCCATCTTCGAAGCGAAGCTGGATTTATTCTAATAAGAAACGCAGCTTAACCGTGTCGTTCTGGAGCGTTTTCACTAACTTGTACTACAAGTTACATGTTTACTTTCAGAAGTTTTATCGGTATGCGAAGGAGCAAGTAATTCCAAAAAAAATTAGGAATAGTAAAAGATGCTTTAGGGTTTGTATTTAAAAGAGTAATTCGCTATAATATGAAATACAGCCGTATTCTTAGATGAAAATCAAAAGCTAAACAAGATGAATGAGTGTATGATAAACTATGAATGAAAACTAAATTTAACATACAATAAATTTCATAAAAAACTATATTTGCGAAGAGCTTCAATTAGTTTATTTTCATTAATTTTAATAATCACAAATTAAAATAATGATCATGACGATAGATCTTATAACTGGCGCAAAATGTTAAAAGATCTATCGTCATCAAAGTGGTCTATATCTATCCCTAGGGGTCTATGAAAACTTGTAAGGGTTTAACATCGCCAAAAAAATTGGGGATCCACGATAGTGGATTTCAACATAAACTGATAGTACCTATTTACTTACATTATACTATCTTATAATATAAATTTTAAGTCCATGAAATATTGGAAACGTGAAAAATGTCATCCCTTACAAGATCTTTGTGAAGCATGATATTTATGTGTACGTTACAATCCGAAGTTTCAGGTTGCCGCTTCAATCACTCACGTAAAATGTTTGTAATTAGAATAGACGTCTTTATTTTAAAAGACGTCGATTATTCGTATGATTATTTAAAAACAATTAAAAGTTATTTTGGTTTATTCAGTATGGCAAAATATCACTTAAACTGTACGTTAGGATTCGGATCTTAATTAATTTGAGTGTTAGATTGCCCGAATCTCTTTAATAAGTCATTGAAATGAAGCTTCGCTTTTGAATACGCGGTTATTTGTGAAAATGACGAGCACTTCAACAAAAGCTACTCCACACGCTGTCTATCGAAAGGCTTGTATTTATGCACAAGACTCTAAATTTCTTGATGCTAAAGATAAATTTTTAAAGACAATTTAATTAAAAGGAAAGCAGCTCGAGTAGTTTTAATTTAAATTCAATTAATAAATATATGAAGCTTAACATGTGTTTTAACTTTAAGTTTTTAACACTTAACTTCATCACAGTTAGAAATTTACAAAATTCAGGGGAAAAACGGATAAACATGGGGTGTACAACACAAAAAAGTTTGGAAACCTTTGCTCTAAAATGAGCCCTTACTTCAATAGTGGCACAACATTATAATTCATGAGTCGGTACAAATACTTAGGTGTTATGTATTCTAAAGTAATCTATCGTTTAAAGCTCACATTCAAAATGGGCTCAGTTGATAGGACTTGCTAACCAAATCAAATGTTTCAGAGCAAGTGGCGGGTTTAAAAATTGGAAAATTTTTAGGGAAAATTCCAAGTAAATTATTTTCCGTTTTAAAGGAAATTGGAGCTGGAATTATTATTGGCGGTAGTTTTTCAAAGGGGAATGGGGTTTACTTTTAATAATTTATATTTATTTGCACATTTACTTATATAGTTTTAATTTCTTACCTAATTAAAATTTGATGAATCCAAAATTGTTTTGGCCCTTTTGAATTTGTTGCAATTTATAACGTATAAATTTTGAAGTTTTAGTGGTTGTGTGGAATGAGATATTGAAGATTTTCACTTTGGCTGTAAGATTAGTAATTTTGGTTATAACGGTTTTAATTTATTGGAGCAGGATTAGTTGCTGCGGCGGATCTATTTATTGTAAAATCTGTCGACAAAGTTTCAAATGAGTTTTTGTAGTCCGTATAATAGACATCAGAGCCTCTTAAGAGCACCGAAGGAACAAATTTAGAAATTGTGATGTTGCGACTGAGTTTGCAACATTTCGAATGGAAAGTTCTGATCCTTCTTTCCAGATAGCATTAGACATATGAATAAAAAAATATAGTTAGGGACGGCGGTGTCCCCTCTGCCATACGCCACAAGACGGTTTGCGTGGTATTTATGAGAAAGATAGAGAGTGTTCTGTGGACTCCCAGACCTTTCATTCCGTGGGTAATTTTTTTTGCAGAATTCAGATGCTTCTTATTCATTGCATTCTATTGTTAGTTTTACCTCTCCAACGTGAGAAACTAAAGCTGTACACACGTCGATGAGGGACACATGTTTGAGAATTTCAGCTTTAGTGAAGAGTCTTGGATTGCTGATAGGAAGAAATTCATTTTCCGCAGTTAATAGGTATGCAGATTCGCTATGAACTTGATGAATTTTAACTAAAGCAATTTGTCTCCGTTCTTTAGCAATAATTTTCTTCATATGATATTTTGCACATTGTATAAATATATTTGTCACATACTATTGATAAATTTACTTTAAAGAGTCCTCTCTTCCATTTCGTCAGCTAAATTTTATATATTTAAACGATTAAAGCAAGAGTTTTTCCGTCAAACTTAATTGTAGAAGGATCAACATTTTACATTTTAAGGGTACCATATTAATTTTTACATGAATACTCCTCCCTATTACAAACTTCTCTTTCAGAAAAAACAAACTACTCGTATTTAAATTGCCTTATCACTGATTTCATCATTATTTAAATATGGTACATTTGTTACGAATTTCTTTATTTTCTCAAGGATTTTTATGCTCACCCTTTCCATTCCCAACTTTGAAACGTATTTGATCTGAGTGTCTTATATTTTGATGATATTTGCCCAAAATCGGCAAATAAATCTATCCTCGGAGAGAGTCATTCCAGTATCTTTTCATTATCTTTCCATCTGTATTTTACCTTGGTTCAATGGAAGATGGGACTTTTTAGTCCTAATTTTGCCAAATAAAATTATCTATCAAAACACCTTGTGGTAGGGGATGTCATTTTATTCAGCCGCATCTGGAAGATATCCTCCTTCAGTAGCTACTTTTTGAACTGATGTCTATTTTCGGTGTTCATCTTGGAGCACCATTATTAGCGCTAAGAAACTCCAACATTGTAGTATCAACATTTGGAGTCTTTAAGGTTCTGAAATATTTCGGAGTAGAATTAAAAGGGCTATTTATTATCCGTCTTTAATAGCAATGTAGTTATTTTATCATAACTTCAGCTCCTTTTTAAACCAATATCAGGTTCAATTTCCAATTCTGCTTCAAATACGTATTCCAATTCACATGTGTGCCTTACCTTAAGGTTTTGGGTCGGTCTGTGGTCCGTGTGTTATATTTTCCCAAAATCCTGGAGATTTTACTGTAGATACAGTCGCAATAGGATCTTTTGCTAGTTCGTCGACTTTTTAGGGTCTCATCAGATCCTCGGGGGTATTTTGTAGTCCTCAAAGCTGGTGTCTCTGCTTTGTATCCATTCGGAGGTGTGACTCGGTTTCTGAAATGGGTTGATTGTGTTTTCCGCACTCTTCTTAGACCAATTGGAGGGATCTTTAAATGAGTCTCATATTTTACGATGCATCCAACAAAAGTGGATCGAATTATCACTTTAAGATGATCGAATTGGAATCGTTAAAAATTTAATGATATATAAATTAAGAGTTTTTTACGGATAAAAATATTTAATCATTTTTCTTATGGGTAGCCATGAGATAGGGACAGTTTCTAGTTGAATCAAGTCTTTCATTTTAAGTTAGATGTCATTATGATTCGATTACCTATTATTGTTATATTATATATATATTACTATTTATACTTTCACAAAACTATTTTTATATGTGCCTCATTTTAAACTTATATTCGTATTAAATGAAATCTCTGAAGTCTTGCTTATAGGGAAAGCCCTACGCTATCTTTATTAATCTTGCTAAGTGTGTGTTTAGATCTATATTTTTAATACTTTTTGGAGTTTTTAATAAGTATCATTGAAGGAATCAGTTTCCAGAAGCTCTTTCGGAACCAAAGGATTGAGAAATATCAGTTTATCATACATTTAAAAAATTATTAATTCTATGCAATCGGTGAGAGATAAGGCAACACTGGTTTATGAAATAAACTTCCTTCTCATCATTTGATGCCAAAATATTAAATAAACTTTTGCCAAATATGCAGTCTTTTTCTCTTTCTTTAGATCATAAATGTTAAATTGGTATATTAAAATCTAAATTGCTATGAATCGAGGCTAAAATTTTCTTCTAAGAATGCACTTCCATTTTCGCTTAATGGATGTTTGTGAGGTTTTTTAAATGGCAATGTAGTACCGCATATTGCATACTAATCAGTTCTTTAATTAAAATTTAATAGTTAATTTATAAATTAAGTAGAAATCCTAAAATTTTAAAGGAATTTTACAGCCCAGAGGTTACTTGTATGAACCGACACCTATTGGATCGAAGCATGAAATGCTTGTATCCTCACTTACGATTAAAATATATCATTTAAATAGAAGGGGTCTTTATATGCAAACTGCTGCCCCACCAAAGAAAAATTGAGATCTTCATTAGAATACCTCCTTGAAATATGTTCTTCCGAAATTTAGCCGATTAAAAAGAAGCCATACATAATTATACTCTGGCTAGAGAACATAGGTTCGAGTCCAAGCGAAGCTGCTATTTCCCTAATCGATGACTTCTGTTTATATTCTATTGATACATCTTTTTGAGTTTGAATCGCCTTCTTTTCTTGATTCAGTACATAAAATTTAGGAGTAGTAGAGCAATAGTTATTAGTCAGTGAATAAACGATTTTAATTTATGGGCAAATACGGATATTGTAAGTAATCATTGTGTAAATTTCATCTGCAATCTTTCTTAAGCCGAAGTAAAAGCATAAAATGAGAAAATTAATAACAAGCAAAAGATTTAAAAAGTCGAGGGATTATAAATATTTCTAACTTTTAGTTGAAATATTAAGTATAAATTCCTCATCTTTTGCGATTTTCGTAAGCTTTTTGAGAAGTTTGAGGGATATAGAGAATGAAAAAGCGATAGTTGCTGGATGAAAGGTATTGCCAACATTATGCGATTCTACTTCGGCAAATAATTATTACATATATTTGTAAATTTTGTAAATAATCGTCCGGTAGATATAAAAGAGCGATTTTTTCAAAAGAGAAATTAAATTGAACAAAAATATTTAGGGGGCTTTTGTAAACAATATATAAATATCTTCATTCGATCAAAATCCTAAACAGGTTATCGACATGAGAATGGTTCCTCTTGTCCACGTTAATAAATGTTATTAAATTGTAAATTAATCTGCAACCATTTTCTAGTCTAAAAGAAAGTTTAGAGAAATAATTTCGCTTTTTTTTATTTGGTTATGGTTTTTAGGTTATGGTAATCTATCTATGGCGATAAGAAAATATAGATCAAGTACTAATCTCGTATACCATGGATATAGACAAACGGCGATCGGAATATCTTTTAATGAGATTTTCAAGATTGGAAATTTTATGCTCATTTCCTCAGAAATAAAAAATTTCATACTGTGAGAAAGATGTGAGACATTGAATATGTAAAAGGTTTATTTGTTTGGCCCAATGAAATCATTGATAAATAAACTAACGTCGATTGTCATCAAAAGGTCCAAACTCCACATTGGTCTTCTTTCTGCTATTATAACTTTGATGAGACAAAAATATGTTTAATATAGACCTGAAAGTGAACATCTTATTTTCAATTTTAAAGATTAATTTTAATATGTATTATATTTTAATATATATATATATCGTATAAATTGAAAGCATTGATATTTAGTTGAGAAAGGTGTGACTTCTACTCAAATCCAATGTTCTTAATAAAATCGAACAATATTTTATATTTTTAAAGAAAAAGTTTTTTGTTTTTATAAAACGGTTCCTTAATTAATTTTAATTATATAGATCTGGAAATGATTCTACATTTTTCTTAATCCCAAGGATTTCGCTAATTTACTTTCGTAAAAATTTAATTTTCTCTGTTGAATTTATATCTTGGAGTATAATTTCGTAATAAAAATTTTCTTTAATGAATCTCTCATTTGTTTTTCCTTTTTCAACATATAATTATTTTTTTGAGACTATTTTGGACTTCAGTTCCATAGGATTATGATAGACATTAAATCTTAAGAAATTGTCGAATTAAATCTTTTAACTAAGATTAGAACATAATTATTAATTTGCTATTTAAACGCTTAAAAAGTGTTTCGTTAGTTATGACGCATAGTGTTAATTTTTAGATTTAAAATGGAAACAAGTATGTCTCATATTTATCATTAAAGTTTGGTTTAATAAAAAGAAATTTTAATGGCGTACATAG
Source organism: Pantala flavescens (assembly GCA_020796165.1). Lineage (NCBI taxonomy): Eukaryota > Metazoa > Arthropoda > Insecta > Odonata > Libellulidae > Pantala > Pantala flavescens. The sequence continues at coordinate 65,990,829 of CM036879.1, read as the reverse complement.
TTTTAATCAAAAGTAATTATTTAGATGGAACCTTATGACTGTTTATCGGTAGGTGAAAATTTCTTGACGATTCCCAAAATGAAGAGAAACTTTGGAAACATGCTAAGACACCTTGTACATATGAATGTTATTTATAAATATTTATTCATTAAACAGGGTTTATATAAAAACGAAAAAATGTCCGCAGACATAATAATATTCACAATCATATTAACAGTAGTCAACTGCCTTCAGGCGGTTTATAAAATCTAAGGTATTTAACGAATCACCAGTTTAAGACACACTCCCCTTTTACATTTCGTTATTTATTAAACCATGAGTGCCTCCTCTCAAAGCAACGGTGGATCACGAATCTTCTTTCATTTTTGGAAGCCCTCGTAGGAAAAGGACTAATTGGGACAAAAAGGAAAGTCGATGAAAACCAAAAATAATATTTGAAATGGATATTTTCATTCTTCCGGCATGGAAGTGAAATTTTCGTCTATTCCAGTATTTATCATAAAATTTCGACCCGTGTTCCACCTTCCGCATAAGGAATCGATTAAAGAAAACAATTCATCCATTAAAATATTTCCAAATTCTGAAAAACGAGTTCTCTTGGATATTAAAGTTCCAAAGAAGAAGAAACCCACCAATGGATGCAAACGAAGAGTCATGGAAGATGCTAAATTCTTAAAATGTGGGGATCAGAATGTTTGCTCCATTAAATGTAGTCATTATAAAAGAGCATTAACTAAAGGATAATCAAAATTTCTTTGATTTATTAGTGAAATGTATTACCTTCATGAAGTATAAAATGGGATACTCATCCATATTTCGTTTTTCTTCCAATATACCTGTAATCTATTCAGGAAAGCCTATTTCAATTAAACACTGAAATGAATTGTGTATGGAAGCGGGTCATGGAAAGATTTCTCTTTTGGCCAACCATCCATGTAGGATATGAAGTAGCTCAGGGTTTTTCTTCCATTACATCGGGCGGGTTTACAATTTTTCTATCAGAATTTTTAATAAAACAATAATTATGCCATTATAGAAATTAAGTATTCGACTCAACCTGTCGCTGTAAAAGTTACTTTTTTCAGAAAAACTGCTTCGAACGATTGCAAAAGGCTATTAGAAAATCCAATGCGTGAAAATTAACAGAAAATTGATTTTAAAGTGCAAATAAAAGGATTCGATCAATAGAGGCAGCGCCATTCTTCGAGTAGCCCTTCGGATATTAGAAAATCGAGTTTTCGTGAATTGACGGAAAAGTCAAACAAAAAAGAGAAATATGTCAAATAACTTCGTTTCTGCACAAATATTTTAACTTTATCATATTTGATCTTCCGAAAGAAACCCAAACAGCCTCAATAAAATGTTCGTATTAAACCAACGGTATTATTTTTTATTTAATGATACAATCATTCGGCGAGAGATTCTATAAGATAAATATCTTAGTAAATGGCACATTTTTAGTGTTTTCAAATGTCATTATATGTAACATTTTAGTAATAATGTTCAACATTACACATCAAAGTTAACGCATCTACCCACGATATAAGAACTAAACCGATAAAATAAGCAACTTTTGATTTCTCTAATCAAGAACTTTTAATAGATAAGCAAATACTATGCCAAGAAAAATTAAAAATATATTCCTTACCGTAAATCATAATTTTATGTGCGTATCTTAATACATTACGGTCTTTTTCGCGAACTTCAAAGACGGATAAACTATTCATGATTATTTTTTGCAAACGTCTCTAACTAGGGATGAAATTATTCTCCGTATATACGACCTGTTTTTTAGTTGGGCCGATGCGATCATTCTGATTCCATATCTCTAATGGAGACACTCAATTTCTAAAAGAATGGTTGTACCCTGATCGATTGGAGGATGGCTGTAATCGATTGCTGCAATATGAGCTATTTATTTATTTGGAATCGCTTCCGATAATCTTACTCCATGTTCTTGCAGTTGGTCGATGGTTCTTACAATCATGTTACCCGTCTAAAAGCACCGGCCCTAGTAATGACAAGTTTTACAGCAAAAGAAGCGAGGGTAGCTACCAAAAGGGTAGATTCCGAAAAGTGAAAAGCTATTCTCCATTTAAGCTGTTTCCCTTGTTTTTAAAGCTTTGTTTTTCGAAAAGCGAATTCTAAATGTTATTATATTAAATTTATCTCATCTTAAATCTTTTTAAAAACCATCAACAACGATTTCCCCAAGGAAACCAACGGTACATGCTAAATCCGTTTTCGCAATTTCCGTTTCTCGAAATAATCACTAGAGGCGCTAATGTAACCGCCGAGCGCCGTCATGGAGAGCTGGCGATGACGCCTTTCTGAACAACACTCACCGTCAAGAGCTGCTTTCGCCGAGTCTAAAACAATTGAGAAAGAGAGGTACTAGACAAGGGGTAACAAGAGAGTGTAACAAAGTTCACGCAAGCTTGTGGAAGTCGAATGAAAGAGTAAAATAAATAAATTCCTGAACAGATTCATATCTCAATAGATACACCTCATGGGTAAATAAGTATATACACAGACAGATCTTTCTCTGGATTTAATTTTAAACCGACGGATTTTTAATGGACTCCATTGGAAATCGCTTTCTGTGAATAAGTTCATTCAAACTATCCATACAAAGCAAGGTTTCTTCAGCATTTAATATCAACCTAAAGTCGGAATAAAGTTTTAGGAAATATAATTCAAAGGCCCATAAACAAAGAAAAAGCTAGAAAAAGTGCATAACTCTTAAAATTTACATCGAATAGGAGAGCACTTCATTGTGGGCACAACCATAGCACAGATCTCAGATGAGTGGCTTCTAGGAAAGTACGTTTAAAATGGAGTACAATTGACTGGCGAAAACAGCCCAATTCATAAGAGGAAAGAAGAGGCCTCCAAATGGGAGGAGATTGTCCGTGCAAGGATTGGCGTACGCGATTTAAGCTCTTTATATACATAAATACATACGCACACAATTATATGCATGTGTATATATATACATATAACTTTTATCCGTTAACTAATTCATTAGAAGCGCTTTTATTACCAAGAGCTTTGTGATTCCTCTTTAAACTATTAAATCTGTGCATCGAAGACCCAAATGCGTCTCTTATGAAAGTAATTTTGACGGTGGAGGCCGGAGAAAAAAGGTGATTTAGGAAGAGCACCTCTATAGTAAAATATAAGTTCGGTGATAATCAGTTCGCCTTCCTTCGCTATAGACAAAGAAAGGCCACTCCAAGCAAATGGCAGTACTTGAGGTTACCGTTTTTATTATGTTTATATATATATATAAGTATGTATAGCATGTGTGAATATTTTTGTATAATTTTATTCCTTTTAATACTTATTTCGGTGGGTAATCCTCGCCGACCTCTTCAGTAGTCCTCACCTAGTTTGAGCACCGAAGTCGACGATCGGTTCGTGGCAATACCCCCCTTTGCGCCGTCGAGAAAGGGGTTCATATTACATTCATCGACGACGACAAATGCGGTAATTATGTGCGTAATTTTCATCATGCCTCGCGGCAATTATTCCTGCCCTTTTTATTTGTAAATTTACTTTTAAAATATTTTTAGTTCGGTTTTCGTTTTTCAACTTTTTATAATTAATCCTCCATTTTTAAAATTTGAAAACGGCAAAGAACAATTTTTCAACGATCGCAATGATGACGATATCTACTATTGGAAGATCTTTATTTCGCACCCTTCTAACAAATTTTTGGATGCTTTGGCACGTCATCATTCGAAAAACTATTCAACAATTCCCTAAAACGTTACTACGGTTTTTATATACGATCCTATTTATAGTAATCTCCGCTAAATATTTGTCTATTAATCCAAAACATTTTAAAACTTTCACTCGAATCACTTTTTCTTCGGTAACCGTTCTTCTTTCATCCGATTAAAACCTCTTTTCGCCGATCGCGGGACGAATCCGCAGGAGTATAAAGGACGAAAGAATTCGACTATCAATATTTCCTTTCTTCGCGTAAAAACTCCGCTGAAAAATGTAATAAAATCTCTGAAGAATAAGTTTGGAATAACCCGTTGATAAAATGTGTAACAACAACCAACCATTGTCACGGCCAATGAAACCGATCGACTTCATGGAGGAAAGGTACAGAGCGCTCCTCGGAAGCGGTCCATTCGACCGCCTGATATGCACTCCATTCGACGACACACATCGCGCCCAACAAATGAGCATAGCACCATTACGTGACGATGATGTGTGGAGCTGAGAAGAGCACGGCGATGGTGGCAATGATGGTGAAGAGAGTGAAGATGATGAGGCACAGTCGATCGACGACCATCGCAGCGAACTTCCAGTCGTTGGTCACTTCGGCTGCCTCGTCTTCCTTCCTCAGTTTGTCGGTGAGGACCCTCAACTCCTTAAGAATGAGAGACAGCTCGCGATGTGGACCGAGGCAGTTGTGCGCCGCTAATGCAGACGGCGAGTCCTCTTGATGATGATGATGACCCACCACTGGCCCGGTGGGAGCCGGCTGTGCACCCCCTGTCACCCTAATGAACCCCGCCGCAGCAGCTGCTGCTGCCGCCGCTGCCCCCGACGGTTGCAGGGCCCCTCCGTGTCGAAAATCATCGTCGATGTCCAGGACGTTGGCGAGGAGGGACTTGGAAGATCTTTCTTTAAGCTCTAATTCCCTCATCTGCAGACTCTTGCGGGTATCTTGCTGTCCTGGTCGGCTCATTCGTAGAATCCACGGAAGCCATTGCAGGAAGACAAGCTTTATCTGAGGAAGATATTGAGTGAAATTTAAAGAAAAGTAAACCTGAAAAGTAATAAACCTTGAAAAACAATATTTTCGTCAACATGTGGCTCTTTTTTAAATTACTCATTTAAAGTTTTTGTTAATTTTATCTCTTCGATTAATAGATCGATTTTAAATTATTTTCACGTAGGCGTATATCGCTATCAGGGATTTAAGTAAACTGCAATATTAAGGAATTAATTATGGATAGATAAATAAAGGATTATGTGTTATTTTTACCATTACCATTATACATTACATTTTTACCATGTTTTTATGCCGTCATCGAACTTAGTCCAACTACAAGATATTTATGTTAATAATTATGATAAAGGAATCTTTCATTTTACTGAAATCGATTCTCTATAGTTCCAAAATGATGCTTCATTTTTATTCGTTATTTCATTATATTTAATCAACAGGTTAGTTGAGCTTATTACATATATATATATATATATATATATATATATATATATATATATATATATATATATATATATACACGAGTAAAGGTGTGGTTGCTATAAGCAAGCAATCGGTTTATACACATCTAATAATGAAAAATTAAGATAATAAGATTTTCCGAAATATTATTCGGCTAACTTATTTCAACACTTAAATTAAAGGGCATCATCGCAGCATATAATACATCGAGTTCGATTTCCCATGGATTTCCTATAATAGCATTTTTCCCGCTAGGTGGTGGACCTTCCCTCCAAAAGTTTTCATCATTCGAATGAGTATCGTCGTCTGTACAAATACTGCAAATTTCAAAAGCAAATTCATTCAGAAACTCCCTCAAAAGAATTTTCGATTTCCCCATGCATTTCTTAAGGAGATATACTTAACGCCCCCTAGAATCGAACCAACGACAAATTAGGACATTCTCATGGAGGCTTTATGTAAAAATGTGGCCCTTTAATGCTTGTGTGAAATTTAAAACTTCTACACTATGGGGAAGTGCCCTAAAATTAAAAAAAATCTATCCCATGTATATCTTATGGGTAAAATCGAGATCACTGGTCTCTCTGGAATCGAACCCATGACACATAGGCAGCTACTTATTTTTTAAAGTACATTATAAAGGTAGCTATAAGTATAGCAAGCTAGAATTATCACCATGCACCAAATCTCTATTTCCCTAGGCGATTATTTTCGCGTATCTATTTCTCTAATCTTTCGCGCATTATCAGATCGGCCTGTATAACAAGGTAGACGCATTATGCTTTCTACGTCTTCTATGAAGGAGCTCTCTCTGAATTTATCTAATAATTGAATTCTTTGTCTCGACCTTCTTTCTTCTAGTAATTCCCACCCGGCGTCCTTAAGCATCTGTGTTACGCTCGCGGTTTTATCGTAAGAATTTTTTACAAAACGTATCGCCTTACGTTGAACCTCTTCTAACTCTCGAATGCAGTCTTTATTGGCAGGGTCCCATATGCTGCAAGGTAAGGCCTAACTTGCGTGAAGTAGCAACGTTCGCGAACCTTTTCATCGCTCCTACCGACTATTCTCTTGACGAAACCGAGTTTTCTTAGTGCTCGACCACATATGTTACGGATGTGGGCACTCCAATTTAAGTTATTCGTCAACGAAACTCCCAGATATTTTACAGATTCAACTGTTGCTAAAGTTTTTCCTTTAATGCTATATAAAAAGTCTTCGGTAGTGGATTTTCTCTTAAAAAAGTTAACATTTATCAATGTTGAGCTCCAATTGCCAGTCATCGCACCATTTCGTGATGTTATCTAAATCTTTCGATAGGGTTAACCTGTCATCTCTATTATCTAATTCTCTGTATATGACCGTATCGTCTGCAAATAATCTTACGTTACTATCAATGAGACTACCAAGATCGTTAATATAAACTAAAAAAATAAGGGTTATATTATTATAAGGGTTATTATTATAGCTATAATGTTTTGAAAATCAAAACAAATATGTTTATTCAGATATTCCGCTCGAGTTAATTGCCACATTTTCCTCCTTTTGCTTTAGTCTTTCAAAGACACGTCCATAGAGGGATTGATTGCGCGATGATAATCTGCGTAGGTCATAAACATGTGCATATGCAGAAGTCAGAGTGAACAAAAACGGCTAAATCCGATATTTAAAAAAATATATTTCTCGAGGGTGGCTTCGAATACGAGAGAGGGAAGAGGGTGTGGCGGATCAATAAGAGTGGCAGCGATCCATGGCAGACAGTTATGATATCTTCCGCATTCTAGTTGAGGGAGCCACAGTGCCTCGGAGTAGCGTAGTTTGTACAGTCGACAATAACTATAGTTATAGTTAACTATTAATGTAACTATAGTTATAATCTAATATATATATAAGATTCACTATATCCAATCTTTAAGTGATGGAGTTGACGCCTGAGAGATGTAGAAGGAAATTGCATGAAGGGCAGAATCGATAGATATTGAGAGGATTTTATTGCATCATGGAGATTTGGAAATCTGTGAAAAGAATTCGACAAATTCGATCGTTTAGGATTACAGAAAGACAAGAATTTCGATTCTCGTGATTAGTTAATATTAATTACTTAACTACATGATTAAAAATTTTCGCATTGAATCCACCGGATATATAGCAGAAATGACATAGAGTATCAGGGATGCCAAGTATCGACCGATAAGGGAAACTAATTCAGCGTCTAAGTTAAATTGCTAAGAGTGAAGATTCGGGAACATATATTGTCTAGTTAAAAGTGTGTTGGAAGTGTGCTTAAGAAGGAATTTACAGAGTAAGTAATTTATGGCGCGCTTTTTTACTGCGCGTTGATTATGCAAAGTAGTACAAATTTCAATAGAAAATTCATCCAAGAAGTACCTCAAAAGAAGTTCCAATTTATGTATGCATTCCTTAAGGAGATATAGTAAACGCCCTCTAGAATCGAACCAACGACCATTTACAGCAATTTTATGGAATCTGAGCAGTAATATGTGGCCTATCTATTGATCAGTGAAATTAAAAGGTTCTACATTATCGGAAAGTGCCCTAAAACGTTTCGGAGATCTAGCAAATTTATTTTTTATGGGGAAATTCTAGATTACGGGTCTCTCTGGAATCGAATCCATGTCACTTAGGTAACTTTTTTCGAAGCATCTATTATATGTAGACGATTCGGGGGGATTCGAACTAACGTTATTATATATTTCTACGGATGTTGGTATAATTTAGCTGCAACTGGTCATGGGTTCGTTGCCAGGAGGTGAAATATTTTCAGAGTTTGAAAAATGGTAGCTCTCTTAATATGATACTTAGATCATTCAAACTTTCTACACGTATAGATACTTACATAATGTACTTCAGAAAAATCAGCACTTGCCTATGTGTCACGGGTTCGATTCCAGAGCGTTCCGTAATCTTGATTTTTCTCCTAAGAAATACATTGACCATATTTCCGAAAGCTTTTTATGGCACTTTCCAACCGCGCAGAGGTTCAAAATTTCACACAGCCATAAAAAGGCCCATTCTCACCTAAAAGGGTCCCTAAGATTGTCGTAAATGATCGTTGGTCCGATTCTGGGGAGTGTTTATTCTATGTCCGAAAGAAATGCATAGCAAATAACGGACTCATTTTGAGGTACTTCCTTAAGTTTTTCCATGTGAAATTTGGGGTGTTTCTAAAGTCAATCATACTCAAACGAATTATTAAAGTATTTTAGGCAGTATATCCTTGGTTCGACGCCGAGGCGGGAAAAAATTCTGCCGTAAGAAATGCATGGGGAATCGAATTCAGTGCATTGTCCGCTGCGATAATGTCCTTTATTTTATGTTTAGCAATGTTTGAGCATAGTAATCTTTCGAAAAATTTTATTATTCATTAAAGATATACAGTAGACTCTCGATAATTCGAATTTATAGGGACCAAACAAAAATTCGAATTCGAGTTTTTCGAAATAGAGAGAGTTCGAATTAAAGAGGGGCTGAAAGTAAAAATTCGAATTGAAGAAAGTTATATTTCTCATACAATGACAAGAAATCCGTGTGCACGGATTTCTTGTCATTGTATGAGATTGTGAATGCTGGTAGAAACAAAAATACATATTATAACAATACATGTGGATCAATTTATTTACTATAAAAAAGTTATATAATTTCTTCATAAAAATCGGTTATTTTCGTTTGGGTTGCTCGGTTGGCTGCAATCTGGTCCACAGCATTTTCCAAAGTGCTCACTGCTTTAAACACACAACCAGGTTGGATGTTATCCATTTCGGATTGTTCGAAGAAACGACGCAACCCTCTTAAAAAAAAGGTTGCTTCCTTAGAAGACACCATCGGAACATCGTCTTCTTCATCTTCATTGTCAGAAATCTGTTGATTGACCACAATTGACTGTTTCATAATGTCATCATCAGACAATGTACCCGCTGTGGCAACATTATTGTCAATATTAACATAATCGTTGAAAGTTATGGGAACCTCTGGAAGTCTGTTCTAAGCACTCAAAAGAGGTCCCTCATCTTGCAGATCTTGTTGAACCACATCATTTCCGTCCTTGCATTCCTGATCCTTGATGAATCCGCAGGCATTAAAACAATTTGCGATTGTCTGTGAGCTAACCCCTTCCCATGCTTTGTGAGCCATTTCCATTGCAGTAAGCAAAGTAATACGAGTAAAGGTGTGCTTGCTTTTAGCAAGCAATGCTATAATATATCTTTTATGAAAAATAACATTTTCCGGAAGATAACTCTACTCAAACATTGCTAAACATAAACTAAAGGATAATTTCGCATCTGACAATGCACCGAATTCGATTTCCCATGCAATTCTTACGGCAGCATTATTTCCGCCCCGGCATCGAACCAAAGCCATCCTACGAAAATCACTGTCACTGTCGATTATGTATAATTATCTCTTTAAACACTCTAAATTTCAAATGGAAATACGTTAAGGAAGTTCCTCAAAAGGAGTCCTTAATTCCCTATGCATTTCTAATGAAGATATTGTCAACGCCCCCTAGCATCGAATCAACGACCCACAACTGTTTTTTTTTCGAAGTACATTATATACGTATCTATGTGTGTAGAAAGTTTGAATGTTCTATGTATCTTACTAAGAGAGCTACGATTTTTCAAATTCTGAAAATATTTCACTTCCTGGCATCGAACCCATGACCAGTAGCAGGTTAAAACTATGCTATAATAGCAATAGCTGCCTGAAATCTTAAAATATAATACAATCTTATAATATATATATACCCGAAGATATATGTCAGTTTTCACCTAATTGGAATTATTATTATATTTACTTAATGGTATTTTCACTTGCTTTTTACACCAGATAATTTGTCAATTTTATTTGTTTAATTGGCTATCATGCTCCTAATAATATGTTTAGGATATTGAAATAGGTTGGCAGATGCTGTAGTTAGTTTATTGAAACATTAAGCACCAAAATATTTTTGGAAAAAATAACTCTCAACTGAATGACTTGGAGTGAATTATTGGATTATATTATAAATTATTATGGTAAAAGAAATTTATGCTTATTCTAAAATTGTTTTTCACTTAATAACCTGAAGTGAATATATTTAATATTAAAGCAATCCCTTAAACAAGATCTAAGGTGATCAATTTATATTAAGCTAATTTTTATCAAAGGTAATTCTTCAAATATTTGTTCATTTAATGCAAAGAAATTAACCAATGACTGAAATTATAAAGGTTTATCATGAAATGATTTTACTTTGCACTAGGAATTTGCCTGATTGGAGGAATAAAATAAATAACTCACCCATGTAGACATATTGTGTGTGTCAGCATTTCGATGATGGTAGTTCAGAATCAGGATTGTAGACACTACAGAAGATGCCACCATAAACATAATGCAGTTGAAGTATGTACCTGTGAAAGTAAAGAAATTCAATGAAGCATCTATTTTTAAAGTAAATCCGTAATATTTTCTATGTTTAAACACTTACAAAAAGCAGTTTTTAGGGCAAGCTCAGGTGATGGCAGTGAAAACTAAATATTTTTAAATAATTGTGTTACTCTATTTTTGTGAGATTTGAGCGTTTCTACATGCCAGACGGACATTATCTGAATTTTAATTAAATCATGCAATTTAACTCAATATTCCATAAATCTTCCTTCATTTGACATTAAATTAATTTAATTTCATCATTTTTGTTATGATAAATAAAATGTGGCATGCATAGATAGGAAGCTGAAAGTAAATAAACTGAAATTATAAATTCAAAAATAAAACCATGATCAGAATCTGGGAATGCAAGGCAAATTAATCAAAAATTTTAAAATGTTTAGTTTTTATTTTTATATTATTTTCTTGCTCCACTTTCATTTTATATCTAAGAATTATTGTAGTTAAGTTTAAATAGGGCTGGAAAAAAATTTGAAATAATGCCTCCCAGATCCTCATATTAACTTAAGAAAAAAAACTTAATAATAAGTCTCAAATTTTAATTTTTAACTTAGTTATTAATAATATTTTCATTTCATATATTTCAATGAATTACTACAAATTTTATACTTATCTACTTTACTACCAAATTTTATCCACAAAATTTGTTTACCTTTTAAACTTGAGGGTAATCTTCAAAAGTAGCTGCCCCACCTTGCATATTAATCTAGTCATTAAACTTTAATCTAAAATGGTTATCAAGTTTAACGACCAGATATTAGATTAACTAATTTATTTAAATTTAGCAGCACAACCATTTGTTACTTGGAGGCAGAGGGGTACGGTTCATTTTGTTCATTTTGTGTTTTGCATGCGTTTGTTATATTTTTAAAAGGGATGTTTGGGATAGGTTACATAAGGGTATGTTATAAAAAAATCTCAGAATACGGCTGGAACGAAAATATCAAGAATCAGTCTTCTTTCATCTGTAAAAAGATTGGTTAAAATTTGTTAGAAAGAAAGTTTTTGTAGATATGAATCAAGCAGAGTAAGTAAGAATGATTTAATTTTATATTTTATGGATTTTGTAATGTAGTCATCAGTTTATTGTCAATTAGCAAATATCGTGGTTTGGTTAACATTTAGATATTTCAATTAAATATTTGCATTTCACCTTTATATAAATTTCCAGTATTTTATAGATATAAATAATGAAACGCTTTCTCACAGTTTATTAAAAGAAAATTAAACAGTTGTCACCTACTGCTACATTTTTCAGAGCTCATGCACAAGTGAAATATAGCTATAATATGATGATCATCTGTAAACATTTAGCTACAAGTTGTATTTTGATTAATGAGACATACTTGACACATTGTAAAATAAAACAATTTGTTTACATAACTACGGAAAGTGAAGGGAGTTTTGCAAATTATAAATACAATTCATTTTCTTATTTAACATATTTTTAGTTTAGTTAAAGGTGAATGGATACATGCATGGTGGGATGATTGTTTAACAGGGTGTTTCAGTGATCCCTTTATTTTAGTTTTATTTTTAGTGCAAAAACATCAACATACATGCCAAACATCATTTTCAGCATGAAAGGCATATACTATGTGTTACATTTTTTCTCACCTGATTCACACATTAGAGATGATATATTGTGTGTAAACCAAAAATTGTTCCTCTGAAGAATGAATGTGGCTTTCAAAAGATATTTGGGAAGGCCTTTGAAACACCCTGCAGGCCAACCTCCTCCCCCCACCCATTCAGAAAGTAACCCATTTTTGTAGTGAACAATAAAAATTAGATAAAGAATAGGAAAATAATAAGCATGGGATATTGAAGTGATAGAGACACGACAGACAGAGGTGAAGGGAAAGTGAAGATAAAACATTGATAAAAAGAGAGGAGTTATACAGAGCAGAGAGATATAGTAAATCATTTCAATTCTTGTTTTGCAAATCATGACAAGAGCATTAAGGGACTCTGACCTAGTAAGGGAATTGCTTCTGAAGTCTGCGGTAAAGCGTCGGCAATCATGAGAGAAAAGACAGAGAGAGAGAGGAGGATTGTCACCCCTGGAACAAAGAAATGCTCGTGAAAAAATGCAAATGTGTCCCCATTTATTAACCACACTCTTGTATTCACTTGTCAAAATATTTTGCGCTTCTATATCTACAATAAATTAATATTTTAGGGCACTGTTTCCTTGCATGTTTTTGTGTTGTGTGTAAATATCAGCATCTGTACTTAACTAATACAAGACATAGCCATTTGCTCCTTATACAGCACCTAACAAGACATCAAGAGAACAAATGAGTTGACCTGTAACAGAAACTTTTATGTATAATTGCAAAATATATTGCAGTCTTGAAATAAATTAATTTCCCCATTAATTTAATAGATAGCCAAAGTTTTTCCTATTACAGGCCACATCATTTGCATATCACAACATCAAGAGAGTGCATACAGCAAATTTGGTACAAGGCGGGACACAATTTAGATACAGGCATTCACAAGGGGATTTCATTTGAATCCCTTTTGCCAATACCTAACACGGGCATTGCATCAGACACCTGTGGTAACGTCTCAGCAACGAGGTTATGGAAGACGGTGAGGGAAAGGAGGATGGTAACTCCTGAAACAGATTGAAACAAGGATTAGAAATAGAAGTCCCCCAGCGAATTTCATTTCAACGTTTAAACAGAAAAGACAGGCAAGGATCATCACCTATGATTCAACCAGTCTTTCTCACATTTAGCATTCACTAGAGTAGAAAGATAGCTAATTAAAAACAAAATCATAGATGCAAATCAATGGCAAAAGAATGAAAAAGCTCTAATTTTTATTTTGGAACTCTGACCTGTTGCTGTATTTTCCAGTGAAATTTATTCCAAAAATTAAAATCAAAAACAGTAATTGCTCAAGAATTCACAAAAGCAACTAGATAGTTTCAGTGTGACAAACAATGCATTTATTAAAAATTGCTACAACATCTAGCAGAAAACATGCACATATAAGGCTGGGAATAAATAACATATTTGAAAATGAGTGTGATTATATTTGAGAGTTTGGTATCTGATTGCAATCCATGGTTTTTGTTCATAATATAATTTTTAAAGAGCACTGAAATAGGGAATTTATATATTGTATTTTACAAGATTTATCTTATAAGGCTGTGAATCTCTGCAAGTCCCCCTAAAAGGAAATGAAAAAGTAACATTATATGAGAACAAAGAAACATGAATATAAAACTATAAAAATTATAAAAATCTACTTTGAGGAATTGTATCATGCAATAAAAGTCTTGTGAATGAAATACTTTCATTAATTTTTCTGGCTACAATATTCCTGGTGGAACTCTGTAAAAGAAGATAATTTATCATTGTGGCTATTGGCTGTATTTATTTGTGGAGAAAGAGAATGCAATATTTGAATAATGTAGTTATTCATGGGTCTTGTAAATTAGGTAAATTTTACTACCATGCATCAATGCATGATTATCAATGACCTTACAAATGCAGCTGAATGAGCAACCCACCCAGCTTTTTAAAATGAGTCACCAAATATGTCCAGGATTACTAAAACATTATGACTTATCAAATCATTATAGATATGAATAGATTGTATATCTGTGATTGCAAACTTGCATTCACAACTTGAAGGTTTAAGTTCTCAACCTACAATGATGTTTTCAATCTATTGAATTTATTGAATTGAATCTATTCCAAAAAATTCTTTACTAATTACTGGCATTGCCTTTTTTACAATGAACTTGATAATTTTGTTACCCTCTTGGTATTGTGCTTAATAATCAAATACTCTTTTTATTTAAAAATATAATTATTCCATATTAATTTAAATGATATCAGTTTAATTTTATTATCTATCAATTACATAACTGAACAAAAATCTTTTTAAACTAATGATAAATTTATATAGTACTTGCTTTAGATATTTTAAAGTTCTCAATTAAAGCAGTAATGATTTGATAATCAAAAGTGAATAAAGCTGGCCTGAAGGTACAAGATTTAGCAAGTTCCTTATCATTGTTTGAGTGATACCATAAGTGGAGCGTATATTAAGAAAAATGCAAAATTTTTTCATTTGCATATCTTGAGATTCTGATGGTTGTGAGATGAGCTAGAATTTACTCAAATTTAAAATGACTCCATATGGTTATTTATCTGGCAGACATATTAATTCCTACAAATTTTAAGTTCCCTTGAAACTTTGATCCCCTGAACTGCTTTACATGGAACAGTGAGGTAGGTGAAATGTTTTTCTCCTTTCTCTCATATTTATTGAAGTATAATTAGAATCAATTTTAATTGCCCATTTTAGAATACTTTCACTAGCAAAAATGTATATCAAATTTACAATTTTTCTAATGACTAGCCTCATCTCCATTAGTTATTTAGTTTAATGTACACTAATAAATTAGGGTATGAGTTTATGTATTCTGTGTTTTACTACTTACAATGGAAGTACAGAATATATTGTACGGGATGCATGTATTTTGAATTAGAGTGAATTACAGTTATTTCGGGTATGAAATTTTATCAGCCATATCAATATTACCAAGGATAGCAAAAAATTGACCTCTTATAATTGAAGAGTATAATTTCAAACTGCAAAATCCAGAAACTTATGAAGATAAACCGATTCCAGCCCCAAAAGTTTGGTAAGATAACTACCAAATTGTTTTACTACCCATAAGAAAGTTGATTCCAATAACCATTGTGGTCACCTAAGTGAAGAGAGGGCGTTCATTTCTGGAAAGAAAGTAATGAAAATATTATGGGTTATGGGATGGTTTTGAGGAAACACCAATGAAAATGGAAATCTATAATTCATCATGATAAAATTCTAACTATTGGGTCCTACAATTTATATTTTCTCAATATATATAAGTGAATTTCAAATGAACCAATAACTTTACATTTGGGAATATGCTCTATTAGTCAATAAGAAATATTTTACGTATTAAATTCTGTATTCCCTCTGCGATCCAAGTAGCAAACACTTTATCTAACAAGAAACTGTAGTCGTTTACCTATGAGGGGTCTTTCCGAAGTCGGAGGCATTGTTTCCGCTACCATGTTTAGGAAAAACGTTAAAGATAGAAGAACGGTGACATCTGTGGGAAGAATAATAAAATAAGGAGAATCAAACTAAATGTCACTAGCCCGTACAAAATTTTCAATTTGAAATGTTATGAAAGTGACTGTGAGTCATGTTCTGAATACAAGACACCCTGTAAGCATTGTTTATTCGTCCGTGAAAGTGTAACTGAACATCATTTCACCTCATAATTTGAGTCAAATACAGAATAATACTTCACTGGAATCAGAAAATGAGATGATAAATAATCAAATTTCATGGAATAATTCAAAAGGGTGACAAAGTTGTAATGAAAAAGTATTGGTGATCAAGTGCAAAATTATGGGTAGTAAAGAAAAGAAAGATATATATTCAGTGAAAAGCTGCTGAACGCATGGAGATGAACTTTTAGCCTGAGTTGCAAATCTTGCAACTTTACAGGGCATTGTTCTCTTTAAATTACAGGGCATCGTATTCCATTAGACAGCAGCTGAGTGTGGTTATCAAAAGGAGAAACACACTCAACTCCTCACTGATTCATTATTTTCAATAAATACTTCTCTTTATTCCAGAGGTAAGATTTATGATAATATAAATATGTGCTGAAATTTGATAACAAATAGATAAAAAATGGAATTAGAGGAACAGTATTTTCCTCAAATTTCTGTGATTCATGTTGTTGGTATTCATGCAAACTTAAATAAACAAAGAACAAGTGTTTGGGAAATGGTGAAGGTTAAAATGTTTATAGGATACATTTATATATAGGGGGGGGAGGTGGATGGAGGTAATACTCTGAGTTAAAGGATGAATGAAAGGTAGGATACATTTCTATAGAAAGAGATATTGGCTTTGAAAAAGAACTAAAACTCTAGTTCCCTTTCAAAAAAAAGAGAGATTTACACCTCATTTTAAAACTCTCTCTCTTTGTTAGGTTATGAGAGATAATTGGTATCATTCATAAAATTCCTTATTAGAAAATAAATGAAAATGAAGAGAGCATTATTTATCCAGATCATCCCTAACATTTCTATAATTATTCCTTGAAAAGTCCTACCATTGAGACATGCTATTTGGATATTAAGCTGGACATAGAAAGTATTGTTTATTAGGATTGTTAAGGAAAGCAGTTACACTCAGGGATATAGCTATTGATGATTAAGCAGGAGGAACATCAAAGGTATCAGTAATCACACACACTCAGGGAATATGATAGCACCTATGTCATATTCAATTTTCTCATCTCTCATGCATTCACTCCCACTCATAAGCTATACAGATAAAAGAAGAGGAAAGATTTCAATGTAGGGTTGACTCACAAATGTAATTAGATACATATGTATGATCATGAATGTAAGTGAAGGGGTTATTGATTTAAAAAATGCTAGTAAACCATAAGATAGGCACTGCATACTCGTATCCTACAACATATGATTGATGAAAATACAGGGTTTCTAGGTTCGTCAAGATTTGAAGAATGTCCATAACAGTGCAAAATTTCATTATTTTAATCTGAACTGAGAGCTCATTCTTGATTTTGAAGCTACATCTTGGTTTGTAGATTTATGTACAAGAATGAAACTACTGATGGAAAGAGGTAATGGTATACATGTTAAGTGATAAGAGAAAACATGATGAGGAAAAATGTTGTTTAAATCCTATAGCACTTGTCAAACGAAGACTGCAAAGGAAGGGTTGTGAGTAAGACCTGATTCTGACAAACAGAGGTGCAATCAAAGGGTGCCTTAGACATTCTTGAAGGGTAAAGGTGGTCATGAAATACTCTCCATACCAGTTTTAATGCCATTTTTTCAAAGTAAACATCAAAGAAAGCCAAATTCCTAGGAGATATTGCTAATGTGTTTTGCACTGTGAGAATAAATTGCACCACTGCTGACAGACATGTTTCGTTGAGGGATTGTCCCATAAATCAATCTTCTTGGGCTTATTTGAAAAGTGATAGGGAAGACACCCCTCTGTCTCGCAAGCACACATCCGGCTGTGTGCTGAAAAAAAGGCCTCCAGTATTCTATCCTGCATTTATTACGTGGTCAGAATTTGTTTTAAGTATCCTTATGTTTTACCTAATAAAGGGACAGCATCGGAGGTAGCGGGCATCGTCTCAGCTACCATGTTAAGGAAAACAGTCAGAGAGAGAAGGATTGTAACACCTGGAAGGAGAAATAGCAAATAATTAGGGGTGGTGGGTGGAAGGATAGGACACTGGATATGAAACAGGAGAAGCCAAGGATGAAGAGAAAAGATAAGGTTTGATGAAATTGGGATCAAATCCAGATTCTCCATTTGACATTGGCTCAATTTAGCAAAAATATGTATATTGCCTTTCTATCCTTCATAGATAGATCTTTCTAAGAATTTTTAAATGCTGATTGAAGGTATTTTGCTTTATAATGAAATGGCAAGAGGAGGATCTGGATTGAGTCTTCTTATTCTTCATCTACCTTCATGCAGAGGCTGAGTTTACAGCTTCTGGATGATTGCACCCAGCTATGTTGGCAATGGACATCTTAAAAAATTTAATTTTCATTTGACTAATGAATCATTTATTAAATTTAAATTAATTTACCGAAAAACTCAAACATTATGTTTAGTATGTCTTGATTACTTTATTAATGCTTCAAAGAGAATGGGAATATTTGCACTATTATTTGTTCTTCATTCTTCTTTTGAAATAATTGAAGAATAACTTCTCAGTTTCCGTATATTTGAATTATTTATGATTAATTATGATTGGATTAATGCAGTATGACTCCAAAAATCATGTATAGACTTATAGAGCAGTATTATAGTATAATTTCATTCACAAAAAAGAGAAAAAACCTTTTGGATAATTGGGAAAAAGAAAATTTCTTAATGGTTCTAACAATTAAATGAATGTTTTCTAATAGTCGTGGTGATTCATATACTTCTTATTGCAATTAATTTGGCCAGGTACATAAGCTCCTATGGTTTCTTTTTTAATATTCAAATTTTATTTTATAAACTTTTACTTGAAATAAGATATGCATGATATATGCTTTTGATTGAAAATTAATTTGATTATGGATTAATTCAAATTTATTTCAAATAATAAATTTGCAAAATATTTTATAAATTCTTTTATAACATGATTTTGTATAAAGTTACATTTTAGTGAATTTTAATAAATAAATAAAAGTGGATGGAATTGGGCAACCTTTCAGTTGCCTGTTGAAGGGAATTTAAATATGTATATTTAATGTACTTTAAATAAAAGTGGATGTTAAATGATGATATATTTTTGTCCACTGTCAATACAGCTAATTGCATCAGGAATAATTTGAAGACAAGGAACTCATAAAGGAATGGATTGCAAAGTTTAGCACTTGCACGCAACATACATTAAAAGACTTTACATTTTTGTTTCATCCTCACAAGAGCCACTTTTATGAAGTTTCTTCTTTGAAATAGATACACTTACATACAAAAAGCATGTTGCATGTCATAATGGCATTTATAAGGAGGTATCATCACCTAGCATTTCAGCAGCCCATATATTCATTACGGTGTTTTTTCTATTAGCCCCATAGATAGATGAAAGTTTTAGTATAAGTTACCTGCGCAGAGATATATCTAAATGTATTTATACAATTAGCTTATGCAATGATTATTTAAAAAAAATCATATACTTAATCATGACTATCATTAATTGACAATGCTTCATTACCTCATTTCATACAAATAAATCCATGATATATAGTTTTAATTTATATAATGCAATGCAATTTTATATCACTCATTTAAAATATGGTTCTATGGAAATGTTCCAGTTGATATCTGCTGAGTAAATAAAAATGTTAGATTATGGCTAAAACATCTTAAAGCTTTAATTGGTTTGGCCACCTTAAACAAGCCTTAAAGGGCTTGACTTTTACATAAAATGGGTTTTTTCATTTTCAAGCAAGATTTTAAAAATATATTTATGAAACGATTTATTAAAGGGATTGGATACAAGAACTTTAAAATTCAATTTATTATAGGTTTATGATATAAGTTTGAGTTTCTTCTAATAGGTGATAGCTATTTTTCAAAATATTAGGGAGAAATTATTAAAGAAGAGGAATTAATGCATTATTTAGCTCCAATTAGTTATGAAAAGAATATTGAGTAAGTTAAGACAAATGGGTCAGTTCCAAATTCATTCTAATGCATAAGGAACATATCATGTAACAAAATAGCTGTAGTTAAATATTAAATATCAGGCACAGGCTACTTTTACATTTAATGTATAGTCATTATAGCACAACATTAAATGGATCAATCTATTTCTGTCCAAAAGTATTAATTTAAAGCATTTTAATTTTATCAGTTACTTCTGAAAAGTCATGATGTATGTCTTCAAATAAGCTGTATTTAATTTATTTAAGTACTTTTATCGAAGTAACCCCAATTTAATTTCTCCTAATAACAAGCAATTGAAAAAATAGATATATATGTATGTATACATACATATATATACAGATTTACAGACATAGGTGACTGTTGTTCTCAGCAAAATTCAAATCGCTACAGATCTTGTTCACTGTAAGAGAAACATTGGTTCATTTTGGAGAGTCTCACTTATTTAGAGTAAACAGTAGAGGGTATATCGTCAAATAGTTGTGTAAATCCATCTATAAAATATAGTTTGTATTTGTGCAATCAAATCCTCCACTAGCCACATATATATGTATGCTTGCATATGATACTTTAAGTAGTTTTTTCTATATCTTGACCAGTTAGAGAAGCTTTTTTGAAATTTAATTCTTAGGTGAGAGGAATATATATGAGAGAAAGGATATATATTTCTTATGATATTATATAATGTGTGCAGTTGATACATTCCAAATTCTTAATTTTCTAGGCTTGCAATTTTTTACATCCTATCCTTAGAAAAATCTAGGATAAATTTTAATGAATGGTAATTTTATTCTTTGATTTATAAATAAAATGGTCTAATCTGACTTCTTTCATGTATTTACATACACATATTTCTAGTACATAAATGAACACTGAAATATACTCATATACAAGCATGTATATGTATTGGCTCATACATTCATGTAGATATTATTTTGGAGTTATCGCTTCTTGCAGTTTGTGTTTGTGTTAAGAAAGTGTAAAAATAATTTTCTACTGAGAGGGTAATTTTAAGTCAAGCAAAGGTAGGTGTCATGCATAAGCGAGCCAATGGGGGGTTGTCCACTTAAGGAAATAAAATAAAAGAAAGCTCTTTCATGTGCTGTACTATACACAGGCAGCATAATATCACAAAAATTATATCCTTACTAATAAAGAAAATAGTCAGAGGAACTTCCTGTATATCTGCACTCACAAAAAAATGTGAAAAGTTTTGGAAAACATTTTCCCTTACTTTAAACAATAACTTTCAATTTGAAAAGATAATATACATATATTGAAGCTTTCTCTTTGCATTATATTAAGGAAACAATATTGACTTTTTAATCCATATGCATATGAGCTCATATGAAAGTCTTCAGAGTTGTTTGAGGGAATGGGTAATGGGCATATGCATAGTGGGCGTGTGTGTGTATATACATATATATATATATATAGAGAGAGAGAGAGCAATCTTAGAATTATAGTAATTGAAAAAATTTATTAAAAATCACAAATTTCATTATTTATCATACGTGGTCTGTTCAAAAGTTATAGCGAATTTTTAATTTCCGCGGGCTACGTATATTTGATTTTTGTTTTTTTTTAGCGTAATGTTGACTTATGTTGACAAGATTGGCCATTTTGAATGTTTAGTTAATTTTTGACAACTGTTTTGCTCGGATGTGTTTTGGCTCGTCTTCGATCTTTGCCTATTCCAAAAAGATGGATCAAAGAATTTGTAACAAATTTTGTGTGAAGAACAAAGTGCGCTTAAAGTGCGCAGACGCATTCAGAATGTTGACTGTTGCATACGGCGAAGCTACTTTGGACAAAAGCAACGTTTATCGGTGGTACAAAATGTTCTCAGAGGGCCGAGAAGATGTGAGCGACGAAGAGCGTTCCGGACGCCCGAGCACGTCAACAACAGACGAAAACATTGATGAAGTGAAGAAACTAGTGCAGTAAGACCCCGCTTAACGCTGTTTCAGTATAACGCGGTTTTTTGGGTTTCCCCTGAAATGCTCACTATATTGATACTTGTTGTATATGTGTGCAAAGGAAACGGCCATTCACCAACCAAAAGCGGTTCAATATATAGCGACGGTGTATACTGTGAATCTTTTTCAACGATCTTTTGTTAGTTTATCCATAATAAAGTTTTCAACTGTATAAAGGTTTCAACTGTATAAAGGTTTCAACTGTATAAAGGTTTCAACTGTATAAAGGTTTCAACTGTATAAAGGTTTCAACTGTATTACTTTTGATTGATAATGCACCAAGCCATCTAACGCATTAGTCCGAATTAAAAACATGCATTCCAGTAGAAGTGTTTTTTCTGCCGCCAAATACAACTTAATTGATCCAACCAATGGATCTAGGCCTAATATCAAATTTTAATCTCCGGCGAACATTTCGACAACTTATTGATAAAACGAATGGAAAAGATAAACAATCTATTTGAGATTTTTGGAAAAACTACACTATCAAGGATGCTGTATACAACATCAGTCTCTCCTGGAGTGAGGTGACCGAGAAATGTTTGAAAGGAGTATGGAAGAATGTATGGCCGGAGCTAAGCAAAGATGTTGACTCAGGAGAATGCACTGTTGATGTCGACGAAATTGTCAATCTAGCTGATGAAACAGGGTTGGGTAATATAAATGCACAGGATATTGAAGTATTACTGTAAGTTATAACTGGTGAAGGTCTTTCCAACGACGATCTTAAAGAACTCGCGGAACAACAAGTGTACGAAGACGACGAAGTTGGCGTTTCTGAAGATGAGGAACAAAGGGAACTTTCAATGGATTCTCTAAAAAAAAGTTTAGCTACTATAACGGAAATTATGGATCAATTTGTATAAAATGATTTAAATTTTGATAGAAGTTCAAAGGCAAGACGAAGTGTCATTGATGCTGTATCTTGTTATCGACAACTGCTTGCCAAACGAAACAGGAAAAGACAGACGACTTTAGATGACTTCGTCATAAAAAAACAAATAATATTCAACTAAGAACCTTCCTCGTCATAAACATGAGATCCTTATTCGAATTTCTTATTATCTTCATGAATGCTTTATGAATAAAAATCGATATTAATAATAAATAAGTCTATACTTAATGTACTAAAAATAATTAACAACAAATGTTAAAAAAAACATAAAACAAAGAAAGAACTGATAAATTTTCTTATTTTATGTTATTTTTCACCGATATCCATTATATACAAATGTATGTACGTGTTTAACGTTTAAGTTTAATTGCCCTGTTTAACGCTGTTTCGTTAAGCGCTCGAAGTTATTGGAACGTAACCCCCGCCTTAAGCTGGGTCTTACTGTATTGGCCAATCGTCGAATCACCATCAGAGAAGTTGCTGAATATATCGATTTGCTCGTTTATTTGGGCATGAGAATTCGAAATTCGTACCAAAAACAGCATAGCATTAACATTGCTCAGGAGCTGTTGGATTCTGTCCGTGACATCCCAAATTTGCTCCAGAGAGTCATAACTGGTGACGAATGGGTTTTTGGTTATGACGTAGAAACCAAAGCTCAATCATCCCAATGGAAGCTGCCGCACGAGCCAAGACCGAAAAAAGAACGCCAAGTTCGGTCTAATGTGAAGGTTTTGCTGACAGTTTTCTTCGATTGCAGGGGCGTGGTGCATCATGAGTTCTTGCCGCAGGGTAGAACGGTCAACAAGGAATAATACCTTCAAGTAATGCGCAATTTGAACAAGAAGCAATCCGCCAGAAACGCCCGGATTTGTGGAAGAACAAAAATTGGCTTTTGCACCATGATAATGCCCCTGCTCACACATCGTTACTTGTGCGCGAATTTTCGGCCAAAACAACACTCTAATAATGCCGCAAGACAAGCCTAAACGCATCCGAGCAAAACAGTTGTCAAAAATTAGCTAAACATTCCAAATGGCCGACATTGTCAGAATAAGTAAGGGACATAAGTAACAACATAACGCCACCAAAAGATCAAAAATCGAACATTACGTAGCCCGCGAAAATTCAAAATTCGCGATACTTTTTTAACAAACCTCGTATGGAGAAAAAAGAAAAATAAACGGTCTATATATGAACACAATTTAATAAAATTATAATTAAGGCATAAGTTTTATTCTTTTTTCCTTGTTCATTTAGAAAATCTACCACAAAGTTAAGTCCAAATGATGATAATAAAAACAACTTTGTAAATTTCCACAGAAAATTTTCTGTGGAAATTTACAAAGTTGTTTTTATTACTATGGCATTCCACGAAGTCACGCCTTCTCACATTGATTCCAAATGATGATATTTTAATGCAATATCATAATTTTAATATGAAAAATATTCAAATTGAAAAAATGCTCTACATACTCTCCTAGAAGGTGTTGGATTAATCGTGAAAGCCTTGAAATATTAGATATAGCAAATAGTCCAAAATGTGGCATTTTTGTATTTTGTATACATTACTTATTTTCAAGGTCAATTTTATAAAAATTAATTTTGAAACAGAAGTGACGGGAAGTTTAATGATGTTAAAATAAGATGACCAAATATATATACTGAAGTATATATGTTAGGTGACCATGAGAAATTTTAATTTGGCTCACCACACATACCCATTTCTCAAACACCAAATTGGATGGAAAGACTTTATGTATAAAATATTGACCCAGGCATTAGCTATAAATATATACATACATATATGTACATATACTCACACACACGCACACATATATATTTAAATACATGAGTGTGTGTGTGAATTCATACTTCAAATGTATAAGAAATTAATAAATTGACCACATGGAAGCAAGCAATTATCTTATAACTTTGTTAAATGCTGGTTTTGACTGATGAAAGATTAAGGAAAACGATGTTCTTGGCCATTTTATGGAAGATTTTCATCTTTGTGAAACACAATGATCGTAAGAATGCAGGACATAGGAAGTTCCGGCGAGGAATTTTACTGTACCTAATGTAAGTTTCTCCCCACACTCGTGTGGAAGAGTGAACCCAAGTAGTGTCATAGAGGAGATCATTACGCAGGGAACGATCAAATTCACCGTGTAAAACAGGGTCCTTCGTCGGATATGAACGACGAAAGTTATGTCTACGTAGGGCTCTGGGCAGCAAGCATATTCTTTAACGTTCTTTTCCCCCGGCATGCCTGAAATATATCATAAAAAGGGAAAAAGGGTATGGAATATGAAAACTCTTTGAAAATCATAGCTAAGAAAAAAAAACGGGGTATCCTTTTCCGAACGTAAGAGGGAGGTGTTCGCGCGGGTATCGGGTTGAATAAAAGGGCAATGCGGATCCAATTCTAAACCAACATTTGGAACTTTGAGAGATATTACCTAGGGAAAGTTTTTCGCCTGAGTCCGGTGGAAGAGTAAAGCCGAGAACAGCCATGGAGGCGATGAGAACACATGGAACAATAAGGTTGAAAAAGTAGTACAGTGTCCGTCGTCGAATTATAATGATAAAAGTAATGTCTATATAGGGTTCAGGGCAGCAATTGTAGTAAATTTCGTTCCTTTTCCCGGGAACACCTGAAATGAAGAAAGAAAGAATGGAAGGGAGCAAAGAGAGACGGAGTTGTTAACGGAAGAGGAGAAACAAATAAACAATCTTTTCAAAAAAGAAAAATCAAAAAGCGGAAATAGATGTTTTAAATTTAAGAATTTGCTTAGATTCTTTATTTTGGTTTAATGTGAAATCCAATGATGAACTTTTTGTTTATTAAGTTTCAGTGAGTTTATCAGGTATTTGTTTAGACAGACATTAGTTATTTTTTGGAATTGGTGCGTTTTATTTGACACCATTTCATACTTCAGACAGTTATATTTGCCTGTTTTCTTATTTACGTGGTGGTTTTAGGAAAGCCTTTTTGAGATATTCAATTCATTTCTTTTTTGCATATGTTTATTCCATATAAAGTAAATAAAATGGGAATGAGAAGCAGAGAAATCAAAAAAGCACTCGATAGGAACGGAGGAAGGTAAAGGTTGAGTAGATGACTGGCTTGGAAAATCCCTCTTTTTTATGTTGTATTGAAATAAGTTCAACGCTACTAAACATAAGCGGAGGCCTTATTGGATTCAGCAAATTTAATCTGTTGCTTTATAATCAAGTGAATTTATATCTTGAGCATGAATAAATCCTCGGAAACTGTTTTATAAAAGAATTATAGCATTTGGATTTTTTCGATAGAAATTCCTACTTTAGGATTGACTCTAACAAGGGTTTCTTTTGAGCCGAGGTTCTGGATAAAATTGTAATGAGTACGTTGCTTTGACATTAATAATAACAAATTTATAGGGGCCAACGCTCACTAGTTTCCTTGTAATTAATAAATAGATATTAATCTCTATTTTATCTATGCAGGAGTCTCGATTTTTAAACATTACTTTCAAAGAAACTATTGGCCTCTATCATTTTCAGGTTGCTATTAGTAATATCCAAGGAACATACCGATTTTATCAAAAACTCCGTAAAAAGGTCCTCTTGTCAGATAAATTTTGCGATTCGAAGATATTCTTTTGAATTATTTTTTAAAATATAGGTGAATATTATTGTAATTAAATATAAGGAAAAACGTGGTTTTTCTTTAGTTTATTACTTTCTAAGGAATTAATTCTAGTTTGAATCAAGAATGGTTCTTTTGTATAGAAATTTAAAAATTTTAGTGAAGTATATTTTTGTATATGTGGTGTCGTAACACCTCCAAATTCTCGCCAATGAAATTACACGAAAAATTCCATTGGTACATTTGATACAAAAATTATGGTTTAATAGATATGTTTGGGTGTCATCTACATAAATACTCTGAGAGCCATCTGGATCTGGAAAGATCTAGATTTTCTAAAGCGATGAAATCTCTCCAAATACTCGTTGAAATAATTAATTACGAAATATTTCATTAGGGAGCAAATCGGCTCCTTTGATTCCTTCTTATAAACACACTAACTTCCGATCTACTGGTGACACTTAAAATAGTCTATCCGGAATATCTGTAGGATTCATCGTACGCAGGAGGTTAGCATTTACCGTAAAGGTCATCTTCACGTTCGTTCTTATTGCGCTTAACTGCGGTTCCGTAATAAAACGATGCTTCGGATTGCCACAGGCATCGAATTGGTCCATTTTCCCGCTAAATCCGTAGACGTTTTCAACAGTTAAAATTGAATCAGCTGAGTCTATTTTTCTTTAACAGAAATTGGGATAAATGATTCTACGCATCGATGAAGATTTTGCATTTTTATTACGAAAATAAAATGAATAATTTTATACCCTAGAGCGGGTTTATGCAATTTTCGCTATAAATTTTATTTACTTTGTTATAAAGACTTAATATATCCATTGCTGAGTAGAATAATTAATTCGATCCAAAATTTCATCATAATTTCAGTAAAAATCGACCAAATTAAGCTGAAAATCTCGATTTTATCCGTAAGACTCTGCCAGACCGATTAAATGACTCCTGGGAAGAGAATATTCCCTTATGGCATATGTATTTATTTCCCCATAAGGGTTATGTGGAACGGACAATAGTAATATTTCTATCACAATATCTTCATTAAATAAACCTTGTCCATACAAAGCATACATACATACAAAACCCCTAATGATCATTGAGTTCTAATATGTAATTATTTTTTTGTTTATTTTATTTATTACGTGCAATTTCAGCTCTATTTTCACGTTCATTTCGATTCAATGAAGCATTTGTAATTATTATTCATGACTGATTGTAGCGAACCATACTTTTGGATCACAAAAATAATCGTGACACCTACATAAGTCAGATTAAACCCACATAGACCCATAGCGGGGGTATAAAGTTATATATCACAAAGGTATTGTTGGTTTCGTTGATCTCTCAAATACTTTAATATCCTTAAAATATCCTTTCAAGCTTGTTTGTACTGTAATTAGGATTTTAAAAAATATTTTCAATAGAAATTCTTCATGATTCCGTTGTGTGAACAGCAGTACTGATATTATGGAGATCCTTGTTGAAACTTTCATAAAATTATCAGAATAAAAACATAAGCACCTGAGTAAAATCGTATTTTCTTAAATAAGTGACAAATTTCGAGAATTTTCACAGAATGTCCGAATTGCTCGATTGCTAATTAAAAAAATATATGATTGTCTGACTCAGGCATATTACATTTTTATTCCTGGAGGAGTTCAGATTTACCTTATCATGAACATCCTTACATTCAATTTCTTTAATAAAATAATACATTCATTTTTTCATTCCTTAGAACTCCACAATGAGTCTTACAATAGTCATGTCGTTTAACTTTGTGAAAAAGCGCTTCAACGTAAAAAGTTACAAAACCTATCCTTAATTAAAATATTTTAGTAACTGCACCGAAAAAGAGAGGTTAATTTTTTGTTTACCGATTTAATAATTTTAATTATTCACTCTATTAACGCATGTGAGCAGCAAAAAATACCCCATATTTAAAAAAGCCAGCATATATTCACGTATAAGGAATGGAGTGAATGAGGCAAAAATAAAAGAAGAAGTATAAGAGGCGAAAGATGATGGGTATTGATGGGGAAAGGATGTTCCTAAATGAAATCTCCGTAAATAAGGAACGGATGAAATGTTGCGGAAAAGTTCTTATGATTCCCGATTGCTGATAATCCGTGAAACACTTCCGAAATATTTACCTAGAGATTCGTTAGAAATCTAATTAATAAGATGATTTTTTGTAATATCTGCAGCACCAAACAATACATGTGTTGAAACTATCAGTTCAAGAAAATATAAATCCCTGCATCAACGGGAGCATAGAATTCTTTATACGAAATACTTAATTGAGGAAAATATTGTTTTGAATTCAAGAGTTCAAACTCACGCAGATTCTTCGATGAAAACACTCGACTTAACGAAGTTTAGAATAAAGCAAGAGGCAAAGAATTTCTGCTGCTTCTTCTACAAGTTGTTGGGCCTATTTCAAGCGAAATTCGCTAATTAATTGAAACAGAAACACGATAATTAACATGGTTTCCCTAGATAGTTCCACTAATTTGTTCCACGCAGAAGTATCCGTTACGAAACATGATGATAATGACGAAGCAAGATAAGAAAGATATTTTTTAGAGATATTTCCCTCAAAAATCGAGTAAACCTGTTATCAAACTTTTTCTTTCATTTTCATCTTATTTACTAAAATATAAAATGGGGAAACGATAGAATTTCATTCTTTATTCCTTTTATGCACAAAATTTATTGTTTTGAATTTTTATATCACGCTCTCAAATCTACGGACGATCGTAACAAAATGAATTCCAATTTTTCAGAATTAAGATTTTACATTCGGTTGAAGATTCTTAATTATTTATTATATAATTATATACATTATAACTATATATTTTAATCTCCACTGTAAAACGAGAGAATCGTTATAAATTAAATCCTCTCCATAGGAAGTGAAACATTCGCTTTCTAAATTAAAGAGAGTTCAAAAAGATAATTTGGATAAAATATTTAATTTCGATTTCCTACTTCATTTTATCCATTTCCTTCACTAAGGAGAATGAAAGTGAATGATTGGCTATCTCTTTATATTCTGTTGGCATTCTTCTACATTCGGGGAAATATCTTCTTCTGTGTAATATAAACGATGATTATTTCTGGAAAATCTACATTTGCTCAAAATGAACAAGTTTTACTTCAATAATGTAGCACATCATCCGATCTATAGATTACCAACCTCTTGCTGTATCCTAAACGTCGCAGGATGGAATTAACTGAAAAATAGTAAAAATTAAGAATCATTATGAAATAGTGTAAAATTACTTGTAAAATGTGTGAAACGCGTGTTTGACTATCCACACTAGCAAGTGCTAGTTCATATACCTATTGATTACAATTTTCGGCCACCGTTATATTCAGTAAGTCATTTGAAGATTATTTAAATTACAGAATTCTTCATGAATTTAACGCAGTGATATTCGAAATTATTGGCTGTACTTGATGTGAAGGAAAGAAAGGTTGAAAAGGGAAAACGAAGACCAGGTGGCGGTGTCCTCCTTTAAAACTGCAACTTTTCTTGATTCTTCTTTTTCTTTCTGCAGCCAATATTTAAGCACAATATCAATTAAAACCTATCAATTTACCGATCGAAGCATTTCCTCCTTTCATTTCTCAAAGTAAAATATGAACGCTATCAGACGGACTTGAGGCGGATGTGAGCTGCCATCTTTAGGGCTTTCCTCAAACCAGATCAGGCCTGTCGTTATTAAAAATCTTATTGAAATTTTAACCATCTAAGTGACAAATGGATTCCATTCGAGAACGAATTCATAAATCTACTTCGGTGTAAATATATTAGAAAATATAAGGGAAACAAATGACTGTCATAAAACATTCAAATGATCATGAAGAACAACATTGAAAAGCACATATTCTACATTTGTTCATTCATATTATATACTTTCGGTTTCCAAATTCTTTTAAAATTTATACCGTTCGTGCAGAAAATTAAAAAATTGGAATCAAAATTGAAATGATCGACAGTCTGGAAAATATTAGGGAAATATTTATGGTCGGAGTCCGCATTTTTTTTTGAAAATACTTATTCCTACCTAGAAGATCCCATTCTCCGTTGGTTATGAAACTGCTTATGTCGCCGCCAGTGTCATCTTGTAGCTGCAAATCCAACTGCAAGAGAAAGTCGAAGAGAGTTACGTCAAATGTAAAACGAACAGAGATTGCCTTAGAAAATTTTCATTTAAAACCACTTGAAATATTTGGCGTGAAAACTTTTGAATCTTTTTGTATCCGTCGAAAGAAAAAAAACCAGGTACGACGCGGATTTACGTGATTTTCTTCTCCATTCATGCAACAAAATTTAATTTTAAAAAGAAAAAAACGTCCCAAAATATTTCTTATGGATTTAAAAAATTCACTTGCCCGAATCATGAAATCCCTTTTAATTTTTTTAATTTCGCATTTCTACTCTACACAAGGTACCTGAAAGCCGTCATAGGTCCAGCTACCAAACTTCATCTCACAGCGTTGGTCATCAAAGGGGAACCAAGTAATGTCTATCTTGCATGTGCTCTTGAAGATGCCCGGGGGAACGTACAAGCAGCTGCCGTTATTCCTGACCACAACATTTGTGGGATAGGTCCCGTCGAAACCTTCATCGGCACTTTGGGAGAAAATTCGTACTGATGAAGTAACGCCAAAATATGGCTCACACTTCACTTTGACATATACATTGAAAAGCCACAATTGGTGATCATTCCGATGCCATCAAAACTTTTGGTTTAAAAATTTTCAGATGATTTTCTTTTTTTATGCTACGAGTTATTGCACTTTTTATTACTCGTTTAATAGATCAGTGTTTAATTTAGGCAATGTTTTCGAATGTGTTTAACGACTGCATTTTAGCGATGTTTAGTTAGCGTTGGGACTATCACCGGTCGCTGCAACGGGAGACACAGTGTGCGTAAGAGGCCCATCTTCGGTAAATATGAGTATATAGATGAATCCACGTTTGAAGCATTTACTGCATCGTTAATAGAATTTTCCGCTAAAAATGTCGGATACTCAAAGGCATTTAGACCGAGAATATCTGGCATATTGGTGCACACAGGTAGGATTGAATTTTTTACTACTCAAAATGGAATTATTGAGGACTACTTGAGAATTTGAATTTTCCAAATGAACTTCGATCTTTTTTAGAATTCGAATCTTAAGATTTAATATACAATGGTTTTCAATTAAAGAGTAACATTTATTCCACCCATCGCTAATTCTTTCTTTGTAAATTATAGACCCCCTCTCTTAAATTCAGAAACGCGAGTTAAAGACATTTTTTTTCATCTCCTTATCAATTCAATAACTCAAAACACGTTATGGAACCATCGAGAAAAGATATTTCCCGAAAAAATGATAAGTATAAAAAGAATGGAGTTTATAACATTCATTCTAAATTAAATGACGATACGGAGAAAATTTTATCACTTCTGTCTTAAAATCGCCCAGTTAAGCTTAATATCAGTCAAAAGATATTTTAAACTTCAAAAACAACTCATATTTACGCTAAATGTTTCATTGCGAATAATTACACGCTTAGTGAATTATCTCTTACAATTTAATGATTTCACAATTTTGGATGGAGCCTCTGCGGCATCGGTAAGTGTCTCTCGGTGCACCGAAGGCCGAAATCAGGTGGCCCATAACAACGGCATCTGACACTTTACGTACATGCCACCGAGCGAACAAAACTTAACTTTAGAGCCTTTCCCATTGAAATAGTTCCCTTACCCTTATTCACATCAGCGTCAGCAGTCTTCCTTCTTCTCCCTGTGAAATATTTACACAAGCACTTTTTAAACACATTTCTTTTTGATTTATTATTCGATTTGTATCGTTGATTACGTATCCGATAAAATAGTTCATGAACTCCTCGAAAACCAAAAAGAAAATTCAATGAATTTAATCGATCGGTTTCGAAATGAACAGAGACAAAATCGCTTTCATTTCTGTTTTAGTTAACGAGAGAAATTTTGCTATGACTTGAAACTATATTCGAAATAAAACAAATGAACGAAGTTCCATATTCTAAAATGCTTCAATTATATTTTAAACCATTTCTCAACTGATGAACCAGAAATGCGAAGTAATAGAACAAACCATTCTAAAAGCATTCTGTATTTTACATTAAAAAGCCGTTTTGTTCCTCCCCATTTAATTTTGAAATGAATAAAGGTGTAAACCTATATTTAAATTCCGAAAAAAACCATGCCTCGTAAGTACCAATGAGATCGCAAAACGGACAAAACAAGTGGTTAAAAGCGTAACATCTGAATAAAGCTTTTGAGGGAATTTATTTATTTCACTTTTATGTTGTTTACACTTTTTCGTGAGAAGTTTACTTATATCATAAAATGTTATTGTTTTATTTATTTAAAATGTATTCATATTTTAAAAATTTGTAGGTTTCTTATTTTAAATGGTTTAAAATGAAGATAATAATTAATTATTATTTAAAAGTGATCGAAATGAGCAGCTATTTTAAGGTGTACAAGTTTAGAAAGCATGGAAACAGCCACCAATGCAAAAACCGAAGCAAATCAAAATGCTATAGTGCGACAAAAATATTCATGCAATGTTTTTCTCCGAAATGATTTTCAAGGATTTAAATTTTATATTGTCAAAGAGAATGTTGCAGCCTTCTTATAAAAAAATATACATGTCTGCTTACGTACTTCGGATAGCACGTGGCACACATGTAATTTAAGCAGTTTAAAAACCAACTTCAAGCAACACAGTGTTCATTTGTATTATTTAGTTGATTTTTGAAACCTTTGACACACTACAATGTAATTGTAACAATAGTGAGTAGAAACTCTTAGACGAAGTTAGAACTTACTTGGAAAGATAGAATATGGCATTCTGAAAAGAAGAATAATTAAGTTATAACTTCTAAATTCGATTATTAAGAAATTGATCTACAGCTCTGACAAAATGAAAACTTTTCATGTCACCAAATGGAATGCTCACTCTCTATTTCATGACCCAATCTATTTTTTATTTAAATAAATAAAATTACGAGATATATGTGATTATCTTTCCGCAGAGTGAGATCAATGAACAGTTCTAGTTCTAATGGGAATTAATATTGATGAACTTCTAAAGATAGCGTTCGGTGGTATAACATCTATTGAACCGGAATCGCCAATCATTCAAAATATTTTGCGATTTCTGTAGAGGAAAATTTTGAAGTGCGCGAATTTGCCAAAAATGATATGAATGCTTCCGATAAACGAATCTATTATGTATCAATTGTACCAATTTAGTGTCGAAAACTAAAATATATCTACAGTAGAGAACAAACCGAATTTGGATTTATGTAAGGGAAGCAGAGTAGATTCTTCACTTTAATCGTATATTTTATGCATATTATTGTTTCTTAAGTTTTTAACATTTTATTTCAAAACTATCGCAATCTTTTCCATGGAATCCTAAAATCGGAAGTTTATTTCAATGTTTCAGTTATCTCTTCGCAACGTTTCCATTTCAACCATTTTTGCAAAGGAGCTATCGTAAGAAATTTTAAATATTTATTTACGAGAAAATACTTGAAGAAAAATTGTATTTTAACGCTATCATTTCATTCGGACCTACTAAATTATCGATCATTTAGATTCGGAACGAATGCGTTTTATCCATTAATCGCTGAAAGAGAGTGTCCTCTTCGGGATGGCTGCTGCAGCCCTACCTGTTGTACATGAGGACATCTGGCTTCCATATTCGGTGCGGAGGTATCCTTAGATCCTTCACGCCTCCGAATTCGGATGAGTTCCAGCGGAGATTAACGTCGTTCCATTCCTTTCCGAACCAAGAAAAAGGCGGAAAGTTATCAGTACACGGGAAAACTAAAAAGTAAGAGCACTCGTTTTAAATTTTGATGTTCTCAAGGAAACGATTTCCAGGCGCAACTTTCAGAACTGCGCAGGCCACCATAGTGAATAGTTTACGAGTGTAGATCAATAAAAAGTATCTAGTGGAAATGGAACTTATAATGAAGTGAGTAATTAATACTTGGAAAAATTTCAAAGCGCTTTCTCAGTGTTCCGGTATTAATTAAGGATATGCCTCGAGCGAGTGATTTTCAATATTTATCAAACTTTTATAATATTTTCATGAAAATGGATGTTTTATCGACGGTATCTATATACAATTCTCATTACTTCATACCCTAGTTTTAGGATCAAAATGCTCTTCTTTGTGAAACGCGTCGGGTTTTAACTATCATTCGATCAAACGAATTTTACGGGAGACCTATTGCAAAAATTCAGAAGTATTGAAATTAAGTATTCATAAAATAAGATAAAATTTCGAAACTCCTATATGGGTAAGCCAATTAGCAGTTCCGCTAAGTTAGTCTTTATAACTAGAGTAACCCGTATGTATTTTGCTGAAAGGAAATCCTTCATTATTCTTTTTCACTTTGTTGTAAGTCGTTCATCATTATATAATTATGAACTGATGTCTTGATTCATTTATTGTTTGTAGAATCTTATTTTTTCTTAGTTCAATATTTTTTACTTAGATTTTGAATTTATTTGTGCATTCGGGCTATTGTTTGCTTTGAAAAAATTGACGTTATAAGTTCTAATAATGATATTATAAAAGGAGATTGACCTGATGGTGGCCCGCGGGGTTATTCTCTTATGTTCGATGACTCTATCATGCGTATAAAGTTGCATATTAAGATACAAAGGAAAACATGCTCTAACCATGCACTTTTCATGCGTTTTTAGGATGCAATAGATAAAATGCTCAGCAAAACGAGCTCAAAGCAGTCTTTTAAATACATTCTTTTATTAATTTTTAAGCCAATTTGGTGGATTATTTATATATTATTGAATATTTATTTCCTCATTTGAGCTGCATGAAGATACATATTAAGTATCGCTTTGTTTTCTCCTGAAACATTATTTTATTAACCGATACTCCGATTAGGAATCTAAGCTTTTGTTTACAGTCATATTTAAACATGAGGCAGATCTTCTCATTATTTATACTTGAACCGGTTTATTTATCAAGTATTTTTGTGGTGGTCAGTACACCCCCATCTTAACATGCCCGAATCGCACATTCAGTTTTGCTTGTTCCTCGTGTGTTAATGAAAATTCAAATACTAACGTTAAAATCATATGGATGAAAATATTTTCCGATACCATTAAAAGGCTCAGTTACCGATATTTCCTTGAAAACACGAATAAAAGCAGAACAGATGAGAATTAATGTCTTATTTGTTATTGAAGAAAATCATGCATAAACCTAGGATTCGGAGTGCCTAGCGGTTGGGAGTGTACAGGTGAACGAAAAGTATATATCTGATATTAAAAAGAAACGAAAGATTTATAGATCGAGGAAATATCAAACTGTCTGATATTCTTGGTGTTTTGATGGGGGATTCTCCCCAATACACCTAGAGGATCAGACAATTGATTTCTTCCTCTAATTTTAAGGAAATTTCAGTTAATATGACTTACCAGTTTTAACCATATGTTTGTTATTAGAAGCTGATTCTTCTCATCCTATTATCCATGCAATGAGAAGAAAATGTGCTCGTGTTAGTCTCTGAAACAATGCATACACAACAAACACACAGACATTCAACAGTCAGTACAAAGAGGGTGGCAGCAATGGCGAAAGAAAGCCTCTTAAAAACGGAATATCGATTCCCTTCTCTCCCCATTGCTCTCCCTTTGTTCCAATACAACAAAGCGATGCCCCCCATTCTATTTTGCTCCATTTTTGGTATTTCGTGGAATTCCTTCCTGCAGAAGCGCTACTAACCCTCGTTTGTGGCGCCAACCGGTCGCGGCCTTAACTACCAACCGAAAGAGTTTGTGGGGCTTCTGCTTTGAGGGAAAAAAACTTGCAATGTTTGAAGCGTGTGAATATGGGGATGCCATTGTCCCCAACTTACCAAATTTAACCATGCGTTCGTGGTAAGCATTTGGTTCTTTTCATCCTGTAGAGGAAAGCAATTAAATGTATGATCGGGCTGATTGCCTCATTCAAAATTTTGCATTTTATAAACACAATTAGCAGTTAATGGAGCCACCCGTGTCTTATAATATAATTCATAATTAATAAAGGAATAGAATCTATTGAAGAGCGAACTGCTGAATAAACATTGATTATAAACACCTTGAAGATATCATTAATTAATATATTAAAATAATATTTGCCGAAGTCATTATTAGTTCATGATTTTACCTTTAGATGTTCTAACAACTGAAATGTTAAAAAGGCATATGAACATATAGCAACATATCGTTAAAAGCGAGATTAACAAAATGGAATACAACCCATAAAATAAAGCCTCATCGATATCAATACTTAAAAGAGTAATTAAGATTCCTTCGAGAACATTGAAGAATTACTCTCTTGGATGAAAATTCAAAAGTAAAGTTCTATTCTAGAAATAGATCAAAATAACCTGTAAAATGCTGCTAATGTTTCGAAAAATCTCCCGTAAGCGGACGAGAAGACGAACTACATCTGAAATCACGTGAAAAGTATGTTCACACATGATTTTTCTGCCGATCATTCTGCTTATGCTGCTGAGTTGAAGTTGTGGATTTCAATAACCAAGTGACGATATCATGCAGCCAAGGTCTAAATAGCCATGTTTTTTGTGGTTTGTGGAGGATGGAGTGTTCTTTGATACTGGTAGGTAACTGAATGGGTTTATACACAGTTTTACTTTAAAATCAAAGATAAATATTTTTCCAAAAAATCTTTGATACTAAAAGACTTTAGCGTTTGGATATGTATTCTTCAGTAGATTCAAGAAAGGCACTTCTTTATCGCATATCTGAACCTAGTAATATCCGAGTCTTCATAATCTTAACTTCAG
Organism: Pantala flavescens; assembly: GCA_020796165.1. NCBI lineage: Eukaryota > Metazoa > Arthropoda > Insecta > Odonata > Libellulidae > Pantala > Pantala flavescens. The sequence goes on along the minus strand of CM036879.1, from coordinate 65,953,530 downwards.
AGTCCATCGGTGGGACAGTTTTTTAATGATCCAAATGTGTCTTATTCCTTCGCATCCTTTTGATCTTCGATATTTAAATTTCAAACATTTGCCCAGAAAATTAAAAAAGTGAGTTCAGAGGTGTGAAGACACACACACTGAAACACCGTCATCGTACTCTTTATAGATTAAACAAATTGTCGTAAAATTGGCAAACTTTAGAAGTTAATCGATTTCGAGTGTGAATTATGCGTTCCATTCTTAGCAAAACTGATTCATAGTCCATCTGATGGATGGCAGTAATTCGCATGGAAAATTATACATCCTCTATCAAATTATTGCTTTAAATTATTCAATGGTTTGAAATTCTCGTAGAAAAGTCTCGCTTTTAACGATATGCTTCGAAAATATAAACGCATTCCACCTTTTGAGAAAAACTTATCTTCATCTCTGAAAAGTCTTCTCTTAATGTAAAAAGGCTCATATTTAAACTCTTTTTCAAATAAGTATATCATGAAGATTCTTAAAGTGATTCCACAATAAGTCAAAACAATAAAAAGAAGAACTAAACTAATAAGATATTTATTATATTCTTTTAACTATTTTTTGTATTGCATGTGAATTAAAAGTAGAAACAAAATATTTTGGAATGTATAATGAATTTTTAAATGCTATTATCTTAAATATTGTAGCTTGTGAAATATTTTTTGACAATCCAATCGGAACGAGACAAGGATTTTAGCCTCGAATATAACAGATATATGTAGAAATATAATAAACATTAACAAACGATTATATTAAAAGTTTCAGTTTTATATATTTGAATTTAGGACTAAAAAATATATATATTTTTTTTACTTTTTTGAATTATCCATAGAAGCTTGCAATGCATGGACCATCAATAAAAATTCTTTCGAAATTAAATTATGGCTTTAAAATTTAACGATTTTTAAAAATCAAACTTTGGCATTCGTGAGTAAAAATTTGACCCTCTTCTACATTGATCTCTATGGTTAAAGTTTTCAAACTCTATTTGAAGATGCATGCGATTCCATGAATGTCAAGTGAGTAAATGAACATCGTCAGAATATTTTCATTGTTGTAATATTGACGGGATGAAGTTTCAATTATGTTGTTTGGTTCAGGTGATCTAATTGGGGAAAAAAACTTGAGACATTTTCCACTTATATCCATAAAATTATGATGTTTAACAGCTCTTTCCTCAGCAAAAAACTGGAAAATATAAAGTATATAAACAACAAAAATATTATAAAATTGGTGCGAACTCTTTAATCGAGCTTCCCAAATTATTTTTTATACTTCATTTAACCTAAAGAGATGTTTTTTAAGGTTTTAAAGTTTTCACCTTATGTATTAATAACATTAACGTACCAGTATCAGAGAGGAAGCCCATAAAATCTTCAAAATAATGTTCATTGAGAGAATTTTAAGAAACTTTAAGGAAATAAAACATTGAAGACAAATCGACCTTTCTTATATGCATAAAATGCATATCTTATAAATAATCCATGCATATCAAGATCTAGACGCGATTTAACTTTGTTATATCCATTGCGGAACAATTGAAAGCATTTAATGGAAAATCCCTTGTTCGTCAAAAGATATTTCATTTACTCGAAAAGTCGAATATAAAAAAAATAATAATATAACGTGCAAATAAAAAGAGTAGTACGAGACATATGTTTCAAGAACTGAATCTTATTTTAACGGTATTATTTTCGTTATAAACTCAAATATTAAAAAAAGGATGGAATATTTAACAGAAACCGAGAAACGTCTAAATAAAAATGTCTAAATGACGTGAAGTAACATCGTTCTCTCACCTTCTCATCACTTCCACCGACTCAGTCGAGATACCAATTCAACTCTTGTTATTAGTAAGAGTAATCCCGAGATAGTTGACCGAGTCTACTTCTGTTATTCCTGCTTCATTAACTTTGTGTGTTATATTCTAACGCAACTGTTTTCTTTCGAAGAAATTTACTGCGGATCGTTCACTTGCGTTAGGATCGAGTTTTCACACCATCGTCGAATTGAAGCACGATGTTTCTAGCTGGTAAATTACATCTCACTTATTGTCGATATCGCGGTCATGCCTGTCTATGAAGGGGCCATATCACACTGCCTGGCACTGGCTTTGTTTAAATTTACACCGTTAGGTACAATATATTTTAGAATATTGTTATAATATATTTTATTATCAATATTTATTTAGTCGAAAAAATTGACAATCAATCTATGAGCAGCATTCTAATTACGTGTATACATAAATACCACAGCGGAAAGTCGCAGGGGGTGTAAACAACATACAGTTACTTTATTTTAAAGCCTATTTTTATGGCGAATCGTGCATAGAATCTATTTTTAGAATTCGCCTCCCATTTTCCCCTCGAATCGACCTTAAAACATCGATCCCTTATCGAGTAATAACAGTCGACCCTTTCCTATCTTTTGAGAATTCCAAAAGTACGTCTTCGAATATTTTGTTACCCGTTCTGTTTGTTGACCAAGCAAAAAATTCGCTTTCCTCGGATGGGGTCAAATGAAATAAACTTTTCGTGATATCTAACGACTATTAGCCCAATAAAGCCGAGCTTTCCTATTACTTCACCAACAACATGAAATAATCGATTCTGTCTAACATTTCATTACAATTGTTTTCTACATAATGTTGTTGTGAAGTCCTTTTATAGGCATTCGGATACGCGAGAGGCACTTTCTAAGAGCGCCTTGGTTAACGTGAGGCTATCTAAGCAACTGTTGTGACTAAATACGCTTATTATCAACTGTGAATGACTAAAATAAACTTTTCTTTGATGTATGTCCTGGTCGTCCTTTAAGTTAACGGCTTTTCTGTTTTGAGGAATTTTTTTCTTATTATTAATTTGAATTGATTGGAAGGAATTTGCACACTTATTCTCAGACTTCCTATGATTTTGTAAAAACGTTCATTTAGTTATAATAACGATTTAGTTTAGATTTAGATCGTACGATCTAGGTTCATGATCACTTATTATGGTATTTCCAAGGTAAACGCAAACATATGTATTTAAGCATCATTTCTAAAAACCTGATCAAAGTTCCGTCGGTGAACATATTGCGTGACTCGAATTGTTTGAAATTAGATTATAGCAAATTCTTCATTTTGGAGTTGATAGTTTTCATTTGAATGTTTAAAGTCGATACCTTCTACTCAGAATGGTTTATCATAGAGAGATCGAGAATGTTTCTTTTTGGTTTCTTTGGTTTTACCGAGTACTTCAGTGATTTTTTTTAGGCATTTAAAATAGCGTTTTGCACAAATTTTTATTCAGAGGATTTTTCTTTGAATTTCCTTTCAAGATGTTGCATGTTCGCTGTAACAATCGTCATGCGACGTTTCGCAATGAAACACAGGAATTGATAGCAAAATAAATAGATTACTTAGGGTATTCTGATATCGATTTTACTCGAAGCCTGATTTAAAAAAAACTCCAGTTCCTCGCAGTCTTGACAATAAATAATGAAATCTCTGGAAAATATTTCGTCAACAATCTTAACTTATCCTCATACAACTAATTTTCTGTTCTTATAACATCGGTATAAAGATTATGTATATTCGACTTCTTCATTTCTAATACTTCTACAGTTTTACAACATTGTAATTAACAGTTGCAACTAGTCTTATTGATAAGATTCTTATCTCTATTGGATGCGTTATTTGCAAAAATTGTAAAGTTTTTTATCCCCTATTTACCGCTCAAGGTATGTGAATTGAATGACTTTCCTATTGAATTTTATCATTACTTGTCGAGATGAATATTAATAATAAATATAATTTATCGGTTATGAGATGATTCAAAGTCCATAATCAAAAACTAATGAAGACATTTCCGATTTTCGGACATTTTCGTTTCTAAAGCATTCTATTGCATCGAAATAAAATTTTAAATTTTAAAACTATCGGATAGGCAAAAATAGATGACACAGCATTTTATATCCTTTAATTATTATATTATCTATATAATAATTATTATAGAAACTTAAAACTTCCTAATGACGAAAGCGTCATTGGCTTTCTTCTTTTCCGAAAAAGCGAAAGATTAAACTGGCCAAATCGAAACAACAAATTCATACTATCGACGAGTTTCTCGACGAAGCACCTTTAAAACATATGTCTCAAAATATAATTTGCAAAATTTAAAAACTCACCACATCAATGATCTGCATAAGCGTGAGTCCAAAACTAAGCTGCAGGGGATCGGATTCATTGGCAACGGGTCTCTCCAAAACGTTGTAATGATCGAGCAACATGTGTAACAGCCGCTTCTCGTGTGGACCCTGCACCGACCCTGCAAAATAATCAACTGCATTCTTATCCAAAACGAAGAGCAATTTCAATAAGATTATAAATATTTTCGATCTTTGCGCAAAATTATTTTCACCGAACCCTTGGATAAGATTCGAATTTTATATAAAAAGTGCAAAAAATAGCTAAAAGGTTCCATCTTAAATCATCATTTGCAGTTATTTAGAAGATTATTTATAATTTTTGTGTGTGTGTTTTTACATACAACTTGTATCTGGAATTTGAATATTGTATACTTGTACCCAGAAAAATTCTAAGGTGGTTCTTTGTAATGACTTGCATTTCTCTCAACATAAGTTGAAGTAGTTATAATTCTTCTAATATTAATATATCTTGCAAATATCGGATATTATTTGCAGATATAATTATAAAAAATGACATTTTAACTCATTTATATACACTACATCTGCTACAAACAATCTTAGACTCAGGGTTGAATAAAAATTTATTAAGTAAAATGCGATAAAATAAATTTAATATTAACACGAAAATTCAAAATTATACCAGAGAATTCCAACTCATATATATATAATGATATATATAATGATTCCAAATTTTGTTTCTTTGTCTTAAACCATATATTTAAATGAGCAAATTTCCCTCAAAAGTGCTTCCCTGGTTCTTCTTTTTATTTGTTTTCTTGGTTTCCTTATTCTTCTTTTGATATCCGTGCTACTTTTTCCGTCCATTTACGCCACTTACAAAGTAGGTAAATTACCGACTTGCTCTTTTGTCTCTCCTAGAAGGTTTAAAGTTATCTTCAGGCTCCCTCTTCCGTAGTTTTTTTTCTCTCAACATAAATTTCATGTTATTCTTGTAGAGTTTGATCAACAGCATTAACAAATGCCTGCATAGCATCTTCATTTTCTGCTGTTACAGTAATCTCATCCACAAAGTGATTCTCTTCTGTTATCCTGAACTCCTCTTATGTTCATTCCTTTTCTCTTGCTTCCTCTAGGTTCTTGTCTAACTCCTTCAGTTACTTTTCATTTCTATTCCCTTGCCATCTTTAGATAGGCAAATTGTTTTTTGTACAGCTTTCTCATTACAAAATTAGGCTCAAATAGTTCTTCCTCGTGTAAAATAGCGTATACGAAAATGATAATACAGTATAGAACGTTCTTTTTAAATTTCATGTGATACATTAATTGACACTAATCAATTCGATATGCTTAGTTTGCCTTTCTCCACTGCATGAGATCTCTTTTAAGTTTATTTGTTACGAATCATATAAGGATGAAATTTCTGCTCTCATGAATTGTATATGATCTGCGTAATAAATTATCCAACGAATATATGGGTTTCCCGTGATAACTCCTCAAGAAGAACTATACGACTGTGACTCATGTGACTTAATAACTAGATTATACTATTATTTTATGATTTTTTCCACTATTTATACTTAAGCCTCCGAACAACTGAAAAGGAATTCTACTCCATTCATGATTCCTGAAAATAACCAAGTTCTCTTGATAATAGGATAAATAATTTAATTATAATGATTTTAACATTATAAAATAGTTATTCCTTTAAAATTTGTGGCACATAATTAGGAATTTATTGCATAAAGTAAGTAACCTTGCCATTCTCTTTCTATTTTGTTATAAAGTACAAGTTATCCAGAATTCGTTTACACTTAGATTTTATAAACTTTTCATTTCCAATTCATATCCATTCTTAACATATATCCCATGCGGTAAATTGATAATGGAACACTGAGCCTCCCATTTATACAGTTAAGAAATAATATGCCAACTTCTGAGAGTATTCTGAAGTTTATTTTCGTTAATGGAAATCACGAAAGAATGGAAGAGCGTCAATTGAGAGACAACAATGGACGCCCTTTTTAGCGCATGCGCATAACGGAAACACTATCGATCGTTATCCACCAGAAATAATCAATTGCGGAAGTGAGTCTTCTTCACTGCAGAAGTATAACCATTTCAGTTTCAGATGTACGTCGGAGCTTATATTTTGGAAAAAATATACTCCTTGTAAATTGTAACGAATGAAGGAAGGAGACTTCCTTTATAAAACTTACTAAGTTATTATTTTTATAGCTATTTTATTAGAAGTTATTATTTATTTGCTTCAACTAAAAATTTTTAATTGGATTACAATTGCACTGGAAATTAAATCACAGATGAGAAGATCAACAGAGGTCAAAATATTCTTCAAATTATCTACAAAACTTGGATTCTTATTGTAAATCCTGCAATCATCATCCTCATCATGAGTAAAATAAATATCTGATTTAAAATAAGCTTTTGATATAATTATTGCAGGTGATTAAATTGTATCACTAATTTGTTTAATCGATCTTCATATACTCTACCATTAAACCTCATTCATTATTTAGCATATGAAAAATGTAATACGTCATATCAGGATTCCTTTCAGACATACTTGAACAAATTTTATATAAAATCAACATAGATGCTTTCTAAATCTCATGTTTACATATTTCAATGCTCCAGACCACATTAAATTATTCTATGGAATTTTAGAATTTAAAATATTGTAATCATCATTCTCTGATTGAATATCTACAAGCAATATATATAGAGCTATTTTTGTAAAGAGAAATCCGACAAATATTTCCATTTATTACAAAACACTCTAGTAGGAACTACAACTATAATTGGCTAAAGCAGTGAGAAACTGAAATAAACATATGATAAATATAAGTAATTTTTTGTAATTCAAAAGATTAATGAAAAGGTTGAGATTTTTAATAAACAGGAACGGCTTGGTTCAGAAAGTTGTAAGTATAAAGATCAGTAGAAGGGAAAATATGGAGCAGAAAAAATGACTTAGATGCATTGGTCATCTCCTGAACATAATAAATACGTAAAGGATACAATGGAAGTTAAATTACAAGGAAACGCATCTGAAAAAAGGCAAGGGATGAATAACCAAACAAAGAAGACATAGGATAGAAGAGTTATAAGACTGTGGTAGAATTAGCAAAATATAGGCTAAAGGAATACAAATCTGTAGATTCAATGACCAATGATAAGAAAGACAAAAACAATTTGAGAGGAAAAAGTTATTCTAAATACTAAATAACATTTATCTACCTCCTGCACAAAAAACAATTTGCCTATCTAAAGATGGCAAGGGAATAGAAATGAAAAGTAACTGAAGGAGTTAGACAAGAACCTAGAGGAAGCAAGAGAAAAGGAATGAACATAAGAGGAGTTCAGGATAACAGAAGAGAATCACTTTGCGGATGAGATTACTGTAACAGCAGAAAATGAAGATGCTATGCAGGCATTTGTTAATGCTGTTGATCAAACTCTACAAGAATAACATGAAATTTATGTTGAGAGAAAAAAAACTACGGAAGAGGGAGCCTGAAGATAGACGTAATGGACGGAAAAAGTAGCACGGATATCAAAAGAAGAATAAGGAAACCAAGAAAACAAATAAAAAGAAGAACCAGGGAAGCACTCTTGAGGGAAATTTGCTCATTTAAATATATGGTTTAAGACAAAGAAACAACATTTGGAATCATTCGTGTAGAATGTGGCCCTCTTTATATCAGAGACCTTTATAAATATTCACCAGAGAGGAATGGAATTTAGGTTGTTTAGTGTTTTGAAAGTGTATAGTGACTTCTGCTCATTTTCATAAATTTTATAGACCTAAGTAAATTTGATAGGTACATGTTTTAGAAATAAAATGAACTTGTCGTTTTAAGCACATAATTTTACATACACAATCATACATCATACACTAGACATCTGTCTTTTAGTGATAACTATCCAAAGAACAAATTCATGCAGGTTAAACCTAGGTCCCGCAATGAAGGCTTGGACAATATCCTCACTCAAATAATGAAATTAATCAATTGGAAGTTGGACGGTCTGCTGAATAACCATCCCTCACAACAAGTTTAAATTTTCATTTTGAGCTTCTGTTATGGAAATTCATCCAGGTGTAAAAGAACCATTTGTATGACAGGGAGGTGTTGTGTTGTATCCATCATCAAGAAGAACATTTAAAATCTTTACCTAACGACATGAAACTGCCAAAGTTTCTCTCTTATAATATTTTATGAAGTATGGAATATCACATGGGACCTCATGAGACCAAGTGAAGTCGAATTAGAGATAGAAAATCTGATAGCTCTGAAAGAAGGGCATTTTTTCTGTTCAAGGGGACCATAGGATGAAGGGTACATGGGCGTAGGATTTCCAATCTCCAAGATAGAGAGACATTCATAAAATTGAAAGTGAGTCATATAGAGAATGCAAGCTTATACATGCTAAGGTAAGATTCTTAAGTTTTGATCTGTACAGACTCAGAAAAGAAGTCAGAGCTACAAATACACTGAATGTGTGGCGCTAAGAAAGGTCATCAGGAAAGGAATATTTAAGGAAGTTCAATGAATATGTGATGTTGGGAGCAACAGAGATATAACAAAATTAATCAAGCAGATAAATAGTGGAAGCCTGGAGGATCAATAAACATCTGGCGGTATATTTTAAACCCAATATTTTAATCAAATGAACAAGAAGAGATCCGACAGCAATGGAATCATACAAAGATCTTTTTCCCCTGCAAGGGAAGAATGGTGAAAGCTTATCAACCCATCTGTTTCCTCCTGTTGTGTTGTGTTCCTCCTACCTGTTGTAACTTAAACTCTCATCAGAGTTTTGCAAGACGTTATCAACAGGACTAATGGGCACCCACAAGATGCCACTTGTACTTTGAGGAGTTCGACTTTGGTAGAGCCTACTCTACACTAAGTAAAGATATCTAACCTATGCACAGTATCTTAACTTAACAGATCAGCGCCTGTGATTCTGTTTGATGAAATAGGCCATGAGGAGGGAATCAACAACTACCTCTCTACCATCCTATTAAGACTAGGCTAGGAAGAAGTATTCTCCTAGAAGGATTGCAGATAAATTGAGACTTCATTAATTACTCATATTTCTATGGGCAAAAATATAACAGATATAATTTCAAGAGCTAAACACAAATGGACAAGAGACAGATGTAAGAGTAATCCTAATGATTAGTAAACTTGATTTAACACTTCTTGATATTTTACAGGACAACAGGAGAAATGACATACAGGAAGGGAAGTCATGTATATTCAAATCAAGAATTCAAAGAGAACTGACGGTTTTCAAGCAATGCGTTTTACCTTTACTAACCTATGGAAGGGAAATGGGGGTGCTCATTCAAATGCACCACAAAGACTCATAACAGCAACAAGAGGCATAAAGCTCTACTCGGTTGGAATAGCAAGGAGGAACAGAAGAGTAGGTACTACAGACATCACTGAATAAATAAGTTCACTGAAGTTGAGGTGGATATATCAAACGGGAATGGCAATGAAACGTAAGACTACAAAAGTTGCGAATTGAATGTTAAGGGAATTGAAGACATCGAGGAGAAGACTGAAAGATAGACAGAACAGAGACGTCATGATGTATTTAGGAGTGTCTGGGCTATCCACGTCACATTAACATGTATAATAATAACGTAAACATAAAATTCGTTTTTCTTTTATGGAATCTAGCTGTCGAAAATAAGGTAAATTAATCGCAACGAACAATGTTGAGGAACTGACAGCGTTGAACAGGAGCGCCTCTACAGGGGCATTATCACTTTTGTTAAACTGGTTAAAATACAACTGGCAAAAAGCAGTGTTGATGGAGCGACAATAGTTTACTGGTAAACATTAAGTACATGCATGTTAGGATGCATTTTCATACTAGCCTATGATTTTACAACAGTGAAAAAAGTTGTAAATCAGCAAACTTATTTACGAGGCACTTCAATGACTTCTCAATTGAAAATACAATGTCTTTAAATACTATTAATTCCAAAATTAATGAATATTAATTCATTCCATTTTGCAGCTTTTCTGATGTAAATTCTCATTTATGTTTAATATTCGATTTATGTAACATAGAAAAAATATGCAAATGTAATATTAGTTCGGTGAGGATACATCGCTGCGTCATTATGTCGTAGAGAATCCTGTGTTCCTTCTTCACTGCTCGTGGATATCCCCCGTGGCCCGGAGGGTGGGTGAGGTGCGGTCACCTGGAATAAACATGGCGACAGAGCGCAGCCGCCCCGCCCTCCCGGGGCCACGGGCCAATCGCCGCTCTCATTCTTCCCGCCTCTTTTTCGAATGCCTTCTTGGAGAACATCTATTGTTCTGATTGAAAAGGGCTCAAAAATAGCGATCATAATTCATAAACCATACACATCGAAAAGAGAAAACAAATAATTGTGAAAAGGTTTTAGCTAATATCTTAATATAGGCATATTTGAAGTATATAAACGAAAAGAAACATCGAGCATTAATAAATTCAAGAGGTAAAAGAACGTTGGTTGGAGAAGAACATGGCAATGATTGGCTCAGACAGAATATTAAATTGGCTAAATTATTAAAGGTTGTATCTAGAGTAAATTTTCTAAGGGCTCGATGATCCCGAATTAAAGAAACGAAACTTTCCAGGTTGTTCAATCCATTCCTTTTGTCGAGATTAGGTGACTATTACCAATATAAAGTGCTTCGAAATGAGAATATAATGAGCTAAAACTGTGGTATATCATAAACATCGTTGCTATAAATCGCTTAAAAACTTTTTCCGGGTGAATATAATGTGCGAATGTTAGGATAAGGAAAGTACAGCACACCCTGTAATCGCATTTTTAAAATTTTCTATGAAAATAGGAAATATTAAATTAATTTGACGAATCCAATTTTAAATTGAGCATTCGAATTCTCATAAATGTACTTTGCTTCTTCTTGCGATAATAATCGTCTATTTTTTAAAATTTTATAATGAAATTAGCAGTATGACTTACTTAACATAATTAAGAAAGAGACATTGAGTTGCTTTCTTCCTATATTTTCAAATTTTATTCATTAAACAAAAGAATAATTTGTTACATTATTTGTCGCACTATAAAAAATTCAGGAACCTTCGTCTACATTTCCGATCCATTTAGCGATACTACCATTTGACAGAGAATCTTTGACTATCTTTATTATAGAAGTAATCTTATCGAAGGAAGACATGTCACATACGTCATTTTTAAATACTTTACATAAGTATTGTTTTTACCGCAGAGGTAGTGGGTACCATTATCAAAATTTAATAGTGGTTAATTTGTTTCAATAAATCAAAAGTAAAATTTTTTAATTTGAAACGGAAACGAAGACTATTTCATGGACTTCAATGACTCCCTTTTTGGACTTGTCTCGCTGAAGAATTGATAGTTTCCGAATATAATGTTGTCTATTCTTATATACTAAGTTATTATTATTGATTCCTTCTTTTAATGTTGAACCCGAACTACAGTATGAAGAAATTCATGTTGGTACACGAGAAAATCCGTCTGCTAAATTAAATTCCGTGGTTTAGATATTTGCCATTGTAGTGACTGTAAGATAGATCTGTTCTGGATTGTAAAACCATTGAACCTAACTCTTTTATTATTAGTATAACGAGATTGTGTTGCAGGCCTTCTCATGCACCACGATATAAAAATAAACTACCTTAATGTTACGCATATTTTTTTGGACATATTTGTGCTTTCCAGTGAGATAGATCTAGGAAACTTATTCTTTTATAAACTTTCAGAGACGATTCATTCGTTCTATCTGCTTGTTTTCTCCAAACTTGCGATTTTTCATTTCAAACGATTTCAAACTGAATTTCATACATATGTTATAGACTGCCGATATTTACTCAAACAATATTATTCCTGTTGCCTTACGTCATCGAATCTATATCTCAGCTAACTGTGATTTGGCCAAAGAGCGATGTACAAATCGATCGATTCTTATCTTTAGTTAAATTTATCTTTTTAAAATTTCAAAAAATCAGAACAGTTTAATTTCTTTTATTATAATGTCTACTATCATTATTACCTTTTTGGAAAACAGAGTGCTCGTATCTCTTCAAGTATGTCATACTATATTTTGCGCTTCTCTGGTTTTCCGTCATTAGATATATAACTTTGCGTCACCTGAAACACATGCATCTGGAAAAATTTGGAATTATCCAAATTATTCAACCAGTATTCTCAAAATCACAATTGCTTTTTATTCTTAGAACAAATTTTCCGTTTCTTGAAACCATTGCTTAAAATTTTTCAAAATTCATTATAAAAAGTATTCCTATGTATAGAACAAACTTTCAAATTTGCTCCAATATACATGGTTAGAATTCTAAAATCAAATAGCATTCAACTATCCAATGAAAGTTTGCCTATTTACTGTTGATTCCGTTGTCAGTAATATAATTTTTCAATTATTCATTAATATTAAAATATATCGGGATTAATTAAGTACCCTGCAAACAGCCTTTCGGGGTGCGGCAGGGGGTGTAAACACCGAAGTTTCTAGGTCGCATTTATTCTAATACATCTTCCTCAAACGTGCCTACCTAAGGTTTTCTTAAACTACCAAGCTCCTATCTTTTAAATATAACCGCGTTTAAGAGGCTTGCTTTTCTATCGTGGGAACATTTAACAAAACGTATCCCTTTCTATAGTTTATGAAAGCATGTTTCGTCCGCCAAAGCCCATTTACTTTATGCATAATCCAAATTAGGCCTATCCGACATAACACCGTTCTCTTTTCGTCATATCTACCGACAATGCGACTAATAAAACCGAGCTTTCCAGGAAGAAGCGATTCATATGTGCGTGCTCATGTTATTAGTGAGAGTGAATCCGAGATATTCGACGAAGTCGTCTACTTCCATAACTTGGGTACAATTTATTTTGCCGCAATATTTCCTTTTAAATTACCTGCTACTGAGCATTTACGGCCAGTCTATTTGCTATTTTTCGTACCTCCGTTGTATTCGTGATAAGTCTTTTGCTGGGGATTCACGCTGTTCCTCGCTTGATATAACTTTGTAACCGCGTTCTCAAGGGAAGTCAATCCAACGTCAAAAGAGGTTGCTTAGTTACTTGAATACTGTTGCGCAGTATGGAATCTATACGAAAAGTCTCACCTTACTGTCGATGTCACGGGTCGAGTAATTTATGTTTATGAGGAAAAGAGGAAGCCCGATCACGCTACCCTAAGGTACTCTCGAGGTAACATAGATTTCGATAGAAGTAACACCTTCCACATCTACTTGTTGCTCTCAAACTTAGAGAAAATCCTGGACCTATTCTATCGTTTCTCTATTGCTTCAGTCTAATAATACTTCAATCAAAAATGATTGAAATGCTCCTTAGTGGCGCTGTAGAGTAAATCAATGAGAATTTTCACCTCCCTTGTTGGTAATTGTTTCTCGTCCTATCATTTTCTTAGGATATTTTCTCTCATTGCAGTACAAACAACACGTTTTAGTCATTTATAAATCAATATGGATTTCATTTGCGGATAATTTTTATCCTTTTAAATTAATGCGAATATTAATTTACGAAATTGACGTATATCAAGACTTCAATGACTTCCATTTGTTAACAATATAAGGGGAAATGTTCGGAGCTATAATAAATCTTAATTTTAAATTTTTAAGAAGTATTTCACGGATAGTCAAGATAACCCACCAATATCGTATGAGTTTTAAGTAAGTATTCTAGATAAAATTGATGGTATATACCATTATTATTAAATTATTAGTAATGTAATTTGAATTATATTTATATCACTAAATTATAATGTCACAATATTATTGCGTTCGGATTGTATGAGAATTAGAGTTGGCCCTGGTGTGGTCTTCACCAAAAGTAGTGAATAATTTCGGAGATGATCGGTTTTCAGTTATGAATCTCCACATATTTGAGTCTGTAAAAATTATTAATAACTCCTCTTAAACTATTTTAGTTCTAATGAAAATGGTGAATGACCAGTGCTTAACTTTTAAGTATCCCGTATTATTTTTCACCTGGAATCTCATTTTAAATGTCATTATATCTTTTGAATTATATAAAGCGATTAAGGTATTTTGAAACTCTACTTTATATAGCTTTCGAACTTTTGTGTTTTAATATGGATATGCGTTAGAGTTCCATCTCAAAACGCTCAATTGCTCATTTTGGTTTTTAATTCGCATGTATGAAACAATGGGAAAATGTATGGAAAAGAGAATATATGTTAAATAATATTGCGTATGAAGTTATCGAAACATGAAATCCCATAAATATACACATTATCTCCCTAAGATATCGTCCATATTACTTCATTCATTGTTGTTTGGATTACTGTAATTGTACATTACATGTAAGTTTTCTAGGGTTTAATAGAAAAATATTTTTGGACATAAGTCATTCTTTACTCTTTAAGAATTAATTTACGTTATTATGCATAGTATTCATCCTTCCATTCTATAAACTACGGATTCCTTTAAATGTCATTCTGAAGGCACAATTCGCTGCGGCCATTTTGAATCGCGGGAATAAAAATTTTTCGGAACTTTTATAATCTTTATAATTGGTTAAATATCTTTTATCCTTCTTTAAAAGTCTATTGAATGGATTGCCATTGCGATAGCAGAGAATGCATTGGACGATGGTGGGGGGGACATCTGCATTGCGGCATTTCTCTCATTTATTGAACGCAGCGATTTTCCTTCGGCCATCGCTGCGTTGATGTAGCCAAAAAATTAATTTGTTTATTTTGAATATCATTTGAATTAAATATTTACCAATTCACGTTAGTCGTGAATGAACTTCCATGGATCAGTCAAAAGTCGCATATATAATTAACCTCTAAGAATATGTTCCGACTAAACATCTACTTTAGATCAAGTCTAATAGCTATTCATTTCTCCATTTCTATTTATTCATCTTATATGATTTGTAAATACATCAAACCATGAAACACCGAAAGAGTCTTTTCATATGACATGGGAGGTTCACAAATCTTAATTTACGGCTTTCACTTCTGCCTAACCTTTATAAGCCTTTTCATATCGATTATATTCATGGCAAAGCACGTTATTTGATTCTAATTTCCTTGATGTTCCTTAACGAAAACCATGTTGATTTCTGGTTTCACTCGATTCCTTTAAATTAATGTCAGCCCACTTTCAGAAGCTTTCGAAGGCAAAAAATGTTCAAATTCTAAATCAAATCTTTCGGATAAAATCAAAGGATCGGAGATATCGAAGAACGATTTATAGAATTAGCTTTTTCGGGAAATCACTGATTTACTCTAAAGTATTATTCCAAATGAAGAAAGCATTTCATAAATATTAAGGAAATTGTGCTTTCGTCAAATCTCACTGATTGTTACTTCAGGGGTTAACTGATCTACGATAGGGAACCAAAATTTGGAGAAATTTACATTCTGGATTAAGAGCCGGAAGTATGAATTTATTTTTCAATTCTGCGATCAACTTATATTCCTAAATAAGGATCCGTTAAAAAGAATATTCCAGTAAAAAGATGGAATAAGCAAAGTTTTCCTTGCTTAACGTACCGTATTTATAATCTCTACCCACTATTTGCCATATCTGAAATCGATTTCCCGCTTCATTTATCTTAACATATATGAATTGGAACGGTTCCATTGTAAAGAAATAAATAGCAGATTTTCCGCCTTTGAAACTGACGATCGCAATAATTATATCATTAGTGAATACATAAAAGAAACGAATGATGGCTAAAAAGGCTTAATTGGAGCTATCCACACCGTTCGATCTTACAGTATTCTTTGATTTTATTTTTGTAATTACAGAATTCCAGAAAACAATAATTGTTTCTCATTTAAAAGAAGCAAAAAGGATCATTGAAATTAACAACCTTCTTCACGGGAACAAATAAATCAATCAGACACATTGTATAAATGGGCAAGAGATAACAAGCTTCTAGTGTTAAATTAAAAGTAAACAATTGGAAGAATGCCATAAGATATGCCACAATTTACTCATAAATTAGTACAAAACAATTAATATAAACATTGTATTATTCCCTGAGTTATTCTTCTAAAGTAAAAGTTACTTATCCATCGGCCATTTATTTTTGAGTTGAATTATTTTTCCTCAAAAGTTATTTAGTATGAATTTCGAACATAAATCTCACTAAAAAGCTCCTTTTTAAGAATAAAATGAGTATGATGAAGTACAGATAATATGGATGAAATAAATGATAAAAATACGTATCCGGAATTTCATCATCACTCAAAACTGATTCTGTTATACCGGACAAAAATCATTTATTGCAAAAGAAAACACTTTTTTTAATAATGGAAACTGAGAATTGAATTTCTTCAAAGGTATTCTATAGGAATTACCATTAATTGATTTGGACTTTGCGTCAATTTAAGCAAGATTAACTAAGTAATATTACATAATTACTATAATATTTACCTTAACCTCACTGTATGATTCAAATAATATATTTCTGAATTATGAAACGCATGGCGTGTTCCTTTATTCTTTTAGTGATTAACAGACGCGCGTAATTGCAAAATAGAGGACTTTCATTTGATTCTGCGTTAAAGTGCTACAGAGTTAAAAATGTTAAACCGATATCTATGACCGAAAAGAGCTAATAAAAATGAAATCGGGCAAAATAATAATAATTAAAAATTGCTGATGGATACCTTATCGATAATGGACAACCTTAAATAGAATAAGCTTTTAAAATGACTTTCTTTAGCTGTATACAAAATATTAATTTTTACCAACAAGTTAAACACGGTTGTAATGAAGAATTCGTGATATGTATAAATTTCGATTATGTTTTACTCACGCTACCATCTATTAAAAGCCATGTGAAGAAGTAAACTAAATCGAGAAAAACCTCTGAATTGACTATATTTCCGCGATTTTTTCCTATGATTTATTATTAATTCCTATTTTTGATAGAAGAACCTTCCAATTATCTCTGTTTCATCATTTCGAACCAATTACATTATCCCCTGAAAATAAATATCTTCTAGAAAAGCATTATTCTTATACTTCATCCCAACTCCTCGAAAGAAAACTTTTAAATGCGATAAATAACTCTCTTTCTTGTTCCAAAAGGAAGAATAAAAGGAAATGAGGAGGGAAAAATTTCAATCGAACTCTACAAAGCAATAAAACATTGTGTCTCCCGTATGTTTACTTTAAGGTGCTGTCGTTGATTAAATGATCTTTTAAATAATTCCTATAAATATCCTATTTCATAGTTCAGACGGATAAAAAATGATACTCTTCGAAAAATTTTGAGGCTGAAAGTTTCATTTGAAAGATCTCATCAAATGCACGAGGCAAATGAATTGTGAACGTTATCCGAATCCAAAAAATTATGATTCTAACACTATTTAAACGAGTCCCTTTAAAATAATTAAGATTTGATAATAGGGAATCTACCAGAGTTTCCTTCCTAACGAGTCTATATTGTCTTAAACCAAAGAAATCTACACTTGGTTATTATTCACTTAAAAATCTGATATTCGTTTCCTAGAGTAAGTGAAAATAAACTGTCTTCGATATAAAGTTTAGGCCAACGAACAGCATAATTAGAGGATTAGATATAAACGTCGTCCAATTTCTCCGGAATGCGAATCATATTCTTTCCTTTTTTCTCATGTATGCATTCCATCAATCATGATTCAAAGTTTGGGAAAGATCACACCTTAAAAAATAGAAAATGAATAACTAGAGAAAAAAATTTAAAATGGCAAATACATTTCATCCTAAATATTCATATTAGCCTATAGTATTCCTTCGAGGAAAAGCATTTTTAGTACACTTAGTCATATTTAGTATTTTTGGTAGCATAATATTTGTATTTATCACATAAAATGCCTTAGTGCTTAATCTTTATCCTCACATTCGCAACATTTTAGTGAATTTATTACATATTATTCATCGTATAAATTGAACGAATGGTTATTTTTCATTGACGCCATTCTTTTGTTTGTCCCGAATAAATCAGACTTCGGGTTTTCCGCTGAGAAAAAGAAACGATTCCAAAAATTGTAAATTATAGAAAGTATTTTCCTTATCATAGAGTCACGCACTTTTCTTGTCCCGCTTAATAATGACCTTGAGGTGAGGGGTCATTATTCAAAAATGCGCTCATTCTCTAGATCTTACAATTTTAAAGAGCCAAAATATTCCGACATTCGGATGTAATATATTTAACTTAATTTCCCTTTATTATTTATAAAAATACTAAATGTTGAAATGAACCGGAATCTTTTGAAGATTCAAGTGATGAAATACTTGATTCGCCGAGTTCTGAATAATTAAAAAGCAAGGATTCGGTATTATTCGAACTTTATGTTCCTAGCAAGATTATTAAACTTAAATTGTGAGTCTCTAGGCTATTTTAATATATCTCAAGAGATATTTTTCCCTCCAAAGAACTATGTTTCTAATTCAGTATAGCAATTTCAGAAGCCTAATCAGGTAATATTGGTGAGTGAGCGTTTTTTATGCTTCTTACTGCGGTGTTAATTAGTTTGAACTCGATCAAATTATACATGGATAACCTCTTAGGGAAAAAACGGAAATCCATATTATCCTCGACTCGTCCGATATCTCAATTGCAAACTCCCATCTGATAAAGACCATAAAATCCGATATTTTGTTGACGAATAAACGACTCCGAGTACGGTTGGAGGAGTTTTAAGTAGTATTTATCTTTTTTCTGATTTTATTAAATACGGAGAAAATACCTTTATCTGAGGATGGCTTAAAAAATAATTAAATATATTCAATAATATATTTTGTATCATACTAAAGTTTGTAGGCCAATAAAAGTTTTGTTTTATCACATAATCCAAATCAGCTAACGCCGATAAAAATCCGTATGAAAGACATCAATTTTCACATCACTTCTTTGATTTGCATAATTTTCTCGTTGAAATAAATCTGGAAAATTAACTCCGCTTTAAACGGATAAAACGCGTTACTGTAATTATTAATGTCATACTATTTAAATTTGATGGATCTGAAAGCATTATATCTTATTTGCATTAATTTATATTAATTATATATGGCAAATGTAAGTTTATGTAGAAAATCTCGATCACAGAACACAATATTTACGTATTGTGTACTAAGAATGGTAGTTTTCTTCGATAGTAATGAACTCAAAAGTATTTTACCTTATTCCCATTGTAAGTTGTATGAATTGAAATTCAAGGAAAAAACGGAGAACTTCTTTAGTTATAAAAAAGTTAAGATATTGCGAAGATATTTCATTAGTTTCCCATTAACTTGGAAAATATCTTAAACGAAACATAATGCGCTAATGCAAATAAAATTCATTTTTAATATTAATTTGAAGAGCAATTATTAAGCATTATTGTTGACACGCCACATACGAACTTGAATGATAAATTTTTATACTCATCTCCCCAGCTGAACTATTTAAAATCCAAATCTCAGAACTTGATGAGAATTCAGAAATTCATCATCATTAAGCAATCAAAGTAAATCACTTCGAGAAAACCCATATTTTTATCGCCAATAATTATATTCTAATCTTAATAAACGAAAAACTCCCAAATAACTTGAATATTAATAGAATATGCTGTCACCTCTATTGAAATAGTTGGACGTATAACTTTTAATTAAAAGATATTCGATTGAATATTTATTTGTTTGTGAAAATAACATATAACCAAAAATAGCGTACATAAATAATTTCAATTCCATGATTTATGTCTAAATGCACGATGATATAATTTTTGTGTGTTTACTTGTATCTACCTTAAATTATAATTTATTTTAAATATTGGCAATAATGAATTTATAACCAATTGCGCCCGTAGATGTTCATTAACATTCGTTATTATCTTATTGTATCACCTATTCGTCAGTTTCATTTTCTACGAATTATTATTTTATTTCAAATTATTTAGAATGATCATTTGAAAATAAAAGATGTGACCTAATTTTTTCCAAAAAAAACAGAGTAGTCAGAATATTAGATAAAAATTCAAAGTATTTGACAAAAACAACATTCTCTTAACTTTGCTCGCCATTTTCTTTATTTTCGGGATCAAACCTCGCATCTGATTAAGGATTAATTTAAAAATATAATGACATCGAAGGATAATTAAATGGCTGATTTATTTCTATTCCAGAAATTTCAAGAAATTGCAAGCCTAAAATTACTTGCACGCATTTTAACATTTCCCTTCATTTATAATAATTATAATCGTTTAATTATATCGCAAATAAAATAATTTAAGGGATAAAATTGAGATGGTATGAACATCCTATGATAAGTAAGAAAAGAACATTAAACGATGGATCTCAATAAAATAGACGCGTTATTCATTTTAGGTCTCATCACAATCACTCCTTACCGCTTCCGATGACCGCAATTTCTGTATAAACATTTCGATTATTGCACATTGCGCAATCGATCAAACATTTTATGATTTCTTCCAATCGATGATTCATACGAACTGATCGTCGGCAAACATCACATTCAAGGAGAGAATACATGTTAAGAGAAAAAAAGGACCGAATTTTCGATCTCAAGAATAATATAGAACAAAATGTCGTAAAAAAAAGCCTTTCTTTATCAAATTTAAAGCTTTTGAATCCTCACTATTGGATAATTTTTCTTCCATAAATCAAAGTAAGGAAGAAAATAGAAGATTGAATTTTCAAAAACTATTAGTACGAATCGTTATCGAATAAACACAAAATAATAGCTAATAGAGAAAATAGAGTAATAGCTTCGTACTAAAGAACGTAATCGGAATGTTAGGAATAAGGAAACATTCGGGGGTTTATCACTTAAAATCTTGACGAATAGCTCGGGAATAGTCGAAAATTTGACGGTGTAAAGAAGATGGCGTCCGACGAAAAATCACTTCCGCTTCTCCACAGATCGTTAACTCTTCTGGGAACTCACCATGAGGAAGACAGAGGAAGATGAGGAGCAGAACAGCGGTGAGCTGGCCCATGTTGATCGTAATCCCAAAAGCGATCACCGCTGTGCGGCCGCCTGCCGACGGACCGCTTCTCTTGGCAGCCGCATCCGAACTACTCCCTCCGAACGACGTGCACTGCGCCGACATGGCCGCGCACCCCCCCTTTCGAAAACTTTTCTTAATTACTCGATCGAAAATGGTTTACTCCTTTAACACCGATCTAAATACTACTTAATAATCGACTTACGATATTTTTTTAGAATGATGTCGCCTCGGGTTGAAGTTGAGGGCAGTTTTATAAATTTAAAATGAATAGTGAGAATAATAAAATTATGTAAATGAATAGCAAAATATATTATTGTCCCGAGAATTAAATTATCGTGTTATCAAAAAAGAAGGAGATGATTTTGGTAACTTTAGAGAAACTTAATCTAATAAGATCTGAATTACTATTTGCACAGGAGTCGAATTAAATAAAAACTTGAACAGATTTACTTTCATCGCGACCAGTTTATACTAATGAAAACTCTAAAGGTGTGTTAAAAGCTATGAAGATGGTTTAAAAATATAGCAGCCGCGTACTTTAGTATATACTGAGATTTTCTTATATTTCGAACAACACTAAGGTGTCATGTGAAAATACAATTTTTGAACTGGCTGAATTAATTTATTTCAAATTACTTATGCAAATGGACTACATTTATTTTATCTTAAAACATATAAATCCTCCAAGTGGATCTTCATTTATAATATTCCATCCGACTCATTTTAATAATTTATCTGCACCTTTTCAGTTTATTCATTTTTAACTATTTTATTCTCATTTTTCCCAACATGTTCAGATTGATAGTTCTTAATTTTGTCTAAAATATCTTCTTAAAAAAGGCAACCACAAACTGTTCAATTGTATTTGCATACATTCTTATTTCTCTAGTTTTCGGAAAAGTCCGTAGAAATGTAATTCTGACTGAAAGTTAGTTTTCAAATTATTTCCTATAGATTACAGTTTAAATACTACCATTTTATAGATCTAGAGAGATTAAAAACCTACTTATCTTCGCTTACTTGAATCATCTTGAAACGTTTTTTAATTCTCGCAAATATCTGTCAAATTGCTACAAATCATCGCTCATGTATTATAACGAGTTCCACCAAGCAAAAGGGTCTAATTATCCATCAACTATCCAAAAGTTTTTTTTTTATCACTGCTTCAACTATATTTGGTTGTTTCTGTAATTCATGATCATCGGTGCATTTCTTATGACATTTTCCCGGGTCTCGAACTAAGGACAATCCGGCAGCATTTTATTCGCTTAGTATTCATATTTTCCTGAAGTTTCAAGAATAATTACATACAAAAGTGTCTGAAAATATTTTCTAATTTTCTCACGTAATCCTTATAGAGAATAGTTAAATTACCTCTAGAATCGAACCTTCTGCGATACGATCAAAAAGAAAGATAATTATAATTGCTATTGCCTTGCGAAGTTACTGCTGTCCATCATCGAAATAAATAAGTAAATATGATATTCAAATATGCCTCCCATGCATTTTAAATGGGGTAAATTCAATCAAGTCTGGCATCGAACCAATGACCAACAGCATACAGTAGGTGACGGAAATACATAGAAAAGACGCATGTCTATAGATCTGTGAAATTTAAGCTTCCATGTTAATCGGAAAGTATTTTTTAAAAATTGTAAAAATCGACCCCATGCATTCTGACTGGGGAAATTCCGATTTTAAGGCCTCCTAGAATCGAACCCATCATAGGGTAGGTAGAATCGGTTTCCGATTTTTTCCCTGGTGAGATTTAGGGGACAAAAATCGGCGAGCTCGTGTTCCCAGTAGTTTGGGCTGGACATTCGTATCCTCCTATATACGAATATATATATATATATATATATATATATATATATATATATATATATATATATATATATTCCGAAGCAGCTATGTATAATAGATATGCTGATTTTGTTATCGATCACCACTTTCCTGTTTATGTGAAAATATTTAACGGTTTTAATTAAATGTATCTTATCTAATTCCTTTTAATAATCTTACAAGTTTCCCTCTTTCCCTCTTTTAATAGAAAACAAGTGGTTATAGTTTATTGATTCTATAGCAATGTAATCTTAATAATTTCATCTTCTATTTTATATATTTCAAACAGTTTGTAATTGTGTCGTTTCTATATATTTTGTTCGGTCGACCTCAAAGTCGAGGTTTTCTTCGTATTCCATGAAGTTTGGTTAAAATGTTAGAAGTTTAGACTTAACAAAATTTTTTTATCCATTAGGTATACTAAAAACTTTCGACTTTAATTCAAACAATGAGAAAAGAAGTGATTATAATAAATTTAAATGACGGAAACACTAAGCTATAATGTGATATTTATCATGTTTAACTAATGTGAAATATATTTAGAATCGATCCACGACTTGATTCGATAATCGTCTCAGACATAGATTCCCAGATGTCACTTCGGTCGTAACTCTGATAATAGGTCGAAACTGGTTCATTTAAACAATAATATCACTTTCTATTTTTGAAGCTTTCTTATGAGAGATCGATTGATCAACATAATTTAAAATATTTATCTGAAAATACCTCAAATAATTACTATAAATTACCTAAAAAATCCAGTGACTCATTGATTAAATTTAACACTAATAAGCGTTTACATACTGATATCTTTATTGTTTTCAAAATTTTACAATCACTATGAATACCATATGCTGATTTGGTATATTTAGAACTTCCGGAATTTAAAATTTGTCTTTCTGAATTGAATTACATTAAAAGTTTATCCAAGATAATTTTGAATAATTAATGCGTTCTAGTTTGTTACCAAGAAAAGAGTCTACTGGTTCAATTAAATTACAAACATCTTGTAGCAAAGAAAAAAAGTAACTATCTTCGATATTTCCATTACTTAGTTTCGCTCTCAAAGCGCAAATAAAGTGAAGAAAGTTGCAACCATTAAAATGTTTATGCAATAAAGAATACACAAAAACTTGTTCGGAAAGATCCTATTTAAATTATGAGAAAATTCCACGATGTTTTTATTTTTTCCTATTCCATCAGAATTTTCCCTCTAATTTCATTTCTTAGCTTTGCTCATTCTTTAAGTGCATTTAAAAATCGAGAAGTCAGGTGGAAATGTTTGAGCAAAATAAAATATTTTTGTCTCCATTTCAATTTATGTGTATACGTCAAATTATTGCCTTTTTAAATTAAGGAATTTTTGATTGTAGAATCTTACTCGAATTGATTAATTTTCAATAATATGATATTTTAGCAAAAGGGTTATTGATACACAAAGTTCCTATAATAAATTATGATTGAATCATTATCAAAGAGTGCATTTACTTAGATCATCAAATAATAAATTGACATAGTTACAGAGTACGAGTTTTTACGTATCATTGTTTCATCGATTAGATTCCACCGTTTACTTCTAACTTGCTTTCAGATAAGTCAAAATCCACTCATTTTTCGATAGTTAGGAATAAAATTCAGAGCCAATCGATGATAAAGTCTATAAAATGTAATTCATCAAATTGAAATATTTAAAACATATTTAGGTATTCTAAATCATAGGTAATTTGGTATGTGACAAGTTCATCCTTTGCAACTAAAGGGCCGTTGATACCGCCTAAAATCTCAAATTCCGCTCGAATATTTTGAGAGGAAATTCAGTATTTCGAATAATGTGCTTGCGACGAAGCGTTCTCTGTGAATGGAAGAATCTCTGAATTGCAAGGACTGCGGAAGGAGAGGTCGATCGAACACTGGATCAATATGGCGTCAGTGCGCATGCTCCCCGCCCGACCTTCCATCCCATAGCGCGTTGCAGTAGATGCTGTCCTCTAAAAATCTCGTTATGCTATCGCCATATATGGATGAATGGCCGACAACGTGTTTCACATTCATGTTTACTTCTCAGTACTAAAGTGCGCAAATCCCATAATAAAAATTAATTCTTGCTAAAACAGTTCTCATCTTCTGAAACTCAGAAATATACAGTTTCAACTGCACATGTTATATATAAAAAGTAAGGGAAATATTCTAGATTATTCCATTATATGTTGCTGCTAAAGTTTTTGGATTAAATACACATTAAATTCACTTGTTCATTTATATCCATGAAAAATGACACGGAAAAACTATTTCTACACATAATTTAAAAGTTTACGTTGAAATAATAATATATATGGAATGACACAATGACATTAGTAACAAATATGAATGAAAACAAATATTAATAATTTTCACGGTATATATTTGTAATAACACACTCTTTAAAAATAAATGTCCTCGAAAAACTGTAATCAGATCTTGTACTGATTGAAAGCTTTTTCATCAACGGCCACCGAGAGAAACAGTTAATCATAACTTTTCTCTCATAATTAAACCAAATTTATAACTTCCAGTTGTCTCACTTTGTCCAATATAGTCTACATAAAAATATTTCCTCGGCACTTTTAAATTCTTTACTTATTCCTCTTCAGTGATGTCAATGGATGTTATAAACATTTTATCATTGTGAGTGTATCATTGGCTGTAAGCATTAGGATCTCTGTTGAATAGAATTTAAATATTGAAAAATTAGCAAAAATTAATGGCATAGATCCGTAAATAGAATGAACTCTTTCGTACTTCAACTATTCAATTTGCTCTGACAAACAGTTTTCTTAATTCTAATTAAATTTAATTTTTAGTTATTGATAAATATTGGCACAATCAGAAGGAAACAAATTTTTCATATCCCTTCTTGACTCATCCTAACATTATTCATGCATGCTTAATGTAAACTTTTGGAATATTTTCCAATTTGATTTATATTCAAAAAAGGAAAATCTATGCCATCTTTGAACTTTTATTACCACTAGATCACCATTCCATCGAATCATTTCGTGGTAAATGCCCTTAATTCATTTCCAAATGCATTATAAAAATCAATATTTCCAGGACATGCCGAATTTTTAAGGAAATCTTGAAAATTTTTTGGATGATTTGTGAATAAGAACATGTGTAGGCGCATAAACTGTTCCACAATAACTCAGACGAGTGATTGCTGCTTTTAGATGATGTCACTTGGTTTCACTCACTGTTCGAGTGTATTTGGCGAATTCTTATTATGAAAAGCATTTTACGAAAATTTATAAAAGAATATCCTTATAAAGAGTGTCTAAATCGGATATCTATTATCTGTAGAAGTTCCAATCATGGGTTAGACCCCAAAATCGGACTTTTCCCCAATACAGAGGCCCGATGACCGAAATGTTTAGAAGAAATATATATCGCGCGTATAGAACATCCAAATTTCAATGGACTAAGTTGAGCCCTATCACTATAAATAATCATTGTCCCTGAAAATTGTCTTGGGTTCGCAGCCAGGCTGATAATTTTCCTCGATTATAAAAAATACGGCCCAAAATGAGAAGGTATATACATGATATTGTATGAGTATGTTTAATGTAATTAAAGGGAAAGACACGAATGTATACGTATTACAAGCTCAACTCTAACTCAAAAAACACAATTTTTTGGAACAGGAAAAAATAAACAAAAGTATTGAATCAGTTGGAGTGAGGGTGGATAACAGAAAGTGCTACAAGTTAGAGCATTAAGATATTGGAGACGAGAGATGCAGACGATTGCTATGGAAGCACAGGCATCTGCCATAAACAATTATTTTGTAACGTTAATTTAATTAGTTTCAATGCATATATTCATTTTATTCGGACTATTATTCGTTAAAATTATTTAAACAACAAGAAATTTGTTGTGTTATCATTTCATTATGTTTTGGCTTAATTTTACGGTAATATTAATCAATTTAATAGATATGTAAATGTGCATAATTTTAGTATACTATACTTAATGTACTGAAAATTTATGTATAGAACAGATATAATTACTGCTAAAAGATAAAAATGAATTTTAAAAATCTCTTCCGATTTCTTGAACTTCTCAATCTAACTCATTTAACATTTTTAGGGAACTTAGATTTTTAATTAAAAGAAAGATGATTATGATATACCTCCGGATCCCATGTCGACCTTTATTTCGAGTTTCTATTCCTAGGATTTTTAAACCGATTCGACTCACGAAAATCTGTAATGATGATCAAGTGTTAAATGGGGCTGATTGAAAAAAAAGATGGGGGATTAACCCCAATTTGGCAAAATAGCTTCTTTTTCGTTTATGTTTCATCACTTTGGCAGTATTCCATTATTTTTGTCACCTTATGTAAGAAAACAATTATTCCACTCATTTATTAAGTACCCCGCGAATTTCAAAATCTGAGAGAGGACATGATCAGCTAATGCGTTGATCTGTTCGGTAAAATAATTATCAAAAGTAAAATTTCAACACATATTATTGTAACGAGGAAGTGCTCTACCACCATTATACTCTTTTCAAAAATCTATTGAAAATCGAAAGATAGAACGAAGACATGAATGTGTAAACTATTTTCAGCATATTTCTTTGGAGAAAGGCATTCGCTACTTCATATTATTATCAAAAATGTTTTCCATACCTAATCGTATCTTTACGTTAACTTCATCCAGAGTAATCATTCGATAGGAATCCAAACTGATTCGAACTCGCCATGAGATTATCAAAATTGCTCTCGATATGTTATTTTGTTGGACATATAAATTTTTCAATAATGGAATTATTTCGATGGAGTCGTACAATGTTCGCGCGTTCGTAGGAAGGTCGCATTGACTAGCGGATTAAAAGTTATAAACAGAGAAATCGTTAATCTCAGTGCAATCGATCATTTTCGTTATTTCCTGCAAAATTCTCGGAGCGTCTGCATTGCAGAAAGGGCGTTTCCCACATTGAGCGAAGCAACGATCCATTCAGCGCTACCAACCGGTTTCAATTAGAACTACGGAACACGTCGTGAACATCTTTAGAGTGATTTGGGGCTAACTCGTGTTCGACTTTTTTTTATATAATGAACACATCCGAAGATTACGTACTGAAAGATTTTTCCACTATTTAGGAAAGACATTTTAATTGCAATCTGTGGTGTTCGTCAGACCTCTTTACAAATAAACCAAAAGGGAGTGAGTTAAAAGGTGATTGTTAAATAACTCGCAACAAAAGATCCCTTAAATTACTAAATCTTTAATAGGACTCCGAATTCTTAGACGTAATTTCAATCGACATTAAAAGGATGACCTTTGATCAAGAGTTTCATGTTTGTATTCATTTGCACTATATTCCTTCCCTTAATAAGATTACTACTCTGTTGTGTTTATTTGAATTTTAGTATCATTTAGCCTAGAAATTCGATAAAATAATTGGAGATATCATAATCTGTCAATAAAGAAATTTCACCAAATCATAAATCCCATAAACACAATCTGTAACACCAAGTCTTTTTCTATGCTCCTCAATCATAGCACATTAGGTTTTCCTTTGAATCGAACATCAGTTTGTCATCTCAAATACACGAGATTTTTTGATGATGAATAATGACACATTGATCACATTTTTTAATAATTCGATATGAATGGATGAAATGGAGGACTGAAACGATTCTTAGAAATCCACAGATCAAGAAACTTATCTTACTGTTCTCATTATGATTGCAAAACCATAGTAACGCTAACCGTTCTTTTTAATTTCGTCTTCATTTCAACATAAATTTGAAAAATGGATGGTATTCAGGTGAAAATAGAAAGTCGTTTATGGCTTTATATGTCAATAGAATATATTATGACAAACTCGAATTTATTTTATACGGTGACAGTAAAACATTTTGAGGGAATTTATCATATCAAAAGGAAAACCTTCGTTCATATAACATCTCCCTATATTTCCTACAAAATGTGGTGCATACGCCGGTTTGAAGAAGTCGCTCATCTATTAATTACCGAGTTGGTTTTAGTTGACACTTTCAACTTCAATCGATAGCATATTTGTACAATAATCATCATAAAATGAATTAACTTTGTGGTTTAAGTTCACAGTTGTTGGCTTATGAAAGGGAGGGAAAACATTTGATTAAATTATAAAACACCTCCCTAAAATTTTCCCAACGTGAGCAGTACAGTAAATTCGTAGAAATTATTTGAGCCTTTTTCTATGGTAATCGTCTCTTTATTTGTGATTTATAATGAAATTGAAGAGGGGAGCAATAGTTTGAGATTGGGAATGAGAGTTCGGTGATATAGCTTTAAAGGATTAAATCTGAGTTGGATAGTGCTTACAAATGCAATTCGGCGATAAAATCAATTTGCAACATAAAGTATTATTCATTTCACTAAAAAATTCACTCAAAAATTCATATTGAAGAAACCGAATCTATTCGGAAAGTTTCCGTGGATTTCTTTTAGGTTGCATTTAGTCCTTTTTACCTTTTGAGAGAGATCCTTAGTGTTCAAATCCCGTCAATATCAACTTTCGGTACCTTCCATGGAGAACAAGAGAATTTCAATGCTTTCTTATTTCAGTCCAAGGGATAAATGCATCAAGTGAAACATTGAGGTGTTGAAGATCGCGAATATCGATGATCGCTTATTTCTGAGAACCAGAAGATTACCGGGAAAGATGCTGGAGATACCAAATTCGAACTTTATTTACGACAATCGTCTCAGTGATGGAGAGGAATGGATATGCGATTGATTGAAAAGTGTTCCATATCTTGGTTATATTCCGAAAAGGGATCGCCATAATTTAGAGTGAAAACGATAGTGGGGTCATTCTAGTAAACCACTGCTAAGTCTTATTGCCAAACAATTATGCTCTATTGACAAGGTATCGTGTTCTATGACTTTACGATCAAACTGAGATCTATTTAGATTAACAAGGAAACAATTGACCAGAAGAGCTGGCAAATCGGAATTGTTTTTCACCACGATAACGCCACACGTCCATGCGGAAAAAAATCTCTACCTCTTGGAATGTCATTCGTGTCTTACCTAAGGGTAAGAATTTTAATTCTCTAGAAGACTACAAAAAGCATCTGCATCAGTTTTGGCAATAGGACATTCTATGAAAAGTGAATTATAAAATGTCCCGAAAGAAGGGAACTCGTATATAATTAACATTAGAAGTTAAACTGTTCTTTATCTTCCTCTGAACCAGGAAAATATCCTAATAGGACTTTGTAAATCCCATTTGTTCTTGTTTCTTTATTATCTTTCTGTCTAGACCTTATCTTAGTCTACATTCTAATGTTGGGATAATAGAAAACAAAAAATAATGAAAATAAAAATCAGCTCGAATTTATTGAATTTCCTCAATTGAGGAGATGAATAATTTCACGATTAACAATTGGGAAAGAAATGGAGAATTTCCATAAATATATTTCATTTGTATCGACTAACATTGATCTTTTTTTCTGCGGAATATTTGTGCTGAAGTATAATGGATATTTGAAGATAATCGACATTTTGTTTATATACTTTAAAGCTCTTCTTAATCAACATCACGACAATCAAGTATAACACGTTCTCCTACCGGTAAAAATGGTTCCTAACATTATCAAAGCATTATTTTTCCATTTTGTATACCATTTAAGCCAACTTTGTAGTTCTACAATATAATTACCTAACAATACTATGTAATTGTGGCAATGAGAGAGATATCTTTTGTGTTTCATTGTGACAATTATGGGTCATCGATGGATGGCGTTAAGTGCGATTCGTGACGAACATTTATCTCTGCAAATTAATTATCTGAGTCTTTATAACGAGTTCTGGAGATTGCGATGAAACATTACACGAAAACTAAAGCAGAAGTGAAAAAAGCGACACGTCGCTATTGTTCATTTCTGTTTAAATTTGTGAAAAAAAACTTTTTAATTGCATCGCTCTGACTTTGTCTAAAGTAGTAACATAATAACCGGAAATGTTTTTAAGATTTTTTTATGTGATGATTATTGATGTGATGATATATATATACATTGATCATTTGTGATCCTATATTGTCAGTTTTGGCGGCCTCACAACCCCTCCGCTCAGCGAGGCTCTTCTGTTACTGCTGCATTGCGTATATCGCAGCCCACTCCTCTTCACCTATTTATTCGACAAGCAAATCAGCCATTCTGAACTGACTTACTCTATTCCTTATCCCTAAAGAGCGCTAAGTAATTATTTTTCATGAAACGTTCCATAAGAATGTTCTTTCCTAAAATGAAGATGCATTTTGGGAGTGAAAACAGCCTATTTTAATACAAAAAATTACATAATTCATTAATAATAAAATCAGTGAGGGATTACGGTTAAATACGAAATCGGATCTTATTCAATTAACTTCCATTTGTAATGCACTCATTGATTAAGAGAAAATGGAAAATTAAAAGGAGTGACTTTATCCTCCCAAATATTGACTGGTAAATTACAGCTTTAAAAAGTCCTCGTATTGCCGATTCATTTAAATAATTACCATCTCAGGTATTTCATGTAAATTTGGAAGACAAGATTTTCTGATACATTCATTATTATCATCTACTTTGTGTTATTTCCTCTCTTTGAAGAAATAAATGACCTAATAAACTTAATGAAATCTCATTTCAGGTAATTTTATGCTCGTATCCTCGACTCATTTAAATCATTACTATTTTCTAAACATGAAAAAATCACGAAATAAAATTAATCAACTACTAACAAGGGAGGTGAAAATTCTCATTGATTTACTCTACAGCGCCACTAAGGAGCATTTCAATCATTTTTGATTGAAGTATTATTAGACTGAAGCAATAGAGAAACGATAGAATAGGTCCAGGATTTTCTCTAAGTTTGAGAGCAACAAGTAGATGTGGAAGGTGTTACTTCTATCGAAATCTATGTTACCTCGAGAGTACCTTAGGGTAGCGTGATCGGGCTTCCTCTTTTCCTCATAAACATAAATTACTCGACCCGTGACATCGACAGTAAGGTGAGACTTTTCGTATAGATTCCATACTGCGCAACAGTATTCAAGTAACTAAGCAACCTCTTTTGACGTTGGATTGACTTCCCTTGAGAACGCGGTTACAAAGTTATATCAAGCGAGGAACAGCGTGAATCCCCAGCAAAAGACTTATCACGAATACAACGGAGGTACGAAAAATAGCAAATAGACTGGCCGTAAATGCTCAGTAGCAGGTAATTTAAAAGGAAATAATGCGGCAAAATAAATTGTACCCAAGTTATGGAAGTAGACGACTTCGTCGAATATCTCGGATTCACTCTCACTAATAACATGAGCACGCACATATGAATCGCTTCTTCCTGGAAAGCTCGGTTTTATTAGTCGCATTGTCGGTAGATATGACGAAAAGAGAACGGTGTTATGTCGGATAGGCCTAATTTGGATTATGCATAAAGTAAATGGGCTTTGGCGGACGAAACATGCTTTCATAAACTATAGAAAGGGATACGTTTTGTTAAATGTTCCCACGATAGAAAAGCAAGCCTCTTAAACGCGGTTATATTTAAAAGATAGGAGCTTGGTAGTTTAAGAAAACCTTAGGTAGGCACGTTTGAGGAAGATGTATTAGAATAAATGCGACCTAGAAACTTCGGTGTTTACACCCCCTGCCGCACCCCGAAAGGCTGTTTGCAGGGTACTTAATTAATCCCGATATATTTTAATATTAATGAATAATTGAAAAATTATATTACTGACAACGGAATCAACAGTAAATAGGCAAACTTTCATTGGATAGTTGAATGCTATTTGATTTTAGAATTCTAACCATGTATATTGGAGCAAATTTGAAAGTTTGTTCTATACATAGGAATACTTTTTATAATGAATTTTGAAAAATTTTAAGCAATGGTTTCAAGAAACGGAAAATTTGTTCTAAGAATAAAAAGCAATTGTGATTTTGAGAATACTGGTTGAATAATTTGGATAATTCCAAATTTTTCCAGATGCATGTGTTTCAGGTGACGCAAAGTTATATATCTAATGACGGAAAACCAGAGAAGCGCAAAATATAGTATGACATACTTGAAGAGATACGAGCACTCTGTTTTCCAAAAAGGTAATAATGATAGTAGACATTATAATAAAAGAAATTAAACTGTTCTGATTTTTTGAAATTTTAAAAAGATAAATTTAACTAAAGATAAGAATCGATCGATTTGTACATCGCTCTTTGGCCAAATCACAGTTAGCTGAGATATAGATTCGATGACGTAAGGCAACAGGAATAATATTGTTTGAGTAAATATCGGCAGTCTATAACATATGTATGAAATTCAGTTTGAAATCGTTTGAAATGAAAAATCGCAAGTTTGGAGAAAACAAGCAGATAGAACGAATGAATCGTCTCTGAAAGTTTATAAAAGAATAAGTTTCCTAGATCTATCTCACTGGAAAGCACAAATATGTCCAAAAAAATATGCGTAACATTAAGGTAGTTTATTTTTATATCGTGGTGCATGAGAAGGCCTGCAACACAATCTCGTTATACTAATAATAAAAGAGTTAGGTTCAATGGTTTTACAATCCAGAACAGATCTATCTTACAGTCACTACAATGGCAAATATCTAAACCACGGAATTTAATTTAGCAGACGGATTTTCTCGTGTACCAACATGAATTTCTTCATACTGTAGTTCGGGTTCAACATTAAAAGAAGGAATCAATAATAATAACTTAGTATATAAGAATAGACAACATTATATTCGGAAACTATCAATTCTTCAGCGAGACAAGTCCAAAAAGGGAGTCATTGAAGTCCATGAAATAGTCTTCGTTTCCGTTTCAAATTAAAAAATTTTACTTTTGATTTATTGAAACAAATTAACCACTATTAAATTTTGATAATGGTACCCACTACCTCTGCGGTAAAAACAATACTTATGTAAAGTATTTAAAAATGACGTATGTGACATGTCTTCCTTCGATAAGATTACTTCTATAATAAAGATAGTCAAAGATTCTCTGTCAAATGGTAGTATCGCTAAATGGATCGGAAATGTAGACGAAGGTTCCTGAATTTTTTATAGTGCGACAAATAATGTAACAAATTATTCTTTTGTTTAATGAATAAAATTTGAAAATATAGGAAGAAAGCAACTCAATGTCTCTTTCTTAATTATGTTAAGTAAGTCATACTGCTAATTTCATTATAAAATTTTAAAAAATAGACGATTATTATCGCAAGAAGAAGCAAAGTACATTTATGAGAATTCGAATGCTCAATTTAAAATTGGATTCGTCAAATTAATTTAATATTTCCTATTTTCATAGAAAATTTTAAAAATGCGATTACAGGGTGTGCTGTACTTTCCTTATCCTAACATTCGCACATTATATTCACCCGGAAAAAGTTTTTAAGCGATTTATAGCAACGATGTTTATGATATACCACAGTTTTAGCTCATTATATTCTCATTTCGAAGCACTTTATATTGGTAATAGTCACCTAATCTCGACAAAAGGAATGGATTGAACAACCTGGAAAGTTTCGTTTCTTTAATTCGGGATCATCGAGCCCTTAGAAAATTTACTCTAGATACAACCTTTAATAATTTAGCCAATTTAATATTCTGTCTGAGCCAATCATTGCCATGTTCTTCTCCAACCAACGTTCTTTTACCTCTTGAATTTATTAATGCTCGATGTTTCTTTTCGTTTATATACTTCAAATATGCCTATATTAAGATATTAGCTAAAACCTTTTCACAATTATTTGTTTTCTCTTTTCGATGTGTATGGTTTATGAATTATGATCGCTATTTTTGAGCCCTTTTCAATCAGAACAATAGATGTTCTCCAAGAAGGCATTCGAAAAAGAGGCGGGAAGAATGAGAGCGGCGATTGGCCCGTGGCCCCGGGAGGGCGGGGCGGCTGCGCTCTGTCGCCATGTTTATTCCAGGTGACCGCACCTCACCCACCCTCCGGGCCACGGGGGATATCCACGAGCAGTGAAGAAGGAACACAGGATTCTCTACGACATAATGACGCAGCGATGTATCCTCACCGAACTAATATTACATTTGCATATTTTTTCTATGTTACATAAATCGAATATTAAACATAAATGAGAATTTACATCAGAAAAGCTGCAAAATGGAATGAATTAATATTCATTAATTTTGGAATTAATAGTATTTAAAGACATTGTATTTTCAATTGAGAAGTCATTGAAGTGCCTCGTAAATAAGTTTGCTGATTTACAACTTTTTTCACTGTTGTAAAATCATAGGCTAGTATGAAAATGCATCCTAACATGCATGTACTTAATGTTTACCAGTAAACTATTGTCGCTCCATCAACACTGCTTTTTGCCAGTTGTATTTTAACCAGTTTAACAAAAGTGATAATGCCCCTGTAGAGGCGCTCCTGTTCAACGCTGTCAGTTCCTCAACATTGTTCGTTGCGATTAATTTACCTTATTTTCGACAGCTAGATTCCATAAAAGAAAAACGAATTTTATGTTTACGTTATTATTATACATGTTAATGTGACGTGGATAGCCCAGACACTCCTAAATACATCATGACGTCTCTGTTCTGTCTATCTTTCAGTCTTCTCCTCGATGTCTTCAATTCCCTTAACATTCAATTCGCAACTTTTGTAGTCTTACGTTTCATTGCCATTCCCGTTTGATATATCCACCTCAACTTCAGTGAACTTATTTATTCAGTGATGTCTGTAGTACCTACTCTTCTGTTCCTCCTTGCTATTCCAACCGAGTAGAGCTTTATGCCTCTTGTTGCTGTTATGAGTCTTTGTGGTGCATTTGAATGAGCACCCCCATTTCCCTTCCATAGGTTAGTAAAGGTAAAACGCATTGCTTGAAAACCGTCAGTTCTCTTTGAATTCTTGATTTGAATATACATGACTTCCCTTCCTGTATGTCATTTCTCCTGTTGTCCTGTAAAATATCAAGAAGTGTTAAATCAAGTTTACTAATCATTAGGATTACTCTTACATCTGTCTCTTGTCCATTTGTGTTTAGCTCTTGAAATTATATCTGTTATATTTTTGCCCATAGAAATATGAGTAATTAATGAAGTCTCAATTTATCTGCAATCCTTCTAGGAGAATACTTCTTCCTAGCCTAGTCTTAATAGGATGGTAGAGAGGTAGTTGTTGATTCCCTCCTCATGGCCTATTTCATCAAACAGAATCACAGGCGCTGATCTGTTAAGTTAAGATACTGTGCATAGGTTAGATATCTTTACTTAGTGTAGAGTAGGCTCTACCAAAGTCGAACTCCTCAAAGTACAAGTGGCATCTTGTGGGTGCCCATTAGTCCTGTTGATAACGTCTTGCAAAACTCTGATGAGAGTTTAAGTTACAACAGGTAGGAGGAACACAACACAACAGGAGGAAACAGATGGGTTGATAAGCTTTCACCATTCTTCCCTTGCAGGGGAAAAAGATCTTTGTATGATTCCATTGCTGTCGGATCTCTTCTTGTTCATTTGATTAAAATATTGGGTTTAAAATATACCGCCAGATGTTTATTGATCCTCCAGGCTTCCACTATTTATCTGCTTGATTAATTTTGTTATATCTCTGTTGCTCCCAACATCACATATTCATTGAACTTCCTTAAATATTCCTTTCCTGATGACCTTTCTTAGCGCCACACATTCAGTGTATTTGTAGCTCTGACTTCTTTTCTGAGTCTGTACAGATCAAAACTTAAGAATCTTACCTTAGCATGTATAAGCTTGCATTCTCTATATGACTCACTTTCAATTTTATGAATGTCTCTCTATCTTGGAGATTGGAAATCCTACGCCCATGTACCCTTCATCCTATGGTCCCCTTGAACAGAAAAAATGCCCTTCTTTCAGAGCTATCAGATTTTCTATCTCTAATTCGACTTCACTTGGTCTCATGAGGTCCCATGTGATATTCCATACTTCATAAAATATTATAAGAGAGAAACTTTGGCAGTTTCATGTCGTTAGGTAAAGATTTTAAATGTTCTTCTTGATGATGGATACAACACAACACCTCCCTGTCATACAAATGGTTCTTTTACACCTGGATGAATTTCCATAACAGAAGCTCAAAATGAAAATTTAAACTTGTTGTGAGGGATGGTTATTCAGCAGACCGTCCAACTTCCAATTGATTAATTTCATTATTTGAGTGAGGATATTGTCCAAGCCTTCATTGCGGGACCTAGGTTTAACCTGCATGAATTTGTTCTTTGGATAGTTATCACTAAAAGACAGATGTCTAGTGTATGATGTATGATTGTGTATGTAAAATTATGTGCTTAAAACGACAAGTTCATTTTATTTCTAAAACATGTACCTATCAAATTTACTTAGGTCTATAAAATTTATGAAAATGAGCAGAAGTCACTATACACTTTCAAAACACTAAACAACCTAAATTCCATTCCTCTCTGGTGAATATTTATAAAGGTCTCTGATATAAAGAGGGCCACATTCTACACGAATGATTCCAAATGTTGTTTCTTTGTCTTAAACCATATATTTAAATGAGCAAATTTCCCTCAAGAGTGCTTCCCTGGTTCTTCTTTTTATTTGTTTTCTTGGTTTCCTTATTCTTCTTTTGATATCCGTGCTACTTTTTCCGTCCATTACGTCTATCTTCAGGCTCCCTCTTCCGTAGTTTTTTTTCTCTCAACATAAATTTCATGTTATTCTTGTAGAGTTTGATCAACAGCATTAACAAATGCCTGCATAGCATCTTCATTTTCTGCTGTTACAGTAATCTCATCCGCAAAGTGATTCTCTTCTGTTATCCTGAACTCCTCTTATGTTCATTCCTTTTCTCTTGCTTCCTCTAGGTTCTTGTCTAACTCCTTCAGTTACTTTTCATTTCTATTCCCTTGCCATCTTTAGATAGGCAAATTGTTTTTTGTGCAGGAGGTAGATAAATGTTATTTAGTATTTAGAATAACTTTTTCCTCTCAAATTGTTTTTGTCTTTCTTATCATTGGTCATTGAATCTACAGATTTGTATTCCTTTAGCCTATATTTTGCTAATTCTACCACAGTCTTATAACTCTTCTATCCTATGTCTTCTTTGTTTGGTTATTCATCCCTTGCCTTTTTTCAGATGCGTTTCCTTGTAATTTAACTTCCATTGTATCCTTTACGTATTTATTATGTTCAGGAGATGACCAATGCATCTAAGTCATTTTTTCTGCTCCATATTTTCCCTTCTACTGATCTTTATACTTACAACTTTCTGAACCAAGCCGTTCCTGTTTATTAAAAATCTCAACCTTTTCATTAATCTTTTGAATTACAAAAAATTACTTATATTTATCATATGTTTATTTCAGTTTCTCACTGCTTTAGCCAATTATAGTTGTAGTTCCTACTAGAGTGTTTTGTAATAAATGGAAATATTTGTCGGATTTCTCTTTACAAAAATAGCTCTATATATATTGCTTGTAGATATTCAATCAGAGAATGATGATTACAATATTTTAAATTCTAAAATTCCATAGAATAATTTAATGTGGTCTGGAGCATTGAAATATGTAAACATGAGATTTAGAAAGCATCTATGTTGATTTTATATAAAATTTGTTCAAGTATGTCTGAAAGGAATCCTGATATGACGTATTACATTTTTCATATGCTAAATAATGAATGAGGTTTAATGGTAGAGTATATGAAGATCGATTAAACAAATTAGTGATACAATTTAATCACCTGCAATAATTATATCAAAAGCTTATTTTAAATCAGATATTTATTTTACTCATGATGAGGATGATGATTGCAGGATTTACAATAAGAATCCAAGTTTTGTAGATAATTTGAAGAATATTTTGACCTCTGTTGATCTTCTCATCTGTGATTTAATTTCCAGTGCAATTGTAATCCAATTAAATATTTTTAGTTGAAGTAAATAAATAATAACTTCTAATAAAATAACTATTTCCACATGATGTCATCATACATACTCGTTCAACTACCTTGCTGAGGCACAGATGCTTCTTGGACTACCTTTCCTCTGACTTTTAACTTTTCAACCAATCTGGCATGGGTAACCTTTCCAGTAGCAGTCAGAAATGCCATATATATATATATATATAATATATATAGACGCTTCGGGGGGATATATATATCTATACATATAGACGCTTCGGGGGGATATATATAACATACGAGTAAAGGTGCGCTTGCTTACAGCAAGCAATCGAAAAATATATCTTTTAATAAAAAGTAAAAATTTACGAAAGATTATTCGGATAAGTCATGCTAAGTAAAGGACATTTTCGCAGTGGACAATGCAGTAAATTCGATTTCCCATGCATTTCTTTCGGCAGCATTATTCCCGCCCCGGCGTCGAACCAAGGCCATCTTACGAATATCACTGTCATTTATCGCTTATGTACGATTACCTTTATAAGAATACCGAATTTCAAAAGGAAATTCATTCAGGAAGTACCTTAAAATGAGTCCTTAATTCCCTTTGCATTTTTTAAAAAGTTATAGTTTACGCCCCCTAGAATGGAACCAACGACCATTTACGATACTATTACGGACGCTTTAATATGAGAATG
Source organism: Pantala flavescens (assembly GCA_020796165.1). Taxonomy (NCBI): domain Eukaryota; kingdom Metazoa; phylum Arthropoda; class Insecta; order Odonata; family Libellulidae; genus Pantala; species Pantala flavescens. The sequence goes on along the minus strand of CM036879.1, from coordinate 65,913,866 downwards.
GTCTCTTTTATGGCTGTGTGAAATTATGAACCTCTGCGCGGTTAGGAAGTGCCATAAAAAGCTTTCGGAAATATGGCCAATGTATTTTAAACGGGAAAAATCGAATTTACGGGACGCTCTGGAATCGAACCCGTGGTACATAGGCAACTGTTGATTTTTTTCAATTTACAATATAAACGTATCTATAAGTTTTGAAAGTTTGAATGATCTGTGTATCATACTTAGAGAGCTACGATTTTTCAAAATTTGAAAATATTTCACCTCCTGGCATCGAACCCAGGACCGGGTGTACGAAAGCAATAGCATTTATCCGTAGATATGCATAGTAGCAATAGCTTTATGAAATCTTATTCTTCCAACCCAATGGGAAGTATTTTTAAAATTATTTGAAAAACTGCCCCATGCATTCTTAATGGGGAAAATCGAGATTACGGGACGTTCTGGAATCGAATCTGTGACTTATAGGAAACTGTTGAGTTTCTTCAAAGTACATTTTATACGTATCTTTACGTTTAAAAAGTTTGATTGATCTACATTTCATATTAAGAGAGCTACGATTTTTTAAATTTCGATAATATTTCACCTCCTAGCATCGAACCCAGGACTGATTGAACGTAAAATACTACATTTTTCCGTAGACATATATATTAGCAATAGCTGCATGAAATCTTTTTCTTTTAACTTAATGGGAAGTATTTTTAAAATTATTTGAAAAACAGCCCCATGCATTCTTAACGGGGAAAATCGAGATTACGGGACGCTCTGGAATCGAACCCGTGACACGTAGGCACGTGATGATTTTTTTCGAAGTATATAATATACTTACCTATAAGTGTAAAAAATTTGAATGATCTATACTTCATATTAATAGAGCTACGATTTTTCAAATTTTGAAAGTTTTTCACCTCCTGGCATCGAACCCATGACCAATTGTACGTAAACAATACCATTTTTGTGTAGATAATTATTATAGCAATAGCTCTATGAAATCTTATCTTTCTAGCTTAATGGGAAGTATTTTTAAAAATTGTTTGAAAAACGGCCCCATGCATTCTTACGGGGGAAAGTCGATTTTTGGGGCCTCCTAGAATCGAACCCATGATAGGTAGAGTGGATTTCCGAATTTTTCCTGAATGAGATTTAGTGGGCCATAATGTAAAAAAATCGGCGGCTCCGTGGCCGAAGCGGTTTGGGCCTGACATTAATATCCTATATATATATATATATCTATACATATAGACGCTTCGGGGGGATATATATATATAACATATACGAGTAAAGGTGTGCTTGCTGACAGCAAGCAGTCGGAAAATATATCTTTTAATAAAACGTAACAATTTACCAAAGATTATTCGGATAAATCATGCTAAGTAAAGGACATTTTCGCAGCGGACAATGCACTGAATTCGTTTTCCCATGCATTTCTGACGGCAGCTTTATTCCCGCCCCGGCGTCGAACCAAGGCCATCTTACGAAAATTACTATAATGTTTCGCTTGAATATGATTGACTTTACAAACATCTCGAATTTCAAAAGGAAAATCATTTAGAAAGTACCTTAAAATGAGTCCTTAATTCCCTATGCATTTCTTACGAAGGTTTGCCCCCTAGAATCGAACCAACGACCATTTACGACAATCTTTGGGATGCCTTAATGCGGGAATGGTCCCTTTTTTGCCTGAGTGAAATATTGAACCTCTGCGCGGTTGGGAAGTGTTATAAAAAGCTTTCGCAAATATTGCCAATGATTTCCTTATGACCAAAATCGAGATTACGGGACGCTCTGGAATCGAACCCGTGGCACATAGGCAAATGCTGATTTTTTTCCAAGTACATTTTGTAAGTATCTATACGTGTTAAACGTTTGAATGAACTATGTACGATATTAAGGGAGCTACAATTTTTCAAAATCTGAAAATATTTCACCTCCTGGCATCGAACCCAGGACCGATTGTACGTAAAATACTACATTTTTCCGTAGACATATATATTAGCAATAGCTACACGAAATCTTATTCTTTTAACTTAAGGGGAAGTATTTTTAAAATTATTTGAAAAAAGGCCCCATGCATTCCTAACGGAGAAAATCGAGATTACGGGACGCTCTGGAATCGAACCTGTGACACGTAGGCAACTGTTGATTTTTTTCGAGGTATATAATATACTTTCCTATTGGTGTAAAAAATTTGAATGATCTATGTATCATATTAAGAGAGCTAGGATTTTTCGAAATTTGAAAATATTTCACCTCCTGGCATCGAACCCATGACCGGTTGCGCGTAAACAAAAGAATTTTTTCGTAGATATATATAATTGCAATAGCCATATGAAATTTCATTGTTCTATCTCAATGGAAAGTATTTTTTTAAATTGTTTGAAAAACGGCCCCATGCATTCTTACGGGGGAAAGTCGATTTTTGGGGCCTCCTAGAATCGAACCCATGATAGGTAGGGTGGATTTCCCAATTTTTCCTGAGTGAGATTTTGTGGGGCATTACGGAAAAAAATCGGCGCCTCCGTGGCCGAAGCGGTATGGGCCTGACATTAATATCCTATATATATATATATATATGTTATATATACGAGTAAAGGTGCGCTTGCTTACAGCAAGCAATGCAATAATTTATCTTCAGTGAATAATAAAATTTTTCGAAAGATTACTCTGCTCAAACGTTGCTAAACATTAAGTAAAGGGCATTAACGCAGCTGAAAATGCACTGAATACGATATCCGATGCATTTCTTTCGGCAGCTAAAATCCCGCCCCGGCGTCGAACCAAGGTCATCCTGCTAAAATTACTGTAATCTTTCGCTTGAGTATGGTGGACTTTATAAACACCCCGAATTGCAAAAGGAAATTCATTCAGGAAGTACCTTAAAATGAGTCCTAAATACCCTATGTATTTCACATGGAGAATTAATTAACGCCCCCTAGCATCGAACCAACGACCTTTTACGACTATCTTAGGATAGCTTTTATATGAGAATTGTCCCCTTAATGGCTGTGTTAAATTTTGAACCTCTGCGCGGTTGGGAAGTGTTATAAAAAGCATTCGGAAATATGACCAATGTATTTTAAACGGGAAAAATCGTGATTACGGGACGCTCTGGAATCGAACCCGTGATACATAGGCAAGTGCTGATTTTTTTTCTAATTACATTTTGTATGTATCTATATTTGTAGAAGGTTTGAATAATCTATGTATGATATTAAGGGAGCAACGATTTTTCAAAATCTGAAAATATTTCACCTCCTGGCATCGAACCCAGGACCGATTGTACGTAAAATACTACAGTTTTCCGTAGAAATATATATTAGCAATAGGTACATGAAATCTTATCGCTGTAACTTAATTGGAAGTATTTTTAAAATTATTTGAAAAACGGCCCCATGCATTCTTAATGGGGAAAATGGAGATTACGGGACGCTCTGGAATCGAACCCGTGACACTTAGGCAACTGTTGATTTTTTTCGAGGTATATAATATACTTCCCTATAAGTGTAAAAAATGTGAATGATCTATGAATCATATTAAGAGAGCTACAATTTTTCGAAATTTGAAAATTTTTCACCTCCTGGCATCGAACCCATAACCGGTTGCGCGTAAAAAATAGCATTTTTGCGTAGATATATATAATTGCAATAGCCATACGAAATTTCATTGTTCTATCTCAATGGAAAGTATTTTTTAAAATTGTTTGAAAAACGACCCCATGCATTCTTACGGGGGAAAGTCGATTTTTGGGGCCTCCTAGAATCGAACCCATGATAGGTAGGGTGGATTTCCCAATTTTTCCTGAGTGAGATTTAGTGAGCCATTACGTAAAAAAATCGGCGGCTCCGTGGCCGAAGCGGTTTGGGCCTGACATTAATATCCTATATATATATATATATATATGTTATATATATCCCCCCGAAGCGTCTATATGTATAGATATATATATCCCCCCGAAGCGTCTATATATAATAGATATATGTTATATATATATATCCCCCCGAAGCGTCTATATATAATAGATATATATATCCCCCCGAAGCGTCTATATATAATAGATATATATATATATATTCATATATATAGGATATTAATGTCAGGCCCAAACCGCTCGGGCCACGGAGCCGCCGATTTTTTTACGTAATGGCCCACTAAATCTCACTCAGGAAAAATTGGGAAATCCACTCTAACTATCATGGGTTCGATTCTAGGAGGCCCCAAAAATCGACTTTCCTCCGTAAGGATGCATGGGGTCGATTTTCAAATAATTTTTAAAAATACTTCCCATGGAGATAGAACTATGAAAATTCATAGAGCTATTGTTATTATTGGTATCTACAGAAAAATGCTATTGTTTACGTACAAACGGTCATGGGTTCGATGCCAGGAGGTGAAAAAGTTTCAAATTTCGAAAAATCCTAGCTCTCTTAATATAATACATATTTCATTCACATTTTTTACACTTAAAGGTAATTATATTATATACCTCGAAAAAAATCAACAGTTGCCTAGGTATCACGGGTTCGATTCCAGAGCGTCCCGTAATCTCGATTTTTGTCATAAGGAATGCATTGGCAATATTTGCGAAAGCTTTTTATAACACTTCCCAACCGCGCAGAGGTTCAGTATTTCACACAGGCACAAAAGGGACCATTCCCGCAAAAAGGCATCCCAAAGATTGTCGAAAATGGTCGTTGGTTCGATACTAGGGGGCGAACCTTCGTAAGAAATTCATAGGGAATTAAGGACTCATTTAAAGGTACTTTCTAAATGATTTTCCTTTTGAAATTCGGGATGTTTGTAAAGTCAAACATACTCAAGCGATACAATATCAGTAATTTTCGTAAGATGGCCTTGGTTCGTCGCCGGGGCGGGAATAAAGCTGCCGTCAGAAATGCATGGGAAATCGAAGTCAATGCATCATCCGCTGTAAAAATGTCCTTTACTTAGCATGACTTATCCGAATAATCTTTCGTAAAATGTTACATTTTATTAAAAGATATATTTTCCGATTGCTTGCTGTCAGCAAGCACACCTTTACTCGTATCTATTATATATAGATGCTTCGGGGGGATATCTATACATATAGACGCTTCGGGGGGATATATATAACATATATATATATATGATATTAATGTCAGACCCAAACCGCTTTGGCCACGGATCCGCCGATTTTTTTACGTAATGGCCAACTAAATCTCACTTAGGAAAAATTGGGAAACTGACCCTACCTATCATGGGTTCGATTCTAGGAGGCCCCAAAAATCGACTTTCCCCATTTAGAATGCATTGGGCCGTTTTTCAAATGATTTTAAAAATACTTCCCATTAACCTAGAAGGATAAGATTTCATGTAGCTATTGCTACCATATATATCTACGGAAAAATGCTATTGCTTACGTGTAACTGGTCATTGGTTCGATGCCAGGAGGTGAAATATTTTCGAATTTTAAAAAATCCTAGCTTCCTTAATATGACACTAAGATCATTCACACTTTTTATACTAATAGATACATATAAAATGTACTTTGAAAAAAATCAACAGTTGCCTATGTGTCACAGGTTCGATTCCAGAGCGTCCCGTAATCTCGATCTTCCCCGTTAAGAATGCATGGGGCCGTTTTTCAAATGATTTTAAAAATACTTCTAATTAACCTAGAATGATAAGATTTCATGTAGCTATTGCAAATATATATATCTACGGAAAAATGCTATTGCTTACGTCCAACCGGTCATGGGTTCGATGCCAGGTGGTGAAAAACTATCAAATTATGAAAAATCGTAGCTCTTTTCAACTGATACCTCGATCATTCTAATTTTCAACACAAATAGATAAGTATGTTTTGTACTTCAAAAAAAATCAGCAAATGCCTATGTATCACGGGTTCGATTCCAGAGCGTCCCGTAATCTCGATTTTTCCCGTTTAAAATACATTGGCCATATTTCCGAAAGTTTTTTTTTACACCTCCCATCCACGCAGAGGTTGAAAATTTCACACAGGCATTAAGGGGACCATTCTCATTTGAAAGCTATCCTAAGATAGTCGTAAAAGGTCGTTGGTTCGATGCTAGAAGGCGTTAACTATATCTCCATTTGAAATGCATAGGGAATTTAGGACACATTTTGAGGTACTTCTTGAGTGAATTTCCTTTTGAAATTTGGAGTGTTTATAAAGTCAATCATATTCAAGCGGAAGATAACAGTAACTTTCGTAGGATGGTCTTGGTTCGTCGCCTGGGCGGGAATAATGTTGCCGTAAGAAATGCATGGGAAATCGTAATCAATGTAAAGCTCGCTGCGAAAATGTCCATTTACGTTATGTTTAGCGTGGCCTATCAGAATAATATTTCGAAAAATCTTACATTTTATTAAAAGATATCTATACATATAGACGCTTCGGGGGGATATATATATATATATATATAACATATATATATGATATTAATGTCAGGCCCAAACCGCTTCGGCCACGGAGCCGCCGATTTTTTTACGTAATGGCCCACTAAATCTCACTCAGGAAAAATTGGGAAATCCACCCTACCTATCATGGGTTCGATTCTAGGAGGCCCCAAAAATCGACTTTCCCCCGTAAGAATGCATGGGGCCGTTTTTCAAACAATTTAAAAAAATACTTTCCATTGAGATAGAACAATGAAATTTCATATGGGTATTGCAATTATATATATCTACGAAAAAATTCTTTTGTTTACGCGCAACCGGTCATGGGTTCGATGCCAGGAGGTGAAATATTTTCAAATTTCGAAAAATCCTAGCTCTCTTAATATGATACATAGATCATTCAAATTTTTTACGCTTATAGGTAAGTATATTATGTACCTCGAAAAAAATCAACAGTTGCCTACGTGTCACGGGTTCGATTCCAGAGCGTCCCGTAATCTCGATTTTCCCCGTTAGGAATGCATGGGGCCGTTTTTCAAATGATTTTAAAAATACTTCCCATTAAGTTAAAAGAATAAGATTTCATGTAGCTATTGCTTATATATATGTCTACGGAAAAATGTAGTATTTTACGTACAATCGGTCCTGGGTTCGATGCCAGGAGGTGAAATATTTTCAGATTTTAAAAAATCGTAGCTCCCTTAATATCGTACATAGATCATTCAAACCTTCTACAAATATAGATACATACAAAATGTAATTAGAAAAAAAATCAGCATTTGCCTATGTATCACGGGTTCGATTCCAGAGCGTCCCGGAATCTCGATTTTTCCCGTTTAAAATACATTGGCCATATTTCCGATAGCTTTTTATGACACTTTCCAACCGCGCAGAGGTTCAAAATTTCACACAGCCATAAAAGGGACCATTCTCACTTAAAAGCGACCGTAATAGTATCGTAAATGGTCGTTCGTTCGATTCTAGGGGGCGTTAACAATAACTTCGTAAGAAATGCATAGGGAATTAAGAACTCATTTTAAGCTACTTCCTGAATGAATTTCCTTTTAAATCTGGAGTGTTTATAAAGTCAAACATACTCAAGCGAAAGATTACAGTAATTTTAGCAGGATGACCTTAGTTCGACGCCGGGGCGGGGTTTTAGCTGCCAAAAGAAATGCATCGGAAATCGTATTCAGTGCATTTTCAGCTGCGTTAATGCCCTTTACTTAATGTTTAGCAACGTTTGAGCAGAGTAATCTTTCGAAAAATTTTATTATTCACTAAATATAAATTATTGCATTGCTTGCTGTAAGCAAGCGCACCTTAACTCGTATTATCATATTGCTTGCTGTAAGCAAGCACACCTTTACTCGTATAACATATATATATATAGGATATTAATGTCAGGCCCAAACCGCTTCGGCCACGGAGCCGCCGATTTTTTTACGTAATGGCCAACTAAATCTCACCTAGGAAAAATTGGGAAACCGACCCTACCTATCATGGGTTCGATTCTAGGAGGCCCCAAAAATCGATTTTCCCCATTAAGAATGCATTGGGCCGTTTTTCAAATGATTTTAAAAATACTTACCATTAACCTAGAAGGATAAGATTTCATGTAGCCATTGCTACTATATATATCTACAGAAAAATGCTATTGCTTACGTCCAACCGGTCATGGGTTCGATGCCAGGAGGTGAAATACTTTCGGATTTTGAAAAATCGTAGCTCTATAAATATTAGATATAGCTCATTCAAACTTTTTACACGAATAGATACATATAAAATGTACGTTGTAAAAAATCATCAGTTGCCTATGTGTCACGGGTTCGATTCCAGAGCGTCCCGTAATCTCGATTTTCCCCGTTAAGAATGCGTGGGGCCGTTTTTCAAATAATTTTAAATATACTTCCCATTAAGCTAAAAGAATAAGATTTCATGTAGCTATTGCTAATATATATGTCTACGGAAAAATGTAGTATTTTACTTACAATCGGTCCTGGGTTCAATGCCAGGAGGTGAAATATTTTCAGATTTTGAAAAATCGTAGCTCTCTTAATATCGTACATAGACCATTCAAACGTCCAACACGTATAGATACTTACAAAATGTACTTGGAAAAAAATCAGCACTTGCCTATGTATCACGGGTTTCGATTCCAGAGCGACCCGTACTCCCGATTTTTCCCGTTTAAAATCCATTATCCATATTTCCGAATGCGTTTTATTACACTTCCCAACCGCGCAGAGGTTCAAAATTTCACACAGCCATTAAGGGGACAATTCTCATATAAAAGTTATCCTAAGATTGTCGTAAATGGTCGTTGGTTCGATTCTAGGGGGCGTTAACTGTAACTTCATAAGAAATGCATAGGGAATTAAGGACTCATCTTAAGGTACTTCCTGAATGAATTTCCTTTTGCAATTCGGGGTGTTTATAAAGTCCACCATACTCAAGCGAAAGATTACAGTAATTTTAGCAGGATGACCTTGGTTCGACGCCGGCGCGGGCTTTTAGCTGCCGAAAGAAATGCATCGGAAATCGTATTCAGTGCATTTTCAGCTGCGTTAATGCCCTTTACTTAATGTTTAGCAACGTTTGAGCAGAGAAATCTTTCGAAAAATTTTATTAATCACTAAAGATAAATTATTGCATTGCTTGCTGTAAGCAAGCGCACCTTTACTCGTAACATATATATATATATAGGATATTAATGTCAGGCCCAAACCGCTTTGGTCACGGAGTCGCCGATTTTTTTACGTAATGGCCAACTAAATCTCACCTAGGAAAAATTGTGAAACCGACCCTACCTATCATGGGTTCGATTCTAGGAGGTCCCAAAAATCGACTTTCCCCATTTAGAATGCATTGGGCCGTTTTTCAAATGATTTTAAAAATACTTCCCCTTGAGAGAGAACAATGAAATTTCATATGGCTATAGCTATTATATATATCTACGCAAAAATATGTTTTTTACGCGCAACCGGTCATGGGTTCGATGCCAGGAGGTGAAATATTTTCGAATTTCGAAAAATCGTAGCTCTCTTAATATGATACATAGAATAATCAAATTTTTTACACTTATAGGTATGTATATTATGTACTTCGAAAAAAATCCACACTTGCCTACATGTCACGGGTTCGATTCCAGAACGTCCCGTAATCTCGATTTTCCCCGTTAAGAATGCATGGGGCCGTTTTTCAAATAATTTTAAAAATACTTCCCATAAAGCAAAAAGAATAAGATTTCATGTAGTTATTGCTTATGTATATGTCTACAGAAAAATGTAGTATTTTACGTACAATCGGTCCTGGGATCGATGCCAGGAGGTGAAATATTTTCAGATTTTGAAAAATCTTAGCTCCCTTAATATCGTACATAGATCATTCAAACCTTCTACAAATATAGATACATACAAAATGTAATTAGAAAAAAATCAACAATTGCCTATGTATAACGGGTTCGATTCCAGAGTCACCCGTAATCTCGATTTTTCCCGTTTAAAATACATTGGCCATATTTCCGAATGCTTTTTATAACACTTCCCCACCGCGCAGAGGGTCAAAATTTCACACAGCCATAAAAGGGACCATTTTCAAATAGACGAATTCCAATGATTGTCCTAAATGGTCGTTGTTTCGATTCTAGGGGGCGTTAACAATAACTTCGTTAGAAATGCATAGGGAAAAAGGACTCATTTAAAGGTACTTCCTGAATGATTTTCCATTTTATATTCGGGGTGTTTATAAAGTCAATCATACTTAAGGGAAACATAACAGTGATTTTAGCAGGATGACCTTGGTTCGACGCCGGGGCGGGAATAATGCTGCCGAAAGAAATGCATGGGAAATCGAATTCTGTGCATTTTCAGCTGCGTAAAGGTCCTTTACTTTATGTTTAAAATTTTATTTTTTATTAAAGATAAATTATTGCATTGCTTGCCGTCAGCAAGCACACCTTTACTCGTAACATATATATATATAGGATATTAATGTCAGGCCCAAACCGCTTTGGCCACGGAGCCGCCGATTTTTTTACGTAATGGCCCACTAAATCTCACTTAGGAAAAATTTGGAAAGCCACTCTACCTATCATGGGTTCGATTCTAGGAGGCCCCAAAAATCGACTTTCCCCATTTAGAATGCATGGGCCGTTTTTCAAATAATTTTAAAAAATACTTCCCATTAAGCTAGAACAATAAGATTTCCTGTGGCTATTGCTGTAATATATTTCACTGAAAAATGCTAATGCTTACGTTCATTTGGTCATGGGTTCGATGCCAGGAGGTGAAATACTTTCGGATTTTGAAAAATCGTAGCTCTATAAATATGAGATATAGATCATTCAAACGTTCAACACAAATAAATACGTATGTATTGTACTTTGAAAAAAATCAACACCGGCCTATGTGCCATGGGTTCGATTCCAGAGGGCCCCGTAATCTCGATTTTTCCCGTTTAAATTACATTGACCATATTTCCGAAAGCTTTTTATGACACTTCCCGACCGCGCAGAGGTTCAAAATTTCACACAGCCATAAAAGGGACCATTCTCATATTAAAGCGTCCGTAATAGTATCGTAAATGGTCGTTGGCACGATGCTAGGGGGCGATAACTATATCTGCATATGAAATGCATAGGGAATTTAGGAGTCATTTTGAGGTACTTCCTTAATGTATTTCCATTTGAAATTTCTCATGTTTATACGGATTATCATACTTGAGCGAGAGATGACAGTGATTTTCGTAGGATGGCCTTGAGTCGAAGCCGGTGCGGTAATAATGCTGTCTAGAGAAAAGCATACGAAATCGAAGTCAATGCAATGTACGCTGCGTAAATGTTCTTTAGGTAGTATAGTAAAAATCGTAAGTTTGATTAAAATATATATTTTCCGATTGCTTGCTGTAAGCAAGCACACCTTTACTCGTATATATATATCTATTATATATAGACTCTTCGGGGGGATATATATATATATACGAGTAAAGGTGCGCTTGCTTAAAGCAAGCAATGCAATAATTTATCTTTAGTGAATAATAAAATTTTTCGAAAGATTACTTTGCTCAAACGTTGCTAAACATAAAGTAAAGGGCATTAACGCAGCTGAAAATGCACTGAATACGATTTCCGATGCATTTCTTTCGGCAGATAAAATCCCGCCCCGGCGTGGAACCAAGGTCATCCTGCTAAAATTACTGTAATCTTTCGCTTGAGTACGGTGGACTTTATAAACACCCCGAATTACAAAAGGAAATTCATTCAGGAAGTACCTTAAAATGAGTCCTAAATTCCCTATGTATTTCACATGGAGGATTAATTAACGCCCCCTAGCATCGTGCCAACGACCATTTACGACAATCTTAGTGATGCTTTCATATGAGAATGGTCCCTTTTATGGCTGTGTTGAATTCTGAACCTCTGCGCGGTTGGGAAGTGTTGTAAAAAGCATTCGGAAATATGGCCAATGTATTTTAAGCGGGAGAAACCGAGATTACGGGTCGCTCTGGAATCGAACCCGTGATACATAGGCAAGTGCTGATTTTTTTCTAATTACATTTGGTATGTATCTATATTTGTAGAAGGTTTGAATGATCTATGTACGATATTAAGGGAGCTACGATTTTTCAAAATCTGGAAATATTTCACCTCCTGGCATCGAACCCAGGACCGATTGTACGTAAAATACTACATTTTTCCGTAGACATATATATTAGCAATAGCTACATGAAATCTTATTCTTTTGACTTATAGGGAAATATTTTTAAAATTATTTGAAATACGGCCCCATGCATTCTTAACGGGGAAAATCGAGATTACGGGACGCTCTGGAATCGAACCCGTGACATGTAGGCAAGTATTGATTTTTTTCGAGAAATATAGTATACTTACCTATAAGTGTAAAAAATTTGAATGATCTATGTATCATATTAAGAAAGCTAGGATTTTTCGAAATTCGAAACTTTTTCACCTCCTGGCATCGAACCCATGACCGGTTGTACGTAAACAATAGCATTTTTCCAAAGATACTAATAATAGCAATAGCTGTATGAAATCTCATTTATCTAGCGTAATGGAAAGTATTTTTAAAAATTATTTGAAAAACGGAATAATATTAAAAAAACTTACCATTAACCTAGAAGGATAAGATTTCATGTAGCTATTGCTTGCTATAGCAATTCTCATATAAAAGCTATCCTAAGATAGTAGTAAAAGGTCGTTGGTTCGATGCTAGGGGGCGTTAATTATATCTCCATTTGAAATGCATAGGGAGTTTAGGACACATTTTGAGGTACTTCCTGAATGAATTTCCTTTTGAAATTTGGGGTGTTTATAAAGTCAATCATACTCAAGCTAAAGATTACTGTGATTTTAGCAGGATGGACTTGGTTCGACGCCAGTGCGGTAATAATCCTGCCATAAGTAAAGCATATGAAATCGAATTCAGTGCAAGTACGCTGCGAAAATGTCCTTTAGTTAACATAATTTATCCGAATAATCTTTCAAAAATATTACGTTTTTTTAAAAGATAAATTCTCCGATACCTTGCTGTCAGCAAGCGCACCTTTACTCGTATATTATATATATCCCCCAAAGCGTCTATATATAATAGATGTAATGGGGATCAGCGAATTTTTTTTTACTTTTAAAATACATATTTGTAAGTTTATTACGTATTTCACCTATAAGTTTCTTTTGTTTATTATTCAGATAATCAATAATTTCTCATCAGATTTCTTCCTATATTTGCTGTATATCATACATGTATGTTTACCGTTCTTTTAATTAAAATGTTTTCAGGGTTTGCGACTTCTTTACGAATTATGTATAAATAAATTTACATTCCGTTGAATGAAATGATGAGATCGATTTCTCTGAATAAGTACATTAATATCTAATGTATTTAACGTATTTTTCAAATTTGTAGCTCTAAAGTAAAGTATGCATACTTCTCTAAATCTTCATAATTGTTTTCTTAGCCCAGAATTGGTGAAGAAACTAAGTATGTACTTGTGTCTATGTGTGTAAATGTGTGGTGTGCTTTAAAGTTTAATATTTTGAGAATTCTTGATTTACTACAGAAATGATATATTTTTTTATGTATAAGGTTCTTTGGTGCTGAGGTAAATGTTTATTAAAGTAATGAACTAAATAAACTATTTCGTTGTACACGTTAATCCTCTAGAGAGTGAGATATATGGCTGGTGCACTCCCTTCCTAAAGTTAATTGTTCTTCTAAAATTGTTATTTTCTTAAAATCAACTAAGAATATGGGTTTGACGCAATATTGACCTACTGGAAGTGACCATAAGGAAGTCTGCTATGGCCTTTGTAAAGGGTGTAGATAGACTCCCTAAGAATGGGAGCTATATCATCTGCACTGAATGCAATGGTGGTTTTCACCACAAATGTTAAGGGGTATATGAATCCTCAGGGAGGGCTAAATCGCAGGAAAATGAGAAATGGAGGTGTTCAAGCTGAAGGAACAGGGATCATCAAGCTGGCGAAATTCAAAGAGAAGATCTCACTAAACAAGACTTGAATGAAACTCAAGATATTAGCAGCCCTTTCTGCTGACTGAGGATAACAGAGGTGATCGATGATGATGATCAGTTTTCTAAAATGGAACCTGATGGTGACATTGAAGAAAGTGTCAAATTCATACGTGATAAATAAGATATACTCTGCGAACAAATTGCTATGATGAAGGAACTAAAAAGTTTCATATGTGAACTAAAAGCCAAAATTTGCAAAAAAACAGTCATTAAAAATCTTTAGGTTACTGTTTTCGAACTGGAACAGGAAAAACTAAACAAAAGTATTGAAATAGTTGTACTTAAGTTGATAAAGAAAATGGCCTTGATGAAGTGCTGCAAGATACTGCAACAAGCATTAAGGTAGAAAAATTTTAGATGAGAGATGTAGGCAATTGCTATGTTGCGCCAAAGAGGAGGGAAATTGCAAATTGTGAGTTTTGTAGGTGAAATTGGTGAAAGATGAATGGCTAAGGAACAAAGAATACCTGAATAACACTTAATACAGACAGGTCAAGTTCAATGGTAGAATATGTATTAATAAATTTCTATTAAAATATAATAGTGAGATATTTTGGAGAATAAAAGTTAAATGTAGAGTTACAAATTTTCAATTTTTAGGGGTTATAAATGGTAAAATTTTTGCAGAAAAAGATGAGAACTCTATAATAATTAGAATTAAAGTAGAGAAACATTTAAAGATAGCTTTACTTGTTCAGGAGCTGACCTGCTCAAATTTAAATAGATATTGGGATAGATATGGGCTTAATTTACAAAATAGCAATGGTTACCATAGATATAATAAACACTGGAGGGAATGTTAATTGTTATAGTTTTCATGGTTTTGACTATTTATTGAAAACAATCTCTGACTTAAACTGTTTACAGTTGAATGTTGGATCACTTAGAAATAAGTGGGATCAAATAATATTATTGCTTGATCATTTAACAGATAAAACAACCTTTGATTTGATAGTTTTCACTGAAGTGAACTTAAGTGAGTGTGAGGTGCCATTATATAACTTGGCTGGACATAAGACTTTTTTTAACGTTAGGGAAAACAGATCTGGAGGAGGAATTTTACTCTACATTGAAGAATATTGCACACATAAGACATTGTGGAGCCATCATTAGATCTATTAATCTAGGTGCAGTGAATATGAAAATACTTGCAATTTACAGACCCGCTTGTAACAAGCATTCATGGCTTTACCCAGGATCTAAAAAGTTACATTAACAACAACTTCCACAGTGAATGCATAATTCTGGGAAATTTAAATATATTGATGTCCAAAATAAAGGAAATCTAAATGCTACTTAATTGCTAGCTACAAAGATTCCCTTCCTGGCAATGTCTTTCTCGGTATCATAACTAATTGTACCAAGGAAGCAGTTGTTGGAAACTCGGTATCTAAATCCTGCATTGATCAACATAAGATACAGAGGAAAATCATTCAAGGCTGATGGGTTTGTATTCAAAACAAAGACTTCAGACCGCTGCATAACTGCAGTAGGTCTATCTAGATTGAATCAATTAGCAAAACAAGTTAATGATTAAAATTTGTGAGAATAGATTAAAACATCTGCTAGAGAGAAATTTGAGATGTTAGAATCCAATGATGATAACCTGTCAAATCTAGTGAAGTGTATGATAAAGCTACTGTTCCCAAGAGAGTCCCTCAAATATTTACATAGAAGTAATGGATGACTAATGTGTTATTGAAAGAAATAGCAATAAGAGATAAAATTTGAAAAAATAATCCTAAAATTTCTGAAAGCATAAGTATCAGGTTTAAATGAATAGGGTCATAAGAGCAATTAGGCATTAAATCACAAATTCTATGTAGACGTGTTTTAGCATAGAAAATGATCCAAAAGTGATATGGATGGTAATAAACAAGTCACTGGGCAGGAATATGGAAAAATCAGAAAAGACCATGAATTCCAGAGGGTTCTTGGGTAAACCATATGACGGCCTGGAAAAGATGTTTTTAAATCACGTCTCCTCTGGCATGAAAGAAAGAAAGTAAGCTGTAATGTCAAATTAGTCAATAATACTTAAAAATATATAAAGCAGTATTTAAATGCAAGTTGTAACAGAAGTCGATGTCAAAAAGTATTGTCTTCCATAAAATATAAAGGACCGAGATGGGACAAAATAAGAATGGCTGATATCAAGTGTAGCAAAGTACTGCCTATTTTTTCTAAATTCATAAATCTGAGTATATCAGAAGGAAGTATTCCAGCAGAGCTAAAAACAGCAATTATAGTGCCTGCTGATAAAGGTGGTTCTTACAAAGATATTTCTAACCATAGGCCTATCTCTATCTTGCCTTCTATACATAAAGTATTGGGAAGACATGTTGCTAATATATTAACCTCATTTATGGAGAGAAATATGTGCATTTTGGATGAATAATTTGGCGTTCAGAAAGCGAAACAAACAAAACTAGCTTTAGAAAAGTGCTCAGAAATAGTGAATAATGCCTCAGACAAAAACTTATCAGTAATCCTAATGTACATAGACTTAAAAAAGCTTTTGATTCTGTTGACCATAGTATACTATTCTATAAGTTGTTTGCTAATGGTATAAGAGGAAAAATGTATAAATCGTTTGTAAGCTACCTGCAAGGTAGGTACATGAAGGTCAAAATATGTGACTGCTTGACCAATGTAGTATCATTGACAATGGGTGTATCACAGGGGTCAATCCTGGGTCAATCAATTGTTATATTTCATGCATATAAATGATGTATTTGATGTCATTGATAGCTGTACTCTCTTACTGTATGCAGATGATGCTCTATTAATATCAATCCATAAAAACTTCGACCTCAGTTGAAAGATGACTTCAGTAAATTCCTTCTCTGGACACTTGATAATAAAATTGGTCATAAACTAGGATAAAACCAAGGTAATGCACATAACACTAAAATTAAGCTACAGAAAACAAGTGAACATTCCAATTCATTTACATGACAGTTTGCATCAAAGTATGGTAAACTGTTCTTATAAAACTTTAGAGCAAGTAGACTCATATAAATAACTTGATATTATTATAGAGAGTGATTTTAAATTTAGAAGACTGCTCTAAACTCAGATGGATCCTACATCAATTCTACCACAATAATTTGATCTCATATCATGCCTTTCAACTTGCATATCATGGCCTAGTGGAAAAGTTGTTAAGGTATGATTTGACTGTATGGGGAAGCAGGGACAGTATTCATAGATTAATTATTAATAGGCAAAATAAAATAATAAAACTTATACACAAAAAGATAGAAAAGCAAAATATTTGTTATAATCCTGATAATATGTACCTAGAAACTGGAATCCTGAGGATGGATAACTTATTAAGATATAATATCATACTGAATTATTATTTTGTGGTTGAATTAAAAAACAAACACCTTAATAATGATAATAGTAGCCTAAGGCAAAAAGACCTTTTGAAGTATCTATAGTTTATACATACTATGGTTCCTGTTCTCTGAATGTTATTATTACAAAAGAATTTAACAGTATACCTAAAAAAATATAGGACTTATATAATTTATATCAATTAAAGAGGAAATAAGACTGGTTGAATAATAAGGTATGACAGAGGGAAAAAAGTTTACTTAATTAAAATATGTATGCATTTAAAATCAGATAATATACAAAAAATTATAATAATATAAAATTTTCATTGTGATTATTGTATCTTGTATATTGTATTTTATATTGATATTATACCTTTTTAGAGTTATTATGTTAACCTTTGTATAATTGTTTTTATATATATTTTGTACTATGTACCACAGCTTTTATTGTGAGACATACAGACACGACAAGACAAGTATGCTTTTTCTTCATATATGATCATAGTAGCTCTTTCTCCATATATGATAATATGTAAATGTGTAAAAAAATTATTATTAGTATTATTATGCTTTTCATATTAAGAGTAAATAAACATTGTTGAATTATTAGGCTACCTTAAAAATATTATTATTATTCACTACACTGGTAATTCCTCAAGACTAAGACCCCTTACTCTGTATGAACGTAACCATGTGATTCGATATCCATATGAGGAAATTAAGCTCAAAGTTAAGAAAAATGACATACCAGTTCCATTATATTAAAAACATTATAAAAATAAGTCTATACTGATCGTGTACCATGCTCTAGTTGAATCCATATTAAGGTATGGTATTACCTTATAAGGCTCCACAAATAATGTATACAAAAAGAAGCTTCAAAATCTTCAGAATAAAATAATTAAAATCATACACAGATGCAGATCATTAATTATGGATAGAGATGTGCCTGATATGTATAAATCATTAGGAATATTACCTATTGACAAACTTGTTACATTCATTACTATCCGGGATAATTATTTTAAGGATATTTACAATACAATATACAAGAATAAGAAGAGATAAGTACCTCCGCAACTTTTATTACAACACAACCGGTTTCAGTGACTTATTGCCATCATCAGGTACAGGTTACTGAAGCTATATTATTAGGTCTAACGGCTACCAAGTTACAACAATTAAGCTAATATAAATTAAACACTTAATTAAATCCCTTCAGGTTACAAAGTATTAACAATAGGCTCTTAAATATTAAATACATAATTTGATTATCTCTTTCGATCATTTACAAAGAATATACATTTTAGTCTTAGAGGAATAAAAAGAAGAAGAAGACGATAATGTTAGATTAAGTGAGAAGGTGGGGTGTTGGTGAAGTTGAGGAAGGGTATTGGTTTTTTTGGGAAAGGGTTGCATAGATCAGAGGGGAGTGGGAGGGAAAAAGGTGTTCATTAAGAAATAGGTGTTTAGGTGAAGCACTGTGGGAAACTATTTCTAATTGTTCTAAGAAGTTGAGCTGATCACTTTTGTCTTGTACATGTAGAAAATCCATCCCAAAAATTCAAAAAACCAAATCAAAAATTAAGGACTATATCCTAAATAATAGTTATAATATGATTACTTATTTTCTTTTTCCCTGATTATGATAAATTACCGTATTTTTCGGACCATAAGACCATGGTTTTTAAAGGAGAAAAATAGGACAAAAAATATTCTGAACCAAATAGTGTAATAAAATATTTAATAATGTATAACAGAATAATATTTGAACCATATAAACTGAACAGCAGTCAACAGTGGCATTAAGAACCATTATCATGCGTAAAGACAAAGGTTTGAGTACTCTAGTCCAGGGGTCTCCAAACTTTCCAGCCTAAGGGCCATACTGATTACTCTAGCAAGTTCCAGGAGCCAAAACCTTATTATACCAATTACATAAATCTCATTAGTATTTCATAGGTCAATATGCTTGTTATAAGTTATGTTTTTATTTCAAATGTATAAAATGTTAGTTGGATTCATTTCAATAATTTGTTAGTTATTATATACTGAAGTTAAATTTTAATTATTATTATTATTTTAAATTAGCATACGGCGGTGGCACAGCACAGAGCAGCATCGCGTCTCCTGCAAATGCCCGGCATTAGTGTCAACGGGTCCCGCTGCCGCTCTGAAAGTGCCAGGACACGGGACCCGCTGCCGCTCTGCTTCTATTCGGACCATAAGACGCAGGCACTTTTCTCCCCACATTTTGGTGAAAAAAAGTGCGTCTTATGGTCCGAAAAATACGGTAACTCAGTTAAAACAAGAAAACCCATTGTCTAACCCCAGGAACCGCCTGACAAGCCAATTATTGGCTCAGGTGAACCTTAATGTTAAGCCAAAAATTACATTGCTAGTTTTATAATTTACATATGTATATTATACAAGCTTTGAACAGATAATTATATTATGTATTATTGAAAAATATTATCACATGTATTATTAGTACTATCCATTTTTTGGCTATTTTATATAAGTAATTCATTATGAATAAACAATTATGAATATTAAAACACTGAAGTTAAAAACTATTTATGTATGCAGATGATGCTGAATTAATGTCCACACTCAGAGACCTTCATGAAAATTTGGGCTGTATTAAAGAAGATTTAGGATTAGTTTCCAAATGGTGTCATGATAATGATATTCTGATTAACTATTTATTTGGTAAGATTAATTTGATTAGTTTCAATGCATATATTCATTTTATTCGGACTATTATTCGTTAAAATTATTTAAACAACAAGAAATTTGTTGTGTTATCATTTCATTATGTTTTGGCTTAATTTTACGGTAATATTAATCAATTTAATAGATATGTAAATGTGCATAATTTTAGTATACTATACTTAATGTACTGAAAATTTATGTATAGAACAGATATAATTACTGCTAAAAGATAAAAATGAATTTTAAAAATCTCTTCCGATTTCTTGAACTTCTCAATCTAAACTCATTTACGATTTTTAGGGAACTTAGATTTTTAATTAAAAGAAAGATGATTATGATATACCTCCGGATCCCATGTCGACCTTTATTTCGAGTTTCTATTCCTAGGATTTTTAAACCGATTCGACTCACGAAAATCTGTAATGATGATCAAGTGTTAAATGGGGCTGATTGAAAAAAAAGATGGGGGATTAACCCCAATTTGGCAAAATAGCTTCTTTTTCGTTTATGTTTCATCACTTTGGCAGTATTCCATTATTTTTGTCACCTTATGTAAGAAAACAATTATTCCACTCATTTATTAAGTACCCCGCGAATTTCAAAATCTGAGAGAGGACATGATCAGCTAATGCGTTGATCTGTTCGGTAAAATAATTATCAAAAGTAAAATTTCAACACATATTATTGTAACGAGGAAGTGCTCTACCACCATTATACTCTTTTCAAAAATCTATTGAAAATCGAAAGATAGAACGAAGACATGAATGTGTAAACTATTTTCAGCATATTTCTTTGGAGAAAGGCATTCGCTACTTCATATTATTATCAAAAATGTTTTCCATACCTAATCGTATCTTTACGTTAACTTCATCCAGAGTAATCATTCGATAGGAATCCAAACTGATTCGAACTCGCCATGAGATTATCAAAATTGCTCTCGATATGTTATTTTGTTGGACATATAAATTTTTCAATAATGGAATTATTTCGATGGAGTCGTACAATGTTCGCGCGTTCGTAGGAAGGTCGCATTGACTAGCGGATTAAAAGTTATAAACAGAGAAATCGTTAATCTCAGTGCAATCGATCATTTTCGTTATTTCCTGCAAAATTCTCGGAGCGTCTGCATTGCAGAAAGGGCGTTTCCCACATTGAGCGAAGCAACGATCCATTCAGCGCTACCAACCGGTTTCAATTAGAACTACGGAACACGTCGTGAACATCTTTAGAGTGATTTGGGGCTAACTCGTGTTCGACTTTTTTTTATATAATGAACACATCCGAAGATTACGTACTGAAAGATTTTTCCACTATTTAGGAAAGACATTTTAATTGCAATCTGTGGTGTTCGTCAGACCTCTTTACAAATAAACCAAAAGGGAGTGAGTTAAAAGGTGATTGTTAAATAACTCGCAACAAAAGATCCCTTAAATTACTAAATCTTTAATAGGACTCCGAATTCTTAGACGTAATTTCAATCGACATTAAAAGGATGACCTTTGATCAAGAGTTTCATGTTTGTATTCATTTGCACTATATTCCTTCCCTTAATAAGATTACTACTCTGTTGTGTTTATTTGAATTTTAGTATCATTTAGCCTAGAAATTCGATAAAATAATTGGAGATATCATAATCTGTCAATAAAGAAATTTCACCAAATCATAAATCCCATAAACACAATCTGTAACACCAAGTCTTTTTCTATGCTCCTCAATCATAGCACATTAGGTTTTCTTTTGAATCGAACATCAGTTTGTCATCTCAAATACACGAGATTTTTTGATGATGAATAATGACACATTGATCACATTTTTTAATAATTCGATATGAATGGATGAAATGGAGGACTGAAACGATTCTTAGAAATCCACAGATCAAGAAACTTATCTTACTGTTCTCATTATGATTGCAAAACCATAGTAACGCTAACCGTTCTTTTTAATTTCGTCTTCATTTCAACATAAATTTGAAAAATGGATGGTATTCAGGTGAAAATAGAAAGTCGTTTATGGCTTTATATGTCAATAGAATATATTATGACAAACTCGAATTTATTTTATACGGTGACAGTAAAACATTTTGAGGGAATTTATCATATCAAAAGGAAAACCTTCGTTCATATAACATCTCCCTATATTTCCTACAAAATGTGGTGCATACGCCGGTTTGAAGAAGTCGCTCATCTATTAATTACCGAGTTGGTTTTAGTTGACACTTTCAACTTCAATCGATAGCATATTTGTACAATAATCATCATAAAATGAATTAACTTTGTGGTTTAAGTTCACAGTTGTTGGCTTATGAAAGGGAGGGAAAACATTTGATTAAATTATAAAACACCTCCCTAAAATTTTCCCAACGTGAGCAGTACAGTAAATTCGTAGAAATTATTTGAGCCTTTTTCTATGGTAATCGTCTCTTTATTTGTGATTTATAATGAAATTGAAGAGGGGAGCAATAGTTTGAGATTGGGAATGAGAGTTCGGTGATATAGCTTTAAAGGATTAAATCTGAGTTGGATAGTGCTTACAAATGCAATTCGGCGATAAAATCAATTTGCAACATAAAGTATTATTCATTTCACTAAAAAATTCACTCAAAAATTCATATTGAAGAAACCGAATCTATTCGGAAAGTTTCCGTGGATTTCTTTTAGGTTGCATTTAGTCCTTTTTACCTTTTGAGAGAGATCCTTAGTGTTCAAATCCCGTCAATATCAACTTTCGGTACCTTCCATGGAGAACAAGAGAATTTCAATGCTTTCTTATTTCAGTCCAAGGGATAAATGCATCAAGTGAAACATTGAGGTGTTGAAGATCGCGAATATCGATGATCGCTTATTTCTGAGAACCAGAAGATTACCGGGAAAGATGCTGGAGATACCAAATTCGAACTTTATTTACGACAATCGTCTCAGTGATGGAGAGGAATGGATATGCGATTGATTGAAAAGTGTTCCATATCTTGGTTATATTCCGAAAAGGGATCGCCATAATTTAGAGTGAAAACGATAGTGGGGTCATTCTAGTAAACCACTGCTAAGTCTTATTGCCAAACAATTATGCTCTATTGACAAGGTATCGTGTTCTATGACTTTACGATCAAACTGAGATCTATTTAGATTAACAAGGAAACAATTGACCAGAAGAGCTGGCAAATCGGAATTGTTTTTCACCACGATAACGCCACACGTCCATGCGGAAAAAAATCTCTACCTCTTGGAATGTCATTCGTGTCTTACCTAAGGGTAAGAATTTTAATTCTCTAGAAGACTACAAAAAGCATCTGCATCAGTTTTGGCAATAGGACATTCTATGAAAAGTGAATTATAAAATGTCCCGAAAGAAGGGAACTCGTATATAATTAACATTAGAAGTTAAACTGTTCTTTATCTTCCTCTGAACCAGGAAAATATCCTAATAGGACTTTGTAAATCCCATTTGTTCTTGTTTCTTTATTATCTTTCTGTCTAGACCTTATCTTAGTCTACATTCTAATGTTGGGATAATAGAAAACAAAAAATAATGAAAATAAAAATCAGCTCGAATTTATTGAATTTCCTCAATTGAGGAGATGAATAATTTCACGATTAACAATTGGGAAAGAAATGGAGAATTTCCATAAATATATTTCATTTGTATCGACTAACATTGATCTTTTTTTCTGCGGAATATTTGTGCTGAAGTATAATGGATATTTGAAGATAATCGACATTTTGTTTATATACTTTAAAGCTCTTCTTAATCAACATCACGACAATCAAGTATAACACGTTCTCCTACCGGTAAAAATGGTTCCTAACATTATCAAAGCATTATTTTTCCATTTTGTATACCATTTAAGCCAACTTTGTAGTTCTACAATATAATTACCTAACAATACTATGTAATTGTGGCAATGAGAGAGATATCTTTTGTGTTTCATTGTGACAATTATGGGTCATCGATGGATGGCGTTAAGTGCGATTCGTGACGAACATTTATCTCTGCAAATTAATTATCTGAGTCTTTATAACGAGTTCTGGAGATTGCGATGAAACATTACACGAAAACTAAAGCAGAAGTGAAAAAAGCGACACGTCGCTATTGTTCATTTCTGTTTAAATTTGTGAAAAAAAACTTTTTAATTGCATCGCTCTGACTTTGTCTAAAGTAGTAACATAATAACCGGAAATGTTTTTAAGATTTTTTTATGTGTTGATTATTTATCGCGATAAAACGATTCTGATTACTGAATTACGTATTTTTCATAAAATTTGTGATTGCATTACGATATAAGAACATAATTACGACTTCTATATATGAAATCGCGTGATAGTGGTAGTAGCTAAAAGTAACTCTCATCATTGGTTTAATATTTTTTCTCCGCTAAAAAATGCATCTTCTCGAATAAAAAAGACATCTTCAAGTGTAAATCAGGTCCCATTCTTTCTATTAATATGAGTATTATTATTACAATTTCGATGCATCGTGTTATCCATATGTAATTAATTTTCTATGAAAATTAAAGTTTACAGGAGCGAAAACACTGCATGAAACATGATATCCTTACGCGTTATATAAAAGATATTGTGTAACTGCTTCCGGAAAAAGGTGTCATTCGGTATAGAAGGTGCCAAGGCCAAAGCAGTTTCTTCTGCCGATATTAATCTTCACCTTGGCCTAACGACGTTTCAGTTGGCCGATTGCACGCAATCCAGTTTCTCTGCATTCGGTAGGAGCTATTTAAAACGGATTTTGTATCGTTATTCCGGGATTCAGTCTGTGCAGCACATCATTTTTCCACATATATTGGATTGTTACATATCGTTAAAATGACCTCAAGCGTTCGGAATGTTAAAAAATTAGTTATATTTCATTTCTGCCGTCCTCTTTGGCGGAATGGTTAGCATGCTACTCTTCTAACGCTGAGATCCCTGGTTCAAATCCTGAGGAGGAAATTTTCCTCTCAGGGTCTGGATGTATGTGTCGTCCGTTGTTAAATACCACACAGTAATTGTCCGTTGATGTTTATGCGGTCTTTGATAATAAATAGTAGCGATTTGAAATAACCCATGAAATAACTAAGCTCGAGTTTCTATTATGTCCCTTTGTTAACTTCCGCTCAACTTTGTATTACAGTTGCAAGAAATTCTCAAGTTAAAAGTTAATTTTCCCATGGAGCTATCGATTAAATGCGGCGTAATAACAAATGGAACACTAGGTCATTTGTCTCTTAAAGAATTTTTATTACTTAGAAAAAATGCTTATAGTACACTACCAGAGTGCTAATAAATGCATCGCTTGAAATCGGACGGACGGAGTGAATGCTTTGGAAGATTGAGTAGGAAAGAAAAACTAATTCGACAAATTGTAAAATTCAGATATAAGTCAAGATATGAGAGGAAGAAGTATGATAGATAGCGTAACTCTTAAAATTATTGGCTAAACTAGGTAAGTTCGGAAGAAGTAATTAAAAGGTCACCTTAATTTTTTCAAGGAGTACTCAAGAATCAAATCCTTAGCAAAATTGTATATTAAAATCATTCGGGTATAATTTTTATCAGCACAAAGACAGTAAAATTAATAAATTAGAAAATTCTTCTTTATAAATCATACTCTCAAACGATTAGAATAACTTTTCTATTAGGACCTTGGAGCAAAACTCAAAAGGAAATTATAAAAATTAAGTGGAAATGAGAATTATGTATAATTGCTTTTCACAACATCAGCCGACATTTTAACTCCGAAGAATTTTTTGTATTCTCTGATTTTATTCAAAATATTTGATCTCCGTTCAATTTATTATCACCTTAGTCACTCCTCATGACTACAAATAGCTTACGGTTGTATTTATTCGATTACCGATTGGTAACATTTGGTGATATTTTAAAAACAAATCTCACTCATTTCTTCACCCGATCTTTCCAATCCCTTCTTCAATTTTTATAAATCCCTAAAATACTTCTTCCAAATCTCTTATTTTCGCTTGAAAGCTCTTTTAGCGATTCAATCTCAAACTACTCATTTGTCGTTATTAATTTATTTACCAATTCAACCGGCAATGATTGAGTACTAAGGGGTGGTTCAATTGACGTACGACGCGTGGCTCCAGATGAACCTACCAACGGAGTAACGCAATTGATATCGAATAAACTTCATATTCGAACGAACGTACATTCTTGTTCTTCAAGAAGTTTCAATTTGGTCTATTCATTCTCGAAGTATTGCTTATTTTTAAATTGTTTCAACGATTTCTGTCGCTAAAAAAATAATTGCTTGGTGAATCCTCAAAACTTACATGATTCCGTAATAGACAATTTCCAGACGTAAAAGAACTATTCGTAGCTTTTTCGGATGTATGAAATCAATTGGGAGAATTACTTCAACACGTGATAATTCCATCATTTGAGAATGAAGATAGTATACTGCAAAATAAAACAAAGAAGATGGAAGTAATTGCGAAGATATCCTAATTCATTTATCAGGAGGGGCATTTATTCAGGAGAACGGAAGGATAAGTACCAACGAAATGCTCGCGTGTTTGAAATAATATGAAAACTCAGGATGAATGAGCGGCACAGTTCCCACAAAACATTCAGACACGCTATTGCGGGATAAGACGTTTCTACTGTTAAATCCTTGGAATATGCTAGATGGGTAAGCTAATGGCGCTAAATTAATCTTTACCATTTTACGCTATTATTGATAAAAAAGTTCAAATTACGAAGAAGGAATTGATTTGACGCATATCAGTCAATTTTTGAATTTAATAGATTACTGATAGCTTGTTTACTTAATGCATAAAATAGATAGTTTTGCATGCAGTTGCAACATAAGGACATAGGAAGAATAGAGAGAACATGGGTTTCAATGTTCTGCACACTTCTGAGTCGAATAAAAACATGTGAAGGCGAGAGAAGTGCATCGAGAAGTGGTTCACATTGGCTGTGAAGGACAATCGAAGGCTCCATTGCCAACGCCAGGAAGTTATTTACCATGCTCCACAATTTATATTCTCCATATTTTCATAGTGAACAATACAATAATCCTCATGTGTAATCATATTTATAAGTTTTAAGATATATCGTGAGCAAAACACCGATCAAGTCTTCCGCATGTTCTACAGGACGTTTCATTTTTCCTAAAATAATATAATAGTCCAATATTATACTATACCATTGAAATAGACGGAAATTGATAAATAAATCTTTGAAAAATAACTCTATATTCGAATGAAAACTATCAATTAGTGAGATCACTCGAATTCTATGCACTTATCTCTGGATACAGAAAGTAATGTTGCGGCAGTGTTATGAAAATGACAAACTTATTTTAAATCGATTTAAAATATCCTAATTGAATTTAAGCACATTTAAGATATAAATTGGTGTCTATCAAAACACGTAATATATTTTCGTACGCATATATCTGAGAGGAAAAGTCAAAGTATGTTTACTTGATAAGTCGTCATTTATTGACACAAAAAATCATCCACGGGTACTAAGACGACATATTACATATTGGTGTATAATATATCAGTCGCGATCAGATATCTTCCGAGTAGATGCCTTACAAGAAATTATTCACTCTTTGATGAACCTCTGCGTTGGAAAAACTCAATGCAAATGTAGGAATGAAAAACACGAGAAAGAGGATATCCAACTGGAAATTATAGATATACTAAAATCGCTCAACAAAAATAGCAACTATAAACCTTGCAAACAACTTTGATGTAATCTCTCATATCTGGAAGGTTTGCGGTGGACAAAGTAGCTTTTTCAAGCATATTTAATGCGATGATTAGAGAAGCGAAGTACATTGTAATGGATCAATGGAAGGGACTTGTGGCGAAAATATTTTCCAAATCAATGTCACCATAATAATGCTGATGCTGCAAAAACTATATCAGACGCCGCAGCGAAAATATTGGCTAGGGTCAGTACAATAGAACACTTAGGCAGGATATATTTATATTATTATAACTATGCTACATTAGTACTGATCGTCCCGTGGTAGCTTATAATACAGTATGTTAACACATAATGACAACATACATATAAAGTTATGAGTCGATAATTTCTATTGTATAATTCGATTAATTTTACTTTGATAATACTCTCCAAACGAATTAATATAGTTCTTTCGAAACGTAAATAAATTCGTACAAAAAAAGTTAGTAAAAAAAATGCGAGATCAATATTCTAAAAATATATATATATATAAGATTATTAAAATGGAAGAAATAAAAACAAAATTAAAAGTATGGGGTTTATTGACCGAAATTTTTTCCTAAAACATTGAAATGGAATCTAATTCCACCAAAGAATACAAAGGTTAAAAAACACATTTGAAGAATACAAAACACAGAAAAAATAGTAATACATCCGATCGTATGAATAATAAATTAAATTCAAGAAAAAGTAAACAAGTTTTATTTCCAGAAAATACTTTCCATTTGCATGTGCGCAAATTCCATCCGTCATTTCGTGGAAATGTCTATTAAACGAGTTGGGAAACTTCATAATTCAACGTTCCAAGATCATCGTGATTCACTCTTCTAATGAAGGCCAAGATTTACATAAAATGCTTGCGCAAATTTGATCATTATTTCTTGTTGATCAAACTTTCGGACGATCATGTCCATCATAATGAATTTTATAAAATATATTCGTGTATATTTGTTTTAAATATGCGGAATTATACTTATAATTTACCTCAATGAATGATCATCAGCACGAACATACAATGCTTGATGGTTAAGAATACAAATAACTAATGAAATAAATATTAATCTAAATAGGGAAAGCTTATTTCTTCAAGAAAAGTAAAAAATCTGTTATTTTTATCATTTAATTGCAATTTATATGGAAAATTGACGTAGGAATATAATGTGCTCAAAGATAGTTTTAGTTAGATTGAAGGTCAGAAAAAGTAATGTAGTGTACAGAATTTCAATATCTATTTTCAAGTGTTGGTCTGATTTAAATTAAATTGATGAATAATTCTGATATATGAAATAATAAAGTCGATAACAGAAATATTAAATATCAGAAATAAGTTTCAATATTACTTACATGAGAAGAGTAATTAAGACAAAAGATAATTATGTTTGCTTACTATTTTTAACATTTTAACACTGCATAAATAGATGCAAGCAGATAGAATTTATTTAAATATGATGATACAAATTCCTCTGGTGATTGCGTATCTTTCCGAAACACTGCGATTGAAGACAATTCTGCAATTTCCGAAAAACTTAGGAACATTTTTCGATTTCCCACCCTTCTTCGATATAATCGATTATCGATATTATACTAATATTCGATATAACTCGATAAGACTAACCAAATTTCCATAAAAATTACAAAAATGTATACAGTTAATCTAAATATATTTAAAGAGGATAGTTTAAATCTAGAAGGCATCAAGCACAATTTTCAATTTTGAGAAAATATACAAATCCGTTTAAAATCTAATTCCCCATACTTTAACAGAGACAATTGTGAAATTTGGAATTTTCTTGCATTTGGCTTCATTTAATGTGCTATTTTTTATGTCTTTTTTATTTCTCAAATAATCGGCATTCACTAAAATTCTTGAAAATTCATCTTAAATTAAATCTTAAGTATTTCTATGGAATAATAATTCCTTTATAATTAAAAATCCTATTACGAAAGATTTCTCATCTGACGATACATTGCGGTATTTTGCACATAAATTGACTAAATTACACGGTTCTATAGTAAAAAAACATACATATACTCTATACTTTGATACAATACCCTGAAATGACTCATTAAAAGAGGAACTGGTAGCACAAATACTGTGGAAATTCTCATTCAATGGTTTTCCATAAAGTTATTAAATTCTCATGTTCAGTTTATCCGATACAATAATTTCCATGCTTTGTTTCTGAAGCGAGTTGTATTGCGAAAATGTGTTTAATTCTATTAATCCGATTAAACTCTGTAAAAATAATATTCGTGAATAAACAGATAACCCTCAAATCATTATTCCTGAACTCAATTTTATACTCCCCATCTCATTATTAAGTCTTTATTATATGAATGAACGAGAGACTGTGCAACTAGAGAGTAATTTTTGTAGTAGTTCTTCATTTCCAATTCACAATCTTTAGTAAACAAATGAAAGAGGAAAGTAATTTCCTTGAAAACATGAATTCTTTCAGGAGCTTCATTTCATCTGAACATGGACAAAAATACGTAATGGAGAATATCTTCGAACATATTTACTCTGCACTTCAATTCCCAGCTACAACCTTTTAACGTAAAACCTAAAGATTTTACGTCCTCATAATCCTAAAAATAATCTCCTTAAGCAAAAAGCATTTCAAAGTCATCATTAGCATAATCGCGTTAGTGATTATATGAAATGGTCCGCTTTTAAAATTGAATATCAACTCATCAGTCCCTTGTCATCATATCCAGTCCTAGAGAAATAATCAATTTATAGTTTATTTTCATGGAAAGGTAGAAATTTATTCACAAAGATCACGAATTTGCAAGTTGAAAATAAATAAGGTTCTAAAGCTTTGAATAAGTGGAAATCCGATTCTATGTATCATTCGAAGACAAACCGGATTCAATGCACTCTCTGGCATAATTAAAAATCCCAAATTCACTGAATTCAAGTTAAATGCATTCCTTTTAAATTTGAATTTGCATTTGCGATCCTGCTCCTTTCCTGAAAAATCGCCATTTGCCCTCAAAATACTTTTTAACTAAAACAAAATCCTAAGGAGATATTGAAAGATCATTCTCATGAAAGGATTTCTCGCTTTTATTATTTTGGAAATCCAATTCCCTCTGAGAGCAAATATTTGGGTTAGCATTTATATAGAAATCGTCATAAACTTTGAGCGCAATGGTTTATCAATATGCCTCACAGATACCTTCTACCTGAAACGTGCAATTGAAAATTTTATGCAAATGCATACAGATTTATTTCATTTAACCGTATTTTCGCAGAATTATGATGAATGAATATGTGAATGATATTCAAAATAAATTTGGAATGAGTTGCTGTGGAAAGAACTGTATAATTAAAAATTTCTATAAAAGTTTGAAATTTTCTCAAAACTGGAAAAGGCTTTAGATAATCGACTGAAGAAAATATTCTTTGAACTGAAGGAACGTCATCAATTACATTAAATAAGCACGCATTAATATAATGTATTAATTAAACTACCTCAGGGTACAATTGATTCCATAAAACTACTAAACAAAGTAAAAAAATCGACTCCCTATAATTGTTTGATATGTTTCATTGCTGAAGCAATAGAATTGAAATAAAAGAGGAAAGTTATGACAGAGTGTCGAAGAATGTCGTTCCTCATTGTGAAATACAGTAAACAGAAAAGACTTAAAACGGATAAAGAGATTTTTGATTCATTCTGGAATAGAATCCATGTGAATTTTTAATCTTATAGATCCAAAGTTTTAGAATTTAAACCACATAGGGAATATATCAATAATTACCTATTGGCAATGATTCCACAAATATTTTTAAGTTAATCGATTTCGGAAAAGTATAGAGAAAGAGCACTCTATAGATTTCATCGTCAAGGGATTTCCCAGAAAGGTTACCTGGAGAATGATCAATTTGCAGATTACGTCAAAGAGTGGGGGAGAACGAGGGTCAAACCTCTCTTCACAGCGTATATAAACGGAGATGCGTGTTCGATTCAAGCACAACTGGAAGCAGCTTCAAATCGACTCTACTCAAAGGTATGTATACTCTAAGCTCTTATTGGATTATTATATGCCTCTGATATATTAGTTTTCGCAAAGCACAAGGCATGTATGCATACATTCATAAAATTCATACTCTTTTAATATCATTAAACGATATTCACCAACCATTAGAATAAATTTCAATGCGAGGTTATAATTTATATAACGCTTATAATTTTTAATTTATTTTTAGTATTATAATTTTATAAAAATATTACGTTAGATGTAAAATAAATTTCCTTTGCATAATATTTTCTTTCTAAAGGTATCTTTCCTAACTTAAACTTTCTTATGAAAAACTAATTACAATTTTGTGAACATACATCATAATTATGATAGCTATTTCATAATCATGGCAACTTGGTATAGAATACCATACGGTTTTCACTTTCAACGGAATTGCAGATTTCCATCTTCCGTAGAATGAAAAACGCAAATAGTGGTGAAATATTAAACCAAACTTTATCGGAAAAGAACATGTAGCAATTTTTATATAAGACTGATATTGAGCGCAGTACTTCAAAGAATAAATTAATTTCCTTATGAGCACATTTACCATAGTTATTATTTGCATTAGTTGCGTAATTACAGCATATCTACAATTTCCCTCTAACTAATGTATTACTGTTTTATAAGAAATCCGTTGCTATGGCTGATTTTCCGTTTATGTTAAAATTTTTCATATTTTGTCAAAACCATCTTAAGAGTACGCACAGATGAATGTATAAAAATTTCGCTATTATCGAGGAAATTTTTTACTTAACTTCCTAATTGGGTTTTGGATTTAAAATTTGTTTTGATTTCTCTGACGATTACGAGACTCTAAGATCATCCAGTAAATAGATTTTTTCCATTTTGACGAGATTCCAAAGAGAATTATATCTCTTATAACGGTGCATCTATTTAACCTTGAGGAAAATGCGTAGTGAATATAGAAACAATTCCGATCAAAAGAGTGATTTTGCTGCGAAACTGTAGAAAAAAGCTATATATTTAAAATAAAATATTGATTCTACATAAACTCTTCATTTTAAAAACTCTAAATGAGAAAGAGGTTTTCAAAACGTTATTTGAAAAAGTTTCCCTGATTTGTAGTTATTTTTACGTTCAAAGGATAGTTAAGGTGAAATTTCAAGAGAATAATTTGCAAATTATCTAAAACGCGTTTTATTTTCTCCAATGGCATAGTCGTGAAAATCTAAAACGTTTTCCTGTCTTTTCATTAAATATGCTTCGAAATAGAAATAAGGAAATATTTGTAGCTCAGAAGAGCTCTGTTTTTTTAAATTTCTCCTCACGAGAGTAAACTTCATATCTAGTATAAGTCTATTATCTATCTTCTATCATAAAATCTCATTCATATCATATCTCTTTTATCTATATTCAACTCCATTCAAGGAAAAATATTTTTGATATAAAAATATTACTTCTGATTTGTCAGAAAAGTCTTACTTAATGAGAGTCACAAAAGTATTCTTGTTCACAGGAACATGAAGGCCGCTTTGGTATTACTTTTGGCGGTAGCCTTGGCTTTGGTGCAATGTAAACCGGCAGAGGAAGGCAAATACACCTCCAAATACGACAACATAAACGTGGATGAAGTGTTGGCCAGCGACCGCCTCTTGAGCAATTACTTTGAATGCGTGATGGACAGAAAACCTTGCACCGCCGAGGGAAGTGAGCTAAAAGGTAGTTGATGATGTTCAATTATAACCTTGATTCTCTTTGAAGATACTATTTGTTTAAAATCTAATCCAATCTGACTTTTTTCTGACTAACTTTTTAACGTTAGCGATTTAATATAATTTTATCATTCAAAGATTCTGCAAATCCTACACGCAGTTTAAAATTACTCATCATTATTTATAAAAGTTCGTTTCATCAGAATTAAGCATCGATCATAAGTGATTGATGCGATAAAGAATCTTAATTAGGTTTTGTTAAATAAGTAACAAGATTGATTTTTTTACTTTTCCTCGTTATTGTAAAATCATTCAGCGATCGCCTCTTATGTGGATGAGGAAACGGTGTTCCGAATGAAACACTGATCGGAAGGTCTAAAAGAGTACCAAAGAGACCCAATTCAATTCTAGCGTATTAATGATACAAGATTTTTGCTGAATGATTCCCAAAAAGCAAAGAATTTAGAGTTGACATGACACATTGGATGGAGAGGGAATTTGTTGCACTTTCACGGTTGATTTGAAATGTCGTATAATGTGTTTCACAGATGCGGAATCATAATTATTAATTTCTATTGGTCCACAGCGCGTATTCCAGATGCCTTGAAGAATGAATGCGCCAAATGCACTGATAAGCAGAAGAGCGGAGTAGAGAAAGTGATCCGGTTCCTAATTAAGAACAAGCCGCAAATGTGGGAAGAGTTGAAGGCAAAGTACGACCCAAGTGGAGAATATTTACAGAAGTACGCTGACCGATTGAAGGAGGTCAGCTAAAGTTCTTCCAAACTGAGGCATTTCAACGATGTCTGCCTTCATTGTTGTTGATTATTGAATAAACTTGTTAAATCTACTTAATGTCTTAGATCATTGCCCTTTCCTTCTCAAAATTAAACGAAAAACAAATTCATGATTCCTACGACAGATTTTCACTAATTGCTACGAATTTAGTAAGTGAATGCTCGAGGCTGTAATGTCGGTCTTAGTTGGTTATATAATGCGCAAAAAGGAAATATTTTAGAGAAAGACGTTTCCGAGGGCTTAAATCATTGTTTAATCAATTTCGAAAATTACATAAAAAACGTTAAATGTTTACCAATATTGAGGAAAATAGAATTAACTTTGAACGATGACTTCGACATGAATTCCCTACCGCCTTCCGGCGTGTGGCAGGGGGTATAAACACCTATTAATATTGTTTTGAATGCTTGACGATTTGAGAGAGAAAACTTAAAGTTTGTAAATTAAAAAACGAACCATTTCTATGTTACAAATACTGAGCGCACCATTACCGTTAACTTTATTTGCTAATTTTTGGGCAATCATCGACGACCTCAATGTGAATATTGATTGAAAAGTAAATTGAGGGTAAAACGGTGACTTACAGAAAAATAGATGGAAGATAAACTTATAATATGAAAATGACTTAGAGAAAATAATTACAAGTTGTTCAATCATTGGCAGCTGGTGGAAGAAATATGTTCGAATTTCTTAGTAAGAAGATATTGGTCATTCGTATAGACTCCAGGGGTGTACTTAATAACTTTGAAATCGGTAAAATACCTATAGGTGTAATCACATATAAGTCAAGATGCGGTGTTCACATCAGCAAAATATCTGGACAAGCACTTGGTTTTGAAAAAGAAAATAGTTTTTGTGTCTTTTATATATTTACGTCTTTATTTATTTAGGCAAGATTGAGACTAACGAGTCTCATCATCCATCTGACAAAGAGAATTAAATAAGATTTATTATAGTAAGAATTGTAAGAAAAATGTAAGTGGATATAAAAACCTAAAAAAAACTTGGGAAAAAATCCTCAGTAGGAAAACACCAACAATGAAGTGGTGTGTGAAAATCCTGCTCAAACCTACTGATATAACTAACTAAAAGTAATAAAGAAATAGAACAGATGATAAAATAGAAATACGATATATCAAAAATAATAAAATAATTGCTATAAAAAAATCCCATTACAAAAACCCAAAACAACATTTAGCAATTATACACACTCAGCGATACAAGAGGTGGGTAAGAAAAGATACAAATACTAAAAACAACAGAATACTGAAATTTCAATTTTACTAGAGCAATCAATAGAACACATTAAAGTTGAGATCTAACGCCTTAACAGGTAATTAAAATCATTGAATGGTTTATTTAAGAAGAATGTTAGAAAGAAAGGTAAAGTAACTATTATATATAGCTGCTTCGGGTGGATATAAGAGGACACGAATGTCAGGTCTAAATTACTGGAGGAACGGGTTCGCTGATTCTTTTGCTTAGTGGCCATTTGAATCTTACGTAGGAAAAAATCGGAAACTGACGCTACCCAGTATGGGTTCGATTATAGGAGCCCCCAAAGTTGGATTTTCCCCCATAAGAATGAATAGGGTCGTTTTCTGACAATTACAAAAAAAACCTTACAGAAGACAAAAAGGCCTCAAAATTGACATGTCCATAAAAATCCATCATATCTATGTATTTCTGTTATTTACTTTATGCCGTTGGTCATTGGTTCGATGCTAGACTTGATTGATATTTCCCCTTTAAAAAAAAACATAGGAGGCTTATTTGAATTATTTTTTCGTTATTTTTCTTGCAGATGTACAGCTGTTTATTTGCCAGATTATTGCAATTATAATAAACTTGGTTTAGAAAAAAGATCGAGGTCATGAGTTCGATTCTAGGGGGCATTATAATATTTTCTATAAGGAATCCATGGGAAATTCACAACACTTTATGAGGCACTTCTACTCTAAATTTTATCTTGAAACTTGGAAAACGTTTAAAAAAAACATGAAAATGAACGGAATGATAGGTAGCTCTGGTTCAGATTGTCCTAAGTTCGATCCCCGGTGCGTGTAAAATTCTGCTTTCAGAAATGCATGGAAAATCGAACTTTCTTTATGAAATTACGGGGAATACGGTTGATGGAGCATTGAAATCTTTCATAAATATTTACAATTAGAATATTATGGATCAAAGAGCTGCGAGAAATATTTCAGGAGAGAAAATGTTTGGAAAGTGAAAGAGCTGAAGAAATAAGTGACGATGCTGCGGAATGTTAATTGGGTACATGATTATAGACAAGGGATTTCGATTTTATGTGGAAGAGCATTTTAGCAGAAGATTTGTGAATGTGATTGGGAATAAGCTAATCACATTTTCCTCGATTGCGGCAATTATGGACGGACTCGAATCAGTAGAGAACCGGAAATTGCAAAACATTTTAGAATATGGAGTTGTTGGCGAGGTTCGATCTAATTTCCCAAATACACCGGAAATATGTTCGTATTTTTGCAAAGTAAATATAAAGCGAAGAGACGCAATACATTTTCATCAAAGCATGATCAATGAATTTACTAGCTGTAGTTTGTTTGAGGGCGTTAAGAAACTTCCTAAGCATCTCAAGGAATGAATAGTGGTATAATTTTTTTTGGATTGCGTCACGACATTTTCCGTTAAAGCAAAGACCGAGATTATTCACAGAATTACAGAAAGTGACCTAAATATTGTTCAAACTGAGTTTTTCGAAGCTAACATGATTAAGTTGTTTTAATAACTTGGAATGCCCTATGATAACAGATTGCGATTTTGAATTAACTTCAAGAAATTGTCCCTATTCCAGCTATTAAAACGTTGATCCACTCGACTTTAGTAAAGCCTTCGACTCTGCGGATGCAATGCAAAAATACATTCCCTGATTCATCGACGGCCTCTTCTTTACAATATCGTAAACAAAAAGTTATTTCCTCTTCTGCTAAGATAGATTGAGGAGAGATCCTTTGTAATTTTCCCTATAATACATGGTCTATTCAAAAAGTATGGCGAATTTTGAATTTTTGCGGGCTACGTATGTTTGATTTTTTGTAGCATTACGTCGTTACTTATGTCCCTTACTTATGCTGAGAAGGTTGGCCATTTTGAATGTTTAGTTAATTTTTGGCAGCTGTTTTGCTCGGATGTGTTTTGGCTCGTCTTCGATTTTTGCCTATTCCAAAAAATAGATCAAAGAATTTATAAATGACTGCCCACAAGTTCTTAATTATCAACCGTTTCCCTGAATGCATATAGTACGTGAACCTTGACCATGACTCGAACAGATTAATGTACTTCCGTCGATTGACGGATATCATCAGTTACCTTAACTATGGCTGCGTTGGTGTTATGTAGCTTCCGGAAACCTGATTGCTAGTTGAGAATCGAATAAATGTTTAGATAATCTGTGATTTGATGATATGCTTTTTTTCGAGGACTTTGGATAAAACAGAAAGGAAACTGATTGGTCGGAGATTCTCAGCATTTGACCTTTACAAAATAGCCAACGCGAATTTCCATTGAGTTGGAAACTTGGGAACGATAGGTGTTTGTTATCATAGGTAACGGTCGAGTACACGAAAGATGGTACTGTGCGCTATTTAGGCACTTTAGGCCTAATATATACTAGGCACTTTCTATTTCATACACGGGACCGGAAAGGGATGCATTCGAGAAATAGAAAACATTCAAAAAGCCGCGAAAAAAAAGACCTCTTACAGAAGAACAAAAATCAAATGAGAAGGATTTGAGAGTTTCTCGATGCCAAATTATTTACAGATAAAAACTGATAGTAATAGACTGAAGCGATAGAATGGGATTTTCCATTCCATTTTTTTAGAATAAGTGGCATTACACTGTCACATTAGGTTGTTGAGGCCCTCGATTTCCACGAAATTTCTATATCAGAGAAGAATCTCATTATTTCATTGGCCTCAAGTAATTCATATAAATAAGGAAGAGAAGATTTCAGGTACATTCAAAATTATCATCTTCTTTGTGTTATTTCCTCTCTTTGAAGAAATAAATGACATGATAAACTTAATGAAATCTAAATTCAGTTAATTCTGTGCTCGTATCCTCGACTCATTTAAATCATTTCTATTTTCTAAACATGAAAAAATCACGAAATAAAATTAATCAACTACCAACAAGGGAGGTGAAAATTCTCATTGATTTACTCTACAGTGCCACTAAGGAGCATTTCAATCATTTTTGATTGAAGTATTATTAGACTGAAGCAATAGAGAAACGATAGAATAGGTCCAGGATTTTCTCTGAGTTTGAGAGCAACAAGTAGATGTGGAAGGTGTTACTTCTATCGAAATCTATGTTACCTCGAGATGGAGTTATTTGCCTTTCTCTTCACTGTCTTCAGCACTGAGTGGATGGTTTTTTCATCCAAATTTAGCAGAACATTGAGGTAGACTACAAAACTTAATTTAATCCATAAGAATCACAATGACCTGTGGGAAGGGCTTCTCCCATAAGACAATACTGCCGTATTAGACAATACTACAAGTGTTGCAGAAACTTGAAACAGGCTATAGCATGATTTCAATCGAATACACAAATTCAAATATGACTGAGAAAAAATATCATTTCTGCGGTAATTACATTTTTTGTCATATTGACCTCTAAACAGATGCCGACATTAATTTTAAATCTCTTTATTCATAACTTCTTTAATGAAGGGTATTAGAAAAACGGTAATTTAGCTTGAGATATTTACCGCATATAATCGATAATTAGACGTGAATATGAGATGAGAAATTTGAAGAAAATATCAAGGTTCAAATATGAGACATCAGTTTAGCTTTTCACCCGTGAGATCGATTATATTTGATTAACAAAAATGATTACAATGATAGAGCAGCCTATCCATACAAGCTTTGGTGACTAAAGACTGATAAAACCGTTCATTCACAGAAATGTAAAGTGCAATTCCGCACCGAATGATCAATCCACAGCTCAACGCTGCTGCCCCCTTGCGAATGCAATTGACATTACCTGCACGTCGCGTGATTGTTGAAGGGCCGTTATCAAAAATTATAGTTATATTGGATGAAAAGTAAATTTCAGTGGGGACAAAAATACTTCTCAAAGCCAATTTTGCTTACTTTTGTTGTTATATCGCTAAAACATACCATATTTTAGCAAAGAAACCAAAAATATTAGGCTGAATTTGGTACCTGATGTCCTTCTTTTGGTACATTATGAATACAAGGCGTAGGAAAAACATAGTGAAATTTTGAAGGTGAAAAAATGCGTCTCATAAATATGTGCGATACATTCGTGTTCATTCGCTGTGAATGATGTGCATTTATCACAAACAACATTTCTCACGAACGTTCCTTGGAAACTTTCCTATCGTAGGAATAGGGAAATAATTAACGAGATACCATCAGAGAAATCAGCCCATCCTTTTGATATTTATCAAATATTCACAGGAAATATTGTGCAATGATTTCTCTTGATATCCGAGTCAAGGTTTCAACCCAAATGCATTTCTTATCTGTTCATCAAATGAATCGTTTCTTGGGAATCCTATTTTGAAAGGTTTCGTCAATTCACTCATCGAAGTGGTACTTCTTATAATTTTAAAAAAATTGTGCAACATTTTAGTAGATTAAAGTCGTGAGGAAAATCTTAACACAAATAGGAAATGGCGAATGCTTCTTTTCTTCAAGACTATTATGTTTTAGTTTTTCAAAATCTTACATAAATGATCAACTCTCCAAACGTTTATAAGGATTAATATTTTAATAACATAATTTTATAACTATTCTGCTATTCTGAAGCTCCATGTCCGTTACTTGCAGTATTTCATCATAATATACAGCTCATAAAAGAGTTTTAATTTTTTGAAGACTTTTACTAAACTAGCATAATCTACAGCAATTGGAAAACACAAATCATTTTGCTTCAAAAAGGCTCCGTATTGATTTATATTAAAATATTAACTACAGAAAGAAAATCTTACCTTGAATAAGCGCAAGTACCATTTAAACTACAGTAGTTACAGGCTCTAATTTAAAATATCAAGATATTTTGTCAAATTACTCTTATTTTTATTTGGAATTCGACTTTCTTTATGACACACATATCATTAAGTTCACAGAATTGATGTAAATTCCTCATGGGAAATAAAAGAAATGGATACTTTTTTAGGATGATGACGATTACTCGTCGAAACCGGTCGGGATATTGAATGTGCGTCACGCTGTTTTCTTCACTAATATATATTCATTTCACAAAATTTTACCATATTTTTCAAAAGAGACTATTATTATATCGGAGAACTTTGATGGTGTTAAAAATATATGGAAAGGTGAATTTTTTAATTGGCCCTCAAATGTTGCAGAAAATCCATTAGTTATATTTTTCATTACTTAGGAGAAAAAACTACATTCCAAGGTCAAAGAAATACTGGTTCATGAGTGCGAAAAAGCTCAGAGAATAGCAGGTTCTACTTCATTTTGAAATTGATAAAAAAGAGAATTCTTGTGTGCAATCACAAGATATTATCATTCTATGCTCTTTATTTCGCACATAAACATCACAACTGCAGGATTTCAATGAATTATTCACAAACTACCGATCTCTCATACCACAGAAGTGGTAACTTCTACGAATCTATGGAAACATACGAACGAGTAAAAGTTTGCAGCAATCGAACTCATGACCATTTAACAATCTAATAAAAGTGATAATTTAAATCTACAGATATGGCTTATCATTAAATGTTTAAAATTTGAATCTTATACACAAAAGACACTTGAAAATTTCGAATATCCGCCCCATGTAATCTTGTTGGGAAATCGTGATTTCGGGTCTCTTTTTTTAACCCAACCCCTGATATTTAGGATATTTTCTGAACTTTCATCGTGTTGTAAAACTTCTACATACTTCTAATATTCATTTACCTTTCTATTAGACTCTGAAAAACATTTTTAAGGTGTGAGGAAGTTTCACCATCATGGCATCGAACTCTTGGTCATTTCCGGAAAACTACTAGTAAGTTTACATAGTAATAGAGCTGCTTTATAAATATGTAAAAAAGTATTTTTTAATGTAGGACTTTTCCCCATTAATATGGGGGAAATTTCGATTTTGGGGCCTCCAAGAATCGAACCCATGATAGGTAGGGTCGGTTTCCCATTTTTATATATACATATACACGGACAGTAATGAAATAATATAGAAAATTCCGAATTCTTACATTGCTCACTCACCTAAAATAAAGGACATTTTCGCAGTGTATATTAAATTGAATTCGATTTCCCATGAATTTCTTATGGCAGCAATCTTCCAGGTGTCGCACTAAGGATATTCTTGATAAAATACTTTCATCATTAGGATAAGTATCGGCATTTTCGTATTTTTTAGATTTCACAGTAAAATACAGCAAAAAAGTGCCTCAAAATAAGTTCTGATTTCCCTAGGCATTTCTTATGGAATATCATAACTCTTTTTGAGGCACTTTCTTGATGTAATTTACTTTCAAATTTGGAGAATTCATGGAGACGATGATACTTATGCGAATGATGTATTTTGAGTAACATTTCCTTAGTTAGGAAGAATGCTGCCGCAAGAAATACATGGAGGATCGAGCTTAATTCATAATGAGTTGACGTAAAGTCTTATACTTTATGAAATCAATATGAGAAGGCGTGACTTCGTGGAATGCCATAGTAATAAAAACAACTTTGTAAATTTCCACAGAAAAATTGGTATATTCGCGACCGGTTTCGTAATATAAAATTACATCTTCAGGTAATATATGTAGTGAAGATATAATTTTATATTACGAAACCGGTCGCGAATATACCAATTTTTTCTGTGGAAATTTACAAAGTTGTTCTTTTACTTTATGTTGGGAATCGTGTGAATCTAATACAAATTCAAAATTTCATTAATCTCAGATAAGTTAGCCGATTTAGTGTTCTTTTTCTGTAAGCAAGAAAACCTTTATTCGTATATATGTACCATTCTTCTTTAGAATTTCTTGAATTATTTCCGTGTTTCTAAAGATGTTTAAATTTTCTATAAAATTAAACCATTGGATAGGTATAATTAAGACGCGCAAAGATAGAAAAATGTTAAATAAATCAGTAAAATTAAGTTCAAACTGTAAAAAAACCAAAAATATCGTGGATTAAACTTCTTTCGCGTTTGTGATGATTATCTGAGAAATTGAGGACAGAAAAGGTGAAGAATTTCAGATGTAACTTCAGGGGGAGTAGGGGAAGCTGCAAGGACGGCTACTTCGTATAAAAGGGGACATGGTGGATGGCTGGAGTAGAACATGATCATGAAGTGTGCAATCCTACTGGTATTGGTGAGTGTTGCTTCGGCAGCGCGGATAGCACGAGACACGAAGTATACGACTAAGTACGATAATATCAATGTGGATGAAATCCTAAGGAGTGACCGATTGGTGAAGAACTACTTTGACTGTTTAGTAGACAAAGGCCCCTGCACTGCAGAAGGTTCCGAACTTAAAAGTGAGTATTAGATACGATTGACTCGATATCATCAACAATTTATTCTTCTCTAATTTCTTTTAATATGCAAATAAATTCGATTTCGATGCATCTATAGCAAATTTAATAACTTTAATTAAAATTTTAAATGCTTTTAAAGATTTAAAATAAGAATTTTATCTTTCGTTTAGTCTTTTTAAAATAATAGTAAATTATATTTGGCATAACTTTTACTAGATTTAATAGCTGTCGATCATTTTTTCAGGGTCAAATATACTAGTCATTTCGCTCTAGCAAAATTATTCAGTAGAATACGGTCAAAATATAAATGTTTTTATAAATAATATCTTCTAATATAATATATTATAAATGATGCGAGAAGATGATAGAATGCTGAAAAACATATTTGGTTTCATAAGATACGACCGACCTAACAAAAAGTATATACACCTATAATTTAATATAATAGTTTAATAATAATAATAATATATAATAATTTAATATAGAACACAAAATGATAGTATTGATAGAATGAAATTCAAATTATCTTAATGCATTAAGTGGTGAAAATAAAATATAGGTTAGATGGTTGCAATGGTGCAATATCAACTCTTTATCTCTTCGGAAAGTGCATAGTTTATATGTTGCAAAACTTGGCAGTAGAA
Organism: Pantala flavescens; assembly: GCA_020796165.1. Classification (NCBI taxonomy): domain Eukaryota; kingdom Metazoa; phylum Arthropoda; class Insecta; order Odonata; family Libellulidae; genus Pantala; species Pantala flavescens. Next base: position 65,870,476 of record CM036879.1, on the reverse strand, counting down.
GGTTTCATAAAACTAGTTAAAAACAAACTGCAATATTTTTTAAAGGCAGATTTCGATAATTTCCGCAAATAATGAGATAAATTCGAAGAAAATCGACTAAATTTCACTGTTCTGCTTTCAATGCTGAATATTGAGAGTCGACATTCAAACATCATTCGGTTGAAATTATTTTTCGTAATCTTACGAAAAAATATTTGATTCAAGCACAAAGAAACTGTTCCTCTGTTAGATCAATGAATAGAAATAAAAAAGTTCTAAAATGTTCTAAAGATAAAAAAAATTAGATTGTATTGAAGTTTCATCTTCCATATATTGACACAATTACCTTAAGAAGATTTTTTTTAGAAATTGATTATGATACACGATATTTCATCATATTATAGATAATAATATCATTTTTTAACTGAATTTTGTCATTCTATAACTGGACGTACGGAGAACATCTTCTACGCAATACTCTTCTCCGATATCCCAACATTAAATTTCAAATGTAACACTAATCCCCTTTTCATATTTGGCCTTTTCAGAGAACATCCCAGATGCTCTCCAAAATGGTTGTTCAAAGTGCAGTGACAAGCAGAAGGAACAAGCTGAGAAAGTGATCAGACACCTGATCGACAAAAAGCCTGACCTTTGGTCTCAGTTGGAGTCTAAGTGGGACCCAAAAGGCGAATATAAGAAAAAGTACGAGGCTGAATATAAAAAGAAGGGAATCAACGTATGAAAAGTATTATTTATCATGAATGTTGAAAACCTTATTGCTCTACTGCAGAAGCTTGTTTTTCTTGAAAATAAATATTTATAATAATATAAAATACACTTTTATTTCATGAATTCAATCTTCTTTGCCAAATTATAATCAGTTTGTTTTATATTAAGCTGAGAAATTTGCCGAAATTGATCTTGGGTAGTAATTTGAAGTCCATGAACTCAGATTTTTCATGTTTAACGTTTAATCTTTTGATTAAATTTAAATGTTTAACCCAAAAATAAGTTTTGTCAGGCGGTCTGTTTTGACCATGTAAATCTTCTTCAGGTAACTACAAAACGAATTAAAGATGAATTGAAGGTAACACAATGTTTATCGGTTAAAGTTGAGAGAAAGAAATTTCTGGAGATACTACTTATGCTACTAAAGAAAGAGATCTGTTCCCTTATTCTCCCAATTCAAAACAGATTCTAGAATATCCCAATGAAAACATCTTACTAACTAAATAAAGATTCTATTGTATTTATATTCATAGCGTTGGTGCGGCGCAGAAAGAATCAGGAAATGCAAAATATAAATTTATCTTTACTCTAAAATAAGACATATTCTGACACCATCGTTTACTTAAGTTGTTGAGGAATAAAATACAATTTCTTGTGTTTGTGGTTCATTGTAAAACGATTCAGAGAAAAATTTAAGAGCAGTATTTACCTCAAAACTCATTTAGCGTCGATGTTTCATTGAAAGACACACATAAAGGGCTCAGTTGTATGCAGATTTAAGAGCATAACAGCGATTTTCGGTACTGTTTTTATTCGATTTTAACCTGTGCTTCCACTTTGTTCTGCTTGAGACGGTTGACAAATAGGATATAATCAGAGTAGATACCTAAATCAAATATAAACGAACATCCTGATGAAGAAAAACAGGGAAACATTAAAAGATGAAGTTATGCTATAAATCGAAACACGTTAAGAGCAACTTTAACGGTATTGCTTTGCATTTATTTCAGTGTTCTAGGAATAAACCTTACACCATGAGGTATCTCATTCGTAGCATCATAAATCAAATAATTCTATGATAGCCTTCGGAATTAATTTCACCCATGATGTCTTTTTCGAGAGTTTTTAAAAATTTAGACGAATAGAATGATATTTACGGAATATAAGTTAAATAAAACTAGGATCTGACAGTTATACGAAGGGAAGGAGAATAATTAAAGGAAGTTAATTGAATCAAAATTGAGGTAATCAATTCGCATTAAAAATGAACGCATGTTTATTTCGAATTGTTTATTACTTTGCGACTATGAATAACTTGGGAATCGAACTTTCGAAGCGAATTTAAGCTTTCATCCTTTTATTTCGATCTGAATCGATATCTGAATTGTGCATATCACAGATTTAATTCTTTCTTTCACATTTTTGTGTAAAAGAATTAAGCAATTATATTAATCAGACAATTTTTATATATTTGGAATGGGAATATTATTTAATAACTAGCTATGCCTGCGCCTAACAGGCGCATGTAATCTAATTAAAGACGACAAATTACATATATTTTTGGTGTTACTTTCAAATCCATACGTGGGTTATTTCTAATTTAATTTTGCAAAAGAAAGGAAGCATGCAAGTGATAAAATCTAAGTTTACATGTATTTCTTATGAGAACACCGTAAACACCGGACACACACCAAACGGATTTTATATATATATAGATATTACAAATTTGAAGAATAATTTCTCGCGTTCAACAAATTGAATAAGAGATGAGCGGCTAAGATGTCAGCAAATATGACAAGTAACCTAATTAATGCATAATTATAGATGCTAGTCTTGAATATAAAATAATTTCCTTAAACTGAGAAAAAACTTTAGATTTCCTTTTTTTCAGACTCTCGAAATAATTTAAACATTTTAATGTAAATCCTTGAGAATATCGAAAAGTGTACACAACTCTTTATATTTACTTTAGGTTTTCATATGTCACAAAACTTGATAAATTTAATAATTTTACATTTAGCAACGTATAATTGGATATCATTCGATTGAGGTTTTTCGCTTCCCAAATTTTCTCAGTTTTTTTTTGCTTTTTTAGAATCCCTCCGAAAATGAGTTAACCGGTACTCCGCATGATTTCTATATTTCATGCATTGTATCGAATGTGCATTTCCAAGATAATTTTCTCTTATCGGAGTAAATTATCCGAATGCATTAGCGGAAGCACAACATCAACACAACCGTGTGTATTTCTTTACTTCTAGTCTTGTTTATCTGGTAACCGTACATCAACATACTATCTACTAACATCTACGTATCACGAAGCGAAGAAAATGATGGCCGTTCTCAAAGACATTTTTCAAACCTGATTTTTCCTTCGCAACAAGGTTTTCCTTGTCCTCGTTCCAATGCTAATTCCCCGTCCTTCGTATCTTTCGATTCGCAACTGTTTACGCCGCCATTTCCACGGAAACGCAAAGCGCGAGAATTCGCCTCGAAATTCGAGGTTTCGCTGTGGAGGAGGACGCTTATTCACGGATCAGCTCATCTCATTGGAAGCAGAGAAAACGGTGAGTTTACAATTGCAAGTATATCCACGTTTTCCTTGGAAAGAAACTCGAAATCGTTTCTAAAACTCATGTATTCTGCTATGCACGACGATCGAGTGCACGAGGGAAATTTATTCCTTTTCCCGAGTTCAAAATATAGCTGCTGAATTGTTAGAATTCGGATAATATGAATTTGTGAAATAATGGAGATTCAGTTCCCATCTGTGATTCGTAAAAAATAACTTTCCATAAAGATTATGAATTAAATTTAATAATTTTTCAATGTAGCTGATATCTAAGTTAATTTCCTCTCAAACCCAATCGATTACCTTTAATTAGAAACGTAAAAGATTAATCAATCTTATAAACATGACAGAATATTTTAATAGAGGTTATTACTCCCCAAGGCTATATAGCGTGAGTTAACCGTTGAAAGAGGTGAACATGTACCTCGATTGTGTTCCTAAATTGGTTCGATCATTTCGTAAACAATATCCATTCTTCGGCTGCGGTAAATCGTTCCAATGCGGAGGTCAAACTCCGAGTAAATCTGTTTATTTTCTCAAACGATCAGAATGCGGGTGATCGCGACTCAAGGCCTATGGAAATAGCCACATTGTTCACTCGCTGCTTTCGTATGAAGGAAATCTTCAACATCTACATTCATTTCTTAAAGCATTTATCGTTTGACGGACTGACTACCTTTCAATTAGATATCAATAATTCGGTTATTCTTTGTTTTGGAGGCTGAAAGGGAGATTCCGTGCTCAGAATCAGATTAATGAAACTACAAGTTAATTTTCATTTAATGAAATTCAGATATAATTAGTAAACATAAAATCGAAATTAAGCAAATTTAAAAGATTTAACAGCTTAACTAGCTACTTTTAAAGAAGTTATTAGCACTATAAATGAAAACATATTAAAAATCAAAGAAGGAAACGTGGACATTAAAACTCCCGTTCAAAAAATGCACACTCCTTAAGATAGTTAGAATTTGAATGAACCTAAAACTTTAATCGCTGTGAATTTATGAACAGATTTGCTATTTTATGTGCAGAATAATACAAATACGGAGATCTCTGAATAGATTCTTCGAGAAATAATAATAAACGCGCAATTGTCTTGAATCGCAAATAACTTTATCTTTAAGTAGTCTTATAATGCCAAATAAATATATTACATTAGTAATGTACTTAATTACATAACGATTCATGAAAATAGACCGTAAACTGTCTTTTCCTGATCATTCTCTAATTACGATTTTATTTATTTTCTTTACTATGTAAAAACAGTTTTAAAAACACGGACTAAGCTCTTTACAGTGTTCATACACTTTTCAATTTCTCTTGAAGTCATTTAGTAATAATTAAACAGACGCCCAACACAGTTCTCCAAATCTTCTATCCTTTATCTATTAAGCAATCAGAGATTATAATATAACCCTTGGATTGATATGAATGACATAACAACCATTCAAAAACGAGTGGTGAAAGTGATGCTTGTTTACGACAAAATTGTAACATTAAAGTAGCAAATGATAAAAATGGATTACCGTATTTGACAGCATATAAGACACACCCTACACACACACCCTTAAATTAGGTCTCAAAGAATTTGCCCTCATCTTATATGTGAAGGAATTCGTATCGGTGCTTAAAACTATTTGTTTAAAAAAATACCCTCGGAAATATTACTAAAGGAAACAAGAGATTAAGCCATTCGGTATAAACTAGGAGTGTTAGATAACGCTAAAGTGCATGGAAAGAGAGCAGTCATTATGTTATTGTAGTACCGCGCAGTAGAACGGACTATTAAAACTCTTTTCCTTATGTCCTACTTAATGAGGGTGCGTCTTATATGCCGTCAAATACGGTAGTTTTAAAAAATAATTAATAAGTGCTCATAAAATTATCTAATTAAAGTTATTAATTCAAATAAAACTCATAATTCTTTAAGTCATTTATATGACATTCAGTTAATTTTGAAAATATTCTAAGTCAATTCAAGCTTTAAAAACAACATTTTCATATGAAATTCGCTCAAAATTTCATATTCATAATAAATTTCATTAATCAAGATTAATAAATTTATAAATTGATATATCGTATTGTGTAAAAATATTTTCAATTCAATAAATTGCAAGTCATTAAAGATTTCGACACAGGAAATATATAACTTAGACCACTTTCATATTCATGGGGACATACATACGCTGTTGAGGGATAGACTGAAGGTAGATGGCCAGATTTCCTTGATAAACCTCATCATCATACAAAGTGATGTCTCCTTACACAAGGTGAAGTTAGACTCAGGATGAATCATAAATGATATGTCCTCATTTAGTAGTAGTAATATATATTAAATTATTTAAGTCGTTTATTTAAGTTGCGAACAATTTAATTAAACCATGTTAATTATTCGAGGCTACTGTTTAATATTTTATTACTCATCGAGGATATGGCATTTAACATATCTTTCCATTTACGGAACTGATGTCAGAGTTTTATAAATTCAAATTCGAGATATTTAATTTTCTTCGAGTGCGTAAAACGAATTTTAATTTCAAGTGGACGTTTAATTCTTAAAAATAAGCGCATAAACAGATCTCTATTAAAAGGTAACATCATATAGTAAAGTAATACATCATGTCGGAATATACCGATAATAAAAGTAATAACTTAAAATTCTAACTGATTTATCTAACAGTCGTCTGTATAAAGTCATTCAGAAAGTTTTACGAAGTGAATTTTGTTTTCGGAACTAGTTTAAAGTTGATAATTAGCAGCGCGAAATTTTACCGAATACAGTGGTACCTCGAGATACGAGTTTAATTCGTTCTGTAACCTTGCTCGTATGTCGAATCGCTCGTATTTCGAATCATTTTTCCCCGTTGAAAGTAATGTCAATGCCTTTAATCCGTTCCGGACCTATGAAAAATTCCCAAAACATTGTAAATTATGAATAAAGATATTTTTTTAATTAACAAATAAACATGTATAATTAACAAATACGGAAAAAAATTATGAAGCAAAGAAAAGAGTTATTTAGAATAATAGTCTTCCTTTGGTGACGGACAAGTTCGGCTAACGAAGGTGAACGGCGAGGAGGGAAGGAAAGACTCTATACACGTACGTAAACGGCGCTTTTTTCAAAACTAAAAACTATTTTTGTAACTTTAAACTAAAACAACACTTTATTTATTATATATATTATCTAATAAAAAAACAATGCTCTTAACTTTAAACACAAACTAACCTTAACGTAAATTTAACTATCACTTGTTTCTGCCTTCTTGGCTGCACTTTCTGTACTGTAAAAAAAAGTTCAGAAATCACGCAAAAATGATTACAGTGCATAAGATACACTTCGATTCAAGGGGGTAACACGTGCGAGTGAGTGAGATATTTTCTCGGTTAATAGTCGACCCTGCGCACCAACTAGCAGGACGCTCCGGAAACGAGAATTTGTTCTCGTATCTCGAACGAAAATATGGCCCGAGCTCGTATCTCAAAAAACTCGTATGTCGGGCAGCTCGTAACTCGAGGTACCAATGTATATCATCAAATTAATATCGAGGCCAAAAAAGATATTAAAATCGGATAGTGATCATATGATGGACATGAAACAAATGTTAAAGAAAATAGGTAAAAGGTATCTCCAACGAAACGTAAATAAAAGTTAAAGAAAGATGAATAAAATAATAGGTAAATAAGGTGTAAATCTTAATTTCAAATCGTTCTTTTGTTTTCTGAATAATATTGTATAATTATTACAAGCTGTCGAAAAGAGAGAAAGAAATTTCTCCGTGTTGCAAGTTATAGCTGAAGAGATTATTCCAATTATTCTGAGAAATCGCTGAAAGGCACAATGTGAATGCTTCTGTTTCTTCTTTGGGAGGATTGAGCGAGTTTAGTTGTTGAGTAGTTAGACTGTTAAGATCGAGAAGAAAGTGAATCTGAAAAGCATCTTTGTACAAAGTGATTTCTACAATGTTTCACCTTATCGTAGTCATTGACTTATCAAACCACAAAAATGTAACAAATAATAGATATGATAATGAAAACCTAAAAATAAAATTTCTAATGAAGTTTTCCCATCTACGTTGATAAAAGAATTGTCGAGAAAATTCAGGTTATCTAAAAATTAAAGATTCTTCCGGAAACAATTAATGGGCTATTCATGGGTTACAAGAGATTAACCAATACACGGAGTGAAAACGCAAAATATTAGATACCAACGCGTTGTCTTGGATTGTGTTTTTCTGACGAAGTGAAAGTTACATCAGGGGTTATCCAGAGCAGTGTCATTGGGCCAGTATTGTTCCTTATTCATAATAACGATATCGTAGACAATGTAAAGAGTAACATCAGGCTCTTTGCGGAGGAAACCCTCATATATAGAAAAATACTAAACGCGGAAGATCCATTGATACATCAGCGGGGCCTGGATGTTATCTCCAAATGGTGTGAAGACAGGCAGCTCTGGATGAACGTAGAGAAATGCGTAGCAATGACCATGAAGCGTTCCCCTACTAATTCGTTAAATCAATCTCCCTATCACATTAGCGCCGCGAAATTAGAATTCGTGAACCAGTACAAATACCTTGGTGTCGTTTTCAGTAGTAATATATCATTCAAATCACGCATAAGAGGCGTAGTGGGGTTAGCTGACCGGATGACTAGGCTATGTAATCCCATCCTTAGAAGTAGTCGGTCGAAAGTCAAAGAGGTGGCTTACTTTTCATTAGTTCCTCCTTTATTAGAGTACTGCTGCGCGGTGTGGAATCCGCATGAGAAGGATTTAACCTTAGAACTAGAGCGCGTACAGCGTAGAGCGGCTCGTTTCGTTAAGGGAGACTACGGGTTCGACAGTAGTGTATAATTAAAACCCTCGGCTGGACATCTCTCGAGGATAAAAGAACCGACTTTAAACTCAAACTGTTTCAAAAATTCCGTGGCGGTGACTTACATAACGAGGCACGCAACATCGTGATTTCTGTACTTAGCGATCGTGATTTTTGAAACCAGACGTCACAAGAATTCCGTGAGATTATCGCGCGAACGGATGGTTATCAATGGCCTTTTTCCCAGATAGTATTAGACAGATAAATAGTTAGATGAATTTGTGTATTGACATCCCCTGCCATACGCCATAGGGCGGTTAGCGGGATACTTATGTAAATACAAACGTCTTATTAAAAATTTTATTTCTATGTTTCTTAAATTTGCGATGAGTGATACTAATCTCTTGTAAAAATCGTGCGTTTTTATCATTTTGTTGAATATAAATGTTTATCATTCGGCGGATTCGAAATTCTTTTGGAACAGCATTCGAATCTGGTCCCCGCTCTTGTTACTTCGAAAACCTTAGGCTTATAGTATGGGTGGCGCGCTTTTCAAGGTAACATCAGAAGTTCCTCAAGGAAAGGTAATCAAGCCAGTTTTGTTTTTCATAAACATTAACGATAAAACAGTTTAAAGTTACGAGTATTCGCGGTTTCTTTCTTATATACAAGAATATTCAGGATGAGGAAGATAAATCCGTATTACAGGGCGACATCAAATAATGGTGAAGATCGAATTGAGCATAGATATATACAAAGAGTATTACCCGATCCTAACCTGGAGCCATACCCATTACTCGTTAGTGGTACAACATTTGAATCCTCTGTGCAAATACTTCAGTGTAATAATCTAAAGTAATCTATGATTGCCGTATTAGGACATAAGCTTGGAGAGCGCCAAATAATGGTTAAGAAGCCGCTTCCCAGAACGATCTCTACCGCAAGGACCCACTCATGGTATTGTGACCAAAACACCAACGGTGAAAGTGACTCAACGGCCATGGGGTGAAAGGGTTTATTATCGACTAATAGTGGGATACAGGGAAAGTAAAGCCGTCAACAGTGTTGACGAAATTTCGATAAAATTCTGCGACACTTAGGAACCCGAAATCTCTACCATCATCCAAACGCAGCAGAAGCTTTCAGACGTTATATTTGAATTTTCCAACGCTCATAGGTCCTACCCCTCGGAACATTACGAAATTCTTGTTGACTAAACATTTGACTTCTATACAGATTCTAAATCTTTTGAAACCATAGTAATGGAAAATATTTTAAAATGCAAATGAAACAATTATGTTTAATTATATAGTGAATAAAATATGTTAGATTCTTACCCGCGTCTTCAGAGGAGACGGACGTGCCTTTCACTCGCTGCTGTGTCATACTGACTGCTAGTTCGCTGATCATTTTCCACGTTCTCCTCAGCATCTCCTGTTTTCGTGTATTTGTGTGTTTTTCGTGAATCTTGCTGTTCGTCAGTGCTCCGTTTATTGTGTTGATTGATTGGTGCCTTCTTTTGTGTTTTTATTTATTTTAACTATTTAGACAATCGTGATTGCCAATCTAATGGTGTTCTCTGTGCTGCAGTGTTTCTTGCTATTACCCTTTCTACGCTCAATCCCAACCATGCATACTCATTCTACATCAAGTACTTCACATAAAGTGTTAAACGCTAACTACCAAAACGTTAGAAGCCTGAAAAACAAAATTTCCGCAGTGTCTATCAATTCGGCTGAGTCCTTCGATATCATTGCCTTCACAGAGACTTGGCTTAATTCAAGCGTTAGTGATTCGGAGCTTGCTTTTGAGACCTCCCATAGCATTTTTTGCCGCAATCGCAACAGTCGTGGGGGCGGAGTTCTACTTGGATTTAACCAGAGATTCTCAACCAAGCGTCGTCCAGACCTGGAAACCGATTGTGAAATCTTGTAGATTGAAATGACCACCAGCTCCAGACCAGACCAGATCTCCAAGAAAAGGGACCAATAGATTTCGCCCGAGACTGCCCTTGCCCTCCGAAACAAAGAAGCCGCGTGGAAACTAATGAAAGCGTTTCCAAACTCTTTCACGCGAAATACCTTCAGTGTGCTCCGTCGGCTAACAAGGAGATTGTTGAAAATGGATTATTCCCTATTTGTAGATAAAATCACCTCTGATATAAGAGGGAATTGCAAGCGTTTTTGGACTCTAGTCAACCTGAAAAGAAAATCTTCACGAATCCCTCAACAGTTAGTCCTCGGTAACCATTCCTACCAAAATTAAATGAGAGTCTTCGCCTTCAGCGAATACTTCTCCTCCAACTTTTCCGCTACTTCCAACTCTGTGTTACTTTCTTCTCTTCACCCTGTGAGCTCCAACGCCCTATCCCTTATATCAACTACATACAGCGAGGTCTTAAATCTATTAATTAATATTCCTATTAACAAAGCAACTGGGCCAGATAACATTGCTTCCCTCTTCCTCCGTAACACTGCCCAGTCTCTATGCCGCCCAATCACCAATATCTTCAATAAGTTCTTTTCCACCGGAGTGTTTCCATCCTTATGGAAATCTGCTAATGTAACTCCGGTCCATAAAAACGGCCGTAAAGACCAGGTGAAAAACTATCGGCCCATCTCCATACTCCCTATACTGTCCATTGTTTTCGAGCGCATCATTCATAACCGTCTTCTTCCTTTCTCTCTTCCTTACATCTCTCCGCATCAGCATGGTTTTCTTCCCGGTGGTTCCTGTCTCACTAATCTGACCGTCTTACAGCATCACATCATATCCACTTTCGAAAATTCTTCTCAGCTTGATGTTTGTTATCTAGATTTTAGCAAAGCCTTTGATACCGTCAACCATCTCCTTCTCAAACATAAACTAGAGCATCGTTTCAATATTCACGGACCTTTCCTTTCTCTTCTCATGAATTTTCTTAATCAGCGCAGCCAACGAGTTGTCCTCGATGGATATGTCTCCCCATCCTCCCCCGTTCCCTCCGGAGCTCCCCAGGGTAGCGTTCTTGGCCCCCTACTGTTTGCCCTATATGTTGACGACCTGGCGGAAACAATCGAAGCCACTGGAAGTAGTGTCCTTCTATACGCTGACGACTGTAAGGTTTTCAGACGGGTGGACAGCGCAATAGACTCTTTGCAACTTTCTCTCAACGCTGTTGAGGATTGGTCCTCGAAGTGGGACTTAAAAATTAATCCTAATAAGTCGTCTTTCATGTCCTTCAGTCAAAAGAAATTATTATATCCCTCAAGATATCACGTTAATAACGCCGAGATAAGTAGAGTCCTAACCCACAAGGACCTAGGCGTGATCTTCGATCCCAAACTAACATTCCGTGACCATGTGAACTGGGTGACTTCTAGGTCCATGGCACTGACCGGCATGATATTCCACTTCACGGAAATTAGGGACACACTCGCTTTAAAATTAATTTTCACGGCCTGTATTCTTCCGATCTTGGAATACTGTTCGGTAATTGTCCAAACCGCTTCCCCTTCAACCCTTAAAAACCAAAACCGCCCCATAAACTTTTTCTCCTCCATTTTACGCCTACGTACGTTACGCCTATTTTCGCAATTCAAAACGCGACACCATCCTTAAGTCCCTCGGTATCTCTTCTCTTCCCTTTCGCCGTAACTCCTCGGACTTAAAATTTATTCACAACATATTCAACGGCATATGTAGATCCCCTGATTTGCTCTCTTTCTTCTCCCTTCCCGACCTACCCGTAATCATCACCTCCTTCATACACCTCACTTTCGTCTCACCGTTTCCCAAAGATCTCTATTTCATCGCATCCCTAAATTGCTTAACTCCTCCTCTTCAACAAATCCCTTCCTTGAACTTTTCTCTCCCATAAATTCCCTTCTCTCTTCATTAAATTAATGTCTTCCCCACCCTTTACTTCTTCCGCTTAATGGTCTTTTTTTGTAACCTGTTTTATCATTGTATGTATTTATTTTGTATTAGTTTATGGTTGTTAACTCTAATATTATTATTCTTATTTATTTCTATTGATTGTTTCATATATATATATATATATATATATAACAATTTTTATTTGTAATTTTTTTCTTATATTACTCTATACCTTATGTATACATAAAAGTCAAACTTTAATAATGCTTAAAGAACTATATCTAAGTAAAAAATTAATTAAGTGGAATGTAACCTCGGAAATTTATATAACTTTTTATTTAACATTTATAAAACTTTTTTGTTTCTTATGTTACGAAAAACTTGTCGCGAGTTAAAATGTATAAATGTTTTTATTTTTATTTACAGGTTATTCCGAGTCGATATCTTTTTTAATTTTATGCCTGAGAGCGGATCAATCCGAATTACGCAATGAATGAATAATTAGCAATCGGAGCGCTATGTCAATTGCTCTCTCGGGTACAAAATTCAAAAACTATTCTAAGTTTTAATAAAGATACCGACCCGAAATAACCTGTAAAGTTCACTGATTTCGCGGCCAATTTTTTTAATTCCGCTATAAAATTTATTCCTTTTGTTATAAAGATGAAAAATCTTTATCCATATGTAGAAGAACGACCCTTCCTTATACATATTTCACCAAAACTTCGGAAAAATAGACCCAGCTTATCTGAAAATCTTAATTTTATCCGTAAAAGTACGTCAGAAATAATTAACTAACGGCTGGGGTGAGGTTATGTTGCTCCCTTATGAGAATTTACGTGCATTTATTTCCCAATAAGCTTCCCGTACTGCCAGCTTTTGTGGAAGAAGGTTATTTTTCTTTGTTTTGCCAACTTCAATATTCCCTCGTGCCTCGTGCCCCCTCTTTCCTCCCCCACTGTAAAACACTTCTCGGCTGTAGTTTTACAAATGTATGACATTCTTTTCTTGAGACTCATTTCACATTTTAATGTATTATTTCGTTCATTTGAGGGAATTCTCGTTTCAGGTGATGATATTAAGGCAGTTCTTGGCTGCGTGGGCCTTCCTCACCGGAGGCTCCCAAACGGACGAGTCATCCCACACAACGATTACAAGAATAGCCGAAGGCAGATCCCCTACTTACTACACAACTCGATTCGACTACGTCAACGTGGACAGCTTTCTCAGCAACAGTAGATTAGTCAACTCCTATTTGGCTTGCATTATGGACAAGGGGCCGTGTACGAAGGAAGGCAATGAGCTTAAAGGTGCTTTCGTTCGAAACAAAAGATCCGTGAAATTGACCATTTTAAATTGTCTTCCAGAAAAATTAAGCTTTCTTTTACCCAAAATAATCTTGATTTTTGCGTTTTCCCTAAGTCTAATCCTAATCTTTAGAGTTCAAAAAATACGGCTATGAGATAATTTGCTAACTTTATCTGATACGATTGAAATGTAAATGTAAAAAGCGAGCCGCAGTCTGAACATATATTCATATCAATTAGAAAAGGCGAACCAGAGAGACGATCACAAAGTAGCTTGATAATTCTCTTGCATCAACAATTTAAGATATTTAATTTCTAATTATGAATCACTTCCTTCTATATACGCTTCGGATCTCAGAAAAAAACAACTCATATGTATATGTTTTAACTTCAGCAAATTATCTCCCATCAATGTGAACGGTTAATTCTCCGCCGATAACGAATAAATTACGAGTCAATTCAGAAATAATTCATCACAGTGTTTGTTGTCATGGATTTTACATCGAATTTGCTGGATTCATATGTAAAAACTCCATTAGATTGAGAATGAACGTATATATAATCGTTCCGTGTTTTTGCAACAGAGAACCCAGCTCGCTGATGATAATATATATATATTATTGAAAAAAGTATGAAATAGCGGGGATTTGGTTTTAAATCCTTTCAATGGGAAGAAAAAATTTTTGTACGAAGAACGAATTTAGTATTTCGAAACATTATAATAATCGAATTTAAAATTAAATAGTTATATTTTCAAGAATCTGAGAATCTGTTGCGGTTTTCCTCGAACCGAGGAATTTGGGTCTCTTGAGATATCCTTTTTTGCATCGATGTTCGCTTTATTTACTTTCTAATTTTTCACTAAGGTTTTCATGTTTTATATTGACATTTTTGGAAGAAATTAGGAGAAGAAATTTAAAGAAACACTGTGAATTTTCGGAAAAGGAGTTGAAAAATATTGTCCCTAATACTCTCCGTTCTATTTACGCAAAAAATATTTCCAGATAGAAAGTTTCTTAAAAGAGACTGAAATTATTCACTCTCTAATTCTAATATTCTGCGTTAAAAGGTATTGTCAATAAAGATTTTTATTATGAACGTAACGCGGACCTCCGCAGGGGAATTGGGCGCCGATTTTCGTCATCAACACATATACGAGATGTATGTATGGAAATAATGAATTCCACGTTGATACCAGAGTATTTAATTGATATAGAGGTTTGCAAGATTAACCTAAGTATAAGTACATAATCTACATTTTCATACTTATAGTTGATCCTTTATTTACTAAATAAATCGAAAAACACGGTATATTAAGTTTTTTTTCCAAAAAAACTGGTTTTCAGACCTTTAACTTTACGAAATTTGAACTTTAAAAATTTATCTTACATGTTTTAGTGATTAAATTATTATTAACTTGAATTCCGTATTAAAACTTATTGATCTAAATGTAATTGGAATTTTGACAATACATAAAGAAGAAAATTATATCGTTATTTAGTGATAATCCCAGATGCCATCAAGACGGATTGCAGCAAGTGCACAGATAGACAAAGGACGGGGATTGAAAAAGTGATCCTGTATTTATCGCGACACAGGAAGGATCAGTGGAAAGAACTTTTGCAGAGGGTAGATCCAGAAGGGAAAGACAGAGCCAATTATACTCTCGGTGCCCAAGATGGATACTCACCGTATACTTGAAGTTCAATCGTATTTTTATATATAACTTTCCTTACATATCCATTACATTATACACAATTCATAGACTTAGTAATTGATTTCATGTATAAGATTTTTCCATTTAAAAGCTTCATGAATTCCTTAAAATCGTATTCTTTATTCTTTGATTTACTATTTACAGTCATAAATTCAGTGTATATTAATTTGTTTGTCTTCTACAAAGTAAATTAATATAAACTGAATAAGATCAAACAAAAATATTTATGACTATGAGTATAATAATTGCAAAGATATACCTGCATTTTATTAGTATTCCTCTGATTTTTGAACTTCCAAAACGTTTTAGAACATAATAAATTCCACTTATTTGGATGTTATATTGAACTTGAATCTCCTCCCTACCTAACTTAAAATCTTTTAAATACAACAATATGCTACTCCTTCCATAAATTTTATTCCACCAGTTGAAAAGCCTTATTAAATGTAAATGCCTTTTATAACAATGGCAAAATTTTAAATTAATTGAAAATTTCTATTTTTATCAAAATATAGATTGTTCATCTTTTAACCAGAACTTATGTCATTTTCTTGAATTCATTATCTCGTTTATTACCTCTGAGTTCCAATCATCCAATTTGTGTCATGTACGTATGTAGATTCATCGTATGTATAATTAATCCAATGAAGTATGATTAACAAATTCAATATTTTTTCAATACTTATCTTAGCTCTAGGTAATTATATATAAAATGTATAATCTAACAGTTCAAATAACTATGTACCAATATACCTGAACATAAATATAGAAAATTGGTAAAATCCTTGTCTCTTATTCAACATTAGAAATCTACCCAAGTCAGGCTTTGAGAGGTGGTTTTTTCCATGGTTTGTTTTAGCCTTAAAGATTGTATAGGAATAAGCATAATAACAAAATATGAACCAATTAATGTATACAGAACATATGTGCCACTACAATAAAATATAATGAACACAACTACACTCTTAAACTTAAATAAGCAACCACAAACTATGCAACAAAACACAAAAACTACCCCACAAATAAATATAAGCATATCAAACACATACCAATAGTAAATTACATTACACAACATAGCACATAAATTCACAAATCACATTAATCACCCACACCTTTCAACCTTTATCTCATTCTACAATAAATAAACCTCCCCATAAACAGAAAGAAAGAACTACCAACACTCAGTTTAAAAATACATTTTAGTAACAAGGAACAAGTATACAAGGAAGAGTAAAACTACACCATAAAAATACCTGCAATACAAAGATATCATAAGAAAAAAATTGAAAATTGCCAGGGACAAGGCCTAAAATAACAATCTTGCAATAGACTTTTAAATGAAATACATAGGGAAATAAGGACTCATTTTGAGGTACTTCCTGAATGAATTTCCTTTTGATATTCGGAATATATATAGTCAATCATACTCGAGCCAATAATGACAGTATAATTCGTTGGATGGCCTTGGTTCGACGCCAGGTTGGTAAAAATGCTGCAGTAAGATATGCATGGGAAATCGAAATCAATGCAATGCTCGCTGCAAAAATGTCATTTACGTTATGTTTAGAATGGCCTTTCAGAATATATTTTGGAAAATCTTACATTTTATTAAAAGATATATTATTACATTGCTTGCAGTAAGCAAGCGCACCTTTACTCGTATATATATATCCCCCCGAAGCGTCTATATATAATGGATATATATAGGATATGCTACCGTTAGGTTAGGAAAAATAAGCAAGACGATAAGGTATGATTTATAAGTTTTGTTGAATGGCAGAAAAATTTTTTTTGGTGTAAACTAATGTAAAGTTTTAGGCTAAGTTAAAGGCATAACAATTGACTGGTAAGGGAAAGGAATGATATGAAATATCTATGTAAATCAGATAGTTAAGATAAGGTCAAAACAAGATGATGAGGTGTGAAGCTAGGAGAGGAGTGTGGTAGGGTTGCAAGTTTATTCTCAATAGTCTTCAACATTTATATAGAAAACTATTTATCAAATTGTTAGAGGAAACAGGTGGCTTTAAGGTACGTGGAATTTCTGTACACTCAACAAGATTTGATGATGATCAGTTAATAACAGCCAACTCTAATTTATAATCAATAGTTTATTATCTATTGAAAAGAGGATATGATGTGGCAATAAAGAGAGAAGACAAAATTGATAAGGATTGGTAGAAAATAAAAGTCAGAATGTTTGTATTAATGAAAATCAATTGAGCAAGAGGAAAACTTGGAACTTACCATTTAATAATGATAAAAAAACGAGTATTTTTTCCTTCTTAATTGCAGCCTAAAATACTCACTCAATCCATTGGGTGCTATCCCAACAATTCTTTGGGGCCATGATCCTTCTCAATGTTGCCCAGAATTTTTCTGTTAGATAGAGATGATTATTGTTATCTATGCTGGTGATACCACTCACATCTATCACTTTGGCTCTCATCTGTAATATGTGTACATTCATATTTTTAAAATTCCTTAAGTCAGTAAGTTATCTTCCGCTTTCATATGATTGAATTTATAAACACTCTATATAATATAATATCTTTTAATAAAACTTAACATTTTCCAAAAGACTTTATTCGGATAAGGCATGCTAACTTAAGGACATTTTCTCAGCGAGCTTTGCATTGATTTCGATTTCACATGCATTTCTTACGGCAACATTATTCCCACCCCGGCGTCGAACCAAGGCCATCCTATAAAAATTACTGTTATCTTCCGCTTGAATATGATTGACTTTATGAACACTCCAAATTTCAAAAGGAAATTCATTCAGGAAGTACCTCAAAATGTATCCTAAATTCCCTATGCATTTCTTATGAAGTTACAGTTAACGCCAACTAGAATCGAACCAACGAAACTTTAGGACTATCTTAGGGTAGCTTTTAAATGAGAATGGTCCCCTTAATGGCTGTGTGAAATTTTGAACCTCTGCGCGGTTGGGAAGTGTCATACAAAGCTTTCGGAAATATTGCCAATGTATTTTAAACGGGAAGAGTTGAGATTACGGGCCGCTCTGGAATCGAACCCGTGATACATAGGTTAGCGCTGATTTTCTTCGAAGAACAAAATATACGAATCTATTTGTCTTGAAAGCTTGAATGATCTAGGTAAAAGATAAAAAGAGCTACGATTTTTCAAAATTTGAAATTTTTCACCTCCTGGCATCGAACCCATGACCGTTTGTACGTAATCAATGGCATTTTTCCGTAGATATATATAATAGCAATAGCCACATGAAATTTTAACTTTCTAGCGTAATTGGAAGTATTTTAAAAATTATTTGAAAAACGGCCCCATGCATTCTTAACGGGGAAAATCGAGAATACGGGAAGCTCTGGAATCGAACCCGTGACACGTACGCAAGTGCTGATTTTTTTTAAGTATATTATATACGTACCTATAAGTGTAAAAAATTTGAATCATCTATGTATCATATTAAGAGAGCTACGATTTTTTAAAATTCGAAAATATTTCACCTCCTGGCATCGAACCCATGACTGTTTGGATATTAATGTCAGGCCCAAACCGCTAGGGCCACGGAGCCGCCGATTTTTTTACGTAATGGCCCACTATATCTCACTCAGGAAAAATTCGGAAATCCACTCTACCTATCATGGGTTCGATTCTAGGAGGCCCCAAAAATCGACTTTCCCCCGTAAGGATGCATGGGGCCGTTTTTCAAGAAATTTCTAAAAATACTTCCCATTATGCTAGAACAATGAGATTTCTTGTGGCTATTGCTATCATCTATATCTATGGGAAACTATACTCTATGGGACTTTATAAACACTCCAAATTTCAAAAGGAAATTCACTCAGGAAGTACCTCAAAATGTGTCCTAAATTCCCTATGCATTTCAAATGGAGATATAGTTAACGCCCCCTAGCATCGAACCAACGACCATTTACGGCAATTTTAAGGATGCGTTTATTTGAAAATGGTCCCTTTCAGGGCTATGTGAAATTTTGAACCTCTGCGCGGTTGAAAAGTGTCATAAAAAGCTTTCGGAGAAATGGCCAATGTATTTTAAACGGGAAAAATCGAGTTTACGGGACGCTCTGGAATCGAACCCATGTTACCTAGGCAAGTGTTGATTTTTTTCATAACAGCGTTACATGAATGTCATCGAATCGAGATTTCTATTCTACTCCGCATGAATTTCTTTTGAATTATTAAACCGGAAAACGTGGCTCACTCATGATATTATGATACAAATGCTTAATAAAAACCTCCAATGCAGTGAGGAGTAAAATTTCATGTGAATATAGCTAGTATATATTTTTTCTTAAAAATATTACTAATTATCAGCAAATGGTTATGAGTTCAATGACAGGTGTTAAAATATTTCAAAGCGAAACATTTTAACGTAGTACCCAGAAGTTGCTCTCAATATTCCACACAGATAGATAGATATAGAGGAAATTAAGAATACCTTGAACTTTCACTCAAGTATTTTATTTTCAATTTTTTTCCACAGTACATAAAATATAATTATACACATAATTCTATTATGAAACAAAAGTAAGCGTATTGCTATACATCAACGCATTGAACATCCTCGAATTTATTTTATTTTAAGGTACAGAATTGATGTTTACAACCAATGTTTAAGACATTTTTAAAATATCCTGCTATTCATTTTAACACGATTTGGACTACTATTAGTCTGGTTCCTATCTTCTGACCAATCTTGCATTGTTGCACAACCAGCAAAGCTCAAGAAAATCATTGGAACACGCACGCTCTTCCACCACTGCAAGGTTGTAGTCCAAAGAAGAGAACTAAAACTAAAAATTAACGAAATAATGAAAGAAAGAAATAAAAATAATATAATAATAAATAATGGTAAACTTTCTGCTCGAAAGTTCTTTCGTTAAAAAAAATTATAACTACAATAGTTTTTTATGTACAATATTTACAGAATGACCTAAATTGTTCTCTAACACTCTACACTTTCGAAGCAAAACTTGAATTGAATTCTTAACTCTCCCTAGTGCAACGTATAGTTGACCGTGCGCAAAAACGTCATCCCTCAAATCTAATCCAACTGTTTCTAAGGTTTGGCCTTGTGATTTATTTATTGTCATCGCATAAGCTAATTTAATCGGAAACTGCCTACGGAGAATACTTAACCCTGCCCTTCCAGCTTGAAACTTAAAACAAATCCTAGGGATAAAAACTGTTTTCGATGAATCCTCACCAGGAACGTACATTTCTATCAATTTTTTCGAAACGCTTTTCACTATCAGTTTAGTTCCATTTACCAATCCGTCATCGAAAGACAAATTTCTAATTAAAACATAAACTGTTCCTATTTTTAAAACTATTTTATGGTTAGGTATTCTAGGCTCAGAAATAGAATTGATGAAAGTGTCGTTTAAATATTCCCCATCATGACTATCGGCAGTGGTCTCCACAGAATCGGCACTAAATAATGAAATGAAATCCCCCTCAAATTTGTTAAATATGATCAAATTAGTTTCTTCTATGCAGCTGTTTGCGCCGGCTAAAATTGCTCTTTTACAGCATATGTTAGGATTTTTTAATATATGATTAGGATAAACAAATGAAATTAAATCATTCAAACTATCGGTAACTTTAACATTATGCAATGGAATTAAATCACAGCTGTCAAGCATAACTTTTTCAATTTTATCTTCCCCAACATTAAGAGTGAATTTGGAGTAATTAACGTCTCCCTTGGAACGAATTTGCTCGGTCAGATGAAAAATCTTAACTTTTTCCCATAAAAATGAAAATTTAATACTATAATTGATCGAGTCTGTAATCAATCCCCCTTTTACAACCGGAGCAATTTGTCTAAAATCACCTGCCAGCAAAATTAAGGTTCCACCAAATAAACGTTGGTTATTACATATATCCCTGAAGCTTCTTTCTAACGTTTCTAGAGTCTGTTTATGAGCCATGGAAGCCTCATCCCATATAATTAAACCTGCTCTCCTAATTAATTCTGCTCTCTCACTATTAAATTTAATATCGCAATAACTCTCTGAACTTGAAGAGTCCAGGGGCAGCCTAAACATCGAATGTGCTGTGACACCTCCTTTATGATTAAGCGCAGCTATTCCTGTGGACGCGGTACACAATACAATATATCCCTGCCTTCTCAAATTCCCTGTAATGGCATTTAAAAGGAATGTTTTTCCTGTTCCGCTCGGGCCATCGATACACAAAAGATTGTCGGAATGCTGTTTGGGAACTACCTCCCATAAGTAATCGTAAATATCCTTTTGATTCCTATTGAGTTAAGGAACCCACTCATTTATTTTCAAATTTAGAGCTTCAATATCCCACCTAACCTTTTCCTTGCCTGTTTCGGTGCTGTCATCAATAGCTGAAGGGAGCCCAAGTTCCTCTGGAGTTCTAACGTGGCATCTAAGTCTAATTTGAATACCTAGCAATGCGGAATTATAAGCCTTTTCTGTGTTGGACTCTATCTAGGAAATCTTCTGCTAATAAGTCTTTAAACTCTTCCCACAAAATTCCTGCCGGTGCCCCGCAGATGACTAAACACGCAAATAACTGTCTACGTCCATCTCCTGTTTTATAAATTGCCGCTTCTTCTAAAACTTTTCTATACTCATCGTCATTCTCTAGAAGGCCATGCGCTTTAGCCGCTTCCTGAAATGTACCAAAACAATGCCCTTCGACTGTCCTAAGCTCCTCATAACTGTAAGCATGAAATTTTAATAGTAACATCCTAAGATAATAAACTTCACCTAGGGTAGGCATCAGCCACTGTAACCTAGCTACGGAGTTCCCCATAACTCTTTTAGTGATCCAGTGTTTACCTGAAGGGTGTTCTATCACTGGCACCTTGGCATTTTTCCTAGGCTTGCTATCGATATTATAGTTCTCATAAAAATCTAAATACGTTAAACTATGGAATTCGGATGAATTAGGCTTTTGAAAATATAGAATTAATTTAGATAAACTCATGTTGAGTGCTTCAGTTTCGCGGCCTGGCTGAAATATAATCGAATCTCTGTTCGATAAGTGAACGGGCAACATTATAACGGCGGAATAGCAATGGGAAACATCAAATTCTAATATTCTCCAAATTGCCTCCGAGGCACTTATATATCTAAGGGAAACGTATTCTTCTATTTCGTTTGATTTTTCTACTGTATCTTGTACAACAGCTACTCTAGCGTGGTCAGGGCCCTTATGAATATATTTAAAAAAATACTTTACTATCTTCACGGAACATGCTATCTCGACATTGTAATGGCATTCTAACAACAGTAACAAAGAACCACCCAACTATCATTAACAACCCTACCGGAATGTAACATAACTTTATTATCGTGGCAACGTTTGTAATGCACATAACCCCTATCGTCAACAAAAGTTACTTCGCATTGGGGTTTCGGAAATCCTTTGCTGCAGATATTTCTCCTACTATGCATACATGGAGCGTTAGTTCTCTCATCTCCGCAGGGTCCACGCAACATGTGCTGCAATACTAACCTCCTAAGCCTACCATCTGCTTCATCTTCTGAAGGCATTGTAGCCCTAATGAAACAATATACATCCGCTACATTTTTTGGCTCTCCCTCAACTTTGAGAGCGATATATGCATGCGGTAAACCACGTTCTTGAAACTCAATCACGTACATAACATATATTACTTTGCCAAAAAGCTTACCGCACTGAATTAATCTCATGACTGCGGCTAACTTGAGCTGAAAACCCCTATTACATAAATCCGGCCTGTCTAACGCAGTTTGTCCATCACCGAGACTTCTTTGGATCTCAACCCACTGAGGATTACACGTTAACGTAATGAAAAAACTGGGCCTTCCTTTCCGGGAAACTAACGCCATCCCATTCTGCATCTTCAATTTCATGTAACGTGGGCCGTGAGTAAACGAACTCGGCAAATAAACCTTTCCAATCTTGGGCCCTCCTTCAGCCTCAATCGTCTCGTCTACCTCTTGCCTTGATGCAACCCTTAAGATCCTACTTTGATTAAACTTATGCCAAAGTAATCTCTCCTCTTCTACCCTAGAATACATATCTACGAAGTATTCCTGCCCCAAACGTAGCAAATTCGTGAATCTACTTTCTGAAAAAAGATACCTTCTGTAATACTTAACCTGAGAAAACTTAATTCCATCCCTATCTTTCAAATCCTTATGCCAACCTGATGTTCCATGAGGAAAGAGGAGAGGATACTGTAAAGCTTCGTAAGTCTCACTAAATATGCTAATAATATTATTCTGTTACTGAGGAAGGCAAAATTTGAGTATGTGGGTCGAAAACGGGCCTCACTTCCGAAAGTAAATTCCACATAAGAAGAGCTTCCTGAGGTCCAAAATTAGAATTACTTGCCAAAATCTCATTAAACTTCGACACGTGGTCGCTAGTGATGTAACCGTTATCCCTAACTTCCTTCGGTAAATTTTCCGGAACAGGTGAAATATCCAACGAAACGCTCATTTTTCCCTAAGAGATGAAAAGAAAAGTAAAAAGAAAGAATGTACGTACAGAAATGATGATCCGGTATGGTCCTGACCACGTGGCTGTCCGAAGTCCTTCCAGCGTTGTCTCACAAATCGATGAAATCCTTGATCTAGAAGTTCTTCTATTCTTCGGAGTCCGATGCACTGACTTATTAGTTGAAAATGTCGAAACTTCCAAAAAAATATTTAGATTCGCTGAAAATAATTATGTAAACGATCGAGCGAAACTTGTACACGTCTAAACATTCAAGATCGCAGGATCGCTATGACGCAGTAGTCCAAAAAATGGCGTGATCTGCGCCGTTATCATCAAATCATATTTGCGCGCACCCGAGCGATCAGGTGATCGACGCGAGATTGATAAATCGATCAATTTCGCATGACGAAATGATTTTAAGAAATGAATCCAGCTGACGTCACAGAACATGATTTTTCGTTATTATCCATTTTTTAAATGTTCTTAATATTCTTTACGTAATTCTGATTATTAGTCACAATAAAAATAATGATTAAAATCATTCTCCGAAATTGAAGAAGCATTTTACTAATACTCGATTGGGTCGAATTTGAGAATCGAGCAATACTCGATTGTCACATTCGCGTTCCAGGGAGGAAGCGACGACCTACAGTCGAGCTGCGCGCAACATTGTAACTAAATGCTTACGCGGATAGTTACATTGTTATAATATCAAAAATGGATGTACAAAATTTCGTGCGAGGAAGCCCGGGGCGCTTGGAGCATCGTACAGAAGTGCTACAGAGAAGCGGAAAGCTCTGTGCGATTCAAGGATGCGAACTGCTAGACAACGACATGCTCATGATTCGCAAAAAATAAGATGCGCCAGTACAATGATTGAGAGCATTGGACTGATAATTAAATTGAGAAAATAAACCTTTCTTACAAACCCTCCTTACAATGCCATCCCCATTAATATGCCACTCTTGCTCGGTCCCGACAGGTGGTACCTTAAAACGAGTCCTTAATTCCCTAAAAGAATCTAAGATCACCTCGGACCCGAATTTAGAGGCATCGTTAGTGCCCGCGTGCACAAACACCCGTAACTCGGAGCAACCTGTGGATCTGATTGCCGTTCTCAGTTCCTTCGTCACATTAGGAATCGTTCCTCCTGGTAAACACCTGGAGGATACCCGCTCACACACTCCCTCCCGGCGGGCCCTTGTGCGTAGAGGATTCATTATCCGCCAGACGTTGGAGCTCCCTATAACTAACAACCCCTTACCCCCCCGACCTTCTTCGGGGTTAGCTTCCATCGGAGCGACGGGGGTTGCAGCGGATGCACTGTCATCGGACAACACCGCAAAACGATTGCAGACAGGGAGAGATTTGGCCTGAGCCTCCTCAACTCCCTGCTTCCGCAGTACCACCCCACGATCTCCCCGGATGGAAACAACCTTCCACTCGTCGGATTTCCGCGCCTTCCACCCTTCCGCCGTCTTAGGGGCTACCTCGATCGCTCTGCCGGCTTTCGCACTCGGGATATCCCTAGCCGCCTTCTTGGCGCAGCGAGCTTTCGGGGAGCTACCCTCAGACTCCACACGCGGGGAAGAAGCTTCCAACCTTTCAACCCTAGAGAGAAGGTCCGCAACCAACCTTCTGAGTTCCCTGTTCTCGGCCCTGAGGGACTCGAGACCAGCAGATCCCAAGAAGGAGGAAACGGGAGTCCTTGGAGAGGCCATTCTAAAACTCTTAACAAACTCGGAAAACAAACTCTATTTACTGTATCTAACCTTTAACTAATAACTAATTGACCTGAGACTAAGAAAAACTAACTAAGTAACTAATACGGGAAGGACGGAAAATACTTAGGCGAATAAGCTTATTTGAATTTAGAGCTACGGCAAGAAGCTAAGGCAATTTAATCGTTAAAACCAGAGTCGAAACGGTACTGCTTCACGCTAACAATTCGAGAAAACTAAACATTTACATTTACATAAATACCCCGCAAACCGGCGTATGGCAGGGGGTGTCAATACAACAATCTCTCTAACTATTTTATCTATCCTATTAATTCTTCTAACACTATCTGGGAAAAAAGACCGATGATAATTTTCCGTACACGCGATAATCTCACGGAATTCTTGTGACGTCTGGTTTCAAAAATCACGATCGCTAAGTACAGAAATCACGATGTTGCGTGCCTCGTTATGTAAGTCACCGCCCCGGAATTTTTGAAACAGTTTGAGTCTAAAGTCGGTTCTTCTATCCTCGAGAGATGTCCAGCCGAGGGTTTTAATTATACACTACTGTCGAACCCGTAGTCTCCCTTAACGAAACGAGCCGCTCTACGCTGTACGCGCTCTAGTTCTAAGGTTAAATCCTTCTCATGCGGATTCCACACCGCGCAGCAGTACTCTAATAAAGGAAGAACTAATGAAAAGTAAGCCACCTCTTTGACTTTCGACCGACTACTTCTAAGGATGGGATTACATAGCCTAGTCATCCGGTCAGCTAACCCCACTACGCCTCTTATGCGTGATTTGAATGATATATTACTACTGAAAACGACACCAAGGTATTTGTACTGGTTCACGAATTCTAATTTCGCGGCGCTAATGCGATAGGGAGATTGATTTAACGAATTAGTAGGGGAACGCTTCATAGTCATTGCTACGCATTTCTCTACGTTCATCCAGAGCTGCCTGTCTTCACACCATTTGGAGATAATATCCAGGTCACGCTGTAGTATCGATTGATCTTCCGCGGTTTATTTTTCTGTATATTAGAGTGTCGTCCGCAAAGAGCCTGATGTTACTCTTTACATTGTCTACGATATCATTAATATAAATCAGAAACAATGCCGGCCCAATAACACTGCCCTGGGGAACCTCTGATGTAACGTTTACTTCGTCGGAAATAACACCATCCAAGACAACGCGTTGGCATCTACTTGTTAGGAATGACTCAATCCACCGAATGATATGATTGTCAATCCCATACGATTCGAGTTTCTGCAGTAACTTTTTTTGTGGAACTGTATCGAATGCTTTTTTATAATCCAAGAATATAGCATCGGTCCTAAATCCTTTATCGGCGGCCTGCAAAATGTCATGGTTAAGGAGGGCTAACTGACTCTCACAGGAACGGCCTTTACGGAAGCCGTGTTGACTTTGAGTAATCGCAGCATTTGCTCTGAGGAAACGCATTAAATAACTGCAGATAATATGCTCGAGAACTTTACAAAATATCGAAGTTAATGATATAGGTCTGAAATCGTCCGGTTTAGTTTTACGTCCTTTCTTAGGCACTAGAGTAATGAGCGCTTTCTTCCATGATGCCGGAACTATACATTCATCTAACGATTAATTAAAAAACGCGAGAAGGAAGGGAGCTAGCTCATTTGCGAGTGCAGATATCACATATTAAGGAACATGGGGATTTCTTACTGTCGACCTGCGATAATAGGTTTTTAATTCCAGTAACACTTAATTCCAACTTGCTCATTTTGGTGGTGACGCGGATTGGAAAATCTTTAACGCGACCGTCATCTAATGTGAAACATTTTTTAAAGTGCCTATTAAGAATGTTCGCCTTATCACGGGTATCTGTTACTGTGCCTCCATCATCGTCAATGAGGTGGGAAATGGTTGACTGTTTGCCTCTGGCCTCGCGAACGTATGACCAGAATTCTTTAGGATTTCTCTCCAATGATTCGCGCAATGTTACGGATCTGTACGCTTCGAATTCGCGGCGGGCTTCGTTCTTGGCTTTAGTTTTTGTTTCTAAATACATACGCCGATGATATTTGTATTCGTCACTATTCGTTTGGAATGCCTTCATGCGCGAATGAAGGCATCTTCATTCGCGCATTCATCATCATCCTCTGTTTTCTTTGGAGAGAACATAGTTTCGGTTTTACCCATCGCGGTTCCTTTCGATCTCGTACTATTTTGGTCGGAACAAAGTTCGAAGTACCTTCACGGAGGATACGGAGAAACTCAGACCAGCTGTCGTCTACCGAGCGATTTTGAAGAAAACTAACGTATGAATAACTTTTTGCCTTAATGAAATCCTTAAACGCGTGAAAATTTGCTTTCCTAAAAATGTATAACGTATGAGGGGGCTTAGTAATTTGGGATGGAATTACTTTAAGCACTGCGGTTATTATTTTATGGTCTGAAATTCCTTCGTTAACTGCTATTTTATGAACGAGGTGAGGATGGCTTGTGGCAAGAAGATCTAGTACATTACCCTTACCGAGGGGAGTTATTCGAGTTGATTCCGTATTAACCTACTCCAAAGCGAATACTGAGAATAAATCAAGTCATTTCCGCGATGCAATTCTATCACGACTATTGTTAGCGACGGACATGTTTGACCAGTTAATGTTGGGAAGATTGAAATCTCCTCCTAGGAAAATGGGTCCGTGCGGCCTACTCTTTCTAATTTGATTTTGCGACTCGTGTTGGGCCTCGATGGCATCGTCGTCATCGTCAGGAGGACGATAAAAGGAGCAAAAATAATTTTTTTGCCGCGTCTGTCCGAAACTGAACACCAGATAATCTCAGAGTTTTCTCGATTTTTATTATCTTCTAATTGACTAGCTAAATTGTCTCTAACAGCGATAAATACACCGCCACCTATCCTGATACCTCTGTCCTTTCGATACGCGGTGTAGTCGGGGGAAAAATTTCGCTCGATGCTATTTCTTCCTCAGCCAACTTACCATTCCTAATATAATGTCCGCGCAGGAGCTCCAGGTAAGGTTAAGAAATTCTGTCTGTTTGTTATATATGCTTCTGCAATTGACAACTATAATTTTTAAGTCTCTAAACTCACCTATTAAATTCTGTTTTTTCTCTGGATTGACGTTTACTTTCTTAGAAGCACAAACTACAGACCGATTTATGTATTTATCGCCTAATTTTATGTTACTAGTACTATTTTTACTCGTTTCAAAATCTAGTCTCTAAAACTACGCGAGGTGGCACTTATACGCTATCGTCTAACCTAAAAAAAAAACCCTATTTCCCTCAATTTTATTTTTTTTGCAAAGCATAGGAAATCGAACTCTATGCAATGTACGCGGCGAAAACGTACTTTAGTAAAAGCTTAGTATGACTTATCCGATTAGTCTTTCAAAAATCGTAAGTTTTATTAAAAGATATATTTTCCGATTGCTTGCTGACAGCAAGCAATGCTATACTATATTTTTAATGAAAAATAATATTTTTCGTAATATTAGTCCGCTCAAACATTGCTAAACGTAAATAAAAAGACATTATCAAAGCAGTCAATGCACTGAATTCGATTTCCCATGAAATTATTACGGCAGCATTATTCCCGCCCCAGCGTCGAACCAAGGCCATCTTACGAAAATACTGTTATTTATCGCTTGAATATGATTATCTTTATAAACACTTACAAATGGAAATACCTTAAGGAAGTACCTCAAAATGAGTCCTTAATTCCCTATGCATTTCTTAGGTAGTTACAGTTTCATTTACATCAGGGTAAATAATATTGATGGTAATTTTTTCCTGTAGCCTATGCGAGTAAACTCTGAATCCAAGCCAGTAGAAACTAAAAGTCTATTAGCTGGAATGGCATGGATAGTGGAAAAGTTAACGGACTGTTTACAGCTAATGCCTTTCCTTTTTTACAAAGATAATAGTGCATCAACTTGGTTATTTTCACTTAGTACCATGTCAAAAGTAATATTTATAAACCTGCTGACTACTTTTCTCAGCTCTCCTATGACATTTCTTCTAAATCTGGTGCGTCTTGTATTTCTTGGATAGCATCCTCCTTTTTCTCCAATATTAGACCACATCATAATAAAAACAACTTTTGTTTTCAATCATGACAATAATAAAGTAACTCTGGTATGAGGATTTTTAAATGTTTATGGAATAAACTATGTTCACGGAAATGATACTCTCCAGTAAATTTTCCAAAACTAGGAAATGTAGAAAAACTGTTAAGTTGAAAATGTTTTTATTCATCCTATGCTATTTCAGTATTATATATTCTTTTTTCTATTGTTCGTATAAGTACATATAAGACATTTATAAGTTATTGATGGCGTTATTTAAAACAGAGATCCCGTACATGGTAAGGTAATGTCATATTTGCAAAAACTGCAAACCTTAAATCTTTTCACCTGCTTCTCAACTGTCTTCTAATACTGTTAATACTCATAACAAAAAGGTTTTCATTGATTTTTATATTCCTCTGCTGCACTCTAATGAGGGCAATTGTTATGTTTTTTCTGGAATTGATGCCTCCTTGATTTTTTCTTGTTCTTTTGGTGCCTCCTTGATTTTTTCTTGTTCTTTTGATGTCTCCTTCATTGTTTCTTGTTCTGTCAACCTTTTTCCTGTAGCCTATGCGAGTAAACTCTGAATCCAAGCTAGTAGAAACTAAATGTTTCTTTTTGCAAATTGTTTCTTTCTGTTCAACCTTCACATTCGACCAAACTTGGCGTGCTTTTTTCGGTCTTGGCTCGTACGGCAGCTTCCATTGGGATGATTGAGCTTTGGTTTCTACGTCATAACCAAGAACCCATGATTCGTCACCAGTTATGACTCTCATGAGCAAATTTGGGTCGTCACGGACAGAATACAACAGCTCCTGAGCAATGTTAATGCGATGCTGTTTTTGGTAGAAATTGAGCAATTTTGGTACGAATTTCGCGGCGACCCGTCTCATGCCCAAACTATTGGTAATCATTGAATGGCACGAGCCAGTCGATATATTTAGGTCCTCAGCAACTTCTCCGACGGTGATTCGACGATTGGCCAATACTAGTTTCTTTACTTCATCAATGTTTTCGTCTGTTGTTGACGTGCTCGGGAGTCCGAAACGCCCTTCGTCGCTTACATCTTCTCGGCCCTCTGAGAACATTTTGCACCGCCGATAAACGTTGCTCTTGTCCAAAGTAGCTTCGCCGTAAGCAACAGCCAACATTCTGAATGCGTTTCCGCACTTTAAGTTGTTCTTCACACAAAATTTGATACAAATTCTTTGATCCATCTTTTGGAATAGGCAAAAATCGAATACGAGCTAAAACACATCCGAGCAAAACGGTTGTCAAAAATTAACTAAACATTCAAAATGGCCAACCTTGTCAGCACATAAGTAACAATATAACGCTACAAAAAAATCAAATATGCGTAGCCCGCGGAAATTAAGAATTCGCTATAGCTTTTGAGCAGACCACGTATTCACGGGGGAGAGGTGGAGTGAAAAGCGAGTACAATGGGCTGAGAGAGAGAGAAATGGTGCCCAATCCTCGTTAGTCGATTCAAAATCGTTTTTTAATGTTTTTTTAAATAAGTAATATATTTGCGTATGGAACTGAAGAGCCGCATGTGGATCGCGAGCCGCAGGTTGCCGACCCGTGGCCTAGATGCATACCTCAACTCATTTTGGTAGTGACGCGGATGGGAAAATCTTTAACGCGACCGCCATCTAATGTGAAACATGATTTTAAGTGACTATTAAGAATGTTACCTCCTTCGTCGTCAATGAGGTGGGAAATGGTTGACTGTTTGCCTCTGGTCTTAGGAACCCATCTTTTTTCTGGCTTTCCAATCATTCTCATCATCTCACTGCTAGCCTGTCCTCGTTATGCGTTTCCTAGTGAGATAAATACTCCTCACCAAATCTTTCCTCCCAATCCTTACCATAAACTTTATATTCCGAAGGAAAAATTTCACTCGACGCTATTTTTCGCAAAGCCAACTCTCATTTCCCAGAATTATATCACCGCCTTTCTTTCATGTCATAACAAGATAATCCACATGCTTGTTACAAAAATTTTTACAATTTACTATGACTTATCTCATTCTCCACTATCGCTATAGACTCGAAGATCGAAATCTATATTTTAGCTACGCAGTTGTTTATGAATATGGATCTCATCCTTAATTTTGCTAAGTACGTATAAGAGATCGTCCGCGAATAATTGTGTTGTATTTTTTTATCTTGTTCTGTGCTTTTTCTTGGTTGTCGTTGTTCTCTCGAAATGGCTAACAGTATATTAGAAATGATTGTCTAAAATTCCAGTTTATTCTGGATTAGAGAGGAACTAAGTACTTCGCACTGTATCCCACGATTTTTTCCGGTTCCTGCCGGAAGTGGGAATTCAGTTTCCATCCCGTAAAGCTTCTTACAATTAGTGGCGAAGCATGGTGATTTAACACTTAATTATGATATACGAAAGATATGTATTGTTTTCTTTTACTATTTAAATGTGAAATGAATTTATTTCGTTAAATATTTAGATATTAAATAATTTAGTTGGAAAGAGTTCGCTTTCAGAAAAAACAAAAGGTTTAGAAGGAAGATAATAATAATGCTTCTCAGTTAAAAAAGTGCATTTCTTATAGCCCGATGTATTTCAACATTCTGAAATAGCGCTTGAAGATATGAAAAGATCCTATCTCATACTAACTCATCACCGAATTGAAAATGGTGGTAATACAATATTCTAACTGAATCGGTTAAGTCTAATGCATGCATTATCAATCCTTAAAAATCAATCTTGTCCTTCAATCATTAAAGCTGGATTCTTTCATTTAAAAATACACTGGGCTATAAGAAATGCGTCTTCCGTTCATGAAGCAGATGGGATTCATGGGAATCGGATTATAACGAGACACTCCTTGCAAGTTTCAGCAATGTACGTCCATGAACCTTTAATTTATCATATAGGCTATAAAAGTAATGCTGAAACCAGAATTTTTGGAGAAAGTGTTCATTGTAGTTCGGTAATTTAGGTGTTTGAGTTTATCAGTGTCATGTGCTTTTTATAAGATAATGGCACTACAGAAATTTAATTAGCATTGGTTTATCTTTATATGTGGGTATGTAAATGTCTGTAGTATAAGAGAGATGTCTCAACGGTGTTCTGAGAAAAGGTGCATTCTGAGATGAGTATTGCTGGACTTCTTTTGCTCTCCTCAATTGCTGTTGCACAGCAATATTATCCAAAGCAGTGGGAAAGTACAAAGGCCAACCGAACTCTCCGATTCAACATATTCAGTAAAAAAAATCAAAGTGGGCATGAAGTTTTGCATTTTGAAATTGGAACGTCGTCACCCAAATTTCTCAGCTACTGGAAAATAAATGAAAAGATCCTAGGTAATGTGTTTTTGTTGAAACCTCTTATTAATCACAAGAAATTCTGATAAAAGGTGAACTATATCATGTTTCCTTTACATGAAAAAATATTTTACAAAATTTATAAATTAATCTTAAGATTTTTTGAAGTTATATAAATACAAGCAGTATTTATTAGAGATATATAAAATAAAGTTAAAGAAACAAGAATTTCCATCAATTGATACTGTAATAATTTCCCTAAGTAAACTCCCTGCCACATGTTTTGGTAAACCCTATAGCATACAATGAATACCAAAAATTTTTCCTCTCTTATCTAAATTTCACATATCAGACTCAATTTGTAAATATCCACTTCTTTGTATGTATTTCCTCACCATTACAGAAGTTTTATCACATACCTAGATATTTATCTAATGTTTACTCTCCATCATGCTTTAGGATACAGGACAGGAAAATTTTAAAATATAGCTAAGTTTAACAAAGACAAGGCAAACAGTGGCTTAAAATTGCAGGATTTAGGGATCCATGAAGTAGAGTAGATATAGCAGTTAAGTGAATGGAAATTGATAAAGAAAATTTCAAACCACAACTTACCAAATGTGAACCAGATACTTATAATGAAATAAATCCTCCTTAAGATTTCATTTGCCAAACCAATGATGAAATGCCATACTAACCAGTTAACATCCTTATTCCATATAATTCTAAGTTTTTTTAATTATCCAATTCAATAATTCATTCAACATAGAGACACTATTGGTGATTTTTATACTATCACATTCCCATTATTTTTCGCGGTCATACAAAAATTTTGTAGATAATTCATTTTCCACATTTGTCAATTCCATTATCTTTCAATACTATTTTTCATTAGTTTCAAATGTTAGATGTAAAATTAACAAAATACTACTCTTATAATAGCAAAACAGAATACTAGATGGATTTCAAAAACTAAAAAGAATTTCCAACAAAATTTATACAATATTTTAACAGTCACTTTGCTCCATACTGCTTCAGATTAACAACCTTTCATTTCAAATGTGATCATTGTTCTGAACATTCTTTTTAGCTACAGTTCACGAAGTTCTCTGGTGGAGTTGATTCATTGGATTCTGGGGAGACTTCATCCATTCTTTCCTTAGAATCTGCTTTACTTGTGATAACCTAAGGTTTGAATGTTCAGCCTTCAATCTTGGTAAATTTTCCTCTTCAAATGAAGCATATGCAGCTTTCATCCTCTTTTCTGGATGACGGTCAACCTCTGGATCTTTCAAACTTTAAAAATCAAATAATGCCCATTAGAGTCATCAATCATCATAGCTTTTCTCTTTTGACAGGACTGTGATTTAAACGAAGCTCTCAATTTCTGCCTGTTTACTGTTAAAGCCTTTAAATCTTCTCAACTCTTTCTTTCTTTATGTTATGAGAGTCATGAATACAAAACTAAATAAGTCATGATGATACAAACTAAATATAATATTTTTAAATTCAATAGCTAAGGTAGAAAATATTTTTGCCAAAATAGAAGAGTAACAGAATGAGGAATTTAAAGATAAAGAAAGAAAGTATTCACATAGGAAAAAATATTAAACCTAGATGTCAAAGATGCCATCTGATTATACATACACAATAATTAGTTGTCTAAGCAAATTAAAATTCAAAGATTATGAGAAGGAAGGAGGAATTTATTTTTATATGCTGGTATCTCATCCTAATCTTTCAAGATTATCCTAAGCCATATCATACCCTTGCATGATTAGTAGCCAAAAATACAATATAATTCATAATATGAGTTTTGGTTTTGATTGAAAATTGAAGGAAGTAATATGAATGACATATTAAAATAATATCTGGGCTTTCAAAATAGTTTAGGAACCATATAAATTTAGTTTATAAAAAGAATATTAGAATTTTATCGTTCTATAAAAAATGTGTACATTGTTTCACACACCTCAGTATAGATATTGCTTCATCAACTGTTCTTGCCTCTTCCCCCACTGTTTGGATGAGGTTCACATTTTCTTCCAGTACTGCCTCAGTATGAGCAATAGGAGCTTTTTTTGCTGACAAAGCCTTATCTCTCTTCTCTTTTTCTAACTGCAAGATTTTGTTAAGTCAACGATAACTAAATTAGCAATCAATTCACACAAGTATACTTCCTGATAATACTACTAAACACGATAACATAATAACAAAAAAGTCACCTAGGTTAAACTAAAAATTAAACCACAAATTATTACTTGAATTTCAGCCCTAGTGATCTTTGCTAAGGTTTGCTTTCCACCAGTTTGTATTTTGTTAAGCTCTTCCACGAGTAATAATTTAGCTTCAGCTTTTTTCTCAAGCTGCTCATTCTTCTTCTTCTCTTTCTCTTCCTGAAACATGACAGAAGGATTTCATTGAAGTATCACTATAGCATGGATAGCAAAACGATGGAGAAATTATCTTAAAAAAAATTCCGTATTATTCATGAAATCGCATTTAAATATAAACGATTTTCAGCAACGAATTTGAAATTAACTCCTTGGCAAACTTCGTCTTACAGCGAGAGACAATTATACTTAAGAGATTTTACGCTTTCGAAGCGTGCTTATGTCTGAAAGACATACGGTTTCATAAATATTAGACGCATACCTTTCTCTGTTGCTTCCGAAGGACATGTTTGTCGTCCTCTTTCCAAAGCTCATCCTCCAACTTTTTTATTCTCTCCGATTCTTCTTTTTCTTTCGCTGCATTTCTACGAGCTCGAGCAACAGCTGATTTACTGTTTTCTCCAACAAATTTTTTAGGCATGAGTTGTTTCTTAAAATAGAGAAACTGTTCCTTTCTAACAGGGATATGAAAGCGAAACCTTGGACGTTGCGGATACAGTGCTTATTCTGTTTTATAATTCGGGAAAACAGTTGATTTTGAAATGAAGTATTGCACTGTTTTATCAGTCTTTGATAGTGTAGATATTCGAAAATTGTGCTTTATAGTTTTATTTTGACTTCTCCCTTTATTTAATCAAATTATTCCCTCGTATATTTGTTTTTACCAAGTGTATATACTTTGTAATATATTCTGATAGGTTGTATAGGTTCTAATGTGATTCAAAATATATATACTTAAAATAATGAAGTTTATTGATCTAAATAACTATGAAGAGACTTAGGAGGAGAAATAAATAGGTTTTAGTAAAACAAATATTATTAGGTAAATATTTTTTTATTTTTATAGGAAACATGACTATTAGCTTTTTGTATAGACTTCATTTTCATGTGTGCCTATAACATTCTATTTCTAGAAATTGAATACAAATTTTTCGGTTGAGTATTTTTTGGTAGCATTTTTGTAAGTTACTAATTTGATGTGCTATGTTACTAATGTATAATATACACAAGAGCATTGCCTGCGGAACCCGTGTGGCGTACGTACGCACTCGGTAGCAGAAACTTCCTCATCACTAGCAAATGTTACTCCGAGTCATCTCAGAGTTGCTACCTTAGCTACTACCTTTAATTTTATTAAAATGGTTAAATTTTTTAAGCTGTTGAAGATAATGTAAGGGTTCATCAATTAGGAAGTCTACTATAACTTGTGTTTTTAGTGATTAAAGTCGTCTACAAGTTACTATTGTAGAAGCAATCACATTTACACTTCATTAAGATATGTAACTCTAGTTCTTCGTACTTAGTAAAGGATAATTTCTAGTAGAGCAACGATAATAATTGAAAATGGATTCTGAAGGTGAAGATACGGAAGGCAGATGTAAGTACTTATACGGCTGCGATACCTGTTGTTCTAATGTCCTAAGAATACTCATTTCCTTGATAAAAATTGCCATATCTTTCG
Organism: Pantala flavescens; assembly: GCA_020796165.1. Taxonomy (NCBI): domain Eukaryota; kingdom Metazoa; phylum Arthropoda; class Insecta; order Odonata; family Libellulidae; genus Pantala; species Pantala flavescens. Next base: position 65,834,071 of record CM036879.1, on the reverse strand, counting down.
GAAATATCAATGAACTTTTTCTAATGGCGTTTTTTGTCTCTTTTAATGTATGAAGTCAGAGGTAACGAAGATATGAGTACTGACGGTATGGTCACGTCTAAGGAGCCCGGCGACCGAAGAACTGAGCCGTGCGAAGAAGGGATGAAGTTGATTCAATTACGAGATGGTGAAATCAAGGCTCAAAATCATATTTTAGATTCATTGTCAGTGACTACGGAAGATGTGGAGACCGAATCTAGCGTTAGTGGCATTGTTCCTGTGTTACCTCAGTCCAGCGAACTTGAAAATCCCGAGGTGATGGAAGATAGTAAGATGAATTACTGCGACATAAGTGATGAAAAAGATAACGGCATTTTACCATTTGTACACTCGCCTGAGAAAGTTATATTATGCTTCGACTTATCCGAGGATCAATTTTATTCTTCAAAATTCGGTGATTTTAATAATAAATCAACTTTAAGTGTTATCAAGCAAGCTTTGGAAATGTTTATTCATAGTAAGCACATGATTGATAAAAGACATGAATTTGCGTTTGTTGTTGTTCACCAGAAAGCCGTTTGGCTGCAGGGTTTTACTAATAAACCGAAGGATATGGTAACTGTGTTATCGGAGTTGACTGAAACTCCATCACCTTCCTTTTTCTGTTTATCTTCTTTGTTTGACGTTATCAAAGACAATGTGAGACTACCGTCAGTGGAAGATCCTAATATCCCTCCGCCATATGTTGTTAGAGCTATATTAATTTACAGTCGCTCTCGGTGTGTACCTATGTTTTATGATGGGAAAGATAGTTTTCAGTCTTTAATGTGTTCCAAGTACTTTAATTTCGATTATGTCATAATTCATGAATCTTTATCTCCAGAGGGTGATATTAGTGATGAAATCGCAAGTGCATTTTCTGAATGGACCGATGAATGGAAATTCTCAAAGCCATATTCATTAAAATTTCATATATCTAGAAGTGCTACAAAATTACTTGACACAATGGCTCGGCTTCTCAGTCATCCATTGCAGAGATACACCACGTATAATTTAAAGCTAGCCCTTGGTGACAAGTCTGCGATGTTGAAGACAAATAATATCTCTTAAGCATGATATTGGTTTACAGAATCAGGATTTTCATTTATGTGATAAATTAATTAAATTTTAAAGATTATCATATCTCTCGATATGAAAAGCAATTCTTATTATATCTTGAAAAAAATTTTCTGTAATAACACAATGTTCTTATTAACAATATAAACCAGCTTGTGGTCAAAATTACCTGAAATGAGCAACAATTAAACTTTTTTGTGAAATTTCCTGCGGTAATGTAATTTAGTATTTTAGTGCAATGGTATATCATTTTCTTTCATCTTAGCTATTCCCTATTATTTTACTAGGTAACTGCTAACAATTTTTCTGAAAATTTATTTATATTTTATCATCATTAATTTTTAAGTCAGGAACAAATAAAATAATAATAATTGTAATATTTCTAAATAATCATTTGTTGGTTAAGATATTTTTTGCTAATTTTATTTAAATACTGTTATTTTTCTGTTGAATATTTTTCCCTCCCCTTTAGTACAGAAAGTTGTTCCATAAACAATTACTTTCATTTCCAGAGTATTTTTTATATTTATTGCTTCTTGCTTCAAATATATTGTGGTATAGCATTAAAAGTAGTATTATTTTGATAGTATTTCTCATAGGAGCTTCCTATCAATAAAACAATGAAATGCTCAAATAAAAGTAATGAAAAGCTGCTAAACACCAAAAAAATTGGCTAATTCTACAAAAAGAACGGTAAATGGGAAAAGTGTGTTAATTAGTCTAAAGGTTCAAATCTTGAACCTATTAGACATTTTCGCATTGTTAATTCCAAGATACTCCATAACACTTAGAATAATAAGTGCTTATGAGTGTAATGACATAACTAATAACTATAGAAAGTATGAAAATTGATACTGATTATAGTTTTAAATAATAGACTAAGTATAAATAGTAAAATAAATGTAGGCAACTTTCGTATGATTATGGAGTCTGACAGCATGATGTGGCTTTCATGACCCTTTTTTTTGTAGTTTCCCTACACATTCATTTTGTATTGTATTTATGTAAGTTTATATACACAATGATATCAACCTGAATGTATAAATATATTTTCGACTAGGTTTTTATAATTTAAGTAACTCTCTGTAAGTTCTATCTAACATGTTGTGTAAGTATAATATAGGCAGTATAATTGGTTTGTTGAAAGTATGGAAATCGGTCTTCAAAGCAGATAGAAATTTAATCATAAAATATAAAGAATTTAGTTTAATTTCAAAACGCAAATATTGATATGCTAAGATAATTTAATATGTAAATCTGCAAACAATGCTGTATAAAATATATTAAGGTTCCTGATTCATCATGAGATTATATTGATATTGTTAAATAGAAATAATGACTTTTTATCATTTTATGGATATAATATCTTTTTACACTTCAGGCTCAAAGATTTATGATGATATCACAATCTTATAACTGATCAAATGACATACTAAACCACCCTACATGTTCCTTGATTTATTCTAATAATCAAGCTCTCACCAATAACAAATCTCCAGTAAACTTTTGACATATGAATAGCATTTCTACACATTAATTTTGCATATGTTAAAATTAAGGCATGGTATGAAGATAATCGTATAAAAGAGAACCTGCAAAAAATTAATTTCCAAGAGATCCTCATATGAATACAATATATTTTTGAGTATAAAAGATTTTAAGGCACTAATTTTGATTAAATTAGTGGGAAATTGCATCCTTAGACACTAATATAAGAATTAATTTTTTTATTTTCTTTCATTAAAATTAGAATTCTTAATGTGATGAAAACATAATATACACATTAACTAGATTGCTGAAATTAAAAATAAAGATTAAAAGGCAGCTATGCAAAATCAAATTTTGTGATCTTTATCATATTTTTGATAAGTTATTTTTTATAAAATCGCTGTAATTTAGAAGGCAGAATTCTTCAATTTGGTAAAATTGTAAATTTATCAAGACAATGGATGCTATAGAAAAACTAAACCATGGACATTAATTGACTCAATACATGACCGTCTAAAAAGTATCAGGAAAAAATTCAGAAAAATAGATTTATTTGAGATATTGTTACAAAACCTTAATATTCTTCAAAGTACATTCCTTGGGCGTCGACACACTTTTTCCAGCGGCTTTTCCTACACTCGAAAGCTCCCTGGTAGACAGATTCCGGAAGATCCTCAAGGGTACGCGTGCAAGCGAATTTGACAGCACTTAGGGCCCCATGATTTTGTCCTTTCGGGGAGGATATCTTTTTCCAGTGAGAAACAACCTCCCTTGAATACGTTCTACAGAAAACTGAAACTTTCATTGGGTCGCAGAAGGTCTTCGCTGAAAGACAATCGCCTTTGCTGTCGGTCGTCCGTGAAGACCTTAGGAATGAGTTTGGAGCAGATCTTTCGCAACGCCAAATTTTCAGTGATAATGATGTGCACTGTCATTTAATGAATGGCCATTCGATTTGGGACCATGCGTAATCTTTGAAAAACTTGTGCCTCTAAAAACAGCATTTGTTAACATGCTTTCATGCTCGAAGACTTGGAAAAATCATATCCAACGTTTCCGAACGCAAATTCCCTTATCCTACACAATAATGCATCTCGTACCGCTGCCCAATCGTTCGCTGCAATTTAAGCTCTCACCGCGTCACTTGATAGGGGTCAAAAAAATACTCGATCTGGCCTGAAAAGACTCGCAGGGAACGGACCCTTATCTCGTTTTGAAGGTCTTACATTGCACTATTAATATTGTTCAGTGCAATTGCAGTGCGACTTACAGTCTCGCCGGGAAAAAATTGTTCCCGATACTTTTTAGACAGACCATATACGTATCTACTCGAGTAGAAAGTTTGAATGATCTGTGTATTATATTTAGAGAGGTACGATTTTTAAAAATCTGAAAGTATTTTACCTCCTGGCATCGAACCCATGACCACTTTCAGCAAAACTATACCATTTTAAGTAGAAACATATAATTGCAATAGCTGCACGAAATCTTATTTTCTAGTTCAATGGGAAGTATATTTTTAAAATATTTGAAAAACGGCCCCATGCATTCTAAATGGGGAAAATCGATTTTCGGGGCCTCCCAGAATCGAACCCATGATAGGTAGGGTCGGTTTTCGATTTTTTCCTAGGTGAGATTAAAAGGGCCTTTACTTAAAAAAATCGGCGACTCCGTGGCCGTGTGGGAAAGCGGTCCCTTTTTATGGCTGTTTGATATTTTGAACCTCAACCTTTTGAAGTGTTTTTTTGTGATTTTCATACAATTGGACTATTACATCCACTGCTACTGTCATTTTTCAGCTATCTCACATGAATTTCCTCAACTCTAGTAAAGGAACATTTCTTTAAGATTTAAGCATGAGTGTAAAAGGCATACAACTAAATTTTACAGTTACTCATTCTGTTGCTTTATTTATTTATTCTCTTAATTAAGATCAATGGCAATTCTCAGTTTCACAACAGAGTTTTGTACATTACCTTCATTCATGAAACATGCATTTGAAAATATTTGCTGCGGCTGTTACACTACGCACAATTGATATAGATATTAACATTACATCTGAATTTATTTGATATGATTCACTTTTGAAAATGTTTCAAATTGAATCGAGAGTACTTGAAATGAAGATATAAAAATTATTTTACCATTTGAATGATGTTAGTATATGGTAAAAACAAAATGATTGCTAATTAACACGGCAAATAAAACTTTATTTAACGATATACATACTAACTTAATAATATTACACTTCCGTATGAGACATTATTCAGTGCTTCCCATCTTTAATGAACCTAAGACCACAGTATCCACAAGTATGATTCCCAGGTTTATCCTGTAACCAATTGAAAGACGATTATTAATAACTTGTACAGAGGAACAAAATATGATTTTTTAAATATCTTCATAAATTCAATCACATCGTTAAATAGCAACGGTTTAAAACAGACCTTCAAGTCAAGTATTGTTAAATAAAAAGTGTGCATGCGTCCATGGCAATATTACAGTAAAAATATGCTATAAACAGCTGATAACAATCATAAGTTATTGAAATTATAATAGATTATTTACATAAAACTAAATTAAAATAATTTAAAGAAATTATAAAGATTATTTACCAAATTAATGTAAACTTTAGGATGCCCAGTAGGTCCACCGCCTCCGTCACACCAAACTACTCGTTCCTTACGGGGCTGTGGTGGAACCGAATTAATTAAATCGATTGCAAACTGTGCGTTAATTTGCTTTGGTCTATCAACAAACCGTACAAGTCTATAGTCATTCTGATCCCAGCACTGGAATACAACAAAATAGCTAGTTATAATATATTATTAAATAACTTGAAATTTGATATCATCAGAAGGCTGGAACTCACCTGTCCAGTATGTGTTTTTGGATCGGCAACCTCAATTGAACCCCTATTAGAAGCAGCAGAATGCTTTTCAAAAGCAAAAGTTCTGCATTGAAATTTCAGTATATTTTTCAAAGTTACGGTATTCCGTCCTAAACCCAACACGGCCATGACGAATACCTTATAGCAGCTGATTCGGCGATCGATAGCGTACTTAGTATGTATCGATATATGTATCGATGTTTGCGATTGTAAGTGAGCGGCTAATTTACTATCGTCTTTGAGTTGATAAATTAGAAAATCCTTTCTGATAGCATTTAAACGTACGATTAAGGATTTTATAAAAACATTAATGAAAGTTATTGCATCCAGCTTTGCTGTATTAAAACAGCATCGAAAGCTTCTATTGGGTAAGCATGGGAAACTTATCATTTAATTCAGACGGGAAAGTGTTAAGAAATCAGATTGATCCCTTGCAATTCTGTGGTAGCGAGCCATACTAAAACGATATTAAATAAGTGTGAAATATACCTGCATTCTTCTTGTATTTTGCAATTTAAAAGAGAATTGAACATTTTTTTACATTATTCCTCCTGTGCCTTATGTAGGACATTGGAATGCCTTTATTAACTAGAGAAATAATCATTAGTTATTCGTGACCCAAGGGGATTATATGTAACCCCAACAGAAGCGGGTTTTAACTTCTTGGGGGACGCTAAAAAGTACGTCTGAATTATAAATGAAGTATAGTAAGATATACTCTGATATACATATACACTAGGAATTGAAGGACTGAGGAAAAGTGATATTTTTATTCATTGGTAGATTCTACTACTCCACATTGTCCAAAGTTAATAATTTCTGCATTGCTAAAAAAATTGATTGTAATGGATTTTGACTGTTCTCATAAAAATAAAAATTTCACCTTCATTAATGGAAATATCCGTAGATCCACCATCTGGAGTTTTGGACGGAAATCAACAATTCGTAAAGTACTTAGATGGTTCTCAGTTTCCATCATCATCATTAACTGAACAGAGCAACAATATTTTCTGATTTCCATTAACCATTTTAGCCAAGTGGAATATGTGTGAAAGAAAGGAAGTTCTCAGATGAGTAACATGTGCAGTTTTCAGAAGATGAGATGGAAATTATGAGAAAATATTGTAGGTCACTCCCCAATCAATTATTCATTTGATCAAAAAATACTTGCTGTGAATTCAATTCATAAACATCCAATTAAATGATCCTACTTTCCTGATATTATATTATTTCTTGTTCATCAGATTAATACTCATAAGGACATTTTTATGCACAAAAAATTTTTATATTTTGATACAATACAAAATATTTTTATTTTTATATACCTTATTAAAAGCAGTTACTTCAAGAAGTTATAATAGATAAACACTGTTCCATCATATTATTATAATCTTTGATATATATATTATTTTAAGCAGCCTGTACATAAATTCTGATATTTTACAATATAACTATCCTACAGGTAGAATAATATACTACAATAATTAAATAAAAACAAAAATTTCAGCTATAATCACTTGAATATCACAGGAAACAGTAATCTGAAGTTATTTAGAAGAGTAGATAACTTCTCCTAGCTGAATCTATAAAATTGTGAAAATACAAATATGAAATTAATATTGTAAGCATTATTTCACGAATGAAAATTCAAATGACAAAGGCCATAATTGCTTGGACTTACCAATTCTGCTTCAACTTTGAATTTAATATTCCTCACTTGACAATAATCATGGATAGTTTGCACAAAAGAATTAAAATCAGGTATTTGACAGCCATGATATAGAACACTAGCATTTATTACCCCTCTGTCTTCTTCTACCTGAGAAAACTTCACCAAATCTCCTAGAAACAAAAATAATTCAATTATGGCAGAAATAAAATATCAAATGAAAGAATTTAAGAAATAAAAGGAGTGTTAAAAAATCAATTTTATTTCAATCAATAATTATGGAATGTATTCTCATTGTATTATCATGTTAACTTGGTGTTACTTTATTCAAATACATCAAAACTGTTCTATCATGCAACTTCATCCCTTGTTATTCAATTTATTCATCTATATTTAGAAGTTGTTTCAGAAAAATATAATGTTGCTTCTTTTCATTATATAAATTCTTGAAAGTAACATCTGCACAACATTAATAACTTAATGAAATCGTTTACTTTAGATGTTGATTTCTAGTAGAAAGCCATAGGATCTATGCATAAACATTTTTTTCTCCATTTTATGTACTATTAGCCATGATTGAATTAATAATTGCACCAAACCCTACCCTTGTGAGTTTAATTCACCCATTTAGTCAGAAGTCTGCAATGTTTACTCAAATTCCTTGGGAACACCTAACCAAATATTCCAAATAATTATAATTCTATAATTTCATAAGCAATGGTTAGTTATCCTACAATTCCAGCATTTTTAATATTTCAGTTAAAAAGTGCTACAGCAATGTTAGAGATAAATGAATTGGGGACCTTTAGAGCATGTAAACACAAGCAACAAAGTAATTTTAAACATCAGCCTCCATTAACAACCTGTGAAATATTTTGCCTGAGCTGTGCAATTTGCTCAGTTACGAGGAAAAATAATATTGTGACAATATATAATTAATATCTCAACCAATTATAGCCTTTAGATATGCTATATTGAAGAAATTGTAATGGAACTAATGTACTATAATTTCTAGGAAGCATAAGTAGAAGATTAAGTATGAACTTTCCGCAGCAGATGAATATTAGAGTAAATTTGCTATTCTATTTGTTGCAATATTAATCCAATTATTATCATATTAATATCAGTAAGGTATGACTTAATTTAGCAGTTACCAATTAAAAAATTCATTTTCAAAATTGACAAAGAAGATAGATTTTCAGATATTCTCTTTAAACTTACCTTCCCGAAAAACATCTTCTAAAATGAAGTTTTTTAGACTCAATCCAAATAAGTAAGCATTTTGGCGATAAAAGACAAAAACCTGATTATTTTTTAGATCTTTAACAAGTCCCCAATCTGTCTGTAGTGAAAGTATGACACCATTTTGATCGTTTTTTATCAAAACAAAATCTGAGTTCTTTGGATGAAATGGCTCCATATAACCATTTGGAATTTTCTCTGGTATCTTTTCATTGACTTCAAAAGATAACTCTTTACCCTTGGGCCAAGCTTTCCTAGCTACCCATTCACAATCTGAGGATTTATGCTGAATAGACCTTGTAGGTATCACTATCATTTGTTCTCCAACATTCACAATACCTTTGATAGATAAACCTTGTGCCATGTTACTGGAATGAGGTCCTTCAGGATAGAAATATTTTGAATACACAAATATAAAATGAAAACTTTGGTTTGACTCAATCTCTACCAAGAAGGCATATGGAAGAAGTAATTTCATAACCTTCCCATGGTATTCACTTCCTTCAATAATAGCTGAAGACGGAGCTACATTGAGGCCCAAATAAGAGCTATTATCCAGCCATTTACAGATATCTACTCCAAGACCAATTGGAGTTTGTTCGTTGATAACTTTATTTCCTCTCCTTTGTCTTCTAGATCTTCTACCCCGGAGTTTTACAGAATCATGGAGGGAGCCATGACTTGCAAAGGAGTTAACCGATTCGGCATCATTATTAGCACAGTTTTTCCAAGCAATATCATCATCTGCTTTCCAAGCTTGATGAGCAAAATAGTGGAAGGCTGTATCATCTTTCCTCCTATGTTCCGTACAAATCAATTTAATTGTGTCTCCTATTCGAAGAACGGATTTTATATCCACAGATGCTAAATAGGCAGGATTGTTCTTACAAAGTGAAAACTTTTCTACCAAAAGCTGGGCAAGTTTCATTCCTCCATCTGGATCATAAATTCTGACTTCAGCACTCCTTGGTCCCATGAATCTGGTCACAGTACCTTCAAAAATATTAGCTCTTCTAGAATGTTTTCTCAAGCAATTCTGTACTCCTTGTTCATTCCCTATTGAATTCAGACATTCATCTTCATTCTGATTGGCCACAGACTGACCTTTCTCAAATCCTTCAAGAACTACTTTAGATTGGTCATTTGAGGATATGCTTTGTTCTTCATCAGTAACGTTCTCCTTCAATAATTTGGAAATGCTTACACCAGATTCATCCTCGGTAGAACTGATTAATTCAGGGCCTAACAGTTCGCTTCGTTGGGTGGTAATTTCTCGGTTGAATGATGCTTTTCGGGATGATGGTACTGCATTATCACTTTTGATTCTGTTTACATGACTACTTTCACCGGATGCTGAATTATCATAAGCGTCTGGTTCAAGACTATCTGATGAAACTGGTGATATTGATACGGAAACTAGACTGGCACTCCCAGCAGTTGCATTTAAACCAATATTACGGTATTGTGCAATGGTTGATGTAGGATTGCGAGCATTAGTTTCAATATTTCCTTGTGTTAAAGAAGATGCTCCCAAACTTGCAGTTATTGGATTTATTGAAATATGTGGAAAATGATCATCCCTTGAGTATGACGATACACCTCTAGTTTTAATGGGAATTTCTGATTGTGCTGTGCTATTAAATTTGTCAGGTGCTGATTCTTGTGACTCTATGGAATAAAACGTGAAATCGTATTTCATGATGAGAATAAATAGTAATTTACATTAAATCAACTATGAGATGTATACACTAGTTGCTATTAAAAATTATTATACCTCTATGGATATTTTTTATCTGATAGCAGTTCCTTGCTGAGTGAGAACTCTCACCACTACATGATGAGCTTGCACAATATGAGCATCTTTCTACCACAGTTTGTTTATTGTTGCTATTTCCCGGCGGCATTTTCTTGATGTGGAGGAAAAATATTTTAACTCAACGTAAAATTAGAAACTTGCAGCAACAAGACATATTGCATAATTGAACACATTGAAAAAAGATTATAATAGTCGATCGACTGTCGAGTCGAAAGACTGCTTGAACGTAATAGTCGCTGAATGAATGAAAATATCATTGAGTATCTGATTTGGCATTATCTGTCGATAATAATAATAAATAGACTTTGATCAGTCTGAAGATTAATCATCAAGATTAATTCGCATACAATAAACAAGATAGCTCTGTAATTTACAAAACAAAGTGTAATCGGGTTTTGCCAAATCCAACTTACGCTAATATTTCGTCCTATGGGCTTTCAATAATAACTTCACGTTCAGAATGATATCATGCTAATTATACGTATGGAATATTTTCAGACCTACCAACCCAATGTTGGATTTCCCCTAGGAATTATCGTGTATGCGTACAAGGATACAAAAATGTTTGTAACTGTATTTATATTTCACAAATACATGACAGAAATTAAAAAATTTAAGAGACAAACAAATAACTGTTTCTTTAATACTACGATGCTAAATGTTGATGTTTTCTTCCACAGAAACAAAAATATATAAGATTGTGTTAGAATCAATGAAATTATAGAAATACAATGAAATTGAATTATTCTAGCATCATGGATACTTCTCATACGAAGCTCATTTTTAAAAGAATACATTTTGGAGAAAGAAAAATATTAACTAAAATAAAAATTTAACACAATGCTATTAGAATAAAAAAAGGGTGAATGATGGCATAGTGAATAGTTTTTTAAATTTAGTTTCAGCACACTCACTGAGAAGGCTATATGGCAACAGGGGGATTAATTATTGGCATTCTAGTTCCATCCTTTCTTAAAGTACCTCAGGATCCACGCCATCCATCTTTTTAATAGTGCAATAAAATTGAAACTTGGGTTTTCCATCCCAGAATGGATGAAATAGATCATTGCACCAACACTACACTAATTCTTGAAACAAGAGAACATAATTTTCCTCGATTTAAAATATAAGAAAAGAAGAGAAATTTCAACATTGCCACTGATTATTACCAAGGATATTATAACAATCCAAATTAATTCTTTGTCTTCTTTCACCTCTTGTAGATTCTATTCAAATAGAATAATTTAAATATCCTTTTCAAAAACTGTAATTAATCAACATTTTATTGTGATATGCTACACACAAATTACATATATAAATCTAGCTTAATAATAAAATAAATAAGGTTTTCATATCTATTTGCACCTCATACAACAAAAACCTCTTTTCTTTCATGGTTGTAGGTACAAATTTTATGCTACAGTATATCTCCTTAAGATCCAGAAATTTCAAGTTGTTGCTCATCACACTCTTTTCATTTGTACAATCTTGGCACTTTTCATGGTTAGGTTAATACATTCACAACAATTTAACACCAGATGACTAATTTTGATAGTAAAACTGTTGTACTTCAAAATGAACTGAGCTTTCACAGTGTTTGGTTAAATCAAATAATGCCATCAAAAATTGAAAATGTTATACAGAGAGATGTGTACAACAATAATCACAATATAGGAATCATAAAATCACAATCACATGTATAGTAATATCATGCAAATAACAGAAAAGATATTATTTAAACATAGTTTTCTATAAGTAGAGGAATAATGAAAACATTCAGCAGAGGTTTTAAAATAAATAAAAATACAATTTTTACTAATTAATTAATTTAATTTTATCATTTATAATAAAACCACAGATTTCAATAACATACGCTGCCTAGCTTTTAAATGTTAAATGCCATAAAAACAATGACTAACTACTTTTAGAGTAATGAAATCTTCTACATCTTCTTCGTTGAGATAATACCACCCAGATGAAAATCAGAATCCCTCCCAAGATGTAAGTTGATATGATTGTGGATTCTATAGGCATGTGGCATCGCACTCCGGCATAATTGTTAGGAGTGAACATAGCCTATTAAAGAAATAAGATAGATAGAAATAGAAAGCACTACACTCCTCAAGCTAAATTCTTCTTCAACTTTAAAAAACTAGAATTCCAGTGTCCCAAGAGTGGGGAGGGGGATAAGGTGGTGTAAAAAGAGACCACATATAGGGAAATCAACTAAGCACCATAGAAAAAGGATTTAGGAATTCACATAATAAATACAATTAATAGCTTATTCCCTTACTTAAATTTTCTACATCAGAAAGTAATTACTGTTTCAGTTTAAGTTTCTCACAATCTCAAGTTAAAAGAAATATTATATTCAATAACAAAAATATAATTAAAAAACTATTGGCAGTAAGGATTATGTTTACATATAATAGTTTGAATGTCTTAAAACAGAATCATGGAGTATAAATTTGATTAGAAATGAAATTTTAATTATTCTCACTCATGATTAAACATACATTTTTATATTAATTGATAAGCAAATACATTTAGTATGAAAACCAGAGGAAATTACAAAAAAAACTTTGTAATTTCCACAGGTAATGTGGAGTTAAAATTAAAAAGTTTTTTCATTATACTATGGCCACAAAGTCATGCCTTCTAAAATTGATTGGAAATAAATTTAAATTACAAATACACTAGGAAAATTTAAAATTTTTTGCCAGATGGATGAAGCTCTCACAAGGGGACCTTTACGACTGCGGCACGGGATATTGGATGAGACCGGTATGGAAGTGTAGCTTAGATATTACTTATAACAACCTGAAAATACTAGGGGCCAACGCTCCCTTTTTTCTTTGTAATTAATGTTTAAAAATCATCAATTCTAACCGTTTTGAATATAAGCCCCGTGGCAACGGCATATCTACAAGTAAATGGTGGCATGGTGCTAGTGTGTTGGATTGGTAATGAAACTTTGCGTGGTTCGAACCCGGTTTATACTTTCCATTTTTTTTCTTCCATCACTTTCTTTTTTTGGCAAACATTTAATCAATTTAAATGCTGTCTTATTATTTTATTTTTCATAGCTCATATAATTTAAACATATTTAAAATACAAAAAATTTTAAAGGACCGTAGCTGATAGATGTCAACGTTTTAATTGTGTTTCATAATAGAAAGGGTCATTGGAGATACCAGATCACAAGGAATATTATTTCCAAGTATAAACCATACACACACTCCAATTATAATCCCAACCCTATATATATATATAGGGTTGGGCCACCATTTACTTGTAGATATGCCGTTGCCACGGGGCTTATATTCAAAACGGTTAGAATTGATGATTTTTAAACATTAATTACAAAGAAAAAAGGGAGCGTTGGCCCCTAGTATTTTCAGGTTGTTATAAGTAATATCTAAGCTACACTTCCATACCGGTCTCATCCAATATCCCGTGCCGCAGTCCTAAAGGTCCCCTTGTAAGACATTGAAAAAATTACAAAATTAGTCAAACTATAAAGCTTAAATTAAAGAATCCTTTTACCATCATGAAAGTGGGGTTATCCTTGTTGCGCCAACTGAAAGAAGGAATGGTCCATTCTGTTACTGCACCCTTTCTATGAACAGTAGTGCATCCATGATGAGTGTGACCACTTATTATCAGCCGTGGCCATAACTGATCAAGCAGCTAAAATCAAGGAAAATAATTATTAAAATTACTAGGTAGAATAATTGTCTGACAATTAATTTGATCATCCTTCAAAACAGGAAAATCATACAATTTGTATGCAATGATAAGCTTTCTCATACTCAAAATATTCTTCTTTACCATAATTAACAGATTCCTCCATCCAAGGGCATGAAATGATGTATATTAAGGGTATTCATGATTATCTAGAGAGATGGACTTATATTATGAAATATCTCAGAATCTATTTTAAATTGAGTAAGGGAAAGTCAAACTGGTTTCATCGGACTATTTATCACAAACATGAGTTATATTAACATTCTGAAAGATAAAGATAAAGTTCAGTTACGCTAATAAAATTATCAGAGCAAAAACATTTAACTCATTACAAATGAGTAACCAAAGATATATAAATATGATATAAACATAATTAAAGAACTGTTGTATCATTCATTTAAGCCTAATAAATAGTTAGAGTTGAAAAAAGTTAAGCAGCACCCTTGATTAAATCTATATACTCAACTGTATTAATGAAAAGAAGATTTTATTTATATTTACATTATGATACAACAGTAAGATACTCAGGAGCATTTTCAAGGTTACAGGCAATAATAGAACTTATAAATGCTTATTTAATTTAAATTAAATTAAAAGCAACTTACTGTATTTGCTATTTTAAATAATGCCTCTAAGCCACACGCCTTAATATCTCAATTTATAATGGATACATATGTTGATTTATAGCTCAAAATCATATAAGATAGGAATCACAAAGAACTATAATAAATACCAAAGCTACTTAACTGTATGCTTGGAAAAAGGGAGCTGATAGTTGAAACATTATAACATTGAAAACTTTTAGTATTTAAGATATGATACACCTTTTTTGGCAGGGAAGAATTAGAGGATTAAATTCAACCAATTACACTTCAATATATACAAACGAATTTGGTAGTTCCTCTTAAAGTAAGGATGAAGGAAAACATAAAAATTAAAATTAGCTTTCTTAAAGAGATATATAATGGCTTAATTCAATCTGATATGAAAAAATTAGCAATTGTAAACATCACTATATCACAAGCAAAATATTGAATACTGTTTGAGAAACAAGTTTATAGTGTTATATGTGGAGGTTGACTGATTGTAAAAGTACTTAAATGTTTATGAGGAATAAAAGTAACAACCTTATGAATGGCAGACAAAATTGGTTTACCGAATTTTTCTCTGAGTTGGAACTGGAAGATTAGATAAAAATCAAGGATTATAATTTATACCAGCAATTATGGCATTGTAAACCCTCCCATACAATAATTTAATAAGTAAACAAGGCAGTATTTGAAAAAATCAGCCTATTTTATTCTGATCATAACTTGCAGTAGCCTTTAAATGCCAGAAATTATAATAATGGATGTTGGCTTCACAATCCAACAATACTAAAAAAGGGACTTTTAAGACTGTGTCAGTGGGTTAAGATAAAATCTATATGAGTATTTAGCCTAAGTTAGAAATGTAGTGTAGAAAAGTTATCCAATAAAATAGAAATAATTTTGGGAGTACCAAAGGGAAATGTAATCGGACATTTACTTTTTTTTTAATTTAAGTAAACAATCTACCACAGGACATACAATCTAAAATTAGGCTTTTTGCGAGCAACTGCATAATTAATAGAGAAGATATAAAATTAAAGGAGAAAAAATTCCTAGGGCAAATTAATGCAGGTACTTAGGGGTTTTGCTAACTAAAAACTTATTGGACTACACATAATACACTACACTACAAAATAGTGTCAAAAGCATTTAGAAATTTACACAACATAATGAGAACTTTAAAGGTAGTTGTAGGGATGCAAAAGAACTAGGTTAAAAAACAATAGTAAGGCCTCTATTGGAATATGCAAACAAACACATGGGATCCACAAGATAAATTAAATATCAAAATATTGAGAAAGTCCAAAGGAAAGCAGCTAGGTATGTGCTGGGGAGATATAGGAAAAAAGACAGTATTATAAAAATCTTAGAGAGTCTTGGACGAGAAATATTAGAGGAAAGGCAGAGGGTAAATCCACAAGTAAGTACATTTCAGGTAAAAATGGAGGAGGGGCATGGAAGGAGTTAAGAAACAGAATAGAGGAACCAGATTACATAGCTTGAGGGGATCATGTACAAAAAATTAGAATCAGGTAGCAAAGGAGTAATACAACAAAATTTTTGTTTTTAAATAGGGGGAATCAAGGAATAGAATTTTGCCTGAAGAGGTCTTCTAACCCTTACATAAAACAGAAAGATTTTTAAAATAAATGTAAAAATATTAGTGTTAAGTACATTTAATGTATATATGTAATAATGTAGCTCTGTAACGATATCTTTAATTGTATTATATGTAACTAACGAAAGGGGGATTTAAAAAAAATCTTATGCAGAAGTTGCCACTCATAGTCCTCTGACAATAATTAATAACTAAAACCCATGCATTCCCATATAAGTTATGAGTGAATAATACAGGATCTGAAATTTAATATCCTAATATTAATGACCTATGAATCTGAAGAACCTCCCCAGTTATATAAATTATATTCCTTAGAATATGAAATACTAGGTTCCATTTCTGAAAATATATCTCATTATATTGAATAAATGATACATATTACAGACCAAATGGTAATGTGTTATACATACATTACGGACCACTGCAAAACAAAACTTATAAAAAACTTTTGGTTTTGGGAATGTTTGACATACTGTGTCACTTGCTTCTCTTGATAGACAGTCCCATCTTTCACGAAACTTGTCAGCCTTCAATTCTTGAGGAGCACTATCCAAGCCTCTGCAGCCTTCATCAGATTCACGGAACATTGGGAAGTGCTATACAATAAAAATATAAAAACTAAAATTTCATCAAGCTTAAGAGAATAAAAGCAGGAGAAATTAAAAGAGCTCACTATATGTGTATAAACTTGACAATTCAATCTAACAGGTGAATAACAAATAATCCAATGAGTTTGGAAGCAGACAAGTTTTTAATTTTTCACTAAGAAATAAGATGAATAGTAGTACAAAAATGAAATTTACAAGCTACTTTCACAAAAATTATAACTCTGAGTGCCATTTAAAAAATTATGTAGTTTTATTACTTTAATAAAAGATAAAAATGCCAATGATAAAGAAATGTACAAACCTGAAGCAGAATGGGCCTACTATACTGATCAAGATTCAAATCTTTCTCACAGCGAGATATTCCTTTTGTACATTTTAGTCTAGCTAGAATTCCAGAAAGTATGCCAAAACAAAAAAGAATATTAACATATTACATTATGTAATTTAAATATAAAGACAACGTTAGAGAGACCTATATAATGCTAGTGTCAAGTATTGACATTGAAAGTAATAATAACATAATATACAATAGTATTGTACAAAATTCACAATTTTGAAATTAACCCCATAAAAAATCATTAAAAAGTAGATTAATTAGTTTTTCTCAATACAGTTATGGTTTTAAAATTAGCCATATGTGATACTTTTCTATAGTTATGTAATATAAATAAATTTCAAATAAAAAACCATCCATGAATTCTTTCTTTGAAATCAAGAGACAAGTTACCAGAGGAAAGGGGCTATGTTTATAATATACAGATGAGAAAATAATTAATAACTTTTAATAATTTTAACAGCATGAAACTGTATCACAGAATCTACTCTATCTGAAGTTATTCATAATAGTTTATCCTAAATTGTAAAATATGCTCAAATTTAAGGTAATAGAAAAATGTCAATGAATCTTAAGTACATAGTTGTTTTTAAAGGGTCTAATAATAAAAAATGCCGAATCCAAGACTCAGTTGGCAGGTCTGCAGTGAAATACTTAATCAGTAACTGAAATTTCAATTTTTTATAAGCAAAATATAGACAAAAGTTATAAAATAAATTATTATTTATAAACATAAAGTACATTATTCTTAATTATAAATAATGTATATTCTGAGTTAGAAGATATAAATACTATGTAAAAAATCTAATCATTCTAGTATCCCTTAGTCTAGATAGGTTCATTAGGAGGTGCTACGGATAATATTATATCATAAGGCAATAAAAAGTTATAACAAACAAATACAGCAGACAAGGAAAAAATCACAAAAAAGCATAAATAATTTCAATGGGGAAGAAATGTATTCATAAAATTTCTAATATATATATATATATATATATATATATATATATATATATATATATATATATATATATATATATATATATATATATATATATATATAAACTCATATCACACATGTTAAGAAAAAACACTATTGATAGACTGTAGAAATACTATGTTCAGACTTAAACTAATTCTAATGATATTTTTGGCATTAATTAGTTCTTTCTTATGAATATTTCCAGTAGATACCCACACTCTGATGCCATACTTCAAAATAGATTCCATAAAAGCATTTTTTTGATAATTTGTTTAGACTTCAAAACTTTGATACGAAAAAATTGGTATAAATTCTTTAAGCAGTACTAACTTTTTGTAAGTGATTGTAAATCTCAAATTTTTATCCAAGGTGGCAACTAGATATTTATTACTATGGATCTGTTCCAATGGAGAGCAGTCATAGTTAGAAAGCACTTAATGTTTGGCTGTGCATAGTCAAAGTGAGAGGTTTATTCCAGATGTGCTGTTATAAAAATTAACTTAAAGTTCATAATAACTGAGTACTTGTGTCAATAATTCATTTAACCAATTCTTTAAGGCATGAAATATATCCATATCATAATTCTGAACATTTACCCTCATATTTGAAGGCAACAAGTGTGACGTGTTTCCAAAGGACACACTGAACACTCAGGATTACGTATGTACTAAGAAACAGAAATTTTTTTTATCTCTAGTTAAATTTTTTGTACGAGGGAAATGTGGGTTTTATATGATAAGTCATGCAACTTGATCAAAGAGGATAAACGATAGTTGAAAATAATCAGGGTCAGAAAGGGGGATTCTGGGTTCAAGTAAAAGAAATCACAAAGATAGGTTGGATAAAATTTGGTCATGTTTACTTTCATAGTTTTGATCAATGATCATTATTGCAATTGGAAATCAATAAAAAGTAAAAATTACCAAATTCTGGCCGAGTGAGAAAGTTACAAATATTTTATTAGTATTGGAAACACTGAAGCTACTTTAAATTTTGCTATTATCTAGGACTTATTCAGCTTCATAATTTCATCAGTTAATTATCCTGTTAACCGGGGAATCCCCTTTTCAATTACGCAGCATACAATGGGCGCGCACACTTTCGGTAGGAGGTAACGGAACGTCAAGCCCAGACGACGTAATGTCATATGATACTGATTCCCTCCCTGTCTTAAAATCAAGTCGAGACATGTATGGATGACTAAAACCTTCGTCGTTCGAAATATATACGTTCCGCCTGGTTAACAGGTTAAAGAATTCAATAAGTAAAATTTTTCAAAATGATTAATTACTAGAAATAATTAATGAGACGATATACAGAATGTATGTAGTATCATCATATTATTCATAAAACTGTGACTCAGATTTTTTTAGTACAAAAGCAGAAAAAAAAGGGATGAATTTAATTATGACATAAAATTTAAAATGGCTATTATCTCAAAAAATTGAATTTATTGTTTTGAGAAGTCTCATAGACAATCTGTTTCATGTAAATGACAAGTAGATAAAATTATATTTATAGAATAAATTAGATTTATAAGAATAATACCTGAAATTCTTGACAACTGAAGCTCAGCAGGTCGACAGAGAAAGCAACCATCCCCCTCAAGAGCCATGCTATTCAATAAAACAAAATGGTTTCCAGCTATGGACACTAGCTTCACAGCAGGAGCATCAAATGAATTGGAAAATCTCTCATGTAAATATGGACTGATTCTGTAATGAATTATTATAATGTTTTAGAACATAAAATAGAGACTTACAAAGAGGATTTGGTTATCTAGAGAAGGCCAGAGTAAAAAAGTTTGCACTTTCATTTTATTGTGACTTACCATGAATTCACACCTACCAATATTATTAATTGGAACTATAACTTGATGAGAGTAACAAACTCCTACCTGACTCATAAAATAGATCTTTAAATTTTTTGAAGTAATTTTCCTCAAAGATATATGCAAATAAAATTAATAAATATACCAAACTATACAGTACATTTAATTAATTTAATACTTGAGTTTCTCTGCTAATGACATTTAGTCGCTTTTGCAGGAACTTAACTCCGATACTTCTTCAGGTTCTGACGGTATACCTTCTCACATTATTAAGCTTTGTTCAAGGGAATTAACTCATCCCCTCTTACTCCTTTCTAATAGAATACTTCACTTTCAATCTTTTCCAAACTAATGGAAACATGCTATAATCACTCCTATCCACAAATGTAGTAGTAAATCAGATGTAAAAAACTATAGACCCATATCCCTTTTTTGTAAAATATTTGAGAAACTTCTTTATAAATGTTTATTTGACCTATTGAACCTAACCTCAACGACAACCAGCACGGCTTTATCCCTAAACGTTCAACAGTTAGTAACATATTACCTTACGTTCATAATAGTTGAAGAACTATTGATAATAATGGTAAATCCGATGCAGTCTACTTTGACTTCCAGAAAGCCTTTGACACTGTTGATCACGGTCTCCTTTTATTTAAACTTTACATCCTTGGTATCAGTGGCTCCTTGTTCAATATGATGCACTCCTATCTTAGCGATCATTCTCAAAGAGTAGCAATTGATGGCATCTTATCGTCAACTGCAAATGTTACCTCAGGTGTCCCTTAGGGCTCTATCTTAGGCCCCCTGCTTTTTAACGCATATATTAATGATCTATCAAGCACCATTTCCTCCTCTGTATATTTATACGCTGATGATTGCAAAATCATTAGGAAAGTGGACAATCTGCAGGATGCTCTTCAACTCCAGAAGGATATAGACAATTTTTCTCAGTGGTGTCAGAAATAGCATTTATATGAAGTGATTTCTTTCACCCTTAGTAAGTCTGTCTTACTATACCCCTACAAGATGGATGGAATAGACCTCGAAAGAGTTCACTCAATCATTGATCTTGGGGTAATACTTGACTCCAAATTAACTTTCAATCTGCACCTGAGGAGCCTTGTTCACCTAAGTTTAAAGTGTTAGGATTCATTTAAGCGCAACACGTTTAGAAACTTTTCAACCAAAACCACAATTATATCTTACTCAACTTTGGTCCGTCCTATTTAGGAATACGCATCTGCTATTTGGAACCCTTGTCACCAGACAAAAATTAACCCAGTGGAAAGAGTACAGAAAAGATTTGTCAGCTGGCTGTGCTACAAAGTCGGAATTGAATATGGGGGAGATGACTATTCATCACTTTGTAAATATTTTGGCATCAACCCACTGTGGGCTAGACGGAAAATCTTTGACTAATCCTTTGCTCACAAGGTTTTCAAAGACAAGTTCGATTGCTGCACACTAACTGGACTATTTGGAATAGCTGTGCCACCCCGCAGTACTCGTAGAGGTTCTATATTGGCAATACCCTTCTCAAAAAAGAATGTACATAAATTTTCTGCTGTTCTGAGCATTTGCCGAACAGTGATTCACTTTACTGATTCCCTTGTAGATATAGACTTTTTCTGTGATTCTTTTCACTACATAAGGAGAAAGGCATATTCCAGTTTCAAATTTATGCTTTTTTGTAATTTTTCTCTTCCTTTTTTGTTATTATTTAATTCTTATTTATATTTTTATGTATTGTGTCTTTTTGTGTGTGTGTTAATTTATTGT
Organism: Pantala flavescens; assembly: GCA_020796165.1. NCBI lineage: Eukaryota > Metazoa > Arthropoda > Insecta > Odonata > Libellulidae > Pantala > Pantala flavescens. Next base: position 65,812,379 of record CM036879.1, on the reverse strand, counting down.
AACGTATATAATTGGGGCAACCAGTTTATGTTAAATAAATTACTATTAACAAATAATTAAAAAATACTATTAACAACTTTCTTTCTGTCTTGGGCCAAACAGTAAGTCCAAACTAATATTACAGGAGCAAATAGCTCATGAATAATATGTTCACTTTTTTGGGAAAATAGCCCCTATCAATTTTATCCACTTATCCAGCACAGATATTCATTGACCTCTTGGCTAAGGGGCATGGGTAATGAGTACAATGTCCATAAATATCACAGTGTTTTTTTATTCTTTATACTTAAAATTGATATCTATGCTAGATTGAACAATAAGAAGCATAAGGAAAAGTACAAAACAAAAAAGAATAATAATCTTGGTATGATCACCATTGTTACCATAGGATTAAATATTTAATCTTATTTCTTTATTTTAGAAAGCAGAACAAACTTAAGGGGCTTCAACAGAAGGACCTGGTCATATTTAATGTATTGTTAAATTATGCTTCAGATGTAAATCAAAACTTAACTTAAAAAGATCTGAGTCATTAAAAACCAATTCATAAGAACATAAATAAGCAATATGATATCTTAAAACGAATAGTATCTGACTCATTATCATCCTAAATCAATACATCACAAAAGCTTCCAATTTGCTATTTTCCTTATTCTTGTGCCACAACATATATAAATGAAGGAAGTTGAACTCCTTCAATTGTACATCATCATGGATAACATTATGAAAGAGTTATGGTACTCAAATAATAAATATGATAGATTTTAGTAATCAGTTGATCATTATTTATGATATTACAACATTTCAACTAATAAAGGAAAAAATATTTTTATTGCATGAGAAATTACATAATTTAATCATCTTCCTAAAATTTACTACTAAATTGATAAACTAGCTGAGATCTTTTTAAAGTATCATGATTTTAAAGCTTAAAAAGGCAAAACGTTTCACAGAATGGTAGAAATCTATGGATCTAACAATCCATTATTTGACTAAGAACAGGACCTTATTCGAATAGAAAAATATAATGCAAGCAATTCACAACAAAAACAGAAGAAAAAGAGAACATTTAGATTTTACAATTATAATGTAATTAATTACCCATAATGAAAACCTATGTCATGATTGCCTACAACAACAAATAATTCTGTGGTATCCGGAACAGCAAAGAGGCTGTGAAATCTGGAAACATAGTAGGAAAACTCTCTTTCACTGCACCAAAGGCCTTCATCAAATAAGTCACCTGTAATATAGAAATTCAATAGAAACGCTAATGACTATACCCTACTTTAGAGTAAATGTAAAATGAGATTTGAAAATTTTCAGTGGAAGTAAACTACATAAAGGCAAATTTGTATGATTTTGACTCCTTTAAAATAAATAAATCTGTGGAGATATACAAAAAGAAAATTTTATTCGGCATATTTAGCGCACATGATGTACTATAAAACACCCATTAGTAACTGTAATTCTTCGAATGTAAAAAATAGAATTCCAATGAATATTAATTGATACACATTAATTAAATTCTAAATGTTTACCTGAATACAAGGAGAATCTAGAGCGTTAACAATGCCAAGGTTAAGGTATAATTAGTTTAATAAGCTTTATTCAGGTTTCCTTTCCTTATAACTCTCGAGGCGCTACAAAAATTGATGATTTAGGTTTAGCGAAATAGAATGACAAACGTACATAAAAAATAGAATAGTATAATATTTAAAATCATACACTATCTTTTTAATGCGACTATGTCCTGTATATACCGGGGATAAATAGAAGAAACATAATCTTGAAATTCATCAAAAATTAAAATCAATTTTTCTGGTAACTCACCAAGAACGAAAACCACGTCTGGGTTGTGAATTGTAATAGCCGTTTGAAATGCTCTATGCATTTGCCATTCCCTAAAATTTTCCAATAATATTATTATTTGATCAAAATAATACTGAATAACAATCTAACATTGTAATATCTGTAATAAACATAATACCTTCTAAGTTTATCAAACCAATGACCATTTCGCGAACCCAACAAGTGGGTATCGGCAATGATCATTGCCTTCACAGGCTGTTCCTCATTCTTAACGGGTATGGATCTATCGACGGTGTTAGGATTCAAATTTGGCCAAGAACACTATATTAAACAAATACAACCTTTATAAATGCGATAAATACAAATACTGTTCATCAAAAGAAGGACACAACCTGAATAAGTACTACATAATACACGAAAAATTCGCAGTAAAATATCAAAGCGAAAATTGCAGCAATATGTTTAACCAAATTAGAAAATCTGAACCCCATGATTTCACGCATAATATCTTTCGATTTGACAACACCATGTTTACTATGCTGTCTACTGTTTTACATCTCTCCACCCGCTCCAAAATCAGGGGGTGTCTACTTAGATAGGAACTTTGGTTCCGTGTTAGTACCATCTATTGGCGTGGATGCTTAACTACTTGCAGCCTCCAACTATTCATACAATTCAAAATTCCCACGCTCAGGATTAGGAAATAATGGATTTGGCTTAGGCGTTGAGGTATGCATCTAGGCGATAAATAGATAACAATATACAAGAATAAGAAGTGATCGTACTTTTCCAAAACATTCACAACTCAACAAAGTTGTGGAAAAGTACGATCACTTCTTATTCTTGTGTATTGTTAAGATGGATTTCCACAAAACTACTCCTTCCTCTGTTAAATTCATGATAAATAGATAGTTTGACAAGGGGACCATTAGGACTGCGGCATGGGGTTTCTATTACATATAGATGCTTCGGGGGGATATATATATATATATAACATAGAGATATACATATACGAGTTAAGGTGTGCTTGCTAACAGCAAGCAATGTAATAATATATCTTTTAATGAAAAATAAGATTTTACGGAAGGTTAATCTTCGTCCACATTACTAAATATAAGTTAAACGAAATTATCAGGGCGCATATATACTTTGACAAAGTCTTCCCATGCTTTTCTTAAGGCAGCGTTTTTACCAACTGGCGTCGATCCAAGGCCATCCTGCAAAAATTCCTCATCTTTCGCTTGAGTATGATTAACGGCTTTTCCTACACTCGAAAGCTCCCTGGTAGACAGATTCCGGAAGATCCTCAAGGGTACGCGTGCAAGCGAATTTGACAGCACTTAGGGCCCCATGATTTTGTCCTTTCGGGGAGGATATCTTTTTCCAGTGAGAAACAACCTCCCTTGAATACGTTCTACAGAAAACTGAAACTTTCATTGGGTCGCAGAAGGTCTTCGCTGAAAGACAATCGCCTTTGCTGTCGGTCGTCCGTGAAGACCTTAGGAATGAGTTTGGAGCAGATCTTTCGCATCGCCAAATTTTCAGTGATAATGATGTGCACTGTCATTTAATGAATGGCCATTCGATTTGGGACCATGCGTAATCTTTGAAAAACTTGTGCCTCTAAAAACAGCATTTGTTAACATGCTTTCATGCTCGAAGACTTGGAAAAATCATATCCAACGTTTCCGAACGCAAATTCCCTTATCCTACACAATAATGCATCTCGTACCGCTGCCCAATCGTTCGCTGCAATTTAAGCTCTCACCGCGTCACTTGATAGGGGTCAAAAAAATACTCGATCTGGCCTGAAAAGACTCGCAGGGAACGGACCCTTATCTCGTTTTGAAGGTCTTACATTGCACTATTAATATTGTTCAGTGCAATTGCAGTGCGACTTACAGTCTCGCCGGGAAAAAATTGTTCCCGATACTTTTTAGACAGACCATATACGTATCTACTCGAGTAGAAAGTTTGAATGATCTGTGTATTATATTTAGAGAGGTACGATTTTTAAAAATCTGAAAGTATTTTACCTCCTGGCATCGAACCCATGACCACTTTCAGCAAAACTATACCATTTTAAGTAGAAACATATAATTGCAATAGCTGCACGAAATCTTATTTTCTAGTTCAATGGGAAGTATATTTTTAAAATATTTGAAAAACGGCCCCATGCATTCTAAATGGGGAAAATCGATTTTCGGGGCCTCCCAGAATCGAACCCATGATAGGTAGGGTCGGTTTTCGATTTTTTCCTAGGTGAGATTAAAAGGGCCTTTACTTAAAAAAATCGGCGACTCCGTGGCCGTGTGGGAAAGCGGTCCCTTTTTATGGCTGTTAGATATTTTGAACCTCTGTGAAGTGCATGTAAATGGGTAATTTCACAAAGCCATTAAAGGCTGATTCTCACGTATAAGCAACTGAAAGAATGTCGTAAATGGTCGTTGGTTCGATGCTATGGGGCGTTTACTATATCTTCGTAAGAAATGCATGGGACATCGAAATCAAAGCAATGCACGCTCCGGAATGTCCTGTTTAGTTCGTGCCTAGCAATGAGTAAGCAGAGTAATCTACCGAAAAATCTTACTGTTTATTAAAAATATATTATACCATTGCTTGCTGTTAGCAAGCACACCTTTACTCGTATAATAAACAGAATTCCTTAACCAGGAGCTCTTGCGCGGACATGAAATTAGGAACCGAAAGTTGGCTTAACGAAGAAATAGCATCGAACGAAATTTTTCCCCCAAATTACACCGTATATCGAGAGGACAGAGATATCAGGATATGTGGCGGTGTATTTATCGCTAACAATAGTTGAGATAAAAATTCATCGCGTAAATTACTCGATTTATTCTCAATCTTCGCCCTAGAGCAGGTTAATACGGAGGGAACTCGAATAACTCCCCTCGCTAAGGGTAATATACTGGATCATCTTGCAACGAACCATCCTCACCTCGTTCATCGGTTAACGAAGGCATTTCAGATCATCTACATCTACATATTTACCCTGCGAGCCGCCTTTCGGCGTTTGGCAGGGGGTGCATGCACCATGACTACATTTCCCTAGGCCAGGGGTCGGCAACCTTTTGAGTCGGAAGAGCCAAAAATTACAATTTACAAAATTTCTGCTTCTCAACTGTCTTCTAATACTGTTTATATTCATAACAAAAAGGTTTTCATTGATTTTTATATTCCTCTGCTGCACTCTAATGAGGGCAATTGTTATGTTTTTTCTGGAATTGATGCCTCCTTGATTTTTTCTTGTTCTTTTGGTGCCTCCTTGATTTTTTCTTGTTCTTTTGGTGCCTCCTTGATTTTTTCTTGTTCTTTTGATGTCTCCTTCATTGTTTCTTGTTCTGTCAACCTTTTTCCTGTAGCCTATGCGAGTAAACTCTGAATCCAAGCTAGTAGAAACTAAATGTTTCTTTTTGCAAATTGTTTCTTTCTGTTCAACCTTCACATTCGACCAAACTTGGCGTGCTTTTTTCGGTCTTGGCTCGTACGGCAGCTTCCATTGGGATGATTGAGCTTTGGTTTCTACGTCATAACCAAGAACCCATGATTCGTCACCAGTTATGACTCTCATGAGCAAATTTGGGTCGTCACGGACAGAATACAACAGCTCCTGAGCAATGTTAATGCGATGCTGTTTTTGGTAGAAATTGAGCAATTTTGGTACGAATTTCGCGGCGACCCGTCTCATGCCCAAACTATTGGTAATCATTGAATGGCACGAGCCAGTCGATATATTTAGGTCCTCAGCAACTTCTCCGACGGTGATTCGACGATTGGCCAATACTAGTTTCTTTACTTCATCAATGTTTTCGTCTGTTGTTGACGTGCTCGGGAGTCCGAAACGCCCTTCGTCGCTTACATCTTCTCGGCCCTCTGAGAACATTTTGCACCGCCGATAAACGTTGCTCTTGTCCAAAGTAGCTTCGCCGTAAGCAACAGCCAACATTCTGAATGCGTTTCCGCACTTTAAGTTGTTCTTCACACAAAATTTGATACAAATTCTTTGATCCATCTTTTGGAATAGGCAAAAATCGAATACGAGCTAAAACACATCCGAGCAAAACGGTTGTCAAAAATTAACTAAACATTCAAAATGGCCAACCTTGTCAGCACATAAGTAAAAATATAACGCTACAAAAAAATCAAATATGCGTAGCCCGCGGAAATTAAGAATTCGCTATAGCTTTTGAACAGACCACGTATTCACGGGGGAGAGGTGGAGTGAAAAGCGAGTACAATGGGCTGAGAGAGAGAGAAATGGTGCCCAATCCTCGTTAGTCGATTCAAAATCGTTTTTTAATGTTTTTTTTAAATAAGTAATATATTTGCGTATGGAACTAAAGAGCCGCAGTTTCATATCCAAAGAGCAGCATGTGGCTCGCGAGCCGCAGGTTGCCGACTCCTGCCCTAGGCGATTATTTTCGCGAATAGTCCGCGGAAAAAATGAATTTTTAAAACGCTCCGTTCGCGCATCTATTTCTCTGATCTTTGTCGCATTATCAGATCGGCCTATATGACAAGGTGGACGCATTATATTTTCTACTGTGAAGGAGCTCTCCCTGAATTTATCTAATAATTTAATTCTTTGCCTCGAACTTCTCTCTTCTAGTAATTCACACCCGGCGTTCTTTAGCATTTGCGTTCAGATCAGAAAATAATAACTGCAGTGCTTAAAGTACAGTTGTACCTCAAGTTACGAGCAGCCCGACATACGAGTTTTTTGAGATACGAGCTGGAGCTCGGGTCATATTTTTGTTCGAGATACGAGCCCAAATTCGAGATACGAGCGCAAATTCGTGTTTCCGGAGCGTCCAACTAGTTGGTACGTTGGGTCGAGCAACATCAGAGAACATCTCTCTCACCCGCACGTATTACCCCCTTGAATCGAAGTGTATCTTGCGCGCTGTAATCTTTTTTGCGTAATTACTTAACTTTTTATTTTGCACAGAAAGTGCAACCAGGAAGGCAGAAACAAGTGATAATGACGTTAATGTTAGTTCAAGTTTAAAGTTAAGAGCATTGTTTTAAGTATTTTCCTTTATTTGAAATATATAAAGTGTTGTTTTAGTTTAAAGTTACGAAAATAGTTTTAAGTTTTAAAAAAGCGCCGTTTACGTATGTGTTTAGATTGCCTACACTCCTTCCCACCTCCTCGCCGTTCACCTTCGTTAGCCGAACTTGTCGGTCATCAAATTAAGACTATTATTCTAAATAACTCTTTTATTTCTTTGTTTCATAATTTTGTCACGTATTTGTTAATTATACATGTTTATTTGTTAATTAAAAACATATCTTTATTCATAATTTACAATGTTTTGGGGATTATTTATAGGTCCGGAACGGATTAAAGGCATTTACATTACTTTCAACAGGGAAAAATGATTCGAGATACGAGTGATTTGACATACGAGCAAGGTTACAGAACGAATTAAACTCGTATCTCGAGGTACCACTGTAATTCCATCCCAAGTCACGAAGCCCCCTCGTACGTTATACATTTTTAAGAGAGGAAATTTCCACGCTTTTAAGGAATTCATTCAGGCGAAAAGTTATTCATACGTTCGTTTTTTTTCGAAATCATTCGGTAGACGACAGCTGGTCTGAGTTTCTCCGTGTCCTCCGCGAAGGTACTTTGAAATTCGTTATTATGATATTCGTATTCATCACTATTGTCGCACACAAACACTTAAGAAATACACCCGCCTCCCGCGCTTAGTTCTTTTCATACACTCGCTTTCACTTTCACTGTCTGTGTCGACACTGTCTCTACCCTTATCCTTGCCCCCGGGTCTCTAACCCTGCCGCCAGGATGCAGCACTGGGGCGTCGGCAGCATAACGTGACAATATTATCTGCAGTTTCAATGCATTTTCTCAGTACAAATGATGCGATTACTCAATGTCAACATGGCTTCCGTGAAGGCCGCTCCTGTGAGAGTGAGTTAGCACTGCTTAACCATGACATATTGCAGGCTGCCGACGAAGACCGATGCTACATTCTTGGACTTAAAGATAGCATACAGTTCCACACAAAAACTTACTGCAGAAACTCGAATCGTATGGGATTGACAATTATATCATTCGGTGGATTGAGTCATTCCTAACAAGTAGATGCCAACGCGTTGTCTTGGATGGTGTTATTTCCGACGAAGTAAACGTTACATCAGAGGTTCCCCAGGGCAGCGTTATTGGGCCGGCATTGTTTCTAATTTATATTAATGATATCGTAGACAATGTAAAGAGTAACATCAGGCTCTTTGCGGACGACACTCTAATATACAGAAAAATAAACCGCGGAAGATCAATCGATACTACAGCGTGACCTGGATATTATCTCCAAATGGTGTGAAGACAGGCAGCTCTGGATGAACGTAGAGAAATGCGTAGCAATGACCATGAAGCGTTCCCCTACTAATTCGTTAAATCAATCTCCCTATCGCATTAGCGCCGCGAAATTAGAATTCGTGAACCAGTACAAATACCTTGGTGTCGTTTTCAGTAGTAATATATCATTCAAATCACGCATAAGAGGCGTAGTGGGGTTAGCTGACCGGATGACTAGGCTATGTAATCCCATCCTTAGAAGTAGTCGGTCGAAAGTCAAAGAGGTGGCTTACTTTTCATTAGTTCCTCCTTTATTAGAGTACTGCTGCGCGGTGTGGAATCCGCATGAGAAGGATTTAACCTTAGAACTAGAGCGCGTACAGCGTAGAGCGGCTCGTTTCGTTAAGGGAGACTACGGGTTCGACAGTAGTGTATAATTAAAACCCTCGGCTGGACATCTCTCGAGGATAGAAGAACCGACTTTAGACTCAAACTGTTTCAAAAATTCCGTGGCGGTGACTTACATAACGAGGCACGCAACATCGTGATTTCTGTACTTAGCGATCGTGATTTTCGAAACCAGACGTCACAAGAATTCCGTGAGATTATCGCGCGAACGGATGGTTATCAATGGCCTTTTTCCCAGATAGTATTAGACAGATAAATAGTTAGATGAATTTGTGTATTGACATCCCCTGCCATACGCCATAGGGCGGTTCGCGGGGTATTTGGTTAAGGAGAGGGGAAAGGTCGACCCCCAAGCCACCTATTCAGAAGGGTTGACTGACAAATCTGACAGCCTTCCCCATGATATGTGCAGATATTTTTCAGAAAGTTGGTGCCCAGGCTTGAATACCTAATCGGATATTCAATCAGGATCGGTTGGAGAATTTATTTGGATTAGAGAAAGCTGTGGGTCCAGCAGAAATAGCATTACAGTTCATTAGATCTCTGAAAGCAGTAGTATTAAGTGGGAATTCACTGCATCCTCTTTAAATAAGAATTGTGAAGAGGATGACATGGCACTACTGGATTCCCTTTGTACCTGCAAGAAGAATTTGGAAACTCTTTTCAGGAATTTGTAGTCTTAGATTCATCAGAATTTGAAACTAATTCAATTGTTGCTCCTGTCTGCTCACTACTCACAACAAAGTTGAGGCTTGCGGGCAGTACAAGTCAGAAATTGTTGACAATGGTTGTAGCCCAGATTTGGTGAAGATTGTCCTAGCCACTTCACATGCAGCCAAAGTGATGCTGGATAGGGAACCTCACAAAAATTAATTGTGTGATAATATTGTTAGGACAATTGAGCCACAAGGGTTCTTTCAATGGGAGGAAAGAAAATTATAATGGAGATGACAGTTATGAAGAAAATTCTTCAGTGGTGCAGAAATATTAACAGAAAGTGATGGTAAGGGATTTATTTATTGCAAATTTTTGATAGAAATAATTGCATTAGATATAAGTTTGCATTAAAGAGCCTGCTAAGCTCATATGTTTGTCACGTTTTATTTTCCATCTAATGTTTTAAGGTACTGATGAAGGTATTGCAATATATCACTTTCATATTATTCCGCCTATTCCATAACGGAATAACTACTGTGATCATGATTCCCATTAAGTCTTCTGAGAATCTCTTTCCACTTTAAAGAGAAATGCATTCGTACCATTTAGCTCCTGGGTGAATGTGGACATAACAGTATAGCTGAGCAGTTTGATTGATGTGTTAGGTATAAATACAACTTACAGGAAAAATGGTTTCTTGGTGAAGTGATGTTGAAGACTAGTGAAAAGACTGTGTATACCTGTTCGCTATGTGAAGAAAAGTGAAGAGACTATGTGGATACCTATTAGCCACATGCATTTTCAAAGGTTTATAATTTCTTGTGATGGAACACAAGTAGAGACTTTCTATATAGTGAAGAATGTTTTAAATCTTGAATTTCAAGGAGTTGGCGGAATGGTAATGCTAATCTTTAATGCAGGATCTGGATTTTTGAGACGTCCGTTGTTAAGTTTACGACACTGTAATTTTCCAGAAAGTGGGTGTTTGTGCGGTCTTTGATTATAAAAAAATAAATAATCCCGTTTAGATTTCCGCCAATTTCGACACCATTGCCATCTTCAGCAATTAATGCTAAACTATCAACGCAAGGAAAACTCCGTCTCATTTTAATGCATTGAGTATACAACGTATACAAATCTAAATATCTTGATTCTGGAGGTTCTGGTCAGGATGTGTTTATTTGAACAATAATAAATATATATGTTTATAAATGTGAACATGAATGAGGAGAAACATACTGATGACATGGTGGAATAGAATTTCAAGAAGAAAAGGACCACTTAGTAAAAACAAAATTTTTATTTTCATAACGGGTTTCGTCACAGTATTGACATCCTTTTGTAAAGCATGCATCATTTTTTCAAGAAGAATCCTTTTCATTTACATGAGATTATGAAATAGTCTATGAAAGCGAGAGAACCAGAATTGAGACACAAGATAGTTGCAATGGTAATAAGAAAGAAAGCATTAAGATGGTTGCAAAACGTGATAATTATAAGGACTTATAAGGCACCGTAATACAAAAATCTATTACATATAGAAGCTTCGAGGGGATACAGTGGTACCTCGAGTTACGATCAGCCTGACATACGAGCTGGAACTTGGGCCATATTTCCGTTCGAGATACGAGCCCAAATTCGAGATACGAGCGCAAATTCGTGTTTCCGGAGCGCCCAGCTACTCGGTGCGCAGTGCTGAGCAACATCAGAGAACATCTCTCTCACCCGCACGTATTACCCCCTTGAATCGAAGTGTATCTTGCGCGTTGTAATCTTTTTTGCGTAATTACTTAACTTTTTATTTTGCACAGAAAGTGCAACCAGGAAGGCAGAAACAAGTGATAATGACGTTAATGTTAGTTCAAGTTTAAAGTTAAGAGCATTGTTTTAAGTATTTTCCTTTATTTGAAATATATAAAGTGTTGTTTTAGTTTAAAGTTACGAAAATAGTTTTAAGTTTTAAAAAAGCGCCGTTTACGTATGTGTTTAGATTGCCTACACTCCTTCCCACCTCCTCGCCGTTCACCTTCGTTAGCCGAACTGTCGGTCATCAAATTAAGACTATTATTCTAAATAACTCTTTTATTTCTTTGTTTCATAATTTTGTCACGTATTTGTTAATTATACATGTTTATTTGTTAATTAAAAACATATCTTTATTCATAATTTACAATGTTTTGGGGATTTTTTATAGGTCCGGAACGGATTAAATCGAATTCAGTCATTTTAAATGGAAATTTGTTTTAAAAAAATACGAGCTGATAGACTTACGAGCTCGGTCTTGGAACTAATTAAACTCGTATCTCGAGATATCACTGTATTGAGATTCTTTTTTGCATACTTTCAGAAAATTGCTTTGTCTATTGTTACTATAGTTGACTTGCTACAATCACCGTATTTCCCCATGTATAAGCCACCCCTTTTTTTCCAAAATTTGCAAGCCCAAAAAGTAGGGGGTGGCATATACAATGCAAGTAAAAATTTTATGCGTGAAAAATGCCTTTTCAGCCGGATGTTGTTCTTTTTTCAAACAATTGTAAGTGATATTATTGTTACGAGACGATATTCTTGACCACACACCTGAATATTACAAGATGATGTCCAGCATTAAAATCAAAAACAACAAGCATACCTCTTGTTACTACACTGATAATGTAAGTGAAGTGGGAGTATGCGTTAGAAATGCACACACTCAGCTTGTAACTTATGAATTTGTGAACGATTATTATGAGTCTTAAATTTTGTTTCTTTGTAACCGTCGTTTTTCTGTAACCTATTTCTCTAGTAAAATATTTTCTCCAAAATTTCAGTCGAAAAATGGGAGGGTGGCTTATACAAAGGGGGTGCTTTTACATGGGGAAATAAGGTACTTTCCAGTGAGGCTTCTGAAAAACTCATGGCTCATTCAAAATTATTCCTCTCTACTAACATTTTTATTCCAAATAGAAATTACCCACTACAGTATTTCTCTCCTAAGAAATAAACACATTTTGGTTTCCATTCCACTACATAGCTAGAGAACACTATATAAGCAGCATATCATAAAAATACAAGGATGTTAAATAACCTTGAAGTTCCGAAGTGAATGATTAATAATTATTAGCACATATTATAGAAGATTTGGGATGTAAAGGGTTCATTTGCCCAGTATGTAATATGATGATTATTGAAATATATATAATTTTCTTAGCTCTCCATCACCCAAGAGGTTAAAGAATAAAATGAAATTCCTTTTTAATGGAAAGCTTAATTTTTATGTAATTTTAAATACATAAAAAGTATAACAAAAGAACTGATTTTCAATATAATTCATTTCTTTCAACTTCTCAGCATCAGGGTCATACACTTAGTTTTATACAAATGACCTACAAAATAAATTGTCACATTTCACATTTAATCATTCTCCATAATGGTAACAAATACTCTGAGGATCTTTACACTGAATAATTTATTGATGATATGAAGATATAGTAATCAATAACTAAAAAGCAAACATAAGTCGAAAGAGTAGTTGTTTTTAAAATAAAAGCATACATTCACAAATACATATTCACTACACTTACTTTAATTTCCAATATATATCTTCATGGATTGAATTTATTCATGAGGTAGTGAAGGAGGATATTTTTACCTAAATAGTAAAACTTTTAAGCACTTATGATGTTTTAGACCACAATACAGAAATTTATTGTAATTGAGGAACAGCATGGATTCCAAAACCTTGGGGCAACTACCAAATGGTAACTTTAAATCCCCAACAGACTCTGTGAGCGTCATGACTGAAAGACATCTATCACATTGAGTGTATATATATATATCAAGTGAAAAATATTTATGCTTTAATACAAAAAATTAGCATTTGAAGGTTCCATAAACAAGGCCAACAAAAATTTAGAATGAAAATATATGCAATCATACACTGACATTTAAGTTTTGTTTGGTAGTCAGATAGTTGTATATAAGAAGGTAGAAGTATATAAAATAGTTTTACAGGATAGAACAATGGTTGAAAAAAAATAATTGACTTGAAGAAGAACATAAAGACGAAGAATATCAATAAAATATATCTCTTTAAAAGATTACAAATTAGAGTAGAAGTAGAAGATTTTTATCTCAGTTAAATCTCCGCTTTTTTACACCTGAAATGAAGAAGAATATAATAAAATCAAACCACATCAAGATAATGTTAAACAATTAATGCTTATAGAACTCATCAAAACAAAATATACCTTTCTTCCTTCCTTTAGTGATAGATTTGAGTTTTTTTCGCTTGGTTGAAGATGCAGGTCCAGTGGAATCAACTTCTCCTTCAAGTCCTTCAAAGATCTTTGCAATACCACCATCACCAAAGTGGGTCACTTCATCTCCCAATGTGCCCACTGTTGTTAATGCATTGCATTTTGCATGACGCTCAACACGAGTGGTTGGCAGTCTTGTGAAGTATTCCTCTTCATACCTAAGTAACAATGTAAGATACAAAATCATGTTTCTCAGCAAATATTTAGTTAATGTACAGTTCAGTATAGGTAAGATTCAATTTGCCATCACACAAAAAATCAGCGATTCCATGTAGAACCCCAGTAGTTTGGGCGGGATATTTGTATCCTCTACTTGTACTATTATAGTAAAAATCATATGTAGTTTAATACAATACATGGATCAATCTAACTTTGACTACTTATAGCATAGGAAATCAAACTCTATGCAATGTATGCGGCGAAAACGTACTTTAGTAAAAGCTTAGTATGACTTATCCGATTAATCTTTCAAAAATCTTAAGTTTTATTAAAAGATATATTTTCCGATTGCTTGCGGACAGCAAGCAATGTTACACTATATTTTTAATGAAAAATAATATTTTTCGGAAGATTACTCCGCTCAAACATTGCTAAACGTAAATAAAAAGACATTATCAAAGCGGTCAATTTACTGAATTCGATTTCCCATGAATTTCTTACGGCAGCATTATTACCGCCCCGGCGTCGAACCAAGGCAATCCTACGAAAATAACTGTCATCTTTCGCTTATGTATGATTATCTTTATAAAAACTCCAAATTCCAAATGAAAATACCTTAAGGAAGTACCTCAAAATGAGTCCTTAATTCCCTATGCATTTCCAATGAAGTTATTTTTAACGCCCCCTAGAACCGAACCTACGACCTTTTACGACTATCTTAGGGTAGCTTTTAAATGAGAATGGTCCCCTTATTGGCTGTGTGAAATTTTGAACCTCTGCGTGGTTGGGAAGTGTCATAAAACGCTTTCGGAAATATCGCCAATGTATTTTAAACGGGAAAAATCGAGTTTACGGGACGCTCTGGAATCGAACCCGTGACACCTAGGCAACTTGATTTTTTTCAAAGTACAATATATACGTATCTATTTGTGTTGAGAGTTTGAATGATCTATGTGTCATATAAAAAGATTTTTCAAAATTTGAAACTTTTTCACCTCCTGGCATCTAACCCATGACCAGTTGTAGGTAAAAAATAGCATTTTTATGTAGAGAGCAATAATAACAATAGCTGTATGAAATCTTATGATTCTAGCTTAATGGGAAGTATTTTTAAAATTATTTGAAAAACGGCCCCATGCATTCTTAATGGGGAAAATCGATTTTTGGGGCCTCCTAGAATCGAACCCATGATAGGTAGAGTGGATTTCTGAATTTTTCCTAGGTGAGATTGGCCATTACGCAAAAAAATAGGCGGCTCCGTGGCCCCAGCGGTTTGGGCCTGACATTAATATCCTATATATATATATTATATATATACGCTTTGGGGATATATAAATATCCTTTGGGGATATATATATATATATCCCCAAAGCGTCTATATATAATAGATATCTATAACAATAACATTTTCTGAACAAACTTTTAAAAATAATGCATCAGGGAAGTGGTTAAAGGACAAAGACACCCTAATTTAAGTACAATAACAGTCTGTAAATAATCAAAGCAATCATTACAATTCAGGGCAATATCACTAAGTAACATGATTAAAGAATACATTGAAATGATATGAAAAGTAAATAAATCAATTGAAGGAAGTTATTTGAAGATAGTTGATTGAGAATTTTCAATTTTTTTTCAAGCACTTCATAGACTAAAAAACAAACTAATCCTCAAGGATAATTTAAAGATTTTACAATACTATAGAGGAACATTTTCCCTTGAATGAAATTCACAGAAGTTAGTGAGATATTGCGGAAGTTCATAATGTACAATAAGACAATGTTTGTACTTTTAATACTAGAGATTTATTAAACGACTGCTTTCAAATGTAATCTACAGGTAAAGTAAGCAAGATGTCAAGCATATACATGTAGAGGAGGGGGTGGGTTAAGAAAAAATCAGGAAGGGAGTGTGTCAGAATGAAAGGGTATTGTTAGTGGGGGCGGAGAGGAATCAGTGAATAGGAAAGAGCAAAGAAACTGATTAACTATTGTAAAATTAGGAGAATTTCTTTTTCTTTCCAGAAATTAATATTTAATGTAAATAGAGTGATAATGTATTCATGGCCTTAAATACAGAATCAAGCCAAGAGACCTTTTTATCAAAGCCAAAATATATAATAGCAATAGAATTAGCATATTAGCAATATCATCCATCAACTCACACACTAAATATAAATACAATGAGTTAGATAAATTTTTAAATGAATCACTCACTCTTTCTTGTGCATACTACGAGAATTTCTGTTCAATATCGCTGATGAGGATGATGCACGAAGCATTGTAGCTTCCTCTTCTATTGGAGCTTCCAGGTACTCATCTCTCAACTCTTGAAGAAAGGCACTTCCAAGGGCACGTCGTCTTGCACGCTCAACTTGATGCTGTTCTCTTTCTATCCTACTTTCATCAGGGTCTTAGATGAAAAATAAAAACATTTTTCAGAAAGAAGCATCAGTTCAGAGTACAGATAGGCATTGTCGAGTTTACACACCCTAATTAAAATAGATGGTTATGGAATACCCCACCTAAACAGATCTTTATGATAGTAATATACATAGATAATTTCAAACGGGTAAGGGAAGATATGATGTTGATGAAGAAAGCAAAGCATAAAAAGTATTTGTGTACTCCAAGTAGATGTGATAATAAATCTTCAATGTACATTTAAAAGATGCCATGGTGCATACGTGGAGATAGTCAAAATTAATACATGTTCTGTCATGCTTCTATCATACAACTTTCTGATTCTAATTTTTATATTGGGAACTTACTAAACACTATCTATGGCCTTATCCACCCAGTTTTACAGATTTGAAACTTGACTTTATTGAATGATAATTATCATGAGATTAATGCTATAAATAATAGAGTAAATTATTTTCAGCACTCAGCTTTCATCATTGTTAAGTTACTTTGAAATACTAGGTACATTATGTATGAAGTTATTTCAAAATAAGAATACACTTTACAGATATTAATTTACTTTAATCGACCGCATAATAACACAGCAGAAGTTTAAACATAGATATTTCCCAATTTCTCAACTCCATCCACAATTTTATCATTAAATATTTCATACCATTGTTATCATTATATCTATGATTGAAATTAATGTATCATTAAAATGTAACAGGTATACTTAAGACCTTACAATAAGTACAAATAAACACCTCATTTCACTATTCTATATTATCAAAAATGTGTACATTAGATTAGAATCATTTCATAAATAACCACTGCAAAGGGGAAAAAACATGAATAGTAAATGTTGGATGATGTAAGGTACAAATATAACGAGAATGTAGTCAAAGTATGCTCACCAAAGTGCATAGGTCTAATCCGGGGTGGTACGTAAATTCCTTTGCGGCTCTCACTTTTTTCAACCCTCAGCTCATCTACCTCCTCCTCTTCAGACCCCCCTTCTTCACTTGACTTCATTCAAACAAAATATAACGCATAGTTTAAAGTAATTCACAAATAGCACTAAAAATTCAAATCCTGAATAAATTTGATGGACAGTAAATGAAAAAGCAAACACAATACAAACTCACCAAATTCATGAAGTTTTCAGGATTAGGTTTGTACTGTAATGGATCATTAGGATCTACTTTCCCACTGACAGCAGTTTTCACCAGCTTATCTATTTGGTACTTTAATTTTGTCTCCATAGGCCTCATCTTTTCCATCACGGTTCTTATTTCAACTAATCTTACTGATAAAATATACTTTCGTAAGTCACATTCGAATATTGGGTAAGTAAGCAATGACTTTCAAGTTCAAATTCTTACATTCAAGAAACATCAAATCAACTTACAAATAGCAGGATCTCCTTCTATCTTCTCTCCAGAACATTTACGCAATATAACGTACGTTAAGTTAATGAGGTAACTTAACAACATGTGGTACTTCACTTCCAGAAAACTTAGGCCCTAAATCAAACGAAGTATTGTAATTTTGTCTCTTTGAACAGAATTAATCATCAAAGGGTTTCATTGAACATATATGTAAATATATATGTGAGAAATTTAAATACCAATTAAGATGCCAAAAAGATATTGCATTACAGAAATTGCATAACCATATTACTAGGCAGGATGATTACCTTCTCTGTGGACACTTCACCTCTCTTCACTTTTTCGAGCATATTGTCCACTAACTTGGCGACTTGTCGAAAATTTTGTCCCATTTCTTGCACCATCTTCAACGCTTCCGGTAAATCTCGACTCACGATGTCTTCCATTGCCTAAAATAAATTTTATAATATATATAAGTGGAGGTCCATTAATAAAAATGAAAATGAGAAGAATTTCATTTTACCTTTATTCATAATAAGTGGAGAGCATTATCAGGTTATATAGTTACAGACAGAGGAATAATACTAGATCACTTTCAAATGCGAATTGTACCAGAAACATACATAAATAATAAATTACCTGAACCATGGTTAAAACATTTAAGCAGCATTTGTTTCCTAATCGAAATTCGTTCTTTCAGTTTCTCACACGTGCATAGTCCTCAGTTTACACTAGCCATCTTCCTCCATTTCCCTACGCTGCGTCTTTTACGCTTGCGTATTTTACATTCATTGATAAGCAAAAAAATATTTTAATAAGGTCGTAAGACGAAGAAAAATTTTTGAAATAAATACTATTTACTTATTCTCTTTTAGGATCGTAAGTATAATTTTTAGTATGAAATTGATTTTCATAGTTATCGATCTAGCGAATGCAAATCGCCGCTTGTTTTGATTACTGAAATCACGAATTGATTAGCGATGGTACTCCTTTTGTTGCATTTACTGCTTAAATTACTATTTTAATAATGTAATTAATTTTTATTAGTTTTTGAAAAAAATATATTATATATAATCATCATTCTCGTACGACAGCCTTTTTAACTGCTGTATAATTATTTTTAAGATTATAATTGCGTTATTCATCCTATGAAAAGCGTACTATAACAATCATAAGAAGAATTTTATTCCATTCCATAACATATAAATAGTACTTTAATAAAATATACACTCCTGTTATTATCACAATCACCATGATCCAGGTATGAACTTAAAAATTGAGGTACAAAATAATTTCTTTGATTGACAAATATTTTCTAATTATAATTTAAAGTAAATTTGAATCATTTAATAACTATGAGAAAGTAAGAGACTGTATTGGATGTAATGAAGTAATGTGAAAATAGCTATTTTATTTATCAGGGATGTGATCAAAATATTGCTGTCTAGTAAATTAATAAGGGACCTACCTTTCTTTGTTTGTTAAGAACACATTTCTCTCAAAAATGTTTTCATATTTGATAGCTATGTTATTATTATAAAAACGTTTCTACAGAAATCAATTATGAACTAAAACAACAAAATTATAATTTATAATATGAGAGCACATGAATGCAAATACTATTGGAAGAACGGAAGTTGAACTTTAGATGGAATGAAGATTATGTGCTGCTAAAAAACGATGGCTATGCAATTCCTTTAATCCTGTGGTTGGTTTTGAAAAGAGTTCTCTTCTGATCGTTTATATTTTAATAGTCAATTTAAAATTTATCCTGAACCAGTATTATTTATTTGAAAATAAATGGATATATAATATAATAACGTATAACAATCAATGCATAAATATAAGGAAACTAGAAATCCCATTACTTCTTCTATCACTGCATGTTAAAAATCAATTTGGAAAATACCTTTCCTTCCAATATTATACAACTACAAAAACTAACAGGAATAATCATCATTCTATTAACTTAGTTTGGATGTTTATTTGTTATCAATTTACAGATCTGGATAATTTGACTGTAAAGAAGTCTTCTTTTCTTCCTTCTCTATAGAAGCCACAGTTGGATAACATTTCTGTTGTTTTCCTCTGTACTTAAAGTGGGTTAAATCTGGATCCATGGTGCTCAGGCAGTAATCATGTTCAGGATCTTATAATGATATCCATCTTGTTTGACTTATATCAATAATATTTAGCAAAATACCCCTACATTTCAGTAAGTGATTCTCTTGTCATTTCCATTGGAAATTTATTATTAATTTTTGTGTGAATAAAAAACTGAGATCAATTAATCTTCCTCAAGGAATTACTAAGCATTAAAAAAACACATTTGTAAAGTTTTACAATATTATTTTTATCACTTTAAATCCCATAGTATGAAAATAAGTTATAGACTATAAGCCCAAATTTCATCTTACAATCTTCTTGAAGGATATTTGAATTTTGGTTTGGACTAGATTCATCTATCTCCTTTCATTTATTTATTCCTAATTTGAAAAATCTCACAGTAAATTAATTTATTTCTTTTAAATTTTGTTTAATTGGATTTGTGCTGTTAAAGAAAGTTTTCTCTGTTCACTTTAGACATTTCTGAAACAGTCATTGAAGCACCTTGAGGTATAAGCAAATAATTTTTTGTGGATTAGTAGAAAGAATAACCAATTTTTTTAAAATTATGAATTGCTATTGGTATTAAAACTAATGCATAGTCTTTGATGCAAAAATAATGGCTAACCTTTGTCCAGGAAATCGGTATTAAATTTTCACTTTTCAGACTAGGGATTGGCATAAATTTTGGGCTACTTGGCCTTTTGGCAGGGTAAAAAGGTGCACAGAGAAAACAATTTGTTTGATGTACTACTCAACTAATATTTGTTTGATGTATACCCTATAAAAGACTAATTTATTAATAATACATACAATCAATATGAAACGTAGCTTCCTCAAAATACAGACAACATCAGCTTCCATTGTTGAATTTAACAACTGAATGTCATTAAGATGCTCATCAGTGAGTTAATCAGGAGGCCATTATTAAGCTGGACAGGAACACTACCTTGGCTGGTGTCGGCTTTAAACAGTAAAGATGGGTTCATGTTGACAATGTTCATGAACATCAAAACATGCAACACGCAAAAGACAGAATTCATATGAACTTTATTGTTAAGCTTTTCATTTTTAATTGTTTTACAGATTATTTCTAATTAAGAAACATAATTAATTAAGGCACATTATTTAAAAATCATGAATATTAGGATGGAGTTGATTTTTATAAAAATTATATAAAATGCATTTTATTCCATTCAATTGCATACAAATAGCATTACAACAAGTTACTTAACAAAGCAAAACACAGGCACCTGTGGTAATCACACTCCCAACAACCAGATGTGGAGCTAAGGCTCTCTTCACCAAAATATATTATTAAAAATGGGACAAGAATGTATAGATTTTCAAGGAATATCCAATGTTTACAAAATGCATTTTTTGAGTCTATTTTAATCAGAGAATGAATAAGAGTTTTTAATGGCCAGGTATTACACAATATTTATTAATAAAACTGGTTCAATTTAATAGGTAAGGTGTAAAACTATACGTAGTATATGAACTTATACAAAATATATTTTATTTATGTAGGACATGAGTATTTTGTGTTGATACAAATTTTATTCAATTACTTAAATGAGGAGCATTATATTTGAAACCATGATTATTAATAAAATTATGCTAATACAATGAAATTATGTTATAGCAAAGATTTTTTGATGGTGAAATTATAAATAACTATAAACTGATGATATAAAATGCTTAATAATTGACTTGAAGACTGTTAATGAATCTGATTATCACTTATCCATAGATATAAGGAAATTTTTTTTGAGAATAGGAGAATGGCAATTATGGTACAAAGAAAAACAAAATAATTTCATAATAAGGCCAAAAAACGTTGAATTCCCAAAATCCATTATATCAATCTAGAATTGGAATTCATTTCTTTTTATTACCTTTGTGATTAATTATTAATCATAGTATTTTGAATATTCAGACTCAAGTTTGAAAATAAGCATATAACTATAGGTTAGATGATATATTAACTCATTTTAAACCTCTTAATGCATTGGAGGCTATTTCATAGCACCACCAGTCAAGCATTCACTCAAAGATTTACATGGGAAGTATGAAAATTTTCTGACATTTTACCATTTCTTGAAATGTTTTCCAAAAATTTCTGGGATCTGAAACTTTTCAATCTACCCTTGTATTTTTCATCATCTCATACAATAATCAGCTCTGAATTCTCACTTGGATTTTGTAAGTAGCTGTGATGGATACTTCAATAATAAAATCTCACAGCGCTAAACATGAATGAAAATCTAGAAATAGTTTTATTAAAAATCAAATCATCTCTGTCCTAGCCAATGATCATAATACAGCCCTAAATTTAATACATCATACTATTTACAAAGCATTCAAAAGATTAAATCAGTCATTCACACTATCACTTTCTGATTTGTATGTGTAGGTAAGTGTGTGTATGTATATATATATATATATATATATAAACCAACTTTAGCGTACATATTTATATACACATATATGCTAATAATCAAGCATAAAAAGCATAACTAAAATTTAAGACACTCAGCAGAATGTAAGTTGCAATTTGCCATAAAAATCTATATCAATTGGCTTATTGTAAAACTTTACACAGGGAAACAAAAACATCCAGTATAAAAGTGTATAAAAGACAATGGGAAATCTCACAAGTATAGTAATGACATATTCATTTCAACAATGCAGCTTCAGTCTAAATTATTTTCAATATCATATTAATCTTTCTTTATCAACCATTTAGAAAATGGTAGCTTTACAAATTTGCTTAATAATGTTCCTTCTCAGGCAATCACCCGCAACATTGACACTTACTATAATATTCCTTCAAAAATTTGATACATCCATCTTAACAATTTCATAGAAGGTTCCATCAC
Organism: Pantala flavescens; assembly: GCA_020796165.1. Lineage (NCBI taxonomy): Eukaryota > Metazoa > Arthropoda > Insecta > Odonata > Libellulidae > Pantala > Pantala flavescens. The sequence continues at coordinate 65,789,921 of CM036879.1, read as the reverse complement.
TAGAAATGTCTTTCAAGAATTCACAAGTGAATTATCAGAAGAGGTATAGTAATTCCTTATAAATCGCTGATATATTGCATAAAAATTTCCTCAAAAATATAATTAAAAAAATGTTTAAATAAATCCCAACTAATACCAGCATAAATGGATTGTATATTAAAATTAAAAAGGAATACATAAAACAATAGAACAACAAAATGAAATCATTTAATAATTAAGTAACAGTTCTACAATAGAAAATGGAAAAGGATAACGAGCAGAAAAAAATGGATAGACAATGAAATTTCAACAAAAACAGGAATAAATTTATATAAAACTATGATTAAATTACATGGTTAGACCACTCCTTGGGAGTGGAGATTCATCGGCAATAATTAAAATACTAGATACAACAAAAATAATGAGGTCAAAATGTAGATGGACTAGAAAATTTTGAATAGCATGAAATAAGTTGGACAGCATAATATATGGACACTTTACCTAATATAAAAAGCTTATATCTTGGTTCACTTACAAAATGGAAATAAATAGGTTGGTGCACAAAATCTGATTTAAATATTTTAAAAAAGCATGTATTAATTTGACTATTTTTTGCAGTTTATCCTGTGGCTTTGGATAAGTTGGCTTTCTTAATGCATAGCAAAAGTATGAGCCATACTAACTGTAAGGATGTCTCTGTTAGCACACTTACTCAAAGCAGTCATCCATACACTTTCCAGCCATTTTATGATGAACATGTCTCATGAAAGTAACTACAGCTAAAATTCACTTGTAAGAAAGTTACACTTTGCACAATTTATTTACTATTCACCTATCACCAAAACAATCACTCTTACGTCCTCTTCTGAGCCCATTTAAAATCATCCGCACGAGGTCGACAACCTGTTAGTGACTGGATTATCCACTCCATTGCAGGCCAGAAATGCAACTTCTCTAAGGGCCAGTTAAGCCAGCCAGTTGTGATACAGAAATATGTTTCGTGAGGAGCAACATGATGAGTACGATGATGGCGTCTAGGAAGAATCAGCCTATGATCTTGTAACCATACAACCCAGCCTGGGAGCCCAAAGTATGTATGTGACCATTTATGTATCTAGGTTAACAAAACCAAATTATCAATAACTCTGTTAAAAATACTTAAAGTATTATTTCTGAAAGATAGATCATAACTAAGAATAGGTTTACAATGAATAAATCACTAGTACATCTCCCGAGAACTAAAAACATGGATCAAGCATGAAAAGGTTGGGAGAGAGATTCATAGTTTCTATCACATATAATTTTACTAAGTGGGTATTTTTTAAGTAAAACACTAGTTAGATCAACTGAGAAATTTTCTAAATGAACTTCCAAAACATACATTATTCTAGAGATAAAATGGAGGCTAATGAAAGACAAAAATAATTAATTTTGAAATTTTTCTATTTTATATTTGTTATAAACAAGGAGGTGAAATATTTTCAATTTTGAAAAATCATATCTCTCTTAATATGATACATAGATCTTTCAAACTTTTTACACATATAGATACGTATATAATGTACTTTGAAAAAATCAACACTTGCCTAGGTACCTTGGGTTCGATTCCAGAGCGACCCGTAATCTCGATTTTTCCCATAAGAAAAGCATTGACCATACTTCCGAAAGCTTTTTATGGCACTTCCCAACCTCACAGAGGTTCAAATTTTCACAAAGCCATTTAAGGGCTCATTGTCACATAAAAGTGTCCCTAAGATTATCGTTAATGATTGTTGGTTCAATTCTAGGGAGTGTATACTATATGTTCGTAAGAAATGCATAGGGAATTAAGGATTCATTTTGAGGTACTTCCTTAAGGTATTTCCACTTGAAATTTGGAGTGTTCATAAAGACAATCATACTTAAGCGAAATATTGAACTATTCTAAGCAGGCTTTCCTTGGTTCGATGCTGGCAGGAATAATTTTGCCGTAATAAATGCATGGGAAGACGATGTCAAAGTATATGTGCGCTCTGATAATTTCGTTTAACTTGTATTTAGTAATGTGGACGAAGATTAACCTATTGTAAAATCTTATTTTTCATTAGTGAGAAGTTTCAATAGTGGGAACCTGGTTTAGTGTGCACATGTATGTGTGACTAATGGAAGTTCCTAAACCCTCTCTAAGACTGGCACAACTAAAATAGAATATTTATGTTTCAAAACAACAAAATATGAATCATTCTTGTAAATGCCTACAGATGTATAGGCAGCAAGTTTAATAAATTTTCCTTGGAATTTGGATGTTTCTGAGACAGGCGAGTTGCAGTTTTATATTTTATGCAAGGCATCTTTCTGGAATATTCCTTCAATATTGTCAAAATGTCTAATGTAATGTTTATTTTGTCGAGATGAAGCAGTTTATGATGTTTAAAATCTGTGTCAGAAATCACAACGAATCATTTAACTCTTCCATCCTGATGGACAAAAATTATGCACCAGTTGCCAATTACATTCGGTGAATGCAGAATTTCTCATTTCTTTTTGCAGAAGGAAGGGAATTTACATTTGGACACAATGAGAAAAACATCCAGTCCAACTCCCTGATTTTTGAAAAATGATAAGGTTTACATGGTACGCAGCAAAACTGACGAAGAATAGGGAAATATTTTTGAAAGTGAATTTGGATTTTCTGGAAGAAATTATCGACAGAGTCAGTAAGGGCCAGAAATCAGCCTTCATACACTGCTCTTGGTGCAGACTATTTTGTGCTTTCAGTACTTTTTATAAGTATCTTTTGAAAGAAAAAATATCTTCCAAAAGACTGAAATCAGCATTCTATAGATTATTTAATAGGCATCCTTAGGTTTATTTAATGAATAAAATTATGTCAAATATAAGTTTTCTTCACTATTTTGATAGTCTCTTCAACTCTTTTATATTACTCAGGACAGTTAGGTAAGGAGGAATACAAGAGATAATGATGGGTAATAATAAGCCACCCCCTATCCAATGGCATCCTCAATCATCACCTAGCATACCCTGATTAAACACATGAGGTTATGAAGGCTAGTTTACATTAGTATGAAAAAGTAATATTGCAGAGGAATCCTAAGAAAAGAGATGCGATTAAATACCGTAATAACTTCAAAATTGAATGCGGCATATAAAATACAATAAATACTAGGTAAAGAAAATTATAATCAAAGAAAAAAAATTGATAGATAAATATAACATAGAAACATAGAAACTTTAAGAAGTTTTGAAATTATAATCTTTTTGAAAGATTGACTAAAATAAACGTAAACTTTAATTAGTGATTTATTGTTTGGTCTAGAAGAATATTGGCATACCTGATTAGTCATGGCTACAAAAATAGCCAAAAGGAAGAGGTAACATATCCATGAGAATTTATGCTGAAGTCGATCTTCTGGGAGAGTTAAAAAATCCCAAGTGATACATGCCAAAAAAGGGATGGTCAGCATAAAGTTGTCTCCATTAGTTTCAATGAAGTCATGTCTTGTTATTGATGTAGGATCAATATGATGTTCCCTAAAAGGCCTGATGAAGGCCTTTTTTAATGAAAAAGTTATACTAATGAGACTAAAATTTATTACAAATGAAACTTTTCTTACCTAATTAGGTAAAATCTATTAATAAATAATATAATATAATAAATGCGTCGAATGGCAATCACATATACTCACTACACATAGTAATACTTATAAAACTACAATCTAGAGTATATTAAATCCATGAAAATCTACTTTTCATAAGAACGTTAAGTAGATTTAGATAACAAAATTTCTTAAATTCTCAAACAGTGGTCAAACAAGTTTGAGGTTCAATTATACATATGTATACATTATTTTACTACTGTCTGCAAGCTTTCCCATAATTATACAATAAAGTTCTACAGTTATACAATAAATAAATAACTTTGCTTTTAAAGCTATTAGCTATATCAACTACATTTTTACTACATGCCTTGATTCTGTGACTATCTTCTTATAAGTTTGAATGCAAAAGGTAAATATTTGTCAAGTTATCTCATCAGAAGGATCAATAATAATAAACCTCCAATTTATACTGCAATTAAGACATATAAAATTTATGAACATTTAAAAATGGAGCATGAATACGATTAAATTTTTAGTGATGTGAATTCTTATCATGAAAGTTAAGAAAAATTAATTTGTAATAATAAACAAGACAATCTAATTATAACTAATTAACTCTGTCTCCAACATAATCACCTTCTAATTTTCTTCCCTGATTCTTTTTTATTACTTATAAATTAAACAATTAGATAGAAAATTTAGCGTACAAGTAAAATGTTCATTAATTTGGTGAAATGTATTAAAATTCTAAAGATAACGGACAAAATTTGAGCTTGAAAAAAAGCCTCAGATAAAATTTTTTCCTTCCCTTTTAACAGGAAGTTTTTGAAGGTTATGATCACCATCAATATTTACAGGCATTGTTTAAATCAAATATATAAAATTAAGCATACCAAGGAGAAATATGTGAAAATCTTTAAGATCATCAACAAAAGTTGTCTATATCTGTATTATTACTGAATTATATAAACCAGATATACAAAAATATCCTTCAAGCTCATATAATATTTTAGTTAAGATTCATTCAGTAACTTGACATAATCTCTCTTAAATTATCCTAAAAATATACAATTGAATTGTTAAACTAATAACAGTATCTACATGATAGAGCAAAATACTGAACTACTTCCTCATTCTTTGTTTGAATATCTAAAGTTTTCATAAATAAAAGTTAGGAATAGATTAAGTATAATTTCCCTGGCAATAAAAAAGGTATTACATACCAAGGTATTAATAAAAATTTTGGGGAAAATTATATTAACGTTTCTTTAAAATAAAAAGGATCTGATAAATCTAAATTCATTCATCAATTTCATTGAATTTGGGATACAGACATCATTGGACCTCTAAATTAAAAAGTAAAGTTTAGAAGTACAGATACATACATTGCTAAAGCAGATGCATCGATACACAAGAAAAATAAATTCAGTATTAAAAAACTATGAAGAGTAAGAGTGAAACAAACTTCTTTCATGACTCAATACTTATATAAATCAAATTCTTCATTAATGAAGGAACTCCATACACTGCAACTATTACAGTTATAAAGCATTAAGATTTCCGTGTCTAAATTAATACTTTGTAATATTTTTGTACTGAATAAAATGCTCAGAATCTAATGGGATTATTAAAATCAATGAGAGGGTTATTTAAAAAAATATTATTTGTTCCTTACCTTTACTGTTTGATTGAATCTTTCTAAAGTACATGTATTATTTTAATGACAAGCATGAATTGCTAAGATATTTAATTATGAAGTTATAATTATCCATAACACTTGATGGCAAGTACATTTAACCATAAAATTCAATAGGATTAGGTAAACGAATATCAAGTAACAAATATTAAAATACAAAGAATATATTCTCCAAATTCAATATTTACAATAACACTTTAAATTATTAATTAATAAAATGTTAAGTTTCAATTATTTCCTAATGCATAAGAAATAAAAATGTTTGCGCATAATCATCAATATTAAATGAAATTTTACAGGTTGCAATCTTAAACTGGTTATTAGTGCTAAAAATTTACTAATTCATCAAAATGGTAAAATATTCATTTAAAAATTAAATATCTAATTTATGCATGCAATGTTGTGAAATAAATTCACTTGCCATTCAATGACAAATTAATCTACTTTAAAAAAGAGCTGGTTATTTTAACATTCGGGTAAAATATTAATGAGTAAAATCTCACTTTAAAATGCTTTAATCAATTATAATGTCATGCACTTTTGAGAACAAATGCTGATGTAGAAAACTATTGACATAAGAACTGGAGGAGTAAGTTATGAGCTTAATGATGATTCTATGTGCAGATAATGCTAATTTCTTTTGGTATTTAAACTAATGTGATATCCACAATCCTCCAGAAAATATGCCGACCTCTGTGGCTGAGTGGGTGGCATAACTGCTCCTAGACCATGAGGTTGCGGGTGCAAATCCCGCCAAGGACAAGGGTGTTTCAGGCATATTATTTCACATTTATCACCCACTCATCATCCTGAATAGCCCTAATCTGGAATAAAGTGAACATAAATCCCTACAAAACAAAAATTATGAAATTCTATACTATTAGAAGTGTTCTAACACATCATCACAAATTATGTAAGAAATACTATCACTTCTGAGCATATCATTGATAACCTAACATTGCTGCAGCTTAGACTCAATTTAATTTGAGAAATTTATACATAGTCTAAGGCATCTATGATGAAGTTTTAAATAATCTATTAATATACCTGAATAGAGTAACTTCTCAGATCATTTACAGAAGATGACAAAAACATTTATCAACTAAGAGGAACAATTAGCATGGTTTTTAATGTGTACCATCTAAATAAGTTATCTAAATGGGATACTATAAATAGCTAATAAAAACTTCAATTATCTCTTATTGGGAATAAATAAAGTAATATTGTATAATTAATGATTACATTATAATAGTTTCCTACCATACCTTGATATTGTTCTCTCTTGCAAAGAAATTGTTTGAGAGTAGCAATTCAGTTGAAATATAAGCAAAATATAAATAAAATAATAAACATATACCTATAAATATATTGAATTTTTTTGAGATTTGGTTTTAATGATAGAAAATCGGATACTAAAACTGATATAATCCACCCCTTTCAAAATTCACCACCAGGATAGAGCTTATTTGACTTGAAATGAGCTATATACAATGTTCCATACTAGGGTTTCTGAAGCTACAAATTTATTTCCTGATTCCATGCACAATTTCCCATCTTAAGTAGATGGTTTAGATTTGATTTTTCATGTATTGTCAAGGGAAGCTACATCAACTATATCTATATAGATGTGTCTGGCTATCAAATGTTATACTGAAATAACATAGCAGATATAAATTTATGTATGTGTATATATAAAATTACAATATAAGAAGAGAATTTTCTAGTTCTTTGTACTATGAATTTTTTTCACTTAAGATTGGCAGCAATGAAACTTTGGAAATAATATTAATAGTTTAACCTTGACTGCAGCAATGTCACAAAGAATAATACACACAGCACGTAGATGAATAGCTCAATATAGATGTACAAAATTTGCTGAGGTAGCTCATTCTTTAATATCAACAAACAAATTCATTCCATGATAAAAATTAACCATTTTCACAATGAGACAGTACAATAGCACAGCAGTCTAACTTGAACTGATCAATAGCTGGATGTAAAATTTGACAGCAGTAAATTAAAATGTTTCTTCTCTTTGAAACAAGTAAGTTCTATGCACAACTTGAGGAACTCAGCCTCATAATTTTTTTAACAAATTCTAAAACTATATCTTTGATTATAAATCTTACATCAAAATTATAAAGCTGTATGTTTGTACAAAAATTTTAAGCATCAGTCTTAATACTTTTTGGACACTAGTTAACTAATGAATGCCTATTTGTAAGATTGTTGTTGAAACTAGGCAAGAATTTTTGCTAAGGTAAGAAGTATAATAATCAAGTGAAAAACAATTTGATTAAATTCATAGAATCTATAAGTAGAATGAATAAAGAGGCTAGAATGAATCGAGTGAAAATGGATGCTATAAAGTATAAATTCTGGAAACACATTTGGGATATATTCAATTTTTACCTAAAATGCTCAACATTAATTGGAATGAGTTATTTATTAGACAGTTAACACCAATTAAGTAATTGTCTAAAGATAAGTTGTAGAAATTCACCTTTCCAACTATGGGCAATTCCACAGATCCCCAAGTATCAGCTCCCCAATGCACTAGGCCCGAGCCCAGATCGGCAGTTATAATACCACATAACGCAGCAATCAGAATGGTGCTCAAATTTTCAAGTCGAAAGTGAAGAACAATGAAGACAGTGTTCACAACCATGAGCGTGATGCAAATTCCAACACAGATACATTCTTGAGTACGCTTACCTGAAAAAAAACGAATGAAAGTTCAATCGACTATTAATATTGGAACTTCAACTTAATAACCAAAGTAACTCAATAAAGATTAAGAAATCCATCGGTCTGCATAAATACAGCATTATATGATAAAATATTTAAATTTTGAGATAAAACTAATGAACAATTGCCTAAATTTAGAATTTTTCAATAAAAACTACTCGTTATTAAAGAAAAATACGTATAACATCGAATTAATTCATCCTACATTATATTCCTTGCTCGAACACTTAATTTAAGAGGTAAAAAAATAATAAAAATTAATAAAGGTTCAAGAGTAAAAATATAATAAGCAAAATTGATCTAATGCGGCGCTTACATAAAATTCTTTAACATGAGAAAAAATTTACAAAATAATATTAATTTTTCATAATATACATAAGGACACGATACTAACTTCATGTTTACATGGAAGTGAAAAAGTAAGAAAGAAGTATAAATACATATAAACCTTCTGGGTTTGTATTAAGACCTAACGTTCGCAGTTATATTTGGTTGTCACGTAAAGGAAGTATTTGCATAAATGACATGATTTTCTATCAGCAAAAAAGGGCGTGAGCATATCCTTAAGCTTAGGCCGGCCAGCTGATTTAGCACAACAGTTACTTAGCACTAAATTGAAAAAATTTCCTTGAAACTCAACAAAGCAAAATTATTAAAAATACTTTATATACATTTCACAAAAACAATACTATTTCAAAAAGTTAACATTAATTAATTTCAGCTTACCTCTACTGTATAGATTTGCCAACTCCTGCGCTCCTCTGTGATTAGGGCCCCAACGAGGTTTAGAAGTTTCCTCATGACATACGGAAGAGTTTGCATTAGGATCATCCTCTAACATGGAATTTTCAAATATTTGTTTTTCTGTCTTCACTGGTGCTAAAAAGTTGGCCGCCATACTAAACTTCAGCTATGTACGACCGCCGACTGTAGCATTTGAAGTCAATTTAAGTACTATAAAGTAAGCAATTTAGAAAAACTAATAAACGAATATTTTACAGCTAGTTAATATTTTTAAAAATTTAAGTGAATCATTTCATTAAAAATAAAGTTTATTATTGGAATAGCAACTAGACTCATTTTATAAGATACCTAGTGACGTCATTGACCTATCTCGAATATCCAGATAGATCCAATATACATTATTAGGCGCGTCCTAATAATCGAGGAAAGTTATGTAACAGAGTACGTAAATCAGGGAATAGATTAGGAATGGATGCACTCTGATTGTTGATGCTTATTCGCCGTTGAAATATTTTACTTGCTATCAATGATATAGTATTACGAACAATTGAAGAGATATCATGAATTTTTAATTATTCATCAAAAAGAAATACGAACCAAAATTTTATTGTAACTGAAAAAAGCTAGATAAGGTCTTTTATCATAAGCCTGTTGATAGTTTTTAAAAACTGAAAATTCTAATATCACTCTTTGCTCTGAGTAAAGCGTAATAACTTTCTCGAAAAGGTATATTATATAATATATATATATATATATATATATATGATACTGAAGATGAAATAAAAATAAACAATAAATTCAAAGAAATGTTTGTATTACTTTAAATTTTCCATTTAACTATTATATTTACATTTTTTACAAAATATACATCTTTACTATAAACTTTAAGATACAAAATAAAAAAAGTTCGAAAAGATTCACACCAATGATAATAAAATTACCATCGTTGATAAAGGAATTGTTATTTCTGTTCGACTTGTGAACACAATCATCCTTCGGTTATCATACTTAATCACTTAGCACTTCCGACTCTTAGCACTTAGTCTAGTAGTCCATTCATAAAAAGCTACTCAAATGAAAATATACTCAGGAAATAAGTATTCACCAATGAAATAGAGAATAGTGTTTACTACAAAGCTAAGAAGTGTGCATATTCACTTTAAGTTTAAACTTTATTCTTCCAAGCTTTATGTTCATTCACTTCTTCAGCTCAATAGAATAGTACACCAAAATCATGTCATGAGCCAAATCACAGCCAATTTAAAATTTTTAAGGCTATTAGAAAATATCCACACAGCTTTATTCTGAATACATATAGGGCAATGGAGGACCATTAACACCAGGGTGCAAGAAGCTGCATGTTTCTCCATTTCTACAGTATCCGGCACGGAAATGTTTACAGACTGTTACTCGGAGACCACCTCTACCTCCACGACCTGTAAACAGAAACATTATAAATAGATCAAAATAATAATTTTAGTGTAAAATGCAGGAATTGTGTTATTTCACACACTATATTATGTTAAAAATATAATGTATAATACTTAAAAAATATTACAATCAAAACTTCAAGAATTATAAAAATTTTGGTTAGGTGCATTCTAACATTATAAAGTTCATAATTAAATTCAATCATTTTGATAATTATAATATTAATTTACATTAAAGAGACAGCCTTATTCAAAATACATTGAAATTTATATAAAACCCTCCTCCAAATATACAGCCACAATTTAACATTAAAATTAAATTACTTTTCCCATGGGTAACTGTAAATCAAATATACTTTCTTAATGGGCAACCAATTATAGAATTAAGTAGAGTTTTTTCTCATACTTGTGAAGAATATCTCAAGCATACTTCTATTGAATACTGGAGGAGCAATTACTATTTTGCTTATACTCTGGATCTTAATAATAACCCATTTCATGAAATAAGTTAACATAAATTTTAAAAAATGAGGACATTTATATAAATTTTTAAGCTTTTAGAATCTTCTCCAACATTTAGCTGTATTAAGGTTCATATGCCACGGGCGGTCAACAAGTTGATAGAGATAGACCACTCAATTGTGAGGCTAATCTGAGGCTGATCACTCGTAATTCCATGCATGCATGCAAGGACTCTGAAGCAATTGTAGAAAACAAAGGTATAGCAATAGTTAGTATAGCAATAGTTTAATACATTCTGGGGATTTGTCAATATCATAAAATCTTTGGATTCCAACTCCGTGGTACTGTGACAAGTCAATCCTGATGCACTTCTCAGGTAAAAAGTCAATCTTAATAACAGAAAAGGGCCCCCCAAGTATGGACTTGGATACAATGCAAGTGCATTATTTCATTCTTAAGAACTTGTCTGCGCAACTCACCTCTCCCGCCATCCCAACTTCCTCCTCTACCTCGTGGAGGCATAGGTCCACTGGGTCTGAACCATGGACGTGATGGAGCAGGGCCACCACGACCCCCTCTTGAACTTCCACGGAATATAGGAGGATGTCCATACCCATGAGGTCTTACATTGCCACTGGAGCCTCCACTGTATCCCATGGGAGGCATCATGTATCCTGGCCCACTCACATGACCTTCTTCCATTCCTTCCTGATACTGTACACCATATTCCATTTCATATGCAGCATTCATTTCACCATCCATTGGTGGGACATTGCTCCCTCCCATTCCTACATCAGCCACTCCTCCTTGACCATACATAACCATTGGCTCTTCAACAGGAACTACTTTCCCATCAGCTGTCTAAAATTGATAACAAAAATAGAAGGAGCTCAACAAAACATAAGTTTATTTAAAACTATTTTAATACAAAAGGAAGAATTTTAGGAATTAGGAAAGAGAAATTAGAGAGTCATTAGATAAGAAAAATCTTAATCTAGCAGTAAAGCCAAAATTATTTAAGTTATAGATGAATACTAAGAATACACATGGATAGACTAATATATCAAATACAAAAAATAAGATTAAGTTCTACTGACTTTTTATATGAATATAGCATTTCAAAATATGCATCTTAAAGACAAAAAATTTTCACTTCATTTAATTAAAAAATGTGGCCACAGATATTGTCAGCTGATAGCAAGTTGTAATTACTGTCATTTATTACAGGCTTGTTATGGTTTGATTTAGTTAAATTCATCTATGATGAAAATTATGACTAAAATAATGAAAGAATATAGAAGTTGAAAAATAGTTTAACACCCTTGTGATGGCATTTGTCACAGAACCTTAACCCTATATACTTATATTATTATTATATTTTATCATCAACACTCTGAAAATACAATTCACCATATTACATACCCTCCAATCACCGCCAGCACCAGCAACTGCTTGCATGTTAGGATTGATCATATTGTTCATCGGGAGTGGTGGTGTATTTGGGGTGTGAAGAAGTGTTCTGGAGCCTTGTATATTCATAGGGTGGGAAGGCCTTGGATGCATAGTGTTGTCCATGGAAGCCATCATGTTAGGATTGGCCACTGAAGACACCCCGAATCCTCCATGCATAGGATGAGAACCCATTTGAGATGGATGCATGCTTCCATACTGCATCCCCATTCCTCCTGTGACCACTGGATGCCCATGAACCATGTTTTGATGTGGATGTTGAGAAATGTATGATCCATCACTTAATTCTGGAATACCAGGGATCAGTGGTAAGGAGGCTCCTGAATGACCATGTGAAGAAGTTGATACTGGTGGAGACTGAAATGGCTTTGGTTCAGGCCATGGCGTAGACTGAAAGTCATTTACACTGTCAGGATTCCCGGAAACATCATTTAGAGGGATTATTGCAGGGTCTGTTGTGGGATGATTTTCAATATCAGGCTCAGATGGAGAGTCTGGTATCCTGTTTAGAAATATTAGAAAACATGAACAATAGAAAAATAAAAAAATACATAAATTTAAAATGACTTAAGCCACTCCTTACATATTTGATATGATGTGAGATTCTTCATCATATGTGTATCTTTTTTTTATTGTCTTAAGTAAATATATAACGAGGAAAATATAATTGGTATGGAAATAGAAAAACAGTGCTTACATGTCTCTATGGAAATAAAGCGACTGAAGGACAACTTTTTCTCGAGCATACTGAACATCTTTTTCCCTGCTTTTGCTTCCAGGCTCAGCCAAGGGAGGGGGCAGTGTAAGAGGTACCAAAGGCTTCCACGTCATTCTTTCCTCCATCACATCTTCATGGGCTGTAATACATCAAGTATCAATAATGAAAAATTTAATGAAGTATATGATTAAAAATTAATATCAATGGAAGGTGAAAATTACCTAATTTTCTGGCCATGAGGAAGGCTTGCCTTTCATGAGTTCTTTCCATTTGCTTCATGTCCATGAATGTCTTAGTTACATTAACTGGTGAGAAAGAATACATTCCAAAAAGTTAATCTTCAAGATTTGATATGAACAATTTAATAAATATCAATAAAAAGCTATCACTACCAAATCCAATACCACAAATTTAAAATATTATTTCTAGGTAAACAAGGCTGATTATGTAATATTTAGCCATCAATAACATTCAAGAAGCTATATAATTTTGAAATACCTAGAAGAAGAGCAGTAAGGATCTTGGAGACTGATAAAATTCAATAATATTGGTATATATATTATTGTCCATATCTTTGCTTGTCTAGCTATTATATATATGAATATGAAGTTAACAGTATATGAAAATGAAGAAATCTCACCTCTTTCAGTCTCATCAAGCTCAAAGTAAACTATTTTTTCCAATTCTCCATCCTCTTTCCATCTGACAGACTTTTTGGTCTTAACTGCCAATTTCTTGTGATATGCCAGAACACCTTTAAGTCCCTTATTTGAACCATCTTTTCTCTTAGAACTGTCATCACTTCCAGAACTTTCCCCTTCATCATCTTCCTGTTTTATTCCCCTTTTTGTTTCATCATGTTCACTACTTCTGCTTGCACTTTTTGATTTTGATTCTTCATCTGATGCATCACTTTCAGGTGAGTGATTCTCTTCTTTCTTAACTGATAATATAATCAAAAAAGAAACAAACAAAACTAAATTTCAAATTCATTGTTAATCCAAGTTATCAATCAATTTCTTTTCAGAACATTAAACAACATTAAGATTGTTAAATTCAACATCAAAATAAATGATCTTTTTATTATTTAATTGTTTAATTAAATACTTCTGTTTAAATATTTTAATTTTAAATACTGGCAGTGATATATTTATATAACTATGAGGCCTCATATCATGCGGAAATATGGTATGGTAAATGAACAAAGATGATAGATAATTGTAAAGTTGAAATTGAATCAAGAATGAAATAATAAATTCAATTTGATTCTGGGTTACACAAAATATATAGAGATAACTATGTAAACAACAAAGGAAACATTTTATACACCTTTCTTTTCTTCTCCATGTGTACTTTCTTCTTTATTCCTCTTATTTTCTTCATCAGTCTCTAGCGTATCTTGATAAAACTGTTCAAAGTAAAACAAGATAATATTTAGAATAGTTTATTCAAATTTGCTAAAGAGAAAGAAACATAGTAAGAAAGTAATTTAAAATGCAATATTATAATAGATATGAGTATCTATATGACAATATTTATTAATTTTAAAATCCTAATATTTGATCATATTTGTAAATAATATACAATTAATCAAAGTAACAAGCAAACAAATGCATATGATAACCTTAATTTGTTATAAATATTTATTTAATAACTTTTAAATATTGCCAAGATAAAAAGTCATGGCAGAATTATCATGAGAAAAATATTAATATATGCAAAGAATAACATCTCTTAAAATGAAATATACAATGATTTCTAGAGCTGCAAATATTAAAATATTTAATTTTAAATTCCTTTTCAAATGTCTCTTATAAATTAATTTTAATGTTCTACATGAATACTATAACTTACTTAATGAAGTTAAATAGAGTATGTCATTACTGTACTCAAAACTAATTTATGTCCTAGTAATTTAAGTAGATTATTTCAACCTTTTTTTCTGGAAAACGGTTATTCTTCTTCTTAAATTAGAGCAGGAGAAATATATGTAAGATAAGTAAATCACCTTAAAGGATGGTTTAAATACTGGTGGAGACTTTTCATCAGGTGAGTGAGGCGGTGTTCCTACAGCATAATGTCCATCTCCATGTTCATCCCTTCTATGTTCAATTTCCTTTCCTTTGACCTTCTCATCATCTTTACTATTTGAAATTCTACGCTTTCGTCGACGAGGTTCTTTTCTGGTAACAGCTGTTAGTGCATCCATAAATACATCACTTTCTTGAAGGTAGGCATGAGGGGCTGTAACAATATCAAAATAAGAACAATAAACCTACATTTCTCAGTTGTATGAGTTAATAGATTAAAATTATTAAATAATAGAATGATAAACATATGTAAATAATTTAGAAAGTTTTGCTCCTTCAACACAACTCCAAAAATTTCTGGAAATCTGTAAATCAAAGAAATACTTAAAGAAATGAAATGAGAATTAGATTGGCTGGGTGATAAAACACGGTTCCTATTCTGCCAGGGTTCAACTTTATCATTTCTATATCTCACGATCATTTATTATAAAATAATTCAAATCCAATATTGTAATTTATATTGCTTCTATAAAACATTTTATTCGATTGACTTTTTAGAATTATAAAAGGTATAGGGGAAAATAATAAATAGTAAAGACTTTTTATAGACTTTTATTTCCTTCATTATTACAATATACAAATATCAATTAATTATTAATAATTAATCGTATCTTAAATATTAAATCTTGAGCAAGGAAAATATTTTCTCATAATATTATAAAGAATCCAGTTCATAAAATTTCATTACTGATACTAAAGCATATAAAATAAAATCTCACATTAAGTTGTACTTCAAACAGGAACTTTCCTAGAATCGCAGTTGTTTCAGAAAATCATTTTAAACGATACATTTTAATAAAGTATCTACTAAATACAGATAAAATATTCATAAATTGAAAGATGAATCGTCCCCATTAAAACTATCATAACTCATGTAAAATATTGTTGATGACATGAGTAAATATCAAACAGACTAATTTTTGCGTATAAAAATTGCTAGGAGAGCAATTTTACCTAAAGATCGCCATAAGTAATTGTGATTGAAACTTCATGTACGGAAAGCCGGTTTATGGAAAATTAAATTATACGAAATTTCCAAGATCATTTGTAATCAAGGTTCTTAATTATATTCACCATAACGACTTTCAGCATTATCTTTCTTTTTATATATGCTTACGAAATACTATAAAGTTTTTTTGTGCGAAAACTTCGATAATAAAAACAGCACGGAAAACGGATAGCGCGTCCGACCCGGCGTAAAAGAAAAGACAACCAGGTAGATAATAAGATACACGCCATATTCTGCAAAGAATTTACTAAATTAGAGTTCTTTCCTAATCCTTCACATTTAAGGGACTTTATTTGAACGACACGGTCTCTCTAAACCCTCTACAAAACATTACGTTAAATGGTACAATAGATGAACACCATTAACAAAGATCTTTCAGTGGTAGGTTCAAAACGAAACGTGATCTAATGCTATCGTATATATCGATCGAGCTCAGTCAAACAGCACAATTTGATTTTCAAATCATTTTATCCATAATCATTCTTGGTTCGCCTTAAAGGAACGTGGATTATTCAAAAGGCCGAAAAATTTGCCGATGTGGGATGCTAGACAACGCTGCGACTTCACTTATGCTTGCTCCCTTTATTTCTTAAGCGAAAGCAGCCCTTTGTCCGTGATCTCGTACACAAAAGGGCACGGCTACCGAACACACAACGCTTTAATGCTCTCCATGCGGTAAAAAGTTACTTTCAAAACTGAAAAAATAACTGCCTATTCAACATCCGAAATATTTTTCTTAGCGAATGCATGTCGCATGGTTTTAAAATTTCCACTTAATTTTATAACCGATAAGCTAATCTAGACTAACCCTTTTCAGTTGGACAGGTTCCAAAGACTAAACAAGACCCTAGAAACACGGAAGTCATTCTCAACAAAGTATATTGAAATAGAAAAATAATACTTAGTCCACAATACGCGCGCGAGGCGATGACAAATTAAGGATGAAAAAACGTATGAGCGAAAAATTTTCGATAAACTTTGAACTAAAGACAGAACAATTGCGGAAAGCTTTCCTTATTTACCAAAATACATTCTTATAAGAGCACGATTCATCAGGGTCGATAATTGAGAAATTTATTAGCAAGAAAAGTTTTCGGACACGGAGGAAAATTGATAAAAAAAACTAGTTCTTTGAAAAGAGGAAGTGCACAGCGCAGCAGTTCAAAATCCATCAAACCTACAGAGCGGGAGCAAAAAGTAGCACTCGCTTTATGAATGTAGTCTATAACGAAAATACATCCTTGATCCATCAAAAAAAAACTCCCGAAGGTTCATTTTTAACATACTGACAGATAATAACACACCCTTCATTCTTTGTAAGCAATTCGGAGGTAGTATGGTTCTTCAGCTCCTCTATCCCGTTCAGAGTAACAACGGTTAACCTATTATAACTAGATTCCATAAATAAGAAACTTAATTTTGCTCATTTCCCGATATTAATGATTTCTTAATTATATTCACTATTTTAAATCTACAGCTTTCCTTTCAGCAACGATGACCTTGATGTTTACAGCTAATGCAAGAAAAGAGAACTTATCTTTCACATCTGCTGTTTGTCTTAATAAAATTTCATATCTTGATTTTCAGGAAAATTTATGCAGAGGAACTAAATAATAAAGTAGCTTACATTTCAAACTATAAAATACTTTTCAAAACGGCATTCAAAATACCTTACATTTTTTTCTTATATACATGTATTTCTTACATTTAGATAATAATGCTCAATTTTGACAATTTTAAGGTTATTTACTTTTTAATGGGTTCCAGTATCAGCTATTCTATTGTATTTTCTTTGTTTTAGGGAAATATTTGTATTTTTCATAGAAAAATATAGTGTGATGATATACTTCTGTTGAGATAGCCTTTATTTTTTTTAAATCACAGGCATACATTGAGCAGCAATTTGTTTATTTATCCTCACGTTTGCACTGTTTTTTCTTAGGAAATATGCCTTTGCTTAAAAATCTGAAATTCTGACATGAGATGAAATCATAAAAATGCAAACCATCTTTATTTTTGCTTTTCTGTACCAAATACTTTATTTTTCAAATGTTTAAAAATATTTGTTATTAAGCAAAGGCATACAGAATTAGTGCTTACCTCAGGGTACAGCCCACTAACAACAAACCCAATATTATTTCCTCTTCCTTGGATGAATACAGCCAATAGAGACGAAAGGAATAAGAGAATACAGAACAGCAGTCATCATACATCTTCATATTAGCAGATTCATCACTTCTACGTGTTCCTTAGAATAATTTGTAGTTTCTCATGATCATATTCCAAACAGTACATTCATAGTTGTTTAAAGTTAAAAATTGAGTGTAAAATGGAACCCATAAAACCTGTTCCTTTTGTGCACAACAATGTGTATTTTGTTAAACCCATCAACTTGAATCAATCTTTGAGTTTATATATGTATCTCTAAAAGCAGAATAAAATCATTTGAAGACTGGATGGTTCAAAAAGAAGAGCAATTAACGATTCCCTAAAAGAAAACTGACTTATAAGACTGTAATTATTGCATAAAACAATTGTCATATGAAGAAAGATTTTTAATATTATATATATTGTAAGCACATTCAAAAATTATTTCATTAATATAATCCTAAGTGAGATTATGTAATTCATTATACTTGAATGAGTCAGTTTTATACTCAAAGTAATGCCAGGCTATCCTTAAGTTGCTGTAACAAATTTCCGGTGCAAGCCTGTAAAAGATCTCAAAAATACATTATATGAAAAATTTGACAATGGACTTTAAATTCACATAAAATAAGTATAAATAAACCCAAAGAAAATTTTAATTTCAGTAGTTTTAACCTCTGAAAGAAACAAGACAGGAAAATAAAACGTATATATGAAGTATCTTAAAGATAGAAAAAGAAAAAATCAATACACCACAGAAAAAAGAAATAATTTTTGGTAATCCTTAAAGGAAATTTCATCTTATTCATCATTTAAGACTTATATAAGAAATAGACATACACAGCATTGACCCTTTGAACTTACATATTTTGTTAACAAGTAGAAAAGCTCAGATAATAAGTGTCAGGAAAATCTTTAATACCAACTTAAACAGTATATTAATAACTATTACTGAAATATTCATAATAAATTTTCTTCAAATTTTGATAAAATATGTGAATTCAAAATTCAATGTACTGAAATATATTGATAGGTTGCTATTGTTGAACTATGATCACTAAAAATACATCAATTTACCCATTTAGTACATATATATATATTATCCCTCACACTATGATATGTAAAATCACATAGGAAAACTGAGGTTTGTGATTATGCAATAGATAGAACTTTATTCATTCACATTATATGTTGCAACTGAGAGGAGAACTTAGGAGCAATATTAGTGATATGAAATATAGACATATCATGGAAAATAATTATGCTTATCAACCTTATCAATTAATATAATGATAATCAATCATGAGAATATATTACTCCCAATTATAATCTAATTACAAGTATCTTTATTCAATTCTAATTACATTACAATGATGATGACTTTATAGTTGAATCCTTAGGTTTTCTAATAACTAACTATGAAGATATCTTTGCAATGGTTATCAATTACATGACCATACAATCTAAAACTGTTCAAAGGATAGAAGAAATTTTTTAAATACTACAAGATTCTATGTAGGAAAATGTGCATTGCAATAATTAAAGGAAGAGTTTCTAATAGTTTGAAAATTGTTTAAACAACAAAGATAAAGAAAGAAGTTTATCATAAAAGGAATTCTTAAATTTCTACATTTACAGTTTAACCATAATTCAAATAAATATACACATATAATATCATTATTAAAAATGACTCAGAAATTTCAAAAATACAATGTGGATACAGATACTATAAGTATACTTTTAGGTTTTATTAGTATTCAAGAATAACATATAGGTTTTAGAGCTTTTATTATACTATTATAAAATATCAGAACAAAAACATAATACATTTTCCCAAGACTTATGATAAATATGCAATAAACATTTTTAACGATTAGAATGATTTACCCTACAAATTATTATTGTTTAAGAAATTTAAGTGAAGCTAACTGGTTTGTTAAACAGCAAGATATAAAAGTGTTATTACGAATAACAAAGTTCACAAAATAATTTACTTAATATACTTTTGTTGATTTATGTATGAATTTGAATGAGTTTCGTATATCCATATTGACTCATCTTAAATTATCTATTTCAACTCTTGATATTTTTAAAAAGAAAGGCTTAAGCACTAGCTGGAATGGGAAATAATGATTCAGGCAAAGTTTCATTATTATTTAAGCCTGTAACTTCTGACAAAACTTTAAGATAAATTTACATTTAATAGATGGTTTATAAACAAGAATGTCTCAATTAATATAAATGTTACATGCTCAAATATTTCAAATATTTTTGGGTGAACCCAATTACAAAGTTACAAGAACTGATTGGCTGGGTTATAATGGTTCTTAAATAGTACTTAGAAATTGTTTCTGGATAGTAATTTTACATCTTCTCATACACACACACACACACACACACATACATATATATATATATATACATATATATATATATATATATATATATACATATATATATATATATATATATATATATATATATATATATATATATACATATACATACATACATGATATATATATATATAATAAAGGACATTATCAGAGCGCATATACACATTGACATCATGCATATCTTACGGCAGTATTATTACTGCCATGGCATTGAACCAAGGATATACCGCCTAAAATACTTTCACAATTCCTTTGAGTATGATTGACTTTAGAAACACTCCAAATTTCAAGAGGAAATTCATTCAGGAAAGTCCTCAAAAAGAATTCATATTTCCCTATGGATTTCTTATGAAGTTATAGTTAACGCCCCCTATAGTTCGTTCCACAAAAGCTGGCAGTACGGGAGGCTTATGGGGAAATAAATGCACGTAAATTCCCATAAGGGAGCAACCTAGCCTCTACCAAGCCGTCAGTTAATTATTTCTGAGGTACATGTACAGATAAAATTAATATTTTCAACTAAATTTGGTGGATTTTTTTCCAATTTTTTGGTGACATTTGGATAAGGAAGGATGGTTCTACATATTGACGAATATTTCTCATCATTTTAATAAAAGAAATAAATTTTATAGCGGAATGAAAAAAATTGGTCGCCTTACCAGCCGTGAACAAAATTAAAAGTAAAATTATTTTTCACTAAATTATAATTACACAAAAAAATTAATATAAGTTGACTTTTATGTATTCATAAGGTATAAAGAGTAATCTAAGAAAAAACTAGCACTTAAAGTTCGATAAGATGAGAGAAATGGCAGTAATAGTTTTGTTCACGGCTGGTAAGGCGACCAATTTTTTTCATTCCGCTATAAAATTTATTTCTTTGGTTATAAAGTTGAAAAGTGTTCATCAACATGTAGAACCATGCTTTCTTATACTTATTTCACCAAAACTTCGGAAAAAAATCGACCCAACTAACCTGAAAATCTTAATTTTATCCGTTGCGAAGGCAAATTTTGTGGATATCGCGGATATTCCGAAAAAATGACCCGGCGTACGAGGCTATTCGAATCCCCCATAAGCCAATACTGCCTAGAAAAGTGGAACAGACTATAGAATCGAACCAACGACCATTTACGACATCATTACGGTCGCTCTTATGTGAGAATGGTCCCTTTTATGGGTGTGTGAAATTTTGAACCTCTGCGCGGTTGAGAAGTGCCATAAAACGTTTTCGGAAATATGGTCAATGTATTTCTTATGACAAAAATCGTGATTACTGATCGCTCTGGAATCGAACCCGTAGCACATAGGCAACTGCTGATTTTTTCATAATACAATATATACGTATCTATAGGTGTTGAAAGTTTGAATGATCTATGTACAATATTAGGGGGGCTACGATTTTTTAAAATCTGAAAATATTTCACCTCCTGGCATCGAACCCATGACCAGTTGCAGGTAAACTATGGCATTTTTCCGTAGATATATATAATTGCAATAGCTGTATGACATTTTATCCTTCTAGCTTAATGGGAAGAATTTTTTCAAATTAAAAATGGCCGAATGCATTCTTACGGGGAAAGTAGATTTTTTGGGCATCCTAGAGTCAAACCCATGATAGGTAGGGTCGGTTTTCGATTTTGTCCTAGGAGAGATTTAGTTGGCTATTAGGTAAAAAAATCTGTGTGCCCAAGCATCAGGTGACCCCAGCGGTTTGGGCCTGACATTAATATCCTATATATATACAAACACATACATACACACACACACATATGTGTGTGTTATGAAAATGCTTTGGATCTACTCCACACTGGATTTTCTTGGTAAATAACAGAATGTGAGTATTATAGATGCATAATTAATTAGAAATATTTTCTTAATCATACCTAAATATTACTAAGGAACTATATATAGCTAAAAATCAAGAATATATTAATAAGTTATTCACCATTCTTCTTATTGTGATATTCCACAAATTTCTTACTGCTTCTTTGATTTATTAGATTAATCTATAATACTTGGAGAGTTTTAACTTATTTTTAATGCAAAAATTTCTTCCATAGATTACAAATATCCTTTTGCTTATAAGTAATATTTAATTCTAAATAAATTATAATTTACAGAAGTAAGCATATCTATAAAGAAAGTTCATCGAATAAATATTTGATAAATATTTCAAAATGTTGAAATAGCCTTATTTAACCTCCCATCCTCTTTTATTGATCAGTTCTTCAAAAGAATGAATTTTGAAAAATAACTATCATGATTTTGTCCATAATGTTTCTTAGAGATTTTACTCTTTGTTCTCATTAGAAAATGCAATATTAAAATAATATTATTCCTGATCAATGCCATAAATTAATCTCTCTCAATTGCTCTATTCCAAAACTTTAACCCTGATAGATATAGAGCTCAAAGCTTTCACACATACTTATAGCTCTAACTGTAAAATCTTCAATTGGATCCTTTCCAAAATTAACTTAGCAGTAAGTAATCAAAAAGAATAATTGTAAATGTAATAGTACTTATGTACGATAAAAGGTCATGTGGAAATTTACACAAGTAAATATAAAGCTAAATAAGAAATATTATTACTTTGAGAGGGAGGAAAACAGCCAAGTTAATTATAATCAATTAAAATTATACACTTCATAAAAAATCAACATTAAAATGAGCAAAAAGTTTCATTTGTATTTTGACAGCCAAATCTATAAAATTACTACAACAACAATTATTGGACTCACCCTGTATAACTCTAAAAGAAAGCAAACAAGAATTTTATAAATCCTTCACAAATTAACCAATACTCACCTTTATCTTTGGCCTTAATTAAATTGGTCTTCGTGACAGCCTTTTCTCCTTTTTTGGTCAATTCCTCAGAATGACCATGAACACCAACTGAAGATGGAACTACATCTGATACTGAACCAGCACCTGCTCTGGCCCTCTTTTCTGGTGGATATATCTCTTTTGGAGGAGTAGGACGTCGAGGCGGAATGGAAATTCTTGAATTTTTTTCAGAGGTAGAGTTCTTCTTGGTTGCACTCCTAGGGGGTGGGGGCTTCACTTCTTCCTCCAGGCCAGTAGACCTGAATTTGGAGTTGAAGGTTTTCACTGTTTTGGGACGTGGTTCTCCAGTCACTGCTGGATTCCTCCTCTCTATGGATACAGAAACCTTAGGGGTACGTCGAATTTCAGGAGCCGGAGCTACCTTCTTTGTTTCATTATTGCTGTCTTCTGAGATACGATTCTTTTTGGGAATTTTCCCAAGAGTCTTTGACACAGCAGATGAAGCTATCATAATTTTAGCCAAGGTTTCTTTGTCCTTCTCAGCCTGAAGGTTTGTTTTAGTTTCTTTCTTCTTATCTTCCTTTAACTTTTCCTTTGCTTTAATCCGCTCTTTCTCCTTTCTCTCCTTAGCACTATCCAAACGGGGTTTCTTTTCACTAGGAGGAGGAATTGCAGGTTTGGAATCTTTTAGTTTCTTTTTGGCTTCCCTACTCACTCTACCATGAACCTCATTTTTAGGTACCATTGAAGCTTCCACTGAACTTACTTTCACTTTCTTATCAGGGACATCTTCCACATCTTCTGCTACGTGCTGAAAAGATTCTTCTAGTTTTAAGGGCTCCACTAGTTCTTCTTCAGATATTGAACATGGAGCAATAATTATTGGAGATTCATTTTGCTGAACAACTTCTTTTTCTTCCCCTGGTGTAACATTAATAATAACAGTGCCACTGACATTATGGTGGTGAGAAGTAGTTGCCACAGCAGTGATTTCAGAGGATTGTCTTTTTTCTGAGTATACTTTAGCTAACACTTGTTTACCATCCCTAATCATTATTTTATACAAAGGCACAGGAGCATCCCAAGGAGAATTTGAATCTTCACTAGTTCCACCACCCTCCTCTGTCCTTCCTTCCTCACTTTCGATTATATTAACACTATGAACTTTGTCTGATTCCAAAGCTTGTTTCTCAATTTGCTGGACACTAATAAGTTTCGTTTCAGTATTGCTTAAAGAATCATTTGTCCTTGATTCTACATTAGTTTCTTCTACGAAGGCAAGGTTCATGCTACTTCCTGGTTCATTATTTTCCACCAATGGCACATCAACCACAGCAACACCATTCCCACTCACTGACTCAATATCAACTTCATTCCTTACAACTTGCATCCACTGTATAACTAGGCTGCTTGCCAACATTTTCTCACCTGAAAATATATGTAATTCATCATCTCCCAGAAAACTTATTGTATTCATTTGGAGAATGAGAGTCAAGAAAATAACCATAACCAAACAAACAATTCAAAAGTTCTGATTTGCATTTTAAATCCTTTGTGTATTCATAAAAGTGCAGCATATAACATATATTAACCAATATTAAATTATCAATTGGCATTCTGAATACTTAAGCTAAACGAATAAATCATAAATTTTTCAAAAAAAGGACAAGTGACTTTTCAGTCAGATTTAACATTATTTAAAAGTTAATTATCTTGGCTTGACACTGATGAAATTGAAAATTAAAATTTAAGTCTGCATGTATAAAATGATGATTTATTATAAGGACCATAAGGTTATACTGTTATAATCAATCTATCAATTTGGTAAAGTAACCTTTTACTTCTATGCAATCAAGTTTGAAAATAAATATTTAATGACTTCGAATAAGATGAAAAATATCACAGCTAAATTCATAGATTGATAAATTACAAACATATAATAGAATATATTAAATGCTTACTTTCATCGACACTTTCCAGGGAGAGATTTTTCACAAGTTTTGGACATGAGTTAGACCTTAGCCTTTCAACATTCACAGGACATAGACTTAAAAGTTGTAAAATTTCACAATTTAATGGATGATTTTTTGCCATTATAGCATCCAAGAGCCACTGATGGGTAAGATCCCAACCCCCAGCACCCATAAACCTAAAAATTAAACATTTTTATAAACAAATTTATTTAAATTTATAAAAAAGAAATTAATAAATATATAAATAAATGAGATGATTAAAGAGATAACCACCTTGAATTTCAGGAAAATAAGACTTGTACAAAAGTATCTGCTTTAATACTTATTTTTCATATTTTGAGTTTTAACATTTAATTCAGTAACTTAAATTATTAGTAATACATGATAAATTAATTTATTTAAAATGATATAAAGGAGTTGTTAACAAAACTAAAGTACTCACATATCCAGTAGATCAGATTTTGTGGCTCTTAAAATTTGAATGTAGATGCATTTACTAACTAGCTTCTTTGAAAACTTGGTCATCAAACTAGAAAAGAAGAAAACCAATTATTTAAAATAGAAATTTTTTATTATGTTAAGTAACTTTTCAAGTTTGGAAAAGATAAAAAATGGGAAAGATTATTAGATGAGAATAGCTGAGATTAAATTTTAACCAGAGTCCCAAAAATATATTTGAGCTAAATCTTTATTTGCATTCCACTAAGCATAAAAATTCTCTCTTAAATTTCTCTTGTTTTAATATAATTTTATATAATTTACAATCAATTGCATACACTATTCAACAACTGGTTACAAGGCATGATTTAAATTTAAACAATCACAGAAAAACTTTGCCTTCGACAAGTATACATACTCTTTAATAAAACGAGTGATAGAATTTCATAAATAAGGCAACACACAAATGAAATTCTGAACATTGACAAAGTTACCTTATTTCAAGGTATAATTAATTATATTCACCTCTAATACAACATTCTGTGAAATTAGCAGAGATAGTTACCAAGGAGTCAATAGTTGAAATTCAAAATGAGATATGTACACAGAAAATTTTATAATTAAATAATGTCACAAAATTGTATAATAGAATAATATATATATTATGAAAAAATATGAGAGGTCCATCTAAAATGTAACTTTGAAAACTGAGAGTGAGCCATTAGAGGTTCTCTCTCTTATGACTTCTTCTTCATTAAGGCATATTACATGTAAAATTCTTAAATAAAGATTAATCACAGAAAGTTGCTAATTAAATGCATAGGTGAGTTTTTTTTATCAATTTCTGAAAATGAATCGGTTTAGCAGCATCTTTACAGTAAAGTTGTGAGTTCATTGTGTTTTGATTGAATTAAGAGGGTTTGCCAGAAAAACAATGAATGTGAGCAAAAAATTTTCAAAATCTAAACTTCAGCTAAGGAATTATGGAAAATTATGATCACACAACTGTAGAGTAATCTTCCTTTATACAGTGTACTTTCCTAATAAAAGATGAAATTCTTGAGACAGTTGACAGTACAAAAGCAGTGATGACAGTGTTTTCCGCAGGATGGTCTTGGTTTGACGCCAGGGCGGTAATAATGCTGCCATAAGAAATGCATTCGAAATCAAACTCAATGCAATGTATGCTGCAAAAATGTACTTTAGTTTATGCTTAGTATGACTTATCCGAATAATCTTTCAAAAAATCGTAAGTTTTATTAGAAGATATATTTTCCAATTGCTCGCTGTCAGCAAGCGCACCTATACTCGCACTGTATTATATATAGCTGCTTGCTAGTGAAAGATTTACAGAATTTCCATGCTAAATTAATTCATATTTTGTCTGAGTATGTTTTAATAAACTTCTATCCCCATGTTTTTCTTATGGTAGCAAATTTTCCTGCCAGGGCGTCGAACTAAGGATATTCTATGCAAAAAACTTTCTTCATTAAGATAAGAATCTTAATAAATTCCCCAAATTTCACAGCAAATTATATTAAGGAAGTGCTCTAAAAAGAGAACTGATTTTCCTTTGCATTCCTTAGGGAGATATAGTTGACAATACTTAGAATAGAACCACTATTTACAATATTAATATGGCAGTTAAATATAAAGATGTAGCTTTTCTATAGATGCTTGAAAATTTAATCTTATAGACAAGAGGAAAATTCCCTAAGACAATTTTCGAATATCTAGCACATGTTTTCTAATGGGAAAAATTGGGTCACTCTGGAATCGAAACCATGACACTTAGACTCCTCTGGATTCTTTTTGAAGTTGACTATATTCTTATATCTAAAAATATACGAAGTTTATTTATCTATAAATCATATTTAGCTAAATATGATTTTTTTTAATTTGAAAATATTTCACCATCTATCATCGAACCCTTGACCATTAGCAGGAAAAAAGTAATTGTTTTCTAAGAAAACGCTACCCATAGCTCAGTGAAATTGTATTGTTCTATGTGCTTGGGAAGTATTTTTTAAAAATTGTCAAAAATCGACCCCATACATTCTTACGGGGAAAGTCCGATTTCGGGGCCTGCTAGAATCGGTCCCGTGATAGGTAGAGTCACTTTCCGATTTTTTTCAGGTGAGATTAAGATATCGCATAAAAATATTGGCGAGCTCGTGGCCCCTGTAGTTTAGGCATGACATTCGTCATTATATATATCCAAGTATTTTCTAAAGTTGTATCCTTCCAAAATTCGTTAGGATGTTTTTTCAATCAGTTAATAATACTTTGTATCAAATATTCTAACATTAGGAACAGAGTAGATGACGCATTGTACAAGAATGCTGTAAGCCAGGGAAACAACCGAAGATATGACGAACTTATGATTAAATGAAGAGATGTATGACAGGAACGGGAAATCCCTTCTATCATACATTAAACAATTGTCATTTAAATCGTCATAAATTTATATGTATATTATATGTAATATATAATATATTTATCATTAATGTATGTATAGTTTTCAAATCTAGTCAAATATTCATGCTAAAAATATAATCATTAGATTATCGACTACCGCAATGAGAATATAACTCAAACAAAACAGTTTTTATTTATTTCAATAGTAAGATTCTGTAGTCCGTTCCACAAAAGCTGGCAGTAAAGGAAGGAGAAATAAATGCATGTAAACTGCAATAAGAGTCCAACATACTCTCCCGAAGGGGTCCGCTCCGTCGGAGTCTGAGTAAGTTTTCAGAGTATTATAAAATTTTTTTCTTAAATTATGGTGAAACTTGAATAAAAAGGTTGATTCCACATATTGAAGAAGAACTTTCATCTTTATAACAAAAGAAATACAAAATATACCGGATTTTTTAAAAATGGCTGTGTAATAAGCGCGTGAACATTAGTAAAACTACCATTGCTTTCATCCTATACAACATAGAATGCTAGTTTTTCTTTAGATCACTCTTTATAACTTACGAATACATAAGTCAAATTTTACTAGTTTTCGAGTAATCATATCATATCTTGTCAAAAATAATTTAAGTGGAACGTAACCTTCGAAGAATTTGATTGTTCAGTACAATTTATATATCTCCCAAAACTTTCTTTTTCTTACGTAAGGAAAATTTTTCACGAGAGAAATTGAGATAAATGTTGCCATTTTCATTCATAGGTTATCCTGAATCGACATCTTAAATAGAACTTTATTTTTTCACTTTATACCCGAGAGCGGGTTCGAATCAATCTGAGTTACGCTCTTGGGTGCACGATTCTCGAACAAAAAGTAATAATGATTAACAAACGGAGTGCTATGTCAATTACTCTCTCGGGTATAAAATTCAACTACTAAAGTTGGCATATCTATTGGCTCATGCTTTGATTTTTTTTAACTCCCAAATTTCTTGAAAAACAATTCATGGCTTTCGGACCATTTTTATTGTAGCGTGCCATGAATTTATTTCGAAAGAACCCTGATTTGCGGTAAAAACAATCCATGGCTTTCGGACCACGATATTGCACCAGCTCACGATCCGTTGCTTGTTCGTAGTTTTTGGTCAAAAGTAGTGAAATGATACCCCAGTCTCGATATTCTCCAGTCAAGGCACCGTGTGACCTTTTCCTATTTCAAGAAGTAAAGAGAAATTTTAAATTCCCTTGTTTCAGAGGGATTGATGACATTAAAGAACGCCGAAAGAACTTAAGGCTAAACCAAAGATCGAGTTAAAAGAGTTTTTCGAGGATTGAAAAAGCGCTAGCGTCAGTGCATATAGCTAAACATAAACTAAAGAACATGACCACGGCCTATTTTAAATGGAATTTCCTTTCATATGCATTTCTTATAGCACCATTCTTCCCGCCCGGACTTCGTACTAATGTCATTCTGCACAAAACATTTTCATCATCCGCGTAAGTATCATTCTCTTTTTAAATTATCCAAACTTCACAGAAAAATACTTCAGGAAGTGCCTCAACAGAAGTTCTGATTTCCCTATGCATTTCTTGTAGAGATATAGCATATGCTCCCTGGAATCAAACAAACGACCATTTACAATATTATTATGGCAGCTGAATATAAAAATACGGCTATCTATAGATACGTGAAATTAATATCTTCTATACAATCAAAAGTGCCCTAAAAGAAACTAGGTTGAATAGACTTCTCCTGAGAGATAATGAATTTGTTAGGACGAGGGCAAAATAGAAAGAAAAGCACCAAGAGGAAGCCTAAGGAATGAATATTTAAACCAAAAGAAGAGTGCTATACGAAAGAATAAATATAATACTGTAGAAGAGTTATCACTAGATAAAGAGCAGCAGTTAAAAAACCAATAGTGATAATAAATTTCGCATATAGGGAAGATATAGATACTAACTTGGAAAAGACCGTAAAAAATTCATTAGCGTACAGATCCACTAAGTTATTAATATAACCTAACATAGGATAGCCTGACACGTTCACTAAATGTAGCGGTAATCTTGTTCAAAATTAATATTAAATAATATTTTATTATTATATTTATACACAAATTGGTCCATGAGCTCTACCACCTTCATTGAGTTAGTCTCAAATTAAAATATACATTGGATCCAATTTTTATGAAGTAAGTTTGATGCTGAAAAATTAACTTTTGATGAGGTAATCAGGCAACACTATCCAATGTAAATGTAATAGGACCACATATCTCAATATTATCTTTTTGTGATACGATTTCCAAGGAATAAATACGATAACTAGCTAATTGCAGTGAACTCTATGATGGAGTAATGAACCCGTCTCTGGGGGTCTTGCGCCTAACCACATATGGCTACAGTGACCCGAGCATTGTAGAGTCTTCCATTTACTTTATTTACAAGGTGTGGCAATAAAGTAACTATAGGCCGTTCCAAAATTCTATCATCTTATGGGGGAATCGAATAGCCCCGTAGGCAGGTGCGTTTTTCCGTAAATTCCGCAGAAGTTCTGTGTTAAACAGATACAATTAAGATTTTCAGTTTAGCTTGGTCGATAATTTTTTGAAATTTTGATGAAATTTGGATAAGAAACGATGACTCTATACATCGATGAAGATTTTTCATCTTTAAAACAAAATAAATGATTTCTATGGCGGGATGAAAAAAATGGTCGCCTTAGCGACCAAGAACATTAATAAAGCTGCTATTGCTCTCTTAAAATTAGTATGATTTCACTTTTATGTATTCATAAGGTATAGAGAGCAATTCAAGGAAAAACTAGCATTTTATGCTAGATAGGAAGAATACAGCGGCAGTTTTAATAATATTTTTTCCAAGAATCTAAGATTTCGAAGCCATTTCTTAAATTCCACTATAATACTTATTTTTTTAGTTATAAGAATTAACTATCTTCGATAAGTAGAATCACCCTTTCTTATCCATATTTCATAATAATTTCAGAAAAATCGACCAAACTAAGCTGAAAATGTTAATTTTATCCGTAAATCTCCGTTTTACAGATTAACTGATCCATTTGAGAGTGTAGGTAGGTCCCTTATGGCAATTTACGTGCATTTACATCCATTAGCTTCCCGTACTGCCAGCTTTTGTGGAACGGACAACAGATAATATCACCGCTCACTTAGCATTGTATGGAATGGAAATGAAAGTAAAATGAGGTTTAACTTGCATTTGATCTTATAATCGCTTAAGATAAATTGATAGATAACTTCAAATTACTAAAAAGCGAAAATTGTAATACCACAACTTTTAAAATTTTATACATAGGCAGATAAATAGGCTAGAGATCATAATTATTTAGTTAGACACAATAATAGAAAATCTTTGAACAAATAAGTGGAGAAACGCGATAGAGGAAACAAAAGTTATATAAATGAACATTTCCACAAATGATATGTCAAAAAGCTAAATCGAGTTTTTTAAAAGCTGAATTAGCTTATCATTGTAACTAATACTTTTTGGCTAACCTTTCGGATAAATCTCGAGGGAATAATTAATTACGAATAGAAGTTTTAACATAATTGGATATAGAGATATGATCGAATTGCAACTATAATATGCAATTTGAAATGCCAAAAACGCAATTCGGATTTCATATTTGCATCAAGATGAATGCCGAATGTTTTTACAAAAGATAGACCAATCAATGCCAAAGTTACGATCGATAAACGAAAAGGGTCAAACTTAAAATTTTAAATATAGTTTCTGTTTCCTAAGCAATTCACTACGAAAATTCATTAGAAAAAGAAATGCAGGCTCAAAAATTCCTGATAACTATTTTTGGTGAGCAAATTGTATGCATGAAGACAAGCGCAACGATTTGACTTACATTCAGTGTGATATCAGACCGAGTGACGTAATAGGTTGATTATACTCCGTTTCAGGTTATGAATTGAAAGACTAGCGAAGATGATTGTGTTTTTCCTATCAGACGATTTAATTCGCATTCAATGACGATGCAAAAAATGACAAATCAACCTTAACGTAAGCAAATCCTCCGTGGTAAATTTCTAAGGTTTTTAACAATACCTCATACAATAAATATCAACCTCTTGCGTTGAAATGACGAGTATAGCTCGTCATGAGCTACCGAAGCCAAATCACATAATGACGAGTCACACTCGTTAGAAGATAAAAATCATTGTATGCTATGTAGGTGCAATATTTCGATCTTTTGAGAAATAATAATGTTAATCTATCTTTGATTCACTCAAATCAATTATTTTTCATGTAATTTGATGAAATAGAATGAACAAAATTAATTTTTACAGTAAATAGTCACTCAGTGTGAGAGAGACATTTCCGTGGTTAACTGTTCTCGAAAGATAATTAGCATATTCCTTATAAAAACGATGCTTTGAATGAGAAAATGCGAATTCATTTCCCCGAAATGCTATTTGTAGAATCTTATTTATGATAGACATTTACAATTAGCGGTTCTTCTTTCTTTCATTGTCTCAAGTTAATTACAACCTACAATTACAACCAACCTAAAATATCATTTTCTTCCTAACTACTACATTGAAAGAACACCACGAAAAATAAATGGTGAATAAGGCATTGATATTTACAGAAAATGTGTAGAGGAAGGGAAATGATCCTTTCTTATCATTTTATATATATTTATATACTCTATTGTATATTAACTTCGTGCTTTCGTGAGATTAGCTCTGCTGACATCGTAGCCAAATTATAGCTCAGTTTAATTACTCTCTGAGTATTATTAGCATCTAGGTATCATTCCGATGAAATCCAACAAAACGGGAAGCTTCACGTAATTCTTCGGGGTATGGGTGAAAAAAGTGGTGGAAGGTTAGCTCTGACCGTAACACGCCTGGAGATAGGCGGGAAATCTTATTACTATAATACATGTCCTAACAAACCTAGTATGCATCTTGGATGTTTTACAAAATATCATACTAAAACAAATTACAGAGAGCTATTTAATACAGTTTGCTGTTTTCGAAGAATAAATATATATCATGCAGAAATTTATTATTTTCATGTTTGTATATAAAAGTTTTTAAAAGGGTTATTATTTTGGAAACATGCACGAACATAAAGCGCTAATTGGCGAGAGAACACTGTATTATCAGAGACAGATGAGAATCATCAGAGGATAGGAGATTTAGAACTAGACTGCGATTGCTAGATAAATTTACGGAAAGTAAGTGGGAAGAAGTGATCGATATTATGCGACCACCTTGCTATAATAATAAGGTAGAAGTTCTCTCGAGTGGACAACCGGGTCAGTTCTTCGGTAACCACCGACGTTTCCGCAGCGCCCTCAGATGCCATCATCAGGGATGTCGGTTTATTGTCGTCGCTGGATATTTATGAATCGACATCCCTGAGGATGGCATCTGAGGGCGCTGCGGAAACGTCGGTGGTTACCGAAGAACTGAGCCGGTTGTCCACTCGAGAGAACTTCTACAACATTATTCACTGGGAAAACATCATATCATGAATTATAATAATGTCACTAAATTACCGCTACCTGGGACGATCTGATAAAGCGCGTAATATACAAGAATATAATACATGCTAGGACAATTCGTTTAAAGATTTTTCAATAGATTATTAAGAATAGGTGTTAGCCTCTTCCACACTCAAAAGGTAGCTTGCGGGGGAATTCATGAGCATGATCATGAATGAAAAGAGCAAGCGATTCCCAAAATTTTAGACTATATTGTTTATTATACATTCGATTGTTAAATAAAAAATTGAATCGTTATTAATTACACTAAAGCACTACAATACACTACACGTGAGCACTAAATTGCTCACAAATTACTTTCCTTTGTGTGGAAAGGTTTAAAAACCAAATCAAACAATTTCATTTTTTACGACAAATATTGAAACAGAGCGTTATATCCTCCTATTTAAACTGCATGAGGCCCTAAGAAATACGTTTTTCATTCTCGATGTGAAATAAGATCGATCAATACGGAGTAAAGAGAACTTATTCGCATTTACAAATGAAACATATAGCATGTTCCAAAACTCTAGGCAGTGTTGTCTTAAGGGGGAATCGAACAGCAGCAGAAATTTCGTCCTAACGGATAAAATTCAGATAAATTAAGATTTTCAGCTTGATTTGGTCGTTTTTTTCTTAAATTCTGGTGAAATTGGGATTAGTTTGATTCATTCTACACATTTAAGAAAATTGCTTACCAATATATAACAAAAGAAATATAATGTATAACGGAATGAAAAAAAGGGAGCGAAAACGGCGCGAGAATATTCGTAGAAATTCCATTACTTTCATACTAGTTTTTTCCTTAGATCACTCTTTATACTTTATGAATACTTGAATCAAATTTTACTGGTTTTCGAGTAATCATATCTTAGACGTTCAGAAATCCGAGGGGATTTCTAAACATCTAAGATATTAGCCCTCGGGTCTAGTCTTGATCGTAAAAGTAATAATGATTAACAATCGGAATGCTATTATAATTATTAATTACTTTAAATTTCAAAAACTAAAGTTATATTCAATTATTTATATACCAAGAATAACCTGGAAGGCAAAATCTGAAAGAAGATGTTTGCCAGCCTCAAAGTAGAAATTAGTGTAAGCTGGTTCTATGCATTCCGGCGCAAAACGAAGCATCAACGTCTGGGACTTCGGTCATCTAATGCGAGTTTCTATGGACTTCAAAGTAACGCATCACTCCCATCCATGCATGTAATGTTTTATTTTCATCCCTAGAGTATAGCAATGAATTAATGAATTTTTGCAGCTTAGTATCATTAATTTTAACTTCTCAATTTTTTTGTAATCATACCGGTCTTTTCTTCTCATTTGTTAATAGTCATCGTTTGCATCAGTTTCATCAACTTTGCATTTATTAAAATTGAGAGCATCCCATGTTATTAACGAATTCGATGGTCTCCGATAGATAGAGTGAGTGTTAACATCTGTGTCCATATCTACCTAGATACCCTGATAGCCACCTTTCGGTTCGTGGCAGGAGGTACAGGTGCACCATGATTGCATTTGCCTAAACGATTACTCTTACGTATTGTTTGATGGAAAAACCATTTTTCAATCTCTTTGTTTTTGCTCTTATTTTATTGATTTTATCCGATCGGTCTATATAGCAGGGAGGGCGCACGATGCGTACTGTCTTCCGTGTACCTACTTTCTTTGAATTTATTCAGTAAATCTAATTTATGCTTAGATAATCTACGTTATAACGATTGCCACCCTTGAGCATTGTAACTACCCATTTATTGCAACAATTCTTCACGAAACGCTTCGCTTTACGTTGGACCAATTCACTCGATTCACGATCTCATGCAGCAGTTAGCGATCTCTTTCTACGCCCTTCCCGACTCTTGACGAATCCAAGTTAACTAAAACCCTTTTCCATATGTATGTGGACATTCCATGATAAGTTATTCATCAAGCCCGCAATATTATAATCGAAAGGCGGCTTGCGGGTATTCATGTACATGTAGATGGTACAGTCTATCTTTGCAATGGATTTGGTATAGAATCTCCGAGACTGATAAGCAAACATATGAATTGCTACAGAAAAATACTTTCAATTATACATGAGATATTTGCACAAAGAAAATCGCATTTTAACAATACCCTTAAATTCAATTGCCCTTATTTTCATTGCCGTAAAAGGAATCGCGTACTTTTCTTTCACCACAAATATATAAAATATTGGAAGAATAATTATACGGGAGTGGGTAATGTAATTAGAATGATACTCAATGAACAACTTCCCTTACATGACTGCCCTATCCCAGGTTAAGTAGAGAACCAAGTACTTGCATTTCAGTTTCACAAGGAGAGGTCTTCGGATCGATGTTCGGGATCACCCATTTCGGCTAAGTGGGATTACGATGAAACCTGTTTCATATTTAATTTTGAGATAGTTTAAGTATATGTCACGATACGATCAAAGATACGATGGCCGCATTAGGCCCTGGTTTCCCGGAAAATTTACATTAAGGATGATGGTTGTTTCCCTGCATTACATTACACTTGCACCCTTAACTGAAGCAACCGGTACCATGCATGGCATGCTCGCAAAGCGTAATCAACTAATGATATTTTTATTTTAGTCAATTTTCTCAGGGACACTCTGGCCGCCTGTAATGGCAAAAACTCATTCACTTTTTACTTTCACTACGTCTACTTCAATACGAAGTAACTTCCATCGTAATCCCGAAGACCTTCATACTCCATTTAGGAAATATAAATCGGCGGCGGCTCCTGATTGAATTCATGCAAATATCAGGGATGATTGTCTAAGTTCGGATTCTTTCTCATTTATCGAGATCACTTACACGTGGTAAACAAAGACATCTTTTAACCATCGTAAAGAGAATACTTAAACTTGAAAAAATTAATAACATCAGCAAGTGATCGCAGGTAAATTAACAATAACGAACACAAAAGAATAACAAAAAAGAATCGCACACGCGCTCATGTTCATTTGTCATTAGAAGAAAGTCCTGGTCTACACCATCCGACGTAAATTCTCTATCGGGATGACGTGCGAAATCAAAGTCAGATATGTTCAGTTCTTACTCACGTCCACAGCATGTGGATGATCAAACTGTTTAGAAGGACGTTGAAGTATTGTTCATAAAGTGATAACTACTCAGTTTGGTCAATGATCGACGCTAATTAGTAGACCTTCGTTTGGAAAGAATAACTGAGGGATCTGACAGACACTCAACAAGACCCAAAGATGGAGCTCGAAATTCTTCGGAATGTATTGAGTAAAGGAACCTTCTTGATGCGGTTCTAAAATTGTGTAAGGTCCATTTAATTAACAGTCTCGAAGTACACCCTGTATACTTTAATGTTATAATTGTACAATTAGCGTCACTCACAAGGGACCTTTAGGACTGCGGCACGGGATATAGGATAAGACCCGTATGGAAGTGTAGCTTATATATTACTTATAACAACCTGAAAATACTAGGGGCCAACGTTTCCTCGTTTCTTTGTACTTACTTTTACTTTGTTTCTTAAAACTTTTCTATTTTAAATATGTTTAAATTATATCAGCCATGAAAAATAAAATAATAAGACAGCATTTAAATCGATTTAAATTTTGCCAAAAAAAGGAAGTGATTGGAGAAAAAAACGAAAGTATAAACCGAGATCGAACCACGTATGGTAATGTTAGGAATCTAACACTCTAGCACCATTTGCTTGTTGTTGTGCAGTTGCCGCAGGACTTATATTGAAAACGGCTAGAATTGACGATTTTTAAACATTAATTACAAAGAAACGAGGGAGCGTTGGCCCCTAGTATTTTCAGGTTGTTGTAAGTAATATCTAATTCCATACCAGTCTTATCCAATATCCCGTGCCGCAGTCCTAAAGGTCCCCTTGCCAGCTCTAATTATCCTGTGATGAACCGACCGCACTTGCACATTTACCGATAAATCAATTTAATGCGAGTCTTAACCATTCGACCCTTTGGATCAACCAAGACTTAAGTCACGATATCGGAAACTATTGTGATCATAAAGTATATCTTGCTGCATTGAGCATTTAGTACTTCGGAACGGAAGAAAGATCTGACAATAAACCGAATGTCAACTACGAGCTCTCACAATATTCCATCAAAATTTTATCATTCTAAATTCTTATGTAGTGATTTCGCTAATCGATCAAAGACTTTACACAGCTACTTCGGGGGTAGGGTATATAGTAGGCTACAGGACAAGGGTTCAATTCTGGGGGCGTTAACTTTACATCTACAAGAAATATATGAGAAAATTATAACACATTTTAAGGTAATACAGTTAGTACTTTATTTTGAAATTTGAAGTGTTTCAAAAACCATGATACTCATGCGATTTTTTGAATTTCGGTATAGATTGTCCATAGTTCGAAGTTAGGGCGGAATTTTTCCATAAGAAAAACATGGTTATTTGAACTTTATCCCAAAAATACTGATGAAATGACTTATAATATAGTTGTAGGACCAAGAGAGCATAAAAAAAATTTTGGTATACTATAATCATTGCTTCATGGGAAACTAACGTCGCTTACGTCCTGAGAGCATTTACTAGTAAATTTTCATTCCAAGCAAATCATCGTAGGACAAGGTTACATTTAGGACATTTTCTTCGTCCTCTTTTAGATTCCATTTATGAATAGTTTACCGAAATTAACTTTTCATATTAATGACCCAGTAGTAGTAAATCAAGGAGTCTTTTTACCATTGGCCATTCATTGAGCCTTTCCGTATCTCTTGATACGCTCTTATTCTCCTCAGCCGCATTGAAATCGAGGTATTAGCTTTAGAAAGCATGTGAATCACATTACCAACGAGGGTAACAACATAGCTCATTACCCACAATTAAACGGGAAAGTTTGGTCAGCAAGTCACTCCTATTAGATTAGAATTTAACGTTAACCAATTCTTCGAAGGTAACCAAAACGTAAAACTACAGGTTGTTAAGGCCTTGACCATCTTTTCGAGAGATATCCGACCGTTCGATAATAAGATTCTCTGCAATCTTAACATAAATTTCTTAATTGAAATTTAATATCTGAAAATATATTTGTGGTAAAATACACATATCATACGCTTGAAAATTATAAATTAAAATTGACATTTCTAATAGTAGCACTTGCATGATTATTAGCCAAGATTCAGCATTACAAATAAGGCCCGAAATAAGGATTTCGTAAATCTTAAGGAAACGAATAAACACAGGGCAAAATTAACTGTGAGTATGAGCGCAAGTTTCATTCTTTCTAGATCGAAGAACCTTTTCGTCAATTCTGTGGTCTCACCTCCCGGTAGTTCCTTTCCAACAAGTGGCGCTGGTGTGCATCAAGGCTCCCATTCGACTTCATAATGCCTTCCGATGATCGACAGCATCACTTCTCAAAAACAATTCTACACTCATATATATATCAATGCACTAAATATAGCTGCCCATCGAGCTCATGAAAGAGGCAAGAGATAGATACGGTAATTTTATTCAAACACCACTCGAAAAAAACAACTGTAAATTTCATGTGTTCTAAAGAATAATTTTCTTGGATTAGGATACCGTGAAATATTATTAAAGTAAAAATTATAGAAGTTAAGTACGTCCAACTACATCCGAAGAGATTTCTATGTTGTATAAGGCTAGGCTTAATCCCCATATCACATTTTCATTGTAGGACGATTATATTCGATTGATTAATATCGATTACATTACAACGTAAGTGCCCCCACTACGCTCTTAGCATTACCCAATTGCTTTACAAATATTTGAACTTAAGCAAACATAATAAACCTTTCGTCAGGCAAATAATGCTCAGAAGTATGAAGTTGCACACTAACAAAAGATTGGCATAGAATCTTATTGGAGTATGTCATGCTGTACCGACAAGATAAAGAGTACTTAGTGAAAAGCATACTGGAATTTAACGAAACAAGAATTTTTTGGAAACAAGAAATTATAATTGGGGCATTCGATGATGTAAAGCGTGGAATTAATAAAAATTTAAGCACGAGTATTTTATCAAATAAATGTGCTCGGGTTTCCAGCACGATAGGAACGGATTCATCAAGACACGTCACGTCAGCTCTTACTCCATAGGATTTTCTACAGCTATTCACTAAAACATTTACTATTGACTGTCCAACTGATATTTTTGAGTATTATTCCTCCCGTCCAACAACCGCATAAGTATTGATATCATTTTTCAAGACCGCTTGCGTTTGTTAAAATCCAAAATTAGACATACATTAGTAAATAAATTGATGCACATAATCTAATAACAAGAGATAAACTCAAAGAATATGAATACCTCAATGATCGAGTATATACACGCTATCTTTTTCGCTGTACAACAGAGTAAAAATAGTTATTTATGTATATTTCAGTTACAGGAAAGGAGGCGACAAAAGCACAAACGTATATGTGGTATATCTTTCGTTACGAAAGAGTCACGATTAAATCATGTAGTAACTCAAAATAGGTAGGCAGTATATGAAATAGAATTAATACTAGGTAAAAAAAATCATTAACAGAGAGAAAAGAAGGCCTTGTAGCTGCGTCGCGAACAAGCGTCCAACACGCAAAAATGACTGATTGAAAAAACTGTGAATGTCTCGACCACCACCGACTCTGCTGACAACAACTACGCTCAGTAGAACTCCTTTATGAGATAAGCAGGATTGGGATGTTCTGGCGCGAGATAAAAAAATTGCAATTTTTAAACATTCATATCTACTAAACTTACGGCGAGCCGCAACCAAAAAGTCGAGTCTTCTTAAATTTGAACCTCTATCGCCCTATGCTGGTCTTATTGAAAATTGGCGGGGCACCTATTTTTACACTCCTGGATAGAACTGCATCTAAAGCGATTATGAACATACGTGTAAATAACCTTCAAGCTCTTTAAATTATAAACAGTCCATTGAAGTCATTTAAGCATTAAAAAAGGTGTGCTATGTTTTACCACTAAACGGTAAATCAATTCAATTTTAACATAAAATGTATAATTAAAATTACTATCTACCATCTATTTCGCTAAGGATTCCATATTTCATCAATGCGGTAAAAAGAAATAAGCTTAAAAACGCTGTCAAGTTAGTAATCAGAAAATTTATCAAATTTCAACTGATTATTGAATTTAACATTTAACGCTTTCAGACAGGTTATCACAAGTATACTTGTTATTATTAGGAAAATACAATTTTGAATGCAGAAAACGATAACACCATGGACAAAGAAAAAGATGGGAAATTGTAGCGCAGAGTAAATGATAAAGTAAACTAGAGTAATATATATTGCTGGGAAAAGAGAATAAGAGAAGTTCCAGTATTTCCTTATTTGACACCAATGATATATGCAACATGTTATAGGAATACGAACAATATTTTCATGATTTTTAGAAATTAGGCTTTCAACTAAAACCCTAAGCAAATAAAGTGAACGTAGTCAATAAATTATAAGTCAAGTAGTGAAAACAGAGCTATTCTACATATAGAAAACATAACGAAGACAGACCCTTTAAAGGTACAAAATCCTTCCATCTAATAAATTTAAATTTGGATCAATAGACTTGTTAATAAGAAGAGCATGTGCTTTCAAATGAAATGTTGAGTTTATTATTCAGCTTTACACAAAGAAGCACATTTGAGTATCAATCTCATCATATAAACTTTTCAAACAGACACGGTTAAAGTGCCTAAATCATTTTTGTTAGATTCTAAATTATTACGCAGAGATGTATCCATGATTTTATAGTTGAATAGTTACAGCCTAAACCAGAGAAAACAAATTCACAAACTTGGAATTGGATTATTTTAAATTAAAACAACTATTGTATCCAACAAATACCATTATTGATTGACAAAATTAACTCACTTTCAACCAACCATTTCACGTTTTTCATAAATTACTATTTTTCCTGTAACAGGCAATGAATCAACAGCAACTCTGTTCAATAATAGCAAGAACCTCAAAAGCATTGTTCATGAATGATTATGATCTAAAAAGATGTTTCTGAATATAATGTAAGATGATGGAGGAAGAATTAGAGGGATTTTAAGGTGAAGGGATCATTCACATACTACATTGGATAGCTCATCATTGATTCACAAATATTCACAGTTAAAATATTCATATCCATATGATTAAGCAATGAATAAATAATATTTCCTTTATTTAAATGGGTGATCTGATAATTTGGGATGTGCATGTCACTTAACAGAACGTCATTACAGTTATTCAGGATAAATTATCTCCTCACCCTTAATGTGAAAATATACACATTAAGTATCAATTTGATTTCCAATTTATATTGAATAAATAATATAATTAACGCTTATGTACATTTATCAATCTGTAGAAGAGAGAAACAAATATTTTGATTGAAAATCAAAATTTGAATCATGAACAAAATAAAATACATGAAAGGTGATAAATAACATTATATGATTTGTACTTAAATGCTCAAGCCATTCCAAGAGAAAACAAAATTTTAAATGATAATCCACAAATAAGTAATAGGTCATGCTTCAAAGTTCTGCCAAAAATTCTATTCTTTTAAATGCTCCAAATTATTTAATACATTTACAACTCCAAGTATCCTTTGAAAAATAAATTTAAATTTTTAAAACATAGAATTTGATTCAGGAAAAATTAGTTGAAATAAAACTACTCCATACATAGTACTCGACAAAATCATCTTCAATTATTATGTTTGAAAATCACGCCCCTAAATCCCCTTTGCACAGGTATGCAGTTCTAAGAATGGAAGATAAAACATTTTTCAAACTCAAATCCT
Source organism: Pantala flavescens (assembly GCA_020796165.1). Taxonomy (NCBI): domain Eukaryota; kingdom Metazoa; phylum Arthropoda; class Insecta; order Odonata; family Libellulidae; genus Pantala; species Pantala flavescens. The sequence continues at coordinate 65,747,472 of CM036879.1, read as the reverse complement.
AGATTCAAAATTGTATCTTACACAGACTCTCAAAAGACAATTTCCCAGATTGGACTTTTATTTTAAAAATATACATTTATGAACATATAACTTTTCTAAAACCAATCCAACGTAAATGAATGTAAATATAACAATATTTATTACTCTTAATAATAGCACCAACCATGTGGAAAAAGTAGAAAGATCTTAAAATACATTTAAGAATTGATATTACAGTAATTGTATTTAATGACTCCTTTGAGTAACCTAATTATCATACCATAATCCTACAAAATAACAAGTGAGATAAAGATTATGGGCATTGTAATTTGAGGATAAAAAGATAACCTCTTATGTTTCCAAACCTCGAGTGAAATACTTAAATGTTTGACAATTGTAATCTGAAAATTCATGACAGTGTCCTTCATGAATTGCTTTGCTGTCCTGGCCAAGAACAATAACCCATTATAAGAATAAGAACTCTTAAAAGAATAATTGTAAAACATGCTTTTTCAAATATTGTATAGGTGACTAAGTAAGCTATACCTAAAGCTTATATATAGCAACCACAAAGATAATACATTAATGTAAAATTAAAAGAGAATCATGATTAAGTAAAATAATATTAATAACTGAAATATTGAATAATACAGTAAATTGCCAGTGTTGCAAAAGAAAGTTTAAACCAACAAATTTATTATAAATATTCCAAAGAAACACTGTCATCAGCAAAAAATAAATTGGTATTTAAAAAAAATTTGGTATTATAAAGAGTTTAAGTGACTTAAAATTCCAGCCCGAAAGGAACTGGGTTATTTATATGCAGTTGTAAAAAATTTCACCCAATCTGTAATTAAAATAGTAAGGTAAATATCCTGGCTTAAAGAAGGAGTTACTAGCTGTTTATATGAAGTTATAACTAATTTAATTAGGATAATAATGCATTACACTGAGATAATTATGATACCACATTCTAAGCACAAATAATTTGTTTGATTATCCATCGATCTTTACATTTAAAAAAATTTAAGATCAAATGAAAACTTGAGGTTACTATTAAATCTAGACGTTAAGTGAGAATAAACACTAAGAAATTTATGTATTAAAGATATTACATTTATAAAAATCTTCTTAATACTTAATAACTTTTTCTCCACTGGTATCTAATTACAAGAAGCCTGGTTATGCATTGCAATCATAAACTTGTTCAAAAAATTTTAATCTTGCGATTATGAATTGAAATTTTGCCATAAAATGTCTTTTTAATTGATATACAATAGCATGATGTGGTGGAAGAACAAAATTAAAGAAAATTACACTCTTGATTTTCAAAAGATTTTTTTGTTAGGCTTCAGCTTAGAAATTTTAATTTCCTAAATATTATCATTTGACATTTAGTAAAGATTGATATTTATATTTGATGTAAGTCTAACTTAGCAACATTAACTGAATGTTTGTTTTCTAACTAAAATAACCGAATGCAGACTAATTGATGAATAAGTAATAAATAATTACCACAACCTCATTCTTACATAGATAACATACTATAAATTTCGTAAATAAGGAGCAATCAATCAAAACAAAATTTTTAAATACAATGATAGAATATGATCTATTAGTAAGACAAAAAAAAAGAATAATGAAGATTAATAATCTGTATCATGACAGTTAAAGCTCTTTATTTTCTATAATTGTTGAGAAGTTAAATGTTTCCCTTCCAGAAGAGAATATATATAAGAAAGGAGGGCATTATGAAGACAGATTTACTATAAAAATAGCTGCATTCAAGGATATATCCACAATGATGTTCTTAATGATACATTTTAATTTTACAGTATTATATGATAACCTTAGTAAAATCTTCACTTTTCCAGCTGATTCGTCCTCAATAGAACTTGTTCCCAGCGTTGAAAGATGTTCTTCCCAAATTTGCTTCTAAACATTCTTCTCCAGGTTAACTAAAACACTTGAGCAACATATTTTTCTATTCTCTATGCCATTTATTACTCAAAACTATTGGCACTTCAATCGAAAGGTCTTATTTAAATATTAATATTTTACAGAAAATGCTTCACAAGCTCAATAATCACAAAATTATGAACTAATCTTAAAAATAGTGTTCAACTTCTTATAACCAGTTGTCTAACAATACATATCATACAAACAATGAAAATCATTGCTCAAAAGCAATCCCTAGCACTTCTTAATCTATCTGCACACATAGACTATTGACAGGTACTATGTAACTTTACTGGATATGATAATCAATTTTCTTTGAATACTTAATAACGGAGGAATCCTACTAATTGAAAATCAGATTTGTGTATCATAAACGTAAATGAACAAAAAATCATGTAACGTAATGGCCAAAAATCTTTCAAAGATTGTCCACCTTCCAAAGTATACTTGTGCAAGTAAAATTTACGGCACATTTTAAATACCTCTGAAAGTTATCCTTAAAATTTTGTGTTTATTTTAGTTTTTTATAACTTTTCACAAAAAATAAAGGGTGTGGACACTGGGATTGTAATTGAAATATGTATTTTATAATTAAATATTCTAAATCTCATTCCACATTATTAGAATGGAAATTAATCATAATGATAACCACTATAAAACATTCAGCAGATTCAGTTAAAGATTGGGTTTTGAAATTCAGTTTTGATTAATTAAACAGTTTCAATGATAGTATTATTTATGTGCTTTGTTTGAAAAAGCTAGTTTATCAGGTGAGAGCTCTAATTTTTTTACGATTGTTCTAAAACAGTTGGAATAAAGTCTTTCATAGAAAACAGCAAAAAATAGGAATAATTTAGATTGGAGGTTGATTGAGGATAAGCAAAAATTAGCTTGAGTTTTTATTAATACTAAAATAATTCTGATAGAAAAGGAACAAACCTAAAGTGTTTCAAAATAAATTAATAGTTGCCATAAGCACGTTTTTACTTCGAAGTTTAAATATTCGCATTTCTGGGTTGAAATGCAATTTAATATATAATGTACCTTTAAATGTATAATAACAAACAGTTCATAAAGTTACACTTATATTTTCTTCTCTAGTACATAGTTTACTACAGTACATTGCAACAAGTGTAACTATTTTCATTCGTTATATCATCAACACAAATAATAGTGCATGGGTGGGAGTAGGTATAATACAGTTGATTTATTCTTCAACGGGATAAGGCACGAAAGGATTGATTTAATAAAAGCAGTCTTACCTTGACGTCATCCCTTAAACAATATTTTCTTTATGCAAGAATGTTTGCAAAGAACGAAACGAATTGTCGTAAAAATAGGAAATGGAATGGAAACATTTTATGAATTGTCTCATCAAAAACATTAACAGGCGTAAGATTGAGAAACTAACATAGAACAAAAAGAAATGAATCTAGCAACTATAATAAATTGATAGCTATCCGAAACCAAAGAATGAATGTTGTCATGTGATCTAGAAGTAAATATACCCCTACCTTACTAGTCGACTAACTTCTTCTTTACTTTTAATTCCACCATCTGGTGCCAATAGCACGCTAAGACATTTGAGAAGTTGCAGTGGATCTATCCTAGGCTGAAATTTAAAATATAAAATTCATTAAAGAAAAGAACAAGTACATACGCATAAGATAAACAAATTAATAACAATCTCTACGATTCAACTGAAATCAAAGATTATAATAGGTGCCTCTATCTAGCGGCAAAAATTGCAACTACATTTAAAGCCAAAAATGGTGGACAACGCCTGTAGATCCGCCATTTTTTAAAAAAGTATCGAAGATCTGTAAGATAATTACCATTTTGAAATCCGAAACACTCAAATCAGGAAAAATCACATTGAAAGCTGCACGAACGACGTTAATGTATCACTAGGACACCTCCAAGTACGATCTTCTATCTGGAAACACAATTGATATTCGTTCCCAAGTACGGAAAACCAATATGTCGTACTTCCACGCTACTACAACTAATTTCGAAATACACCGTATCACTATATTCCCTCAAAAATATTACAATTTGTGTTTTAATGTCACTGCCTTTTATGATATAAGGCTCTGTATGAAATTATTTGTGATTTAAGGAGTTGCAGCTCTAATTTAAGTTCTGCATGAGATTGATATAAAATATATGCTTTCCACTAATATAGATATACTTAAGTTGAAATAGTAATTTAATTCGTACCATGGTTAATGGAACTTTTTCTAGATGTATTCCATACGTAAGATATGTAATAGTTACTACAAATTAAAGAGTAATTCGAAGCTGAGTTTAACGACCAACAGCACTTCTCTCCTTTTGCACACGGCTCCACCCTTCTACGTGCTATCTCTAATGACGTCACAAACGGGTTTTTTTACTGATTCAAAACAAAGTTTGATTTTGAAAATAAAAATTATAATTTATGCATAAAAGATTTTAAAATTTTCAAGTATTTATTTAAAACGTATCTAGAAAATTTTACAACTTTTGAAAACCTTTTTCACCATGTGATGGAAGTTGAATTTTGTTTTGACTTAGTTGCTGGAAATAGATTAGCGTACATATTAATAAAAAATGAATTAATTTCATTGTATTCATCCTTATATACTGTGTCTTGTATATTTATCGCTTAAATATACCAATTTCTTGGGTTTGCTTTTACTTACAGGTACTTAATGCCTTAAGGTATCTTTAGAATAACATTCAGCATTTACTCCAAACCATAATTATTCAAAAATATTTAGTCGCAACTCAGTACTTAACCTTGCATCACAGTGAATATCCTGATAAATCATTAAAGGAATAAATTTTAATTTTAATCTTTTTGAATGAAATATGAGCTAACTCTAGGAGGGGGAAGTTTGTTAATTATATTTTTTTTCGGTACAGCTGCAAGAATTAATGATGCATGAAACAACGAATGAATATGTTATAATTTAGGATCATGATAATGATTACGGAAGTAAATGACTGTCGATTGATGCTCCTTGCGCACACGATTGTTTCCCTGTTATCATAAGTAATCGTTTCCAAACTATGAAAACTTAGGATAACCACCACACTAATAATGGAAGCTCCTAGTGATTGGCAAGTTAAAAAACGAAAAGTTGCGGAAAGAGGACGATACTTATTGGAAACATCACAATGGAGCGATTGCAAATTTATAGTTGGGACCGAACCACATCAAGAGGTGAGCATTAAAAACTTTTCGCACAATCAAGAAATTTTACTCCCTCTTTAACAAAAATTTAAGATCAAAATTTATATTATCTTTTTAGACTTTTCAATGTCATAAGCTATTTTTAGCCATTGCCAGTCCTGTGTTCGACGCTATGTTTTTTGGTGGTATGGCTGAAAAAGATGTTCCTATACCAATATTGGACGTTCAACCAGAAGCCTTTCGGGCTCTGTTGGAGTAAGTGTTTTCTTCTAAATGCTCCTTAATTTTTTTTATTGAAATCGATAAAAAGATATTCGCACTAATTGTGATATCGGTGTGATTGCACCCTAAATATCTTGTTGTCTCATTTCTCATTTCCTTCCTCCAAAAAGAAAAACTTTAAGTAAATGACTGTGCCTTCAATTATGTAGTATAAACAAATGTATGAGGTTATGAATAGAATTTGATTTAAACAACTGCCATGTAACAGTACATAAAAAACCATTGGAACCGATGTTTTTGTGTGTAGAAACTTAGAAATTATACGGCTATATCTTCTTATATATTGTGTTTAAGAATGATTTGTTTGCTAACAGCAACGTAGTATCTATTAATGTTCTTCTAAAAGTTCAGTTTTTGTATTTCTTTAGATATATTTATACGGATGGAATAAGCCTTCAGTCTTTTGACCAAGCATGTGAACTCTGTTATGCCGCAAAAAAGTACATGTTACCCTATTTAGTTGAAGAATGCACAAAATTTCTTTGGCGAGATCTTCATCCTAGGAATGCCTGTCGTGCTTATGAATTTGCCAAGTTGTTTGAGGAGCCTGTTTTAATGGAAAAATGCTTAGAGGTAGGTAACAAGTAATTTTTTGTTGACATGATATAAAATTAAGATATAATATTAAGTTATTATAAAATATGTATAGTTATACATTTTTAACCATAATAAAATAAAAATGTTGCAGATTATGTGCTCAGAAACACAAGCTGTTTTATCTGATCCTAGTTTTGAAGAAGCTGAACATTCAACATTAATTACTTTGCTTGACCAAGAAAATCTTGCTGTCACATCTGAGCTTCAGCTATTTGAGGCAGTAACAAGATGGGCTGGAAGGGAGTGCCAGCGAAGAGGTTTAGCACCATCTGGAGAGAATCTGCGAAATGTTTTAGGGCCTGAACCTTTGAGATTGTTGCGCCTGCTTACATTAACACCCTCTCAGTTAGCCAGTGGCCCTGCTGTTTCTCCTCTTCTAACTAAAGATGAAGCATTTGCACTTCTTTTGGAAGCTTCTGCATCTGGTGGACCGGGTCTACCAGAAGGAACTAGCCTACCTGAAGGACTTTGTACCAAACGAGTTCCAAGATTTCACCCTAGGAATCGAGGATGTGCTCCTTCTCTTCTAATGGGGAAAGCTCATCCCTTCAGGAAATTTGGGTCACTTAGTTCGGATATCCGACCTCCAGAGTACTCTGATGTAATTTCTCATCTTTACTAAGTTACCATTGTCATTCCTTTGAAAGCCCACAATGGCATTAATTCTTTATGTAATGTGTCACATTCAATCTTTGTGAATATCTTGAAAATAGTACTCTGCCATAGAGTAATTTGCTCTTTGATTGCAAAGGCAATGTTTTAATAATAAAGCTCTAATAACCAAGTTCCTCCCTATTATCATCAGGTGAAGTGGTTTATGCATCCTGCTGATTTATGGTGCCTTATGTACACTGAAGTACTATTTAATTAATATTCTGTGTGACCCATTCAGATATTTGTAATATCTTGCTAATTTTCATTCAAAATTATAATTAAGTCTTTTAGTTCAACTATACATCCTGAATTCAATAATGCACTTAATAATAATCTTAAATCAGCTAACCTCAACTAAATATATACAAATATTTTACTTAAGACACTGTTGAATCAAATTAAAGTTATTATTTACTACCTTATTCCTTAATAATGAACATTATGCAATAATTGAAAGAACTCACTTTTGCAGAATCCTATGATAGGAATGGCATGGGGACGTTCTCTAAGGAGTAATTGTTGGAGGAATATGATTCCTGCGGAAACATGTTATCATGCAAGAGGCAATATGGAGGCATCTGTTACATTCACAGTTGACAAAAATATTTGTGTCTTGGGCATAATGGTAAGTAGTAAAAAAGCTTAACTATGTATATTTCTATAATCAAGAATTGATCGATGAAATTTTAAAATGATGACGTATTTAACTTAATACTGTTCTTATTTATGCCTTCTTGAAAATAATTTATTAGTCTAAAAGCATTGGATCAGCTTCAAAGTCAACATTTTTGAAATATGATCTTAGACATGGGTTATTTATCTTTATTTAATGATGAATATAAATACATGAATTTAATTGTATATAGCTGCTTCAAGGGGATACATTCATATCTATTACATATTGATGCTCTTAGGGGGATATAACATGTATATAATAGGTCTACCGGAAAGTTCTGTCCGTTTTTACAATGAAACAAAAGAATAGATTTTTTCATACTTTGAATAAAGTTTATTGAAAAATTTAATTCGTTAATTAAATATATATATATATATTATATATATAATGGCCCACTAAATCTCACCTAGGAAAAAATCGAAAGCCGATGCTATCTATCATGGGTTCGATTCTAGGAGGCCCCAAAAATCAACTTTCCCCTGTAAGACTGCATGGTGCTGTTTTTCAAAAAATTTTTATAAATATCGTATTTTTCGGATCATAAGATGGTTTTTAGAGGAGAAAAATAGGACAAAAAATATTCTGAACCAAATTGTGTAATAAAATATTTAATAATTTATAACAGAATAATATTTGAACCATATAAACTGAACAGCAGTCTACAGTGGCATTAAGAACCATTATCACACATAAAGACAAAGGTTTGAGTACTCTAGTCCAGGGGTCTCCAAACTCTCCAGCCTAAGGGCCATACTGATTACTCCAGCAAGTTCCAAGAGCCAAAACCATATTATACCAATTACATAAATCTCATTAGTATTTCATATGTCATTATGCTTGTTATAAGTTATGTTTTTATTTCAAAGGTATAAAATGTTAGTTGGACTCATTTCAATAATTTTGTTATTTATCATATACTGAAGTTAAATTTTCTGCATATTATACATGTCTTTACTCATTACAATTCTGTGTTTCTTTATTCAACTTATCACAAAAACAATAAGCCTATAACTATGTTATGAGTAGTTAGCCCATGACCATATCAATGTAATGTCATATTAATAATTATTCAACATAAAATTAGAATTCTTCAGTGAACTGAATTTAATTTCCTATAAAAAATATGTTCTCTAAAAGGAGTTTTCAAGTATGCTAGCTCTCTGCAGGCCAGACAAAATCTGTCCGCAGGCCGAATGTGGCCCTCCGGCCGTAGTTTGGAGACCCCTACTCTAGTATTCTGAAAACCCCGCGCACTGTGCACTGCTGTGTAGTGTAACACCGCCTACTACATGCTATCCTCCATTAGCATACGGCAGTGACACAGCACAGAGCAGCATTGCGCCTCCTGCAAATGCCCGGCATTAGTGTCAGCGGGTCCCGCTGCCGCTCTGCTTCTATTCGGACCATAAGACGCAGGCATTTTTCTCCCCACATGTTGGTGAAAAAAAGTGCGTCTTATGGTCCGAAAAATACGTTACTTCCCATTAAGCTAGAAGGATAAGATTTTATGTAGCTATTGCTATTATATATGTCTACGGAAAATATGTATGTACAACTGGACATGGGTTCAATGCCAGGAGGTGAAAGATTTTCAAATTTTGTAAAATCGTAGCTCTCTTAATATGATACATAGATCATTCAAACTTTCTACCCGTATAGATACTTACATTATGTCTTTCAAAAAAATCAACAGTTGCCTATGTGTCACGGGTTTGAAGTAGTTCATGAATGAATTTCCTTTTGATATTCGGAATGTTTATAAAGTCAATCATACTCAAGCTAATAATTCATATAAAATTGTTATAAGTATTTTACATAAATCACAGATTACATTTTTATTGTAAGGGAAGGATAGGTTAATAAACACAAGAATTAGATGGGATCGTACTTTTTCCACAATTTTATTTTACAAGACCGGTTTCAGCGAGTGATCGCCATCATCAGGTATGTATATATGTCACCGAAGCTATTATATTAGGTCTACCGGAAAGTTCCCAATATAATAGCTTCCTTGGAAAAAGTACGATCCCATCTAATTCTTGTGTGTTTTTGAGATGGAGTTCCATAAAACAATGCCTTCCTCTGTGAAATTTAATAATAATTTATTTTGTTTTTTATTCATAAATATTTATTATTCATAACGAAGAATATATTTTTTTTATATGTATTATTATGTTTTGAGTTCATTTCAAAGTTCCTTACCACTGCATTGTAGATGAAGGATTATAATATAATGCAACTTTCAAATGTTATATTTCTATCGTTAAAACCGTAATCTTATTCAAGTTTCATTAGTCTAAATTACATTAGTCTTTAGAATTGTGTGATTCATACATAAAAAATGTTTACTTCCTAAAATTTTTATAATAATATTTTATCAAGATTAGTTGCTCCTTTATTCTACCATATTCTTTTATAATTTAATAAAAGCTATATGTTGAGGCGTAACCTTGTGGAAGGATGTCTCTGAATCTAATCCAGAAATGATACTTTTAGTTAACTTCCACACTATTTTTTTTTTCATGACCGGTTTCACTAAATGTCTTTGCATCATCAGGCCTGATAAATAAATATTGTGGAAGTAAAATAAGTGTATTAGACTCTTTTATAATTTGTTCTAATTGCATGAATGCTTTCTGATCTCTTTGCTCTCTTGCATTTAATTTTGAGCATATTATATTTTTCCTAAAATTGTTATCTATATTGATAGGTACCCACCCAGGTTGGGGAGAGGCATAGTCTGAGTAACCCTTCAATTTCTAGTGATCAACATGTTTCTGAACAAGGACCTAGGGGATCAGAACTTCACCAATCATACATGAATGATACTTCACCATATGTTGATCCTTTTCGTGGCTGCCTTCGACTACCTACAGCACCAAGGAATTCAGTTTCTGGATCTGCTATGTCTGCTACTGCTGGGAGTAGCCATGACCCTCTTATCAATGATAGTATGGTTAGTGGTGAATTTAATGAGGAATATACTGAGCTCCTTTATGCTCACTTGACTGATGCAGATGGATGCCGCTTAACGTACACTCATCTCTCAGCTCGTGTTAAGCCTGACTCTATCATTGAAATAGCTTTCAATCGTTCAGTTCGTTTGATTCGAGGGAGGACCTACAAAATTGGAGTACAATTCAGTAATCCAGGATGGTATCCAATAGGAGAATGTGACCAAACTGTCAAGAGTGATGATGTAACTTTCAATTTTTGTGTTGGAACGAGGGACCATTATGTTAGAGATGGACTCATTCGCTCTATAATTTTCACCTTTTAACTGCTCATACTTTGTTAACTGCTGTAGACTTATTAATTTTATCTGTATGTGCAGTAAAGGTGGTAGATATACAGCCAGAGGTCACCTGCTGGGGTCAGTATTCCAGGCTCTTCTCTACAGGCCATCTTGAGGATATAATACTGATGGTTAAACTATTTTACCTTTGAAGGACAATGCAAATGCCATTGGTTCTCTCTCAACTAATTCAAACGTTTTGAGTCTTGTATATTTTATTATTGATACATTATTCTTCTTTTTTTAACTTAAAAGAGAACCTCAGTTCTTTGCAAGAAGGTTGGTAATCTAAAACAATCTCTTTTTTCAAGTTCTTCGGCTGTTTGGTGAATTATATAAAACAATTAAAAGATATATCAAAAGAGGAATAAATGTATCTGAAGTATGAGCTATAGTAATCATAATGAAAACTACCTGATTTGCTTTTACAATTCAAGGAAGAGTAGTACAGAAGTAGGTTTATCATGAAAGCTTCTGATGAAATGCTGAAGATGGCCTGTGTTGAATAGCTTGAAACATCAGTCATTTCAGACTATCTATCCTAGTGGGAAACTCATGATATCTTACACCAAACATGCTGGAGAAGCACAATATCCCATCTTTATACAAGATATTACTTTTGAGAATTTTTTCACTGATACCATTCTAGATCGATACTAAATTATCATATAATTTCCTAAAAAAATTAAAGGTGATGTTATTTGTTTCAAATTCTAATAATTTTTATTGATATCAGATAAATGTAAACAAATAAACTATTATTTATTATAAATTAGTTATATTTATGAGCATCAATAAAAATTAACCTCAGAGTATTTGTGATTATTATGATATGAAATATCCTTAAAAATGTGTCTAATGAAATCATATCTTATTCTGTTTAAATACCTTTGTTATCAGATCAGATTTGTTAGTCTACTCTCAAGTTCATTCTTGTTTGTATTTTTCATTTGCCATTGTATTTGACTCATACATAATTCCTAAAGCAAATGAAATTAACAAATTTTATCAATATAAATAAAATTTTACCTTAATTAATATTTATTAAGTTCCTCTACTGCCAAAAAAATAAAATCATCATTGGATATGAAAAACAAAATATATTTTTTCCTTCAAATATAAACTGTGCACTTTTTCAATATATTTTGCATAACGGAATGTGTTATGTAGATAAACAAATTATGTCTTAGTAATACATCGCTCAGAACATTTCTGAACATAAACATTGTAATTACATATATTTTCAAAACCATCCAAATGAACAACTCCACTTCACCTATTCAGAGATATGTGCAAAACCAAAATTAGGATGTAACTCGCATTAACAAACATGAAGGGATTATGTGCTACATGAATTTAATACCAATATGTGATGGTCATTACACCAGAGGAATCTACAGGAGTTTCCATTATGCTTGATTGACGAGCAAGTCTTCCTCCAAGTGAGCGTCTACGATTTATAGATAAAGGACCCAAAGGAGTCCTTTCGGACGGAGTCTCTGTAGAAAATGGAGTGGAAGTAGGAGGAAGAGTAGAACTGCTACCTTCTTGTTGTATTGTACATTTTTGTTTGGACAAAGAACTTGATTGAGATGTAGCATTAGCTGCTGCAGTTAAATCATCAAATTCAGTGCCATCATTTGCATTTAAATCTTCATACGAGCTTGCTGGTGAAGATGGCCTGAAAATATTTGGGTTCTTTACTCTTTCATAGATATTCACTATATTATATAACTCACAGATTTTAAAAAATGATTATATAAATTATTAAGTATTAAAAAATTAAAATTTCTTGGAGTAAATACATAACTTGATATTTTTAGAAATTTATGTAAACAGATGAATTAAAATCTATAATAATATTTTACAATCTATTTCATAAGTTTTGATAACTTCAAAGTACAAAGAACTGTATTTTATTGTACAAAGAACTGTATACTAAAGAAATAATTGATGCGATATATATTAAAATAATTCGTTAACACATCAATTAGAATACACAACAGAAGTATGGTAATTGATAATAGTTCAGAATATCTTTTAAGCAATAACACGATGCTATTCTTTAACATCTCTTGTTGAGATAATATTAAAGCAAAATTATTTCGAATAGAAACGTTTTTAACACAAATATAATAAAAATATGTAAAACCCCAATCAACTTCTCTACAAAAACAAAACATCATTATTTCCTTGAATCCCTTCTCTTCTAATTGATATTCTAGGTATTTCATTTCATGTTTCATCATTTGGAATAGTTGATTAAACTGATTTTAACCATTTACAATTTCCCTACTAAAAATACTTACAAGAATGGTTCATATAATAGCACTTTTATTGTTTTTAAAAAAATCTTCCAATTATTTGATTTCTGTACTTAAGACATACATAGTGAGAACAGGCAAATGATGTAGTGTAAAATATTTTTAAGACACGATACATCATCCAGCCTAACATACCTATCCTTATTTCAGAAAAGATGTTAATACAACCAGAAATCTGAAAAAAGGTCTTTACATTCATGATTTCCTAAAATTACAATACTAAAAATACATAAGGAATATATGAATAGGATAAAAAAATTCACAAAAATTTCTAAGATGATAGTATCTAGCTTTTTAGAAATACCAATGATAGTTATATTTTCATACCTTGCAGGAATACACCTCATGCACTCTTTCAGATCCCAGTCTTTCCCAAATTCTTCTCCTTCTTCAACTGTTTGAGGAAGCCGATGATGTAATGTTTCAGGTAGCCTAAGTCCAGATAATCCCCCAATAACTGATACTGCACCAAGGATTACAAGAGGTAAAACTAACATCTCCGAACCCTGTATGAAGTATGAAAGTATTATTTATAAATAGAAGAAAAGAGAGCCACTATCTGGCCTGGTGCCTATTTGTAGCTCCAGTATGCAATAAATAAATAAATTATGCAATATACAACAAAAAATTTTTCTTTTTACATATGGTTTCTAGTTACTGAGTTTTATATGTTAGATTTTATTAGAAATTAAAGCTCCTAACATAAACTGCCAAGGACATCAAGAGGTCCACATCTCTGCTCTGCACAAGACATAACTCCAAACTAAGCATTTTAGTAGTTTCTTCCTAAGATTTATCTTCATCTTACTAGTATCCTTATCATCTTCTTTTATTGAAGGCCACTTCTGCCTTGATTATCTATCTATAGATCTAATGTACATTTTGTAGTTACAATCTCTTATGATTATACTTCTGAGATTTTAGAAAATCTTTACCTGTTCAATCAGTTTTCCATTGTTCAATCCATTTTCTGTGCTATATATCACTGATTCCAATTTCTGAACATTTGTTACCATATCATATGCACCACCATATATAGTTATAAACTCAGGAGTTCCCTTTCTGAGCTGGGTAATATTACCTGATATTACTGATTTTGGTATATGGTGTATCCTATGTTAAAGTCCCCTCATTTGATTTGCATTGTAGTTATCATTGTAGTAAGTACATCTTGAACATTATTGGGGATACACAGCAATCCTGCTATATCCTTTTTTTACCTGCACACCTCTGGGATCATCCAGTTCTAACCTTACTTTCACCGTCTCATTTAAATGTAAATGATTTCTTATTGATCCCCTAGCATTCCAGTCAATCTCTTTTTCCTTCAGTATCCATAACTTATTACTCCAGTCTATTCTATCAAATGCTTTTTGCCAGTCAACAAAATATACAAATCATTCCTTATGGTATCCTATAAACTTTCCTATTATTATTCTCATCAGTCCTATTGTAAACATCACTTCCTTCCCTCTTCTGAAGCCAAACTGATTCTGACTGATGTTTCATCTCTTTAATTTTTCAGTCTTCTCAGCAGAATCCTGGTTAGTAGATCGTAAAATTATCATCCTAAAATATAAGCATTCTATTGCTGCAGTGTTCTTTATTCTTAGAACAGCCCAAAAATTTAGGAAATCACCCCTATTGCATATCATTCATCCAGAAGATGCAAATAGTTATTTTCTAAATTATTGAACTTCCCATCACTTTGAAAATCACTTTCTGAATTCCATCAATTACTGTTGCTTAACCTTACTCCTTGAAATACACTCTCTACTTCATTTTTTAGTGTACTTGGTTGTGAGTAATCATCATTGGCTTCAATCTCTTCTTCTAACTACATGTATATTTCTCTAGAAGACTACATGAATTCTTTATTACTTAATCCTCCTATACTTGGAGTTACTTATTATTTTTCTCTCTTTATTCTTAATACCTTTTCCTTTGATGTCATATTGTCATCCAATCCCTTTTTCTTAGCCTATACTTGGTCATGTCTGACTAACTTCTCCTTCCATTTCTTTTACGGTACTCTTTAATCATATATATAATTCTTCTTTATCTATTACTTAAAAGCTTAAAGTTCTTTCATTCTTACTCTATCTCTATTCCTCCATTTTTGTAACATTTCTCATGTAACCTCTGTCTCTTCTTGTTCTGGTTTTTGTTATTCCTCTTCAAAACATTGTTAATGGTATCCTTAATATAGAAAGAAGTTCTTTCCCGGTGAACATGATGTATGAAGAATTCTCCAGTCTCCAATCAAGTAAACTCATGGCAAGGGTCAACGTTCCGGGTGCATACTATGCCTCCATCTTAGGATCTGTTGCTAATCTAAGGTGAGCAGTATGTTAAGTTTCCAGTATGTAAAGTTTCACTTACCTTAGACTAACATCTGTTTCTGAAGATGGAGGCAGAGTACACTCCCAAAACATCGACCCTGTGGCATGAGTCAACCTGATTGGAGACCCGAGAATTCTTCAGGTGTCCCTGATGTTGGTCCATTCTGCACTTGGACATTATGGACTTCTGATCCTCCTCAAGATTTTCAAGAACATCCTCCAATATATATATATATATATATTCTCCATGCAGTTTTGGAATGTATGAACTACCAAATGTAATCCAACTGAGTGTTTTTTATGACTAGGTTTCTGTTCAAATAGATCTCAATTAATCTGTCCCTTCCATGATTCCTTTTTTCCTAATTAATATCTTCCCACTAAAACTTTTTCTTCTTCTCTGACTGTACTACCTCAATCATCCATCATATTGCAATTATTTTTCTTTTCTCAACCTCTATTATGTATGATCTTGTAGGATATATGGTTCTACAGAGAGTAGCCCTTGCAGGATGGAGAAGATTAAATCACAAATATGATAGATTCCAGAGAAAACTGTCTTTATTTCCTAGGTTGTGCACCTCAAAATACAGCCCATGGAGGCAGTAGACTCCAGCTAACACATGGAGAGAGAAACATGTCTACTGCTAGGTGATCTGTCGATTGCTGGGGTATCCTTTTTCTCTCGCTTGCTGTCAACAAGTGGCGACCACCACATGCTAAACATGGCGGTGAGCGCAAGTCGTTCTGCAATGGCCGTAATATTTTCATCTCCTCATCATGGCTAGATATTGGCATATATATATTTGTCCATATCTTCTGGGTGTATTCAATTTTACTAGCATCACCAGATCACTCTTAGTTTCTCACTCAGCATTGCTAAGAGAAATGGGGTATCTTTTGATATTCCTAAGTACTACTCATACATCTCTCTCTGCACCCTTGCAACCAAGTAAATAGTAGTGTATTTTTCTGATTCTAGTAACCCTTCTCCTTACCATACCTTCAACAAGACCTATTATATCTATTTTATTCTTCCTTATCTCTATCATCATATTCTAAAGTTTTTTAATATCTTCAGCATCTTAACAATCCATGTATAGATGCCTAATATACCATCTAGTACAATTTTCTTATTTCTTAGGTAATTCATACTCCAAGATCCAATTTAGGGATGATTTTCATACAGATATATAACACTTTTACCTTAAGAAAATCACACCCAACATAATGAACAACAAGGGAGAATCAGTACTGCTGCATACTGTCAGCTCTAAGAAAATGCTTCACTTTTATGGTCAAGCTATTTGCCTTTGATCTTAACAGTAATAGTGTCATTAACAGGAGCATGTTTCCACTGACATAGCCCTCAGGATGATTAAAACATACAAGCCTTTCCACCAGAACATGGTGTAAACCAATGGGAATTTCAAGAATTATGTCTCATAAAAACAATAAAATGGTTCAAGACATAAAAATTATGTTGTGACATGAAAATTTTATGTTAATAAGCATACCAAGTACACGATGAATGGAATGATGATGAGTCCAAGACCAGCAATGTAAGCACTAGCTCCAATTCCTATTCCTCGTAATGATGTTGGATACAGCTCACCAGCGAATGGATAAATAATGAGGAATGAAGCGGATATTGAAGACTTGGCAAACAGAAAAAGAAGGAGAGTTGCAGTCACTGCATCTAATTAAAATCAAATATATTAATACATATAAAAAACCATTTTATTGGACTTCATGATGCTATGTATAGGATACTTTTATATATAAATAAATAAATACCTTCAGGGAGAAGAACAGTTACGATACTGCTGATTCCACTTAATACCATGCAGACGCAAAGAGGCCATCTTCTGCCCCATTTGTCCATCACAAACCAGCAAGCTAAATAACTAGGCACTTCCACCAAAGATGATAACAAGAAACTTACATACTGATCACTTCCAAGGGCTGGACCATAGTAGCTAAGCCCCACATAGACCATTTCATTTGCAAACCTACAAAATTTTGTTGAAACTCAATGAATATATAAAGATTAAAATTCAAATATTCTAGCAACAAAACATTTAAATGGCTTTTCATATTGAAAATGAAACTCTGACTACCTAAAGAATAGGAGGTTAAAAGTAAGGGATCAAATTTCATGAATATACGTAACAATTAGATATGAAAATTGTTATAATATTTCAGGAAAAAGGTAAACAGATATTTTCAATCAATAGAAATTAAAAATGATTTATTACTAGCAGGATCATTACCATTTTTTTGATATATCTTTTTTTAAAATTTTTCATAAGAACTTAAAATGGTAATTCAAATTCATCTCTCGAGTTTTTAAAAAAGCATGATAATCAGAAAAT
Organism: Pantala flavescens; assembly: GCA_020796165.1. Classification (NCBI taxonomy): domain Eukaryota; kingdom Metazoa; phylum Arthropoda; class Insecta; order Odonata; family Libellulidae; genus Pantala; species Pantala flavescens. Next base: position 65,729,811 of record CM036879.1, on the reverse strand, counting down.
AAAACACTTAAATGATTTAATGACAATTATAACCGAAGTTAAAAAAGAAATTAGTTTAATTTATCATTAATATCTGTAATTAACTAAAAAACAAAAAGTCTGATTCAGTTGTATTGCATATCAAGCCAGACAAAGAGTGAAGCTAAACTACTGGACATTAAATTTCCTTGAATACCTCAAGCCTTATAAATCCAACTGTTTTCTCTTAGGTATCACCACTTAAATTTTCTAAAATTATTCAGAAATTACTTGTTTTGCTACATATTTAGCTCCAGTATACAGAAATATATTCATAATATATTCCATAAAGTTGTAAAAAGAAACCAACCAATTAAGAGTAATGAGAGTTGTCTTTAAACGCATATTTGGGGTGCGACAAAGGGCCATCACACCAGGTCCTTTCTTTAAACGAGATTCCTCACTTTGTGAACGGGTCATCATCATTCGTTGCTTCAACCTCAGCATGAATCCTGCAGGTAACTGAGTACCATTAACGGTAGCTAATTTTTCAAGGATTGCTGATGCTTCTTCCAATCTTCCTTTTGCAAGTAACCATCGTGGAGATTCTGGTAAGAACCTATAAATAAACACAATAAATATTATTCAGAATATACGCAAAGCAATACCTTATCTTTAAGAACTTTTCCTTCATTTTTAAATAATTTTCCTTCAATTATTATTCTCCTCCACAGATATCACAGAATATTGATTAATAATAGGAATTATGAAATTAAAATTATTATATTGCATATTATGATATTCATAATGAAATTACCAACTAGGAAGATGAAACAAAATCTTGATTTAATAAACTATTTTAACCTTCATTAAGCTAATTCATCATAATGATAACAATAATGCTTCATTTGCCTCTTTGATAAAGGTAGAAGATATAGTCAGTATTACAGGAAAAACAAAACCTACAAGAAGTAAGAATTGAAAATGATCAATTTACTTATAACTAATAATAACAATATAAAACATAGAAAATTATTCCTGCCATATGTGGTAATTAACTTGATCAAAAGAATACAAAGGGCTACTTTTCAATACATAAGAGATAACAAACTTGAAGTTATTAAAATCAAGGTTCACTTTCAAGAACACTTTCAGGTTGTTTATTAAAAGTATAAGGCTTTTCCCCTTGAAATGATTTAAGGATTTAGGAAGTCAACATTACAGTATGCTAGGTTGCTTTTATAATACCTTGAATGGATTTGGAATGCCCATTTGATCTTAAGCCTTTATATGTTTACTTTCGTTAGCAGGGAGAGGCATTACATAAACTTACTTATAATGAGTAGTCATAATTTATGTGTTGGGAAGAAAATCTACAATATTATTAGGTTTTAATCCCAGAAATGCTTCTTTTAGCTATGTTTTTAACTATGTAAATCTTCTTCACATTAGTGGTGTTTCAGCATTAAAATAATCCCATACCTAATTATTATATGACAATCATTTGATATAATAACACAAATGAAAAAAAAATACATCAGTATTTTATACTTACCACCAATACCCAAAATAAAAAAGAAATGGAGCTGAAGTAACCAATGCTAGTTGAACCCAATCACGAACTAGGTAAGTTACTCCAGCAAGAATAATCATTCCAAGTGTATAGAACAGACAGGTCATCACAGTGACAAATGATCTGTAGTTTGGACCAACCAATTCAAGAGCTGTTAATTGGAATCCAATATATAAAAGTATTTTAGAAAAACAGACAAAGAAAAATTATAAAGATAAATAATCATACATTTAAGATATACTTTATGTATGAAAAGAATATCAATATTTCCCTTTAAATTTGATGAGTAGACTGTTAGTTGGTTATGAATAGACTTATAGAAGCCTATGAGTTAATGACATTGATTCTTTACTAGAAAATTTGCAATTCCTATAGAAAGATACATGAGAAAAATATTTACTTTCCATAACATCTTAAAATTAAAATATCTGAAGGCTAGAGTCTACAATCAGTCTCAACTTAAAACTTTATTATATTTCTGATTAGTCAAACATAAGCTATTATAAACTTAGAGATGAAAAAAAATAAATTCAGCTTCTTGACTAGTTGCTACTTAATATTAATTAACATATAAATTAATAGAATAGGGTTTACATTGAAAAACAAGCTAAGACTGATTTTATACTATGCCATGCATTACTATGGAGAAAATAAAGTATCTCAAACATCACTAATATTGGCATTCACAAAATGAACTAATTTACACAACAAAAATGAGTCAAGGGTAAGCTGGTGTATAGGTCTATAGAGAGCACTGCTCACAGATGATGAAGGTGGCTCACAGATGATGAAGGGAATCTGGTACACTGCTGGAATAGTCAATCCCACGATGAATCTGCATGCTGCCCAGGACCAGAAATCAGGAGCAAAAGCTGTAAGAATTCCTCCAAACAAGAGAGTGGCAAGACAAGAAAAGAAAGATATCCGTCTTCCAACCCTATAAAATTGAAAGAAAGTATATTTTTGAAATTTAATATCTTTTGGAACAATGGAAAAATATCAAGATTATGCTATTCATTTGTCTGCAGATAAGATTTAGTTAATTTTACTTCTTATATATGTAGGAGAAAATAGTATTAAGATAAGAAAATTATAATTATATAGAGGATTTGAATATTTTTGGAGAAACACGGTTGATATAGCTTAATATTCTAAACAGATATGAATAAATCTTGAATTCTAAAATATCAATATTCTTACAAAAAGTAAATAGTAAGGAAACTACCCCAAATAATGTTGAGTTTTTTTTAAGAAATAGATAAATATATTCTATAAGAACTCTTCTTTACATCAGATCTTTTGCTTTTCCTCATAAGTTGATTATTGACCCAATCATACAAATGGAAAACAAATATTAAAATTTACAATAATTTCTGCAGAATTGGTTGGGAAGAGGATTCTATTATTTTCCTCATTAGTTAATTTTTATTCAAAAATATTTGAACAGCCAAAATATTATTGAATATTTTGAAATGCTTTATTTTTAAGGTTATCAGTATGAAAATATTGAGAAGAAAAACATCCTTTACCCCAATAATTCTTTAACGCAATGAAATAAGTTATTACATATTAAAATTTGATCATTTTAAATTTCATACTCTAAATTTTTTAAGGGTCTGATGTGAATATGATGTTCACAATGAATTCACAGCAGTTAGGTTTTGTAAATACTAATATATTTAAACAATATTGATAATTTACCTATCATTTAGAAGACCAAATAAATATACCCCTATCGGACCCCCAGCATTTAAAGCAGCTAGTCCAATGGTGGGGTAAATAGCTTGATCACACACCAGATCAAACTAGAAATAAAAATATTTCAATTATCTATAGATCAATATATTTATCAATTCATTAATTTTGAATTAACTCCCCTAAATGAATAAATATAAACTGATAAATCCAATCTTACTATTTAAAAATTTGTTGCAATAGTTAGGATGTTATCTTATATTTCAATATTAACTTTTAAAACATAACTATGATGAATTTTGGATAAGCAAGAAAAGTTAGAGATAAAAATTTAATAACAATTACTTACATCAATGACAATTGAAGAGTGGATAGTTTCAGAGTTATATTCCCAACCCCAGTCAGGTCTGCATGGAGCTTTGGGCCATTTACTTGATGGACGTAACTTCAGAAGTGGAATGCCAGCAACTTCAGCCTCATGAGTGAAATTAACATTGTAACGGAAACAACTACTGAGCTCTATTGTTTCTGGAGATGGAGAAATAGTAGAAGATGGTAGGGCATTATCTGGATAGTTGGTTGTAGAATTAGATGTTTCTGAAGATTCTATCAAAATCTTCCTTTGCTAATTAAATTAAGAAACAATTGATGAAGATAAAAAATTAGGAAACAGTCCAGAAAAATTCCTCATTTTTCCTCAAAAATAACCTTATTTTTAGAGAAAAATAACATATAAAGCTGTAACTATAATGACTTATAAACAGTAACAATAACTTATTCTATCATGAATTATATTCTAGTTTTCTTGATCAATTTTCTTATAATTTTTCAGAGTATGCTTAATAATATTAAGTCTACATCTTTATTGTAGAAATGATTCTGTGCAGTTAGATCTAGGTCAAGGGATAATCATCAAAAACTATCATCAGACTTACATTACTTTTATATACTGCCAATATTATATTTGTAATTACTTTAAGCTTAATTCGTAACAATACTTGCTTAATGTTACAGTCAATTGGACAGTCATTTTTTCTATGAATTCCCATCACTCTAATGATGAGAGGTGAGGTTTGAAATTACTTATAATGAATCTGAAAGTACTACCTGTTCAAATTTTCAATTGATAGCATATATCAACAAATATAAACATCACCGAATAGCCTATTCTGTTTATCGGATTAAATAGATGAAATATAAATTACAGAGGAGAGGAGAGTAAAATGGATAGAAAGCAAATATGACATGTTTATTTTTTTGTGATAAATAATAAATAATAATAATAATAATAATAATAAGTAACACTACAGCGCGTTTGTAAATAAAAAATGAAATAAATAATACTGAATCAATTATCTAAGTAAATAAAACAATATTACATCAATGCAAGATATATATCAATCAATTAAGATAATAATTTATGAACCTATGTAACTTAGTAATATAAATTGAAATAGTGATCGGATATTATGTGAATATATAAAAAGGTATAACTCTATAACTGTATTTGAATGGAATAATAGTGTGCTATTATTTATTTTGCAGTAAAGTGGTAACAATATACCACCACATATCCTTCTTCAAACACCTAGGAGAATACTATTATTCAAGAGATATGATTATCCAGATTGAAATCTTTTATCTAACGTTCACTAATTGATCAATTGAGATTGAATGTAGAAATTTTGCAAATGTCAATGCACAGTCGTTTTGAAGTGAGTCCATCATACTCTTAGTGAAATGAAAGGGCGATATTTAAGCGGGTGAATTTCACAATAATTCTGTTAAAAAAGAATTTCAGAGGCGTTACAATGTTTATAGCGAAGATGTAACCCAGAAAATTTTTGGGAAATTTTATCTTGGCTTGAAGCTACTAAATATCCGATCCAAAACCAAATATAATCCCTCTCGTCTACTGCAACTGTGGTGTAACCAACTCTACCCCAAGCGAATGCCACAATCCAATTACCCGAGAGACTTGGAGGAGGAGTAATTACGTAAAAAGAAGCTGAGTATGGAAATAATATGTTCAGAGGTCTTTTATTTGGCTTCTCCGAGGTCAGATAGATTCCGAGCTGTAAGAATGTTATATGTGGTCTCAACAACAACAATAAAAGACCAACAATGCTTTGGACGAAGTTTGGAACGGCCTAAATAAAAATTCGAAGTAAAGTGGCAAATGAACTGAGTTCGACAGAACAGAGTATTCGACATGTAACGGCTTCAAAGGGATATAAATTTGCAATACATGACAAAATTGTCCACTCGATGAGTTTAATGGCCGGCGCAAGGCGGGTTCAGCGCGTTCCACAGAACCCGGCCCCGCGGTCTAAGAAAATGACCCACTGATAGGTATAATAAAAAGAAAAAAATACGATCCGGTAAATATTAATTAGTTCAAAAGTGGAAAAAATTACCATATCTACATTGTATCTATTTTTCAGTAGCTTATGCAGAACGTAGTTTCTCATGATTGAAATTAATAAAACATTATTTGCGGTCTTCAATCAGCCAAGAGAGATTTTCAGCGCAAGCAATTACATCTATAGAAAATGAGGTAGCGAGTTCAATCGATTTTGAAGACGTTATCCAAGATTTAGCAGCGAAAAAAGCTAGAAAAATTATATAATATTTATTATCGTACTATTGTTTGGTGTACCTATTAGTTACAGTACTTAAAATAAATATTTATTTGAAGTAAAATTGGAGTGCACAATTTGAAGGAGAATTTATTTAGGCAAATTTTGAGAACCCGGCCCCGCAAAAGTTCGCGCTAGCCATGTTAATGGCCATAGAAAACGATATATTCTTGTATCTTCCCAGCATCTAACCTTCAAAAAAATTCGTTTTCGAACTCGATGAAAAAGATGTCAACTATTATCTTTTAAAAAATCTCTAAAAATACCATAATTCCGTTTCTTGAGATAAAATCGAGAATGACTTTTATTTCACCCTATATAATAATAATTTTCATTTTAATTTATTTAATATTGTTGTAATATTTTCAGGTTATTTTAGGTAACTTATGGCTGTATAACAATAGAATTACATGCAATGAAGATTAAACAATGAATTGTTTCAACAAGTCGAAGTCAGTTGACAGTTCAGGCATCCATACCATCTCAATATCTCCTACAAGTGACGGTTTTTCAACTATTTTAACACTCAGGACTTGATGATGCATAAAATATATTCTTTTCCAAGTAAGATAACGGGGAAATCAAATTCCTCCAGATTATGTCAGGGATTGAACAATCCAACGAACTATCCAAAGCATATTTGGAGAAAATTTGAAGTATTGAAATCGAGTAAGCGAAGAAGAAAATGGATAGGGTCATTATAGATGTGGCGAAAAAAAACAAAGATATAATAGTTGAGGAAAAGATATGTTATGGACGATGATTAAGCTGCGAGTAATCTTGGAAATTAGAGCCGAGAGGCTAGGATTTATGATAGAGAAAGGGGAATTAAGAGAGTGGGCATAGGATAGTACCACGGCTTTAATAACATCAACATCGAAGCGGATTTGTGACGGAAGAGTTGACTGATACGCCAAAATTCGAAGGGATTCAGAGCAGGGCGAGCAAATTGGAGTTACTAACTTTCTCCAACGGATGAATACGATTCGCGATTCTTCGTAGTATTATGGGTATTCTTAAGTTCTTAGTAGTATCATGGGTACTATAAAATGGAGAAATCATTATTGTAAATATATAGTCGAAGTATTAATTATATAGTCGAAGTATTAATTACCGTATTTCCCGGCCGATAAGACGCACTTTTTTCTACAAAATGTGCTGTAAAATTAGCCTGCGTCTTATGCTATACGGATATCACGGTTATAACTTCGTTCTATAATGAAAAACCGTTTTGACAGGATGAAGAAATAACATTAAGTATTTTTTTGTGTATCAGGCATTGAAAATAGTTCAATTCATTTAAAAAGGTTGTTAGAAATAAAGTTTTAATATATCGATGTCTAACATCCTTCAAAAAAATTTCCGGATAAATCAGAAATGCCTACAATGTAGCATGTTTAGTTTAATCTTGCAATGGGTGCTGCTCTATCATAAAGTCTTTTAAGAAGTGCGGAAACAGCAATGCGCTGGATGGAAGTGAAGATGACATTTTGTATGAGGAAAGTGACGACTCCCGAGAAAATATCTACGCGCATGATTTTAGTCCTAGGATTTTTGTTTAACGAAGCAAATTTTTATATAACTGCATTCTATTCCTTATTCTAAAATTTTGGATGATCCGAAAATTTAAAAATTAGCCTTAGTTCAGTTTTTATTTAAATAAATGATGCGAAGTCATGCGAATGCTGCCGAGTGTTCGTACGCCGCTTTTAATAGAATACTTTGATTAAGTATATTTTATATCTAATAAAAGTTACAAGAACGACTTAAACGGACGGGAGACACTAAAACCAGCGGCGACCACGCTCCAGCTCCACGTTCAGCTACGCTGGCTTAACAAATGAGCTGTAGATTTCTTAATATTTCGCAAAACGATCTGAAACTTCGGGATTGTATTCTTAAAATGTATAAATATTTGAAAAAATAATCTCTATTTTCTTGGCCTGCTAAACCTGTTTAGCCCCCTTAAGTGGAACACATACCACTACAGCTTGCAAAGAATTCATGCGCATTATGTGCTCTGGTGGAGCAGCAAGGAGTCTGCGAACTTCATGGGGTAAAGGCGGTTGGGCGTTGACCAATTCGGGAATTTTGCACCAGATCTGCTCTGGGACATCCGCCATAAAGAGTTGGTTGAAGGCACAGAAACCGCAGGGAACACATGCTGGCAGGCACACCAACCACAGAAGGAGCTTCTGGTAACGACCGAATTCCCCCACTGTCGGAAGGACCTCGTCCAGATCCATAGGGGCATCGTCATTTACGTCTTTCTTCTGTTGTTGAAAAAGCAAACGAGAAAATCAATGAAAAAACTTAGAATGGAGTAGAATTAAATCTGGTTCCATGGAAATTATGACAATTAGTGAGTGAAACTAGATGCATTTTAGCGAAGGCTCAAATATGTATAACATTTACTCCGGAAAAATGTCCTCATATCGGCCGAAATCATGCATATAATGCAATAATAATGTAGTTCTTTTGATTCGGATTAACTTTTCCCTCATAGTAATAATGTAATACTCGAATGGTACTAAATCATTAACGAATTTGTCCAATATTACATTTCTTATCCGAGGAAAATTCTATAATTTACAATCAAAATTCTTTGAGACTAACGACTACGCCGTTTAACATTTAATTAGTCCCATTATAGCCACTGTGCCTGTCATTAAACATCTTTTCATTCTCGGGCAAAATCTGTAGTGAGAAATAAAGTTACTATTACTTTATTTCACGTAATTTAAGTTTAAGTACGAATATTAAAACAATAAAATGTTGATTAAATTTAAATATCTCGTTGAAGAATATCAATAGCATCACCTACATGTGCTGAATTTCTTTCCCCTTGTTTTGCCTCTCCTGATTCATCTTCCATAATCACAGCGAGGATGTGTCTCCTTCTAATCGAAGTCTCTCTACAACGATAGAAATAAAATTGATTATTAAGTTGAGAACAACGAAAGGAATGAAATTGATAATTAAATTGAGAAGGAATAAACGAGAGTGATCTTCGAATGATTGCAATCGACCTTCAGTATTATCTCTAGATATATTTGTATTTTCAAGGGAATTCAGTGAAATTTTTATCTAATTATTTAAAATATTTTGATGATTACTAATAATCAGCCAAATATTTAAAAAATTCAAATCATTTGCCCGTACTGTTTTAATTTACAAAAGTTTTGGATCATATACAGGGAATACAATCAGAATGAAAATCTCTATCAACCTTATTCAATTGATGAATTATTTGATTCATGAGTAATACGCCAATAATGGACTAGAGGATTGTGAAAATTTAGGTCATGTAATAGTTCGACATTATTTTCAACAAATAAGAATAAAAATCTATCAGTATTCAAACAGTCTCTGAGGCACGAATAGTTTCATTCGTCGTTACTTATTCAATATAGGACCATCTCATTTTCCCAAATCTAAAAATGCGTATTCGTGATCTAAATTAAATCCTCTACGATAAAACTAAGCTAAATACTATTATACTGTTTATATAAATAATGACCGATTTCAATCGCGATACGTCCATCGTAATCGGTGGACTTGATTGGTCAAGAGTTTTATTTCTTTAATAAAAATATTAAGAGCAACGGAATAGTTGATATTTGCGTTGAGAAAGGTTTAAATTTCATCTTCAAAATATAATAAGAGAAAATTTAGTTGAGACATATCTCGTTAATCTAATATTGATTCAGATTTCAAATTTTAGGGTACATTGTGAGTTGTGGAATATAAACAGGTTTAATCGTGTGATATGCAGATATCCTAAAAACTAATATTAGATTGTATCAAGTTCACTATACTCATTTCTACGAATACCAGTAAGATTCATTTTTGAGATACAAGGATCATGGTGTAATTTGGAGAGAGGGGTTCCAACAATTTAATTTTAAGATAAAATTTGCAATATTTACGAGATGGCTGAGGTCGGGTAAGCTGAATATGCAGTTGATAGACTGAAAATAATATATATTCACCCTCGGTACAAGAGAAACCTTCACCAGCCTGTTTTTCTGTTGAATATTTGACGAAAAATGGAGGCACACCTTTCCACTCGAACCACTTTTTTATAAATTTTAACTTCGAAGGTTTGGAAACAAGTTCGCACAACGAAGCGACTGTAAGTGTCGGAGAAGACTGATGTTCTCATCCCTTTGAGAGGATTGGCCTATAATGGGATGGCAAGGGCTTCTTCAGTATCGCCATAGAAATCAACGAGAATTTTCAGGTAAATAAGAAAAACAGTTAAATTTATTAGTTTATTTACCTAGATTTTATTCATCTTAAGGTTACCGTAAAACTAAAGAATAGTAAACAGATTATAATTAGCAACAGATATATAGACTGAATTATACTCAAATTTAAGAAGTCCTACACCAGAATTCACGTTATAGATGGACGATCGAGAAGTAATTGAGAGAGGTACCTCAAAACATGACTCGATGGAAAAACCTGAGGTTAGATTATCTGAGTTGATGATTGAGGAACGTATAAGAATTTTCATAATGTTTAAGTGTTACATCATAATAGACTATATCACTTACGGAAAAAAAAAACGTAATTTCCACCACTTACATTCATGTATATATATATATATACATATATACACACACACACATTCGTTTTATATCAGTCTTTAAATTTTTTTCAAATTTTAAAGCGATTTACTTTGTTTCAAAAGATGTTACAAGTTTCGCATGGATTATTACTTAATGGAGATAATGTGAGTGCCCTATAGAATCGAACTCATGGCCTAAAATACTAAAAAATCTGCTTATTGTACAAAAGGGTATTATAATCATTAGCCTTAGGCAATTTTACAGCTGCCCATCTCTCACATTAGTACCTCTAAATAACTATTTAAATACCGAATTTTGGGCTTCTGGAATGCATACATGATATAATATATGGAGACATATAGATTTTTTCAGAATTTGAATGGACGTATTTATATATAACTACTAATATTTCATCTTTCTATCTTAAATATAATAGCAGTGACAATTTTTTCACATTTTAGTAAATTTAACCACCTTTAAACCATGAGCATTTGTATTTCTCATCTGTCTGTATAAAGAATATTGTCATATAAATTGATGACCCGTGGTCCAAGTGACGGCTTTAATATTTCATCGACCTTCGCTTACCATGTAATCCTCCATCCAGCTATGGCTTCCCCATAATAAGCTCGGAATGCTGCATTAATCGACTTACCCTTAAGATTATCAATGGGTTATTACGATATCCATGCAAGTTTATCTTAAATTATAACTTGAAACAACGTTCTTGAAAAAAATTCTTAAGCACGATATCAAGTAAGTACCGTAAATCTGCTAATATTCGATGATCGTACAGATGAGTAAAATTTAATTTTGCGAAGTAATAACTATTTTTGGCAAAAAGGGAAAATTTCATTGCTGCATTCGAAAATCACGTTATTATAAATGAATGTTTCATAACGCAATGAGTAACCAAGAAATGTACAAGCTTGTTTACAAGAAATTTCAACTAATAAAAAGGGCTTCTATGGAAGCTGCACAGCCGTGGTGCCTATGGAAGTACCCCTTACAGCCATTCTCTGGTAAAATGGCTAGAGCAACCGCTCGGAAATTGGGAGATCCGGGTTCAAATCCCATTCTTATTTTCCTAATAATTCCTCGATGTAATCCGAGGTGCTTTCAGGCAAAGTTACTTTACAATCTACACACCTTTGCATGTACTTCTCTGAGGGACGATTGCATAACCGATGAGAGATACCCTTTTCAGTTTTAAAAAGAGTGTAATCTTTTAAGTTCTTATACGTTTAAAGTTACATTTATAATGCTATATTTCTACCTCCTTGGCAGGGTGGTTAGCTTGCTAATGTGCCCGTGTCCCAGAGAATAATTTCGCCTCAAGGGTATGGATATTGTTGTTCGTCCATGTTAAGTACTTCACAGACATTTTTCCAACAATGAATGTTCGAGATGGCTATTCAAATAAATAAATAAAATATTTACATATAAATGTATAATTTAAAACATTGAGCACTTTTCAGTTTCCTGTGAATCTTAAAACATTTGCACCGACTTCTTCCTTTGACTATTCACTTCTCAGATTCTTACGGATTCATTATTTCAACTCTTATATCGAAGTACAATTTTAGGGGGATTAGAGCAACCAATAAAGATCTTTCAATCCTAAAACCCTAAAAGCTAGATACGGACCCGCTTACGCACGAAACCACGGCAAACAAGCGCCCCTTACATCTTATGTAGCCGGCAGTGCATTAATTTAGTCGATGTTCAAATTCAAAAATTAAAGTTCTATTCATGATATCGACTCAGAATAACCTGTAAATGAAAATAACAACATATATCTCAATTTCTCTCGCGACAAGTTTTTCCTAACGTAAGAAACAAAAAATTTTTAGGCGATGTATAAATTTGACTGCACGATCCAATTTTTCGGAGGTTGCGTTCCACTTAAATTATTTTTTACTAAAATGTCATCAGTCAAAAATTAATATACTTCGACTTTTATGTATTCATAAGGTATAAAGAGTAATCTTAGAAAAAACTAGCACTTTACGTTAGATAGGATGAGAGAAATGGCAGTTTTAGTATTGTTCACGACTGGTGAGGCGACAATTTTTTTTTCATTCCGCTATAAAATTTATTTCTTTTGTTAAAATGATGAGAAATCTTTGTCGATATGTAGAACCATTCTTCCTTATCCATATTTCATCAAAAACTGGAAAAAAAATCCACCAAACTATGATGAAAATATTAATTTTATCCGTAGTAGTAACTCAGAAATAATTAACTGACTCCTTTGGAGAGGCTAGGTTGCTCCCTTATGGGAATTTACGTGCATTTATTTCCCCATAAGCCTCCCGTACTGCCAGCTTTTGTGGAACGGATTATAGAGTCTATGCTAGAGCGACCAGCATATAGACTCTTCATCTCGCAAGTGTCATAGGCGTAGTCTATCAATAACGGAGAAGTGATGTTAAATATGTAGTATGTTCATAAACTGTGTTCCAGTACATGTATTCCAACGAGGGGTAGATAAGTAAAATATGTTCAAAACTATTTTTATCTTTTACGTCAATTATAAATTTCCGAGGAATAGACTCACAAAAAATTAGATTTTCCAGCACTTTTTCCAAATAGATTTTCAGTAACTTAAATTATAAATGTATAAGTTATTGCACTATTTATTTATTTATTAACAAATACCTCACAAACATCCTCTTATGGGACAATTACAGTGAGATTTCAAACTCAACAACGGACGTCACAGACATCCAGACCCTGAGAGGAAAATTTCCTCCTCAGCCGGGATTTGAACCCGGGACCTCAGCATTAGAAGATTAGCATGCTAACCATTCCGCCAACGAGGCCGGCAAGGCAACTATATATACTATTTGTTCGTAAATAAGCAAAAGTTGTTACAAAAGAAGTTGTATGGCTAATAATTGAGGTTTAATTTGTTCGCGTTCTTTTTGAGCCAGGAAAATTTATCATAAAGGAATAATTTTAACATAAATTGGCTAACCTATCGATTACTCCCTGGGTACACCTCGCACTGCAATGTAGAAATACGTCTCATCTACCAACGTGAAAACGACAATATTTATTTAAAGGGTAAAAAACTCGCCGTCTAGGGGAATAAAGAACGTAGATAATTATTTTCGATGTTCATCAATTCAAGCTACAGAAAAAGAATCCTTAATTTTTCAAAATACTGGACTGTTAGCTCAAAATCTTCAACTACTTTATTGATATCCGCGACTTACTTGTCGATCATATAATGGATGATGTAGGCTACCCAGCTAAGATCACACAATCGGGCAGTCAAAATTCAACGAATTTTTCTCATTGGAAAATCCCCATATTGCATTAAACTATTGCTAAAAAGCTTTATCTTCTACAATTGTTTCACAGATGAATCACGCAGTAATCGACCGAAATTGGCCTCGCGATAGACTTGTCGGCCATTTTCCTAGCAATGAACACCGGATAGTTCAATGGAAATGTCTACTATAGTTTTCTGAGAGTTTCTGCCTTAGTCTTCACATTCCTAACCAAAATCGCCATATTTTTTTAAATGGGGAATCTCAAATGAGCCTGGAGTCGCATCCATGATCAATAATAATAGGTCTACCGGAAAGTTCTGTCCGTTTTTACAATGAAACAAAAGAATAGATTTTTTCATACTTTGAATAAATTTTATTGAATAATTTAATTGCCTTCATTATTTATGACTACTCTACAGCGTGATAGCATTTTGTATATCCCATTTTTAAAGAATGTCTTATCTCTAGAGGCCAAAAATCCGTTCCGATTACAATGTTTCAACAATTAAGCTCATAATGATTAAACGCATTTTTGGCTCTCTCTTTCGAATATACAAATTTTCGTCTTCGATGAATAAAACGAAGATCATTCTCGTTAGTATTAAGTGGGACGCGTTCGTATACCAATGGTTTCTGTCCTTACAAAATTTCTTGCAGGGCAAACAATTCAAGAAAGAAGAAGAAATCAGACAAACACTGGTTAAATTTTTGGCCTCTATTATTTTAATTATTATATTAATATTTAACAACAATTTACCTCAAGACCTGCCGGTAAATAAGTACTCATACTTATTAGTTAATTTTTAAGCATTTAAGGAAAGACTAGGAATTAAAATTTGACTGCCACATACTTTTTAAAAGAAGCGCAAGAGTAAGTGTCCTGAGGACAACTTCCGCTGTTCTAGCGTTAAAACGATCGAAAATCGGACCAATAAATTCTTTCCGTCCGAATTTGTGGCCCCCTAAAATCTAACCCATGATTCGTAGGGCCGCATTTCCAGGAGTAGACTTAAAAAGATAGCCCTAGAAAGGCCGGACATTCGTCTATCACCCGGAAGTAGTAATTTATAATACACACTGTGTGTGTATTATAAATGGGGTCAGTGGCCCACGTGAAACTGATTTAATAATACGCAAATAAAAAACATTTCCGTATTAATCATAAAGCTGATTAAAAAAAATTGATAGATAGATAATAAAAATTATTAGCATGTTTTCAATCAATCTTTAATAAATATTATAAATAGTTCTTCTCCCTTCCTGCGTGCGTTGCTTTCTGAATATCATAATCACAAGCTTATTTCCAAAAACCTCGATTTATTCGTCCGGCCATTTTCTCAAAGGAACCAGTTTTTCATTACTCCTATTAGGAGTAACAGGTCACGAATTTGCTACTTAGATTATTATAGATAGGATAAATAAAAGACACATGAACTCGTCAAGATATTTATTTCCATTACAGAACTAAATTTATCACCCTACAAGAAAGAATAAGTGCTTCTGAGCAATTCAATTATTCACAATTACAGAAAATCGCTAATTTCAGCAATGAATAGTTAAAACTTGATTTCCGAGGGCATTAATTACATGTATTCATTTATTTTAAAACCACAGGAATATTTTTGCTCCTCTAAACATCCCTGTGACATACTCGAGTGGCATTTAAAATGAAGCATTTGGCAGCGATACTATTATGAACTTGAGGGGCAGACAGGGCAAAGAAAACACGACTCAATTTTCATATGTCACCCTCTTCTCCTTTTTATGAAGATGGGAAGGGGCACAAGCCACAAAGGTTGTGGAGGATGGAAGAAATAGCAAAAGACGGGGGATAAACCTCAAGAAAAAGAACAAAAAATATATATTTATACACATACGCGAATATCCTCCCGGCTTTCACATTCCTCCACAACCCCACTTCGCCCTGAATTTATTTCTACTACCGTGAAAACCTCATTCATTCTGCCAGACAAATACTTCATGAATACCTATACTTAAATTTACGTTTATTCAAATGGCACTTCCAGTCACACTATGCGTGCACACAGCGCACAATTGCAGCTTTTCCATGCACTCATCACATTTATTCCACACAACCAACCTATTCCACACTGGATTCAGTTCTACACCACAGGCATTCAACTGATGGCATACACTTTCATCTACGTTGTGGGAGCAGTCTCAACGTGAATGCTTTGCATGGATTCGCGAAAATCAAACGATTCTTTTACTTGAATTTTGAAGATTAATGAAAGCACTGTCTCTCCATCTAAGAGAGCTCCAAAAAGTAACCAACCCAAACTAGCATTCAACAAGATAGCACCCAGACTTGTGACCACGCTAGATGGGCACATGGACATTATTCATTCTGAAAAGAACAAATAAATAATCACATACACTCGAATAACAACAATCTCACTGGCTTTCATAATTTCTCATTGATACAATGCAGCTTAACTTCAAATACTCGACAACAACAATAAAACAATCACATCGGACTCTCACGCACGCATTCAACCCGAGAAAATGAGATACAAAATAATAACTTGAATAAAAAAATACAATCACTCTATCAAACACTCATGCACAGGACGTAATTTCATGCAAACAAGATCACAGGTGTGCTCTCTCTTCTCCCTCTTGTCATTTTTACCAAAAAATTTTCATCTCTTTACAAAATTCGACTCTCCCGTACACTTTCGGATTCAATATGGGAATGTTATGATTAAATAGGAGGGCTACACTCACAAGAGCATTTTTAATTAAGATCGATTCTTTTTATAAATGCTATCGAGTGCAACAGAATGATTTTGAGAAGGAATTTTAATTACCCCAATTTCCTACCCAATTTTAAAGTTAATAAACATATATTATTTAATATATAACGCAACAAGAGGAGAAAAGAGATGGAATCATCGAGTTACCAAAGAATAGTCTGATATGCATGCACATTTATACCAACAATCGCACAAATATTCCCTGATTATCAAATAGTGTAGCAGTAAGGTACGCAATGGGCCACATTGCCAACCATCATTTCAGCTCATTTTTCAAACGACTAACTTCTAAGGCATTGAATGAATTACAACCATATATTTGGGCAATACAAAAGTCAAATATTTTGTGCTGCACCGTAAAATTTTCTTAATATGAAACTTTTTGCTGAGAAACGTTATTGCAAAATTAATCCTTATGACACATACATACAATTTTACTCCGAATTCGAAGAATATCTTTGGCAATAATTGAGAAAAGCAACCAATAACACCCAGAAAAATTGGGAGGTTGGATGCAAAGAACGCTCCAATTGCTAATCACATGAATTGAGGCAAACAGACTGCACCACATCTTAATTTCTGAGAACCCGCATGTGATCAAAAATCACAGAAAAACAAGCGTTCATCCAAGAAAGAAAAATCGATTTTTAGAATCAAGGCACTTTTCCTTTTAAGAAACCACCAGGAGACGAGTTAATTTTTACACTTTCTAAAATTTTCAAAAAACGAACCCCTCTTTGCCGCATCATCTACCTGCTTAGGCCACCTGAGATACCAAACCTTGAGAAACTCAACAGCCTCGAGGGAAGCATGAGTTGTGAGAAATATCTCCAGGATAATTGTATGTATGTGTTACCACTACACATTTGATAGAAGCAGTGAGCAATTGCAAATGGTTTTGACAAAAACAGATTATTTCAAATTCAATGCACTGGATTACAAAGTTATACTGGAATACTATAATCTCGACAAAAAAATTTAATTAAGACTTGTAACAAATTGCTCACCACCTGTACGGTAACAGTGTCAAACAATCTGGACCCTCTTCTGTTTCTTCTTACCTTACATGCTAACAAGATTTGGTTGACTTTTATCACACATACTCGATTCACTATGTTGCTATCAGGCACACAATTTTTCAGGCCCCGAATGTTCCATGGAGAGAGAGGTTTATGAACTACCAATTTTACGTTCACAAGCAACAGTCACACTTTTTAATGCACTCCAGGGAAACTTTCTTCTTTCACAACAAGTTCAAATCACCAACGATTACCAAGGAGGAGAATTGTAGAGAGAGTGGGAATGATGAAAATTTCTTCAACACTTTGCACAAAGAGCATTGGCTCGACCACACAAAACCAGATGAAGGCAAATCAAGATCATGAAATACTGCACATCTGAAGAAAGAATGTAAAAATAGGAGTGTGGATTTGGCCAATCTCTTCCCTAGCGACCGGGGGTAGGATTTATCAACAACTCACGCAACAGATACACAGTCTCTCTCCCTCTGACACACTTCACTCGGGCATTGTCAGAAATAACACTTTGAGAAAATGTATAAAGTATGGACTATCACACAATGGGCACTGTGCACAGCCGCCCCACTCACCCACCAGTGCACATTTGTTTACCTTCACTCACTCCATCATGCTCACAGTCAGCCAGGAACCACATCCGTAACAGATGCACAACACTTTCATCCTAAATTTTTTCTTGATTGAAAAGAGGAGAAAAAATAGGACTTTTTTGGCTTTTTATTTTTTGAATATCATGCCTTCGATTTTGCCCCAACCCACCCCCTTTCCCTTTATGTGTATGCTTGGATTTTTTTCTTACTTTTTGCTAATAACTTCTCACCCTCCTCTTTAAATGGCTGTAGACCAACACTTTAGGATTCAACTTTGAAAGAAGCAAATGACAGAGGTGTGACACTTGAGAACTGCCACTTTGTTGGGAAAATGGTGAGAGGGAGGAGGGTGATGGTGGAGTAGCCGCAGTCACCCACTCTGAGGCAGCGGACAGGAGAAGTCTTGGATCTGAAAGGAGAAGAGCCCAAATGGTTTTGGGAATGGGGAAGAAAGCCTTATTTCGTATAACGCCGACTTCAGAAATTATTTCCCTATTATAACTTAAGCAATGAGATATCAAAGAACTCTGCATTAAAAAAATTCTCTCATAATACTCGAGTCATTTTCTGCCTTCTTCTGGAAAATTTCAGTGATATGATAGTTGTTAAATTTACTAAGTAATATCTATTTAGCATAACTGACGAACAAATATACCATATACAGGGTTCATTATAAAAGTACTACGCATGATTTTATTGTGACGCGACTATCTATTGTTGCGTGTTCGGACCGGTCGGAAAATGAGGTGTAAAGTCTGCTCTCTCAAACGCGCACAATTTCAGCACGATCCGATCAGTGAGAGCTGAAGAACGTGTGTTTGCGTAAAGTGTGTTTTTTGTCTTTGTAACCGGGCGTGATGGACAGTGGATGGACGCGGAGACCTTCTGCGTTTACAGGTCCTCGGTAAAAATTCCATGTACCGCAATTGTGGACAAGTTTAGGGTGTCAGCGATTTGCTGGATGCTCAATCGACGGTTAGAACGCAAAACTTGGCTCACGCGCATCACATTTTCAACGGCCAGAGCCGATGAAAATGTGATGCGCGTTGTTATTCGTCCACGACCACCATGTTGGAGTTTGTCAACGACCATCTCCCGGCCCTCCTTGAACGCCTTATGCAACCTTCCGGATTGTGATCTCGGAATGCAGTCCTACTTTAAGGTCTCTTGAAGCAACTGGAATGTTTTGGTAGCATTCTTTCCAAGTCGCACGCAAAACTGGATGTCGTACCGCTGTTCAAGCGAACTGTCCATCACGCCGTGTTACAAAGACAAAAAAAACACTTTACGCAAACACACGTTCTTCAGCTCTCACTGATCGGATCGTGTTGAAATTGTGCGCGTTTGAGAGAGCAGACTCCACATCTCATTTTCCGACCGGTCCGAACACGCAACAATAGATAGTCGCGTCACAATAAAATCATGCGTAGTACTTTTACAATGAACCCTGTATTTTGTTATAAAAGGCATGGTAATCTGATTTCATAATTTTTTTATTAGGATAATCAACTTTGTTATGGTAAAATTAAAAGACCATAACAGGGGCAATTCAAATGAAACGGCTTAAATTTTAACAGGTAAATTAAAATAAAATGAGATAGTTAAATTTTCTAACTAAATTGCCTGACTAGCAGATACTGCTAAAAGGGTTATGATAATGATCACATACAGCAATCTCTCATTAATTACATAAAAAACTTGGTTCTTAGCTAAGCTCAATATTGCCAAATTAATTTTGTTATATATCACACACACAAATATATTTATGTATGGTAAATGCTTCCATAAATGAATTTATACTATCTTATCTCCTGGCTGTTCATGATAAGCTAACTGTGCTAAAAAATAATTATTATAAGCAAGAAAATTGAGAAATTTTATACAAGAAGATTTAATCATATGTCTAAGAACAAATTAGCAGAATTCAAGAGGGTGCTGAGAGTTATAATATATTGAATCTGTAATAGCATAAAATGAATAAACTTTGACAAAGATTTCCTTCCTTCAGCTCTAGGAATCTTACAGTTTTCTTTATACTTGCTCTTTCAATTACTAAGCTATCAGTACAAAATAGAAAAAGCACATTTATTCCATTTCTAAATCTTAAACTGAATAGTGATACTTCAATATAGAGAAAATCAGACTCTACATAACTCAAACTCTACTTACTATTTACTGAGCATAAATAAGAGATCTGTAGAAATCTAGCATAATAAACAGAAAATCCTCCACAATAAGGAACATTTAAAATAATACTAATATAATTCTTTCCTAAGAAAAATATAAAGCTTAACTACGACGCTAATGCTTTGATACATAACATGAAATAACCTTACTTTAGCAAATCTACTTTAATTTCATAATCAAAAATACTAAAACAGGGATGAGATGGAAGAAACAGAAAAGTTCAAGTAACCATTTCATAGATCTGCAAAATATGCAGAAATGATAATAAAATCTTTGAGTCTATACCTCTTCACTCCAAGAAAGCTCACACATACAAACTTGCACTCCATAAAGAAAGAAGCACACTCTTGAATTGCCACACGTAGATGGAAAGCAAAACATTTATCCCAAAACTTTGTCCTCTTACATATTTTCTTTCTATAAACCCCTCTCTCTCTCTGAGCTTTAAGAGGGAATAAATCTTTCCTTTCAAAACCCTCATCATGCATTCCAACACAGCATTCTCACAACAGCCTTCACTCAAATTGAGGCAGGTAACAATCTTATTCTAACTAAATAGCATATAGAACTTAAATGTGCACTTGAGAATCCAGGGGGTCTTTCACTACTAAAACCAAAATGCACATTCATTCTTGGTTTCCATTTGGCTCGTTTCACCCTTCACAGCAACATAAGATTTATATTGTTTCCCTAAAGAGGCTCACATGATATGCAGATGATGTATATCTACTTATTCAAACATCCATACATTTATGGTCAAGGTATTAACAGAAAAAAGATTTCAATGCAAAGGAATTTTAAAAATTGATTTATAAATAATAATTTTTAAATTTGAAAATTGATTGAAAAAATGTATCAGTATGATTTAAACTGAATGTTCCCAGAAATGAGTTTGTGTAATCCTGATTACTGAGGAGATGAGCACCATTGTGTCATTATCTTATTTGTTATTTATATTATGTTATTATTATTTACTCACCAGCTGGTAGTGGTTGCAGCAGCAGTGGCTGCACTCTTCAGCCTCCTAAGCTCTCTAGTTGCCCAAATTGCCAAGGTTTTCGTCTTTTGTGCCCTTGACTTGCGTCCAATTTCTAGAAGTTCATTGATTGGCTCCACATCTAGAAGGGGCAGCATCTTGGGGCCAAAAGAACTAAGCAAGTCCCTGAAGAGGGAAACGAGTTCAATGTAATTGCATACATAGAATGAAAATATATGCTGGTGCAAGTAACAGTGTACACAGAAAAAATAGTGATAAAAGATATAAAGGAATCAAAAACTTGACTATCTATTTAATTAATTCTTATAGTGGCAACATTTTGAATCACATTACATGGTATTAAGTTATTGTAGTTTGTCCCATTTGAATGGTGTTAATTTTATTCACTCACCCAATAAGACCAGCACAAACTCCTACATTTCCTTCCGAACGGTCTGGATCACGAGCAATCATGATGATGAAATCAACCATAAATGGTACATGTGGCTCCAAAAGTGCTAACTCTGGATTTGGTTCAGGTCCAATTCCTTTGAATCCCTGAACGATACCTGTACATGCTTCACCCACTCCTTCACGTAGTTCATTCAAATAGTCGACCATATCATAACAGTTCTAAGAGAAAGAAAAGAAGGAACAAAAGAGAAAACCTCAATAATTATTCCTTAAATCCAGGCTGAGGAGGAAATGTACCTATTAGAGTTTGGACATGTACCTCCATTGCTGATTTAAGTAATACTATTTTTCCAAGAAATAATAAAAGGTATATTCATCAGTTCTGTTAAGAAGTTAAAGAGATTGTGGACAATAACAATGAACTCCAAATAGAAAGTAATAGATATGGAACTTAATTTTTCACTACTCCAATGATTTCAGAAGTCAAACCCTTTTACTCGCAGCGGGCCGATATATCGGCCCTCGATGGTTGTGTGAAAACTGCCAACAGGCCAATATATCGGCCCGACTTACTTAACATTATTTATTTCGTAATTGTCACCTTTTCAACAGCTGCGGTCTCATTTCTACACATGTGCTTTAATCTCTGCTGCTTACTTTATCTTACTAATATGGTTTCACCTTACCTTGCGATACATTTTGATATTTTACAGTGATCTTTTCTCGGCTGGCTTTTTTCGTTACTTCGGGCCAGAATCATTCTGCACAGTACTATCTTTCCTGTTTGTCGCAATTCGTGCTGAACTGTTTTCTTGTGGCTCTTAGTATTTGTTTTAGTGTCAATTTCCAGGTAGATAAGCAAATATTCTTTTCTGGCCCGCCTTATTTTTATAAAACCAAAACTCATGCAACATGAGATATGCAACTCGGATCATCAGAAATTGTCATACATTGTCAGAAATCTTAGCTGATAATTAGATGGTTTAATTACAGGAATATTTATTTTATACCCAAAAAATTCCTTCTGAAAGAAATATTTCATACAAAGTACACATTTTCTGCTTTCATTTTACATATAGGGAGCAAATCAATGAACTTGAAAGCACAAACGAGGCATAGTGAGCAAAAATATGCCATAAATCAAAATTGGTTTCAATCCTGGACAGAAAAT
Organism: Pantala flavescens; assembly: GCA_020796165.1. Classification (NCBI taxonomy): domain Eukaryota; kingdom Metazoa; phylum Arthropoda; class Insecta; order Odonata; family Libellulidae; genus Pantala; species Pantala flavescens. The sequence goes on along the minus strand of CM036879.1, from coordinate 65,706,939 downwards.
ATAATAAGGGAGAATAATAAATTTAGGGAGAAGAGGAAAAATATGTTCAAGAAATGAAATCTCACCCTATCAACTTGTGCTTTCGAAGCTTGAGCAAGTGTACCCATCACAAAATCAAGATACTTCTTGAATTCTGGACCAATGCTGATAACAATATCTCCAAAAGCAGATAGAATATGTGGTTTCACAGATCGATGAACACTGCTATCCTGGAATTTAAAAATTTATTTGAAAATTCTAGCATGTGCATCATTGACTAAATTACTTTTAAGGTTGATAAATTAATAACAATCAACATGAAATATAGAGATAAAAAAGAATTGTCATAATATAGAATGAAATCAATAATAATTCCCAACTTACACCTAAATTCTCTAGCAGAAGCATCATTATTTCATCACAATATGGTATGGCCTTGGTCTTTAAAGCTCGACAGATGTCACCAGTTAACCCAACTGCAGCAGAGCACACCTTAAAGAACGATAAACATGATATAACGAACAAAGATAACATACACTAGCTAAAACAATAAAATCTTGCTCACAAGTAAACTTCCTGATAAACTCCAAGATGATAGACATTGGACTTGCTATAGCCAATTACTTCCAAAGAAATACAAGAGAAATTTAACTACAACAAGTTCATTAGATTCATTAAATGAGAAATATAACATGATCCTTCATTACATTTGATTCTTTTTTCATACGTTTGAGTTATCGATTAGTGGACTGAATACTAAGTTTGAATCCCAAATACAAGAAATCGCCCCAAAGGGATTCTTGTTATTGCTAACAAAGGTCCATTCATAATGTATTTCTAAATATCAAAGATCTTTATTTAATTCAAGTATGTCAATAAAGCTGATCATAAACAGTAATTTAGATATAAACTGAACTTACTTGATATTCAGCATGATTTTTCAATCCTAAACATAGGAAAGGTTTGAAGGCTTCCATATATTTTGCAAATCCTTCACCCAGAACTTCAACAAGAGTTGATACAGCCATTAATCCATCTTCCTGTACACCACCTGCTTTCCCTGAATTTGAATTGAACATCCTAAGCAAAGCTGACATTATGGCATCAGATATTTGCGGAGCATCCTCAGGGGTTACCTTACGTAACACACTCTGAAATGGTTAAAGAGATTATATTAATTCATACAAATTGGTGATTTTTCATTTAAAAACAATTAAGTTCATTCTATTCATTCAGAAAAATATTGACAAAGTCAACAAAAGGCACTTCTTTTGGATAATCCTGATTATTTGCGGATGAGGCATATGAAATGAATAATCTTTAAGAAGGAAAAGAGAAATCCTCAACTCCAGCATATAGAGTTAAAGCAATGAATAGAAATTAAAAGAGGGAGGGAATAGCAGTTTCTTCTCTAAAAATCTACCACAATAAGGAATGTTTACTTTTCCAATTTAATGTGATTCACAATCATTTTCATTTTTCAATGCTAGGTAATAAATAAAGAGGTATCAGTATACCAAACATCTATTATATGCACAGAAATCCCTCCTTACTTTCACAACACAGAAACAATCAAGCGATCAATCAATACTTAAGACTATGAAAAAGAGAATACAAAAAACAGTAAGGTAAGCTGATGAATTATGTGGAATCTGATTGGTGCTGCATGTGATGCCTAAATCCCACTGTATCTACTTATCATTTGCTTCAAACTTTCATGCTGAGCAGTTTACTTAACAGGGTGTTCATTTGATGTTTACAGTTGTAAACACTGCTGTAAATAATACAGTGAGATTTTAAATATGTCCTAATACACGTTAAACAATTAAATACATTCAGTGCCTCTACTTAGCAGAAATTCATTTATAGCACTTGGCCTTGGAACCTATCTCCCACAGTAAGTGAGGGATTACTATATATCATTCCATTAAGAAAATTAAGAAGATTTATGTTAAATTTTATTGGTTCAGAAATAAGGGAAAATTTCAAAATAAAATGATAACAGGTCTTGAAGACAAAGTAGTGAATGAAAGGTTATACAATTAGCTAGGATCTTTTAATACATTAATTTTGTAAGAAGAAATGAAAGAGCAAAACAATTTTTAAACCTCTTAGTGATAACCCTCTTTCCAGGGTACAAGTTAGAAATACAGAGGCAATTCTAAGATGATGCTTATTTAATCTGATAAAGCAAAAACTTGGGAAAAACCAGTGTCAAGCTTATTTTTCTTGCCTATAAGCATGTTCTAAAATTTGATTTTGAATTGATCAGGTTTAATGTTGTTTTAATTATACATTTTTACATAAATTTACTATTGAATCCACATATACAATTCAGTGTGAAAAATTTGAAATTTTTGACAATAATAATTTGACACACACTAACATTTTTTCAAAGCTTTTTCAAGTAATTATAATTGTTACAAAATCAATACAATTTTGTAACAATCTATAAGAAATTATTGTTTAATTCATAGATGCAAGTAAAAGAGTAATAAAGAACACACAAGAATAAGACGTGATCGTACTTTTTCCACAATTTTATTTTTATACTAACGGTTTCAGCAAGTGATCGCCATCATCAGGTGATACCTGATGTATACTAGGTTAGTTCAAAAAGTATCGTGAATTTTGAATTTTCGGGGGCTATGTTCGATTTCTGATCTTTCGGTGGCATTATGTTGTTCCTTATGTCCCTTACTTATTCTGACAATGTCGGCCATTTGGAATGTTTAGTTAATTTTTGGCAGCTGTTTTGCTCGAATGTGTTTAGGCTTATCTTCGATTTTAGTCTTCCAAAAAATTGATCAACGAATGTGTATCAAAACAAAAAAGTCACAGGGGGCCAGATCTGGGGAATACAGTGGCTGCGGCATTATTAGAGCGTTGTTTTGGGCCAAAAATTTGTGCACAAGTAATGATGTGTGAGCAGGGGCATTATCATGGTGCAAAAGCCAATTTTTGCTCTTCCACAAATCCGGGCGTTTCTGGCGGATTTCTTCTCGCAAATTGCACATTACTTGAAGGTAATATTCCTTATTGACCATTCTAGCCTGCGGCAAGAACTCTTAATGCACCATGCCCCTGCAATCGAAGAAAACTGTCAGCAAAACCTTCGCATTCGACCGAACTTGGCGTGCTTTTTTCTGTCTTGGCTCGTGCGGCAGCTTTCATTGGGATGATTGAGTTTCTACGTCATAACCAAAAACCCATGATTCGTCACCAGTTATGACTCTCTGGACCAAATTTGGGTCGTCACGGACAGAATCTAACAGCTCCTGAGAAATGTTAATGCGATGCTGTTTTTGGTCGAAACTGATCAATTTTGGTACGAATTTTGCGGCGACGCATCTCATGCCCAAACTATTGGTAATAATCAAATGGCACGAGCCAATCGATATTTTTAGGTCCTCAGCAACTTCTCTGACGGTGATTCGACAATTGGCCACTACTATAGTTCATTCCACAAAAGCTAGCAGTACAGGAGGCTTATGGGGAAATAAATGCACGTAAATTCCCATAAGGGAGCAAATTTTTTGTTTCTTACATTATGAAAAACTTGTCGCGAGAGAAATTGAGATATATGTTGTTATTTTCATTTACAGGTTATTCTGAGTCGATATCATGAATAGAACTTTAGTTTTTGAATTTTATACCTATGCTTATGGGTCTATGAGTCTGGAGCAAAAAAGTAACAATGATCAGTAATCGGAGCGCTAAATCAATTACTCTCTCGGTTATATAATTCAACAAAACTACTAAAAAACTAGAACAACAAGAGGATACAAATGTCAGGCCTTAACCGCTGGTGCCATGGAGTCGCCAATTTTTTTAAGCGATTGCCATCTGAATCCTACCCCAGAAATATCGAAAACCCACCCTACCTATCATGGGTTCAATTCTAGGAGGCCCCAAAGTCGGAATTTCCCCTATAAGAAGGCAAGGGGTTGTTTTTAGACAATTTTAAAAAATTCCTTGCAGATGACATATCTCTATAGACCTGTGAATTTGAAGCTAAGTCATATCTATATATTTCAGCCATTTGCTGTATGCTGTTGGTCATTGGTTTGATGCCAGACCCGATTGAAATTTTTCTGTTTTAAATACATGGGAGACAGATTTGAATAATTCTTTTTGTTTTTTCTTTTGCAGATGGACAGTTGTATCTTTGCCAGACTATTGAAATTATAATAAACTTGGTTTAGAAAAAAGATCGTTACACACCAGGTCACGAGTTTTGAATTGATTTTGAGACTAGGGAAGCATTTAAAAAACATAAAAATGAGGCAAATAATGATTTGTTCTGCTGCAGATTGTCCTTAGTTATTTATTTTATTCGTTCGACCCCTGGACAGGTAATATGCTGCCATAGGAAATGCACAGGGTCAATTTTCAAATCTATTATTAAAAATACTTCCCATAGAGTCAAGACAATGAAATTTCATGTGGTATATATTACAACACTTTCACTTGATATATATTACAACAGAAAAATGCTGTATTTTTTTTTGCACCTGGTCATGGGTTCAATGCCAGGTGAAATATTTTCAAAATTTTAAACATAATATCTTCAAACTTTCTACACTTAAAGATATTTAAATAATGTACTTCGGAAAAAATCAGCAGTTGCCTATTTGTCATGGGTTTGATTCCAGAGCGACCCATAATCTCAATTTTTTCCATAAGAAATACACAGGATAGATTTCCAAAAAGAATTTAGCGCACTATCTGTTGGTATAGAAGATTTAAATTTCACACATGCATTAAAGGTCTATATTCTTACATCAAATTCTGTAAATTGTCGTAATTGGTCAATGGTTTGATTCTATGGGGCATTCACTATATGTCCATAATAAATGCATAGGTAATTAAGGACTCATTCTCAGGCGCTTCCTTAAGGTATTTCGCTGTGAAATTTGGGGAATTTATAAATATGAGGATGTATAAGCTGATGAAGCATGTTCATTCAGTAGCATGTCCTTGGTTCAACACCTGGGCTGGATATGCTCTGAGTTTGGATTCCCATGCATTTCATAAGGCAATTTATACCTTCACTCAAATAATTTTGTTTAGTTTATATTTAGCAATGTGTACAAAGATTTAACTTCCGAAAAATCTTATTTTTCATGAAAAAATATATTGTATAGCGTTGCTTTCTGTGAGCAAGCACACCTTTACTCGTAAATGTATATTTTCAGCAATATAAAAATTTCTTGAAAGATTAATGGCTGAAAAGATTACTAAAATGTGTTACTAGAGATATTTCTAATAATAGGAGGGATATTGTTTCTACAGCTTACACCTCAATTGCACTGCAGTGGTATAATGTAGTGATGCCTTGCGAGCAAAGTGTTGGAGCTCCAGATAGTGGCCCCACCATCCTCTTACAAGGTGCCACAGGCTAGCACTCATAAGACAGAAGGACTCCCCTCATCAAAATTCGGTTTAAATTAATATAAAGAAACTCATAAGTGCCATACCTGGAGAGTACCACAAAGTAAACTTTGCAAGTCATTATATTGGGCACGGTCATTGTGGTTCTGTATATGAGATTCCATTTGCAACACCTGTTGAAGACGTTCAAGGATGACCAATGTTGTCTTCTGAACAGTTGGGTAACAATCACGTGGTGAATTCTTAACCATTTCCATCAATGCCTCATATGCAGCACTTCTGAGATTAGCCTTTAAAAGAAGACAAAACCTAAGCTTCAAATGAAAAAATACAAGTCACACTTGGTCAATCAATGGAGTGCAACTATTTTAGTACATAATAGCAGAAAAATCGAGACTTGCATGTAGGTATCACCCATTACTCAAATGCAAATTCAGTGGTTTGATACTGGGGTAATGACTTTTATTTTAGCATACACTTTCCCTCCATAATTCAAACTGATTGAACATGGATCTACTTGTATGCCCTTTTTTTTATATAAAGGCTAGTGTGTTTAACAAATAATTTAGCATGCAATCACATTAAAACTATCTAATGAAAACAACTAGAATACTAATTCTTCATAATCTGGGACAAAATTTCTGATGCTGAGTATCTAGTGTCAAATGCAATCTATACCTGAGATGCATCAGGGCGATCAGTGGTTTCCAAGAGCTTCTGAACAATGAACTCAAAATACTGGGAGAGGCAATAAGTAGCAGGGGTGCTCTGTGAATCATCACCACCACCACCATCTTCTCCACCACCAGCTGCATCATCTTCCGCAGCCTCGTAAGCAGCTTCAGCAAGGCCTGAGAATGCCCAGCACACATTAGCTGCAACTCTTGGTTCTGACTTTAACCCATAAAGTAGAGCCTCCAGCAAGGGTTTCAAGTAATTTGGATTAATGGCCGCTTCTGGAATTATTTCACAAACTCTACCGAAGTTCCAAGCTGCTGTGTCTCGAACAGTCACGCTGACATCATACATCATATTAATCAGGGTTGGCATTGCTTGTTCAACAAGTGGCTTCAGAGTTGATGGCTCAAGTCCTCCAAGAATAGATCCTGAAGAGATTTAAATTAGTACTATTTTTAAGGCTTAAACAATGGTATCAATGTAACCTATTTAAAATACTTAAGGCCTCTCTCTAATGCTATGCATTTCATCAAGGGTCTATACTTACTTCAGGTTGATACTCATAATTTCTCAACTTAAGTATAGGGGACTGCTCATATTTAAATCTTTTCATGCAAGTGCACAATTTCGTAAGAAAGAATGATAAAATGAAAAATATCAGTAGTAAACAAAATAGAACTCTATTAAATTAGTTAACCCTTCAAGCATGGAGGAGATTTGAACAAATGTAACATGCATAGATTGAGGGACATTTAATGACATTAAAAAATTTAAATACGAGGTTGGGCGCAGCAACATAGTGACCACAGTGCTTGAAGCACGGCAAGTGAAGTTTTCGCCCAGTAATCACTATGTCCCTTGAGCTTGAGGGGTAAATAGAAGCAAGAGTTTAAGATTGTAAGTTAGCAGGATTCAGCCTTAAAAACTGTATACCTTGAGGAAGCCTCTCAATAAAAAATAACTTATTGAAATATTCAATTGAAGTATCTTGAGTCTGAGTATTCAATGTAGTATAATAGAGCCTTCTAGAAGAACGGGATCAACTTCAAAGAAGTTTACAGGCACAGATTTTGACATTAAATATGATAACAGTGTATCTATTATATATAGACGCTTCGGGTGGATATATATATATAGGATATTAATGTCAGGCTCAAACCGCTTTGTTCATGGAGCAGCCAATTTTTTTATGTAATGGCCCACTAAATCTCACATAGGAAAAATTCGAAAATCCACCTTACCTATCATGGGTTCGATTCTAGAAGGCCCCAAATATTGACTTTCCCCCGTAAGGATGCATGGGATCGTTTTTCAAATAATTTTTTAAAATACTTTCCATTAAGCTAGATTGATAAGATTTCATGGAGCTATTTGTATTATTACTAACTAAGGAAAAATGCTACTGCTTACGTACAATTGGTCATGGGTTTGATGCCAGGAGGTGAAATATTTTCAAATTTTTAAAAATCTTAGCTCTCTTACTATAACACATAGATCATTTAAACTTTGTACACGTATAGATACGTATATATTCTGTTACGAAAAAATCAGCACCTGCCTAGGTGTCACAGGTTCGATTCCAGAGCGTCCCGTAATCTCGATTTTTCCCGTTTTAAATACATTGACCATACTTCCGAAAGCGTTTTATGACAATTCCAAACATCGTAGAGGTTCAGAATTTCACACAGCCATAAAAGGGACCCTTTTCAAATTAACGCATCCCTAAGATTGTCGTAAATGGTCGTTGGTTCGATTCTAGGGGGCGTTAACTATATCTCCATTTACAATGCATAGGGAGTTTAGGACACTTTTTGAGGTACTTTCTGAATGAATTTCCTTTTAAAATTTGGACTGTTTATAAAGTCAATCATATTCAAGCGGATTATAACAGTTATTTTCGTAGGATGGCCTTGGTTTGACGTCGGGGCGGGAATAATGTTGCCGTAAGAAATGCATGGGAAATCGAATTCAGCCCATTTTCAGCTTTGATAATGTCTTTTAGTTTACGTTTAGCAATGCTCGACCAGTGTTCCGGAAAAATTTATTTTCCATTACAGATATATTATACCGTTGCTTGCTGTCAGCAAGCACACCTTTACTCATATTATTTTACAGATGAGTAGAATAGCAGAATAAAACCAAAGCCTTTCCATAACAAAATAATAGCAGTTATATAAATAGATACAGAATTTTTATCGATGCATGAAATTAAAATCTTATAAATTTTAAATCCAGGCCATGTATATTTAGGTGAAAAATCATAATACCAAGCCTCTCTGGAATCAAACTCATAACACTTTGATATTTGTGGACTTTTTTTACGAACTTGCATTTCACATATTTGTAAATACTAAGTTTTGTGTACTTAACAGTAATCAAAGGCCTAAAGAGTATGTTTTAAATTTTTATTTGGTGAAATTTAAGACAATTTAACCATTTGGCACCAAAACCTCATGACCATTTATACATGGACATAATAGCATTCTTCCTTAATAGCTGTATAACTATTTCTTAGTTCTCACTGGAATCCTTTTTCTCTTCTAATTTCCTAATACTTACCACATTTCTCCTGTCTCATCATTCCTCATCTCAATTACCTATGATAACACCCTTTGCTTGTTCAAAACCTCTCTTCTGTATAGAGTATGTTCATCAATTTGTGGTTAATATCATTTTTTACTCCATTAGGGCTTCTCCATTTCCACTTCATAGCTGGGTTTTTCTTGAAGTCTTAGCTATGAGCATAGAGTTGCATTCTGCAAACTCTAACAGGTGAAGTTGAATGAACAGGTGAACTCTTTATTTTCTCTGACCTAGCCCATGTTGTTCAAAGACAGTATCATTAGCCTCTCAATGTCCTACCCAAGCATTCAAGTCACTCATAATTACTTTAATGTAGTGGTCTTCCTTCTGATTCTCCAAGTCAACAGTCTGGTAAAATTTTTCAAGTTTTCTTCACTGTTGCTGGTGTCAGTGAGTACACTTTTAAGATAAGAATAGAGTGACACTTGTTAATATTGAGTACTAGTCTGCATTCTCTATCAGATACTCTTTCTATTTTCTCTACAATATTCTTTCATTTCTTGTTGTTTAAGAAGCCAGTGCCATTAACTCTTTCATCCTTCATACCAATGTTATAAAATAAATGACCTTCTTTAAGGGTTATCAGGTCTTGCAGCTTTCATCTAACTTCACCAAGCCCAATGACATCACATTTTATCTTCTCTGCTTCATTACGTAGCACCAGAAGTTGATCTTTGCTCTTCAAGCAGCAGCAGTTATAGCTGCAATTTTTAAATTAGTACCTCTATTCTTCTGATAATGGACCACAGTACAATACTCCCAGACATCCTAATGGGTGGTGTTTTTAGATCCAGATTAATTTCCATCACTAAAGATCATCATGGAAATAGTAAATATGCTTTAGATAATAAGGACAATAACTCACTATGCTGCCCTATTGCTAATTGGTGAATAGCACTCATTATTTTGCTGGAGATTTTGTTGAAGCATTCTTAGCTTGATTAAACCTGTGATATACTTTGCCTTCGACCTTGCTTAAAACAAGCACATTAACTTTTCTAGTTCTATAATGCCATAGGTTAGCTCTAATTAAATTTATAGTCATTATGTCAGCATATTTTGTAGTGATACATTCTTATGGGAAATATCGTGATTATTGGGATCTCTGGAATTTAACCCATGACACTTCAACTTAAGGATTTTAAACATTATTATTATTTTAGACACTTTTAGAAGGATTTTTTCATCATTCTTCATATACATTTCTATAATATTACACAGTTTTATCATTATGTACCTTTCATGAAGATCTAGAAAACATTTAAGATTTTAAAAAATCATCTGGCACCTTTTACCACGTGTAAATAAAAAGAATCATTTTTATGTAGAAATATACAGTATGTATAAATATTACAAACTTTTACTTGAGTATATATATCCTATATCTCCTGGAAGCAGCCTTACATAATAGATGATTCCCTTAAAAGAATGGTAAGATTTGAATATACATACCAAATGCCATAAGTGCAGCATCTCGATATCGCCAGTCAGGACTTTTAATGTTCTGCTTTACAAATGGTAATACATAGGGAACAATAGCATCTTCACAGCAGGTGGCTAATAGCATCAAGCAAACTCCAGCAGCTTTGCTAGGGTTCCAATCATCTTCATCATCAAACTCTTCCTAAAATTGAAAAAATACAACTCAAATTGCTAATAATTAATACATCATTAACTTTGAATTCATAGTAATCATGACTACTCACGGAGTGAATTAACACATTCACCAATTCCAGTATGAAACAAGATTTAAATTTTTACAAAACTGAAAATTATAAAAACACTAAAATGATGAACATTTTTACAATTATAACACTATTAATAAATGTAATCAGGACATAGATTGCTGAAGTGCATAAACAGTACAAATCGAGTTGTAGTGAGACAGAAAAATACTGAACTGCCCATGTTAAACAGTATAGGTATATCCTTTAGACCAGGGGTCTCCAAACTTTCCAACCTTAGGGCCATACTGATTACTCCAGTAAGTTCCGAGAACCAAAACCATATTATCATTGGTGCCGGTGATAAAAAGTGAAATAGTTCACTGATGAAAAAAAAGTCTGAAAAAGTATGCAACGTTTAAAAAAGGCTGCAAATCGGTCATATTGATAATTATTCAACAATAAATTAGAATACTTCAGTAAACTAAATTTAATTTGCTATAAAAAATATGTTCTCTAAAAGGAGTTTTCAAGTATGCTAGTACTCCGTGGGCCGGACAAAATCTGTCTGCGGGCCGGATGTGGCCCTTGGGCTGTAGTTTGGAGACCCCTGCATTAGACAATAATAATAACCTAAAGTTATAGACAAAAGCTTCCTAGTTTCTTCCTAATGTTTACAAATTGACAATCTTAGCTCCCACACATCAATCCTCCCAAATCACCACCGTTCTGCAAGGAAGCAGTGGCGTAGTTACAGTAGAACTATCTTCGCTTGGGGTTCAAATTCTCAATTTTCTTTATTTAATTTCTTTTCCTTAGGCAAAGTGAAATCAATTAAGGTCATCCTAGAGAGTTTATTTAAAACTTAACACTAAGTATTGACCTTATTAGGCCTGTTGTGTATATAATACTTAATAGATACAGTTATATTTAGACACTTTCAATAATGGTGCATGTTCAGGAATCATGCAGAAAATCAAAAGGCATTGCATTACTACACTCAACTACTTCGACAAAAACCCAATTCACCTGTTTAGTGAGTTTCTGCATGAGTACAGGCACTAAGTACTGAAGGGCACCCTTAGCATAGAAGCGAGATGTACGTTGTGGTGGTCTTCCAGCTTCTGATGCTTCAGATTCTTCAATAGATAGGTCAACTTCTTCATCACTTACATTTGACCAAAATTCAATTCCTTGCAAAGCTACTTCATCAATATCAGACTTCATTGCTTCAAGAGTAATCTGCAGATGCACAAAATCATTCAAGGGTCAGAATAATTATGGTATAAGCTGAAGAACTTTCTTAAAAATTTTTCTTGAAATTTCAAGATCTTCCATGTCAAAGATATGCTTTAAAGAACCACTTACGGGAAATAATGCCTGGGCCATATATGCTTCCATATACTGATAGTATAGGGACATTATCTTTACTAAACATTGCAGTGCAGCAACTCTCACCAGAGTATCTGGTGATTGGGTTGCTTCGCAAACCACCTCCATAATGAAATGCCTTTCAGACTATACATAGAAAAGAAAATTTAAGAAAATGTACTTAATGTCATTAAATATTAAGAATGAACATAAGATAGAGACACTTGGTAAATAATTAATTCTAAATTTTACAAACCTCTTCATCAAAATTGGCACGGGTAAATTCTAAGGAATTTAGAAGAGCATTTGTTGCAGCAAGTCGTACATGATTACTAGGTTCAGTCTGCCTCATTCCATGAATGATTGCTGTTAAGATCTGATTGGACTCGCTAAGCAAGACATCATACTCCTATAATAAAGTTAAGACCTTCAAACATCAGAGCTTTTATAGAAATAACAATTGTAAAGATATAAATTAGTTGGTCTAAAGGAGAATCATCAATGGGTAACAGCAATGTTAGAGAAGATTTACATTCCACAAGACACATTGACTAGGAGATTTGACTTACAATTTCCTGACAAATGTAACCAATGGCTTCCAGCGTTGCTTCCTTCATCATTTCTGTACTGTTCAGCCCAACGACATTGTTAACCAAAACTGAAATGAGCTCTGGCCACTGACCAGCTGGAAGTTCTGCTACAGCTACATATGCAACACACTGGGCTGCTGAGCTTGGACGGTTATTTTCAGTGCCTAAAGAGCTCAGAATCTGGAAAAATATCCGGAAGTACAATCGGAATAAATTCAGTACAGGGCCAAATAGATTCGCATAAATTAATATGCGGAAATGCTTGAATGTCAAAAAGTATTGACTTACGTTCTTTTTTACGTAAGCACGGATATCTTCGGGGAATGCCAGCCATCGCTGCTGATACTGGGCCTTTATGTCCGCATCTTTGGATACTAATGTATTCTTCAACTGAAGGGCAGCTGCCATACGAGCAACTGGAGAATTGCCCCCGTGGTGAAGGATATCAGACAGTGTCTTGACATACTCGGGCTAAAAATCAGAACAAGCCGAATAGAGAGAAAAGAAAACGATATTAATCCACTAGACATGATATGTACATGTTATGATTGAGATTTAATCCTACATTAAATGTACCTATGCAAATACAGATTATGGTTGTGAAACCGGAAAATTGATTTCGTTAAAGAATGGTAAGAAGTTAGTAGGTCAAAAGATCATTTGAACAATTGAGAAAATTCATAGAGGATTCAACAGAATTGGCACTTAAGAACCGATAACTCACCAAATTATTTTGTGCCGCTTGCTCGAGGAAGTTCTTCGCTGCTTCCAATTCATTTTTATCTGAAATTAAAGGAAAACGGAGCAATAACAAGGTTGATTATTGTAATGCTACTTGCTTACGTAGTACGCAAGTCTTCATCAAGATGGTATCAATTTCCGGAACTGAATTCTCGAAAAATGGCTCATTCTTTCAAAAGGAATATTGATCTCATGAATTAATATAGCGACTCAGTCCTTTCTGCTGACGGATAGGAGATTACACCTACTTTTAATGTACGAGCACACCATGAGTTATACAAACCACTCTGAGAACACCAAGTCACCTTTAGTTAAACTACCAGTAATGGTAGTTAACAGTAATTATGTCTCGGATCAAATTTACCTCATAGAAAGTCAAGACGAGCGACTAAATCAACGAAAAAGATGTAACGAATCTCAAGTTCAAACAATGAAACTAGTTTCCATTGATTTTCATCATATTAATACTTACCGAGAGAAACGGTTTTTTCTAATATCTGTATAAGTTGAAGTGTAGCCTCCGGATTCATTTTAATTCTGTTTCTAACGTAGTTCCAACGAAAATTGAATAATTCAATAGAGTACGATACTAATCAACCGGCAATCGTCCCACATGTACTACGGCGCAAGAATATTAGATACTTCTGTAACAATATACAGAGAAAAAGAAAATTATAGTAGCAAACAAAATATAATATTATTTAAATATATGAATAAATAGAATGAAATACCACAAAATATGCACTAATTTTCAGTAAACGTACTTGAAGATCACGAACTATTTGACGTGGAGGATTGAACTATGGACTTCACCTTACGCGAGTTATCGCGCCAAGTTCTCGGTGCGTATTGAAACAGATGGAAATTTTCTATCTTGGTCGGAAGGTGGTGCTGATAATCATCCGTAAACATTTGCGAAAGTCAAAAAATTGCGATATTAATCATAAACTGACTGTTTTATACATTTTTACTTATCAAATTTTTATGTAGCAGATTATAAGTCCCATTCAGTTACTTAGTTTTAGTAATGGCTCTGCGTTTTCAAATTTGACTTTCCGCTAAGAAGTGTTATTTACTGACTTTTGAATATTAGTGACAATATTTGAAAAACATTGATTAAGCATGCCAAGGTCTGCAATTCTTCGGACGTATTTCAGTCGTGAAACGTCTTATAATTACTTTTAGAAACTGGCTTATTGAAAGTAAGCGTTTTCTATTTGTAATAGCAATAGGTAATTTATTATACTTCTCCTTGTTCAATTTGGACATTATCTTATTTCATCATCGTAGACTATTAAATCATGTCCCGTTATTTATTATCAAATTAGGAACTCATATTTTCAAATACAATGGAAGACTACGACGAAAAACAATGGGATGGAGATGGAATGGATGGGGATGTAAGTCAGGGTTGTAAACTTTATCTAGCGCGTGTAAGAAATGAGTCATATTTAATGTTCATTCAATTAATTCCATAGTCTGATGGAGGAGAAGATTCCAATGAAAATCCTCAAGAAGTTCTGAAGGAATGTTTACATAAATTCAATACTCCTGACTACATTATGGAGCCTGGCATATTTGCGCAGCTAAAAAGGTAATCTATACACCGATTATAGCTTAGTGTGTAGAATTACAGGTCATTTGTGATCTATCGTGAGATGAATTCCATCTTTCGTGCTTTGAATGTATTGAATTTCTCACAGCTTATCCAATAGGGGTATTTTAGTCGTCGTCCTACATACAAATGTTCTTTGAATTAAATTTTTGAAACCGTTCTTCCGAAATTTGTTGAATTCTTTTTTATTTAATAAATATTATTTCTTTTAAATAGATATTTCCAAGCAGGTGGAAGTCCAGAGCAGGTTATTGAACTTCTTTCGCAGAACTACACAGCTGTAGCTCAGATGGCCAATCTTCTTGCTGAATGGCTTATTCTTGGAGGTACTTCTAATTGATCGTTGTGCTCCTTTATGACATTCCTTATATGTTATCTATTAACATTATATTATTATTTTTTGATGTATTTATATATCAGGAGTAAAAGTCACTGATGTGCAAGCAATGGTAGAAAACCATTTAAAAGATATGATCCTAAAAACGTTTGATCCAAAAAAGGCAGATACTATTTTTTCGGAGGAAGGTGAAGTAAGTACCAACCATTTATTACCTATCTTTTGCATACATATTCTCTTTATATGAATTTTATATTATATATATATATATATATATATATATATATATATATATATATATATATATATATATATATATATATATATATATATATACAATATATTCCTCCTAAATATTCTAAATACACTGTAAATAATCATCTTAAAAATGGACATTTTGACAATATTTCCTTAAAAATTTCCTTTCTTCCTTCAAAAAATGTGAAAAACTATTGCAAATAATATTTGTTTGTTTCACAATTTTTATTATTCATGCGTTAAAAATATATGAAATATTAGTTATAATTAATCAAACCAGATTAAAAAATATATTTCTACTTTTCCAGACTCCTGGGTGGTTGACTGAAATGATTGAACATCCCACTTGGCGCTCTCTTATCTATAGATTAGCAGAAGAATATCCAGATTGTCTTATGCTCAACTTCACAATAAAGGTATACTCAAAAAATTTTAAGGAGCATCAAGATAAGTTGTTTAGTTAGTTAAAACTTATGTATGTATTTCATAAGGAATTTATTGATCCCCCTTACCTATTGAAAAATCAACGTAAATCAATTGATACTTTAAACACTCAAAATTCCTGACTTATGGTAAACATAAGTATCCATCTCTTTGAAAATCAGAATTTTCTGTTCACAAGTTAGCATGCATTCCCTTGATAACCAAGTGTATGTCATATTGACCTTTGATCACACATCCAACAGTAATTATTATTAATAAATTTATCATTTTGTTATGATTGGATGATTTTGTCTAATCAAGAAAGAAATATATTACGATTATTGTACCTCTTAATTTATTTTCACTCTGTTGTTATCGATTCAATGTTATGGGCCAATTTGGCTGTTTTTGAATCTAAATAAATAAATAAATAAATGTAGGATAAGTTAGGTCCCTTTTTAAATTTTATTTATGGTAAGAATTTCTAAATAATACCAGTCTTGGGCATTAATTTAATGATTGAAATATGGGTGGTATGAATAAAGTAAGCTTGATTTTCAGTGTATCAGTTTGAATTAATTACTATGACTATATCTTACAATTTTATATTTAAAAGCTAAAAGAAATTTTCATGTGTGATATTTTTTAGTTTATTGTTTTCTTGTTGTATATTTTAGTAAATTTGTTGATAAGTATGGACTAATTTTTAAGGTAAAATTATTTATATAATAGTGTAATATATATATATATGTATAATATTTATTACACTTTATTACTTTATTATACTTTGTTTAATTTTCCCATATTATCAAAAATAATTTGGAATATTATATTTATATAAATATTATACTATAATATTTACTTAGATTCTTTTGATGATGTAAATCCATGAGACTTTGTTAGATAGACATAGATCCCGTGTGTTACTTTTACAGCTCATCTCAGATGCTGGCTTTCAAGGAGAAATAACCAGTATATCCACAGCAGCCCAACAGATAGAGGTTTTCTCCAGAGTTCTGAAAACTGCTATTTCTGGTTTTCTTCAAAGTGGTGATGATTGGCAAACAAGTATTGAAGAATGTGCTGTAAGTTTTTCTGTTTTCATGCTTTTTCAGTCTCAGCTAAATTTTTCAAGAGAATTTTACATGAGAATGTAGTAGAAGCATAAAGAATAAACATCATTGTTGCAGTGTGTGCTCATAAGTTAAATTTAATAAAGTTGAACAGAAGTGAAAAATAGTGGCAGAATAAAATTCAATTGGCATGACCGGGACTCAAACCTAGATCTCCCATTTGCCAGACAGATAAGTTGACCACTACACCATCATGCTTCATTAATTGAATTCTGTTTTTAAGTTACGTAAGTTACTGTTTATTTGGTGCCTTTTGAACATCAGTGCAAATTTTGTGAAAAAGTGTACCCTTTAACATGCAAAATATATAAAATCGTCCATCCTAAGTTATCCTTCAGAGGTGTATATCCTTCAAAAATCTGCCTTGTGAGTGAAAAAGCACATGCTTGTACATGAAATGCAAAACAGAGCTCTCAGATATTAGAGATTCAGATATTAGAATAAAATTCAATAAATTTTCTTCTTTTCTCCATAATTGCTTTTATTTTGTGGAAAATAGTTGCCTCTGATCTTTTATCATTGAATGAAATTTAAAAAAGTTTTGGTTATAATTTATTTCATTTACTGACCCTACACTTTGAGTGAGAAAGTTAATTTATGTTTAGAATGTATTTTATTCTAATATTTCATTAAAATTATTAAAAAATCATTTTCTTTCTTCCAGAAAATGGTTTGTCATGGCCAGCATACATATGTTTACAGTCAAGTTCTTTTGCAAGTGTTAGCTCAAGAAAGTAAAGGTGGTTCTAACATGAAAAGACTGTCTCAGGAAATTACAAGATGTGCTCAAAAGAAGTAGGTATTTTGTCATCCTTTCTAGTGCTTATATTGCCTTGAATTATAATTCATCAGTTATTTTGTTTCTTATTTGGAGGTTAAAATTTTATGAGGGCATGCATATATCTAGTGAGGATTTATGAGAATAGTTTTCTCAGTATATGATCAATTTTTTACCATACAATGTTTCAAAATATTTTATTTGTTTAAGTATTATAAAATATATTCAGGTCTTAATTTTTCATGCAAAGATAATCTTTTATGTCTTCATAAGAATCTTTAATTAGGTTTTACCTGTAGCAGATCTTTATATTTAAAACTTATTCCTTGTTAAAGTTGTTAGTAATGATCATATTTATTTTTCTAAAGTAGGCATGATGTCACTCCAATCACCATGGCACTGAATGGAGCCTCAGGTTACCCACAAGCCTGCCAAGCTCTTAGTTCCATGTTGTCTCGCAACACCCTAAACCCTGCTGATATAACTGTTCTATACCGAAATTACTCTGCTCTGGACCCTCCTCCAATAGACCTTATTCGTAATCCACAATTTTTAGGTATGTCAAATTAAGTATTTTCCTTATCCTTTAGATTATTCCTTTAGAGTAAATAATGAATTCCACCAAAGAGTCATACAGTGTTTAAAAGACTTACATTTACAAAAGTATAATAAACAATTTATAAATTTTGCAATTCTTTAAATATTTCCTTCAAATTTGAAATGACTTTTTATAAATAATTTTTTGTACTTATGAGTGTGTGAAATTAATATCCTCAGTATGAGTGGGTTACTTATTGTCCTTTTTAATAGTTATGAACATTATTAGTGTGCAGAATTCAAAACTATATCCATTATACTTCTTTGGTTAATACAGTAAGACCCTGCTTAACACTGCCCCACTTAAAGCTGTTTCAGTATAACGTGGTTTTTTGGGGTTCCCCTGAATCGCATACTGTATTGATACTTGTTGTATATGTGTGCAAAGGAAATGGCCATGCACCAACCAAAAGCGGTGCACTTTATAGTGATGATGATATGTAGATATACTATGTATTTTTTCATCACTCTTTCGTTAGTTTGTCCAGAAAAAAGGTTCCAACTGTATTCTCCTAAGTCCAATCCCAGTACAAACGCAGCTTTCCTGCGTCACAATTGGTTTATTTTTTCTTATCAAGGTTATTAGGCATATAAAGATATAAACATAATATTTTATTGTGATAAATTTGGCAAGAACTGATAAACTTTTTTATTCTTTGTTCTTTTCTCTGATCCCACATTACATATTTACATAAGTACACGTTCGTTGCCTCATTTAACGCTATTTTGTTTGAGCGCCTGAAGTTAATGGAACGTATCCCCTGCGTTATGTGGGGTCTTACTGTACTTTCATTGAACCAGTTAATTTTTTTTGTCGGAACATGTTGAGTTTAACAGTAACACATTAAGTTGAAATTGCGATGATTATTTCATGGAAATCGAAAAAAAATTTTATATTTCATTTTTTATTTCTCTATAATTAAGTTTGAATTTGATATGGTTATTGTTAAAGTTTAAAGTCATTAACATAAAATGAAATATAAACTATATTTTTCCACTAGATTTATTGAAATATAACCAGTTCTCATTAATAGATGACCTAGAAAAAGTATCACTTTTCTTCCCTTTATTATACGAGTAAAGGTGTGCTTTCTAACAGCAACCAATTGTATACTATATATGTAATGTAAAATAAGATTTTTCAGAGGATTACTCCACTCAAACATCGCTAAACATAAACTAAAAGACATCATCGCAGCGGACAATGCACTGAATACGATTTCCGATGCATTCCTTACGGCAGCATTATTCCTGCCCTGGCGTCGAACCAAGGCCATCCTGCGAAAATCACTGTCATCTTTTGCTTATGTGTGAATATCTTTATGAACACTACAAATTTCTAATGGAAATACTTTAAGGAAGTACCTCAAAATGTGTCCTAAATTCCCTAGGCATTTCATATGGAGATATAGTTAACGCCCCCTAGAATCGAACCAACGACCATTTCCGACAATCTTAGGGATGCTTTTATATGAGAATGGTCCCTTTTATGGCTGTGTGAAATTCTGAACCACTCTGCGGTTGGGAAGTGCCATAAAAACCTTTCGGAAATATTCCTTGTGAGAAAATGGAATGTATTCCTTATGAGAAAAATGGAGATTACGGGACGCTCTAGAATCAAACCCGTGACACATAGGCTAGTGTTGATTTTTTCAAAGTACATTATGTAAGTATCTATACATGTAAAAAGTTTGAATGATCTATGTATCATATTAAGAGAGATACAATTTTTCAGAATATGAAAATATTTCACCTCCTGGCATCGAACCCATGACCAGTTGCAGCTTAATTACACCTTTATTCCGTAGATATATATAATGGCAATAGCTCCAAGAAATCTTATTTTTCTATTTCAATGGGAAGTATTATTAAAAATTATTTATAAAACGGCCCCATGCATTCTTACGGGGGAAAGTCTGTCTTACTGTCTGTCTGTATTACTGTCGATATTTTCGAAAGCTTTTAATGACACTTCCCAACTGCGCAGAGGTTCAAAATTTCACACAGCCATAAAAGGGACCATTCTCACATAAAAGAGACCGAAATAATGTCCTAAATGGTCGTTGGTTCGATTCTAGGGGACATTGACTATAACTTCATAAGAAATGCATAGGGAATTAAGGACTCATTTTCAGGTACTTCCTTAAGGTATTTCCATTTGAAATTTGGAGTGTTTATAATGCCAATCATATTCAAGCGAGAAATGGCAGTGTTTTTTGTAGGATGGCCTCGGTTCAATGCCAGGGCTGTAATAATTCTGCTGTAAGAAATGCATAGGAAATCGAAGTCAATGCAAGGTAGGCTGCAAAAATATCCTTTAGTTAGCATGACTTAACTGAAAAAAGTCTTTTGAAAAATCATACAATTTATTGAACGATATATTTTTCGATTGCTTGCTGTCAGCAAGCGCACCTTTACTCATATACAATAGATATATGTTATTTACCCCCTAAGCATCTATTTATAATAGATATGATTGTTACTGAAGTATTTAAAAGTTAAGAAAAATATTACTTTCTTAGGGTTTATTTCCAAGTATTATAGATATTTTCCTAATTGTTTACAAAAAATTTGAAAAATGTGAAGTATTAGATCTATTATTAATTTGAGCTTTTTTTATATTATATATAGAACTTTTAGTTGATGCTCTTTTCAAACCTGGGGTGAAACTGAATCCAGAACACAAGTCAAAGTACATGTACCTGCTTGCATATGCAGCTAGTGTTTGTGAAACACCTGGAAATACAGGAAAAGGTAAAGTTAAACCTAACATTCAATTCTTAAAAAATATAAAATTATGATGAGCTGACTACTTTATCTAAATATATTCTGTGGATTTGGTATGGGTGATTTAGACAATTTTGTTTTCACCTGATGGAATGGGTAATATAATGAATATTAGTTCTATTTGACATTTTATGCTCCCTCTATGAATATGAGTTAAAGCATATGGTGGGACATCCTTTTCCTCTGCATTTGGTAATTCTCTATACATAACTGAACCGATTGCAAATCCTCACTCAGTTTCTCCAATCAATGGGAACACTACTTTCAACTCCTAATGTTTTCACGAAATTTGCTCAAGAAAACCCTTTTTTTACTTAGGCAATAATTAATAAATCCCATGTCCAAATGCACTAATTACTTTGATGCATCTGTCCTTTAAGTATTATGTTAAATAATAAATTAACTACTAGGTCAAAAGGGGGTACAAGGCCGTCGTATGGGAGGGGGAAATATCCCTTCAAAAGAAGAACTGAAAGCAACTGTACAGGCAATAGAGAAAGTCCATGCAGTATGCTGCTCTACCCGTGGATCAACAGAGCTCATCGCTGATCTCTCCACTCTTTATCAGTGCATTCGGCAAGTTGTTCAATACACACATTTTTCTTTATCTAGAAGTATTCTTAAACTTGGAATTAATAGCAGTCAATGAGTTGAATTTTCCCTTAAATTTGCATATACTTACTGCAATTTTAATCAAGAAAATTTATTTTATTTTTTAGATTTCCTGTTGTCTCAGTTGGTGTGATTAGGTGGGTTGAATCAACTGTAACAGAGCCCTCTTATTTCAAGCTTTGTACAGAACATACTCCCATTCATCTAGCTCTGTTAGATGAAGTTGCAGCTTGTCATCCTCTGCTTCACCCTAAAGTTCTGTCATTACTTGTCTGTCTATTTGAATCAAAACAGGATGAACTGGAGATTCTTGTTCAAGTGAGATTTTTTCATTAATTACTGTATAGGTTTTAATAAGATAATTTTCCTAATTTTTAATGTAATGTAATAATTTCCCAAATTGTAATTATTTAGTTTAAGTAATCTTTAACGAATCTGATATTATTTGTTTTAAGTTGGAAATGAGAAAAATGCTTCTGGACAGAATGGTGAACCTACTTAGCAGAGGATGTGTTGTTCCTGTTGTCAAGTATGTTAAGCAGTGTTGGCAGCGTGGTGATACTGATATTTCACTTATCAGGTACTTTGTTACTGAGGTTAGTAGGAATATATGATTATAACATTATGGTCAGAACATGTATACTCTGTTGGATTTTTATATTTGATATTATGACTTCTCTAGCACAGTTTATTGTATTATATATCTCCAATTAATAGGTTCTAGAAGCAATTTCCCCTCCATACAGCCCAGAATTTGTTCAGCTTTTTCTTCCAATGGTAGAAAATGAAGAAATAACTGGAACAATGATATCTGATGGAGATAATGACCCTGTTTCTGAATTTATTGGTAAGAATAGGATATTAAAATGAATTAAAACTTAGTGTGAATGAAAAATAACTTATTTCATTTTAATTTTTAAAATTATCAGATGTATATCAATCATCCCAAAAATAACTTCATTAGGAAAGACGGAAGTTGAATTTGTATAAATGACCCCTGCAGCTAGGATCGTTCCAGGTTTTTGATAAGACTTGAAAAAGTGTGACAAGTCCAGAAATCAAACCTGGATTCCAGAATCTCCCGTAAGATGTTTTTCAAGTCTGTTAAAACCTGGTTTCCCTTAAGATCGCTTTCTATGGCCAGTGCCTCTAAGAGGCCATGGTAGTAGACTATTCTGCTTATTCATATGAACAGATTATTTATTGGAATATTTTGGAAAACCTTCAGAGTTGAACTCCCTTGCATTTAAGGGATCCATGGAACTTTACCACATAACTGTATACTGTCATCCACGTTCTGGATTAAGTGAAATTAAATTATTTGACAATAAATAAAAGATAAATTGAGTTTTGTGTTGAGAGATATATTCCTTAATCCATTTCATAATTAATTAGATACCTTAAAACTCTTTTTAAGGGTTTGTATTTTATGTTTGTTTTATTATTTATAAAATGTCAAATGAAAAGAAAAATTATAATTTAGATTTAGCAATACCTGTTTTGAATAGATAAATAGAAATCATTTTAGTCCTATTAATATATATAACTGACATTATATAAATGTTGTTGACATTAAATAAATTGTTGATTTTATTGTCATTTGTTAAAAGAATGAGCAGGAAAATCCATGAAAGTCCTCAACAATATTTCTTTCTTAATATGTTGTTTGTTTTGTGTTTATAATGGCCTAAATAAACCAATTTCTTTGTCCATCATCGTAAAATAATCATAGGAAAAATCATTACAATGAACTTCATTCTTTTGCAACTGAATGATGAAGATATATTTTATTTTCGTTTATCATTGTAAGTGGCAAAATTTATAACCAATCTATGTTAATAGTAGTGTTCATTCTCTTTCATTTTTCTATCTTTTTATTTAATGTTACTTATTCTGAGTCTAATTAGTAAATATTGATTTGAAAGTATCATAGTAGCCTCTTTCTGATCAAGAAAAGTAATAATTTACTATCAATTTTCCATTTTTACAGGGCACTGCAAGGCGAACTATGTTCTGGCATAAAATTAAAATGTGACTGTATTGAAATTTAACATTGACTTTCAAACTATTAAAGAAAAGGATTAGAGAAGAAAAGACATACCTTATCAGTATGACTCTTAATTATTACCTATTGACCTATTTTGTATATTTTCACTTTGTCACTGTTTTCTGTTGCTTTTTGTTTTGTTTAACATTTGTCAAATAAAATCAACAAAAATATTAACTTTTTTTAGAAGTATTGATGTGAGGTAAAAGTATTTTCCTCCTCCCATGGTATATTGGGGGAAGAAGAATATGTTTATGGTCTCACAGTAAAGGACAGTAGTTGGGATTCCATAATGATTCAAACTAAGCACTGTTGATATGGTTCTATTATGTATCTGGAGCTCTAAAATTTTTTGAAACACTTCATGTTCTCCTCACAAATTACATGTACAAGAAATGTAAGTGATTGAGCTTAAAGATTTTATTTTATTAAAAATTTTCATTCAATTTCCAAACTTGTTTATTGTACAATATAGATGATTGCTCTATTTATATTCAACTTCTTTAAGTGAGACTTGTGCTCACAGTCCCTTTCCCATAAATTAAAACAGGAATATAATTTTTTTCATTCAAATAATGGTAACCTGTTCTAATCTTTCATTTAATTAAAATTATCAATGAAGAACTTATGAAAACAATGAGAGGAACAAAAATATTTTGATTTTCATGTCCAATTGTCCCTGTATTATCATTAAGGTAATAATTTTATTTATTTATTGAATTCATTGAATTGATATTGATCTGGCTTAGAAGATGAGTTTTTGCCATATCTTTATAAGACGGTATTCGGAAACAGACTATTTTCAAAAAGAAATTGTATATTCTATTGAGAGAGGATAGATTGGTATCCGAAGACATAGTCCATATGAATGAACAGTAAGAAAGAAGTGGAAGGACAGCTAGAGAAGTAGGTGTGGAGAGAGACTGGATCCCTGAAATCTCCTAAATGCAGAATGCAATTTATTAAATGTAACAAATAAGAGAAAGTAAAGCTAATTTCTTACTTTTCTGAATGTCTTTTTCATAAATGCAGAGGAAGATGTCATTGGTTCAAAGGCAGTTGCTAAAATATTTTCAAATTTAAAAAAATGTTTTTAAGTTAATATAATAATCAAACTTAAAAATACGTATATAGTCAACTTAGACAAAAAATCACCGGGGTCTACTTGTCATGGTTTCGATTCCAGAGAGCCCAATAATCTCAATTTTTTTCCATAATTATATTGGGGCTACGAGGTTTGTTCAAAAACTATCGCTGATGAACACTGCTATCCTGGATTTTAAAAAATTATTTGAAAATTAGCACATTAGCATGCTAATCTTCTAATGCTGAGGTCCCGGGTTCAAATCACGGCTGCGGAGAAAATTTTCTCCTCAGGGTCTGGATGTCTGTGACGTCCGTTGTTGAGTTTAAACCACACTGTAATTGTCCCGAAAGAGGATGTTTGTGCGGTCTTTGTTAATAAATAAATTAGCATGTGCACCATTGACTAAATTACTTTTAAGGTTGATAAATTAATAACAATCAACATGAAATATAGAGAGATGAAAAAGAATTGTCATTATATAGAATGAAATCAATAATAATTCAAATTAAACATTCAAAATGGCCAACTAACAACATATCGCTACAAAAAATCAAATCTACGTAGCCCGCGGAAATTAAAAATTCGCTATAGCTTTTGAACAGACCACGTACATATTACCTGATGATGGCGATCACTCGCTAAAACCAGTAGTATTAGAATAAAATTGTGGAAAAAATTCGATACGTCTTATTCTTTTGTTTTTTTGAGTGTGATGGAATTCCACAAAACAACGCCTTCCTCTGAGAAATTTAATATAAGAGTAATAAACAGTGGGTGGGAGAGTAGGTCCTGGATTCACGGCTGAGGAGGAAGCTTTCCTCTCAAAGAATGGATGTTTGTGCACCTTCATTATTGAGTTGAGCATCACACAGTATTTATCCAAAACTGGACCTTTGAGGAGGTTATGTTATATAAATAAATGCATGACTTATTTTCAACCTCTACATTGTCCTCCCTCATTTTGTTGCTGAGTAGCTTCAGGTCATCTCCCTTGTTGTATTCATGTAATATCAATGTTGAACCATCTGAATGATAAGCTTTAAAGGATTATAAAAGATGAAGATCAGGATCACTTTAACAAATGGCTGTCGAAATTGTCAACATAAGTTAGGGTCATGAGTACCAACCTTACCAACATAATGCCACCAAAAGATCATAAATCGAACATACGTAGCCCGCGAAAATTCAAAATTCGCGATACGTTTTGAACAAACCTGGTAGATATTCGAAAAATGTTTTAAGGCATTTTATGATCGTATAGAAGATTCAAATTTCAGATATCTATATAAATGACGCATCATTATATTTAGCTGCCATAATAATGTTCCAAAATGGTCATCGGTTCGATACTAGGTGTCGTTTACTATATATCTATAAGGAATGCATAGTGAAATCAGGACTAATTTTAGAGCACTTCCTTAATGTATTATGCGGTGAAATTTGGAAAATTTACTAAGATGCCGGTACTTAACCTAATGTTGAAAGTATTTTGCGTTGAACATCCTTAGTTCTACGCCCCGGCGGGAAGATTTCTGCCATAAGAAATGCAAGGGAATGGTAGTTTTTTAAAATATGCAGATACGACAGAAATCCATTTTGGTTGGAATTGTTGTCTTTCGTTGTAAGCAAACAAACTATATATATATGATATGATACAAATATCTGGCCTAAACTACATGGGCCACGGGCTCGCTGATTATATCGCATAATAGCCTTAGCTAATGAATATACAAATGATTTTTGCCCATC
The DNA here is from genome assembly GCA_020796165.1 of Pantala flavescens. Classification (NCBI taxonomy): domain Eukaryota; kingdom Metazoa; phylum Arthropoda; class Insecta; order Odonata; family Libellulidae; genus Pantala; species Pantala flavescens. The sequence continues at coordinate 65,680,516 of CM036879.1, read as the reverse complement.
CCATTTAAACTTTAAAGGGAAAATGTTAATTGTGAAATATCAATGAGAGTACCAATAAGGCTCTCCAAGGGTCATATCTGTTCTTCATTCACATAAGTTTTTTGCCGATGAATATGAAAGGTGACACAAATTATAGAACAGTATTGATGTAATTTTATTGACGGCAAGTAAGTTACCAAGCAATGTCCTCAGACTGATTGAGACTGTATCGAGAATGAGTATAGACATTTCCTTAAAAGAAAGCAAATACCCATGGATTAACTTTTCTCCTATCTAAAAATGAACTTTTGAAATACGAAATACATGATTCGCCCGCTGATGTTCAGATTAACGGATTGATGATCGTAATGAGAAGCGCAAGATTGAAGACAGTAGATGATATGCACTGTTATTATACATGGTGTTCAAATGTGAAATTTTAGTTTATTTTTTCGATAAACATTGTACTTCTTATTAATGAGAGTTATAAAGAAAGTATTTTCAGCTGTCTCTGGCGGTATCGATAGCGCAGTATCAACTTACTTGCTGAAATCGAAAGGTAAACATATACAATAGAATATGACTCCTTTTTCTCCAAGAAAATAACTATCTGGATTTTATGTTAGAGTTCCGGTGAGAGATTAAATTGCCATTTTTTAAATTTTCATTGCTGTTTATTTAATCTTAGAAATTATCTTTCCTATCTGACAGTTATTGTCTCTTTTATAGTCCAGAGTGAAACGCCTTCTCCTTAAATAATGCTAAGTTACGATTTTACCCCTCATTATTATGTCTCCTTTTGAAGATTCACTTGAATAAGAGTTGGATTAATACTTAAGAAAATGTGAACTTCAGTATGAATGACTTCTTGTTCTCATTTATTTTAACTAATACCGTGGTAAAGTTTTATTCTATAGTTCTGTTCATTATCAACTTCTTGGGAATAGTTTTAAATCTTTGATTAATATTATTTATAAACCTACTACTCGCAGTAAGCAAGCAAACTTACACTCGTACATATCTATTATATATAGCTGCTTTGTGGGGATATATCTCATATACATCATACTAATGTCAGGCCTTAACTACTATGGGTTAATTAAGATATAGAAGTAATATGCCCTCTCACGAAAGAAAGCAATCGAAAAAACCTAATATTAAAAATAATATTGAATAATTTCACCATAATTGATGCTGTTTACAAATATTACGTACGTAGTTACGTAATATTTATTTTATCAAATAAATGAAGTCAATGCTGTCTTTATTTGATGATGATTCATGATATCCAAAAATATATGAGATTAATAAAGTAGGAATAGACATTTATTAGCAAAAAGTTTTATCTTTAATAGGTTATGAAGTAGTTGGAGTATTTATGCAGAATTGGGATTTACTCAATGAGAAAGGAGTATGCAGTGCACAAAACGATATTGCTGATGCGGAATGGATATGTAACAAATTAAGAATTCCATTCCATGTTGTGAATTTTGTTAAAGAATATTGGTTAGAAGTTTTTAGGTAAGGATTTTCAATCGTATATATTGATAATGTGTTCAAATTAATACTTGGTAACCTTTCAAAAACTGTTGATAGGATTTAAAAAAACGAACACTATAATTTGTCAATAGTTCGTATCTACTTCTCAAAAAGTATGATTGACTTTCTTTCAAATCATTAAGAATTTTAAAGTCGGCTTTATTTAACAATTTCGAATAAAAATCAATTAATTTATCATACTCAGGTTGTGGTATTGTTCTATTTATTTATCTTATATTTCAAAGAAAGCTGGATTAGCTTTATACTATTACATAATTCTTGTTTTTTAGAAATCCAATAGTATATAATTGTAAATCGCTCTTTTTTAAAGTTGACAAAGAAATTGTTGAACAAACTATATCATTAATAATTTAAATTCAGAATGCAATGAAAATTTTAAGTTACTATCTACACACATTCAGTTATTATCTACACACAAATGTAAGTTACTCTTCTATTGGATAATCAAGGAGATTTTTATAGATTTTGTGCTTCATTTATTGATATTAAAGTTAATTTGTTTGCTTTTTCCTAGTAATCTCATTGAAGATTATGAATCAGGATTGACCCCAAATCCTGATATTCTTTGTAATAAGAGAATTAAGTTTGATGCATTTTTGAAGTATGCATTAGAATTTCAAGGGGCTGATTGTATTTCAACAGGGCATTATGCACAAACAAATTTTGGTAGCTACCTAGAAAAATGTGATACAGATGCAGGTAATTGCTTTACTGAAAACATAAAGAAAGTATGAAAAAAACAGATATTCAAGAAACTAATAAAAATTCAACTTCTACAGGAGTTCATTTGCTGAAAGCTAAAGATTCGATAAAGGACCAGACCTTTTTCCTCAGCCAAATATCTCAGATTGCACTTCAAAAAACTATGTTCCCCATTGGCTCTATGAGAAAGTCTGAGGTGAAAAAAATTGCTGAGGGTATTGATTTAAAGCATATTTTGAAGAAGAAAGAAAGCATGGGTATTTGCTTTATAGGTTCAAGAAATTTTCAAGATTTCATTGCTGAGGTAGAAAAACATCTTTACATTCTGCAGTTGTATTTTAATTACATAATCACTAAAATTGTTTATCAATTAAAATACTTAAGTATATTTTAGCTAGACCTGGAAATTTCATAGACATAGAAAGTGGTGAAATTGTTGGAACACATGAAGGGATCCATCAGTGGACTGTAGGACAACGATGTCGGATTGGAGGATATCCAAAACCTTACTATGTTGTTGAAAAGAACACAAAGAATCAGGATATCCTTGTGGTATGTTAAAATCATTAGTTGATTTCTAGTTAGTTTTTGATTGTGCCTTATTGAGAATTATAATGTAATTTGTTCTGGTATTACTTATTGGCATACATTTTTAAATGCTCCAATTTTATAATTCAGTATAAAATTTCTGCTGAATTATTTAGTTAACACATTCTTTGTATTAACCAAAATTAACTTGTGGCAGAAAAGAAAGAGTTTGAAGCACTGATTTAAGAAATAAAAGTTGTATTGAATGTAATTTGCAGAATATTTTTGCCTCGCCTGTTTTTTCTAGTGAGTTTATAATTTGGTTGAATCCAAAATTCTTTGGATAGTAACAAATGAATTTTAAAACTGCATTTTTGATAAACTTTTCAGGCTCCTGGTACTCACCATCCAGCACTTTATACTGACCTAGTATTTACTGACAGACCTCATTGGATCCATTCTATTCCTTTGTCTTTGGAGGTAGATGGCCTCCTAGACTGTCATTTTAGATTTCAGCACACCCACCGTTTGTTAGAATGCAGAGTTTGTAGTTCAGAAACTGGAAGTTTAGTTATACATTTAGCCAAACCTCTCCGTGCTATCACACCTGGTCAGGTAAATGCATCCAAAAAATGAAGTCTGCAGGTAAAGAGTAAGCGATAAAAACGATGTCTAGGCTGATAATATTTCTCTTACATGCAAAGAAAAGTTGTTATATTATTCTTAAACTTAAGCAAGAACCTTCTCTAGCATCATTTATTATTTCTGAAAGATGCTGCGTAAGGAGAGATGTTCTCTCTGGTTGAACAATTAGTCATTTGCTTAAAAAATAACAATGTATGTATGTTTTTGGCGTAAATGCTCACCCCACTATGTTGTATGAGGTTTATATATACTCTACTTAACTGTTGGAAAAAAATGCCTACTACTTCAGAGAAGTTAATATTTCAAAATTTCTTCATGTAATTTTAGTAATGATATTTCAAGGTAATAGAAATTCTGCACAGGTCAATATCCTTTATTAAATGTTTTTAACTTGTGTGTTGTTTAAAACTTCTACTTTACTGCACTGTTTCTCTCGTCTAGCTAATTTTTATTTCATTACAGTATGCAGTTTTCTATCTGAGAGATGAATGTCTTGGGAGTGCTCGAATCATACATCCAGGACCTTCTAAATTTTTGACTGAGAAATTTGACTTGAAACCAAAAGTATCCATCTCATGAAGCTGATGTAAATTCCTATGATGAATAAATATTTTTGAAATAGTCGTTATTTTGAAGAAGTATAATTAATATTCTTTCAAACATTTGAACAATCTTATGATGAATAGAATCAAGTATGTAAATTATACTAGACTTCTATTAGCTCTTCCATAAGCATCGATTGAAATTCAGTAACCATGATTTACTTCAGAAAAAAATCCCATAAATTTTCTGAATCTCGAAACAAAAAACTAGGGACTGAACACAGTGCAACACAGAAAATGTTCAATTTTTACTGATAACAAACGATATAAAAAGGACTTCGTGGACGGCCATTTAATAAATACCAATAAAAATAAATAACTTACGAAGAAGCATTTTCCGGTGAAGGTGTTTCTTCAGAAGTGGACCGCTTGCACAAATGCATCTTGTGGAATTTAGAATGTTGTCTTACTCATTAAAACACACTCTTTCCAGGTCATTAATATCAGATAGGTATATTTCTATTATAATTTTACATTAATATTATTTTTGGATATTTTTCCAATCAAGAGATTAGAAATTTTCTGTTTCGTAAGAAGGGCATTGGTTTTTTAAATAGCATTTAAAGAGGAAAATCTTACTGCAAAAGATAATTCGAAACTTTGCTAATACTTTTAATCAACGTTATCTGGAAAACTGTTCACTGGATTGCTGTTAACGTAGCAGTCATTGAGTGTTATTTGCCAATGTTCCTAAAAAATTCAGATTCAATGGCCATTCATGTACGTACTAACGGAATAGTACTTCCTCAATCAACATTATGAAAGCACATGACCGGAAAGGACTCATATTATCAAAAGTTACTCATTATTTTAAGTCTATAATTTGAATAATCTTCAAACTAAATAGTACTTCTGGTAAATTAACCAGTACCCAGCATTCCTCTGCAAATTTGCGATCACGAGTGACTCACGCCGACGTATTTTTCCGCCCACCATCAGGGGCACTGTATTGACTGTCAAAGATGGCGCCGATCTTGGAGAAAGATGAGGTGACCGGGGTAGCCTCGAAAAATAAGGATGTCCCGGATAGTAAGGAAAACTTATGGTGCGTTTTTTCATATTTTGAAAGATCAAAAATGTAACTACGTAATAAATAATCATTATTTTATGGTCTCTCATCCGTGGAATTACTTTCAAACACGCATGAAAATTTATTTATCTGAAACATTTGACAAAACTACCAGGAGAATTGAAATAACTAATGTTGCATATTATTTTTAATCTAATATTTATTTGAATACGTAATTGTTTTAGTTTCGTTTATCTTATGACGCAATGACACAACCAGAAATGTATGTATTTATGGTTGAAGTCGAAGTGAACTCGTGGATGTTTCGTGTCATAGGGTACTACTCAATCACTATATAATTCCTATCATCAGTCAATGTTTTGGTTATGAATATTTGTTATTTTTAAGAATCTTGATTTAAATGTGTGTGTCGTCTATATAAGTTTTCTTCGAATGACAGGGCTTCGATTTTGGGTGAAGTTCAAGCAAGAGGAAGTACAAAACTCCCTTCCTGTAAATCTGTGTTAGTTTTAGGTAAAATATGCCAATTATTCTTATCATGATTTAACATAAATCGTAGTTAAAAATGACAGTTGGGATAATTTCGAAAATATTTTAGGAGATAACGAATCTGGCAAGACAACGCTCATAGCGAAATTACAGGGAGTAGAGGATCCTAAGAAAGGATCTGGATTGGAATATGGATACATCGACGTGAGAGACGAATACAGAGATGGTATGTTTTAAGTATTTATATTTATAAATTGTATTTTGTGTTTACAATGAATCTTACTATGAAATGATCTGTTCATTATCTGGTATTCAAATGAATAAGTTCCCAGAAGCTGTGTATGCGTTACATTCATACTTAGCCGATTTAATTCATGTTGATATCGAATAAAAATCGAACGCCCAGATGTTTATAGTACACCATGCTAAAATAAATTTTATTATTTTATTCCAGATCACACTAGATTAAGCGTTTGGGTGCTAGATGGTGACCAAGCCCACTCTCATCTCTTGCGTTTTGCTCTTTCGGAAGAAACATATCCTCATACGTTGGTCATGTTTACTGTTGCCATGACCACTCCTTGGGGTATACTGGATCAGTTGCAGTCATGGGCCTCGGTTTTACAGGACCATTTAGACAAACTGAATCTATCCGCCGATACAGTGCAAGATCATAAACAGATATGTAAGTACTATATATCATCCGGTCATTGATTGCTTACAAAATAAAATACTTCTAGTAAAATATTCTAATCTCTTTTGGTTCTTTTCTTGCGTTAGATCTATTGTGCTTATTTTATGATGTTAGTTTCATAATGTATCTATTCATTTGTAGATGTTTCTCTTTCTATTGGAAAGCTTTTCATGTTCTGAATTTCAGTTACAGTTTAGTTCTAATTTTAATATATATTAAATTTTTAAATTTAAAGTTTGATACTTACAACTGTCAACTTTTAATGCTAATTAATTCCAACTTTTATTGCTAATTTCTGCAGAGTATAGTATTCGATGTATCTGTAATTTTATTTCTTTGTGTTGGTGTTTACAAGGAATATTTATAAAAGAGTATTTGTTGAATTTGTATTATATCATGTTTATCTTTCAATTGAGTGGTCCGAAAGTGCCCAAATAAATGATGATTTAAGTGGTCAACAAATAATTATAGACTCAGTGTGATGATGATGATGGTTTCTCACAGTTGGCTTTGTTGTTTAAAGCTGTACTTTGAACTCCAATTTGTATCAACATGGGAACAAAATGGAAGTATAATGTGTATTCTGGAAGACATATTTGTTCCTTACTCTATAAAAATTCATTTTGTATGGTTTAGTTATCAATAAACTCCTGTAATAAATAAACAATAAATTTGCCTATAGATGCACGGAAGTGGCAGGACTATGTAGAGCCTGGTGATGAATTGGAGCCTGGTTCTCCCTTGAGAAGGACTTCAAGAAACTTAGATGATCTTGATCCTTCAAATGGATTAGATGCTGATCCTAATAATCTGATGGATGGCCTTCCTTTGGGACAGGGGGTACTTACAAGGAATCTAGGCCTGGATGTTGTTGTTGTTGTAACCAAAGTAAGAGTTAAACAAATACATTTCTTTACATTTTCAAAGGTCACACATTAACTGTATCTTTTATTTAGTAAGTAATTTATGTATATGAAGGTGAATGGTACAATGTGTGATTTTTGTGAAAAATGGAATTGATTACAAAACCACATTCAATGATTAAATACAAATATACATCAGGAAACGATTTCAGAAGAACAAGCATGGTCAAAATCCCTTTATCATTTTAATCTTAATTATGCATGAAATTAACCTTTGTGAATTAAAGAAATTTCTTGCAATGATATTTATCTTGGGTTTTTAGGAATTTGAAGATTAACAATTATTGGCAAAGCAGTCACAAGAAATAATTAAGCTTGTTCTGTATCTAATTCATTTCTTAGCATTGATCAGTGGACTGTTTTATGCTAGAAGTTTGTTAGAAGTTATTAATCTATCCTGTAGAAACTCCAAATTCTTTACCCTTTCTTAGCATATCTTTTTCTATGTTAGTTCCTGGAGTTATATGAATAACTTTTGATTGTTTTCCCATAATTTTTATTATTTGCTGCTCAAGGTATACTAAAAAGATGAATTTTATGATGAAATCAATAATATCACACCCAAAGCTTAAAATTTAATTTTTTTATAGTATACTACTGTAAATGAGAATTTTCCTAATCATTGCCAGAAATAAAGTAATTTTCATGAATATTCTTACACCGTGAGATAAATTACATAAACAAAATAAATTGTTTTTTGTGAGTAGAAGATGGTTTTCCACAAATTTATTTTCTACAAATTATTTTCTACAAATGGAAAACATTCTTTGTTAAAAATTATTGAGCTGAGTCAACTTAACAGCCTTTGTAATATTCAAGTTAAGAATACATGAACTTAAATTTTTTGCAATTGCTGAATGTTTTAGCTGGAACCTAACATTGGCTTATTTTGATAAAGTTTTAATTAGTAATGATAATACAGCTGTTAACTTGACATGGCTTGGTTAAAAGTACCATCGTTTCATTATGTACTCCTTTCTTCGTTAAGTTTATTATATTTTGGTTAAGTCTTCAAATATATTCATCGCTTAGTATATTTCATATATAAAAGAAAATGTAAATATTAAATTATGTTACATTTCTTTTATAAATTTCAGTATTTTGTTTCTGATTGATAAAATATATCTAATTACCATTTTACTTGTAAGTTAAATGGTTTCATTAAAAATTTTTGAATATTACTGTACAAGATTATACTGATTTAGCAACTGCTAATTACTTAGTAATAGGAAAGTATGTTATACATATCCTATGTAGGTTTTTAATGTGTAGTTAACATTTTGAAAATAATTATTTGCCTTTCAATGTTAAGGGGTTTAGAAAATTGTTTTGATATTTTAAGATTTTGGTGTATAAGTTATAATTATGCAGTTATTCATACCATAAACACACAATGGAGAATTTTCTAAAGTATAATCTTTGTTGCATTGCATAACTCTTCCTCAATTTTTTACAATAATTTTGGGATTGATATCATATTTTATCTTGTGCTTGTAGACAGACTATATGGTAACATTGGAGAAGGACTACGATTATCGAGATGAACATTTTGACTTTATCCAGCAATGGGTCAGACGATTTTGTCTTCAGTATGGGGCAGCTCTGTTTTACACTTCAGTAAAAGAAGATAAAAATTGTGACTTGCTCTACAAATACCTTATGCATCGAATTTATGGGTTCCCTTTTCGAACCCCTGCCCTTGTAGTCGAGAAAGATGCAGTTTTAATGTAAGTGCTACTTCTTATCAGATGGGTAACGATGTTCTTACAAAATTTGAGTAGCCCTTAAGGATTCAGCTGAAGATGAAAATTGTTATTCTTCTGTAATTTTTTATTTGCATTTAACAATAATAATTTGATTAATTAGAGGTATTTGGTATAACTTAGTTCATCATTATGCCACAAGCATGACTGGGAGCGGTTGTGATAAATAGTAAAGATACAAAAGCGATGAGTCACCATATAAAATTTTAACGCTAGATATTTAAAAGTATATGTAGAATGAATCTATGAAGTCTGTGGCACCCGACAAAGGGTTAATGCATTTTATTAGTCTAGTTTGTATTATTTTGATCCTCCTTACACTATGGTAGAAACTAATTCACTTTGATTCAATTTTCAGCTTTTATTTGTGTGTGTAAATAACATTTTAGATAAATGAAATAATTAAATTCTTAGAATAGATTTGTTTTAAAGTAGAGCTACATGTTCTAATGATATAGATTTGCAATTAATTTAATATTGTAAAACATATCAATATATTTTACAATATTAAATTAAATTTAAATTGCTTTAGTAGTTAATCTTAAAAGAAGAAAAGAAGGCATTGTGCATATGTGATAATTAATAACTGGAAGTCCTGAAGGAGATGCATTTTTGTGTTGTGGATCATTTATTATATCTCATTTAGATTACTAAACTTTGTGGATCTAATGAATGAATTCCTTAACTGTAATTGTGAGAAAGTTGTTGTGATAGATCTGGATAATATGTATCCTATTCTGTCTCATTAAAATGTTATTTACCTCTGAGAATCGTTTGAGTTTTTTTTTAAACTCTGTAAAAGGTTTTCTATCTTCAAAATAAGTATTTATAGGGAAGCCTTTTTAGGAATTTTCATTTTTGTAAATACCTTAATGTGTAAATTCCTCTAATTCCTATTCTATTCCTCTAATATCAGCATGTGGCTCTTAAGTACGTTTGTGAAATTATTATGAATTGATTATGACAATAGTTCTTTTATATTTCAGTCCTGCTGGTTGGGATAACATGAAGAAGATAAGCATCCTATATGAGAATATGCAGAGTATGAGACCAGATGATTATTATACAGATGTCATTGCAAAGCCAGTGGTGAGAAAGGTAAAGGGTTAACCACTTAAGGGACATTTTTTATTTGTTTTAATTTCTGGTATCCTTATTATAGTAATAATAGGTCCTATTTGAATAATAATTTGTAGTGTTAGATAATTATATAACATACTTTGCCTGAATCTAAATAAAATTAAGTTCTAAAATGATTATGTTATTTCAAAATTAAACAAGAAAAATAAATTATTTTTATAGTCATAGTGTATAGTTATATGTGTTAAAGTGGATTTGATAAGGGATGTGTTATGACTAAACTGTTCTCTTTAGCAAGAGTATTGTAAGAGGTTTGTAATACTGCTGTGAATCTGTTTACTTATTTTTATATGATCTTTTTCTCAAATCTGAAGATGATAAATTATCACCAAATAAATAAATGTTTTGTTTGTTAAAAATATTTCTAATAATATTCATCTGAATTATATTTATTTCTTATGATGAGATTGATGTAAATATCTTCATATCTATATTTAAAAATCAAAATTATGTCAAAGTTTGGTTGTCAGTGGTAAGATGTACCTAATTTTCTCTATCTATTCAAAAGGAAAAATGCCAATTTAGGTATTTGCTTTAGTTCTCCACATGAGTATCATAAAAGTTAAAACAGTTCAGTAATGATTATCAATTTATTGCATCTATTCAGTCACTTTCAACCCCTTGTACATAAGACACATTATTGTTTGTAGATTCAGTTTGCTGAAGAGTTTATTATCCATCAGTTTTCCTGGCAACTCCATTTTAGTTTGAAAAAGTTACTCATCTTCAGAAAAAATATCATTATGGCCATTAAAAACAATGGCACTCAATTTTAGTATTTGTGCATCATTGTATGTTACATGTAACTTAAAATGAGTGCTGAGATTTTACTAGAGAGAGGGCGATTTATTTCTTTGATAAATTGTTTTAGTTACTATCCCATTTCAGCCTGTGGCCAGGGAAACTGAAATTCAAGCTGATGAAGAGCAGGCATTTTTGAACAGACAGTTGCAACTGTTAAATCAGGGAGGGGGAGGGACAGGAGCTCTGGGAGTAGGTAATGTAGGAGTTGGTGGAGCAGTTGGAAGTGCAGGGGGTTCACTGCTTAAAGCTGATGTAGGCGGTGTTACGGGTGGACCTGGAGGTCAACTGCGGTCACCTGCCGGTGTACAAAAAACTGGTGACAGAAGAGTTGCTGGGGGCTCACCAGGTGTTCAAAGTCAACTTGGATCTCCTAAGAAAGTAAGTCAAATTTGTATTAAACACAATCACTGCTACTGATTATTCTTAGTTTCTTATTGTAAAACATTCAGCTTTAAGTTTTAACCAAATAAATTATGAATAATTCACATTCAAAGTTTAAGTTTTGTTATCTTTGCTACTACTACTACGACCACTGTTTTGTGTGAGTATTCATGCTTATAAATTCATGATGTGATGTTTCCTTGATTTCAAGATTGATGGCACAAAAGTTGGTGTTCCAGGGAGTGGTGAAGGAGTCCTGGCAAACTTTTTCAATTCACTGCTGTCTAAGAAGACTGGCTCACCCATTCCCAAATCAGCAGGTTAGCTATTCCATGATGACATAGTATCTAAAATTTTTGCCTGTAAATATTTGTGTTATTACCTATATTTAAAAGGAATAGTCTAATTGTTATTTTTCTGAAAAGTATTTATTATGAAATGTAATTTCATTGAATTAGAAAATAAGATTAATTTGATTTTCAAAATATAAAACAGTGCTGCTGTAAGTGCATATAAAATTTTCTGTTAGTTGTTTCATTTTACCTGAAATATGTTGCATTTTGAATAATATATATTTCTTTCTCAGCCATAATTAAAGGGGTATTGTCTTTAGAATACATTAGTTACTATACAATAATACATTTTTAGACTTGCAAGCTGGTTCTGGAGTAGGCCTCAGTGGTGGAAGCAGTTCACTGCATCACCACCATTTGCTATCTGGTTCATCAAGTCCCTTGTCTGTACCAGACAAGGCATCTGCTATGGCAATGAGGTCAGATGCTGCTGCCGAACTTGACAGACTTACTAGAGCTGCAAAAAAGACGTCATCTCCAACATCTTCACCCTTAATGTCTTTGAATCAAAATTCAAATACTAGTGGAGAGACTCATGGGAACTCATCAGAATGCTGAGCTCTAGGGCTCTATCAGCCATATCTTTCTCTCTATACATATTTCATAAAGTGTGTGGCTTGGCAGCTGATTTGGTCACATGCTTAGAAATGACCCACTTTGTACAGACGGCAAGTGGAGGGTCTGGGAGTGACTGCCATTCTCTCCAGTGTATCAAATTTCCCAGTGTTGGTAGTTTTCCCTGCTTTACCTCCATTTAGTCCCATTTATTGAAGTTATTTTGTGTTTGCAGATGCTATAATTTGGATCTGCATATCTCTGATCTAAATAACAAAAATGGTGATGAAGGAGTTCATTGAAAATGCAATTCTCATTGAATACAGAGGAAACTTGAATAGAAAAGTAAAATGCAGAAAAGTTGCTAGAGCTTACTAAGTAAATGAATATCCTGTGATAAACTAAGAAGCTGCTATAACTCAGCACTTCATTCATAGGGTCATGATGGAGATTAAACTGTACATAAAAGTTTAAAAGAGGGGTTGGAGAAGTGATGAGGTGAATGTTATCCACACAGCTAATTATCAGTAATAAAATCAGTCTGATGTTTTGTGCATTTATCTGTTGGCCTTGCATATATAATTATCTCCTCTCAAATTTATTAAGGACTTTCTTTATACTTTATGGCTGCTTCACAGTGACATTAGTCTGTCAGACTGTCATTATTTTACCTGTCTGTATCTTTCTATAAGGTATTTTATTTATTTTTTCATTCCTCAAAGCCATCCTTCAGTGTAAACTGTTTTCATTTTTCTATTGGCTTTTGTAGTAATGGTGTAATAAATGTATGCATTGAAGGATGCAGTATTAACCCACAATTATAAAATCTGGTTCAAGTGCCATCGGTAAATACTGAGCATTAATCACTTGCATTAAAAGAGTTTATATACTCAAACTGTTGCTACCACTTTGTTTCTAAAGTAATTATTTAAAATCAAGTACGGTTATTTTAATAATATACAGTTTGGCTTTGAAGTATAACTTTCTGCCTGATTTAAATTGTTGAAGGCTAAATAGCTCTTTTAGTGGTCATTAGTTTTCAATATTGTTGTTAAGCTTTGGAAAATACAAGTCAAAGATTTATAACTCCATAGCAAAATAAAATGTGTATTTATAAATTTGTATATAAGGGTGGTTGAGAAGTTATATCCATTTCTGTTGCATATTTCATTGCAATGACGATAATTCTTGTTAGAAACTTCATGTGCAATTTAAAAAGAATCTATTGCAAGGTATAATTTGCTTCCTTTTTCAACTCGGTAGAAGTGTTAAAATATTTCAGATGTTACCCATAATATTCACAGCTCTAAGCTGTCTGTGATTTTTGCTTAGAATATTACAGCAGCAGGAAAGGATATCAATATTGGAGTTGAGTAAGTTGTCTTATCTTTCACTGATGTTGTCCTACAGAAAAGGAAGTTCAGAATCATGTAGTTAAAACTTAATTTACCAACATTTCAATTAATAATATAAAAACTTCCAGCCTGGTCCAATTAGTTTATAACTGGACCACAAAGTGAATATGCCATTATGCACAAAGATGCTTAAATCAACTTTGCAAAGAGTATGAATTTGGACATAATACTTGATGCAACATTAACCATTTTAATTAGCAGTTTATAATTATTTTTATTGGCCAATAAATTTCTGTAATTCTTATAAGGATTCATATCTAATGGTTCTTGCTCATCTAAAATACATTAAGTTAAACATTCTCCCTTTGAATTTTGTCATACCTGTGATACCCAATCTGTGTATGAAATATTGTTCAAAGGATTTTCAGTTGATTTTTCAATTTTCACTGTTTCTTATTTTGAAGGCAAGTGATTAAATCACCTAGCTATATTCTGTAACAAGCTATTTTTTGATCATAATTTTCCATAGTCGTAGTAATTTTGGTGTACACGTACAAACATTAAATGCCTTCTATTATTATTTGTATATTTATGGCTTGTTTTAGTTAAAGAAATAAATCTTGAATGAAATTTAGATGTTATTGTTTCAGTATCATTTTTTTACTAGTAATTTGAGTATGGAACAAAGATCTCTTGGGACGCCAGCTTCTCTGGTAAACTGCTTAAAATATTTTAGCTACATTCTGTTATAGGCTTAACTCATTTCGTATGTCATGTTATGATTCAATTTTTCAAAATCCTTGTTATATTTAACTTTGATCCTGTGAAATTAAATTTTGCTGATCAAATCTAATTCCTAACAAATCATAAATAATCCTCTAATCATTCAACAGAAACAAGGGGTTAATTTATGATAATAGTTTTCAGTTGTTCATTCATGATAAATAAATAAGTGGAAGTATATATTACGAATTAAAATTATAGACCAATACCGAAATAATTGGAAAGGATAAAATGAAAAATATTACAAAGTAACTTATAAGGAACAAGGTATTCCACAGGAATGCTATGCGCCATGGATAATTTCAAACGTAGAATGGGATGGATAAAGTCTGATGGGACCAGGAATTGAAGCCGGGTCTCACAATTGCTGATCAGGTGCTCTGCCCATTGAGCTATCCCGGCAGAACATTTCTTAAAGCCATTCGGGAAACTTTGTGTGGAAAGGACGTTGCGATTTCATCCACGTGGTGGTATCGTTCACTGTCATGGCTTCTTTAGAAGCACCAGCCACACAAAGTGTGTTCTACTTGTAACATGTTTTCCTTCGAAGCTTATTAGTGTTGTAATACAAGAACATTCGTTACAAACAAAAAATTACTCCCACAAAAAAGTAGGATTAATTTTGGCAGTTTATTATTATTATTATAGGAAAAAAGAATGTTCTAGAATACTTTTATTTTTTAATTTTCCATTACTTATTTAATAGATAATAAAAACAAATTAATTTTACGAAGAATAGAAATTATTCAGCTCTCTCCTCTTCGGCTTCAGTATCTTTTTATCCTTTAAATTAATAATCCATCCAGGTTCTAATCCATAATATATTTGCCTTGGATCCTTTCTTTGATTCAGCATTTCATAATTGGGATCATCTTCTAAGCAAGGTAATTTATAACCATATTTTTGTGATAACACAAACCGTTCCCAAGATATCTACAAAATAATATTTAATAATTCAGTTTCATAATGTTAAGTGTCATAAAACAGCTATTATAATTACTTTTACGATGAGCTAAAATTTGTCATACCTTTTCTGGGTCAGCTAAATATCCTCTACTGGTTGGGTCAGAATAATGGGTAGCCAATTCATCTGTATGAGGAAGCATTCTCCTTGGGATGGGTTCACCTGTAAGCATTGAATAGTTTGCAATCAAGTATACCAATGAATATTATTTGTAAATAATTATTTAATAATGTGGAATGTTTGTAAGAAATTTGAGTTTACTTCACCTGTCCCTATCAATCACTATACAAAAATGGCATAACCACCTATATGAAAAATGCAATGATACCTTTCCGAAAAAAATTCTTGGGGTTTATAGCCGCAAACAACGAATGTAGATCATAATAAGCAACAGTTATAACTCCTCCATTCCTCTCAATAGCAGCAATAGATGGTTCTGATGCCCACTGAACCTCAATATTTACTTTAGCATTAAATATGTCAGCACCCTGGCGAAAAAGTTCACAAAAATAAAGAAAAAAGTGATAGAATTTTATGAGTAAAGTAAATGTCTATTATTCTACTAAACTAACCTCTTCTTTAAGCTGAAATCCATAATGTCGCTTGTCAGGAAACAATTTAAATAGCCCTGTATTGCAAATAGCTGTCACATCAATCGGCTTTGATGGGTCCAGCCTATTGGTGTCTATTAGTTTTTGTAGCTGATGGAGAGTAATTGGCGGATATTCTCTTCTTAGGCTTTAATAAAAAAAAATTAAAATTGATCTTACGACAATCAATAAACGAAACAAAGATGATGCACTTACTGCTGACCCCTATAGTAGGGCTCTAATGGAAATCTTAAATAGAAGGGATTGTTCCCCGTTTCATATCCTAATCGCATATAATTCTGTCGCTGTCCAGAACCTTTGTTACCAGCACCATGTTTATCTCCTCCATGCTGGCCGCGACCTCTTTTACTCTACAATTCACAGTGTACACTCAATATTTTAGAAAATCACAGCACAAATAAAAATAAATATACAATATAAACAGCAAAAATGGGTACATAACCTACTTGCTTGTAAGCGCGAGGATTATCTCGGATGTTAGACAAAGAAACACGAGGAAGATTTCTTAGCATTGATAAAGCATAATCTGTAATGTTTTTACTCATGACTTTCGCAGAAAAGTAGATCTCTAGGTCTCAGTTATACCCGTTCTACCACTACCTTTTATCTGTTTTTCATCGCTCAACTTTTACGGATCACGGAAATTCCAATTTGTGGCGGAAAAACTGTTCAATTTGAATTTAGTGTCTGAATTTGATATTCCGAAAAAGCTTCGTCGGGCCGTCCAGAATAAAATAGAGGAGTGTAGATATGAGAAAAATTTTGATATAGAACTGGGAGAAGCAGTTAGAAACTGCACGTGGTAGGTTGTGAGATGCATAATGATCGGCATACGAAATGCATCGAGACGGCTACTGAGTATAGATAATTAATAAGTATTGCCAAGAATTTTTTTTACAAATTCACGATATTAATGAAAAAGTTGGATTTAAAACTGAATTATACTCTTAATGATACGATTAATCGTTTTAGATACGATGTTGGAAATAAAATGAACAGACATGGTAAGAAACGAAGAAATGAATACTAAAGCTAGAAGAGGTATAACAATAAAGAACATCATACCGATAGATGATTATATAAACCCAGTAAAGAGAGGCATAGGAAAGAGGATATATAAAGATAGTAGTAGGGTTAGTATTCGGTAGAGTAATATAGGACTTTATCTTTGAATGAAATGAACCACGATGATCACTAATGACTCACAATCCTATTTCTAAGAAAAAATGCAATGAGAAGCTTATCCTTGTACAAACTGATCTCTTGGTGCATTGGTTTATAAACGACGTCCTTTTAAGAATTAGCGAGTAGTCAACGAGAATATGACTTGAGAAGTTTAAGATGATGTGCATGATAATCATTTATTAGATGCAAAGGGAAAAATTATATTGTATCTGGAACTATGGTTATTATTGACCTCAATTTAAAATGAGCTGCAGAATATTACTTTACTTTTAAAATGTTTCTTCAGTGGTGTTTATGGAAAAAAGTGACTTCAAAAACAATTTATTTATAATTTTCTTTCAGGTAGAGGAACAGAAAATGAAAAATTTGTTTGGCAGTGATAATTTATCCATAGACTGAAAATGAGTTGTGAATGTATAGTTACTATTTTAAATGGATATCAAAATAATTTTTAAAATGCAGTGGATTTTTAAAAAATAAGTCTTATTATTAAAATGACAACATATTAAAGAATATGAAAGTATACAAATTAAATGTTTAGAACCTAATTTAGAATAATGAATCAGTAATCTCTCACATTGGGAATTCCCATGGATTACTTCTTTTCATAGTCTACTTGTACTTTCAGACATGTTTTATGAGTTTAAGGTTAGTTCATAATCGATGATGAAATTCTCAAATCATTAACAATGCTTTCAGTTACATATTGCTTTTAACATTTTATTCCATCTTTCTATTTAAATAATGAGAGAATCTTCTTTTTGACCTTTGGAGAAGATATATCACTGATTTATTGCTATGTTTTTTGTAAAAGGTATCAGAAGTGTACAAATAAATAATAATAAAACTTAACTTCACACATAAAAGTAACATTTATAATCTTTAAATGTAGCATAAGAATATGCTTTTAGATTTAAGTGAGCAATGGAATGTTGAATTCATAAATCTTAAACAAGATAATAAATAATATCTATTAATAACTAGCTTTCTGCACAGCTAATAACTGCTGACTAAGCTTTTCTTCTTTGATTCTTCTGGAATGACTTAACTAGAAAGAAACAATAAAGGTATTGGTTAATTGCATTGCATTGCATATTATTAAACCTTTCATGGATTTATAATGGCAAAATTACATTTAAACATTTCATAACCCAAGATATTTTTTGGCCAACAACATTTTTGTGCAATTATATACAACTGAAAAAGGTCCTTTAATTTAATTGACTTATAGAACAAATGAAAACTACTGATAATCTATCTTCTATACTAATAACTTCAGTCTTCCATTTTAAGATGATAATACAATAAAGCCTAACTACTTATTTACTAAAAATACTGGCTGAATATACACTCTTGATCCATTTTTTGTATTTACATAGAGCTTAACATAATTCCCCAGAGAATAAACATTTTCATTTCTATTTTTGAAAATGTCCTTGTTTGCACAATATTTTCCTATTATTTTTCTATTATAAATAATGGATGAATAAGCAAATACTTCATACTTGGGTCTACTGATGGAAAATGACAATTTTTTCAAATAAAATAGTTTTGAGTTTTAAGATGTGAATGATTGGATTAATACAAACCATTCTTTTCTCAATATACATATCCAGAAATTGCTCAACATCAATTTCCCCGCCAAGGAATTCCTCTGCAACCCGCTCACTCTCTTCATCACTTTTTGCTGCAGCTAACCATAAAGCCTCCTATATGAGCAAAGATCCCATCAGCTAAGCTATTATTTGACACTCAGAAAAAATGGTTCACAAAGAAAGATATGCCTTACTTTAATTTGAGGAGGTGAATACATTTCAGATATTTTTTGGTACTTCTGACTGAGAGATTCATAAGTTTCCTTCAATGTTGCAACCGTTTCCAGCTTCTCTATAACACTTTGCTTCAGTCTTTCCAAAACAGGTTGTTTAGAAAGTGTTTCTCCTACAAAAGATTGAATAAAGTCAAATATACCTAAGTGACAAATATAGGAATTTTATGTAGTCTCAACTGACTTGCTATTTGCTCATTGCGAGCCATTAGCTCATCAACGGTAGCCTGAAGTTGAAGTACTTCTGGTACACCAAGAACTGCTTCATCAAGCCTGTCTTCATTTTCCCAAAGACGTTGTAACTCTGACGTAGAAGCATTCAACAAGTCTGGATATACTGACGTCATATGTCGGGATGGTCCAGGCATTCCCTATCAGTCAATCATATGAGTTAATTTCATCTATTGATGCACCTCAATTATGTTTAATGAATTCATACAAGGAATTTGGCATATACTAACATCTTGAACAAAAAAAGAATTATATCTAAAGATAAATCGAATAAATCTTGTTTACATCTCATTTGTCTGCAGTGTTTTACATTTTATCTTACAGTACACTTAATGTGAAATAGCATTAATAAAGGTATAATATAAGGTGTTCATGCTGAACAAAATGTTGCCTTTCAAAGATAAAAAGTATGCATACCAAGTTGATAGTACGTAACATGGTAATTTGAGGTATAAAACACAAGAAAAACCACAAATTTAGAGATGTAAAGATATAATATGTGCTTAATAGAACTAACATTAGTACCTCGATTGGACGTGGAAGAAGGCTCATTGGTGGTGTTGGTGAGGGAGGAGCAGGCGGCGGTGGTGGAGATGATGTAGAGTGAGGGGGCGTAGAAGACATTTTCTGAGATTGCTGAGGTATGACATATGTTTCTCCCTGGACAGCATGCATGACCAAAGGGGGTGGTTTCTTTTCAAACTCCCTAATAATGGCTTGTACAACTCTCCCCAAGTCTGAATGAACTGTGAACTGTTATGTATTGGGTAAATAAAAAATATTAGCACAAAATCATATGATACAAAAAATATGATATATGATTGTATCATATGATAAAGAAATAAATCAAAAATTTTCCTGATTACATTTAAAAGGCCAGGCGCACCAGTTATTATTCCTTGCTCGTTTACCCATGGATGGCTTACTAGGGGATAAACTTTTAAAATTGGATTTTCGTGAGGAAAGTCAGGAGGCAAAGCTGTAATGATGGACAGAATTTGTCCTCCCGCTGAAAAATTTATTTTGTACTCCACGTCTTCTTGCACTTCTATGACGCTGTAAGAGGTAATGCGGCAGCGTATGATTTCATCAACAATAACAAAAGCCGATAGCAAAGAATTGGCTCCAATTTACTTACTTGTCATTAAATACTTTTAAAGTATCGATTTGCCTTTTTCTCTTAGAAGATGAACTATCATCCGATTCTCCTCGAAAAATGCGAGATAGCATTTGTAACTCATAAGTGTCTTGAAGGATGAGGAAAGATGCCTTGACGCAGACTGCTCTTTGAGTGTTAAATAAGTGAAGATGTAGTGGCAATTTATCGATTATCTACAGATTTTAGGCGGTAAATTTGCGTAATTCAAAGTTATCCTATTGTAAATAATTAAGAACAACTTAGCAAATTACGAATCCAATCAACTTCTATTTGGTAGCGTGGAAAATTAATTCATAAATGTATGTTAGTATTAAGTCGTTCTTCAGGTCAACATCATGACTAACCACGCTAATGCTATTACTACATGATGCTGTCATTTACATGTTTTAGCTGCAAAATTTGGTAATATTTTGACCGATTTCATAATATTTTTTCCGTGCAGTTATTTAATGGCTGGAATGCAGGATGAAGATAAGAAAAGTATTGTTCTTGCTTGGAGTTTCTTGAAATCCATTTTATCACAGCTATATCTCTTACAATGACTTTTACTCACTATTTAGACTATTGTGACATATTGCTTGAGTTCTTAGAGGTAGCTGTCCATCACGTCTTATATCTTAGAGAACTATATCCACGAACATCTTTTGCTCGTAGAAAACTCTATGGTATTCCTGTCCAGGTAAAATTACGGAATGGGAAATATTTCGAATATTATTACTCGAATTACTTATATCTCTTCTCTTATATTTGAATCAATTCAATTTTCTCAGGTGTCAATTCATCCTGGTGTGAGAAAATATGTAGCCGATGTTCTGAAAGCAACCAAGGAGGTTGTTCAGAAAAATGAACTGAAGAAATTATCTGTTAATGTCATTACGAAAGATTCAAAAATAGTCGAAAAACATGTTATTCATCTAACACGGATTGAAAATCCGCTAATTGGGTATGATATAATTTTTTAAAAATAATTCTTTCTAGCATAAGAAGCATTTAGTTTTACCTTAGAATTTTTGCTAAAATATTTGAAGATAATTATGTTCTGAATAATATTCCGTCCTTAGTTTTACAGATTGAATCTTTCTTTCCATAAAAATAAAAGCAAATTAGAAATTTCAAGTTGAGTTTTAACTGTTGCTATTAACTATTCTGAATGGCTTTGAACCTTTGTACGATCATATTTCCAATTTGATGGTAAGTAAGAGGGAATTCACATAAATTGATGTTTAGGATTTTGATGTAAGATTTTATTTTTAATTGCTAATTGTTCAATTTTTAGATAAGTTTCAGATATAAATAGATATATAATCTTACACTGTTAAATAGCAATATTTTCATGTGTAGGGATCCCTATTTAACACGCCTGGAATCATCCTTTCGGAGTTTATACTTGAAGCAATCTCAGGCACTGGGAAGCATGGAACCACTTCCTGAAGAATGCAGATTTTCTGTACATGTACTTACTACAGAAATGGGAGCATCATTATTGGAAGATGACAGTGGGTCACAGGTGAGCACTTTTGGAAGTTGCAGATGATGAATAAAAGGTGGAGGACTAGTCTTTGGTTGATTTACACAGAATCTAATAAATAATTTCCAAATTATTAATTTTTTAAATTAAATAATTTATGATTTACTTTAATTTCCTAGGAATTTTAAACAATATTTACTTGAAGATTATTGGTGAACCATGTGAGATACATTTATTTAAAATTTTTAAATTATTACGAATAGTTTATATTTAAGCTCATAGATTTTATAAATATGATTTATAAGCGATAATAATTCAGGGGTAACTTTATGATAATTATTAATCTCCAAAAAAATCAACACTTATATGAGGGTAAAACTTCTACTTAACCTCAGGATTTAGATTACAAGATCAAGGTTCTATAGAAAAACCACATCTTCCGGTAAAAATATAGATGCAAATGTATATGCTACGCGGCAAAGGAGACTATTGTAAAACTATCAGTAAGGGGATTGTAGGGGAGATAATGGAAGTTGAAGGTGTTGATAAAAGCTGAAAGGTGGAAGAAGATTCACTGGGAAATATGAGAGATAGGATAACGTATACCTTGAGAAGCAACACCTTGGCAGTGGGTTGTACATCGGTAAATTACCAGAAAATTATTAACTTAGAAATATGATCATGGTAGCAAGTTATAGAATAGAGTAAAAGGCAATGTAAGGTTGCGATAGGAGATCTTTGTTTGTTTTATGGGGAAAGATTTGGGAAATAGGAATTTTTCATTATTTCAAGGGTCTCTATCAAGTAATCCACCTTTCTCACATGAAGAACAGTCATTTTGAAGGGAATTCCCTTTCTCTAGTAAATATTAGCTGAAATAGAATGCTAATGGAATGTTGTAGATGAAAGCCTGTTTATGTTTTCCATATATATATATATATATATATATATATATATATATATATATATATATATATATATATATATATATATATATATATATATATATATATATATATATAAGGTTATTTAAGATGAGTTAAGGTGTGCTTGCTAACAGCAAGTAATGTAATAATATATCTTTTAATGAAAAAAAAAATTGTTTACGTATAACTGGTCATGGGTTCGATGCCAGGAGGTGAAATATTTTCATATTTTGAAAAATCGTATCTCTTTTAATATGATACATAGATCATTCAAACTTTCTACATGTATAGATACTTACATAATGTACTTTGAAAAAAATCAACACTTGCCTATGTATCGCGGGTTCGATTCCAGAGCGTCCCGTAATCTCAATTTTTCTCATATGGAATAGATTGGCCATATTTCCGAAAGCTTTTTATGACACTTCCCAACCGCACAGTGGTTCAGAATTTCACACAGCCATAAAAGGGACCATTCTCATATAAAAGCATCCCTAAGATTGTCGGAAATGGTCGTTGGTTCGATTCTAGGGGGCGTTTATTATAACTTCATAAGAAATGCATAGGGAATTAAGGACTCATTTTGAGGTACTTCCTTGAAATTTGGAGTGTTTATAAAGATAATCATACATAAGCGAAGGTGACTGTGATTTTTGTAGGATGGCCTTGGTTCGACGCCGGGGCGGGAATAATGCTGCCGTAAGAAACGCATGGGAAATCAAATTCAGTATGTTGTCTGCTGCGATAATGTCTTTTAGTTTATGTTAAGCAATGTTCAAGCAGTATAATCCTCTGAAAAATCTTATTTTACATTACATATATATTATACCATTGCTTGCTGTTAGCTAGCACGCGTTAACTCATATATATATACAGATCACATTGTCTACGTATATGAACCAATTAGCTTAGGTTTATTTAGTATGATATTGGAATTGCAGTTTTTTGAAATTATTCATAAAGATATTGTTTGTCAGTTGGAACAAAGATGATTGAATGGCTAAACCAGTTTTTTGGTTTTACTTTATGCTTCACATCAGATATTGGCCAAATGGAAAGATGCGTCATGGATAGACCAAATGAGCATTAATGGGACTTCAGAAATATTTTTAGATGAAATGTATAGTGCGAATATTTGCATCAATACCTGTATTTTCACCTGAAGAGTCGGATTTGCTCCAGAAACTTAGTTGTGTATTTCAAGTGATTTCCTTCAATAAAAGTTTATGCCGTCATACAGTATGTTAATTTTTTGATTTTTATTATATATGCATCTTTGAAAGAAGAAGGCAAGATATTGAGTAATTTCTCATGCAAAATTTTTTTATAATCTCTGGTTCCTATTTATATATAAAGTTTATTCATGAATGTTAAGTAAATTATGTCATCTAGAATTCACCATAAGTATTTAATAAAAAAATTATTTTTTCATTTCAGGACTTTCCATTCATATTGGTTACAGATAAAGAAACTAAAATGTTCCTATTTATATATAAAGTTTATTCATGAATGTTAAGTAAATTATGTCATCTAGAATTCACCATAAGTATTTAATAAAAAAATTATTTTTTCATTTCAGGACTTTCCATTCATATTGGTTACAGATAAAGAAACTAAAATGTTAATTCCTGATATTTTACCTGTCTCTTCAATTCAAGTGGGAGATTCTCGACTGGCTGTTTACTCTCTAGTTGAGCAGAAATAGAGATGTAGGATTGTAAGCAAGTGATTTATATATGTAATAAAAAATTATTGAAAGTGTATCCAAACTGCTTAAAATCTACAATCTAAAATCTATTCAACTTATTTTAAAGCCATTACATCAGTGTATTTTGAATTTAGTTTGATATCCCATGCATTTCTTATGGCAGAATTCTTTTTACTTAGGTCACACTAAGGACAATCTATACCAAGAATGTACGTATATCTTTTGGTTGAGTTTCATTTTCCTTAAACACTCCCCAATTATCAAGTTAAAATACTACTTCGAAGTACCTCAGAATGTATTCTATTTTTCCCGTGTATTTCTTATGGAGATAAACTTTTCTACCTAGAATTGAACTTGTGATCCACTGTGGAACAATCTGCTTATCATAAATAGGTATCTATAATTGCTATCTTTACACAAAGTAAAATCTCTAACTCCTCGTTAAGAACCTGAAAATAATTATTCATATATGTCTCCTATGTATTTTGAATGAGGAATATCAAATAAGCCTGGCATTGAACATTGGCAATGATGATCCGCTCAAGATAGATGGCAGAAATAGATAGCAGTTAGGCATATCTAAAGATCTGTGATATTTGAAAATCAACCCACTTCACCCCATCTTGGAAAAAATTTGAAACAAACCCTTATACTCATCCGAAAGATGAAGAATTTTGGCCTGGATTATTTTTAATTTGACACCTGGGTGGAAAAAATGCTGCAATAAAAATACATGGAAAATTAAACTTTATTCATAAATTAGTGATGTAATTACTTAAAATATAGTTGAAGGAGCATAGTAAGACTTTATTATTATTTCATTAAATTTTATTATTTTATTAAATAAAATTAATGCATCATAAGAGACAAAACTTACTTGCTGTATGCATCTAACTTTTACTCATATAGTATATAGAGAGTAACACTTCTTCCTGGATCATTGTTCCTTCCTGTACATCTGGTTTGGAGCCCCAAGAAAACTTCATATGGCATCAATGCCAAATCTTTCTTGAGAAGTTGAGATTTTTCTTGCTTAATTGTAATTAATCCTTTTAAAAGTGTTGCTTTAAACAAGGTTACTTCTTTTTAAATATTTAATTACTTTATTGCTATAAATAAAGTTGAAAGAAAAATTCTTTGAGATGATGAAAAAGTTGGTTCTCATTTACTCATTTTAAGGAAGTTAATTCGTTTTTCTCTTATGCATAGAATTAATGTTTTACTGATGTTTACAACATGATATTTTTATTAATGGAATTGCTGAGTAATTAAATTCTTTGGGACCAAATCATTTTTCCATGTCTATTTTGCTGAGAATTGAAAAAGCAGAATGATCATAAGGCTCTAACTTGGCTCTTTAAAGGCTATGCACAATTAACATGAGGGGAAGGATTAACCCTCTTACTGCGGATGGGCCGATCTATTGGCCCTGTTTGTCTTCTTAGCATAACTCCTCCATTAGAGTGTATCTGTTATTTCTGTTTTCTTCCTTGTTATCTCTGGTGCTAATCCGTGAGAAGCAAACCAACAGTTGTGCTGAATTATGAATTAGGCATTATTATTTTTTATTATTCATTTGATATGATGACATACATGTATCTAGATGAGCAGTGTGCAGTCAAATACTGGAAAAAAGGTGTTTTAACATCATCTCCCGCATGGTTTGAATAGTCATGTTCTTTATAAAGAAAATCTACCTGCTGGCATAAAACCAATGATGGGCTTATCGTTAGTAATTGGTATCATATTAGATCTTTCCTCGGAGTGGCTTCAAGAAAAAAAGTCACTTGTGGAACATCAATAGAATCCATAGAATATTAAACAGAAGTGTCAGATGCTCAAATTTTCTTTCATTTTGAACCTTATGATATGATATATAAACGGTAGAAATATAAGGATGAATAACAGTGTTTATAATTAATACAATTTATTAAACAAAAACCTGCATTTTTGGGAAAAATACTTCCCCAATTTTGGCATACACCTAGAAAATTAGGTCTGCAGTAAAAGGGTTGAAAACTTATTGCCATATTTTATATTTATGTATCCACTATTTATGGGGACATATCTGTAATTCTTAACTGGTGCAATATGCTAAGGGTATTTGGACAATACTCAGTCATATTTTGGTAATCTAGTAAATGAAAAATTAAGTTTTGCTAAAATAGCTGCAACTTATTTGAAATTCAACTAAATATTTTTACTATTTCATTTGTTATTATATATATATATAATATTAATTTTCATATGTTTATCTTTTCTTTAACTAACTTTCTGATAATTACAAACATCCATCAATTGGGAAAATCTCTCTAACTCATTTGATGCTTTGGGATTCATTCCAGAACTTTGCCTGTGGCTGATTTCCTATCGTTCATTTGTAGCTTAATTACCAACTGCTGAAAAACTATGACTTAGAAATACAGCTTTCCATAAAAACTGCCTTAATCCTTGTAAAGGACCTCTTGGGAGCCTCAGGCAGTTATACCTCCTATGCAATAGATATACATGACTGCCAGAGGGAAATCTCCATGAAAGGAGTTAGTTGTGAATGTACTGAAACAGATGTATGCTTTAAACTGGCTTTTGCACCATGATAATGCCCCTGTTCACACTTCGTTGCTTGTGCGCAAATATTTGGCCCGAAACAACACAGACATGGTGCTGTAGCCACCGTATTCCCTAGACTGCCTCAACCCTGTGCCTTTTTCCAAAACTGAAGATACTCATAAAAGGACAATGCTAAACCATGATTGAGGAGATAAAGATGGCATCAAAGTAGGAGCTGAACAAGATCCCAAAAAAACATTGGTGTAAACGTATGGTATTGGAGGGGAATTACTTTGAAGGGGACAAAATTGATATTCATGAATAAATAAATACTTTTGAAAAAATATAAAACGCACTATACAATTTAACCAAAGTATAATTATATGCAAATGAAAAATTTAAAGCCAGAATATTCCATCTTTATTTCATAGAAGAACTATTTATTTTTTAAAACTTCCTATGAATATTTTCAGCCAGGAGAGTCGTTAGTGACATCCTCACCTTTTATCAATTAAAACCAACTTACTTTACTAGATAATATTGATTTATATCTGTTCATTAGTGATGGGACTTTTAGCATTTTACTGAATGCTTTAATTGGCTTCAATATTGTTGTGGTTCTTTGTTCCGTGCTGCATCTTGGCAGAAGCAGAGACATGGTTAGGAACTGCAAGATGCATTGTGTTGGGCATGAAAAGGGCTATAATATCTATTATATTAGGTCTTCCGGAAAGTTCTGTCCGTTCCGGTTACAATGTTTCAATAATTAAGCTCATATTCATAAAGCACATATTTGGCTCTCTCTTTTGATCGCTTACTATGTATGCACATTTTCGTCTTAGATGAATAAACCGTAGGCCATTCTTGTTATTATTACGTGAGACGCGATCACATACCCATGGTTTCTGTCCTTACAAAATTTCTTGCAAGGAAGAAGAAATCAGACAAATACTAGTTAAATTATTGGCCTCTACAGATAAGATATTCTTTAAAAATGGGATACACAAAATGCCATCTCGGAGGAAAGATGTCATAAATAATAATGGCAATTATATTATTAAATAAACTTTATTCAAAGTATGAAAAAATTTATTCTTTTGTTTCATTCTAAAACGGACAGAACTTTCCGGTGGACCTATTATATAGCTGCTTCGGGGGGATAAATTCATATATATTACGAGTAAAGGTGTGCTTGCTGACAGCAAGCAATGGTATACTATATATGTAATGTAAAATAAAATTTTTCGGAAGATTACTCTGCTCAAACATTGCTAAACATAAACTAAAGGACATTATCGCAGCGGACAATGCCCTGAATTCGATTTCCCATGCATTTCTTACGGCGGCATTATTCCCGCCCCGGCGTCGAACCAAGGATAAACACTCCAAATTTAAAAAGGAAATTCAATCAGAAAAGGTCTCGAAAAGGAGTTCTATTTTCCCTATGCATTTCTTATGGAGATATAATAAACGCCCCCTAGCATCGAACCAACGACCATTTCCGACAATCTTAGGGATGCTTTTATATGAGAATGGTCCCTTTTATGGCTGTGTGAAATTCTGAACCACTGTGCGGTTGGGAAGTGCCATAAAAAGCTTTCGGAAATATGGCCAATATATTTCTTATAAGGAAAATTGAGATTACGGATCGCTCTGGAATCGAGCCCATGGCACAAGTGCAGATTTTTTCCGATGTACATTGTATACGTATCTATAGGTGTTTAAAGTTTGAATGATGTATGTATCATATTAAGAGAGCTACAATTTTTCAAAATCTGAAAATATTTCACCTCCTGGCATCGAACCCATGATCAGTTGTGCATAAACAATAGCATTTTTCCGTAGATATACATGTATATAATAGCAATAGCTACATGAAATCTTACGTTTCTAGTTTAATGGGAAATATATTTTAAAATTATTCGAAAAACGATCCCATGCATTCTTATGGAGAAATATCCGACTTTGGGGCCTCCTAGAATCGAACCCATGATAGGTAGAGTGGGTTTTAGATTTTTTTCTGGGTAAGGTTTAGATGACCATCAGGCAGAAAAATCAGCGAGCCGGTGGCCCCTGCGGTTTGGGCCAGGCATTTGTATCCTCAAATTTTTTTACCCCTTCGTTATCTATATATAATAGATAGATATGTTATATCCCCCCGTAGCGTTTATACATAACAGATTTAAAGAGCGCGAACAAAAGATCGATTTGGCAAATTTTTCTTTTATAAATAGAGGGATAAGGGAATGGCACCCTTATCTGAAGAAGTTCTCATTCCAATGCCAGAGAATTCAAGAAAATTTAGATCTAACAAGTTAAAAAAGTAATGTTAGTTGTAAATATTAGATTATTATGTTTTTTAAATTTTTTTTGTATATTATTTTTTGTTTTGATTCTAAATGTATGAATGCAATGTATTCTATGTATTTAGTCTGACTTACTGCCTTCGGGAGGTTTTGCGGGGTTTCCCTCTCGACTAGGGTAAATGCCAGGCTGAGTATTACATTTGTTCCCCTGAAAAGAGAGCTACCACCAGGCTAGTGCTTATTTGTGGCTCTAGCAACAATAAATAAATAAATAAATATATAGAATAGGTGTGAGGGGCATGGAAGCTCTTTTCGGGAAATTGTTTTTTTTTTTGTTTGAATGCGGAGTGTGTGTGACAGTATAAAAGTTTCCGATTTATTTTTTCGAGGTATTTTTATATGTAATACTTTACTCATTGATGCAAACAATGCACAAGCTGTTGATTTTTAGGGCATTTATGTAAATGAATGTCTTAAAACTACAATATTTATTTTTTTATATTATCAAATATTTCTTTCCTATCTACATCTCTATTTTCCTTCCATCCTTTTTCAAATATTACTTTTGATATTAACGAGTTTTTTACATTTTAAAAATCTTTCTCACTTTTCAATTGCTCATCAAATTTACTGCACTCCCTTCTTATTTCTTTTACTCCTTTCAGTTATTTAAAATATTTTTGGTTATCTAGTGTTTTAGTATGTATATTTTAATTTGAGGACTGTTTATGCATGTAAATTTCTAGAGGATAAATTCCCAACATTACTTTTTATAATTACCTTTCCTTCTACTTAAGATAATCTTCCATTAATTATTTAACAATTGTAAACATAGAAATTGCATTTATACTGAGAAATCAATGAAAATAATCCAGCATAATCAGATAATAAATATTTAATTCTGATTTAGAATTTCCGAAAGATTTGTATAAAATGTATAGTTTGCACATTGTTGAGATAGAGATTACGATCTAATAGGGAAATGGGATCAATTAATTATTATAGAAGGTGAAACTATGAAGTTCTTTCAGCTGACAATTTTCTAATGCGGATGATTTGAAATAGGTTAGGTCACTACAGCGTTATCTATCGATCGTACTAAGAAACAGTAAGATGTGACCACTATTGATGAAGTACCTCGAGTCTCCGTCAAGCAGCGCTGATGTCGTACAATGTTTTCGCTGCGACGGCCCGAGAGCGCGGCTGCCGTTGAACCAGTCAGGTGTTCGGCGTGTGGTAGGACAGGTGTGTGGAGGAAGAAGAAGACAGTGTTCTGGTGCGCATGTGAGAGGTTAGTGAGGAAAGGCCGCGTTCTTTACGGCCGTTCAAGTAGCCGTCAGGGAGTGACCTCTCGCTTTCCGACCGAAGAGTCCATTTTTCGGAATTTTATCTCCGCCGCTGACTTCTTTACGTCTGAGAAGGCCCTGCAAGAAGACAACAGCAGTTCGCCACCTGCTCTTCACTCGGTAAAAACCCACAGGTGGGTGAGCGCCGGATCAGGATATATATTTAACTATGGATTGAGAAAAGGAAAGGATAACTATTCATATTCCAAATTTTAGATCTACTACTTACTTTATTTATGTACATATACCCCTCAAACCCCTTTGGACAGTTACAGCGAGGTTTTGAAATCAACAAATGGACGCACAGTAACATCTACACCCTGAGAGGAAAATTTCCTCCTCAGCGGAATTGGAACCAGGTACCTCAGCATTGGAAAGTTAGTCTGTTAACCACTCCGCCACCGAGGCCGGTAAAGTGATCTAAGTACTTGCGTTGTAAATATTTTGCATCGGAAGAAATGAAATCTTAGCGATATTTTTACGCTGTCAGTTAATACCTGAATATCGCAAATTGCTTTACGATTATTCATCTGCTAAAAACTCTCTCAAAGTGAATAAAGGACAATGATTTAATCTCATACGTTTTATTCCTTCAGAGAGCTAATTTGCATAACTCTCACGAAATGAGCTCACATAGTAAAGTAAGAGATAATTTTGTAAATTTTTCATCAAACATAGTAACATTTGAACTAACGAGCTATCGGTGTCTTTAATTTATTTAGTCGACGTTCTATCCAAGACCGTAGAGATCTTCTCTGGCCAAACGAAGACGGCTGAAGATTTTTCATTAGACTTAAATTCTCAAAACGCGTCCAGTTTACATTTTATACATTTCATGAATGTGGAATAAATAAACAATCTTAAATAGAGAAAACTCTTGCGTTTAACCTAGAGATTTTATGACGAAGGTATCTTTCGTTTTTCTGAAAATGTGTATTTTTTATTCTTTCTATGGATTAATGTATCCGGTAGCAAGTATCTTTACCTAAGAAGTCTCTCTTTGAAATTCAGCGACCTTGGAAAAATTCCTCTTCAATCATTTTCTTTTCTTTGTTGAAAATTATCTTTTCGCGATTGCTTTGGCCTTATGTATTTCTCGAACGATACTTAAGAAATCAAAGTCTTTCCAAAAGCGACAGCTCGTCAAACTGTTAAGGAATTGATAAGTTGAGGATGGATCTGTATTTGAGGGAGTTGATGGTCTTCACGGTGTTCGATGCGAAACCAACAGTTCAGAATATACCGGATACAGACAACTCGTGATTTTTCAGGAACTTAAGGGAAAATTTTAATCAAAACAATTCCCGAAGCCATATATTTGATTAGTATAGCTCTCATCCGCAAAAGTATTTCGGTGTCCAGAGAAATTTTGTGACGTTTTAACTAAAAATCCTAACGAAAAAGACTGGAAAGTCGGTACCCTGCTCATCCAGTTTGTGTAGCTGAGTTCGTTGGCAGCGATATCCACAAAAAATGTAGACGGCATTTACATAAGATCTCTCGAGAAGAATTCAGCGGTGGAATGCGACAGTTGGGGAATAGACACCCCGCAATTCCCGGAAGGAATTGGTGACGTCATTATGGAGCAATCGAAATTCCGGATCACGTAGGCGAGCGAGTGTCCTATGGGCGCTCATACACGAGAGTCCGATTTCCTGTTTTCTGCAAAGAGATAAAAGATTCGTTTTCTTCTCCCGAAAGTTGGTCTATCGAAGAGATGATAGGACCACTTTTCCTCCCCCGAGAAAACAGCTGCAAGGATGAATATGGAGAAGTGCGATCAGGACAGGTTCCGGTCGGGTGTTTGTATTCACGCAGAAGATCTTTACTTTCGTTAGAGTTAATATTTTTGTGTTTAACAACATCATTTAACAAAGGATTTCCTAACGTACTCTTATAGAATGGATTCCGGTAACTACTGCCGCTAAGACTTTGTTGTCGTAAGCACATTATTCCTAAGATTTTGACTTTATTTTTAATTGTTATTATAGAATAGAAATATTCTATTTCCAGTTGTCCAACCGCGCCTTTTCAAAACTACTTTTCACTCAATGAGATTTTCTCAATCGTAATTAAAACATATTTTTGGTTTCGTTCACCGTCGTGAAGAAAACAATTTTCATAGATTCGAATGAAAGTATTTACGAGAGTACGAGATTCTCGTTTCAGAAAAAAAATCATGAATTTCCGTCTCCAAATTTGATTCGACGAATATTTCTCGAAAAAAGATTCGAAATAAAAATTTCGCAAATTTTTTTCGGTTTTCGTGAACGAGATTACAGAAAATCTATTAACTCTATTATCTTTCAAAGTAAATTAGTTTTTATTACGGAATAAATGTAAACATTCTAGTCCTCACGAGTCTAGGTAGACTCTTCAGGAGGTGCTACAGTAAACATTATAGCATAAGGACAATAAAAAGATGTAGCGAAACATAAAGTGCACGCAAGGACACTCACAAAATTCATAAAATATTACGACAGGGAAAAGCATATTTAAAAAATTAAAAGGGATACCACTTTCAACTACCTCATGTTGTACTGTATCAGTTTTACTACCTCATGTTTTACTGTACAGTCATAACTGTATTAACATCGATGTGTGAACATGAACATAGGAAACTGACAATATATGATAAAAAATCTGAATCTATTATGCAGTTTCAGCTAGAAAGAAAATTAACTTTTGACTACTACTCCAATGTTCTGCAGTGTTTCAGATAGTTTGATGAACTATTGGGAAGTATAGGCACCTAAATATCTAAATCATTTTTACCATAATGATTGCTATAGTGTGGTACGGAGTAGGTTAGTTGATTTCGGCTTTCCATACAATGTTACTTGACCTTAATTATCTTGTATTTCGTTTTGAAATAGTCGTCTTTCATAATATTACTGTTAATGCAGTGCTCAAAACTTATCCAGAACGTCAAATCCGGTCTGTCGTTTCTACATCCTTTCGGGAATATGGATTGTTTGTTCTGACTTTCAGTTTCTTTCGAAAAACGATTTAATTTAAAGCTCCGTAAAGGAGCAAACCGATCGCAAATACGTTGAAGTCGGTGGTGTCTCTCCACTACCTTTCAGTATTCTAACTCTCAACACGTTTTTATGTAAAATCACTCTTTTACGATCAAATACAAGGGGGAAAAGAAAATATTAAAGTTCCCTTCTTCTTCGTTAGAATTGAATCATTCGAATAATTGCCGTTTAAATGCCCTTCGATCACAATTTGTTTTCTGCGAGGATGGAAAGGGCAAGTGCATTCGGGATGTTTTTTCGTGAAAAAAATCTAATAAATAAGCAAAGAGGTAATTAACAGGTCCATCTTTGACGGGATATTTTTCACTGCAGCGGGTGCAATTGTTGTTCAGTATCGTTGCAGCGACCCACTTGTTTTGTATTGTTCTAAGTATTCGAACGGCCGCTGGATAAGAACGATTTTCTTTAAAAATGTTTCTAAGGATTTACTAGCCCAGTATTTCTCGCTATTTTGTCGGTTTCATTTACACATCGATAGTTGAATGTGCTAAATGACCTTATTTAATCCCAGTACGTGAACGGACAAAAGTCTCGCCGGACGGGTATTCGAACCCGGATCTCCAAATTGCCTGTTGCTTTATGAGAAAATTCGATCGACATTGCCTTCTTACAATTGCGAATCAGAAGATGCTCAAGAATGAGTCGATTATGAGTCATCCTCCTTTTATGAAAATGGGAATATTTTCCATTGTGAGTTCCAAACGCGTTTTGGTTCCTTACTTTTTATAAAAACCCCTTATGAATTGTCGGCCATAAGAAATGTTTTCGATATCAATGAATAATCTCTCGAGATGTGTGCATTATATTTATTTCTGTTCAATTTTAACTGATAACGAAAAATAAGTAAAATTTGTTAGGGTGAGATAGATTGAAGTTATTCATTGAAATTTTCGACGTTGAAACATTCCAGAAAGAGGTACTTACGTAGTGTTAAGTTGTAGACTGTACCAATTTTGGTAGACTCATAACTCAATAGATTCTTCAATACAGCTTTGAAAGAAACACCGTCTAGCGGGATTTATGGCGTGAAATCCCTAAGGAGAAATCTTTTTTAGCTAATGAACGAGGAAAAACAGAAATACGCAAAACAAGTAAATAATGTATGATATCATATGTTCTCAACAAACCTACAATCAGAAAAATCCTAAATCTCTATACATTCATTTACATTTTTCATTTAACTCGACGGATCATTTCTCATGGATAATCATAAGATGTCAAATCTTTAATAATCGATCCTTCTGCGCTTTTGTTTAATTCAGAGTTTATTATTTATTGCGTAGCCACGGGATATTAATTTTTAGATCTAAACTTTTCAGCATTAGAGCGTGTTATCTAAAAATATCATTTATTAATTATGGGAATTTGAATTTAGGAGAAATTTCCTCTCAATCGTCCGCAAAGAAGTTTCAGATTTTATATTTTCAGGGAGATCATTTATGTAAATTATTGTAGAACTATAACGCTACCCTGGGGAATACACGATGCGATTCAAACTCGTTAGTTGGGGAGTAGCTAATTCCTTCAGCAACTTTTCGATCCATCCTACTACTCGATGGTCATTATCTATTCCACTTAATTTATATAATTATATTTTATAATTATTGTTTATTAATTATAATCATTATTGCATCATAACCCCATTCTTCTCAATTTGGTAAGTGAACTGAATATTAAGGTTTAAGGAATTCAAAAATGTCGTCAAAAATAATATAATACCATCCCTTACACAAAAAATATCATCTAAATGACGCTAAAGTAAAATGTGATTAAATAATATATTGCGGAGGAAAGTAATTTGCCCCTTAATAGTCCGTAAATATTTCAGAGAAAGAGGAGAATCTATTATTAGGTTTTCCTTTTGCTCATAGAAGTGATAGTTAAGCTGGAAGTAATTACACGCAGGTTGACTAAATTAAATAACACTAAAGGTACGCACTAACATCCTTATTTTAGAGCAATGAACTAAAAAATTTTCAGGCATCTGAACGGATACATCCAAAGAGCACCTTCGGAAGAAGGTGGAAAAGATTTAAAAAATCCAGTGGAATACACTATCCCACACCTGCGTTTAAGTATCATCACATTCAATTTTTCTGCGCAGGAGCTACTTCATAAACCATTCATTGTTACGAGTAAAGGTGTGCTTGCTGACAGCAAGCAATGCAATAATTTATCTTTAGTAAAAATTAAAATTTTAAACATAAAGTAAAGGACCTTAACGCAGCTGAAAATGCACCGAATTCGATTTCCCATGCATTTCTTTCGGCAGCATTATTCCCGCCCCGGCGTCGAACTTAGGTCATCCTGCTAAAATCACTGTTATGTTTCCCTTAAGTATGATTGACTTTATAAACTCCCCGAATTTCAAATGGAAAATCATTCAGGAAGTACCTTTAAATGAGTCCTTAATTCCCTATGCATTTCTTACGAAGTTATTGTTAACGCCCCCTGGAATCGAACCAACGACCATTTACGACATAAATACGGTCGCTTTTAAGTGAGAACGGTCCCTTTTATGGCTGTGTGAAATTCTGAACCGCTGCGCGGTTGGGAAGTGTCATAAAATGTTTTCGGAAATATGGTCAATGTATTTTAAACGGGAAAAATCGAGTTTATGGGACGCTCTGGAATCGAACCCGTGACACATAGGCTAATGCTGATTTTTTTCAAAGTACAATATAAACTTATCTATTTGTGTTGTAAGTTTGAATTTTCTACGTACGACATTAAGGGCGCTACGATTTTTTAAAATTCGAAAATACTTCACCTCCTGGCATCGAACCCAGGACCGATTGTACGTAAAATACTAAATTTTTCCGTAGACATATATATTAGCAATAGGTACATGAAATCTTATCGCTGTAACTCAATTAGAAGTATTTTAAAAATTTTTTGAAAAACGGCCCCATGCATTCTTAAGGGGAAAATCAAGATTACAGGACATTCTGGAATCGAACCCGTGAGACATAGGCAAATGTTGATTTTTTTCAAAGTAAATTTTATATGTATCTATTTGTTAAAAAAGTGTTAATGATCTAAGCGTCACATTAAGGAAGCTAGAAGTTTTTAAAATTCGAAAATATTTCACCTCCTGGCATCGAACCTATGACCATTTGCACGTAACCGATAGCATTTTTCCGTAGATATTTATAGTAGCAATAGCTACATGAAATCTTATCCTTCTAGGTTAATGGAAAGTATTTTTAAAATCATTTGAAAAACGGCCCAATGCATTCTTAATGGGGAAAGTCGATTTTTGGGGCCTCCTAGAATCGAACCCATGATAGGTAGGGTCGGTTTCCCAATTTTTCCTAGGTGAGATTTAGTTGGCCACTACGGAAAAAAATCGGCGGCTCCGTGGCCAAAGCGGTTTGGGCCTGACATTAATATCCTATATATATATATCTATATACGAGTAAAGGTGTGCTTGCTGACAGCAAGCAATGCAATAATTTATCTTTAGTGATTAATAAAATTTAAAACATAAAGTAAAGAACCTAAACGCAGCCGAAAATGCACCTATTTCGATTTCCCATGCATTTCTTTCGGCAGCATTATTCCCGCCGCGGCGTCGAACCATGGTCATCCTGCTAAAATCACTGTTATGTTTCCCTTAAGTATGATTGACTTTATAAACACCCCGAATTTCAAATGGAAAATCATTCAGGAAGTACCTCAAAATGTGTCCTAAATTCCCTATGCATTTGAAATGGAGATTTAGTTAATGCCCCCTAGCATCGAACCAACGACCTTTAAGGATATAATTACGGTCGCTTTAATGTCAAAATGGTCCCTTCTATGGCTGCGTGAAATTTTGAACCTCTGCGCGGTCGGGGAGTGTCATAAAAAGCTTTCGCAAATATGGCCAATGCATTCCTTATGACAAAAATCGAGCTTCCGGGACGCTCTGGAATCGAACCCGTGACACATAGGCAACTGTTGATTTTTTTCAAAGTACATTTTATATGTATCTATACGTGTAGAAAGTTTGAATGATCTAAATATCATATTAAGAGAGCTACGATTTTTCGAAATTTGAAACTTTTTCACCTCCTGGCATCGAACCCATGACCGTTTGTATGTAAACAATAGCATTTTTCTGTAGATACCAATAATAGCAATAGCTTCATGAAATTTCATTATTCTAGCATAATGGGAAGTATTTTTAAAAATTATTTGAAAAACGGCCCCATGCATCCTTACGGGGGAAAGTCGATTTTTGGGGCCTCCTAGAATCGAACCCATAATAGGTAGAGTGGATTTCTGAATTTTTTCTGAGTGAGATTTAGTGGGCTATTACGTAAAAAAATCGGCGGCTCCGTGGCCGAAGCGGTTTGGGCCTGACATTAATATCCTATATATATATATACGAGTAAAGGAACGCTTGCTTACAGCAAGCAATCGAAAAATATATCTTTTAAAAGAATGTATGATCTTCCGAAAGACTTTATTCGGATAAGTCAAGCTAACTAAAGGACATTTTCGCAGCTGACAATGCACTGAATTCGATATCCCATGCATTTCTTACGGCAGCATTATGCCCGCACTGGCGTCGAACCAAGGCCATCCTACGAAAATCACTGTCATCCTTCGCTTATGTACAAACACCAGAAATTTCAAATCGAAATACCCTAAGGAAGTACCTCAAAATGAGTCCTTATTTACCTATGCATTTCAATTGAAATATTTGTTAACGAACCCTAGAATCGAACCAAGGACCATATTGGACATTATTACGGTCGCTTTTATTTAAGAATGGTCCTTTTTATGGTTGTGTGAAATTTGAACCTCTGCGCGGTCGGGAAATGTCATGAAATGCTTTCAGGAATGTGGTCAATGCTTTCCATACGGGAAAAATCGAGATTACGGGTCGCTCTGGAATCGAACCCATGGCTCATACGCACCTGTTAATTTTTATAAAAGTACATTATGTACGTATCTATAAACGTAGAAAGTTTGTATGATCTATGTACGATATTAGGGGGGCTACGATTTTTCGAAATTTGAAAATATTTCACCTCCTGGCATCGAACCCATGTCCAGTTGTACGTATAATATAGCATTTTTTCGTAGAAATGCATGATGACAATAGCGCTATGAAATCTCATTGTTCTAGCTTAATGGGAAGTATTTTAAAAATTATTTGAAAAACGGCCCCATGCGATCTTAACGGGGAAAATCGAGATTACGGGACGCACTGGAATCGAACCCGTGACACATAGGCAATTGTTGATTTTTCGCAAAGTACATTTTATACGTATCTATAGGTGTAAAAAGTTTGAATGATCTATATTTCATATTCATAGAGCTACGATTTTTCAAAATCCGAAAGTATTTCACCTCCTGGCATCGAACCCAAAACCGGTTGGACGTAAGCAATAGAATTTTTCCGTAGATATATATAGTAGCAATAGCTACATGAAATCTTATCCTTCTAGGTTAATGGGAAGTATTTTTAAAATCATTTGAAAAACGGCCCAATGCATTCTTAATGGGGAAAATCGATTTTTGGGGCCTTCTAGAATCGAACCCATGATAGGTAGGGTCGGTTTCCCAATTTTTCCTAGGTGAGATTTAGTTGACCATTACGGAAAAAAATCGGCGACTCTGTGGCCAAGGCGGTTTGGGCCTGACATTAATATCCTATATATATATATCTGTATATATATATATCCCCCCGAAGCGTCTATATATAATAGATATATATATATGTTACGAGTAAAGGTGTGCTTGCTTACAGCAAGCAATGTAATAAAAAATCTTTTAATGAAAAAAAAGATTTAATGGAAAGCAAACTTTCGTCTTCATTAATATATTCAACGAAATTATCAGAGCGCATGTATTCTTTGACATGTTCCTCCCATGCTTTCCTTAAGGCAGCATTGTTACCGCCTGGCGTCGAACCAAGGCTTTTCTGCGAAAAACGCTGTCATCTTTCGCTAATATATGACCTTATGATCTTTATAAACATTCCAAATTTGAAATGGAAATGCTTTAAGGAAGTACCTCAAAATGAGTCCTAAATTCCCTATGCAATTCATATGAAGATATAGTTAACGCCCCCAAGAATCGAACCAACGACCATTTACGACAATCTTAGGGATGCTTTTATATGAGAATGGTCCCTCTTATCGCTGTGTGAAATTTTGAACCTCTGCACGGTCGGGAAATGTAATAAAAAGCTTTCGGAAATATTGTC
Source organism: Pantala flavescens (assembly GCA_020796165.1). NCBI lineage: Eukaryota > Metazoa > Arthropoda > Insecta > Odonata > Libellulidae > Pantala > Pantala flavescens. The sequence continues at coordinate 65,640,705 of CM036879.1, read as the reverse complement.
AATGTATTTTAAACGGGAAAAATCGATATTACGGGACGCTGTGAAATCGAACCCGTGACACATAGGTAAGTGTTGATTTTTTTCGAAGTACAGTATGTATGTATCTATTTTTGTAGAAAGTTTGAATGATCTAAATATCATATTAAGAGAGCTACGATTTATCGAAATTTGAAAATATTTCACCTCCTGGCATCGAACCCATGACCAGTTGTGCGTAAAATATTGCATTTTTTCGTAAACATATATATAAGCAATAGCCACATGAAATCTTACTCTTCTAACTCAATGGGAAGTATTTTTAAAATTATTTGAAAAACGGCCCCATGCATTCTTAACAGGAAAATCGAGATTACGGGACACTCTGGAATCGAACCCGTGACACATAGGCAACTGTTGATTTTTTTCAAAGTACACTTCATACGTATCTATTTGTTTAAAAAGTTTGAATGATCTAAGTATCATATTAAGGATGCTAGGATTTTTTAAAATTGGAAAATATTTAACCTCCTGGCATCGAACCCATGACCAGTTGTACGTAAACGATAGCATTTTTCCGTAGATATATAAAGTAGCAATAGCTACATGAAATCTTATCCTTCTAGGTTAATGGGAAGTATTTTTAAAATCATTTGAAAAACGGCCCAATGCATTCTTAATGGGGAAAATCGATTTTTGGGGCCTCCTAGAATCGAACCCATGATAGGTAGAGTGGGTTTCCCAATTTTTCCTAGGTGAGATTTAGTTGGCCATTACGGAAAAAAATCGGCGGCTCCGTGGCCCCAGCCGTTTGGGCCTGACATTAATATCCTATATATATATATCCTATATATATATATCCCCCCGAAGCGTCTATATATAATAGATATATATATATCCCCCCGAAGCGTCTATATATAATAGATACACGCGAGGTTACAAACTGAAAGCTATTCACGATCATTGAATCTTTTCCGAACGGCTCTTGAATGGCGCGTTTTCTGGAGTATAAGAGGTGACATTCCTTCTCACTATTTAATAACTAGCTGTACCAGTTTACACGTTGTTGTGAAAAAGTATTTTCAATTATTTTTTCGGCTATAATTTAATAATTATTTATTTATTCACGTGCTAATAATTGTAAACGTTTTTTGACTGCATGTTTGTATTTATTAGACTTTACTGGTGAAAAATCGAACGTCAAATGCATTAATGTTCTTTTTTGCAATTTAAATTAATTTGTTTGAATCGTAAATGAAATACAATTTACGATTTTAAAATATTTCAAATTTTATAATATATAATTTTAAACATTTAAACAGTTATTGAAAAAATATAAATTCTGCACAAATGGGATCAATTTATGTATAGTACACCTATTTTTCCCGTGGAAAATCCATTCGCAATTTGAATGGCAGGCAGCTATTCGCGTTGCAAGGCTATTATAATGAAATCATATATACTATCTACATTACTTTCATTCGGTATATAAGAAAATATATCAATATATAACAACAACAACAAAAATATATCTTTTAATAAAACTTACGATTTTTCGAAAGATTAATGGGATAAGTCATGCTTAGCTTAAACTAAAGTATGTTTTCGCAGCGTACATAGCATTGAGTTCGATTTCGTATGCTTTTCTCTTGACAGTATTATTACCACCCCGGCGTCAAACCAAGGTCATCCTACGAAAATCACCGTCTACTTTCGCTAATGTATGACTATCTCTACAAACACTCCAAATTTCAAATGGAAATACTTTAAGGAAGTACCTCAAAATGAGTCCTTAATTCCCTATGCATTTCTTATAAAGTTATAGTTAACGCCCCCTAGAATCGAACCAACCACCATTTACGACAATCTTTGCTGTTAGCAAGCAATTGAATATATATAGCAAGAATATTAATAATATAATAAGATTTTTCGAAATGATATTATGCTCAGTCATTGCTAAACTAAAGGACATTTTCTCAGCGTCCAATGCATTGATTTCGAATTCCCAATCATTTCTTACGGCAGAATTTTTCCCGCACTGACGTTGAACCAAGGACATCCTGCTTAAAATGCTTTAATAATTCCCCTAAGCATCATTATCTCCATAAACCCTCTAAATCTACAAAGGGAATTTTATTTAGGAAGTGCCTCGAAAGGAGTTCCTATTTCCCTATGCATTTCTTGTGGAGATATAGTTAACGCCCCGTAGAATCAAACCAACGTCCTATTAGGACATTATTATTTAAGCTTCAAGTAACATTGCGGCTCTTTGATACTTGTGTGGAATTCTAAGCTTCTATTTTATCGGAAAGTACCCTAAAAGGTTTTCGGAAATCTAGCCCATGTATTTCTTATGGGGGAAATCGAGATTACGTGTCTCCTTGGAATCGAACCCATGACACATGCTGGCCCCATGAAACAGGCAACTGCCGTTTTTTTTTCAAAGTACACTATATACGTAACTATAAGTATCGGAAGTTTTAATGATCTATGTATCATATTTAGCGAGATATGATTTTTCAAAATTTGAAAATATGTCACCTCTTGGTAGAGAACCTCTATATAAAATCTTTTATGAATAAACAATAACATTTTTTGTAGATACGTATAGTCCCTATAATCATATGAAATTTTATTGTTCTAAGTGTCCGGAAAGTATTTTTTTCTATTGTCAAAAATCGACCCCATGCATTCTTATGGGGGATAATCCTACTTTGGGGCCTCCTAAATTGAAAGTTAAACGGAAATACGATCCATAGTTAAGGGCATTCCAAAATTCAGATTCGTTCTCCATCCTAACCAAGGTCACATAATTCCAATGCACCTCAGTAGAATATTACTTACATCCAGTATTTGATTCGCTTCGTAACATTTATGTGAGGGAACATAATTATTTTAAAATAATATTTACATCAAAATTCTTAGCTCTTCACGAAAACCTTTTTCATTTATTTTTTCTCACAATTTTAATGTTATCATGTTTATATAATCTTTATGTGAAATTGAATGATTGATGAATTTCGATTGATATCCTTATTTTTTTTCCTTCGCTAATTTTCCATTTATAAACGGCAATAATTAGGACCTCTTATAGGAGAAATCATTCACTCCGACTATTAAGACATTTTCTGGATACCCACGAAAACACAATATTGCCAATATTTATTCTTCCTCTGGTTTATGGATTTCTGTTGATTTTTGGCACTATACATTGACGTCTCTTTCTCGAACACAGGCACCAACACGATGCACCAGCGACGCTGCTGAAGGCGGAACTTTGGTGGATCTCAAAATGCGGTGCTTTGGCAAAAAGGCGCACACGCACCACTGCAAGGTGGTGCTTCTGGACGAACAGGAGCTCATACAGGAGATACAGGTAATGGCGAGAAATGATCTCCTCATTCTAAGCTTGGTCAATTTTTTCTTAATTTTCCAGTGAAATTGGGATAAGTATTCATTATAATAATGGTTCTACACATTTAAGAAGATTGATTATAACGAAAGAATTAAATTGTATGACAGAAATGGCAGCGAAATCGCTGCGAGAAACTGCCATTTCATACCATCAGATTACTCTTTACGAATATATAAAAGACATATTCCACCAATTTTCGAGAAACAGTATCTTAATAAAAAAATTATTGAAGTGGAACGAAACCTTTATAAAATTTGATCGCGCAGTCCAATTTATACATCATTCAAAAGTATTACGTTTCTTACGAAAGTTATTACGAACTTTATTTTTTGAATATCATAGGTTCGGATCAATCTGTAATAGGCTCTAATAGAGCGAATAAGTCATAATTATTAACAGAGAGTCAATTACTGCCTTTATTTATGAGATCTGAGGATGAAAGGCAGACATACTAATATTCACTGCCATTTTTTCATTCCGCTTTGCGATTTGTTTCGTTAGATATAAATGTTCTTCATTTTGTAGAATCATCTTTTCTTATCTAAATTTCACTAAAATTTCGGAAAATATCGACCAAACTAAGCTGAAAATTGCGGAATTTGCGCAAAAATGTACGTGAATAAGATTTTCCCCAATACATTTGTGGGTTCCCACATTCCTACTTTTATCCGCTCAATATTGTTGACTATCTATTTGGAAAAAAGATGCAGTTTTTATGCACACTTTCAACGGAAATATAGTCTATTTTCAATATGAACATGATATTATGACAAATTACACAATTATTAAAATATTTTGATCGATTGCATTTTCAACTGGTTTACGAGGGGAGCTCAATTAAATTGAACCTTTAATTTTCGTTTCTTTTGTATGCCATTGAGGGAGTATCCTAAAGTTATATTTCGAGAATTTGAGGAAGGTATCTCATGGGTATGCATTTGATGGAAACAATGCTAATTTAGACAAATAAATTTTGCTTTTCAAAAACAGAAAATTCGCGTTATTTTTCAGCACGCCTCGTATTATGAAGAAGCAATCGCTTTAATGTTTTATATAATTTAATGTAAACCCAGCAGATCTTAAACACCTTTTTTGAAATTGTAATAAAAAACGAAATAAAACTAGAAATATTTTTTCATTTCCATCGATTAAGTGGCGTTTATTATTTTATTGTCGTAAATTAACTTCGGCCCTCTGAATACCTATGGCGTTGAATAATTTTTCAAATTTAAACCTTCTAATAAAGATGAGTAAATAGGATTTTAAGTATATAACTTCACTATCAATAAATCGAATGAGTTACTGAACATCAAGTGTATTTTATTTTTAACCGTAAGTAATACTCATTTGTAGTGAAATATATGGTCAGTTTAATCATGTTAAATGGTGTCGGAGCAACTGAATGGCGACTTCCACCTTTTTATCTTGAGGTCTTAAAAATTCACTAGGACGTCATCTTTAAGAAGAATAGTTTAACCTATAACTTAACATTTTTAACCTATGGGAGGTATATAAATACCGTATCTATACGGTATTATTCACATACAAATATTTAACAAAATACGCAACTATCTGAATTCCACATATTGTAAACTCGAGTGTTTAAGTTCGAAAGTACTTTATTTAACTCGCTAATGAATTTTTGGTTACAGTCATTGCTTATTGTTTATAAAACAGCAATATTTCCAAACGATAAGCTATGATCGTCCAGACTGAACATTCGACTGTTTCTTTATGTATAAAGCGTGTGGGGGTTGGCATCCATCGCACATTCAGAAACACGTTGCCAACAGACCCTTCCAAAAAATAATGATTCCATGAGCTACGGTTGAAAAGGAGCTCGAAAATATTTCCCTTAATCGTTACCACAACTCATAAAACTGTTTTAAAGTAACGAAAGTAATGAATGCATTCATTCCTATTTTTTCAAGCATATTTGTTGGTTATTGGTATTAAATTTTACCAGGTTAATAACTAGTTGCACAATATTGTGGGGAAGAAAAGCAATGATATTCGGACGCTTTTAATTATGATAACTATTTTATTTGCGAAATTTTATTAAAACACATAATGTAACATTATTTCATAAAAATTTGTAAAATTTATAAAACTTGTAAAAATTTCATTTCTTATATATCAGTCTGTAGTTCTTAAGACTATATTTATAAAAAATAAGTAAGAGTTAAATATATCTTATGGCAATTTTGGTTTTCTATTTCGTTCGTCGATTGAAATTTTATTTGGATCTTCGGCACTCGGCCAAACACGATCTTCATTTCCCGGAGATCCTCAATCGCATCGGAATTCCAATCCTATGTTTGAGTCTAAAGAACATGAAATCGTTTTGTCGATGGATCCTTGTATTTCTTTAGCCATCTTTTTATAAGGGTCCTCAATTTCATTCACATCCACTCTCACAGCTATCAAATAAAGTAGAAAAGTAATGAGGCGTACTTTATTTTAAAAAGTTTTAATTTTTATTCGGAGCATCAATGATATCAAATACTTTATCAACATCGATTGTTTAAAAACCCTCCAAAGTACTTCCCTTACACGTTGTTATCACTTTTGGTCTTTTTCCTTATGACATCCATTTTATGCCACTCACGACTAAATCTTCATTATAGAAATTATTGTTGAACTATTGTCTGCATCATCTTCCGATATAAATATGTATAGAACAGTGAAGCCAGAAATCAATTAAATATATGAATTACGTGAATTTCTGGCTTCAGAGCCTTTTCGAGGTAATAATAATATTTACTCGAATATTGGAAATAATTATTTACTCGAATAAATTATGAATATCACCCGATTGAGTTTGCAATCTACATGAGCGCAAGAAAAAATAATTTCGCGTAACAAAATTTTACCGCTTCGCGTATCTTCAATTTTTTATTTATAACGATAGGTTCCCATTTATTTTAGGAAGAAAATAATTATAGCAGAAAGCAATATTATCTCGAAGTACTTTCTTAAGAGCTTCTAATCTAAAACAAGGTTTAATCATGAGACATAAGTGGAAATAATACCCTCCCTTTAAGAAGTTTTCCTGAACACACCTCCGCTATGTGGTAGAATCTCGTATGGAAGTGGAAATATGTCAAATAGATAATATTCGCGGGACAATTTTTTTCTACGATAAAAACTACAAAAATGGCGCGGAAACGGTGTCTCCCACTGTTTCAATTTGGTTTACGACGGAGGCAATTATCGTTTTTCATAATAATCGATTCGCTCCGAACATTTTCTGTGACAAGCAAAACTTCATAGCCTCTGCAACCAAAAGTTGAGATCTCCATTGGAGTGTAACTACTTGCGATAGCGATAATGTTTAAAAATAATTGAAACTTATTAGATAAAGGAACAGTTTCGTTACTTCTTTGCTACAGCTAATAAATTATAGACGGCTTAGAAAAGACTGATTCACTTAAGCGCAAAGAAATAGAGACGAAAAAGGTAGTCTTTCATAAAAATGTTACATGTCATGAGAATATGTAATTTTAGAGTTTATTCATATTAATTAGGTTTCGAACGATCTCTGGAAACGATCGGACAATTTCCACACTTCTATTTCGTGTATTTTCACTTTCACACCGATTCCTTCGCCAGCAAAACTCTTTGAAGACGTTTTTGAGGGGAGCAAAAATCACGTCTTCTGCGGGATAACACTATAATCTGGATGTGTGGTGCCTTACGAACACTTGCTCTTATCTTAAGAGAATATCTTCGATTGCTGCGCATCAGTAGCCAATCCATTACTAACTTCAACGAAATTTTCTAAATTACACTTCGCATAGCATTTTCGAAAAATCTTAAAATTTTATTCCTTTTATGTAGACAATTTTTTAATTCCAAATCGTATTACCTTGTGCCAAACTTTCTCGATTTCGCGTGTGTACGTTTCGTCCGCCGGATCCCATATACTTGCCCCGTATTGTAGATGGGCCTGGCCGAGTACCATCTTGCTCTTTTCATCGCATCTGTTACGGATGTTAGCGCTCCAACTAAATCTTTCGCAAGATTCATAGGTTTTAGTAATTAACGACGGAGCATATATTATCATTAAGGTCTGATTACAATATATCATTTTCGTTTGTTATACAGGAAATGAGATTCGGAGTGGCAATTCGAATGTTAAGGCTCAAGGATATAATCGCAGCTTTTCATTTAGAGATTATTTCATTGTTATTGTCATCTGTTATTTGAATGGCCACCCTTAGCCCTAATCTTAAAAAGACACGGAGCTTTCAATGAACTCAAGTTCAACGTAACTCGCGGTTCTTTTATTCATGAATAAAAATTACAATATTCAAATATGCAAATATAAAATTCATTGCATCTCTGAGTCATTTGCCGTTTTGCTGATGATTGAATTTGAAGATGCGCCATATTTATAATAGTTTATCAATATATCTATATTTTCATGTAGTTTCCTTTTGCTTTAAAGAAATCATCCCAAATGTTTTTATGTTTAGACGAAAAGGAGTAATTTTTAAAAATTTTTAACGATAATATTGTTGAGGCGTAAAACAAAATTGATTTGTTTCAGATACTTTTAAAATAAATACTTCAGCCAGATATCTTCTCGTAAACCTTTTTTTTCAAACGAGTAGCTCTTTTTAATAATTAGCGATTTCCTGGATTTCTGAATTTCCACCACTCTTTTATTTTACTTTCGTGATTTAACATACATAAAATAATGTTTAAAATAGAATCATGAAAGTTTTTTTTCATAAAATGTTGAATCATAACAATTTTCTAAATATCTCGTATGTTTCGTTCGTTAATTTTATTTCGTTGTGTTATTGATATACATAACACATCGAATGTAAAGGCAAATTTTCCCCTTGATACAATCTTTCCTCTACGAATTCGATGTTTCCAAAAGTAGAAATTCGATTCCTTTCATGGGTTCTATTTCTTTCTTGGAGGAGTATTTCATTTTAGAAACTATAGTTTGAAATCATTTTCATTTATTTTCACATTTCCTACACTCATCATGATTCGTGAACACTATTTTTCAGTTGATAAATTAAAACCATCGTTTTTAGATACACTTAAAGGTACTTGAAAACGGAAAATAATACTTCGTCTTAGTTCCGCTAAATTTTTCAAAATTATTAACTTAAATTGAAGGGAGCCTTTCATATCTCATTACATTTCTACACGTATATTTGTATTTGAGAAAATGCAATTGTACATGTACAAACCAGGGAGTACTCAAGTAAATAAGATCAGTATAAACGGAAGAAAGTGTAAATCGCTAGCGAATAATATATATATATATATATATTAGGTCCAGTAAAAAGTAATCCGTTATTACGCTGGATGAAGTTTAAAAATTGAGATATCTTACTAAGGAATCTTTGGAAATAGGTTTTGATCGCTTGACTCAGTGAAAATCAAAGATGGACACCAGCAAAATACGCCATTTCCTTCGATAAAGGCGATGGCAGCTGAAATGTGAATTGTGTTATCGGTCCTGTAACAGCCAATCACGCACAGTTTTACGTAGATTTCGGTAATTTCGATGTCAAAGGTGCACCACGCTGTGGAAGGCCGTTTGTCGAAGTTGTCCATAACATAATTGGAATCGTCCGACCGTAATACGTTCCGATTGCCCAGGAGCTGAACATAGCACAAAAAACAGTTTGAAAGCACTCGAAAAAGACTGCATACACAACGAAAGTGGGTGCCACACAACGAGTAAAACTTCGCAGACCAAACTGTTAATTCGCCAGTCTGAAAGAAGCAATCACCAGCGGGTGATTCGTCAGGACAACGCCATACATCTCGGTTGGTGCCTAATAGTCCACGTAATTGCCACCTGGCAAATGATGAGCCTCAACAGAAGCTTGTGAAAATCGACTGTCCCAGTTTTTTATCAATAAGGATTTCAACGAGGCATGATGAAATTACCTTCAAATTAACAAAATTTCACGAGCAAATTCACTCTTAAATAGGAGAATAAGAACTCCTGAAGAATCTCTCACGTTCCCAAAAATGTCAATGGTTTCAAAAATAAACAATTGGCAGTGTAATAAGTCTGTAATTTTTCTGTATATAAAATCTGTCTATGAAGAATGATGACATGAATTTTACTATCTCATATACTTTAGTGTAGTTTTTTATGATGTTGTCATGTAAGATGTCATTATGTACATATGTATGTCTCGGACACCGTACTAACCAATAATAAAGTTTTTGGAAAGAATTATTAAGTGCCGCCATAAGACCAATTATCAGTGACGTAAATAAAAAGCACTGGAAACAGCTGAAAGTATATTAGCGAAAACTATTATAAATGTAAAAGGAAATTTTTTTAAACTTTTCAAGTAATCGATATATTCGATGCGGAAAATAATACTTAGTTCCACTAAAAGTTTACAAACACGTTTCAACTAGGATCATCTCCAGACAAAGAAACAAAAACGCATCAACCCACGAAAGGTGCTAACATGAGGAGGTAGCCTTGGTACACAGAAGTAAGTTAACAGTTTTTGTGAATAAGTATTTATAACTGAAAGTTAATATCCTTTATTATCCCATCGTTTTATAACTGTTCAAAAATGTCCAATTTTGGTCCATTAAATATCAGATGCTCGATTTGAAAGTCCGATGAAAGAAATTCCTACAAGACAAATAAGATGACTCATACATGAAAGTTTATCATGATGCCTAAATTTCTGGCAAATAAAGCGCTCCACAGTAACAGTTTATAAGCACCAGATTTTGAAGAAACGTCTGATTCATCTCTACAATTAGAGAGTATCTCACCAATATTGTTTAACGTATGATAAGCAGGTTTTTAGTTAAACGAAATTGAGAATTTTTATATAAATAGAGCCCCGAATATGCACCCTCAGTTCAAATTCTTCGTCAATGAAGTGTGAGATACAACTTCACTCGAATGTCTGCAGCGAGATTTCAAAGTGAAAATTTGTAATTCTTTAAGAAGCATTAAATATAAATTTTTAAAATTATCTTTAAATACTCGTTCATAATTCCGATTACTAATGTTTACTCCGTTATTATTATTTGGCTTTGAATATATAATTATTTAACCGAAATGCAAAGTTTGTTTATATTTTCGTATCGATGACACTTCTAATCCAATTAATGATTCCCATACGTATTTTAGAGAATCTCGTATGAAAAAGGAAATTACCGTAATTTTTAATGTTCTCATATTTGATTATGTAAACCCTAAGCATGGCTCAGTGAGAACGCTAAATATTTTTCCGTTGAAACGTATTGATGGCAACATTAACTAGAATACTTTTCCTGAAATTAGCGGCAATAAGAAAACGACGTTTGACATAATTCCTTAAGAACGGAATTTAATAGAATAATAGGGATTATATAAAACATTTGGATATTTGAAATATTATATTTACGCCTATTACGTAATAATAATTACGTGATTACCCTATACTTAATAAATACTCTCTAAAAATGTCCGCAGAAATGTATTTAGAAATATCCGAGAAGTAACAAATGCACTACTATATTCGAATAATTGTTTAAAATGTTTGCGGTGACATAAATTCGTCACTCAGTTCTGAACGTATATATTCACTTAATTGTGAATATCGATTTGCTGTGATGAGCTTCTCTCTTTAAAGTTCGATTAGAATACTAAAACTAACCACTGAGAAAATGAATTATATATATATATATATATATATATATATATATATATATATATATATATATATATATATATATATATATGTATGTATCTTCTTTTCTTAATTTACACAAACGATATCCCTGAAAATATCAGATCCGAAGTTAGGCTTTTGTCCGTGCAGTACATAGAAGTATAATGGAAGAGATTTCTTGTTAGATGATTTACAACAGTGGGCAGAACGGACCAAAGTAAAAGAAATGACGATAAACGTAAATAAATCCAAGCATAGAACTTTTTGAAGATGAATGTCACCTGAAGAAAATAATTACACGCTAAACGATCCAACCACTATCTCAGAATATAAATACTTGGGCATTAATTTATCCGAAATCTCAAATATACGCATTGAAGTAATTACTTCGAAAGCGTATAGAAATCCTAAGAAGGAGCGTTCAAAACCTTGGTTTGTTGTAGAATATGCGACGAGCATGAGACTATGTAAGAAACTAGAAGGCAGAGGAAGGCAGTTCGGTTGGAGCGATATTAAAATGATGGGAATCAGTCAAGAAGGAAAATTTTCAGACGGTTATATTAACACGTGGAAAGGTGGATGGGACGAACTGCACCATAGGTTCTAAACTCTAAATTATATCGGACGCGGCGACCACTTTCTAAAAATAAAAGAGTTTCTCAGAATAAATATATCTTCCCCAATTAAAATAACGACATATTTAGGGAGGTTCAAATAGGATTCATAACACAAAACGTTTTTAGCATTTCAACAAATTGATTTCAAATTGGCATTTTTACTATTCCTAAGTAACAAACTTTTTGGTGCAACCTTTGTTATCAAATTCCGTCACCTTTCGGAAATATTTTCCAGAAAAGGCAGAAAATCCGTTTGGTAATACATGTTTACGTAAAGTCGGATTCCTTGTGAAGAGTTTTCGCAATATTCATTAGCCTTGAACATTTTGGTGTACCATGTCCACATTTTTTACACTGGAATTTATCGTTCTTCTTATTATTCGATTCAATTATAAATGAGCCTATTTGGTATTTATCTAGGGTATCGAGTTAAAACCAACTCGTTCTGAATAATTCATTTTCAGACAAATGCCAATCTTCAGTAATTTGAAATCTTCCGTAGAGAATATGTAAAAATAGTCAATTCTTTTGTGAAGATCAAACTCGAGTGATAGCAAAAAAGATAATTACCTCCAATCGGGTGTGCAAAATATACGTTTCGACTATGGAAGGGTAAAGTATTTTCATCTCACATTGTTGTTTTCTATAATTGGTTTAAGGTGTTTGTATATACATACATATACATACACACACACACACACACACATATATATATATAGCTATAGATATATAGATTAGAAAATGATTAGAAAGATACACGATTAAATAACTCGAGTGTATTTGCAAACATAATTGTTATTTTGTTGTAAATCTGTGTTTACTTCATCAAAAAAATCATCTGCATTCATGCCATCGATCATTACACGTGTTTTTTAATGTTTTTTATGAGAATTTCCTAATTATCTGAATTTAATTGTATCGTTGTCTTTCACACTCAAAAAATATATCAATGAAGAAATTTGTAAAAACCCTGTTAATTATATTTCATCCCAAGAGTTAAAACTTTCTGCTTTTAATCGAAGCAAATTATAAGATAGCAAATATTTGCTACGATAAATTAGTGACTGGATTTTGTAAAACAACGCGATTTACCATATATTCTATTGTTTATGTATGAAAGTACATAATAATTAATTATTTAATATGGTTTACGTGCCAATAACCCTTAGCGTCCGCAATTCTTGTCAATTTTCTCGTTCGTAAGTATAGACTCACATGGGAAATTGTTTAATTGAAAAGGCCCATTAAAGGTGACGCGCTGTGCCACTCCTCAAAGCGGATTCTTGCACGCCGCATCGTAAAACATGTCTGGTGCGGGGGCGTACAATTGGGATTCATCGGCTTCTCTCCTACGACTCCTGAATGTGATTCTGTTGTGAGATTGGAATGATAAAACCATGGGCGGCGTCGCGTACTATGTTGGTTTCGACTTTTTCAGCATCCATTGTACGATAAACTTTTTAATGTAAATAAGTATAAATGAAAATATAAATCATATAACAATGTCTCTCTCTAAAGTAGAAGCATTCAATTTCTAACGATGTTATTGAACGTCCATTTGTACCTGTAATTTTCCATAAATGGATTTTTGTGGGGTTATTAGGAAATAAATAGTTTCCATGGTTTCCTCTTCTAAAACATACAGAATCGGTTGCTCACTCAAAATCTTACCTCGTTCTATGGATTACACTGTTTTTGTACGTCTCACCTCAATCATAATGTCAAACATTGCATACTCGAAATCGATTCTCAAAAAGGGCTACGTTTGAAATATGGCGAACGCGAACTTCGTATTTAAGTCGTTCTCCACTCGATATTTGTTCAATGTGAAGCTTAGGGAAGCCATTAAATATCGAAATAAAAAAAACTGGCGTTAAGATCACCTCTAATGCACATCATCCTTTATTTTATATGCTAATTTTCTAACATTTGTTTTAATGCTGGATATCTAAATTGTGAATTTGAGGAAATCTTAGTTTGTATGTTTTGCAAGGAAAAGCTCAAAATTTTTTAACAAATCAGTTCTTTTACGAGATGTGGCATGGAAAGCATTATATTTGTAGAAAAGAATTATTTGTAGATTTATCCTTTCTTTCATTAAAAATTTTTTCCGTAGATTTTCTAAATATTCTTCTATGTTTTTTCACACCGTTGAATACCAAACATCAAGAATTATTTTATTTATTCATTTACCAAGTAAATTCATTACATCCTTTCGTTCATCTGTAGGAAAGCCCTTACGAATTTCATTTAATATCTTAGAATTTCATTTGGGCTAGAGTTTATTCTAACGATTAAGTTCATTATTATTATTTAAGTCTAAGAAAATTACTAAAGGTAGAAAGGTACATTTCCTCATATTATTGACAATATTTCGAAAAGTACGTCATAAACTGCTTCCTAAAACTTCGCATTTCTGCTCCATACATTTTATTTCCATTTTCTCTATGACGTGCTAAGGTCATTCCAATCGCATATCCGTTCTGGAATATCGAGTATTTTTAAGAAAGGCGGTCTTCGACTAATACCAATAGAAACGAAAATAGTGGATCGTGACGGAGGGACGGAGGAGGGGGAGGGACGGAGGAGGGGGAGGGACGGAGGAGGGGGAGGGACGGAGGAGGGACGGAGGAGGGGGGGAGAGATATTCATCAAAACGCCCGTAGAGTCTGACATGAGTGAGGAGCGATTCTCCCTAACCACAATGACCTCACTGTCTGTAGCGCACCTTCCAGTCGTAGACAATGACGCGTTGGCATTCGGGAGAAAGCTTAGAGATAATGCTATTCCAAACCAATCTTTTCGTTTGCAACGGGAAATTACGAAGATTCTTATGGCGACGCATCTATAGTAGGGAAGATAGACGGATGGGTCTGTTCATGAAGTATATTGTTATACATGACCTGCTTTTATGTCGATATTAATTAAGGAAGTCGGTTTACGTCTTCAATTTGGCTGTCGATCCAGAAGTCCACTCCTTTATGCCGAGAATTATGACTCAACAGGTACAAAAATACGATTTTTACACGCATTTTTTCATCGCGTGCGTTAAAATCTCTTTATTAAGTAAATTCGAGTTTATCACTCCTCAAATTCCAGTAAAACTTTGTCTTGCGCAATTGTTAAATACACTCTTCAATATTGCTCTTGCAAGAAGTATTAAATATAAATGAAAAGAATATATAACTATGAAAAGCCGTTAGATTAAATCTTGATGGGTAAATTGATGGTCCACTTTACTATGAAAAGGTTATTGAAATTTTTAAGTATGAAAATGAGTGAACAGTCTGTTTTGAAAAGAAATTGATATTTTATAATATACATGAAGTTTTATTTTATTATAGTTAATAATTAAAATAATAAGAAATTTTAATTCTATCAAGATGAGTGCAAAGGAAATACATAAGAGATACATAATTCAATTGTCATAAGATTTACATTGAGAGTCCTGTGGAGGACTCGTCTTCAAGTGACACAAACAAAGTTTTCTGTTAAATATACAAAAATTAAGATACGAAATTTAGTCCATTTCTCCGCAAATAAACCTCAGATCGGAAAAGTCCCACGAGCGTTAGCTCTGAGGTCCGATTATGCAGCAAAAGCTATATACATGGTCTGTCTAAAAGGTATCGGGAAAAGTTTTAGAAAAATAGATTTCTTTGAGAAATTGTAACAAAACCTTAAAATTCTTCATAGTACATTCCTTGGGCGTCGACAAATTTTTTTCCGCGGCTTTTCCTACATTCGAAGGCTCCCTGACAGATTCCGTAAGGACCTGCAAGCGTCTTTGACAGCCCTTAGGGTCCCATGGTTTTGTCCTCTCAGGGAGAATATCTATTCCCAGCAAGAAAAAGTTTCTCGTGAATAATTTCTTCAGAAAACTGAAATTTTCAACGCGTTACAGAATGTCTTCGCAAAAAGACAATCACCTCTGCTGTTGGTCGTCTACGAAGAACTTCGGGATGAGTTTGGAGCAGATCTATCGCATCGCCAAATTTTCAGTGACATTGGTGTGCACTGTCATTTTATGAATGCCCATTCGATCTGCGATCACGCGTGCACTTAACCGATTGTCATAATTTCAGCACTTCACGCACACGTTGCATGTTGTAGTCAGTTCTTGACGTCCACGGCAGTCCAGTGCGGGGCTCGTCCTCCACAAACACCCGGCAATCTTTGAAGAATTTGTGCCTCTTAAGAACAGGATTTGGTGACATTCTTTCAATCTTGAAGACTTGGCGAATTATATCCAACGTTTCCATACCCAATTTTCCTAATCTAACGCAAAATTTCATCTCGTACCGCTGTCCAATATTTCGCTGCAATTTAAAACCCGAATCACTGGACGGGGGTCAACTAAACAATTTATCCTGAACAAAGACTCGCAGTCAACTCACCCTTATATATATACGAGTAAAGGTGTGCTTGCTGACAGCAAGCAATGTAATAATTTATCTTTAGTTAAAAAATAAAATTTTTCAAAGGATTACTCTGCTCAACCGTTGCTAAACATAGACTAAAGGACATTATCGCAGCTGAAAATGCGCTGAATCGATTTCCCATGCATTTCTTTCGGCGGCATTATTCCCGCCCCGGAGTCAAACCAAGAACATCCTACTAAAATGACTTTTATGTTTCGCTTGAGTATGATTGACTTTATAAACACTCCAAATTTCAAAAGGAAATTAACTCAGGAAGTACCTCAAAATGTGACACCTATGCAAGTATTGATTTTTTTCGAGGTATATAATAAACTTACCTGTAAGTGTAAAAAATTTGAATGATCTATGTATCATATTAAGAGAGCTACGATTTTTCGAAATTTGAAAATATTTCACCTCCTGGCATCGAACCCATGACCGGTTGCGCGTAAACAATAGCATTTTTCCGTAGATATTTATAATTGCAATAGCCGTATGAAATTTCATTGTTCTATCTCAATGGGAAGTATTTTTTAAAATTGTTTGAAAAACGGCCCAATGCATTCTTACGGGGGAAAGTCGATTTTTGGGGCCTCCTAGAATCGAACCAATGATAGGTAGTGTGGATTTCTGAATTTTTCCTGAGTGAGATTTAGTGGGCCATTACGTAAAAAAATCGGCGGCTCCGTGGCCAAAGCGGTTTGGGCCTGACATTAATATCATATATATATGTTATATATATCTATACATATAGACGCTTCGGGGGGATATATATATATACGAGTAAAGGTGCGCTTGCTTACAGCAAGCAATGCAATAATTTATCTTTAGTGAATAATAAAATTTTTCGAAAGATTACTCTGCTCAAACGTTGCTAAACATTAAGTAAAGGGCATTAACGCAGCTGAAAATGCACTGCAAACGATTTCCGATGCATTTCTTTCGGCAGCTAAAATCCCGCCCCGGCGTCGAACCTAGGTCATCCTGCTAAAATTACTGTAATCTTTCGCTTGAGTATGATGGACGTTATAAACACCCCAAATTGCAAACGGAAATTCATTCAGGAAGTACCTTAAAATGAGTCCTAAATTCCCTATGTATTTCACATGGAGTATTTATTAACGCCCCCTAGCATCGAACCAACGACCTTTTACGATAATCTTAGGATAGCTTTTATATGAGAATTGTCCCCTTAAAGGCTGTGTGAAATTTTGAACCTCTGCGCGGTTGGGAAGTGTCAAATAAAGCTTTCGGAAATATGTCCAATGTATTTTAAACGGGAAAATCGAGATTACGGATCGCTCTGGAATCGAACCCGTGATACATAGGCAAATGCTGATTTTTTTCTAATTACATTTTGTGTGTATCTATATTTGTAGAAAGTTTGAATAATCTATGTACGATATTAAGGGAGCTACGATTTTTCGAAATCTGAAAATATTTCATCTCCTGGAATCGAACCCAGGACCGATTGAATGTAAAATACTACATTTTGCCGTAGACATATATATTAGCAATAGGTACATGAAATCTTATCGCTCTTACTCAATGGGAAGTATTTTTAAAATTATTTGAAAAACGGCCCCATGCATTCTTAACGGGGAAAATCGAGATTACGGGACGCTCTGGAATCGAACCCGTGACACGTAGGCAAGTATTGATTTTTTTTCGAGGTATATAGTATACTTACCTATAAGTGTAAAAAATTTGAATGATCTATGCATCATATTAAGAGAGCTATGATTTTTCGAAATTTGAAACTTTTTCACCTTCTGGCATCGAACCCATGACTGGTTGTACGTAAACAATAGCATTTTTCCATAGATATTAATAATAGCAATAGCTGTATGAAATCTCATTCTTCTAGCGTAATGGAAAGTATTTTTAAAAATTATTTAAAAAACGGCCCCATGCATTCTTACGGGGGAAAGTCGATTTTTGGGACCTCCTAGAATCGAACCCATGATAGGTAAGGTCAGTTTTCGAATTTTTCCTAAGTGAGATTTAGTGGGCCATAACGCGAAAAAATCGGCGGCTCCGTGGCCCGAGCGGTTTGGGCCTGACATTAATATCCTATATATATGAATATATATATATATATATGTTATATATATCCCCCCGAAGCGTCTATATGTATAGATACGAGTAAAGGTGTGCTTGCTGACAGCAAGCAGTCGGAAAATATATCTTTTAATAAAACGTAACAATTTACCAAAGATTATTCGGATAAATCATGCTAAGTAACGGACATTTTCGCAGCTGAAAATGCACTGAATTCGATTTCCGATGCATTTCTTTCGGCAGCAAAAATCCCTCCCCGCAGTCGAACCAAGGTCCTCCTGCTAAAACTACTGTAATCTTACGCTTGAGTATGTTTGACTTTACAATTATCCCGAATTTCAAAAGGAAAATCATTTAGGAAGTATCTTAAAATGAGTCCTTAATTCCCTATGCATTACTTACGAAGGTTCGCCCCCTAGAATCGAGCCAACGACCATTTACGACAATCTTTGGGATGCCTTAATGCGGGAATTGTCCCTTTAATGCCTGAGTGAAATATTGAACCTCTGCGCGATTGGGAAGTGTCATAAAAAGCTTTCGCAAATATTGCCAATGCATTCCTTATGACAAAAATCGAGATTACGGGACGCTCTGGAATCGAACCCGTGGCACATAGGCGAAAGCGGATTTTTTTCCAAGTACATTTTGTAATTATCTATACGTGTTGAACGTTTGAATGGTCTATGTACGATATTAAGAGAGCTACGATTTTTCAAAATCTGAAAATATTTCACCTCCTGGCATCGAACCCAGGACAGATTGTACGTAAAATACTACATTTTTCCGTAGACATATATATTAGCAGTAGCTACACGAAATCTTATTACTTTAACTTAATAGGAAGTATTTTAAAAATTATTTGAAAAACGGCCCCATGCATTCTTAACGGGGAAAATCGAGATTACGGGACGCTCTGGAATCGAACCCGTGACACGTAGGCTAGTACTGATTTTTTTCGGGGTATATAATATACTTCCCTATAAGTGTAAAAAATTTGAATGATCTATGTATCATATTAAGAGAGCTAGGATTTTTCGCAATTTGAAAATATTTCACCTCCTGGCATCGAACCCATGACCGGTTGTACGTAAACAATCGCATTTTTCGATAGATATTAATAATAGCAATAGCTGTATGAAATCTCATTTTTCTAGCGTAATGGAAAGTATTTTTAAAAATTATTTGAAAAACGGCTCCATGCATTCTTACGGGGGAAAGTCGATTTTTGGGGCCTCCTAGAATCGAACCCATGATAGGTAGGGTCGGTTTCCCAATTTTTCCTAAGTGAGATTTAGTTGGCCATTAAGGAAAAAAATCGGCGGCTCCGTGGCCAAAGCGGTTTGGGCCTGACATTAATATCATATATATATGTTATATATATCTATACATATAGACGCTTCGGGGGGATATCTATACATATAGACGCTTCGGGGGGATATATCTATTATATATAGACGCTTCGGGGGGATATATATAACATATATATATATAGGATATTAATGTCAGGCCCAAACCGCTTTGGCCACGGAGCCGCCGATTTTTTTCCGTAATGGCCAACTAAATCTCACCTAGGAAAAATTGGGAAACCCACTCTACCTATCATGGGTTCGATTCTAGGAGACCCCAAAAATCGATTTTCCCCGTTAAGAATGCATTGGGCCGTTTTTTAAATGATTTTAAAAATACTTCCCATTAACCTAGAAGGATAAGATTTCATGTAGTTATTTTTATTATATATATTTACGGAAAAATGCTATCGCTTACGTACAACTGGTCATGGGTTCGATGCCAGGAGGTGAAATATTTTCAAATTTCAAAAATTCGTAGCTCTCCTAATATGTAACATAGATAAATCAAATTTTTTACACTTATAGGTACGTAAACAATATACTTCGAAAAAAATCATCACCTGCCTACGTATCACGAGTTCGATTCCAGAGCGTCCCGTAATCTCGATTTTCCCCGTTAGGAATGCATGGGGGCGTTTTTCAAATAATTTTAAAAATACTTCCCATTAAGTTAGAAGAATAAGATTTCATGTAGCTATTGCTAATATATATGTCTACGGAAAAATGTAGTATTTTACGTAAAATCGGTCCTGGGTTCGATGCCAGGAAGTGAAATATTTTCAGATTTTGAAAAATCGTAGCTCCCTTAATATCGTACATAGATCATTCAAACCTCCTACAAATATAGATACATATAAAATGTAATTAGAAAACAATGAACAGTTGCCTATGTATCACGGGTTCGATTCCAGAGCGACCCGTAATCTGGATTTTTCCCGTTTAAAATACATTGGCCATATTTCCGAATGCTTTTTATAACACTTCCAAACCACGCAGAGGTTCAAAATTTCACACAGCCATTAAGGGGACAATTCTCATATAAAAGCTAACCTAAGATAGTCGTAAAAGGTCGTTGGTTCGATGCTAGGGGGCGTTAATTAATTCTCCATGTGAAAAACATAGGAAATTTAGGGCTCATTTTAAGGTAATTCCTGAATGAATTTCCTTTTGCAATTCGGGGTGTTTATAAAGTCCACCATACTCAAGCGAAAGATTACAGTAATTTTAGCAGGATGACCTTGGTTCGACGCCGGGGCGGGATTTATCCTGCCGAAAGAAATGCATCGGAAATCGTATTCAGTGCATTTTCAGCTGCGTTAATGCCCTTTACTTAATGTTTAGCAAAGTTTGAGCAGAGTAATCTTTCGAAAAATTTTATTATTCACTAAAGATAAATTATTGCATTGCTTGCTGTAAGCAAGCGCACCTTTACTCGTATAACATATATATATATAGGATATTAATGTCAGGCCCAAACCGCTTTGGCCACGGAGCCGCCGATTTTTTTCCGTAATGGCCAACTAAATCTCACCTAGGAAAAATTGGGAAACCGACCCTACCTATCATGGGTTCGATTCTAGGAGGCCCCAAAAATCGATCTTCCCCATTAAGAATGCATTGGGCCGTTTTTCAAATGATTTTAAAAATACTTCCCATTAACCTAGAAGGATAAGATTTCATGTAGCTATTGCTACTATATATATCTACGGAAAACTGCTATTGCTTACGTCCAAGCGGACATGGGTTCGATGCCAGGAGGTGAAAAAGTTTCAAATTTCGAAACATCGTAGCTCTCTAAATATGATATATAGATCATTCAAATTTTTTCCACTTATAGGTAAGTATATTATATACTTTGAAAAAAATCCATACTTGCCTACGTGTCACGGGTTCGATTCCAGAGCGTCCCGTAATCTCGATTTTCCCCGTTAAGAATGCATGGGGCCGTTTTTCAAATAATTTTAAAAATACTTCCCATTAAGTTAAAAGAATAAGATTTCATGTAGCTATTGCTAATATATATGTCTACGAAAAATGTAGTATTTTACGGACTATCAGTCCTGGGTTCGATGCCAGGACGTGAAATATTTTCTGATTTTGAAAAATTGTAGCTCCCTTAATATCGTACAAAGATCATTCAAACCTTCTACAAATATAGATACATACAAAATGTAATTCGGAAATAATCAGCACTTGCCTTTGTATCACGGGTTCGATTCCAGAGCGACCCGAAATCTCGATTTTTCCCGTTTAAAATGCATTGGCCATATTTCCGAATGCTTTTTATAACACTTCCCAACCGCGCAGAGGTTCAAAATTTCACACAGCCATTAAGGGGACCATTCTCATATAAAAGCTTTCCTAAGATTATCGTAAAAGGTCGTTGCTTCGATGCTAGGGGGCGTTAACTGTATCTCCATTTGAAATGCATAGGGAATTTAGGACACATTCTGAGGTACTTACTGAGTGAATTTTCTTTGAAATTTGGTGTGTTTATAAAGTCAATCATATTCAAGCGGAAGATAACAGTAATTTTCGTAGGATGGACTTGGTTCGACGCCGGGGCGGGAATAATGTTGCCGTAAGAAATGCATGGGAAATCGAAATCAATGAAAAGATCGCTGCGAAAATGTCCTTAAGTTAGCATGCCTTATCCGAATAAAGTCTTTCGGAAAATGTTAAGTTTTATTAAAAGATATATTTTTTGATTGCTTGCTATCAGCAAGCACACCTTTACTCGTATATATATATATATATATAACATATATATATGATATTAATGTCAGGCCCAAACCGCTTCGGCCACGGAGCCGCCGATTTTTTTACGTAATGGCCCACTAAATCTCACTCAGGAAAAATTGGGAAATCCACCCTACCTATCATGGGTTCGATTCTAGGAGGCCCCAAAAATCGACTTTCCCCCGTAAGAATGCATGGGGCCGTTTTTCAAACAATTTAAAAAAATACTTTCCATTGAGATAGAACAATGAAATTTCATATGGCTATTGCAATTATATATATCTACGCAAAAATGCTATTTTTTACGCGCAACCGGTCATGGGTTCGATGCCAGGAGGTGAAATATTTTCAAATTTCGAAAAATCCTAGCTCTCTTAATATGATACATAGATCATTCAAATTTTTTACGCTTATAGGTAAGTATATTATGTACCTCGAAAAAAATCAACAGTTGCCTACGTGTCACGGGTTCGATTCCAGAGCGTCCCGTAATCTCGATTTTCCCCGTTAGGAATGCATGGGGCCGTTTTTGAAATGATTTTAAAAATACTTCCCATTAAGTTAAAAGAATAAGATTTCATGTAGCTATTGCTTATATATATGTCTACGGAAAAATGTAGTATTTTACGTACAATCGGTCCTGGGTTCGATGCCAGGAGGTGAAATATTTTCAGATTTTAAAAAATCGTAGCTCCCTTAATATCGTACATAGATCATTCAAACCTACTACAAATATAGATACATACAAAATGTAATTAGAAAAAAAATCAGCATTTGCCTATGTATCACGGGTTCGATTCCAGAGCGTCCCGGAATCTCGATTTTTCCCGTTTAAAATACATTGGCCATATTTCCGATAGCTTTTTATGACACTTTCCAACCGCGCAGAGGTTCAAAATTTCACACAGCCATAAAAGGGACCATTCTCACTTAAAAGCGACCGTAATAGTATCGTAAATGGTCCTTCGTTCGATTCTAGGGGGCGTTAACAATAACTTCGTAAGAAATGCATAGGGAATTAAGAACTCATTTTAAGCTACTTCCTGAATGAATTTCCTTTTAAATCTGGAGTGTTTATAAAGTCAAACATACTCAAGCGAAAGATTACAGTAATTTTAGCAGGATGACCTTAGTTCGACGCCGGGGCGGGGTTTTAGCTGCCAAAAGAAATGCATCGGAAATCGTATTCAGTGCATTTTCAGCTGCGTTAATGCCCTTTACTTAATGTTTAGCAACGTTTGAGCAGAGTAATCTTTCGAAAAATTTTATTATTCACTAAATATAAATTATTGCATTGCTTGCTGTAAGCAAGCGCACCTTAACTCGTATCTATTATATATAGACGCTTCGGGGGGATATATATATATATATATATATATAACATATATATAGGATATTAATGTCAGGCCCAAACCGCTTCGGCCACGGAGTCGCCGATTTTTTTCCGTAATGGCCCACTAAATCTCACTCAGGAAAAATTGGGAAATCCACCCTACCTATCATGGGTTCGATTCTAGGAGGCCCTAAAAATCGATTTTCCCCATTAAGAATGCATTGAGCCGTTTTTCAAATGATTTTAAAAATACTTTCCATTAATCTAGAAGAAAAAAATTTCATGTGGCTATTGCTACTATACATATCTACGGAAAAATGCTATACTTTACGCACAATTGGTCATGGGTTCGATGCCAGGAGGTGAAATATTTTCAAATTTCGAAAAATCGTAGCTCTCTTAATATGATACTTAGATCATTTAAACTTGCCAAAGCGGTTTGGGCCTGACATTAATATCCTATATATATATATGTTATATATATCCCCCCGAAGCGTCTATATATAATAGATATATAACATATATATAGGATATTAATGTCAGTCCCAAACCGCTTCGGCCACGGAGCCGCCGATTTTTTTACGTAATGGCCCACTAAATCTCACTCAGGAAAAATTGGGAAATTCACCCTACCTATCATGGGTTCGATTATAGGAGGCCCCAAAAATCGACTTTCCCCCGTAAGAATGCATGGGGCCGTTTTTCAAACAATTTTAAAAAATACTTTCCATTGAGATAGAACAATGAAATTTCATATCTCTATTGCAATTATACATATCTACGCAAAAATGCTATTTCTTACGCGCAAGCGGTCATGGGTTCGATGCCTGGAGGTGAAATATTTTCAAATTTCGAAAAATCGTAGCTCTCATAATATGATACATAGAGCATTTAAATTTTTCACACTTATAGGTACGTATATTATATACTTCAAAAAAAATCAACAGTTGCCTACGTGTCACGGGTTCAATTCCAGAGCGTCCCGTAATCTCGATTTTTCCCGTTAAGAATGCATGGGGCCGTTTTTCAAATAATTTTTAAAATACTTCCCATTAGGCTAGAAGAATAAGATTTCGTGCAGCCATTACTAATATAAATATCTCCGGGATAATGCAGTATTTCACGCTCAACTGGTCATGGGTTCGATGCCAGGAGGTGAAATATTCTCAAAATTTGAAAAATCGTATCTCTTCTAATATGATACATAGATCGTTCAAACTTTCAATACAAATAGAGACGTATATATTGTACCTTGAAAAAAATCAACCCTTGCCTAGGTGTCACGGGTTCGAATACAGAGCGTCCCGTAATCTCGATTATTCCCGTTTAAAATACATTGACCATATTTCCGAAAGCTTTTTATGACACTTCCCGACCGCGCAGAGGTTCAAAATTTCACACAGCCATAGAAGGGACCATTCTCATATAAAAACATCCCTAAAATTGTCGTAAATGGTCGTTGGTTCGATTCTAGGTGGCATTAACAAGACCTTCGTAAGAAATGCATTGGGAATTAAGGACTCATTTTAAGTTACTTCCTGAATGAATTTCCTTTTGAAATTCAGAATATTTATAAAGTCAATCATACTCAAGCCAATAATGACAGTATAATTCGTTGGATGGCCTTGGTTCGACGCCAGGGCGGTAATAATGCTGCAATAAGAAATGCATGGGAAATCGAAATCAATGCAATGCTCGCTGCAATAATGTCCTTTAAGTTATGTTTAGCATGGCCTTCCAGAATAATATTTCGAAAAAATCTTACATTTTATTAAAATATATATTATTACATTGCTTGCTGTAAGCAAGCGCACCTTTACTCGTATATATATATCCCCCCGAAGCGTCTATATGTATAGATATATATATATCCCCCCGAAGCGTCTATATGTATAGATATCCCCCCGAAGCGTCTGTATGTATAGATATACGAGTAAAGGTGCGCTTGCTTACAGCAAGCAATGCAATAATTTATCTTTAGTGAATAATAAAATTTTTCGAAAGATTAATCTACTCAAACGTTGCTAAACATTAAGTAAAGGGCATTAGCGCAGCTGAAAATGCAGTGATTACGATTTCCGATGCATTTCTTTCGGCAGCCAAAATCCCGCCCCGGCGTCGAACCTAGGCCATCTTACGAAAATTACTATAATGTTTCGCTTGAATATGATTGACTTTACAAACATCCCGAATTTCAAAAGGAAAATCATTTAGGAAGTACCTTAAAATGAGTCCTTAATTCCCTATGCATTTCTTAAGAAGGTTCGCCCCCTAGAATCGAACCAACAACCATTTACGACAATCTTTGGGATGCCTTAATAACCATGATAGGTAGGGTGGATTTTCCAATTTTTCCTGAGTGAGATTTAGTGGGCCATTACGTAAAAAAATCGGCGGCACCGTGGCCGAAGCGTTTTGGGCCTGACATTAATATCCTATATATATGTTATATATACGAGTAAAGGTGTGCTTGCTGACAGCAAGCAGTCGGAAAATATATCTTTTAATAAAACGTAACAATTTACCAAAGATTATTCGGATAAATCATGCTAAGTAAAGGACATTTTCGCAGCGGACAATGCACTGAATTCGTTTTCCCATGCATTTCTGACGGCAGCTTTATTCCCGCCCCGGCGTCGAACCAAGGCCATCTTACGAAAATTACTATAATGTTTCGCTTGAATATGATTTACTTTACAAACATCTCGAATTTCAAAAGGAAAATCATTTAGGAAGTACCTTAAAATGAGTCCTTAATTCCCTATGCATTTCTTACGAAGGTTTGCCCCCTAGAATCGAACCAACGACCATTTACGACAATCTTTGGGATGCCTTAATGCGGGAATGGTCCCTTTTTTGCCTGAGTGAAATATGGAACCTCTGCGCGGTTGGGAAGTGTTATAAAAAGCTTTCGCAAATATTGCCAATGCATTCCTTATGACCAAAATCGAGATTACGGGACGCTCTGGAATCGAACCCGTGGCACATAGGCAAATGCTGATTTTTTTCCAAGTACATTTTGTAAGTATCTATACGTGTTAAACGTTTGAATGAACTATGTACGATATTAAGGGAGCTACAATTTTTCAAAATCTGAAAATATTTCACCTCCTGGCATCCTGGCAAATGTAAGATTTTTCGAAATTTTATTCTGAAAGGTCATGCTTAACATGGACTAAAGGACTTTATCGTAGCTGAAAAAGCACTGAATTCGAATACCCATGCATTTCTTACGACAGCATTATTCCCGCCCCGGCGTCGAACCAAGGACATCCTGCTAAAATCACTGTAATTATTTTCTTGAGTATGGTTGACTTTATAAACACTCCAAGTTTAAAAAGGAAATTCATTCAGGAAGTACCTCAAAATGTGTCCTAAATTCCGGGAATAAAGCTGCCGTCAGAAATGCATGAGAAATCGAATTCAGTGCATTGTCCGCTGCGAAAATGTCCTTTACTTAGCATGATTTCTCCGAATAATCTTTGGTAAATTGTCACGTTTTATTAAAAGATATATTTTCCGACTGCTTGCTGTCAGCAAGCACCTCTTTACTCGTATATATATATCCCCCCGAAGCGTCTATATGTATAGATATATAGGATATATATATATATAGGATATTAATGTCAGGCACAAACCGCTGGGGCCACGGAGCCGCCGATTTTTTTACGTAATGGCCCACTAAATCTCACCTAGGAAATATTGGGAAACGGAACCTACCTATCATGGGTTCGATTCTAGGAGGCCCCAAAAATCGACTTTCCCCATTTAGAATGCATTGGGCCGTTTTTCAAATGATTTTAAAAATACTTTCCATTAACCTAGAAGGATAAGATTTCATGTAGCTATTGCTACTATATATATCTACGTAAAAATGCTATTGCCTACGTCCAACCGGTCATGGGTTCGATGACAGGAGGTGAAATATTTTCGAATTTTAAAAAATTCTAGCTTCCTTAATGTGACACTAAGATCATTCACACTTTTTAAACTAATAGATACATATAAAATGTACTTTGAAAAAAATCAACAGTTGCCTCTGTGTCACGGGTTCGATTCCAGAGCGTCCCGTAATCTTGATTTTCCCCATTAAGAATGCATGCGGCCGTTTTTCAAATAATTTTAAAAATACTTCCAAATGAGTAAGAGCGATAAGATTTCATGTACCTATTGCTAATATCTATGTCTACGGAAATATGTAGTACTTTACGTACAGTCAGTCCTGGGTTCGATGCCAGGAGGTGAAATATTTTTGGATTTTGAAAAATCGTAGCTCCCTAAATATCGTACATAGATCATTCAAAGCTTCTACAAAGATAGATACATACAAAATGTAATTAGAAAAAAATCAACATATGCCTATGTATCACGGGTTCGATTCCAGAGCGACCCGTAATCTCAATTTTTCCCGTTTAAAATACATTGGCCATATTTCCTAAAGCTTTTTATGACACTTCCAAACAGCGCAGATTTTTAGAATTTCACACAGCCAGTAAGGGGACCATTCTCATTTAAAAGCTATCCAAAGATAGTCGTAAAAGGTCGTTGGTTCGATGCTAGGGGGCGTTAACTATATCTCCATTTGAAATGCATAGGGAACTTAGGACACATTTTGAGGTACTTCCTTAATGTATTTCCCTTTGAAATTTGGAGTGTTTATAAAGTCAATCATACCCAAGCTAATAATGACAGGATAATTCGTTGGATGGCCTTGGTTCGACGCCGGGGCGGGAATGATGCTGTAGTAAGAAATGCATGGGGAATCGAAGTCAATGCATTGCTGCTAGGAAAATGTCCTTTACTTAGCATGACACTCCGAATAATCTTTCGTAAATTGTTAAGTTTTATTAAAAGATATATTTTTCGATTGCTTGCTGTAAGCAAGCGCACCTTTACTCGTATATATATATATATCCCCCCGAAGCGTCTATATATAATAGATATACATGTATACGGTCTTCCGGAAAGTTCTGTCCGTTTTTAGAATGAAACAAAAGAATAGATTTTTTCAAACTTTGAATAAAGTTTATTGAAAAATTTAATTGCCTTCATATAATTTCCATTAACTTTATTGAAAGTATGAAAAATCTATTTTTTTGTTTCATTCTAAAAACGGACAGAACTTTCCGGTAGACCTATTATATATAAGGGTAACTCGAAAGTTGTTCTCATTCTTGCATGCATTTCTTTAGAAGATAATTTAAACATCCCCATGAACCGAACCTGAAGCCATTTGTAACGAACCAATAGTAGATATATGAACATAGATACCTCCTATTTCAGTTCCATCGGTATTCTTGACTTGAGGTTCTTTGAGTTTCTTACAAAGGCACTCCAACCCAGTTTCGGTTTTCTTCATTAATTCAGTTCTTTTCCCCTGTTGTCACAAATTGTCCAATTGAAGTACGTATATTCCGAGCACACTTCCAGGGTGGTTTCTTCAAGATTTATAGGCACTAAAGGAATTATACATTATCTTTGTTTTACTGAAGTTTATCACTAGTCCTGTCTTCTGCCATATATTGCTCTTGAATTCAATTCCTCTCTATTGGTGGGAAATAGTACGGTATTATTTGCAAAACGCACATAACTTATGTAATTTTCCCTTTACCAGCAGGCCCTTTCCTTTCTAGGCCAATGTTTTGAATGTTTCTTCAAGAACAGCCGTGAAGAGAATGGTTGAAAAGCAATCACCCTGTCTAACTCCTTTTCCGATCTTGAATAATTCAGTTTCTTCGAGTAACATTACTGAAGCAGCGGTATTTTTCTAAATGTTACGGAAAAGATGAATGTATTCTTCTTCTCCCCCTTAGCTCTATAGGGCTTGCAGTATGGAGGAGGTACTTACCGGATCAAAAGCCTGTGCATAGTCCACAAAACATAGAACTAGTAGAATCTTGTATTCATTTGTCCTGTTGATAATTTCCTGTATCGTAAGGACAATCGCACTGAAACCGGCTTGTTCTCCCGGCTGAATAGCTAAAAGTGTTCTCTTCAAACGTTCACCTATTATCCTCACCGATGTTTTGCAGATAACTGGGAGGTTACCGATGGAGTGGTAGTTCATCAAATCCTCCTTGCTTTCACTTTTGAAGTACAATCTTTGCGTGGTTGCAATCCTCGGGTATTTTTCCATCTCTAAGGCAGTTATGAAATAAATTTCACAGGGGACCCGTCCATATGACCGACGATCATTTCCACGACGCTCGGTTCCACGACGCTCAACTGACCTACGGACTGCTCGCCCGATAGCTCACTTTACCGACAGCACACTCTACCGACAGCTCACTTTACCGAAGGATCGACTCAACGACAGTTCCATTGACGGACGCTTAACTGACCGACAACTCGCTCGCAAAAGTTATTTATGAACTGAATGAATAGGCGTCGTTGCAAAAAATATTTAACATCGTTAGATTAAAGAATCAGTTGGAAGGCTCCCCGTGAAATTATAAATCGGTAGTTGACATTAACTTTTGGGGATTAACAAATAATAGTTAAAGTTATTTATTCACAAAATTCTGAGTTCCATGAATTATCTGTACAAACAATTGTGGCTTCTTAATTGTGAAAAATCTATATTTTGTACAATCACATAAAAATTTATATTTTTAAAATACACAAAATTAAATATTGAAACTTCTTGTACTAACTTCTTTAGGCTTGAATTCAAATTAAATTAATATTTAAGTATTTATTTTCTTTTTATATTCGATTTATATACAAATTTAATAAATTTCATGTATGTAGAAATGTGAAATTTATTCATTATCTCAATAAATGCAAGTTTGATGCTTCAATAAAAAAATTTAAATTAGAAGGGAAAATGAAATTACCTTTTTTTAATAATAATAAATTAATTCCAAATGGAAAATAATCTTAGTGAAAAGTGCAGTAAATATCTTTACATACACCTCTAAAGAATTTTCTTAATTTAATATTTCAATAAATTCCTTAAACTTAAATAATAATAAATTCTTCAAATTTATTAACTTTTGTTAATGTAATATTTCGATGAAGTTAATAAAAGATGTTTTAAAACTTAATATTTTGTTCTTCGAAACTTGTTAAATCTTTGCTCTTTCTCAAAATATATAGGCAGATACAATATCCACTCATTCGGCACATAAATAATATTATTCCAGCGAGTTTTCGGTCAGTTTTTTGTCGGTAAAGTGAGCTGTCGGGCTAGCGGTCCATCGGTCAGTTGAGCGTCGGGGAACAGCGTCGTGGAAATGATCGTCGGTAAATAGGAGTAGACTCCACAGGGGACCCGTCCATATGACCGACGATCATTTCCACGACACTCGGTTCCCCGACGCTCAACTGACTGAGTGATTGCAATCATCCTGATGATGGCGATCACTCTCTGGAAAAAGTACGATCACTTCAGTTATGAAATGCTTTAAGATGGCAGCAATTTCTGCGTCTCCAAGTATGATATACGTCAATACTCAATCTGCTCCTCCAGCTTTTCTATTCTTCATCATTTTAATCACTGCCGTTCTTCTGGTAGAATGGAAGGTATGATTCTTGAAATCTGGGTTTACCCCTTCACACTTATTTGCTTTCTTCTACGGTCTTCATATCCTTGTTGGTGGTTATCTTCTATGACCAAAATCTATTTCTTCCGTTAGGCGTTGTTTGCTTCTGCCATTCTCAATCGCTTCTTTCACTGTTTTTTCGTTGAAATTCCGGACGTCCTCTGTAATTGCCCTTCTGATCAACTTGCAAAGCTTGATATACTCTGTGCCATCTCTTGGTGTTTCTGAGTTCCTCAGTTCCTTTCGGCCTTTTATCATTTTGCAGGTTTTATCACTGATTTTTTTATCTTTTGGACCTCTCGGAGAACTTCCTTTGTTGCCTCCAGCACAATTTAAGTGACTTTTTTAGGTGTTTATTCGTTGAAAACCTAGTTGTCAAATGCGATTTTTTCACCAGTATTTAGAGTATTTCATTTTCAACTCCATTAGATCCATGTCCACTTCCTAGCTGCCTTTTTCTTGAAGTATTAACTACGTGCATATTGTTGCATTCTGCAAGCTCTTCTGACCTCTTTCATTTCTCTCGGCTAGTTCATATAGTGTCATCGACACTATCATCAAGAAGCCAA
Source organism: Pantala flavescens (assembly GCA_020796165.1). Lineage (NCBI taxonomy): Eukaryota > Metazoa > Arthropoda > Insecta > Odonata > Libellulidae > Pantala > Pantala flavescens. The sequence goes on along the minus strand of CM036879.1, from coordinate 65,609,014 downwards.
CGCCGTTAAGTTTTCCATCTTCGTACCACTGTAATAAAATAGATGACCCTCTTTAAGGGTTATCAGGTCTTTCTTCTAACTTCAGTCCCAAGACATTCTCTGCTTCATTTAGTAGCTCCAAAAGTCGATCTTCAAGCAATTGTGTGTTGCAAGGCTCTTTCCTTCATGATGGACCTCCCGTGCTTTTACGTCCGGATGAATTTCCATTGCAGAGGCTCATCATGAAAATTTTAAATATGTTTGGGGAAAAAAGGACAATAACTTACCTGTCCCAATGCCGGTTGGTTCTTTATTTGGCCGTAGATATTGCTGAAGCCTTCTTAGCATGTTTAAGCCTGGACATCGCCTCCACCGTTAACACCGCCTCTTTAATGCTTTGGGGTAATTATATGAGTAATTAATTTAAAAATATATTTTAGTAATAATAAGTTCGTAGATTTATGGTACAAAGATTTCCCATTTTATAGATTTTTCAGCTTATATTTCTCGCTGAATTAGTCGTTATGAACTAAATGTTAGATATTATGTTTGAGGACTCTTTCCAAATTGCGTCTTTCAAATAGAAATTTTCAAAGGCAGATAAAAGCTGTTAACTGATGTTTTTTTCAAATTACAGAATTATGAACGAGAGATAATTTGCGCAGCATGTCCCTCTTTTAAAAATTAAAACTTATTATTACTCTAATGCAGATAAATAGACTAAAAGTAGTAATTTTAAAAATGTTAAGAGATGGTTAAATAATTAACCACAAATTTTGATATGTTCAGATGAAGAGCTCAAGAATTTAGCGCATAAAATAATTTGAAAAAGATATATTTATCAGAAATATTCAACAGTTGGAACAATCGTCCGGTGGCAGCGTATAATACATTATAGCAACAAATAATAAATAATAACAGTATATAATGCATTTACATACATATATACATTTTACACGTTTATTTTTATTACACGTTCATCATTTAAACACATTCAAACTCGATATTTACAACCAGAGTAGAGTATTTTCAGTCGGATATTTGGAAAAGTAGAAATCGATTCTTTCCAATGGTTATACTTCTGCGCATATCATCTGCGCATTGCATGAATTAAAAGAGACTGAAATTAGAGTTCCATTTTGAAGTACGAGTTAGTATAGGTCTTTAAAATGTGTTCTTTATAAAAATATATTAGGAGTCACACGTTTTGTATTTATGAAGATGTCTGCTCCCAAACCGGTAATGTCATAAAAAACATCTGAGGAAAGTACCAAGTTATGTATTCGTAATGTTACCATTCAACCAAGTAACGCTTATTCATTTTAAGATCAAAGACAGATATGGCCCTCGAAAAGACACCGAGGAAAAGTCCTCTGAATATTGAAATTGCCAATATATGGTTGAAGGATGAAATTTTCAAATTTCAGTTCAAGAGTTTGAATGTACTCTCTTAAAAACAAATCATTTTAATAATTTTATAGGGTAATAGGTGAATAATTTTAAAATTTACCATGTGAGTAATTGTTGCATTAATTTATTGTTATTTATGGTATATTTTTATAGTTATAAATGTATATTGTAGGTTGTTTGATGTTATTTGGCATTATTTAATGGTAATGTTTAACTTTTTATGTAGATATGACTATCAATATTAATATTTATTTATTTATTTATTGTATATTAGAACTACAAATAGGCACCAGGCCAGGTGGTAGCTCTACAATACTACTGCCTGGCATTCGCCCGAAAGGGAAACCCCCCCAAAACTTCCCGAAGGCAGTACATCAAACAAAGTATAACTACTTTAGAGAAGAGAAAATGTTACATAATATTTACAAAATGCGATGATGCACGGTCTACAAAACTAGAATTATTTAATCCTCTTAATCCTATTCACAAATAAATTGTAAGTATGAGGAAAAGGCTCCAATAACTGTCCAGGCAAATTGTTCCATTCAACTATAAGACCATCAAGTTTGTATGCTTGCCACCTTGAGTATTGCTCTACTTATAAGGTTTTGTTGGAATAACTATACTAACACGGGGATACTCGACGAAAAAGTTCTGTATATTTCTTAACTTTAAATCGAGTGTACCTATCGAGTTGTTATTAAGCGGAATACAATTACGTTTTATAACTAAAAGTAATAAGGAATATAAATACACTGAAAGCGGAAAAATAAAGACGTTCGCTCGTATGATGTGAAAAAGACACGTGAAATAAATGAATAAATTTTCAGAAAATAATACATACATATATTAAAATTGAGATAAATAATAAATTATTATTAACATTAATGCGATCAATCAATTTATATTAGTGTCAGGTAAAAGGCTAAGATACTTGCATATCATAATTTAATTTTAAATTGGAAGTTTCACCACAAAAATTTACTATTAATAAATTGAAACGAATATTGAGAAAGGAAATTAAATCATGGAAACGTTTATAAAATCAAAACTTTCTCGTCCCAAATTTAACCGCATCGAAACAGAAATCGAAAATAGAAAAGCCAAATACCTTTTGTGGATTCAATTACCGAGGCAAATAATTACTGACATATCAACCATCGATTGTTTGGAAAATGATACTTTTAGCTCATTTTGCACTCATTTAACCTTCAAAAATGCTTTAAAAACTCGTAGGCAATAGGATGGGTCCAAGATATCCACGGAGCAGCTTTCCCCACGGATGAGTCTCAAGATACTACATTAAAGTTCCGTCAATGGGAATTTGAGAACATATCTCTTCTTATCTTTGAGTCATTTTTTAATTGGATGAGTCTAATTTTTTAGAATCTGAAATTCTTGTGCGTTGCTAGGAGTTAATGCGTTAATAACGAACAAAAATTGAACTTTAATCGCTGAAAAATAAATTGGAGACGAAAGAGAAACGGATACAGTACAACTCATAATAAGTCTCTCATGCTTTGATTCTCCGAATAAATGGCCTCAAACCAGAATCAGCAGTTTGCATTTTGTGTGAAATATCGTATCAAAGAAATTATATTTTACAACTTATTTGAGGATAGACAACTATATTCACACGAAAGAGCAATTTCTTTTATCAGATTCAGCGTTAAAAAATTAATTTATAATTATAATTTTGAGTAGGATTTCACATCGAAAAAAGGTATCCTCGTTATTATTTCCAGCGGTCAGATATGAATTTCAACTAAATAAGAAATTCAATAGACTGTTTCCAAAGATTGAATGTGAATGAAAGTATTTTAGAGAAATTTCTATTGGAAATATGGAAGAGATTCATAGCAACAATACGATCTTTTATTGCTTAATATCGGAAATAGAATTAGTTTTCTTACTTAGAGTTAATCGAGATACGATCGAGTAATCTGAGCGGAGTGTATTTTTCAGGGGAGAGAAATTTTTTCGATTCTGATACAGGCGATGATGATATTGGTGAACAACGTCAACTAAAATTATTATCCAATTGTAATATCATAGAATTTTCATATATCTTTGCACTTTTGTATGTATTAAAAATCCGAGAATCAATTATTTTTCGAGTAATCGTCTTCATAATCTATCTTTATTTATAAAATCCGTTTGGTGTGTGTCCGGTGTTTACGGTGTTCTCGTAAAAATACATGTAAACTTAGATTTTATCGCTTGCATGCTTCCTTTCTTTTGCAAAATTAAATTAGAAATAACCCACATATGGATTTGGAAGAAGCACCAAAAGAAGGGAAATTGAATAAAGTTTCTTATTTTGGTCATGAAATATAGTTTAGGATTGCATTGTGCGTCAGTCTGCCGCATTAACTCCTTTATATAAGAGTAGCCCGCGAAAATTCAAAATTCGCGATACTTTTTGAACAAACCTCGTATATACATGTATGTTGTTTGTCGTCTTTAATTAGATTACGCGTGCCTGTTAGGCGTAGGCACAGCTAGTATTATATAATTATAATTCATACATTATTATATTGAATTGCGTATTTTATAGATAATTTAGTGACTCCGTTGAAACCATTCGATGGAAAAAAATGAACATTATATAAAATATGATTGCCTTTCATCCAATATTTCACGGAACTCTAATCAAATACAAGGCAAGGGTATGTATAATCAGAGGTGCGATTGACGCGGCTCGGTAATGTTATCAACTTACCTGTCCGCCGAATGGGGGATATGGGTTCGAGTCCCAGTCGTGTCGCTATTTTTCAGTTCTATTTATTTGTATGATTTGATATGTTAAACATACATCTTCTCCAAACATATCGATCCAACCAGGCCTTATGATTTCTCCTTAACATCTCCAACTAAATGATAATATCCAAACAGGTTTCAATCGAATCGGGCCTCCATAATTGAATCATTCACAATTCGCGAACCTTCAAAATTACTCCCTCTTGAATTAATCACTCAAGACGTAACCTTTATGTAGGTTTTGGGAAACCATGGTGATTGAACTGGTTGACGTTTAATCTTTGGTCATTCATTTGCCGATTTCCCATTTAGAAGACAATCGAAAGCCAAATTGAATTCCAAAGAGTAACAGTTGTCTGAAGGTACTTTGGCTACCAAACCGTACCTTTGAAAGATTGGATTTTTAACTTCATTCCAACCTGGATACACCATCTCTACATCGAAATCGTAGTAGAAGAATGTCGAGTTTTAATTAACAAACTATCGACTGAAATTGACTTAGATCATTGCGAAAGTCTTTTGTAGATCTACGTAAGTACCCTACAAGCCGCCTTTCGGCGTGTGGCATGGGGTGTAAACACCTATTTTAATTTATCGCTTATTTTAGTCTTTTGTTGTCGCATATCGTGTGCGGGAAGAAGGAATTTTTAAAGCGATTTGTCCTAGCATCTATTTCACGTATTTTACGGGCATTATCGGATCGGCCTAGATGGCAGGGTGGTCGCATAATTTCAATTACGTCTCTGAAAACGTACTTTCTCTAACTTATCTAATAAACGCAATCTGGCTGCTAATTGTAATAGTTTGTTTTGTTAATGCACGGATAATTAACGATCCTTCCTAGAAAATGAATAACAGGTATTTGCTGATAGTTACTTAGTTCATTAAAACTCCGCAAAATAATATTTAAGACGTAAATGAATTCGTAACTTTCTTCCCGTGGGAGCTTTTACTGTCAGCGTCTTCAAAACTTATAAATCGGTCTTTCTGACATCAAATAAATTCAAAAATTAGCGTTTAACTATTCTCTGAAACTAGCAACTAAAAGCAAATACGAAAACAAATTAAAGTAAAACCATAAGCAAATAAAAATGACAAGTCATCCTAAAAAAGCGTTCGTACCATATATTTAGGAACGTTATGATACACACGTACACATACGCATATGTAAATTTGGTTTTACTGTTATCAATTAGGTCTAAATACGTTCAATGGCTCGAAAAATTTTAGCAACATTATGTTTATTCATATTCCTTAGCATTTTCCAAAACTCTCCCTCTCACGTAAGTCAATCTTTTGCTTTCACTTCATCGAAAAGAAATGCTATAATCAATTTAAAATTTCATACATTTTTGAGTTCGATAAAATAGGCCACTTTCGTATTCTGTGCGTAAAATGTGTACTGCAAGCATACTAATTTTTCCTTTATATGTTATGTATATAAAGGAAATTATAATTGAATAATATTATATATATATATTAATAATATAATTTTTAATAGTTTTAATAATATATATATATATATATATATATACGAGTAAAGGTGCGCTTGCTTACAGCAAGCAATCGAAAAATATATCTCTTAATAAAACGTAACAATTTACGAAAATTATTCGGAGTGTCATGCTAAGTAAAGGACATTCTCCTAGCAGCAATGCATTGACTTCGATTTCCCATGCATTTCTTACTACAGCATCATTCCCGCCCCGGCGTCGAACCAAGGCCATCCAACGAATTATACTGTCATTATTGGCTTGGGTATGATTGACTTTATAAACACTCCAAATTTCAAAAGGAAATACATTAAGGAAGTACCTCAAAATGTGTCCTAAATTCCCTCTGCATTTCAAATGGAGATATAGTTAACGCCCCCTAGCATCGAACCAACGACCTTTTACAACTATCTTCGGAAAGCTTTTAAATGAGAACGGTACCCTTAATGGCTGTGTGAAATTCTAAAAATCTGCGCTGTTTGGAAGTGACATAAAAAGCTTTCGAAAATATGGCCAATGTATTTTGAACGGGAAAAATCGACAATACGGGTCGCTCTGGAATCGAACCCGTGACACAAAGGCTAATGCTGATTTTTTTCCAATTACATTTTGTAAGTATCTATACGTGTTGAACGTTTGAATGGCCCATGTACGATATTAAGGGGGCTACGATTTTTTAAAATTCAAAAATATTTCACCTCTTGGCATCGAACCCAGGACCGATTGTGCGTAAAATATTGCATTTTTACGTAGAAATATATATAAGCAATAGCTACATGAAATCTCATCCTTCTAGCTTAATGGAAAGTATTTTTTAAATTATTTGAAAAACGGCCCCATGCATTCTTAAGGGGGAAAATCAAGATTACGGGACGCTCTGGAATCGAACCCGTGACACATAGCAACTGCTGATTTTTTTCAAAGTACATTACATACGTATCTATACGTTTAAAAAGTTTGAATGATCTATATATCATATTAAGAGAGCTACGATGTTTCGAAATTTGAAACTTTTTCACCTCCTGGCATCGAACCCATGTCCGCTTGGACGTAAGCAATAGCAGTTTTCCGTAGATATATATAGTAGCAATAGCTACATGAAATCTTATCCTTCTAGGTTAATGGGAAGTATTTTTAAAATCATTTGAAAAACGGCCCAATGCATTCTTAATGGGGAAAATCGATTTTTGGGGCCTCCTAGAATCGAACCCATGATAGGTAGGGTCGGTTTCCCAATTTTTCCTAGGTGAGATTTAGTTGGCCATTACGGAAAAAAATCGGCAGCTCCGTGGCCAAAGCGGTTTGGGCCTGACATTAATATCCTATATATATATATATGTTATATATATCTTTTAATAAAACGTAACAATTTACGAAAGATTATTCGGAGTGTCATGCTAAGTAAAGGACATTTTCGCAGCAAACAATGCATTGACTTCGATTTCCCATGCATTTCTTACGGCAACATTATTCCCGCCCCGGCGTCGAACCAAGGCTATCTTACGAATATCACTGTCATTTATCGCTTATGTACGATTACCTTTATAAGAACCCAGAATTTCAAAAGGAATTTCATTCAGGAAGTACCTTAAAATGAGTCATTAATTCCCTTTGCGTTTTTTAAACGGGAAAAATCGAGTTAACGGGACGCTCTGGAATCGAACCCGTGACACCTAGGCACGAGTTGATATTTTCAAGGTACAATATATACGTCTCTATTTGTATTGAAAGTTTAAACGATCTATGTATCATATTAGAAGAGATACGATTTTTCAAATTTTGAGAATATTTAACCTCCTGGCATCGAACCCATGACCAGCTGAGCGTGAAATATTACATTATCCCGGAGATATTTATATTAATAATAGCTGCACGTAATCTTATTCTTCTAGCTTAATGGGAAGTATTTTTAAAATTATTTGAAAAACGGCCCCATGCATTTTTAACGGGAAAAATCGAGTTTACGGGACGCTCTGGAATCGAACCCGTGACACATAGGCAAATGCTGATTTTTTTCAAAGTACACTATATACTTATTTATACGTGTAGAAAGTTTGAATGATCTATATATCATATTAATAGAGCTGCGATTTTTCAAAATTTGAAAATATTTCATCTTCTGGCATCGAACCCATGACCGGTTGGACGTAATCTATAGTATTTTTTCGTAGATATATATATTAGCAATAGCTACATGAAATCTTATATTTTTAGGTTAATGGGAAGTATTTGTAATATTATTTGAAAAACGGCCCCATGCATTCTTAACGGGGAAGATCGAGATTACGGGACGCTATGGAATCGAACCCGTGACACATAGGCAACTGTTGATTTTTTTCGATGTACACTATATACGTATCTATACGTGTAGAAAGTTTGAATGATCTAAATATAATATTAAGAGAGCGACGATTTTTCAAAATGTGAAAGTTTTTCACCACCTGGCATCGAACCCATGACCGGTTGGACGTAAGCAATAGCATTTTTACGTAGATATATATAGTAGTTATAGCTACATGAAATCTTATCCTTATAGGTTAATGGGAAGTATTTTTAAAATCATTTGAAAAACGGCCCAATGCATTCTAAATGGGGAAAGTCGATTTTTGGGGCCTCCTAGAATCGAACCCATGATAGGTAGGGTCGGTTTCCCAATTTTTCCTAAGTGAGATTTAGTTGGCCATTACGGAAAAAAATCGGCGGCTCCGTGGCCAAAGCGGTTTGGGCCTGACATTAATATCCTATATATATATATATATGTTATATATATATATCCCCCCGAAGCGTCTATATATAATAGATATATATATATATATATATATATATATATATATATATATATATTATTAAAACTTATATATATATATATATATATTAATAATATAATTTTTAATAGTTTTAATAATATATATATATATATATATATATATATATATATATATATATATATATATATATATATATAAGTTTTAATAATATTTCAACGCAAGGAACCGATTTTTATCCATTGATTCGTTTAAAAAATGAAAATGTTTTATTATCCTCGCGTTTCCTCTTTTAGTCTCTATTTGCGAAACAAACGCAATTTCTAAATTTAAAAGCATTCTTTCTTAATGATTAAAAGGTCTTGACCCAAAAATCCCAGACGTCATTTTCTGCCTATTTGCTCTTCGCCCACCGTTGTCCTCCTGAAACATCAAAACGGAATAAATAGTTCATTTTACGAATGAATAGTTCATATAAAGTTAATGACAGAATACATAGTTCATTTCGCGCATTCGTGTGATGACGCATGAACTAATTTCAAACATTTCTACTCTATTACGATGGACAGTTCGAAATGATTCTTCGGAGTGATTTTGGGAGAGTAATAAATTAGTTCCTGGTTTCCTTCAGTAATTTTATTATGAGGCTATTATAAAAATATTATTTATTACTATACAGTATGAATTCAGATTGAAGTTATTTTCCTTTCCTACATTTATTATAGGTCTTTAAATCATCGCCGGAAAATGACGATTAATCCAGCGAATGTATCCCCGAAGTATTATTCCTTCATTTAACATTATTTCATCTGACACATCAAAGCGTTCATATAGTTCTTATACATTTTTCTAGAGATATTTACTTACTTTACGATTTTTAAATAAAAGTTCGATGTTTTTAAAAATTGAAGAGTTCTATTTTGATTCATAAACGTTTTACTCTCGACTGCAGAATCAAATAGACACCTTCGCTCTTTTTGTAAATCTCAACTCCTTTTCGTTGGGGGTTCGTTACCTACTTTAATTCGTGATCATTGGAATCTTCTTTTGTTTATCTCCCATTTTCTCGGTTCAATCGAATAAATCGATTGCATTCGTGTGAAATTTATACGAGCGGTATGTTGAACGTTCTTAGGATATTAACTGTCATTCTTTCGTCCGTTATATTTTTCATTACAACCCCTTCATCATAATTGCCTACTAATATTATTGCCTCATCATCTCCGAATTTTTAAAAGCCCCGTTGTACATTATGTATATAGCTTGAAATCCTATTGATTTAACTTACATGAGGTCATTTGGCTTTAGTTTGTGGGCCCTATTGATATTTTATGGAAGCTACTTTTCAGAATTCATTAGCAGAATGAATAAGAATTTTATATTATTGTATTTAATAAGTACGAATGAAAGTTTGCTAACATACAGATAGCAAGCGGTTTTGTTTCTAATGATTCATTAATCATAGCTCACTTTAAGTTTTACAATGCTCACATGCTCCTTCAACTATTTAAGTTGGGTCCCGATCAACTGACCGACACTCAAGCGACCGACGCTCGTTTCCCCGACAGCTCCATTGACCGACGGATCGACCAAAAACTCGGAAAAAGGAAGCGATAGCAAACAATATCGGAATTTCCATTCATTTCGCTCTCCTTTTATTTCGTAGTTCCGCTCATCAATGGGTCATTTGGGAGGCATCGTCGTTTGGGAAAAGGATTAAATTGATCCTCTCGTCTTCCTGACTTGGTTTTTATTTCGGAATGTATATGGAAATATGCGATAGAGAGTATTTAATAGTCGTTTTTTCACCTATTATTTGGAGATTACGAGTCAGTTATGAATCCATACATAGATAATGATTCTTTCGACACTGAGGAATTCATTTCTTGAAAAGTGGAAATATTAGGAAAAGCGCGATGGGTGAAAATGATATATTAGATGAATTAAAAGTACATAATTACATTTCAACAATAAGAAGACATGAAAATCAGAAGAATTATGAAGTGTTAATTTAAGCGATAAAATGGCAGTTTTTGTTAACACGACAAAATATACATCCCCATGTGACTAATCCTTTGGGAGAAGTATAGAAAATTGGTCTCAATTGTTAAAATTAAAGAATATGTGGATGATTTAATCCGATGGCATATCTTTGATGAACTCCGTAAAAAACGTAATTCAGAAACGAATTGATTTTAGGGTCTGGGGATATACGGGCGACTGTAAATCGTCAGAAAATATGAAATAAATCTCGAAGAATAGCATTTAAGGTAGAGCAGAAATTAGAGAAAGTATATTTGTAAGTAATTTAAATCTCACAGAATCTTATGAATTTGAGTTGAAATCCTTCCATGTTAATGAGTGTATTTTATGTGTGGATGATGGAGAGAGATTCCATCATAGTTTGAAATTGACCACCGCTCATTTTATTATGGTCGCAAATGAAATTTTGAAAATTCCAAAGGTTACATCATGGATTTCCACGAAGTCTTCCAGTATTGATTTCCTTTATAATTGTATTTTCTCCCTTAAAGGATAGTGTAGATAACTTATTTTTTGATGCTTTGATGGTGAAATTCTAATCGAAATTGCTGCATATAAGAGTTGACCATATCATTTGGAAAACACGAGATATCATAAGGAGATATCGAGTGGCACTCAAGAAGGTCGGAAATAACGAGTGATAGCGTTCGTTCGTATGCGAATACTAAAGAGCGATAAATTGATGAGGGTCTCTGAAGATGTTGGGGAGCAGAAGATGCATACATTAGGAGGGTGCGAAATAAGAGGTTCTTGGTAGAAATGGGAGATTTTCAGGTGTGTATATGTATCTATTATATTTAGTTGTTTCGGGGATACATGTTCGTGTCATGCATCAACATCTTTTTCATCCTCTGAGTCATCCATCAAAGCAACATCACAGAATTTATCAATTCCTGTGAAATGACGTTCAATTAATTCCTTCGTTGTTATTAGACTGAATTTAGTAATTATGACGTAATTAGTAATTCAAGAGATTCAAATTCGTGCTTCACGTTAATGAAATAAATTTGTTGTCGCTTATGTACAACGGTTTAATCGAAATTTTGGAAACATTAAAACGAAAACCTAATTAATATATTTAGTTTCTCTGTAGAATCAACATTTACGAATTGTTTTTCAAGTCAAGAGTTTTCTTTTTGTAATTTTTTTATATTGTTTTATCGTGAGTGTAATTTGTAATGATGATTACAGATTTAATTCGTTCGCGGAATTCGTATTTTCGGGAAAAATGCTTATCACTAGTTTCTAATAAAACTTCGAAGAAAGGAATGTAGAATATTTAAAACTTGAAATGACCGATTTGGCTTTGAAAACGCACCTTTCCAAGACTTTCTCTCGTATTGTAATTCTTTTATGGGACGTTGTAAAATCGACGTTTTGACCTTTCAGAGGAAAAAGGCCTTCTCATTGTACCAATAAATTAATTTCTGACGTTTTCGAACCCAGGGCTCTTACCTGGATTCGCATGAGATAGTTTAGTCTTTGAAGCCTAATTTCGAATATCTTGCACGAATTTTAATTTTCTGAAAATAGTTTATGAAAAATTATTCGTCAATACTTCAACGGCTATCTCAATGAAATACAGACAGTTTTTATATCGCAAACATTTAAAAAGTAGCAAAAAGTTTTTATACACACTTTAGTGAACTAGTGGCAGTGCGTTCATGAATTTTGCTGTTAACTGAAACCTTAAACAGGATTTCCTTAAAACAGCGTTTTTGAAATTTGTTTGTACGATTGCTCAAAATTAATACTTGTAATATTATAACTATTGAAATTCTTTTTTGCACTTTTAGAACAATACTTTATCTATTCGGTAAATCTCAAATATTTATGAAAATGTAAATGTAGACAATTTCATTGTCATAAATAAACGGAATTTTTCGTCGAAATTAAAATTTTCTCTTTCAAAGGCTGTAATTTGCACAAAATTCAAAAACTGTTCAGTTTTTGAAATTTAAAATTTGAAAATTAATGAATATCGAGGAAACTAATTCGTAAATTGACGAGAAAAAAATATAAAACTACTCTTCAGTTGGAAGGAGATACTTTGGAAACCGATGCTTAAATACAAAGAAGTGTAAAGCTTTAATGGAAGTAAATTTCAGTACGTTTATTAGTTCGGCGGTAAATATTTAGACAAGGAAAATAAAACACTAGTGTTACCTTCAGTAGAGATTTAAATGGTATATAAACGTAGAAAATATCATATGAAAGGCTAATAAACCGTTAAATTCACCTAAAAGATCTAAGAAAAAAGAATCCGCACACGTTCGGCCGATATTCGAATCCGGCAGTGGGTGGTCACTCAGAGTTTGCAAAGGAAATGCATTTGACGGTCTTCTAAAATACATTCGTAGGAATACCTGCGAGGAAATCAGTGATTTAGTAAAAGAAGCAGATTACTTGGGCGGGCGCGATCATAAATACAAAGTGAATTGAAATTTCTCATTTCTAAATAGAAATATGTAAGAATGGAACTGTCTACGTGTAAGAGCCTTTGAGCCGCTCCCAAAAAATGAAAAGTATTGAACGAGAGCGACTTATAAAAACTCAATGAGCGATAACAGAATGTGTAATGTCGACGTGCGGTGGAACGTACAATACGTCAGCCTGTCACGACCCCGAAAATCTCACATGAACAATTAGAAAATGAATTAGATAATGAATAGAAGTTGTGATGTAGATATTGGATGTCCATTGCGGTAATTTTCTTAACTATATAATTAGAATTTAGTACTGTTGTGATTAAATAGTTGCTTTTTAATGAAGTCGCCGCCAGTCTTTAGGACCTACAGCGACAATGCTGCGAATAAATAAATGTTCCCCATTGTTTGATTCTCAATGTCGTATAACAATAAACTAGACTGTAAAAATTAATTAAAAGATGGTCCCTAAGTCTCGTCTTAATCGTTTCGAAGCATCCGATTAAAAATGTAAATGCCAATAATCTTCGAATTAATGAAGATATCTGTGAAAATCACTGAAAGCTTGGCTTAAAAAAATCAAACAAATATGAAGCGACTATAGAATACGACGAATAGGATAATATTGGTAAATCAAAGTTAAAGTCTCGCAATTTGAGAAGCTACAGTTATTTCCCTTTATAACTTCAAATGTATCGAAAGAGACCTTTCAAAGGGAGTGTTTGTGGTGAAACCATTGATCACAGTGGAAAAGGTGAAATGAAAGAGGCTCTTTCAGAAGTTGTTCCTTCAAACTTTGACTGAGTACTTCGAAGGTAATTGTTATTACTATGGAAAATAGATATCTGAGTTTTGTGTAAACGCATAGACACATCTTTTATTTAATTATAATTTATCTAATATAACGAAGAGTTACGATTTAAATGTTTATTAAAACAGAGTCTTTTATACATTCTTTACTTTCTATAATACGTACTTATTTGTTTGAATTCTTTGATGATGTTTGCAAAAGCTTGAGTTGATATCGCTTATTTTATCTCAAGTATTCACTTTTTGTGGAAATTATTTTTATTTATTTTCTATCAATGTAATCATTTGACGCATTCTCTATGTATTTAAAATTTGAATTTTTACGATAAGTCTATTTCTTTTCTATTTCTAAGTTGTTTTTTACTTAATGTACAAATTTTTTGAATTACATTATATCTTCTTCTGTAGCATGGAAAGAGACAAAAAGAGCAGTATTTTCCTTTCTTCATTAGATGAGAAAAAGGATTCTAATCGTTTGGTCAGTTGTCAAAATTTTGACAAAAAGATATTCATATTCTTTTTGCGGCGATCTGATCATGAGGCAACACATTGCATAGATATTGATATTCTGATATCGCAAATCTTATTCACCTAAAGAAAATCTCAATTGCCTTAGAAATCTCAGTTTCTCATCTCTACTCAAGTTCGTTATCTAACGACTATTCACTCTTGATTATACTTTCCAATTGAACAGAAACACTTTTAAAAAAACTTTATTTATATTTTAGAATTTATCACACATAGATAAAGCAGGTAAAATATCTTTTCGAAGTATCAGAGAAAATAGTTTAGGCAGAGGAAAAATATTAGATAAAAAGGGAAAGTTTACCTCCAAGTTCAGATGCAGATAAAAAAAGGAAGTAATCCCTATCGAAGATTGGCTTGTGATTGACGGTTAAAAAGTGGATTTGAAGAAGCTAAAGTGGAACTAGAAGTGTGTTAGTAAAATGAAAAAGTGTCTGATTTAATCATGAGATTGATGGCAGCTATCTATTGGAAGCCTCCTTCGAGATCCCGGAGGGTGAACATTAACGGTTGTTAACTCTTCGCATGGTTTATAATGGTTTCCACGGAATGCAAACACAAATCGCATTAAGGAGCCAATTTGTTGGCGAGGCACTCTGAAATTGGATCCGCTCTTCTGGATACTCGAGTGTGTTTTCGATCTTTGGAAAAAGTTCGATTTACTCTTATTCGATCTTTGATTTCACCTAACAGTTTTGGAAAAGTAACACTACTAAAGGGATCTTTAGAACTGCGGCAAGGGATTCTGGATAAGACCGTTTTTTCTCTTCAATCACTTTATTTTCTTGGCAAACATTCAATCAATTTAAATGATGATTATTATTTTTTATATTTCATGGATAAATGAAATAATAAGTCAGCATTTGAATTGATTGAATGTTTGCCAAGAAAATAAAGTGATTGAAGAAAAAAAAAAACAAAAAATATTTACCGGATTCGAACCACGTGTGACATTATTAGCAATCTAACAACACCATCATTTGCTTGTTCTCTAGCCGTTGCTGAAGGGTTTATAAAGGGAGCGGCTAGAATGGCGATTTTTAAACATTAATGATAAGGAAACGAGGAAGCGTTGGCCTCTAGTATTTCCAGGTTGTCATGAGTAATATTTAACAAGCTACACTTCCATACCGGTCTTATCTAGAATCCCGTGCCGCAGTCCTAAAGGTTCCCTTGTAAGATATGTTTTTTCCGAAGTGAACTGTGGAAATGAAATGTGGAAATAAATATTTCCACATTAATTATTAATAACAGTTCTTGCATCCATGTCATAGCCTTAGAAAAATATAAATCCTTAACTTACCTAAGCTATGAATTTTAAAGGCTGCTGTAGCGCTCGACGAAAACGGCCGTTTCAAGCTTGTTTCCCAAATTACGAGATTCATTGTAGCGTTTTCTGGTTTTCAGCATTTGCTGAAGGGGAAGCAATGTACTAAAGAAAGGTACTCGTAGGCGTTTTACAAATCATGTATACATAAATGTGTGTATGAAAATATGTTAAAAGTTTATATTGATGATATACCATCGAATCGTTGGTTAATAAAAAAATATGCCGTTCCTCCTTCAGAAGTTTTGAGAGGTTCTTACCGATGATACGGTCATTACAATTGTATCAATTTCAGCCGCTTGCAATTATTTACTGAGAATTTTAAAATTATTCATGTTGATGAGTTGATGACGATCCCTCGTCGAAACCAGTGATGTTTTTGTTAAGTTGAATTGTTCATCAAAGCCATATTTGTAGTTAAATTACCAAGTTTTTAATATGAATCTTTTCAAAGTTATTCATGTTCAATATTTTTAGTAAATTTAAGAGTATCTCGGTGGAAATTTAACAGTATGTTATATTGATCACTAACTCCTTTTAAATTTATTGAAAATCAAAATGTAAGCATTCATCCTAAGTACGAATGAAATGAGATTCAGAATCCCTAAACTCTCACATAAATATTGAAGTTGATATAGTATTGTAGAAAAATTTTTATTAGAATGTATCTGAAATAGTTAAATATCAATTTTTCTTCGTCGAAATCACTATCCTCACTGCATTTTTGTTTGAGGATTTTAGGTGAATATATTTCAAACGAATCGCATGGAAATACGTTTCTCTGCTCATTGAGGAAATCGCTAGCAAATGAGCTCATTTTGTTTACATTTGGAGACTTACGCGAAGTGTATGATTTGAAATTTAATTAATTTTGGGAAATAATCTTAGGATACACACACAAATATTATTCCGTTATTGAGAATATTTATTCCGCTTTGATATATTGTGAGACGTAGATCTTCGACGTGAACTTTAAGAAAAAGGGATAAAAATTCCCAGAATAAGACGAGAGATTCTGATTTCTTTCATTCTTTGGTGAATTATAGTGAAATGAAAGGCATAATTATGGCTTCAGTAAAAGAACGGAGTGGAATACTATTTTGTTTCAAATTTCCAGGCTTTCGTTGAATAAGGAGGATTCATTCCTGAAAAGGAGGGGATATCACAAATGTATTTCATTTTTTATAATTCGTCATTTTTTACCTTGTAGATAAAGGAAAATAAAACAAGCGAAAACGACGGAAGAATAATTTTTAAAATTAAGAGGCACACAAAATAAAAAGACAATAATTTAAGCCTTTGAATGGAAACCAAAAGAAAATGAATAGCAGATATCGTCACTATCGGATAATTCCAGCTTCATAATCGTACATAACGCGAGACAAAAATAAGCGCCATCTGTATATAGGCTTTCTAAAATGAAGTGCCTGGAGAAGAGTTTACTGTGTATTAATTCTTTCGATCATCGGGATACAATGCGTTCAAAAAAGGGAAAACGTTCCTCCGTGGAAAGGTGGAGAATATTGCAGAAGAAGATGGAGTTGATGAATAAGGGAAGAATGGATGTTTATGCGCACGAATAATGCGGATGTGAGCAGCATCTTGAACATCGTGTTGGCGGTGAGGGCTCTCGTCATTTGCTTTTTGTTCACTTTCGTTGATAATACGTCCGCCAATCTGGTGCTTCGTGTATCATAGGCAACAAGTTTGTTTATTTAAAAAATCTACAATATTAGATCGATACGAGGTCTCTTTCATTGTAGACACGCTTCCCTTTATTCCAATCAATTTATAAATTCGCATCGGTATTTTTGGAAGTAAAAAGAGGTAATCGAAGAGATGCATATATTATTGGGAATATTTCGGAGTAATATCCAAACACAGCTATACCCATATTTCAAAAATCTTTCAAATGTAGTTTTTTTTTACTTAATGTAAGATTACTTTATCATTCGTCGAGTATTAAACTAAAAAGTATTAATTAGTTCTCTTTGCAAACACATTTAAATAAAATACCGTGAATAAGAACTCTGATAAAATTTCTGGGATTTTTCTGATAATCGTAATTTCCATTCGGTCTTCTTTCCCTTGATTCATCCATTTCCTCTTGAATTTGCTTCTCATTCACCTCTTTACGGATGTTTGGGTGCAAAAAAGGACTTTGAAAATGGGGAACCGCATTGAATGTTAGGAAATGTGAGAAGCGGATCTGCTATAAATACATACAAGCTCTTCTTTGCTTTTTGATGCCCTAATACTGAATTTCATCCTTGAGTCTTTCTCCAGATTGTGATAGATTATATTTTTCTAACGTATATATGTTTCCTCCTATGATATGCATATGATGTGATCGTGCACCCCCTGCCACACGCCGCTGGTAGGGTATCCACATGAATTTATTTATTTATTTATATACTTAATTACTACAATTAGGCTCCAGGCCAGGTGGTAGTAATTTGTCTATGGGGGAAAAAATACATTACCCTGCCTGGTATTCACCCTAGTCGGGAGGAAAAAACCCCCAAAAACCTCCCGAAGGCATCATCATAGAGAGTTACAAACTACAAAATGATTACAAAATTGTTTATAATATAAATTTACACAACCCTTTTGATTCTATTAAGAAAGACATTACATGAAGGGGGAAAAGGTTTGAAGACTTCTTCAGGTAAATTGTTCCATTCTACTATTCCGCGATTAAGGAATGAAAACTTGCAGATATCCGTTCTCTGTTTTAAGGTATCGATTTTATGTTTGTGATCGTTTCTCCCGATGTAATCCGGTTCTCTGAGTTTATTATTTAGTTCTTTCAACGAAGGTTTAGCAGTGAAAGTTTTGTAAATATTCCCCAACCTTTTTGTTTTCTGTCTCGATTCTAGTTTTTCCCAACCAAGTTCTTTAATCATATCAGTTACACTATCCGTCTTACCATATCTGCCCAAAACGAACCTAGCAGCTCTTCTCTGCACATTTTCTAATTTGTTTGCTAGTCCTTTTTGATGCGGGTCCCAAATGCTATCGCCGTATTCCAGCATAGGTCTAACAAGCGTTAAGTATGTTTTTTCTTTAACTTCCCTATGACATTTCTTAAGATTTCTAATTACAAAGTTAAGGGTTCTGTTTGCTTTAAAAGTTATAATCTCGATATGTTTAGCCCATTTTAAGTTACTGCTGAAAGTGATCCCTAGATATCTAATGTCCTTATCTACCGGCACGCACGAGTCTCCTAATACGTAACTGAATTTAATTTTATTTCGGTTGAAGTTTATTAATTTGCTTTTGTTAGCATTACATTTTAATTTATTTTTGTCGAGCCATACATTCCATTTCACTAGATCCTCTTGTAACGCAGCGCATATCATTAATATATATTAAGAATAATAAAGGCCCCAACACGCTTCCCTGAGGAACACCGGAGGTTACATTTGTAGCTAGAGATGATTGTTCGCCGATTCTCACCTTTATGGTTCTGTCGCAAAGAAATGAATATATCCATTTAACTATTCTTGTGTCTATATTTATCTGTGAAATCTTTTCCATGGGGATTTTATGATCTACCACATCAAATGCTTTAGATAGATCGATCACTACTGCACCTACTTGCTCTGATGTATTGTGGGCCTCCACCACCGATTTTTTATTCTTGAGTAAGGTAATTCTTTTAAGTATGTCGTTAAAGCCTATATTGAATCTAAGGTAAGGTAAGGTACCTTGATTATTAAGTTGCCTAAAATCTGCTATATATATTTACTTACCTTTTCTGAATAATACCTATTCCGGAGAAATCTAACAGAAAATTATAAATTTAATTCAAGTCTTGTGTTTTGAACGCCTAATCTTCTCACTTAACTTTCGCTGAAACAGTTTCTATCAATAAGTACCCAGCAAATCGCCTTTCGGCGTGTGGCAGAACTCTTGCAAAGATCGTACATTATAAAGTACTAAAAATTTTCT
The DNA here is from genome assembly GCA_020796165.1 of Pantala flavescens. Classification (NCBI taxonomy): domain Eukaryota; kingdom Metazoa; phylum Arthropoda; class Insecta; order Odonata; family Libellulidae; genus Pantala; species Pantala flavescens. The sequence goes on along the minus strand of CM036879.1, from coordinate 65,589,522 downwards.
CTATTTTAAATGTTTAAATTATATATGCTATGAAAAATAAAATAATAAGACAGCATTGATTGATTAAATGTTTGCCCAAAAAAGAAAGTGATTAAAGAAAAAGAAGTGAAAATTTTAAGTCGGGTTCGAACCACGAATAGTTTCATCACATATCCAACACGCTAGCACTACGCCACCATTTGCTTGTAGATAAACCGTTGCCGCGGGGGTTATATTCAGAACGGTTAGAATTGACGATTTTTAAACATTAATTACAAGGAAACGAGGGAGCGTTGGCCCCTAGTATTTTCAGGTTGTTATTAGTAATATTTAAGCTACACTTTACTATACCGGTCTCATCCAATATCCCGTGCCGCAGTCCTAAAGGTCCCTTTGTTAGTGAAAAGTGCAGTAAATATCTTTACATACACCTCTAAAGAATTTTCTTAATTTAATATTTCAATAAATTCCTTAAACTTAAATAATAATAAATTCTTCAAATTTATTAACTTTTGTTAATGTAATATTTCGATGAAGTTAATAAAAGATGTTTTAAAACTTAATATTTTGTTCTTCGAAACTTGTTAAATCTTTGCTCTTTCTCAAAATATATAGGCAGATACAATATCCACTCATTCGGCACATAAATAATATTATTCCAGCGAGTTTTCGGTCAGTTTTTTGTCGGTAAAGTGAGCTGTCGGGCTAGCGGTCCATCGGTCAGTTGAGCGTCGGGGAACAGCGTCGTGGAAATGATCGTCGGTCATGTAGACCGCACTAAACGGTTGCTCTCGGTAATCGCGAAATGAACGAATTTCTAAATCGATTAGATTTGGCGTCTAATTCCCTGATCTTTCTTTCGTTGATTATATAAGGGGAGGACGGATAATATCAGTAATATCTTCCGAGAAAGAACCTTCTATGAATTTATTTTTTAGTAAATCTCCTATTTTCTAGGGATTCCCATCCTTCGCTTTAATTACTTTCCATTCGAGCGATAATCTAACGGAACTTTATGGAAGTCTGAAATTTAAATTTACGTTCGATAAGCGCGGGATTCGTCTGCTATCAATAAAATGCTTAAGAATTTCTCGATTAATTTGAGTCTCTTCAAGAGAGTCAAGAGTCGTGAGATCTTCGGAAAAAAATAAATCGGAGGACTTATGGATATGAATTCCGGACCTTAGATTTGGAATCGGGTACGTTACCACCTGACTAAAGCTTCTTGCAGCCTTTGTAATGAATATTTTAGCTAGGATTTACTCACCATCTCTCACGGATATTCTCAGATTAATGCTTTTCTTGTAAAGATCCCCTAATTCCCTCTATAACGGAAAGAGGTGACGAAATTTCTCTTAAAAAAGCTCTATTGCCCTCAAATATCTTAGGTGCCGCCAGCTCCGCAGCCTTAAGAGGAGACAGTAATCCCACACTTAACGATAGGTTCCAGGCCAAAGTAGAGAAAATATTTAATTATTTAACGTGTATTATGTAACCTGTATTGTTTACACACAAATTATACACAGACAGCACTCTATGACCGATCAGCGAATGATACAGTGGGTTCTATAGGCATCGCTCAAAGCACTAATCAGATAGCACTCATCACATAACCTGGTTTTTGTATTCTTTTTAGTATCGATTGATCGCTCGATTTGTGTTTTCTATTAAATGTTTTGAAGGTTAATTTTCTCGAGCACTTCCGGAGATTGTGATCAAAATACATTAGTTTGGCCAAAACTTGACATTTTCCAAACTGAGCGATCAAATTACGAAGACTACGTTTATATGCACATTTTAAAAAAATTGAAAAGAATCGATTCACTGGATAAAAAAGTTATTCGTTACGTACTTAAATGCGTACTTGGTAATCGAAGGATTTCAAGTGCCTCCTTTAAAACGAAGAACCACCGATAAGTGAACCGCGATCGCTGCAATGGACTTTTCTTGGGATACAAATGCCCAAACCGCTGGGGCTACCGGCTCGCTAATTTTTCTGCGGCCTTCTAAACCTAACCCAGGAAAAAATATAAAACGCACTCTACCTATCATGGGTTCGATTCTGGGAGGCCCCAAAGTCGGATTTTTCTCGATAAGAATGCATGGAGTCGATTTTTGACAATTTAAAATACTTCCCGGGAACTTATAACAACCAAATTTCATGTGGCTATAGATAATATACGTTTCTACACAAAAGTGTTATCAATTATCCACAAAAGATCATGGGTTCGATGCCAGGAGATGAAATATTTTCGAATTTTGAAAAATTGTAGCTCTCTTAATATGATACTCAGATAATTCAAACTTTTTATACGTATATTATGTGCATCGGAAAAAATCTAAACTTGTCTATGGGTCACGGATTCGATTCCAGAGCGTCCCGTAATCTCCATTTTCCCTATAAGAAATACATTTTTCCGAAAACGTTTTATGGCACTTAAAGGGCTCATTCTCACATAAAAGCGACCGTAAAAATGTCGTAAATGGTCGTTGGTTCGATGCTAGGGGGCTTTTTCTATATCTTCATAAGAAATGCATACCGAAATCGGAATATCGTGTGAGGTACTTCCTACAAAAATTTTATTTTGTTGTGTACCTAAAGACAATCATACTCAAGCGAATTATTAAACTATACTAAGCAGGCTTTCCTTGGTTCGACGCAGGGGCGGGAATAATTCTGTCGTAAGATATGCATGGGAAGATGAAGTCAATGTGTATATGCGCTCCGATAATTTCGTTTAGTTTATATTTAGCAACGTGGACGAAATCCGAAAATTCTTATTTTTCATTAAAAAATATATTATAGCATTGGTTGCTGTTAGCGAGCACACCTTAACTCGTATAAAAATAATAAAAACAGCAACAGATGATACTACAATCTAATTATTTCACAAAAATTGAATATTGACTGTCATCTGATCATCGATATGTATTCGTGTATTTTGTAAGAACAAAAAGAGAGAAAAAATTCTCGATCTTATGATGATTCATTCTTCGCTAGCGAAGAATGAATCATCATAAGATAACTACCATAAGATAACTTCTGCTCTAAACTTGTCTTCAATACTTTAAAAACATAGACAAAGAATTCTTTATCGTATTTTGAAAGGAATGGCATTGACGGAAATTCTCTGAAGGCTTAGAATCTACTAGAATGTGAAATATATTTCAATAATTTTAAGACCTTTGTTTTGCTGTTTTATCATTTGTTCGAATCAACTCCAAATATCCGCGCAGAGAGATGTCTTCCCAATTTAAATTCGCTTAAAAATTTCAGCTCCGAATCATCCGATGTCATCTCCATTTGCCGAATTTCGGATCTTCAGAAACTTGTTCAGTCAAGAAATCTGATACTTTTTTCAGCAGACGCTCTTACGTTGGCCTCATTTGCGTGAGAAATGGACCAAAATGATGTGCGCGAAATCTTGGTTTACGCCCAACGTTTTTAGGTATTCCATAGGAGTTTTATTTTCATTTAAGTTTATTAGATCGTTGAAAAAGTTTAGGGTTTTTATCGCTTAGCGTTCGGCGAGAAGATTATGTAAAATTAAAGAACTTGTGAATTTCGTTAGCGGTGAAGTTGCTGTCTATATTTTAAGAACCCTTTTCAAACCATAATTTTCATCTTCTTCCTAATCGCTGTTATTCTTCCCTAAAATGTCTTTAAATTGCACCATAAATCAATAAGTTAGAGATTAATAATCTGGATAAACACGGATGAAGGGATTTTTTTGATTTCAGAAAAACGGTATAAATAATGGATATATGAAATAAATGGATTATTCAAGGGGAGAATAACCCGCGTTCTTTTGTTTACGAAAGAATACTTCAATTTTACATTCTCGGGTTTGGTGATACTTCAAACGCCGCACATTGGAATCGAAAAAAGCCAAAAATGCGTTTTTGAGTGCGGATATCTTTGCATGGTCAATCTCAAATAATTTGTTCATCGACTAAGTTATTTTACTTCGTTCCCATTTATATTTTACAAGTGGTTAAAATTGAACAAATTTTGAAGAAAACGACCGACTATGCAAAGTTTCAAAGCGTCAAAAAAACGGATTTCGTATTTTTGGCTTTTCCAGTGTGCGCCGGGGTGAAACTCTCACGGTGTTTATGCTCACTGTGATTGTCGTGGAAGTGCTGTCTAAATACTCGCCTTGAACAGCTTTACACGAGTAGCATTGATTGTGTTAGGGCTTCATATTTTCAGAATCGCTTAATCTAAGTAACACTGTTTATGGTCATGCACAAAATCAAGACACAAGCAGATATAATTGAGCAACGATTTCATTTTTCAGCGATAATTATTAATATTACGAAATTGTATATATCTTCGATAAACTCGCTAAAGGTGGTAGAAATATCACAATGAAAATTTCCCGATTTATTTCTTTATGTTTCATTTAAGAAAGATGTGTTAATACTCATTGGCAGTTTAAAAATAACAATTTTCGAATGATAGCACGTACTCAGGTGCACTTAATTTACTCTCATTTCCACATTAGAAAGAGTCTGTGAATCTTTTCCCTAAGTACTTTTTAATGAAACCTTTATAATCGATATGTAGAATAACGATCATTATGAAATATTCCAAAGCTGTTTCCAAAGGTAATGACTCATTGTACGTGATCTTTGTGAGGAATGGATTCGCGGGTTCTTATTTCGAGGGATCCCATATACTAGACGTAAGATATGATGTAACTAAGCAAGTTCTCTCACCTTTCCGTCAAATCTACCGACTCCTTGTAACGAAGCCCAGCTTTATATTCGCTTTACCGCATATATTTCGTATGTGCGAACTACACATCATATTATTAGTAATCCCGTTTTTAACCGAGTCTACTTTTTTTATTTCCGATTCATAAACTTTGTACGCTATTTTCTAACGCAACTGTTATTTTAATTGTTATAAATTCGACCGAAATGAAATGCGGTCAAGTTACTATTTTACACTTCATCGTTAAATGCGCATTTAATTAGGGAAACACGGTCGATGGTTATATTCGTGTAAATCACTATCTGTAAATCTCCGGCTCTCGATATCGTGGCTCAAATCTGTATTAAGAGAAGAAAAGGCTTTGAAAGGATTGCTGTCAACGAATTGTTGAAATGACATGAATATTGAACCGTAATATTCTAAATGTATCCTCTGTTCCGATCTTCGCTACGTATAATTGGGGTACTTTGGGAATAAAGGAACCTTTTGTTAAAGTGATAAATAAATGTATCAGCGAAAGGAGAGTAAAATATAGATTTTTTACAGTTAAGAAACCATTTGTAATTAGAAGTAAATGTAGATAAATATCTAGTGGTTGATTTATTGGAAAGAAAATCGATTACAAAAGACTGTTCGTACAACCATTCGAAGGAAAAATTATTCTGCAGTAGAATCGGTCAAATATCTAGATATCTAATAACTTTATCATGGAGTGGCCGCATCCGTAGTGTATTGGCAATCAAAAACCTAGAATTTGTTATGGGAAAGCGAAGTCCGCATTTTGCATTAGTGAGGCGTCGATTGTGGCGTAGAGTCGAATTGATGAAGAATTCGCTTTTTCCGCGAAAATAATCGATTCAGTCAATGGTGTGTTGGTGCATACACCCCCTGCCATACGCCGAAAGGTGGTTGGGATCTGTAGTATACACATAATCTTATCGGATCATAATGGGACGCAACGAGCGACCATCAAGAAGTGGAAACATAGGCCTACCACGACTAGCAAAGGGCTAGAGGATTCATTTTCAATAACGTCACAGAATATTCAATGCTAATAAATTGTAGAATTTATCGAATAACGATCGATAATCATCAACTTAATGATTTTTCTTTTATTTCTAAGTGAAATCTAATTTTTTGTTTGAATAAATCCTTCATATTTGACTTTCCCCATTAATCTTCGGTTTTAATTATTATAATCTTCATTATAATCAATATTTGCAACGTAAATACTGGTATTATAGTGATCTCGTAGATTATTCTTATTCATGGATACGAATAACGGATAAATCACTTACGTAGTAAGTACTTGATGATTTCATATCTGAAACAATATATTGAAGGACGAAACATCCGGTCATATTATGAAGTGACTAATGGATATTTAAGGCAAATAAAGAGAAAGAAGAAATTGATGCCTATCTGCGGAACGAATGAATGACGATTATAAAAGAATAGAAGCGTTCGCTTATATTTCGATGTGATATTGTTGATTTTTAAGATAAGCAGTTTTCTTCAATTCTATCCACTTTAGAGTAAAAACATCATTCATTCCCCTCTCATTATTCCTCACCCGATTCGTAGAAAAAAAACCACGTATCTGGTGCTCTAATAGATGAACGATTAAAACACTGAATTCACCAAATAAGTCACCACGGAGGGACCTTTTTTTGAGTGGTGATATCTATTTCACGGAGAAGTGCAAAAATATCGCATATTTACGAGGAAAACGGACATTGATTTTTTCCCTCACAATTTCATTAATTCGTTACTATGGAAAATTACTGAACTCGAGTGGAAAAGTTTTCGAGTGTTTGAGGAATGTATTCTCTATTGGCTTGTTCATTATACACCAGGTGGTGATCTTCTTCGGGTGGCATTTTCCACTTGTATATATTATATACTTTTTATTTATTCGTGGACATCGCCGCAATAAGGCCGGCGTTTACATAACAACACTCGACTATCAATACTACAACTGTTCAATCATGAATATGCCTCGATAAAAACCTGTTGGGTATCATTTTCGCAATTTCTATGCATTGAATTAAATGGATGCACAGAAACAGTTATAAGTCGTAAAGAGAATCCATTTATCCCGTGCAAAATTTAATTTTATTTCGTTATATTACCAAATTATATTTTTCATCAGTACACTATGCTTCTCTCAATTAATAATAGTATGATGTGTTTTCTTTATATGTGGTCTTATGTATTATTTTCTTAAATTTGAGTTATTACCTACTGTTTGCATGAATAAAGAAGCAAAAACTTCGAACTCAAAATTCGTGATTTCTTGATATTTTATATCCATCGTATCATGGAAAGTGATAGATTCCACTTTTTTTGAAACAATCCGAATATTTTTATCAGTCTTATACTCAGACAGCAAGTTATTTATTCTTAGGGAATCTTGATTCCTGTTTTCACAGCTTTTCAATAGTGGATTTCCGGAGGTGATTATTTTCCAATGAATCTAGGAGTATTTCTGCATTGTGTGGACCTTCTTTTTGTGCCGTTAAAGTATTTTGGGAGATGCATTCTGAAACCGTAAAATGTGAGTCTTGAGGATGTGATGCGTAAAGTGAACGATATCTGCAGAAAACACGCAATATTCCTAGTAAAGCCTTCGGCAAGTCGTCTAACCGTAAATTATGATATGAATTAAAAATCAATATTGAAGTATTAAGATTAAGAAATTGATTGTAAGGTTAGGATATTTGCAGACGATACAGTTATCTACAGGGAAATAGCTATATGAGGATAGATTAGTATTTTGAAATGATTTTAGGTAACATAATGACATGTTGCGAAAATCGGGAATTAGATTTCAATATTAACAAGAGTTCAGTTGTCAACTTCTTTGACCGGAAAACTATGAATCATGATTTCACTTAGAGCCTCCGCCGAGGAAACACTTCAATAGTAGAATCTGTTAGATTACTTGGAATGACGAATAACCTATCATAGAATAATGACTCTCTTGATACATCTGGAAAAGCTCTTAAGAAATTCGGATACGTTGAGATGTTCGTCGTTAAGTGAATAAGTTCGCGAGCGATGTTACTTTGCGCTAGTCGGACCTCACCTCAAATATTCATGTAGTGTATGGGATCCTTCCAATAAAACTAACTGTATTAGAAAAGGTCCAACGGAAAACGATGCGTTTCGCAAAGAATTGTTATGATAAACCAATCAGCGTAACTAAATGGTTCAAGGATGCGAGATGGGAATCGTTAGAACAGAGAAAATCAGGGCGTAGATTGACTAAATGGATTCAGAGAATAAGGAAGACATCACGTGCCCTCCTATGTACGCCGATACAGCGAAAGTAAATAGATGCAGAAACGAACAAATTCAAAAATTCGTTATTCCCTCCAACAATGTGAGAGAATAATGGTTTAGATAAGTGAATGCAGGGCGCATACACCCCCTGCCACACGCCGCATAGTGGCTCGCAGGGTATCTACATAGACGTAGACAAATTAAATATATTTGTCCCTTTGCTGTAATCTTCTAAATGTTCATTTGGATTATGTATTCAGATGGACATCAGAAGAATATTTCATGAATCCTGGAGTTTAGAAGTAATATTTGCGTAATAGCACGAATCAAACGGAAAAAACAAAATTCCACCCTTAATCATTTTCACCGCAAAAAATTCGCAACCACTTTCTTTTGTAAATATTCTTTGAACATTTGAAGGATTGCGAAGAGAAAATGCCAAATAAAAATCGGTAATATTTCAGTTAATGACTTATCAGGAAAATCTGACGCATTATTGATTTATTAGAGAAATTAATTCTTTTCTCTCGAACTTAAATCTGGAAATATAGTTTAAACTCACAAAATATTCTTATTCCTTTTAATTTACTGCCACACATAGGAATTTATGCTTATTGTGACATATTTTCATGCTCGAGAGAGCATTTTAAGATCGCTTTTAACTTAGGATTTTAAAAGTTTTATTCGATTGCAGACGACGGTGGGTACAAAAAGAAAGCGACATTTTCCTGTGAGGAAATTAAGGCCAAAGCACAACAACCCGTGCATTGCACTGACCTTGGCGATTCTGTGAAATCACTTCCGGGTGAAACAAAAGATGGCTCAAGTTTAATCGCGATTCCTTAGTTTGGCGTCAGTAAGAAGCAAGGCACTCTTCTAATTGCATCCATACGCATGGATTCCATTGCTAACGAATACATCGTATGTCATTTTAACGGAGAAATAAATACACCTAAACTATCGAACGTAACCGACATATTTACTTGAAATAAATCTCCTTCTAAGTTATTTAGTTGTTTACCTTTTTCGATATTCTCTTAAATTCTAGAAGAATTCCTTTCGAAAGATCTATTCTATATTTTATGTCTTTTTAATTAAAAAATAAATTGTAAAGCTAAAATGAAACGAATGGCTGCGTTTCTGTCCGAGAACATTATTAAAACTGCCATTTCTTCTTTCTATCCAACGTAAAATGCTTGCCTTTCTTAGATCACTCTTTATACCTTATGAATATTTAAAAGTCAAATTCCACCAATTTTCGAGTTACGATATCTTAATAAAAAATAATTTAAGTGGAACCTCCGAAAAATTTGATCGTGCAGTGTAATTTAAACATCATCTTAAAGTGTTATGTTTCTTACGATACGAAAACTTTGTCGCTAGAGAAGTTAAGATAAATTTTGTTATTTTCACTTTTAGGTTATTCTGAGTCGACATCTTGAATAGTCCCGAGGTTCGGATCAATCTGAAATAGTTCTCGGGTCTATAAGTGTTCATCTGTGTGATTAACAATCGGAGAACGAAGTTTACCACTCATTTCGGTGCAGTGAAACAGCATTTTTCACTTACTTTTTTCATCCTTCATCGTCTTCGGAAATATCCTGGTATTCTTACACCGATTGTCTCATGAGATTTAATTAGGTACAGCGGATGATCTTTAGTAATTGCAGTTTCATAAAAATTTCAGTAATGATTGTGATGAACTTGGAAAATATAATAAACGATATAACCTCCTCTCAAGACAACCGAGACTGAGTACGCTTGGATTTATTATTACAAGATTTAAAGCATCAAAGAATCATTTTCCTTGACTTCTCTTGTTTGTGTTGTTATTATCGTTATCAGATGCAGCATCCTTATGGGATTACGTTGCGTAGTTTGGCTGCAGCATGTGTGGCATCATCGCTTTGATCTCTTAAAAAATTACAATTTATTTCCGTTCGTAAGATTGTATCAATAAGAAATGAATTAAATTCAAGATGAGATCATTTATGAACAGATTTCAAATTTCTATCTAATAGAATACTAAAAAAATAAATTTTGAATATTAAACCGCGGGTTTGGGTATTAGGTATGTTCTGGAGCACGATATTAGTAAAACTAATTACATTAAGTCAACTAGATTTGCATTTAATGAATCTTCTCTAGTTACAGGAAGTGCACTCCATTTTATTTGATTGCACACAAACAAGAATTCATACGGAAAAGCAATTAGAACATTCCTCCCATCAAGGAATCTTTTTAAGTGTATTTTTCGTGTAAAGAATTGCACCTCACGGTGTCTTTTGCGAAGAAATTATTGATTGTGTCCTATCAGCATTACCCTCGAAGCTTTTATGGTCGAAGGCCGTCATTTCCCTCAACATTCAGTCACCCCTTGTTTTATTAAAATACATGAGTTGTGCGATCGATTTTTGGGAGACCGTGTGAAGTCCGAGACGGTTTTTGTATTTCCGTTCTGCGAATCTAGCCCACGTTGTAAATCCAGTAAGAATATTATTATAAACTTTAATATAAAATATATATATTTCTCAATACTCCAAATATCGGGACCCGTCCATATGACCGACGATCATTTCCACGACGCTCTGATCCCCGACGCTCAACTGACCGACGGACCGCTCACCCGACAGCTCACTTTACCGAAGGATCGACACAACGACAGTTCCATTGACGGACGCTTAACTGACCGACAACTCGCTCGCAAAAGTTATTTATGAACTGAATGAATAGGCGTCGTTGCAAAAAATATTTAACATCGTTAGATTAAAGAATCAGTTGGAAGACTCCCCGTGAAATTATAAATCGGTAGTTGACATCAACTTTTGGCGATTTACAATTACTAATTAAAGTTATTTATTCACGAAATTCTGAGTTTCATGAATTATCTGTACAAACAATTGTGGTTTCTTAATTGTAAAAAATCTATATTTTGTATAATCACATTAAATTAATATTTTTAAAATAAACAAAATTAAATATTGAAATTTCTTGTACTAACTTCTTAAGGCTTGAATTCAACTTAAATTAATATTTAAGTATTTATTTTCTTTTTATATTCAATTTATATACAACTGTAATAATTTTCATGTATGTAATAACTCGATGTAGAAATGTGAAATTTATTCATTATCTCAATAAATGCAAGTTTGATGCTTCAATATAAAAATTTAAACTAGAGGAGAAAATAAATTAATTTTTTAATAATTATAAATTATCTGAATCATCAGTAAAAATGGTGTACACACAATTGTGGAATAGGTTACTTTCGGAAGCGATGAATCTTAAGAGTTTCAGAAGTACAGTTCCAAATATTTTCTCTAATTCATTTGTACAGCAATTAAATTTTCACCTGTCATTTCATCAAAAGTAACCGTTGTATAAGTTGGTTTATAAGAATGAATCCTAATCATTATTGAAATTTTTATGTGCTTTCGCTTGAAAATGAAGTTACGCCCATATATCTCATCACCTAACTTTAGGTTATTTCCATCATAAGTTTTTTTAAACACTTTACTCAAAAATAAACAAATTAAAAAACAAAAGATCGATTGCTTTCTGTATTATTGACGTTTGACCTTCGGTTTATATGAAACTTAAAATAAAACAACCAAAAATAATGTAATGTATAAACTATACATTGCTAAAATATGTAATGTATAAACTATACATTCGTTACGATTTCATTAAAAATAATGCTTCAAATTTAAATTTTATTAAAAATCTATTTTTAAATAACCGGCAATGAACATAATATTGTCGAGACATGTTTAGTTAACACTTTCAAAATTGTTAATTTATAATAAGGGGAATTTTTGAATAATCACGGATATGAATGTGGTCTCATTCATTCTGAGGGCACAAAACCGCTTCGGAGGCGTTGGAACTGTTTGTCCGTTGTTTTGAAGATCATCCGATTTAGGTCACCCTTTTAATCGGAAGACCATTCTTTTTTTCGACTCCTTTGACGAAACAAATGAGAAACGAATTGTGCCTCTAAAGTTAAGAGAAAATCTATGGAAAAGTTCGACCAATTCGAGTAATATTCACTTCGACTCCGAGTCCAGGAAATATATATTTCGATGTGAATATTTGGAATATTCGGTTCATTGAATGATGATACATTTTCAGAAACAAGGACTTTTTTTAATTAAAACTTACAACACTTGCAAATCAAAACTTGCTTCTAAATTATTGAATAAAGTGGTGTAATTTTTTACGCACTTTTGTTAGTTAAAAAAGAAGCGTTTATAGATAAGTTAGATGTTCATCGATTTACGAGTTGTTCGTTGCAAATGCACTCGCCTTCTATCCTTTTCGGGAGTTTTTTTATTCCGATACCTCTGCGATACAATTTCTGAGACATTTTGTTTTTCTAAAATCCTTATACTATATAACTGCAGAGAATGATGTGTGGGTTGAGAAACTGTTCTAATTTGATTTATCAATTTACTTATGGATCATTATAAAATATTGATTTGAATTGTAATAGCTATTATAATTTAAAAGAATAATGAAACAACAAATATCATTACAAGAAAACAGCTAGCAGCTGTAAGCCTGGTGCTTACAGATATGGTCTCACAATCAGTTCAGGATCTAGCTTTACTAGATATTAAAATGAATAATATCTAGTTTCATTCTCTTGTATTACATATGTTTAGAGATAAAGATAGTTCTTTAAATAGCCTGTATTTTTATGATCATTATATTCTTACTATTTCTCATTCTTTTACAGGTATTTGCACCATTATATTCCCAACCATTCCGTGTTATCTCGTGAGTACATTATATCATATATACCATAAATTATCTTTTTCCTGAAAATTTAAATCCAAAAGTAAATCCACTATCGATAAGTTTTTGAAGCATAAAAAGATACGAGGAACGGAATTCGATGGTTTTATCTAATTGATCACACAAAGTGAGTCTTCTCTAAGCTAAGAAGGAAATTCCTCCGTTCAAAATAGAAATTTCTTTCTAAACGGTATAAGAAATTTATTTATAAGAATAATTTTAACCACATCTCACCGATATCTACGTAAAGTATCTTCTATTTTTTTAGTTTATTACATTTTTATTCATATGTATAATTCACATAAGTAAGGATTTTTGTTTTACTATGTAACGCATAATCGAATTACAAGTCCACGAATCATTTACTTTGTGTATATTTTATCCCGTATTCTAAATAAAGATTTTCCCTTCTCATTTCATCTTATGAATGAGTCCTTTTCTTTGGTCTCCTCTTTGCCTCTGCGGAGTTCATTTATCGGAGTCCTTTGGCTTCTCAATGCGCCCTTATCCGCTCACAAAACAAGCGCCTGATAAAGAGTGGTATAATTAATCGAAATATAAAATGACAATTTTTTAAAGAAGTTGCACGATCAACCAGAAGACTGTCGCATCAATTGAGATCTATAGTGACCAAGTGTAAATCAGGGGGAATGATGGATTTTCTCTATAATATAGAACTCATTTCAAACAGAATACTTTAGTATCTTAATGCTGGGAAGCCGAACTAACTTACTGATTTATTTTTATTTAACGGACAGAAACGGTGTATCATTACAATAGTATTCTTCGTCATTCATATTCGTATTTATTAGCATCCTAGGAAAGGAAGTAAGAGACCATTGAAATCTTTTACTTCATATTGAAAATTTAACGCTCAACTTCGTGTCCATGAACCGATAAAATTATAATTCTTATCAATCGAGTTTTTTATTTGTGGATGTGATGCTTAGTATAATCACAACTTACAATTTGTGTCATCGTGGTTTTTTAGTCGAAAAACATCAGCTCGTTTTGTCCAAAACAACTTTCAAAAGACTATCGCCTCTCAGAGAATCCGTTTGTCGAACGTAATCTCTAGAAAATGCAGAGACATTTCCACAGACCCTTTGATAATTCGTTAGTGTAGTGGTTTTTGCGGATCTTTGAAGGCGTTTCGGTTGAAATGCTCATTTTTAAGAAAAGTCTGAAGACACAGTTGTATTCTCCACTTGTGTAGGGGCCATTTTTCCATAAAAACCGTAGAAGATTTCAACGGATAAAATCGAGATTTTCAAAATAGTTTGGTCGATGAAGAATTATGGAATTTGGATGATAATGAATCATTCTTAAGAGTGATGAATACTTACGTCTTTATAAAAAATTATAACAAAAATTAAAATAATAGCAGCTTTTATGCCCCGAGAACATTATTAAAACTGCCATTGCATCATTCATCGCCTTTCTTAGATTACTCTTAATGTGTGAATACAGCTCTTCCCCTCGACTTATCATTATGTTACTTTTTCCAAAGATATTGATGATGCAAACCTTGGATATTTAAGAAATCTCGCTATCACTCCGTCGCCATGTGTTGCGGGGCTTAAAAGATTGTTAATTATAAGAAAACTAGGGAGCGTTGGCCCTTTTCAGGTTGTAATGCTACATACCAATTGAACTTGTAAGAGAAGGATAGTTCGTCAATTCACACAAAGAGAACGGGATTATTTCGGAAGGAAAAGAGATTCGGAAAATTTCCTCACTTTCCCGAAGAATCGGAAAGAGTCCGTAATTTTCCTTTAGACCTTTTCAGATCCCTCCAATTTTCGTATCAGACACCGTCGGAGGGTCAAATAATTGGAGGTCACTCATTTTGCCTTCGAAGTAGTGGAAGAGAAATTCCCACCGAATTGCTGTTTCCCAGTCAACATGTCCAAAGGAATCGCTGATTCTAATTGATACATTCAATGCTATTCAAGAGTCTTCGAAATCTTTTTCGTTGTTTGAAGATCTTGTACGAACAATGCTCGTGTGCCGAAAGTTGTTATTGATTTCGAGTTTATGATGTGAAATAAATATGCTGAAAGTAAGTACACCGTGAATCGAATTGCCATTCATTCTTGCGGGTAAACTATTTTACTCTGTCTCATCGTATCGTAGGATTAAATTCATAATTTAGGATAAATAAGGTAACACCTCTCACATGGGAATTTATAGATATAATTTGGAATTTATTCGCAATAGGAAATATTTCGCAAAAATAACCTTAAAAAGAAAGAGGCACTCACAAATGAGATTATATTTTTAAATTTGATCGTGTATTTTCTAGGATCGGCTTTCACTTTCCCAAATTTCACGGAACGGCAAGTTATTGTTCATAAGAGGGCTTCAACATTTGACGGAGTTAAGACATCAGTCAAAGGAGAAATAGTGTGAAACGGCGATTTATAACATTTGAATAGAGCTTTATGTAAAGATGCATCGCGGTAATGATCAATTAAGGCATTCTTAATTTTGTTATCGAATGTTGAACATTTTTCTGGCTTAGTGACGAAGTAGAAGATCCCTCGAGAAATTATTATATCGATTAAAAGACAGTGATATTCGGAATATTTGCCGTTATGTCCTCGACAAATTAATATTGCACCTACAGGAAGAATAATATGTGTATATAATAAGAATAAATATATGTGTAGTTAAAATGATCGAAGAGTGAATCAATAATAGTGAAGTAAATACCGTGCATCCTCCTTCTGTTCTTGATTCCTTCTATCTCCTCTTATAGTTATTAAAGAATGAAATGAAAAATAACGAAAAGATATGCTTGTACAAATACTTTTCAATCTTTTTGTTTTAAAGCTAAATTTTATATAAGGTATGATTAAATATAATTAGAGAAATTTGTTCTTTATAATTTTTGCAAGTTACTATTTTAAATTTTTCACATAATCTTTTTTTTCCGTTGTCATATTGTTCAACCACTCTTTTATTTGCTGATTGCCGTAAGAATGGAGCGTCGTCTTCATTAAATCAAAGACATTCAAACGAACGTCGAGTGGTGCAGCGGATGAACCGAGTGCATATTAAGGATCGTAAAATCATTCCGCGTTTATGGAAAATCCCAGAATTTTCGAATATTTTGTTAACTGAATCAGTGCGGATTGAGCGATAGAGGCCCAATGGAAAAAAGGTTTACTTTCGGAAGGAATTTGCAAGACAGAAAGTTTTGATGGTGACAAGTCACGGTCTTTTTGCTTTTACTTTTTTGAATTATACTAACGATGAACCTGCTTATAAATACGGAATTATTTTTGAAACATTCATTCAAAGATAATCAGTTAATCTTTCATTATACTTTTGTGCCAATATTGACAAATAGAATGCTTAAGTATATACATTGCATCGAGCAGAGTTCTTTCCCTCAAATTATCAAGAGCAGTAGATAAAAAATGCGAACGATAATTTAATTTCTGCCATTTTTCTCTACCTTTCTCAAATACGAACATAATTAGTGCATCTTCACTAAAGGCTGAAGATTAAAAAAAAATCTTCCTCAAAATCCAATATTCCATGGTGCCATTTTATAAAGATTCCTCGACGAAAAAATGCAGTTGGGAGAAAGTTCGCGTAGTTTGGGAGTTGTGCTTATTATTAATCTTTCCTATATTCTCGGCATTCCTTAAATATATTCCATGAGAGGATTTTGGAAATGCATTTAAATCTGGAAATGACATATTTAGGAATATTTAATAGTTATTAGAAAGCTTTTACAAAGATCAACAGATTCGATAGAAAAGGATATCTTCAATGGAATTGTAAAATTCGCTGTCTTTCCCTTTTGTTTTATTTAAACTTAGTTTCCACGTTTTCGAACTTGTGTTTATCACTCTTTAGAATAGAATCCATAAACGAAGTATCGTTTTATCTTCAATCAATGGTCTCTTTTTCTACGAATTTTTTTCGTTCTCTGCTTTTCCGTGGAAAAAATACAATTTGCGAGACAATGACTCGGCGGAAGAAGAGGAATTAAATGTCCGTTTATTTTTTCTATATAAATATATTTATGATTCATTAATAGTATTTATATAGTGTTTTTGTATATATATAGGTCCTCTAAAGTAGCGTAATAATGTTCAGAGGATACTATTTGGCCGTTCAGTAATTTCTAACGGAAACGATCGTAATCATTAAGACTTTTAATTATTAATATTTTTTTAAAATATGGAATAAGTTATCAACAATTATGAGATAAAATTGTATACATCTATTGAACTCGCTTATAATTCACAAAACTCAATAAAGTGAACGGAAACAAAGTATGCTAGTTGGATTTCATATTCTGCTTCTATTCAAACGCTCAAAAGAAAAGTGTGCTTTTGTCCAACGCCATTCTTGGGACTCTCAGTTTATGGACTTAATAATTAATTTCAACCTTCATGAGGAAGTTCGTATGGGGAAATGAGTGCGCAATTAACTCACCGAAGAATAACTACTTTGTTATTTGAGATATAAGAAGTCGATCCTCTCTTCCTTCTGGAGCTACCGGCAATCTTCTAAGATATATTCTAAAGCCGTCACCTATTTGAATAATCGCATTCGCATTAGTAAATAAGGAACCCAGAGTTATTCGATTCCATTTCCGTGTCCTTCGAAACATTTTCTTAAAACACGAATTATGAACTAATTATTTAGTCGTAATGAGGAATCGTCGTTTTTTTAAAAATAATTCATTTGCGTTATTCGTTAGAATACTAATGATTCTGAAACTACCGAACTTTTGTCGAAAAGAAGTTCGATGGATCGTTTTAAATTCATCCGCAATATTGATACCTTTTTTTTATAAAATTTCTTCTTCAGAATCGCTATCTCTTTGAAATGTCAACAAAGTATTCTATGTAAAGTGATCATTAGAAGGCTGTTGCTTATCTTAGTCTTGAATTATGGATTAAAACTTTCAGAGATTAACGGTAGCTATATATTTTCCTTAAGATCAAAAACATGTTAATTATAAATGAAGTAACTTAATTTTTAAATTCTAAAGCATTTTTAAGAATGTTTAGGCACAAATTCTTGTAATGATTGGTTAAATTCGAAAGAAAAATTGTTCACTAAAGAAATAATAAATATTAGAATTCGGTTTAACTGATTACTCATCTATGAAATTAGCAATATCATTGGATGTTCAATCCAGATGTTTAGCCTAGAAAGGGATGAATTTTCATTTCCGAAAGTAGATAATCTCTTTCTCCTCGCATGTAAATTCCTCGCACAAAGTAGTAGTGCATATAAAAATTTAATTGATCAGGTGCTTAATAGTGGTCCGGGTGGTCAGCTCATTTTTTTGGCAATTGAATCGTTTTTCATTCTTGATAAGAGAAACTAGTCACGCAACTGAAAATCTTGTTTGCGTCTCTTGTCGATTCCACTCAGATTTCGAATTGTATTTTCCTCTCGTGGAAAAAACCCGGTCTGCATACGCTGGACCAAAAGTAAAAACATAAATGCAGATTGAAGAATACATTTTGGATGGAAATTAACTGTCGCCATTTGTAACGATTTCAATTTGATGCATTTTCATTCCAAGAACGCAACGCTTTTTCATGCAACAATCAAGAGCATCGTTAATCAGTATAAAGTAGCTATAAGTTATATGGCTGAGTTTAATAGACTCACACACTTATGTTAGATACAAACCAAGGAAAGATGTCGTCTAGATGAACGAGATTAATTGCTCGAATGCAGTTATACTTTTCGGAAATATAAAATAATGCTGTAATGGATTTCTATACTGTACAATAAAACTAGCATATGCATAAAAGAAACATCATATAAACCCATATTTTCTTAAAAAACTAAATTAACCTTCCCAATGGATATGTTCTTAGGGAATAGAGATTATTCACTTCTATAGTCTGTTCCACTTTTCTATAATCTGTTCCACTTTTCTAGGCAGTATTGTCTTATGGGAAAATCGAATAGCCTCGTACGCCGAGTCATTTTTCCGGAATATCCGCGATATGCACAAAATTAAGATTTTCAACTTAGTTTGGTGGATTTTTTCCTTTTTTGGTGAAATTTGGATAAGGAAGGATGATTCTATATATGGATGAAGTTTTTTCAACATTTCAGCTAAAGAAATACATTTTATAGCGGAATGAAAAAACTATGGTCACCTTACCGGCCGTGAACATTACTAAAACTGCCATTTCTCTCATCCTATCTGACATTAAGTGCTAGTTTTTTCTTAGATTACTCTTTATACCTTATAAATACATAAAAGTCAACTTATATTAAATTTTGAGTGATTATAATTTAGTGAAAAATAATTTAAGTGGAACGCAACCTCCGAAAAATTGGATCGTGCACTCAAATTTATACATCGCCTAAATTTGTTTCTTACGTTACGAGAAACTTGTCGCGAGTGAAATTGAGATAAATGTTGTTATTTTCATTTACAGATTATTCTGAGTCGATATATTGAATTCTATTCTCATTATATTTATGTGGTGCTTTATCCTTTTTTAATTTAAAAAGGATGCAAATTGAATATGGAGGATGAAATGTATATTTCATTTTAATTAGTCACTTATGACTATATGGATGTAAAACTACTATGATGGGATAGATTAGTATATAGGCTTCAACTTGAAAATTTAATATTCTCGTATTATCATTTCTCCATCGTTTCTGAATTTATTCCTTTGAATACAGGACCAAAGATAATTCCGACCATTATTGGTCCAAAGATGATCTCTCCGTTGCCAAGGGAGGGCTGCGAAGACGGAAAACGATTAGCGAAGTGCGTACGTTCAAACATTGGAATAATCGAATAAAAAGGGTATACTTTCAAGAAATCCGAGAAACGGTCGCAGTCCACCGATATTGTCAAATTTTGGAGGAGAAATTAAGGGAAGAAATTATGAGTTGAAAAATGAAGTCCTACCCTTTCTGCGAGGACAGCAATACTCATTTTTTTCTCGGTTATTTTGTTTGAAAAAAAACCGTAGATTTCTCGTGGAACATTTTCAAACATTCCCAACAATTCGTATAATTGTAATATTCGTATAATTTTATTGACTTCTGATAGGTGTCACCGCTTTACAGAGACGATAAAATGGCGATTGTAACGGATGTATGTTCCACACAAAAGCAGTGATTATGTTTGGCGGCATCTCAGATAGGCGCAGAACTTCTAAGGTGATCAAAGCGTGCGTCATCGCAAGGTGAAGCAGTAACGGCCCACGTGCTGGCCGTGCACAGCTGTGACGCATGGTCAAACGATCAACCGTCGTCCATATGTTTGGCCCAATAAAAGACGCAATGATGAGGAAGTTAGTGATGCAGTACTCCGACATCAACTAGTGGAATGGTGTTCAACTCATTTCAAGGTAAACCCGTGGTAATGAATTGAGATTACGTTGAAAAATAGTGCCGAATAATTTGAATGCTGAATAAAACAAACCGCATCAGAGAAAAACTTGTTATATTACTTATTTGGTTATAATACTCATAAGCAATCAGTTGGTATCTCTGATAGCGATAAGTTTTTCGAAAGTTCTGTAATACTATAACAATGAGAGGGATTACTTCATTTTTGGAATTAAGTTCTATTAATAAATAAGAATAAATTCCGAGAAAGTATAAAATACATAGGCCGAGATTTGGGAGAAAAATTCATTTGCATACGATATGCGGACACGAGTCATGGTGATCCCCTGCCACACGCCGGAAAGTATAAATGCGGAGAGAGACTTTTATTAACCTCAATCTTATATCATCATCACCACAATTTGTAAAAAGGAAGCCGAAAATAGAATCTCTTTTTCATCCTTCGTCTGTGATCTCTAAAAGATGCAAAAACTGTTCTTCGACATTAAACTTTTAACGGAATGAAAGCCATTTAGAGATATCCTTCGGAGCAATCGATAAATTTTCGAATTTTTAAATTATGTTTTGAGATTGTGGCCCTTTTAAAGACGTTTTATAACGTTTACAGACATTTAAAAGGTGTTTATGTAGATGTCCGTTCGTCGGAATTCGTCTCTAGGATTTTTGAAAGGCCATATCTTTACAAACGAATTATTCTCTTTCCCAACTCTTGCTGCGTCTGATAAGTGGCTTTTTCGTCTGTGAAAATGGACGAAATGATCGTAATATCGGAATCTTGAGGAATACTTTGCGAAGATATTGATTTTATTAATGGGCTAAAGAAAAAAGATGATATGTGTGCATTCGTCGTTCATTTTGAAATGGAAAACGCAGAAATTTAAAGGCTGATCATTATGTATTCGGAAGTCATTCATAGAAGCTATATTATTCCAGTTCTTTACAGATTTTTTACACTTTTTCGATATCGATTCGATATCTATCGATCGAAAATTGTAATGATTATCATTTAATTTTTTCTCACCCAATCTGAATTTTAATTGCTATTTGTTATAATAAACGTTTGAATCCAAACAAAGAAACAATAATCTGTTCATAATACGCCTCAATCGATTGGTTTTTACAACATCGACAAGTCTTCAAATATAAAAAATCTTGACATCTTGTAAGAATCATCGAGATGTAAACCATTTAATCGTAATTATAATCTTCAAAGGGGCCAGTTTATATTAAGATCAGAAATAAAGGACAACTGCCAATTTGTAAAGATAAGCGAAAAAGACAGCAGATGGCTCCTTGTGATTGTAATGGCGTTGCTCTTCTATGGCGCAGCAAATTAGCTGGCATTTTACCTGCTTTTTCGATTTCAACGCGTTTGTTTAAATTCCGTTTCCAACGCGATTGCGAAAATTGAATGCGTGACACATATCTGAACGTTAATAACGATACAGCTTAATCCGTATCTTCGAGATCTTTCTCGCTGATATGTATGCATTAAGGATGATGTTCTTTTTGCCTCGTTTGGGATAGTGCATTTTCACTCTAAATTCCATTTCCCGTCAACAGTGGGATACAGTTGTTTCTCTTAATCGGGCACAATTGTCTTTGTTGGATTATTAATCAACCTGAATGATTTAATCTTTTCTAAAGCCAATTTCGCAATGTTTATTTAGTGAAAATCGAATAAATGGATTTTTTATTCAAATAAAAATGTAGATATTTTTCGTCATTTCAATATAATCTGAGAAATTTTTTTGTAATATTTAATAAATATGTAATCATATAGTTATATTAGAAATTAACACTTATAGTTCGTTTAATGCTTCGTGTGATGAAATCGTTGCAATGCCACATTTGTCGCAGCGAATATTATGTTCGAAATAAATAAGCCATGTTAATTTAGAATCTTCTTTAAATGCAGTTTATATTAGCTTTCGATTTCCTTACTGTCTTTGCATTTCAACGAATTATTCGAACAAGCCAAGCAACGTTTGTTGAAGTGACCAAAAGAGTCTGCATTAATTATTGCGATGACTTGTAAATTATTGACATTTGCTAGAAATGTCTGTCGAAGATTTTATAAATCAACGTTATTATTTATTTCTCTTTACACTCCCTTTTTTGCCAATGAAGTTTTTCTCTCGCGCGACCGCGAAAAATAAAAATTTTTCAAGTAACGATGACTGAATCTTAAAACCGGTTTCCCCGAACCCCGGTTTCTTTCGAGACCGGGGTTCGAACCTTCACTACGTTTTTTTTGCCTTAGAATCCGCGTGGAATTTTTCGCTAAATTTCCGACAACCGTTCTTTCATTCGGACATTAGCAGAAAGTAACAAACCAGTTTCCCTTAGATAAGAATTAATATGGGTGAGCCGCATGAGTCACTGATACACGTGTGTCTGCATTCATCAACTGCTGTTTCTTCTATATACAGATGGTTTTGCTACGATACTTAATTTTTTCCATGTTAAAGAGGTTAAATTTGCTTTCCTCTTGGAATACCAGGTAAATTGAAACAAGCATCGAATCAAGTTGAGCTAGAACGGATCAAATTATTTTCTTAAAAATATATAATACAAAAATCTCTTTTTTATCTATTTTTATTGCGCAACGAAATTATATGTACGCAATTCTAAAATCCCAAGCGAAATTTCCAATGATTACATTATAGAACAATTTTTATTTACATTATTCGGATTTGACGAGTTCGCCTGATATAAGATTCAGCATTTCCTGTTCTATGTTTATATAATTTCAAGGATCAAATAGCGAAAAAATTATGAGTAATTTATACTACAATTGGCTATTATTTAAAGTAATGGGTATAAGATCTGCTCGTTTCGTTTATCTTCGGTAAATGGGATTCGGATGACCTGTTTCACTAAACCTTTAATTCTTTCTATTTAATATTTTCGATTTCGTGTTATTTCCCATCCAACGCCGTTCTTTCTGTTTGATTAATCAAATCAATCATATGGATTTCATAAGTCATTTTGAGAGGGTATTTGACCCTTAAAACACGTCTGCCTTTTCAAACCGAATATAGTAAATGCCGTTTATAGAATTAGAAGTGAAACGAAGAGGAATTTTAATTTTGGAATATTTTTCAATGAATCGGTTCTGAGGCATCCCGAATAAAAATATCATACAACGAGACTTCAATTTCTATATGAAATCATGAAGCCGAATAGCTATCTCCGAAAAAAGAATTCTTAGCAATAATGAAGCTGTTCGTAGGACTATCTGAATCGAACATTAATTTTACTACCTATTGTACATATTCCTCCTGGACTATAACCAAAAATTCATGTAAATTGGATGCGTCTGTTGTGTATACATTTCAAGTGAAAATAAACAAGGTGTTCATGAGGATTAAACATAAACTATTACGGCTAATATAGGGCGAGAGGTGAACTAGAAAATCTCAATGTGATTATTTAGAATGAACGCAATGTTTATATTTTATAATAATTTATTAATAATTTATAATATGATATTTCACACTACCTAAAATGAATTTTAGCCCGTTTTCAAAGTATTTAATGGAGAAAGATGAGCGAAATAGAGCGTAAAAGCATCTCTTTGTGCGATGACATAAATAAGAAGGGATAAATAAGAGGAAAAATGAAGATTGGAAAGAGAAGAAGTAAGTGTATATGAATTAGGGATACTGAATAGAGTTCAATGATAACCTAATAATAACAAACACTTGGTTTAGGGAGTGCAGGTTCTGAGAACAAAACTATTTTTAAGTTGAATTGCATTCGGCTTAAGCATAGAATCCGAGTGAGCAATGCAGGTATTTATGATTCAGATCTTCAGTAGCAACTGAAGCGAATACGATCATTGAAGAAATAGAAACTAATGAAGGATGCAAGGGAAGTCAGAATTTGCAAATATCAAGGATACCATTATTCAAGGTATACGGATCGGTATTGTACGAAAAACAACGGAAATTAGAAGATTAAGAAACATATGTACTATTTAGTACAAGCATTTTGTAACATTTTAAACATTAGATTCGTCGAAGTCTTTCGCCTTGATTTTGAATGCTTTCATTATGTCCTCCAACAGTGTCGTTACCATCTGAACTGAATGATCTACTGAAATTTCCACTATCGATACTTTATTTTACTAAACTATTTGTCCATTCCGAATGGTTTATTTGTTTTGAAGAATTTATTTTAAAGAAATAAGCAGCGATTTTACTTTCCACATAAATTAAATGTTTAAAATAAGTTTAATGATTATAGAGTATTTATCGCAAAGGTTGGGTTCCACAAGTATTCATAATGGCCATATTGATGATTATTTATAAAAAGTATCGCTAAATCTTGTTTTTAATAATTTGATTCGAGCTTTTATCAATATTTTAATATCATCTTGAGAAACTTAATCACGCTCATAGATCGTTAACTTAAATAGATTCATAGATACAAATAAATCCAGTTGATAAAGCTCAATTAAAGATAAGTAAGAGATTCTATTTAATACAGGAGAATGTATTATCCGTTCTTACGATCTTTATATTTGATCTATCTGTAGATCGTTTCCCCCGAGAAAACAATCCATTACTCGGGGAAATCGAATTCTCCGTTAATCGTTTCGTATACTTCGATCTGTAACTGAATTGTCCTTATATAAGATTCGTGAACGCGCAAACAAATATTTTTTTCATTCCTCACGAATTTTTGGCGTTCGATAATTTATCCGTAGCTCATTTATTTTTATTGTGCTGTTGTTGCTGTTATACATTTCTGTCCGTTGATAGATTTCGATGTTTATCCGATTTCAAAAGTTTTCTTTTTTAGGACTGCGAATTCATTTTCATTGTCGTCGCGGCTTTTAAATAAATCGAATTTTATAATAATAATAAGTTGAAAAATACCGCTTAAATAAAATAAAAGACCGCTCGTGATGTCTTTCGAAGGAAGCGTGTTCCTGAAATATTTAAGCTTTTGCATCATATTATCTTAGCGGTAAATCTTCGCTGAACGGCATATTTTCGTTTCCTTCAGAATAATGTGATCGTGGATATTCACCCAAAGTTCATCCGTAGAGCAAAATTCTCAGTAATTATATTCCCTAAGTCGATTCTCGATTGTTTTTTTAAAACGATGAAAGAAAGTCGTCGTTGCGATATCAAATTTCGTGATCTTTAGAAAAATTACATTACATCTATTTCGACGTTGAAAACGCGAAAATAATGCAATTGAAATGCAAAATTGGCGGAAACCATGAAAGTCGGCCAACGTGAGGCTCCGAATTTCAGTCCTCGAAAAATTGATACGGCGGAGAATCTTTCCCTGCGATGGAATAATTTTCAACAAAAGGCTCTTCATGGTTTCACAATGATGTGTTACGGCCAAATTATTTTACTCGTCCCGAAAGTGTGAAAAATTTGGATTTTGTGTGCAAGATTGATAGCTGAAACATAAAGATAAAGCGTTGGAATATTTTCCTTTCTCAAAGTTTATTGTCTTTTCGATATGAACATCTTTTTTTAGATACAAATGGAATTACTTTGAAAGCACAATTCGAAAATGAGCGATTGTTGAAAAGACGCGATGTGACGTCAACAGTTGGGATGAAACTCTTTCTAAAACGATAGAGTATCCATAGAGGAAATTTCCTCGGCTTATCGAAAAAATGATCATGAAATCCATAGAAACCTCGACTGGAGTCGTTGCAGTTGATTTAATGATATATTGACAGGGTTTGGGAATAAATTCCACGCGATAATTAAGTTGGTCTCATCCGTTTTTTCTTAAAAATACTATTCTTAGATTGTCGAATGCGAAGATTACATTCATCCACATTAAAGTTTCTGAATCAGTGAACCATCAACTTCACAGCTGCGTTCACAATATGCGTCGAGGGTGTACATTCCGTCCTTCAACGTATGTTACTCTCGCGTCTACGGTATTATGATCTTGGGCGTCCACTTCGACGGAGGCGCCTCCATCGACCGAGAATAAAATTAGAAAATACGAAGGACGAGAGGATGTGGAGAGAAATTCCGAAAGCGTGGGAATGTGGTGCTCCTCTGAGTTTCGAGGTGAGCCCAATTTCTAGGACGTAACTGCTGGTGGGTGGATCTCTAAGTAATGTTGAATTTTTCCGCTCATCGGTAAATTGAAGTTCGTTCTAATCTATCGATGGTACGTTTTATAGTTCAAGAAAAGGAATGATTTTCTCTTTTAAATTATCTGTAAATTAAAACTTCTATGCATTTCACAGATGACGCTTATTCTACAGATTATTTCTCTGCATCCAATAGATGAATCACATTGACTTTGCATTGATAGAAATCGTTTAACATTTAGGACGGAAAGGCTCCTGTTTAATTTTGTTCATTCACAAACCAATAAAGTGTTTAATGGCCAAAAATCGACTTTTTATGCATTTATATTATTTTCGTCATTTTCGAAAGAATCGCCAATGGATTCTTTTTTGAAAAAATAGTTTTTTGTAATTGATAAAATAGTATGAAATATATAAATATAGTTTTCTAATACCTTTCTCGTGCGTAGAAGAATTTGTATGAATTATTTAATAATTATATGCATATACGAGCATCAGGTAATCATAACCTATTTTTTCGAGAAAAATAAAATCACTTAGTCATTAAAAGGGGTCTGACCGACAACTCACTCGACCAAAATTATTTACGAGTTTAATGAAAAGTTGCAAAAAATATTTAAAATCGTCATTTGAAATAATCGGTTGGCACGTGAAATTATAAATCGGTAGTTGACATGAATTGTTTTTGATAAACAAATCATAATGAAATTTATTTGTTCAGAAAATTATGATTTTAAAAGTGTGGAAATTTTTCAAAGTTCAACATGATTTCATGCACGATAACTTACTTCTCTTCACGCAATTTATGGTTGACTTTGTCCTTCACGACGGACGCTTTCTTAAAAAAGAAATATATAGTCTTAGACGGTACAATTTGGTAAAATGATCATGAATTTATTATTTCCTGAAGATACACAAAGTGAAACAACATATCTTCATCAGATCCCTGCTCTTCTTTTTATACGATCTTCTAAAAAACCTTAGACTGGTCTTCGCTCCGTATTTCAACTCATAAAAACAATTCAATTATTGAATCGGATGTTTATTTTGGAAATTCCTCCTCAGGAATAAAATTGAAGTTTTTAAGAGAATTTCAATGCTTCTTCTTTTTGCTTGTTTTCATTGGGAGTTAATCACTCGAAGTCGACAATTCTGGGCAACAATGAATAACTTTCATGGGTTTTAAATGGGAATATACGTAGAGGCCATTCACATTTCGCTAAGTCTTTGCATTCCAAGATCGGTTACTCTAAATTTATTCTAAGGAAATATGATTTCATAAAGTTTATTATATATATTAGTTTAAATTCGATAAACTAACGCAATGGAGTCCTTTTAATGATTTTTGTAAATATTTATTCATAATCTGTACTCAAAGTAGGTTGTATAGTGCTAATATTGGAGAAGTATTCAGAATGCTATCTCATAAGGCTTATTGAGGCAACTGAAGTGCTCGGTGTGTATTAAAAGCTTAGCTAACCAGCAGTTCCAGCTAATATTATGGGATGTAACTGTCTTTATGTAAGAGTATGCCTTATCTTAGCGAAAAAGATGTCCAGCTCTTATGGTAAATATTTCTAGGGAATTTAGAATTTATATGTAACCTTTCCACAATTTAAGTGCCTGGAACGTGTTAAGTAATCCTTTATGAAATCAGAGAATACTCTCACTTTAACACTTTTTGTTTTTATTCAGTTAATGGAGTTTGATACTTGTTGTTGAGTTGGTCAATACCGATTTGATTCACGA
Organism: Pantala flavescens; assembly: GCA_020796165.1. NCBI lineage: Eukaryota > Metazoa > Arthropoda > Insecta > Odonata > Libellulidae > Pantala > Pantala flavescens. The sequence continues at coordinate 65,561,545 of CM036879.1, read as the reverse complement.
AAATCTCTAAAATGAAAATAAACAGTGATCCCGGAGTGAACTAACAATCTTCTTGAAATCTTTCAAACTATAAAAAGCAGTATTTTACTTTGGAAAGTGGAATTTTACTCGACTCCAATGTGGAGAAATATTTAACCTTTTATCAATAAGAAAGGTCGTGTCAAATGAAGAAATGAGAAAAAAGATATCTCGCAATAAAATTTTATTTTTTTCAAAACTTAGAAGTTAACGCTTATTAAACGTTGGATATTTTTAATTTCGTCTCAAAGTCATACTGAAATATCATATATGTCATATCATATAAATTTCATATAAATTTTCATAGGCTTTTGCGATTAAATGAGTTTTTTCGATTCTTAGCTATTATTTAACTCACATATTAATAGCTTTTTAATAATCGAACACACTTTTATTTTAACTTATGTTTTAAGAGACTTAAATTTATCCAATCTAGTTAAACGGAGACTGATATCGTCCATTGTATTATTTTCTCACTCAATTTGGAAACAAAAAGATCTTTTTTGTTCACCGCTCCTTACAAAAATTTCCTAATTCCCTGCATCATATATCACCAGCCGACGGGGGAAACAATAGGTTGGAAAAAGGCCCCTTTCGCCTCCGGGGGGGCGGGACGGATTCTCTCGAATTGGCGGTTGAAAATAAGTGAACGAAAAAACGCTCACCAATTGATGCGGAAAATGTTGATATCGTCCAGTGACGTTGGTTTAAATTTCTTTAAATTAAGGATAACATCATATCGTTATTTTCTATATCTAATAAGTAATACCCTATAAGCTACCCTTCGGCATGTGGCACCAAGACTATTTACCTAAACATTGTTGGGCACCTTCTATGACTTTTCACCCTTCTTAACAGATATTTTTGAGCAATCCGAACCATTTTATATATGGTCGTGGTTTTTTATAATTATATGAATCTTAAGAACGCTCTACCTAATGTTTCGGATTTCGAAACTGTTGTTTATAAATAATCATCGAAAACAGATACATAGAAATATACGTTGCCTTTTCCGGAAAGTGTGCATTAAATTTTTATATTATTTTTTGTTTTATATTATCCCTTTAATTAACGGTAAGAATCTATTTATTTAAATAGTTTTTGGTCAATTTAGTACGCAAAATTGTACGACGCATAATATCTTCTATTGTATCCTATAATGAATGCTTCAATTATGCTGAAATCTGCCTTTGATTGAATTATTCTGCTTATACATTTTGATATTTTAAATTTTATTAAAATATGAAAATACATAAGGAATATATCTACCGAAAAACTTAAATTAGGAAAACTCATCGGAATTTCGTGATTTGGAAATAAATGAGTTACTCTCACATTGAACGATTAAGAATCGTTCAGATAAAGTTCTCTTTAGTTTTCGGGGTTAGATTGAGGATATTTGAATGCTTTTCATTTCAATTTCTCGAAGTCATATTGGATAAGAACTGAAAATTGAAACATTCCGCATGTTCTACGGAAAGGGTGGAGTCCTTTTTTGTTTTATGGATGCTTTTATTCAGATGGTAGTTTTAAGTGATCCACAAACTATTCCATGTTAGCACTGGGATTCGTGCCTTTTCGATATCGGAAACTCCCTTAATACTGTTTCCAGCAAACACGCATAGTCCGATGGTCATTAGAGGAAAGTTCTAATCAATTTTTTAGAATTCCATGAAATGTTAACCCGACATTCATATTCCATCCCTTAGAATAATGTCATTGCGAATGGTGAGGATGAGAAACCTCTGAACTAATCGATCATTACAAAAGGCGCTTCTCCGGAAATCCGACTAATAAACTCAACGAACCATGGCGTGCGATCTGAAGCATGACTTCATGAAGGAAATCGTACGGGGAAGGCGGTTCGAGGAAAAAATTCAACCGCTGATAAACGTCAGTTTCCTGTCATCTAGATGTTCATCACTTCGCGATTTCAATAGATTTTATTGGAGCGATTGAATTTCGTTGAAAATTCCATTTTATAATTGTTTTCTTTTTTCAATTGATTAGAGATTAGATACATTCTGTTTCATTTAGCATATTCCAAATAATTCCAGAGTTTTAATTTAATTATCTTGAAGATGTGGGATAAAGTTTAGCTTCTCATTAAGTGCACCAGTTTTTGTATCGAATGCGATGAATATACTGTAATATCAATCGCTAAGGCCTCATATTTCTAATGCATATCGTTTATAGGTAGCGTATTTATCACATATCTACATCGTCAATTTTACTAGTTTCTCCCCGAGATTTCTATACAAATATTGCTTTTACTATTCAGCGTCCATTTTGATTTTAAAACGTTCCATTCATCTCAGACAGAATCTTTCGAATGACGTCAACCAATTACATTTAAATGTTTAAGAATCAAACTATTGAAGGATTTAGTTAAACGGACTCCCAAATTCATTTTAACCATTTCGCTCTCATGATGAAGAGATGGAAAATTTTCGGAATTTCCTTCCTGAGGGCCTTCTAGGGCGGCTCTCGGAGGGCCCCCACAATGCTAAGGGCCGCGGGGAAAAAATGACCCCGTAGATCGCATTCCACAGGGCGTCCGGACATTAATTGGCCGAAACTATCCCAGTGATGGTGTTCAGGTAAAGACATTGGAAATGCGTGAAGAAAGTGAAAGTGCGCGTAGGGTAAAGTTGAGCGCTGAGTCAGAAAAATATTGCGCTGAAAGTTTTTGGAAAGAAGTTTTGAAGTAATTACAAATTTAGAAGACATTTAAAATGAATTAATTTTATGAGTCTTTCCACGATGAACTAATATAATAAAATAATAATATATAATCCTTGGAGATGACAAAGAATGGATGGCACGTCAATTAGGATTTGTAGGAACGAGAGTGCGTTTAATAAAGGAGTAGCTCATTTCATAACATTTCGGAATGCGTAGAATCATAGCTGTTACTATAGTCCGTTCCACAAAAGCTGCCAGTACGGGAAGCTTATGGGGGAATAAGTACACGTAAATTCCCATAAGGGAGCAACCTAGCCTCAACCAAGCCATCAGTTAATTATTTCTGAGTTACTTCTACGGATAAAATTTATATTTTCAACTAAATTTGGTGGATTTTTTTCCAATTATTTGGTGAAATTTGGATAAGGAAGGATGATTCTATATATGGATGAAGTTTTTTCAACATTTCAGCTAAAGAAATACATTTTATAGCGGAATGAAAAAACTATGGTCACCTTACCGGCCGTGAACATTACTAAAACTGCCATTTCTCTCATCCTATCTGACATTAAGTGCTAGTTTTTTCTTAGATTACTCTGTATACCTTATGAATACATAAAAGTCAACTTATATTAAATTTTGTGTAATTATAATTTAGTGAAAAATAATTTAAGTGGAACGCAACCTCCGAAAAATTGGATCGTGCAGTCAAATTTATACATCGCCTAAATTTGTTTCTTACGTTACGAGAAACTTGTCGCGAGTGAAATTGAGATAAATGTTGTTATTTTCATTTACAGGTTATTCTGAGTCGATATCTTGAATAGAACTTTAGATTTTGAATTTTATAACCGAGAGCGGGTCCGGATCAATCCGAATTACGCTTATGGGTCTATTAGTCTCGAGCAAAAAGTAACAATGATTAGCAATCGGAGCGCTAAAGCAATTTCTCTCTCGGTTATCATCTAGGATATCTCGGAAAAAAATCGACCCAGCTAAGCTGAAAATCTTAATTTTATCCGTTGCGAAGGGAAATTTTGTGGATATCGCGGATATTCCAGAAAAATGACCCGGCGTACGAGGCTATTCGATTTCTCCTTAAGACAATACTGCCTAGAAAAGTGGAACAGACTATAGTGTTCATAATTTTAGGGTAACCGAGAACCAGGTGGTAAAGCTTAGAAAATGTGCGCATGAACATTGGTGTGGTTTTCTGAGGGAAGTGTCTTCGAGAATTTGGTAGGATCTTCGCTAAGAGAGTGTTCCTTTGATTCTCGACGGCTTTTCAATTGAAAAGAGTGTTTTCCTAATTTAACTACTGAACATGAAAAAAGCTTAAATCTGTTTGATTACGCTCACTGTTGAATCCTCGGGTGTTTTGGAATTCCCATCATAGAACAACCTTGTTCTTCCATAGAAGGGCGTTATCCCCACTAAAGGGATTTTGTGTTGAACGCTCAATTAAATGTGTATACATATTCACGAAAAAGATTCACTTGAATTATTCGACTCCACTTTTTATTTACTATAATTTTATGTCCATGAGGATGAACGCAATATCACCGATTATTGTAAAAAGGCGGGGCTTTATTTTTAAATGTTATTTAAACTTCATTTAATTATATTGAAAATTAGTGAGCGTCCATAAGTTTATTTCGTAAGGAGATACATTTCGAAATCTAAATGTTTAGGTAAGTTTTTATTTTCTGGTTCAGCGATTGCCAAGTTAATTATAGGCGAACATCGTCACTTCGGCGACTGCCGGGGATTATTTAGTATTTTATAATGTGCTTATATTAAGCAAATGCTCAAAACAAAATTATGTTAAAAAGTGCATAATGAGAAGATTTTAAGTGCATCCTAACCATAATCAGTATTCGAAACCAGGTGCTATAAAATAGAAAATGCGTTTCAATACGTATAGATTTGTTCTTACTATGCGTCAATCACACATTATAAATTATAAGGTTTTCCTCACATTCAATCATTCCATAGGTGTTGATAGACATAAAAAATCACTCGCAATGAATCCAAGCTGGCTGACTATTCGTTTCATTATGTGCCGCTAGGTGGTGCGTGAAGAGGGAACAGAAAACGGTTGAATATCGATGAGCACGTAGAAACGGTTGGAAATCATAATAAAGATATCGTGTATGTACGGTAGTGATTAAATAGTTGTTGTTACTATGATATTAAATCAAAGATCATGGTTAACATTAAATGTCTGAGATATTGCTATGGGGATATTTTCACAAATCATTTATTAAAATAGTGAGTAAAATAAAATTTCCTATAGTGATAAATAGTCTGAATTCGTACAAGTTACAATTATTATTGCATGTCTTCATAATCCTAATTTAGACCTAGAAGTATAAGGGTGATGGATTGCAGGAGAAATTTAAAAAAATTTCCGTCTATTCAAATAACCCCAAAAAATAATGTTCCTTATATGAGGAAATTTTTATCCTCTGCCAGGATTAGAACCCGGTATTTTAACCTCTGAAATCAGGGTGAATATCATCTTTCGTTATGAGCTTCTATGAAAAGTTTGTGAATAAATAAATATATATATACATAATGTATATATTGAATGAGATTGAAGAGGAATAAAATAGAGAGAAGTGTATCTTTATCTAGTTACCTTTCGTTTGAGATTATTGCGTTTAGACCTTTATTTGTTGAGGCGATGTTGGGACTAGAAAGTCTCTTCTTCCATCTAAAGAGAAATAAAAGGAGAATTTAAAAAGACTAATTACTATAATAATTATAAGAAATTGTAAGTGGAAATAAAAACCTAAGACAAAAAAGCAAGGTTAAATGATTACAGCTAATAATAAAAGTGAAACATTTAAGCAAATACCTAAGAGATTGTCATACATGTATTTTAATTTATTCTCGTAATTAAAAGATTGAAAATTTTAACGTGTTGTTATGTACGCATTGATTAAAAGTTAAAAATTGGAATATTTGGTCTATATTTAGTAAACGAAGCAAATATTCTAAGAGAATGCCATTTTCTCCGAGACAAGAATAGGATCTCAAATAAAAACTCATGTTCCTCCAAACTGATGTTTTTTGTTTCCAATATTTTCTAATTACCCAAGCGCGTGTCCCACAGATGTTCGTTTTCATTTTTCGCAAATCGGATTCCAATACCATCTGATTCACCAATTTCCACAAATATTTTGAGAATGGCTGCTGCTCTCGTCCTTAGAATACGTCTTATACATAAAGTAAATTATATGTAAGCTTTTTATTATAATTGAGCTTATTTGTAATTGCTTGAATTCGAAGTTAATCTACAGTGAATAGACTAAAAACATTTATTTACTTTTAATGTGTTAAATCTTCAATTTTAAATTCAAAAATCAGATTTTGAGGGACTGAATTCCCATTCTTTTAGCATCACTTTAAACAAATATCTCGATATGGGCTCCAATTTGAGACCAATCGGAGAAAATGCCGAATCGTGAAATTGCATATTTGTCATTTTCAGCTGTAAACCCTCTTCAGGGAGAGTACGTCAATTAAATACGGAGGATGACCGTAGTTGTTCCTCTGTTAGAATTCTGCGTTGGAGTTGTGAATGCAAACGGTTTGTAATATTTCAAAAACATTATAGAGAAAGTCATAAAAAAGCTTCTTTCAGTTATGCTTTATTAAATTCCTTCCAACATATTCATATCGTTCAAAAAAGATTTTCATTCTATATTCTTTTTATAATTATCCACATATATATGTATGAATATCTTTTGAAGATAGCCCCACAATCGTCCAACTTTTTGGATAATAAAAGAGTTTCAACCTTTTTTTATGTTTCCGAAAAATCGGAAAAAAAGCTTTTCTCGAAGAAAACGTCACAAAAGCCTGTAAACGTTACATAAGCGTAGGGAGTAATTCATGATTATAAACTTTCTCGGAATTTGGAAAAGGAAGCTACTAAACAAGTAAAACTTTTGAAAATTTTCATTATGTAAATATAAAATCTTTCCGAATTCGTCGACGATGGTAACACTCAAACACAGAGTTGTGAATTGACGATTGAAATGTCTTCGAGAGAATATTTGCATCTTCAGTTTTCTCTATTTCCTTTGTCTCTCCTCATTTATCAAAATGGTATTCATCACTTCATTTGCTTCAGAATGTTTATATTTTTTGAATAAAAGAGAACCATTCAATGTCCGTTTTTATAAATCTGTTAAAGATCTACGAATTCTGTTTTTGCTTACGTACAATGTTGTGTTTTAAACAATTCATTAAAGAATGAGTACCGGTCAATATGATTCCCATTAGAAACCTACTTTTTAAGGAAACATGTTGAAATTGCTAATAAATTCGAGAGGCGTATAATTATCTTCATGGGAATTTTCTTTCCTCATCAGTTTTTCGTTTGTTTCCAAAAATATGAACATGATGAAGGATTTTCTAGGATACGATTTAGAATATTTTCCTCCGACGAAAATTATTCTTACAACTTAATCCGTAATACTTAAAATCAAAAATCTACGGATTATTTACACAGAATTGTACCGCGTGACTTGAAAATATTCTCTTCGACAGGAAACTGGGTAGTGACGCGATCGGCCGCTCATTCGTAGGATGAATATATACTTCATTTCTAATGAAAGTCTCGCGACGGCTGTCAAATATTTGTTCTAAAACATCAATTTAATGAATTACTTTTTACTTCTTTTCATCATAAAAGTAACAATGTGATCCTTAAGGAGTAATTCGCGGGGTAAGTATCGTGCCAAACAAAAATCGCGCGTGAGACCCATTTCCCAATTGAGGCAGAAAACCGATGTTGACAAATTGCACTCACTTCTCTGTTTGCCTTTTTTTAACGTTAATCCTCGAATCTGAGGAAGGATTTTGAAATTGGATAGTGACGCGATCGGCCGCTCATTCGTAGGATGAATGTATATTTAATTTCTAATAAAAGTTGGCGAAAACGGAGAAGGAGAGACGAAAGCGAACGCTTGGCAACGTCGCATAATTTATTCACATCAAAATCTGAACTATGGTCGATTTTTAAATTTTCGTATCATACAAAATTTTTAAATAAGGATAAGAATGCAATGATATCAAAATTTGTTTCGTTTAACGAAAATCCTAGGACCAGATCGATTTTTAACTTTAATAATATTTAAAAATTTCAAAATGTTTAACATACTAGTCAAGATGTTACTCTGTCTGAAATTGCATTGTTGTAAGTTGTATCATTTCCTTGCAATAGACTTTTGTATTTTGCAAAAATGGCGGAACTCGGAAAAAGTGCTGTTTTTTTTGGTACCTTAGCGTAATATATTATATTTTACCTTTTATTTTTTCTTGCGGTAGATTTAGTATTCAATCTGCGGACGCAAAAAAATTTCACTTAAAGTAAATAAAAATATGCTTAGTTCGATGTAAAAACAAGTTTTGTAGTTTGTGTAGTAAGCTAGCAATAAATTCACAAAGTCCAGGGGCACATAATTAAAATTTTAACTATAGTTGATGCAATGTTATGGTCACTTAACGTTTCCGTTGGAAGGTAATTAGTGTTTAAACCACTCTTGAAAATCCGTACTAATCGTTCGTGAAAAGTAAAACCTTCAAATGACTCCGAGGACATAAAAGATTAAAACATTTCGCAGGTGGAAAGTCAATTATCGCTGCTTACGTCGGCATGCCGAGCTGCCGTAGCGGACGAAGTCTGAACTCGAGTTCCGAATAACTTTTGGGAAGGAGTGCATTCTGCTTTTGTGATGGACTCCCCCATCCTCCTCGGGGGGAGATCGGGAATCTCTGTGGTTCATTCCACAGAATGTGTTGTTGATGCAGGAAATTCCTGGGGTTTAATTTATTGGGAATGCTGTAGGATACGGTTCTTCGGGGAAAGAATATAGATGGCGGTCCACACTTAGAATTGCATATGAGGAGATTAAATCGAATTGCCGTTGCTAGGATTGTGGTGTAATCTATTAACGAAGCATTAAAGAAATAATTATATTTAGTGAAGTACTAAACTTGAAGAGTCACGCTTGTACCATTAATTATTAACCATGAGACGATCTAAAAATATATTGCTTTTTTAATTGCTAAATTAATATTATATATAATAACGTCCACGATACCTATTCTTGAGGAACTACCGATTGACCGTTAAGTGCACACCGAAGTATAGAACTTATTCAAAGAAAGTGGTGAAACAGGTCATCCGCTGAGAATTCGTGTTCTGTAAGAGTTCCATTTTCTGATCCAATTAAACGGATGGCAGAGGAGTAATATAATGAGTGGCTTTTTAATGATATTCACAACGAGATATCTAATAAAGTGAGCAAAAGGGTTGAAAAGGGGAAACCCTTGAGAGTTTCCGGCAGTTGATATCACTTGGGAATAAGAAAATTGGTAAATGAATTCCCGAAATTTCTTTGGGCTCCAAGGATTTGCCCGTAGAAGTGCTCCGTTGTAGAATTATAATTTAGAGGCTCTTTAAGGGTTTTATTAAATATAAATTATTCGATGATAGACAAAATAGTAAGAATTGATCACATTCCCCCTTTACCTTACCTTGAAATATCATCTTTTTCGTCGAACGATTTTAGATTTTACTGAATATTTGATCTATTCTATACTATTGTGAATAAGGTAACTTGGGACAAAGAAGAAAATGTCGAAATCAAATATTCCGAATGATTTGATGGGAATTAGATGGATCTGCAAACAGTGTCCGTTATTTTTCTTTTTACAAATTTCCTTATTTGCGGGACATTAATTCTGAATCTAGAGACTGTGTTATTTGTGATGTCGCTGCGGCAACGGCGGTTTAATGAAATTGTCAATTGCCGTGCAAAGATAAAGAAACCATCGAAAAGATTAAAATCTCCCGCTGACAAAATACACATTATCAGTTTATGTACAAACATTTTGTAGACGTATAAAAATAAGCATAAATACATATAAGTTACTGAAACACACAGTCAAATTTAAGTTACATTTCAATATATAAAATAAACGAACTATGGAAAAATGTGTATTTCATTTTCGTTTGATGATTTTTAGGTATTAGGTTGAAGAGATCCACTGTATGTCAATATATGCCTGCTAAGTCTAACGTCTCATTCTCGCTCTCGTCCTTTTTATGTTTCCAGATTACGTATGTAGTTTATTTTAAAATCCAATTTCATATTGATGCATTCATCCCATATTCAACGATCGATCCAAGGATCGCTTTGTCATCTTCAATTGCTTATCACAAAGTGAACATTTCTATATGCCTTCGAAGTTATAATCATCGCATTTACTGTAGTCCATTCATCTTTTTAGATCACAAGATTTCGTATTTCCCTTATAAGCATACATAAGATCCTTACATCGGATTGTATTTTCCTATGGAGATCGTTCATGTAAATTAGGAAGAGCAATGGTCCGAGAACAATACCCTGTGGAATACCGGAGGCTGTAAAAATTCACTCTCTTAAGAGTAGAGCACCGGAAATTATGGAAGAGATAGTACGATTTTCCCTTATATATCGATTATACAACAATTCTTTCGAGTTTTGTATTTCACTCGCATTTTTCCAATACCTGTCGTTTAGTCTCTCATAGTTCTCTAATATTTCTTTCTATTCCACGTTACTTTTCCCGTAAACTCTTTTTATTCTAAATGACCAATAATTTGAAAGGGTTCTCTTCCAAAGAATGCCTTATAAGTTAAATTAGAGGAAACATTAAATAGATAGGGAAACCGATATTTTGCTCCCTACGTAAGCATCTTTACCTTGTGTACAGTTTCAGTTGTTCCGCTGTATCTAACAACTTACCCCTTGTATCTAGGGCACGTGCATTTATATATATTCTCATCAATATACATAGTATTTATTAAACTACCTATTAATTAATTATTTTACAGAGATCGTAAATATTCTGTTGTAATTTGGTGACAATAGATCACAAACATGTTTTCCTAACATCAATAAGTAAACATAATGGTGACAGTTCATACTTCATTGGAAATTGAGAACGATATTTTAAATTCTATCAAAATAACAGTAATTTTTAAATTTAGTGATCGGAAATTCCATAAATTTAAAATAAAAAAGGAATTTTCAAACGCTAATTAAACATTTTCTAAAAAAATTTCGTTCTTCTTTTTAGCAGTACTATCGGAAGCTAAAAAGTCCAGTGTCTCATTCTAATTCTTCATAAGTTCCACGTTAAAAGAAGATATGGAAATGATCGAATGTTACTTTTAAAGTAAATTTCAATCTTGAAAATTAAGAAACCGTAAGCGAAAAATTTTGGTGAGGTCATTCGACGATCCGGTTATGAACATCAAGCGATCCTCTAAAATAGGACCAATTAGAAGTATTTAATTATAAAATCGTATCGTTTAAATCAAGATTTCAAATTAATTACAGTTTTCTTTTTTTGCAGGTAAGAGCCATCTATGAACTATTTGAAGAGATATCTCGAAATGTAATCGATGGAATATGTAAGAAAATATTCGTCATAAGGTAAATTCAGTTATTTCTACACATGTAATCGAGCCATATGATCCATATATATATAGCCATACTGATCTATTGAAAAGAGTTTTTCTCCATCTTGTTATCGTAGCTTTTTTTTACCATTCGGGCTCTAGAGGTAAATCCTCTGACATAATTAAGCATAGATATCATAAAACGGTATTATGTTATAAGAATCTTTAACCGAAGTAAGTGATGCTTAAATACTTTAAGTGGAAGTTACCTTCATTTGGATGAAAAAGTGTATTCTTAAATCAGATTCGCTTTATTTAAAGAGTGAACGTTAGAATATAAAATCCCGAATTTTCAAATTGCTATATTCGTCTCCAACGGAGACATCAGCGCAATGCAAAATACTGAGATAAAAGAAAAAAAGAAGATCGAATTGCGAGTTCGTAAATGTCCAATGCGAGGGAAATAGATGTGAGCAAACGCTCGATTTTAATTTCTCCTCTTTTATCATTCACATCGATTGCTGTCATCTAAACTGAGCGTAATCACATATTTGCGACATTTTTATTTCGCAGTGATACCGTGAAAAACTTTTGTCATCGACGTCTCATCTTGAGCGTAGAATCTCGATTTGTAGGCGGACGAAGTCCTCCGGCGTCTTCGGACAAGCACTTTCCCCGATTCGAAATTGAAATGGCTCGATTCAGCGCTTTAAAATGAGTTTGAAACCGTAAATTATCGTGCTATTAATACCGCGAACTTTTTGTGCCCAAGTTTTCGTTGCCAATTGAGCGTACGTGAGATTCCTCTGAATTACATAAGGCAACGTCTTACTCTCCGATGTCTGCTTTTCATCGTAGATCTCTGCAAATGAGGTCCTCAAGCGATCCGAGTTTTATTACCCCCATTATTTTTGTTTTCATACTCGGAGGCGTCATATCTTGAAAGCATGTTATTAGGTCTTCAGTTTGAGAACCTCTCTTTTTTCGTTTTTTTTTTTCACTCTCCCACTGATTTTAAGGATGAACGAGTCTAAGAGTGCATAGTGCCTTCTACACGTAGAATTACTCGAGTATATGACGCAGTTTTTTACCTTCGTTATTTCACTGTATTTTGTCTTATATTCTCAATGAACCGAAAGAGGTGCCATCGAGATATTGTTTGCCTGAGCCACACGAAGAAGATCAGTAATCTTTTTTTCATCGAAGCCCACTTGAGTTACTATTGTTTATTTAGTGAGTTGTTCATTTGCTCGTATCCCACTCAAGAATACATACAAAGGATTTTCACTGATCTATCATTGATATGTCATTGCGAACTGCATAACAATGACGTATTCTACGACAAAGAGTACGTGATGCAATATAGAACAATATGAATCAATGAAATATGAATACAATGAAAATCAAAATATTCCAGTATATTTACAAAGCTCATTCGTAAAAATACTTACTCTTTACAAGTGAGTTCATAATGTTTTGTGTCTACAAACAATACACAGCTCCAGAGTATCTTCCCGCTTATTACAATTCGTAAACGTCAGATTTTGACTTTGGGACTCTTCCTTTAGCCATGAGAAGTTGCAAATTGCTCGATGAAATATTTTCTTTCCGTTCATCAAGATGGCTCCTGTCCACCTTCAGTCCTCGATGAAATATATTACTTCAACATTTAGGGAAAAATGCTCATCAACAATTAAATATTCAGTTGTATCGAACGGTTTCAATTTTATGGTCTCTCAAAAAAGCACATATTTCAATCTTAAGTGCCATATTCGAATGTGACGAAAACATTATAATAAAACGATTCTTCCTTCGGGAGTAACAATGAACAGGGGAATATTTGTCTCAGTTTCGGGTTTCTCTCGGTTTTCTTCTTTTCCCTACGATGCTCATAATCCCTTGCACCAGTGGGCGTTTTGAAGCGCTGTCAGAAACACCCCATGTCAGTCCTCTTCGCGCTGTCTACGTTATAATAGGCTATTTCGGAGAAATATGTGAGTTAAATGTGTGATCTTGAAACGATTGTTGGCCGCTCAATTTATCTTCGCTTAGTTCGAAATTGCTCCGTAAGAAGAAAATATAAAAACATGCATTGTAAAACCTCGTTAATTATCCTCAATGATTTAATTATTAGGTACTTAATTGAGGTATTTAATTGAGTCGGCATAAAAAGATCGTTGAACTACAATTTCATTTAAAACTCTAATCAGTTATATGTATAGAAAAAATAAAGAAATCTATAAAATCCTAAATAATTGATATTGTAGCGCATTAAATCATGATTTTAAGAGGAATCATATTCATGTCAGGAATTATACTACCAGAATATCATTGAAATTTCTTTATTTTTCTCAGAATATTTGAGATTTATTTCCATATTTTCTGTTGTCTTTAAAATGAAAGAAAATTAAGATGAGCATATAATAGAATTCCATAAAGAAATATAAAGCTAATTACAAATTCGAATATAATTCTTTCCTTAAAAATAACATTCTTATGGCAAAATGTGCTTCCTTGAAAATATGCGTTCCATTTAGAAAATAATCTAGAATTTTCATGTAGTTTTTTATCTGGGAATTGTTTAAATACGCAATAGCCAACAATGCCAGTTGTTTATCATGCACATCTTTGTTCCGCTGCATCTTTGCGGCGGCTCCAATTAATTACTTCAGTTTTTATTCGGTGCTGAAGTTTTGTGTGCATAATTTCTAAATGAAACCAGTTAAAATATGTTTCTTTTAGCGTGCCGAAAAGTAAAAGCTATTGACATACAATAATCGATATATTAATACTATAATATTACATACATGGTAAACACAATTTCAATGTAAGTAACAGATCCTTATTTATATATTAGAATATTCAACTTCCACTTTTATGTTTACTCTACCCATATACTCATTAATCCCTGTTTCATTAATTAGATAATTTATGTGAAGAATTCAGCTTTTATTGGAATGTTTCGAGGTTAATCGTTATTTAATATTCAAATATATTATCGTCTTTAGAAATTGCAGGTTTTTCGAATCATAACATCTGAGTATTTAACTTCGCTTCCGTCTTATGATCGCATATACATCGAAACATTTCAAGTTCTGTCTAAGGCAATACAAATTCCAGTGTTTCGTTTTTATAGTACCTTCATATGTATTCCTTTTATCAGTGATATTTTTATGGATACGAATATTGACATTGTTCGATAATTTTAAAAATAAAAGTATCGTTAATTTCCTTTTATGTAAAATTCATAGCAAAAGACGATTCGATGGAAGATCAATGAGCATCTCTCGAAGAAGAAACTTTAATCCACTTTCCGATTCCGAGGAAAACGTTCCATTTTAACGATTTTTTAATCGCCTCTTACGCAATTAGCGAACATTCGATTCCAGAGGATTATCCCCAGAGACCGTGTTATTGAATTAAGGTAAATTTATTCCGTTGTAAGTTAGGGCTCAAGAGAAAGGATCCCTTTCCCTCTCAACTCGTTTGCATTTGTTGACTTTTGATCGGAACTGTGAACACATTTCTCAAAAAGTATTTTTCTCTGCAGTTGCGAAATGTATTTACGATCCGTAAAACTTTTATTCGGCGTCGCTAATGGAAACTGTCATTTTCGAAGAGCTATCATTTCGCGGGATATCCATCAGACGCGTAAACGGGTCCATAAATATCCTCCGACCTTCTTTTAAATCAAATGATTTTTGGTTGTCTATTTGGGTCGTGTTTCAAGGCAGACAAGGGCGTCGCCAACAGATACAACTATTTCAAGTTGATGATGTCAACAATTGAAACAATGCATGTTAACTGCATTGTAGAGTGAACACTTCAATACAGGTCGTATCCAAAGCACCTTTTGCAAGTCATTACTATAAGATCATACATTCTAAAAAGATTTAAAATATTTTAAACTGATTATATAATATTCAGGTGCCTGTCACGATTTACAAAATTCTATATAACACGATCGATAACTGCTGGAATCAATATAAAACTTTAACGTGTGTTGAAAAATATGCACGTTGCATACATGTTCTATTTAAAAGTCTATAGGAACTATCTAATTATAGAATTATCCTTCTCCAGGAAATATTTTTGATTTTACGTAATACCATTGACTACGTTTGTGAATTATGAAAAAATCATAAATAAGGAAATTTGGATTTTAATTATTATAACATGTGCTTTATATATTGCTTGACAAGTAAGCATCCCTGTCTTATGCTCTGCATATACTGCTGCTTCCTAAGGAGTAAATTCCCGCGATTCGCACATCCATTTATTTCCTTCATATTTTAACATTTATACGTAAATGCTATTTTTACATTTAATATCAGCACTCGGTCCCATAATTTACTTTCCAAAACGGAAAACTTCCTTTCATATGTGAACATCCTTGAAAAAATCCCACTAATGAAAACTAATAAAGAAACAAGCTTTCTATACATATTCCACCGTCGGTGATTATCTGATGGTTAATAATTCCAGCGGATGAATTTAATCTGAAAAACGACTTTCTTTTGTCATATTCTCGCAATAACTTTTATATAAAAATGTGGGAAGCCAGGTTCGAAAAATTTCCATAACATAATTGAGTCCAAATTTGTTTTCCTTATGGATGCCAACCAATTACTAAGGAGAATAATTTTTGTGAGATTTAAAGACCACTCTCCTGTCCCATGTTTGGTTCGGCAATCAATGCAAGGGACTTCTGAAGTGATGTTTCGGTCGATTGGGAATTCTATATTCATTTAATATTTTATATGAAATTTATTTAATTGAAAGAATAGTGTTAACAATTCTGTTTTACATATTGAAGTTGAATCATTGCAATTCACCCTCAACTTTGCCTAAATTTTAGCAAAAGGAGGCAATGACTAAAAACAGTATTAGTTCCTCAGAAAATAATATCACGTGCCTAAATATGGAAATTTATAATATCTTATCTTAACCTTATATTGTTAGTTCCGTTACGTAAGCTAACAAGTGCTTTTTTTAAGGTCATCGTTGATTTCTACATGCTCTTTAGCAATCAAGTGGAATAGTCGTTGATACATAAGGGTTTGTGCGTTTTAGTCGCATTACCTGTGTCCTCTCTTTAGTCGAGAGAACTTGAGATTTCAACTAAATTATGATACTTTCTCGGCTTTTTAATGATTATCGAATATCTACAGAAATAACTTTTTATTATAACGACTGATCCCGTTAAAATTAATAATAATAACAAGTGTGTAACAAAATTTTCGCGTTCTTAATTATTTCTCATTATTATAAAATTCTCTTAATTTATTGAATCATAAATTGGTTGAGAATTAAAGATTTAACCTGGAGTAACTGTAAGTTATTTCTTCGACTGTATCGTTTAATAACTCATCGCATTCATAATACGAAACGGAGGTCTCAAAACATTTGTGCGTGATTCGTGCAAATCGAACTATTTTCACAACTTGATTATTTTAAAGCGAATTTAATCAAATACTAAAAAATTCCTGGTCTACTTTTGATTTCACTTTTCTGTATACAAATAATCGAAGAATGGCAATTATGAAATACCTGTGAAAGACTTTTGAGTAGAAAACGCAAGAAACAGCATTTTTCTTCAGAAACGAACAGCAACGCTAATTATCGAAGCATTTTGTTTGCCAAGTAATTGGCTGTTACGATGTCACTTTGGCTGCATGTGAAAAATTGGGGAATGAATGTAATCGACAGAGATTTTGGTTGAAATGGAGTTTAAGTAGGAAAAAGACATTGAAGCGAAAAAGAATTTTCAATGGAAATAAGAAAACTATAAAATTTGGATTGCAAAGAATTCCACAGTTGAAACAATATAGGATAATATTTTAAAACATCTGATCCGTGTTTTATAGAAAATCGAACATCTCACCGATTGACTCAATTTGACAAAATGCGCATGTCGAATATATACCACGAAAATTATTATTAATTCTTATTATTCTGTCGAAGCTTACATTCTATGAAATATAAAGAGAAATCGAATCGCGGGATTAATTAATAAACGAAGTGTGGGCAGGAGTGCCTCAAGGCAGTGGTGACATTGCGAATTCGTCCGTTCAAAAGAAGCTGCACTTTGCTGAAGGGTTTTTGTTTTTCGTCGGACATTTCCTCAACTGTTTCTTCGTTCAGATGATTTTCGTGTACCATTAAAGCGCGGTAAGAATTTGAAGCGGAAAAAAGCAGGTTGTTTATAAAACTCGAGTTTAAAAATCATCCTCTTTTAGTCAATTATCGTATTTCATTCGGGGATCTTATAATGGTGATAAAGCATTTGTTTTAGGAAATATATGAGTTAAATAGTATATTTAGCAGATAAGGATTAGATTTTTTCTCATTAAAATTCTTTATTTAGAATCATGTATGAGGTGTAGCAGATTTTTAACACTTCCTTCATAAAAATCAACGCAGAAGTGTTATTTATGGAGTTTAAAACATATCTATGCATATTTTTTCTAATATATACTCCGATCGAAGTCAAGTCAAAATGGTATGCCAACGCTGAATAAAAGTTTATTCAGCGTTGGCATACCATTTTGATTCTCGATTTATGCATTATCATCAGAGAGCACTCACAAGAGGACTGCGGGATATTTATTTTATTTTTCATGGCTCATATAATTTTAGCATATTTAAAATACAGAAAATTTTTAGTTCTTTATAATGTACGATCATTGCAAGAGTTTACCTATATGTAGATATAGATTATTCCACAGAAATACACCCCAATGTATCAACCGTCTAAAAGGGATTTTTACGGATGAATTAAAAATGTAATCAAAAGAATAAAAAACTCTCAAGAGGTGATTTTATCAGCAATTGAGCTGAATACTCGCGCAGATGTTAATCAAATTCACCATAAATAATATATGATATTCTTGGTTTTCTAGTATATTGAGGTCAGCATTTTTAAACTTCAACCAAATCTTCTTCTTCGACGTAACAAAATACAAATTTAAATGCGAATCAACCAATTTTTTTTGAAACTTTTCGTAATATATATATATATATATATATTAATAAAAATAACTTAGTAAATTTCCACAGAAAAATTGTTATATTTGCAACCGGTTTCGTAATATAAAATTACATCCTCAGGCTGTAATTTTATATTACGATACGACGATGTTGCAAATATAACAATTTTTCTGTGGAAATTTACTAAGTTATTTTTATTACTATGGCATTCCACGAAGTCACGCCTTCTCACATTGATTTCAATATATATATATATATAATTATACTTCAGTCGCTCATATTTCAATTATCACTCAAAAATACGTGAAGGATTTCACGAAAAAGAATTGAATCTTTTCAAAAGTATCAATGTAAAAAAATATATATAGCATAATTTCCAATTAACCAAGAATTATTACTGTGTACATTATATTTAATTAAACGACAGGTAGGATTGGGATTATAATTTGAGTTAATTTTCCTTTTGATTTGTATCTCCTACGAGCTTTTCTATAATGAAACACAATTAAAACGTTGACATCTATCAGCTACGGCCCTTTAAAATGTTTTGTATTTGTGATTCAAATTTAAATTTGTATTTTCAATATGTAAAAATTATATGAGCCATGAAAAATAAAATAATAAGACAGCACCTGAATTGATTAAACGTTTGCCAAAAAAAGAAAGTGATTGAAGAAAAAAAAAGTATGATCCAGGTTCGAATCACGTTTAGTTTAAACAGCACCACGCCACTATTATCTTGTTGATAAGTGGTTGCCTCAGGGGTTCTATTGGAAGCGGCTAGAATTGGCGATTTTTAAACATTAATTACAAGGAAACGAGGGAGCGTTGGCCCCTTTTCAGTTTGTTACAAGTAATATCTAAGCTACACATCGGTCTTATCCAATATCCCTTTGTCAGTAAAATATTGAATTTTACATATTTACGTATTATTTAAAGAAATTAGTTTATTTCACTCCATTTTTCTTAAAAGAAGTTAGGAAAAATTAATGTATACATCGCGGATTATAAACTTTGTAAGTATTTCGACAACTTGATTCTATTTTTATGACACCTATTCTTGTGCATGGAATCGGCCATCATTTAAATGTAAACTAGTGTCAAGGGAATGTTGAAAATCTTAATAGAAGCTGCGAAATACGAACTCGTTGTCTCCATTCGAGTTGCAAAACGACACCTCAGAGGCAAGTATTGGACTGAGTTTGTTGCGTGTTTACAGCCTCTTCTACAGCACGCAGTTTGGACGTGTTTCGAAATTATCTCTTCCGAGGGCCGTTTTAAAAGGACGCACTGTGAGGATTGTTACTCCATCGGTGGACGGAGTCGTAATCATTCCATTTGCGGTGACTAAGCAACGGCGAGTACAAAGCGTGGGCTGAGGCGATTTCTCAAAAAGAAGGGGAAACGAGGGCAACTCGGTGGTAAGAATACAAGAGATTCTCCCTTCGGTTGTACTGATTTCATATTTCGGATTTCTTCTAAATTTGAAAATGGTGCAATTTTTCAACTTGAATATCTCAAGGCGCGATTTGCATTCATTGCATTTTGAAATGAATGCAAATCGCGCAATAGGTGAAAATTATTGGATATTCGGTAAAGAGGCGTAATATCTAAAAGAAGAAAATTATATTCAATATCGATTCCAACATTATGCTAACTATTTTCCCTTTAATATATAGGAAATCATGCTCTTGGACACTACATGTCTATGGTGGGATATGGGTGAGGAAATGACGTAGACTTTCAAGAGTTAATACGACTGCTTTCGCCTCCGAAGTAGCTTCTTCGGGAAAAAGGATTTATAAAAAGATCGAAAAGGGGAAAGTTTGCCGTCTGAAAATATTTCATAAAGAATTTTTACTTTTCAAGCAAAAATGTTTTAGTTTATCAACGTCAGTTTTTCATCGTATCTGTTTTTTGCATCCAAAACGTAAGCGAAAATGTATGTGACATTCTCTGGAAAAAGAAATATTACCGAAAAAACTCAATGAAACTATCGAACCGAACTCGTGTCTCCCAATCGTTGGGTCCTCTGTCCGTTGAGCTATCACGGCAGAAAATATCTCCGAGCGAAGACCCGGGTTCGATTCCCGGGCCCGTCAGACTTTTTCCAAGTCCATTCTACCTTTAGATAAATATAAATGATCCTAATTTTTTTTCTTAGATTACACTTTGTATCTTATGAATTTATGAAAGTCAAATTTTAATAATACTTTATAATATAAGAACCGTATCTTAGCTAAAATTATTTACGTGAAACGTAACCTCCCGAAAATTGGATTGTGCAGTCCAATTTATACATCGCCAAAAACTTTTTTGTTTCTTACGTGAGATAAATGTTTTTATTTTCATTTACAGCTTATTCTGAGTCGATATTAAGTTAAGCAAATTAGTTATTGAATTTTAAACCCGAGTGATTAATTGACTTGGCGCTCCGAATACGGATCATTATTACTTTTTTGCTCGAGAAAAAAATCGACCAAACTAAGATACAAATCTTAATTTTATCCATAGATCTCCGGATTAAAGAACCTCTTGGAGAGGTTGGCCCCTCATGGAAGTTTACGTGCATTTATTTCCCCATAAGCTTCTGCCAGCTTTTGTGGAACGGACTATAGTAATCTTGGAATCATTCTTAAGAAAAACATTTTCGACGTAAGAGTTTTGGAAATAAATTAATCAGAGGAAGATGCTGGAATAGTTTGCTCGAATTTCATTTCTGTAACAAAGCGTGCGCTCGTTTCATTGTAATAGTTTTATAACCGTTAATTTCACTTCTTAGCATCAGCAAATTATAGAGTATTCTAATTTTCTCTTGTATCATAGTCTATAAAAATATGAAAGTTGGTTCGTTCGCAACCAATCTGAGATTTGTGGGAGCCATTGTAAACGGACTGAGGGCGGGAAAGGTGATGGCGACGCATTCCCATCGGTGG
Source organism: Pantala flavescens (assembly GCA_020796165.1). Taxonomy (NCBI): domain Eukaryota; kingdom Metazoa; phylum Arthropoda; class Insecta; order Odonata; family Libellulidae; genus Pantala; species Pantala flavescens. The sequence continues at coordinate 65,540,452 of CM036879.1, read as the reverse complement.
TGAGGAAGAACGACCGATACGCTGTGAACTCTCGGCCGAAGAAAGTGAAACTTTTTTTCACAAAGGAGTTTGAGGACATGAGAAGTGACGAGAAACGGGAGAATATTTAAGAATTCTCCTGCGGCTTACACCACTTCCATCTTTCCTGGATTCTTCTTTCCTTTTGATTCTTTGAAAGGTGCGCTTCTTTTAATGCGTCCATATTTTCGAAAGGATTCATTCAGTCTGATTTTCATATGAGATTCGCAATGTGATACATTGAAGACCTTTAAAGAGAGATCCATCCATTATAATTTTCGCAATCGATTGATTTGAATAAAAACATTGCAGAAATGTAAAAAGACGAGTTGTGTGAATTATACTCAAAAAGTCGAAAGAATTCAGAGGAAAATGAAAGTGGCTTCTGCCACAGGGAAATCATTCCTGTTGTAAAGTTGGAAATTTACGCACAATCGACTTCATTCATTTCTTCTGAAGCCCATTTCTCTGGTTTTCATGAATGTCAGCCATTTTCAGTACAACAGCTCTAACCTTTGCCCTTGAATCGATATTTTAATTCTTCTTAAACTATCAAAAAATAATAACGCTCACTATTAATTGATATATATATATATATCATTTATAAATTTGGTGGAGATTCTTCCTTTTAGAAGCGAAAACTTATAAAATTGTTCTAAATCATAATTCTGTCAAATATTCAAAGTTGTATACTAATGATTATGAACTTAAAAATTCTTTCTCAAAAAAATTAAAAAAGTATAAATAATTTTCTCGGCTGGAATATAGAAAGCAATTTTAGTAATTTAAGTTACTGGCTGAACATCGTGAGCCTGATGACCATTTAGTCGCCTTTCTGATCTCTCGGAAGAAGTTTGCTAATTTTCGCGCAAACGCAATCCTTAGGCTGCCATTTCGGTGGATGTCCTCCGGTTCCAGAGGATTCCCTTTAAAAGGAGAAGTTGCTTTCCAAAGAGAGTTTTCGTTTCCCTGAAGTCTGCATATCTTAAATCGTGAGACTCTTTCAAAGATGAACAGTTCCAAAATCCACAGAATGCGTTAATCCGAAATTCCCTGAACTGCTTTCCAACCGATAACAGCAAATTATTTACGATAGAAATGTATCGGTGATTCATGAACGTAATCTCTATTGAATGCGCTAAAAAAATTCAAGATACGAATGTATCGAAGAAGTGAGATTTGTCCTAAACTATAACTGTATAAGACGATTTGAAATTGATTTTGGGATAAAAAATGGGAATTTCCTATGCCTTTCCCATTCCGAGAGCTATTATCCCACTTTCATCTTGTTTTTTAAACTTCTATTGCAAATAAATCAAATTGTGCGCTGAAATGAAGATGAGAAGTTTATGTCCATTTTAATGTGCCATTCTTTTAATAAATCATTTCTCGTAATCTACTACATCAAGATTAATTAAGTACATAAAGCAATCAAGGGATCAAAAAAAACGATTTTTTAAATTGAAGCCTATTAATTTTTAAAATATTTATAAACTAAATTTTATTACCGGAATAATTAACTACTATTTATTAATTTCCTCAAAGATTTGTAAACATTGTCAAAGAGAACAATTCTAATTCTCTCATATAGTGGGAAACAGAAATGCTACCTGCAAAATAAATTTCCAATTTGTCGTAAAAATGTAGAAATTTGGTGCTCTCAGCAAATAAAGGTTGCCAAATGGAATTTGTTCAGCGTGGTTCTTTTGTTTCACGGTTATAAGGCATCGGAAATATATTCGGGAAAAATCAGTAGAATTTGGGAGCGATTCATCAGTGAACACATCCATCGGTTGCGAAACATTTTTTCCACTCTATTTTGTGAAGACAACGCCGTCACGGATGAAGAGATTTTGAAGGGCAAATCCGGTTGAGAGCATAGCCGAGTGGCTGAACTAGCTTGTTGTCTGTCATCGTATGTTACAAGAGGGTTCTCATATTCTCCCTGAGGTTTGTTTTAATCAACAGAGATGGAGTATACCGCTCTTACATATTTCCTATTCTTTCACGTTTTTCGAAACGTGGACTGATCTGAGTATTAAACACAACTTTGTAAATTTCCACAGAAAATTACAAAGTTGTTTTTATTGGCATTCCACGAAGTCACGCCTTCTCACATTGATTTCATGATCTGAGTATCGTCAGCATTTTCTTTTCTCTGTATAGCTAGAGAAATTTCGGATCGGCGCATTTATTTGATGTATTAGTTTATCATCGAATAAACATCTGCGTATTCGAGTTTAAGTTTTGAATTTGCGTATTTTAGAAGATTACATTTTAAAAGGGTACGCAGAAAATTTGAATGCACATGTTCAAAATTTTCTTTAAATGTTACCAGTTACTCAATAATTCTTTCTGTGACGTGAAATATCACTTCACTAGAAGCTTTTGATATCCTTTTCTTGAATACATTAATAATAAGAGGATTAGTTTTCAATGGCCGTTTTTTACTTCGTCGATATATTTTCTATGTGGAGAGTAAAATTCACCTTTTATTTTTTAAATAAGTCGGGTAATATTCGTCATAAACATCTTTTTGTCAAAGTGAAGGATCATGCTGTCATAAGTTGTAATAGAGAAAAGAATAAAATTGAGCACGATTATTAAAGACTTAATATTAATTTAATAATATATCTTCTAGGTAGTTTCTTTATAATAATTTACACGTTTTATCAACGTTGTCTCATTTTCTTAGCTGGATCTTATAAACTACTATTATATTATAAAATCAAACTTTTCTCCCCTCTGAGAGCCTTTGTAACGGATACATCTACATCTACATATTTACCCTGCGAGCCGCCTTTCGGCGTTTGGCAGGGGGTGCATGCACCATGACTCTATTTCACTATGCGATTATTTTCGCGAATAGTCCGCGGAAAAAATGAATTTTTAAAACGCTCCGTTCGCGCATCTATTTCTCTGATCTTTCTCGCATTATCCGATCGGCCTATATAACAAGGTGGACGCATTATACTTTCCACGTCTTCTATAAAGGAGCTCTCCCTGAATTTATCTAATAATTTAATTCTTTGGCTCGACCTTCTCTCTTCTAGTAATTCCCACCCGGCGTCCTTTAGTATTTGCGTTACGCTCGCTGTTTTATCATATGAATTTTTTACAAAGCGTATCGCCTTACGCTGGACCTTTTCTAATTCCCGAATGCAGTCTTTATTTGCAGGGTCCCATATGCTGCGCGCGTACTCGAGGTGAGGCCTAACTAACGTGAAGTAACATCATTCGCGAACCTTTTCATCGCTCCTACCGACTATTCTTTTGACGAAACCGAGTTTTCTTAGTGCTCGACCACATATGTTACGGATGTGGGCACTCCAATTTAAGTTATTCGTCAGCGTAACTCCCAGATATTTTACAGATTCCCCTATTGCTATATTTTTCCCTTGAATGCTATATAGAAAGTCTTCAGTAGTGGACTTTTTCTTAAAGAAGTTAACTACTGAGCATTTATGAATATTGTGCTCTAATTCCCAGTCATCGCACCATTTCCCGATGATATCTAAATCTTTCGATAGAGCTAACCTGTCCTCTCTACTTTCTATTTTTCTGTAAATAACCGTATCGTCTGCAAATAGTCTAACGTTACTGTCAATGAGACTACCAAGATCGTTAATGTAAACTAAAAAGAGTAAGGGCCCTATTACGCTACCCTGTGGTACTCCCGATGTCACTTTAACGGGGTTAGAGCTGACCCCATCTATCACTTATGAAATATTATGATACTTATGAAACAGTTTGTTTAATCGTCAATATATGTACAGATTTTTAAGCAGATTCAGTTCATTATTATCATCGAAAAATTGAGTAATATTAAAACGGAAAATAGGAAATCCCTTCGCAATTAAAAGAGACATTTGCTCTCTTAATTTCTTTAAAAGGTTTTTCCTTTACGTTGTAGTTAAAGCTTTATATATATTTCTCTACACAAATAATTTACTCATTTTATAAACTTAAAATGTACCGTTTGTTTATAGGATTACATAAATATATTTTCTTCGACGTATTAGTAATATGCTACGAAAGGAACCTAATTCAACCTATCTTTTCGAATCTTTAATTAATGCACTTTAATTTCTGCATTTTTGATTTATGACATAAGTTATGCAATCAATAGATTCGGATGAACTGCATCCGCTGCTAACTAATATATATATATATATATCGGTTTTTAGCGATGCTCTTCTCTAGAATTTAATAGTTTATTATTGAAAAAGCCTCGAAATTATTATTTTAGCCGTTTGACATTTTATAAGATCAATTTTCAAACATTCATGCGTCTTTAGCGATTATTCAACATTTATCTTAGTTAAACTATGTTTATCTAGAAACTATCGTCTTTATTCATTTTAATTTATGAAATACATTACAGAGAATAGAATATTTGTGTGTTTGAGAATTGAATGACCGAATTAATTCCCTTTTAGTTTTCTATTATTCGAGCGGTATTTTTCTTTATTTATTAAAATATTTGTTTATTTTATTTTTCATAATTAAATAAATCATTCTTATATTTACCAAACGACTCATGTTACCGTTTTATTGATTTACGAATCAAGTAGGAACCAATAATAGTAGTTTTATTTATAAAATATTTGTTATTTTACGTAAACTTGTTCCATAAATATTGAATTGAGCGTAATTTATGTAAATCGTGCGAAAATATTCCGAACACATCATTACTTGTGCTTACATATGCTTAAAAGTTACTTTTCTGCCATCGTTAATTTATACTCCGAATGAACCGTTGTGTATTCCAAACGAGAAAATTAACCTTCAAGAACTCACAACTCTTTGATCGAAATATCGTCTCTTCAAAGTAACAGCCATCGCCAAGAGACGACCTCTTTCGGAGATTTCGAACTTTCCGTGGCTCGCGAGGGCACAATTGCCGCCGTTTGTGAGGATTGAAAAAGTTTGGCGGTGGAATCGAGTGTTTCAAATATGACGCAATAAATTAAAATGTATCATCTTAAGGAGCATTTCATGGTAATTCAATGTCTCTGAAATTACAATTGTACGATATTGTATAAAATCAAACTGTTAGTTTCATATAAAGTCGAAAAGAAATATCTGCTCGCATTCTAAGGCTCTGAATTCTCTTCCGAATGCATTACATGTGTTTAATCCGGATAATCTTAATTGTAGTTTTTAAAACTGGTTTAACGAAAAATATGAATTTGATCATTTTTTAATCATCCATTGATCGGAATATATGATCGCTGAGATTCAGTGAAGGAATCCAGTATTTAACCCTTATTTGTGAAGCCGCAAACAACAGAAAATTATTTTATGATGAAATAACAAATTGTTTGTGAAATGAAACGTTTTGTACTTCATACCTAGAGAAACTACGCCATTGTTTTAATTTTTTAAGTAATTTATTTTGTCATATAAGGTGTTGAAGATGAATATATCATATTTGTAAAGGTAGAATGAATTAAAAATCAAACCTTTTCTGATCAAGTAATTTTCTCATGGCTCATCTTCTTTGGAAGCACTTTGATGGACATCATGCTTTCACTTCAAAGTAAATAGGAGGCCTCATTTTCGAGACATGGAAGTGTATGGAAAGCTAATTGCTAAATTAGACTACCATATATTAGATATTCAGGAAAACAATCAAGAATTTCCCAGGTTTTTGAATAACTCGAAAAATTCCTATTGTATGAGTTTATAAGAATTTCATCAAAGATCCGTGGTATTTTACAGATAATTTATTTCGTTTATTTAAGAAAGGTGTGACGTATCAGGAGACAATTGGTGTTGATTTCAATAATCGATGGATATATTGGTCAGTATATCATTTACCGTCTTTAACTACAGAAACGTTGAAAAGATTTCAAACGCGTTTCATTAGTCATAGAGGTCTTTTTGTATTCCTCCGAAATCGAATTGCTTCTCACCGAAGAAGCATAACATCCCTTTGCTGATAAATGACCATCAAATAAACCGCAGATCGAAAACCGTTTTAGATAAATTACTCGAAAGAAACTGCTTTTCTCATCCTTCAATCCGTTTCTCTTTGCGAACCCAATCGAGTTTTCTTTCGAATATTATGGAGTGTCCAAGATAAGTGTGATTCTTTTAAAATATTTTGCTTTCTTAATATTCGCCTTACATACATAATATTGTTCAGAAAATGGCAATGTCTTAAATTCCGGTGGGTCTTACATGTGGACCCGTTCACTGCGAATTATAATCCGGTGCACTCTCCGAAAAATTCAAAGAAACGTATGAAATTGCGTCGATACAACCCTTTAAGATAAAAAATTATCAATGCCACTATTCCTTTAATTAATTTTTTCTTAATGGAACCCGAAAAACGACATAAATTGAAGAAATGAATTTTCGAATCGTTGAATTGACGACTTTAGAACAGCAAGTGAAGATTGAAACCCCAAAACGAACTTCTGTTTTGTTGTATTCGATTCTTATGGTAAAATGGAAGCCAAAAGAAGATTTTATGAGTTCAATTCGAGGTTTGAAAAAGGGATTCAAAAGGACATAATGAAATACGGTTTAATGGTTTTTCATTAATTATTCTCTCTTCTAGCTCACACTTGATCGATTACCTGTTCGTTTCAACTACAATGATTACTATTTCAAATATATTTTTGTAAGGGATAACTGCCACATTTATAGACAGTTGAATGACACTGTTACAATATTATATTCATCGGGAAATTATGCATCTAATCTCTATGACAGATATTTTTGGCTGAATAATTTATACGTTCGCATCGTTCATTCGGATGTACTTATTTATAAACCGATTGTTAATCGGTGTTTAATATAATTAGTCTTTTAAATTTTCAGAGGAAATAAATTATAAGATTACTCATCTCAATAAAATCAATTTTCTTCAATCGATTTAATCGCTTTTGGTCATTTGAGAGAGAACGTTCCTCGAAGTCACGCGAATCGACGAAAGAATTTCGTTACCGCCATCTGTAGGAGCGGCTCTGAAGCCATTTCCGGTCGAACTCTCCTGAAAATGTAACTTTTAATTCCAATAATCGAAAGGAATGAATTGAAATTCGGTTAAATAAATCGGACTTCTATTCCAACTCTCTATTTTCAACTCTCTATTTCAAAAGATAGAAAACAAATATTCTATAAATTCTTCTCTTTCAGTTATTATTCACTTCGAGGGAATAATCCCAAATCGGCCTCCATAGATTTTAAGAAGCTTTCATGGTTCAATATTAGCCTTCGAATCACGAATTATTTCGGATAATTTTATGAATAAATTTCAAACGATTTTCAGATTAACTTATGCTCTATATATCTGTTATAGTTAAAAGGCACCCTTGTATACGTTGCACAGACCGCCTAATTAAAGTCATTTATGCATAGTATCAGCCATTGAGAAATAGAAAATAATTGTATCTTTCAAATGATAAAACGCGAAGTCGCACAACCTTCTAGAATCGGGTTAAATAAATGAGTTACGCACATTACGCTGCTGGAAACTGTGCCGATACACGAATCAGTTATTGAAAATAGACCTCTCAAACGATATTCAACGCAGCGATATGATTTCTGTTATACGATAATGTTATGATTTATGTTATTTGATAATGTTTACCGCTTTCAATACCTCGGTTTAAATAAGCATTTTCTCTTTTTAATTGAACTCGTCATAAAAAGCGACATCTTCATTTGATGTGGGCCGTTCTTAAATTACACGCGTCTCCTTCGGAAATCCAACACGAACTAAGCGCCCACAATAAACTTTTATTTTTACTCGTCATCATCCTCTGGGAGGCTGAATATTTCCCTTGTAATATATGTGGTGATGCAATTCTAATGGACACTTTTATGCTAAACCATTTGTAATCGATCACCCCCGATTTGCAAAATTATATTAGCGTTTCTTCTACATTGACTTTTGTTGTTACTGCAATTGATCTAGGAATCTCTTTTCCGAAACAAGAATTTGTAGTAAATTTTGTTCGTGGGCCTCACAGAATGTCGAACTTCCAAATACACAGTGTAAAAGCTGTCGAAAAGTTAGTTTATTATTTGATTGCATTTACAAATTTAATAATTTTTATGAAATAATAATAATGGGTGTCAAATAAGCGTCTTTCAGTAGGGTCTTCTTTGTCGAAGCTCCGACAATTTATCAATATCACAAATAATCGTTGCTTTTAAATTAACATAAAAGATTTTTACATTTTAATAAAACGCATTCATGACTGCTTTAGAGAATTCAAGGAAATGGCTATTTATGTGCTCACGATTTCTCATCAACGATCGATTCTCAGTGAAATGCGTTAATCATTTTAATCCATGAAAACGCTTTTATATTTTAAGTGATGAACGGATACCCTCAATACTTCATTTCGATATTCACTTGTTTAAAAATAAAATTGAGAAATGAAGACCACATTCTTAAATCTATAGAGCGTACTTTTAATTTTCAAGGCTTTATCTTAAATATGTTTTTCTCTAAATCGATAATTACAATAATATTATAAATTAGAAGAATAAGGTACTGATTAAAGAAAATTTTTCAATTTGGGTCGAAAATGAAGTGTTCGTTTGCTAAAAGATGTAAATTGCGTTTCGTACAGAGACTTCGCTGAAAGCACGTTGCCTTTTTAATCGCTGAATTTCTTTGCTTTTCTATAATGGTAAGTGAATATTATTAATTACATCTACTTTGGCAACGATCTTTCCTTTTAGGACCGATTGCCATATCGTGAGTTGACTGTCAACAAGCCTTACTCGGCAATTACACGAAGTCTGACCGGGACTCGAACCTGGGCCTACCAGAACTGGCTTGAGTTCCGGCCAGTAGAGGAGTATAAGTGTTAATATGGAGGTCGTTGAAATATTCCCTTCTGATACTTTCCAATGGTATTTCGATAAAAAATTGAGTGCAAAATATGATAAAACTCTTGCCATCTCAGCGAATTCACTAAGCTAAAGAATTTCAAAAAATAATTTATATGCAATCATTTTTCGAAACTCGTATGATATTTCTATCTTTCTAAGTAAAATATCTTATGTATTTACTGGATTATTATAAAGGACGATATGTCATAGTTTTTCTCGACCAATTAATCTTGGTTCGTATTAAACTTCGAATGCATTGCCTCCGTTGGCACTCCCTCTAATCATTTGAAAAAGTGGGTAAATTTACGAGCCATTGTTTTAAGCCTTCCGCGGAAAATTTGAACTCGTATGCGAAGGGCACGGTGAGAAGTGAAACAGAGAAATTCCAAAGGAGAATAACATGAATATACACAATTACAATAATTTAAATCTAAAAGAATGAAATTAGGTCAATGTTTGGAGTTAGTATTCAGTTAGATTCATTTTAAACGCAAACAGGAGTTCATTAGCGTAAATATTGATATTCTCATGATACTGAATCATATCCGTCCTTCATGTAAGTACCTAATTTAACATTTTATGTCCAATCAGAGGAGAATGAATGAGGTCATTCGGATAGTCTTTCCTGTCAAGTATAAGAAGTTGCTATAAATGTCATTGGAACACTTATTGATACGTTGTCGGCTTTGTGCTTTTGATATATCATATTTTACCATAATGCTGATTTATCTTGTACGTTTAAATCATTATTTTGTTATTCGTTTATATAACTTCTATTTGGGATTATTATAAAATCACCTTATTATATTGACTGTAGAACAAATTATCGGGAAAGAGACGTTGAAAAAGAAAACTTACCTCATATTGACGATATTATGGATAATATTTCTCTCGAATGAGTTTTTGAGTCGTGGATACCCAAACACAGCAGAGGACTTTTTCACACGTTTTAAGGGCGTTTGCATTGCACTCAGGGCGTGGCGACGAGGGGCAAACCACGCTGATGGATGCTTGTGGGAAGTAGGGACGACATTTCGTGGTTCCGCGGGCACATTTGATCCGACGCCAAGGAAAGGTTATTTCCCGTGACACACGAGCATTACTCACATTTCCCGTCTTTTCCTTTTGTTTATTATCGGATCTAAAGGGCAAAATCATAAGTTTTTCTCTCGGTTATTGCGAAAAGTTGTCATCGGAATTGTGTTCGACTGCGAGCGCCATTCGTGAAGAATTGCATGGCCCTCGAAGAGCAATTTTAAAGATTTTGTTTACAATAAGAGCTGGGAAAAGTTTCTTTGAAAGGTAAAGTCCATTTCCGCATCTTTTATATGACGTCAATTCTGTTTCCTTCGGCATTTCTCCATTTTTGCGGTATAATTTACCATTTAATTGTGACGACAATATAGATTGTCATTCTACATCAAATTAAATATAAGAATTTCATATAAATTTAAGGGCAAGATAAAATAACTTTGACGGTCTCTTTGCTTATTTAAATATCATTTTGCTAAGTTATACGTGAAATGTGATAAATATATGGAGATGTTTTTATTGAACTTATATAATATTTAGGGGAGGCGAATGTCGGGTGAAAATCGATGCAGTCACCATACTTATTCTAGAAGCTAACTAAATGTAAGGGTTATAGAATGAGTGTGGAAGCAAGTTAAAGTAGGAATACGAAATATAGGTCGTGAGTAATTCCGTAGGGAATTAACAATTAGAAAGTTCCATCATCTTTCGCTGCAGTCTTCATCCATTGAGTCATAACTCGTTCGTTCATTTGTCAATCAAAGGCATTCAACTCAAGGACTGCATCTCAATATTGATGGGATAAGAATATGTAAATCTTCGATGGCTCGTTCTCGTTGTCGAAGAAAATTTAAGAATTTCATATTTTTTTGGAATTATTAATTTATAGTAATATTTTCAAATATTAGAAGAATGCAAAACAAACATAAGATAAATTAGAAGTGAATTCCGTACTTAGCAATAAATTATTACAACTTCTATTCTGACGGATTAATTCCACCTTTGGAACATCGGATCATCGATAAATTTCTCTTCAATTTGTAGATTTGACGAAAGAATAAACTTTTTCTAAAAAGATGATTCAATTAAAAACAACTGTCTTCATCGTGATATTATTTCCGTTTTTGGCGTTAAAACCTTATTCGTCAACTGATAAGCGTACTAGAAATGATCGAAAATTTTTGTTTAAATACTAATTTTTTTTATTATGTTCTCCTAATACTCAGAATTGAACGCAATTATATCGTCGTTCATGTATGGATTTATCAATTTGAGGATGATGATCTAGAATTTATCCTAAAATTTTTCAAACTTTTTCACTTGAAGATAATCCTTCGATGTACACATTAACGCATTCATCGAAAGAGATTCACCACATAATCATTCAAAAGACATATTTTAGAGTCGATTTCCTCAAATTTTCTTCTTTCATAGTTGCACTCTATTTTCATGTAGACTAAATAAACGTGATAATTATTATCATAATCAGTAAATGCTCAACTCCAAATGAATTAATTCGCAACGGGAACTTGAAAAGGCTCATAAATAGAATGAGAATCTTTATTGACTCATTCGGAGTGAAAACTTTCAGTTCATTCGTCGTTTCGAATGGATATTCATTCGAAGGCAAACAATTAGGAATCGGGGGATGAGAACAAACAAAGACCTTACGAATGAATATTGAAAGGGATGATAATAGAAGGGTTTGAATGGAGAAGACAATGAGAAATGCTAAAGAAAATAGAGATCGGAACAAAGGATAAATCGCTTCGATTAATAAAACGTAACTAAGTGCGGAGTATATGGAGAGAATGTTTTTATTTTTCTTAACTTCTCGTGTCTTTTAATTTCGAAGAAATGTTTTAAGGACTACGAGAAGCGCATTCGAACGAAGATCGCACTTCGAAATATTAAAAGATCTTTTTTTGCATCGGATCTCCCAAAACATGAAATTGTCAAGGGAGAGAATATTCATACATATATACTGTAATACATTCTTTCCATCGGAACTTGAAATTGTTTGTGAGATATTTATGTAGGGATAGTCATGTTTTCCGGTAACTTACGAAGGGAGATTCAGCAATTCTGCAAGATATTTGCATGGAATATTTTCCAATAATTGTGACTCCAAATAGAATTGTTTTGTTTCTCACTATATTTTTATTATAACGTCTTTTTAAAAAATCCTAACATATTTAAAATAAAATTATTGACTGATTTAATCGTTTATTTAAATTTTACAGAATGTACTATATCGGGTAAAATACTTAAATATATACTAGCTACATAAGAAAGAAAAGTTAACGATATTTCATAAATTTCAAAAGTGGCTCGTCTAATCTTGTATTCAAATAGATTATTATTGCTATGGAATGATTTTCTTTGATCTAATTTGACTTTTCAATCGCCGGAGAATCCTCGTTGCCCCCTTGAATGTCCCGGGAAATTTCTCTTAGGAATGCGGGGATGTTGCACTGTTGTTTGGCTCCTCACTATAATTGTCCAGAAGGTGAATGTTTGTGCAGACTTTGATAATAAAAAACCACTTTCTTCCTTTAGAAAGACTCGTTACGAAGTAAAATCGAAAAAAGGCAAAATGCGTTTCATTGAGGGCGGGAACGTGGAAGTGATTGACCATGGAAGTGGACCTCATGAAGGAGGACCTGAAATAAAATCCTGCGCGTTCTAGCGCCTTTGAAAAATAAATCATACATTTTATATGCTACGGTCTAATCCGCGGAGCTCCGTTCTCGGTTATCAGATTATGTGCGAAGTTTTTAATGCAACTTTAGAGGATTAAATATATAAATTTTGCATTATTATAACTGTTTAACAGTTCGGATCATTATGTAAGATATAAATTATCCGCTTTCATATTGATAAATATCTCGTTTTATGTTACATCTTTTGCAAATGCAAATTTTATCATTTGAATGTTTAATTTTCGTTCTTAATGATGTAAACTTACAGAAAATATTCCATTATATGTGTAAAAATATATCGAACCAAATAAATTCTGCTTAAATTCTGCCTAAATTACATTTATCGTCCGATGAAGACATTTTCCATTGCCGCTACCTCTTCATTAAGCTGCTTCTCATTTTGATTTGTTTATAGCACTTGTCAATTACGTCCCTTACTTATGCTGTTGGTCATTTTAATGTTTAGTTCATTTTTGTTTTGCTTGGATGTGTTTTGGCTCTCCTTCGATTTTTGCCTATTCCAAAAAAATAGATCAAAGAATCTGTATCAAATTTAGTGTAAAAAAAGATAAAGTGCGCGGACGCATTTCGAGTGTTAACTGTGGCACGAATCTATCAAAGCATCCTTTATCGGTGGTACAAAATGTTCTCAGAGGGAAGATGCGAACGACGAAGACTGTGCCGAAAGCCCGTCAACGAAAACATTGATAAAGTTAAGGAAATAGATTTGTCCAATCGTCACCGTTAGAGAAGTTGCTGAGGACCTAAACCTATGGATTGGTTCGCATTTAAGCAATGATTTGGGCATGCGTTGGGTCGCCGCGAAATTTCGTGCCTAAGTTAGTAAATTTCGACCAAAAACAGCATCGCATTGCTCATTATGTCCGTGACGACCCGTGCTCCAGAGGGCGACGAATCATGGTCATAACGTGGAATCATCTGGAAAATGGAATCGTGGAAAATGCCCAAATAAAAGTTTCATAATTTTTTGCTGCTTATTTAAAATTCTGTTTGACATCGGGGATTCATTTAGTGAATGGCACCTTAAATTTCTATTCGCAGCACCAAAATCCTTCGCTAAATTACATTTACTTTAAGAAGTTGTCTCATCGGTGAATTTGAATTTTCCACCAAAATACCTTCGTTATTTACTTTTTCAACCGAATGAAATTAACATTTTATTCTATGAAAATTACCTCTTAACGTTTTATTATGTTTTTATTATTTTATTTCCTATCGGAATTTACGTATAATAATATTAATTGCGGTTATTATGGGACGGGTTTATTTAGGCGAAAGCACCACATCAATAATGGATCATTTAAGGAAGACTAGTTTTTTCTATTTTAGAAAAGAAGACATTTATATAATTTATTGAAACTCAAATGAATATTGTGATCTTATTGAGCAATATTTCATTATATTTTATTTCGACGAATATGTCTTCAAACCTCTTGTAGTGCTTCTAATAAACAGATCTCCTCAATAGATGTCAAGGATGTTGCTTACGCATTATGATCTTACAGTTTCATGAAAAGTGGCCAAAGATGTTGGAGCAGTTGGAGTGATTATGCGGGGATGAGTTATTCTTGGTTTAGTTTTGAGAGTTGATGATGCTTCTTACGTTCGAAGTCCTTTGAGTGATTCTTTTATAGTACAAGTCCTTTAAAATTCCATTCTTTCCAATTGCTAATTGGAATAGTCGTTAGTTAATTAAGTTAAATAACTAATTAATTAATTATGCTAATTGGAATGTTGCTAATTATTATCGCCACTTTTAAAATATTCGAAATTCGACACTTCTGAATTAAAAACTTTAAAAATCTTTTTTTAAATTATCGATAGGAAATACAACGTAAAATCTAATTTGTCATTTCGACTATTTCGCGATGAAATGTTCTTTCCAAATGCGATATTCTTATGGAAGAGACTTTTAAATCCTTTGTTTTTTATCTTTTAATTTGGGAACGGGTATTGCGCGATTTTTAATTTAAATGGGAAATATTAATTGATAATAAAAATCGCTAAATGGAAAAAGCAACCTTAATTTCAGCGAAGTTTATTGAGATGGATATTGAGAATGATACGGCTCTTATAAACCCATTTAATGTAATCCTCGTATTCAGTGAGTGTTAAACATCGCGTCATTCGCTGCAATTCCGTTGCCTCCGAATTCTTTGAACCAATTCATTGCTTCAAACGTTTGACTGTTTTCCGTTCGTCTAAATAATCGAATGAATGGATTATGAATATTGTGTTTAATAATTATTAAGTTTATTAGTTCCTCAATAGCAAATATTAAAATGCATATCTTCAATGAGAGAATATCTTCGTAGTGAAATCATAACTTGTTCCCTTCGTATATTTTCACATTGAATTTAATACTATTTATTCGAGTCTTATAGTATCTCTATAGTTTCTTTACTAGTTTAACATGCCACTTAAAGAAACATTTTCTAAAATGTTTAAGAAACGCACTTTCTGATTCGCTATACATTTAAATCAGACGATTAAATAAATACCAATGTCGCATCCACTTTCCTTTATTCCAATCATTTGTAAAATTTCTGCAAAATGTCCCTTTTCTTTTGAAGAAGATGGGAGTTTAAAGGTTATATACCTTTTTCCCAAATATTTTTCTTTATCTTATTTATACGAATTTTATAATATAAAAGGATTTTCGCCATTTAAATTTTGTGTAATTTTCAGTGCATAATAATCTAACGATTACTGGAATAAATGAGTTTGCAAGAAATGTATTTTACGACACAAGGGCATAAATAGTTTATAAATCGTACTCATTCCCGTGATAAATAAGAAAATGGGAAATAATTCGTATCGTACACTCTCATTAAACATTCACACATCGAAGAATCCGAAGTACTGATAAACATAAACCATTTACCAAAAGTTCCCCAAAAAACAGATATCATTTTTGAATTCTAGACAGTATTGTCTTACGGGGGAATAGCCTCGTACGCAGGTTTATTTTACGCTCAATCCGCACAAGTTCTGTCTTCAGCAGATAAAATTAAGATTACCAAGTGTTTTCTGAAATTTTGCTGAAATTCGAATAAGAAAGGATGATTCAACAAATCAAAAAAGATTTTTCATCTTTAGAAGGAAAGAAATAAATTTTATAACAATGAAAAAAAATGGCTGTGAAACGGCACGAGAGCATTAATAAAACTGTCACGGCTTAATTAATATTATTAAATAATAATATTAAGTTTTAAATCTCTTTGGATACCATATTTATATATACCATTTCTTTATATCATATGAATACGTCAAATTTTACTAATGTTTGAGTAACCATACGGTAGTAAAAAATAGTTTAAGTGGAACGTAACTTTCGGAATATTTGATCGTGAAATTTATACATCGCCTAAAACTTATTATTCTTAGGTTACGAAAAAGTTGTTCCGAGAAAGGCAGAGATAAATGTTGTTATTTTCATTTACGGATTATTCTCAGTCGATATCTTGAAAATGTAACTTTAGTTTTTGAATACCTGAGGGCGGGTTCGGATCTGTAACAAGCTCGTGGGTGCCGAGTAAAGAAGTAATAATGATTGGAGCGCCGGGTCAAATACTCTTTCGGGTTTAAAAGTCGAAAACCAAAGTTATTTTCAAGATTCATAATAACCTGTTAATGAAAATAATAACATTTATATCAGTTTCTCTCGCAACAAGTTTTTCTTATCCAAATTTCACCAAAATATCAGAAAAAATCGACCAAGCTAATCTGAGAATCTTGATTTTATCTGCGGTGCCGATTAAATGTTTCTTCCTTATGGCACTTTACGTGCATAAGATAACGGCGATAACTTACTTAGTTATACATTATAGATACTTACTAAGTTATACATCGGTAAGATTTCATCTCATAGCATTATATTTAATGGGTGTGCGTTGTTTGAACTTGCTTGTATTGTTCTTAATAATAAACGTTAATTTTACAGGATAGCACTCCAGGACAAGAAGTACTGGATACAGTTTTCAGGCATCTCAACCTTCTGGAAACGGCATATTTCGGACTTAGGTACCTCGACTCCTCCAGTCAAACGGTAAGTGTGAAATAAAATGATGAAAGATCCTTTCAAATACGTTATGTCCTTGAAATTTCACAAATATATATAATGTTTTTTTTCTCAAAGTTTTTATTCTCAAAACAATATAATTTCCGAAACAATAAACTGATATCGTTACAATTTATAAAATATAAGGATATGTTTATTCGGTTAATCTTAAAAGAATAGTGCGAAATGGGAAATATCGTAGTGGCATCTGAAAACCGCGATGGAATCGGTAAACGGTTGACAAAGGATACAAATTTAGCTCTCTTTTGAATTACAACTATGTTTGCTGTAAAATTGAAATTCATGATCACCACAAGATGTGCATTTGAAAGGAACTGTTTCAAAAACAAAAAAATGAATCGCATTAATATTATTTTATTATATATATTATTATATTAATTATTATCAATAGTAATTCTTTACTCGTTTAAATTAAAACTAAGTTCCTCATATAACTCAGAAAATATCTTAGGATTGTCAAGTGTAAACGTGTAAAAATCTGAAGTGGGATTTAAACCCGGATCTAACAGGTGCTAATAGGTTACTTTAGCCATTCAGTTGGATCATTCAAACGCTGATAAGTATTTTGCACGAATCGCAGTCGACGTCTATAACACAACTATCCCTGCGTTAGCGAACCTTCCTCATAAAAGTGTTCCATATCAGACACCTTTCTATGGTTCACTTGAAAAAGCTATTCATCATCACCGATTCAATATACCCATTGGATGGCACTCAAAACCACTGATTTATGACTAAATAATAATAACTGAACTATACTAAATCAACTTTACTAAATCATAATATCTTAACATCGGAATTTAGCTTGATGAAATTAATTCGTGTATTTCGTACACGGTTGAAGATCCAATTCTACTTTTTTATTTAAATTTATTTAAAATTATATGTATCAAATGATATATTGATAATTTATTTATTGACGAGTGAAAATTCAACGATTATAGCAAATAATGGCTTAAATAGCGAATTATTTAAATCATTTATCGCTCCTCCATTTCAAGCGTCTCCCATAATCGGTCAATTAGCTGCGAAGGCCTTCTTCCGTTGGAAATATTGAAACGTCCCAATTTGAGTGGTTTATAACTCTCTTTTGGTTTGCGTATTCCTATAGTTGAATATTGCACTTTCACTGCACTCATTCGTTGCTCTTCTTGACGGTTATTCACGTCTTTATTCTCGGTATTCATCAGAAAGATAATTTTTATAAAAAGATTTATGAATATATTTTGAAGATGTTTTTGTATATAGAGATAAATTAGTAAGTGAGAGGAATTCCATATCAGTATCTTATAATGCTATGGAAGACAAAATGTTATTTGGCAAATTGTTTTATCCAATGAAAATGGTCGCATATGTCTCCGAATTATATTTCTCGGAGTTTGTAATTCCATTCATTTTTGATACTGATATGGAACGGGAATCAAACTGCTACACTAAAGATATTCTACTACAAATCGTAGGCATCCCGAGAATCTACAAGTAATCAAATAATATATATAATATTTTTAAATTGCATAAATTATTTAATCATACTGTATTCTCTTGGCTTCGTGTGCGCGGAATGGAAGCCATAAAATATATATATCGAAGAAATTGGAAAAAATAGTATAAAGAGCGGTTTTTAGATATAGTATTTATTATTTTCTCGGCTCCCTCGTGACTGTTACACTGTAATCTAAGAATCACTCCGTTTTATTTGTAAATCTTCGAAAGGACGATTATTTTGTTGTATTCATTCACCGCTTCTAAATTTTTCTAATTAACGCGACGATATCGACTCGTTATAGATCGATCCAGTATACAAATCGTTTCCATCTCAACCGAAGGTAATAGCGTAGTGTTTGAAGCGTGCCATCTGCCGTGCTCTCTAGAAAGCTGAGGAGGCAACGTCCTTGGCGGTGATGACCCATGATGCTTCCGCCATTGGAGGCTACAGCATCCCCCGGAAGGGCTCCTTCGAACGGTACATAGGAAAAAAACAGGAAGCGAGAGAGTTCACAGCTGTAGAGATTCCGTTGATCGCATAATTCCATCCTCTTATAGTTTCTTATTACATTATTTCCCCATGTCTTCTATATTTTTTCCATTTTTTTGCATAAAAGTTTATCCGGTTTATTAATTCAAGTGTTTCGTGCGTAGGAAATTTCCTTTTATCGATGTTCATTCCGTCGCTTCGGAGATTGATTTTCCACCATAGATTTTAGAGCACAATTTGGATAATATCGTTTAAATTGTAAAATTCAGAAGTTAAATGCAATCGGATATTCATATGTCTCAGATGATATCAGATGCATTTATCTTCAGTTCACTAAATTATATTGCTGTATATTTATTCATATTATCTTTATTTATAAAACGTTTTGGTACTAAAAATTAGTTAATTTTTAATTGCATCTTAGCAAAGAAAATTCCAGTGCGCATTTGGTCCGCATAATTTTTGATTTGTATATTGGAACATCTCCTTCCAAAAATTGCAAACTAAAAATT
Organism: Pantala flavescens; assembly: GCA_020796165.1. Lineage (NCBI taxonomy): Eukaryota > Metazoa > Arthropoda > Insecta > Odonata > Libellulidae > Pantala > Pantala flavescens. The sequence goes on along the minus strand of CM036879.1, from coordinate 65,521,252 downwards.
TAAAATAACATCATGCAAAAATAACGAAAGGTAATTCTGCTTTTCTTTACACATAGAGGAACACCTTTTACATTTCGTTAAAAAATTACCGGGAAATAGACACAAACTAATAATAATAATGTCAGTAAAACACAAAGTGTTACTTATATATCCAATGTTAATATTTTGTTCTCAAAGTATTTCCGAAACGTACATTCCAATGGACAATCGTTTTTAAAACTGGAATCGACTTCATTTCGCCGCGATTTCTCTTCTTTTCGATTGAAATCTAATAATTTTAGTCGAGAGAACCTCATTGGATGCCATCGTGTTCGTGCATTTTCGTATTACCAAAGTTTTCAATTCTTTTTTTTTGGTGAATTTGGTCGCAATTAATTTCTTTTACCACAACTCAATAATGAAAGCACCTAAAATTTTGCTCGACTTTGCCAAAAAGCGCTTCATTCATCGCGTTTCAATGAGTTCCAGGATGTGTTGGGCATCCTCGGAGTGAAGGAAATTCCTTCCAAGAGTTCAACTATTGCTGCGGAGACGTAAGAATAGATCTCTTAAATGTGGATTTCATCTAATTCACAACTAATGCGCCTTTTTCTTATTGTGGACCTTCTAAACTACATTTCGCTATTTGGCCGTATTTCAACTTATTCTTCAGTAATCACTAAAATATAAAACACGAATGTGTTAAATCAAAGAAAAATGCCCTAGATTTGACTTCTATCTAACCATTACATTGCATTTTAAACTAGTTTTCGTGTTTTTTGTGTTTTAAAATGCAAAAAAGAGAGTATTTAAATGTCTAATGACCGAATTCCCTCATCGCATTTCGTCTCTTTTGTCTTTTCGTTTCACTTTTCGGAATATTTACTTCTTATTTTGACATTCTCAAATCACAATTTTCCAAAATGCAGTGATCAAACTTTTTCTTTCGATGATTGCAATGAAAACCTTCGTCCTTATGTTTTTAGAGATATTTATTTAACATTTGATTTTGGTTCTACTTTTCTTCGGCAACTATCTCTAACTTCAATTATTTCCTAATTATTTAAGTGTTTCAGTTTCTTAAAGAATTTTTACCCTGATATATAAACCATTTTTACAAGTACTGCATTTTGAGGAACAAATACATCCTTCATAATTTTACGCATGTTATCTGTATCATTGTTTTCAATGTAATTTTCTTGTTTCATTGCTCACTTAAAATAATATTCCTGTTTGTGAGTTTCATTTATTTTTTTCTGTAAAATCTAAAATCTCCAATTACGTGTCCATGAAATTTGCCGAATAAATTTCAATCTCTCGACGATGAACGCGATTTTTCATTTCGGAGTGGTGTGCGAATTATTAGAAAACTTCAAATAGAGACATGAAACAGTTATGTCTTCAAAGTTGCCGAAACACATTCGTGGCCACATGAAAAACCAAACTGGTAGCAATCCCTCAAGTGTTATTTTGCCAAATCAACGGCTTTTGAAGTTTTTTCGACTCTAATGTCTTTTCACAACCGTTTCCCTTCCTTAGTCTCGAGAAATACAATTCGCGGCGCTATCGCTTTCATTTTTCAGAGACTAACCTTCATCTCTTCAGCAGAAGATCTCTGGACATTTCGAAATGTGATTTTTTCATAATTGAACCAACAAAAGTTCACTAAAAGAGTATTTATCTGCTCGTACCTGTGAATAAAAGAGCGTATGGAAAAACTCTCCGGATAAATGGAAATATAACCACGTTATAGCATTTTTTTTATCATTGCGTTCGATCGATTTGCATTCAGAAATAAATTTGGAATGATCGATGGAAAGTATCATTTCGTCAGTAAAAAAGTACTATTTTCTTTTATTTATTATGATAAAAGTATATTTTCTTTTATTTATATTTATGAAACTGAAATATTTTCTTTTATTTCAATTAATAGTCGTTAAAATTATAAAAGATTTTCATTTTCGAATTTCATGAATTTTCCATTTGGAAATTGATATCGAATACAACTATTAATTCGTTATAAGTTTTAAAATTGAGAGAAAATTCTGAAATATCGAATAAAAGATGTTCTCCCGAAATCATTCATCGTAAAGTTAAAAATAACCAGAAATTTCCACTATAAGCATCGATTTCAATTAAAGTCGAATGACTATAAAGTTTTAAATCGTTAATATTTCTAAATTGCTAAATACCTGGATATTAATAATATCGAAAGATCGCTTTTGAACATATCAAAATAACTCTATCGAATCGAAAGATGCTTCATCTACAATATTTCGGTTTTTATGTTTTTCTTTTATCAAAATAAGGAGATAAGTTAACTCCCGCATCGTGAGTCCATTCAAGGAAAATGAAAAAGAGAGTGTTGCAAAAAATCCTATTAAAATGTAAAGTAAAAATACCCGAAAACCAATATCTATTTTAATATGCGCTGCACATTTTCTATGATTGAACATTAACAGGATAATTAAGTGATTTCTTAAAAAAGCCGCCTTTTCAATTTAATACATCAATTTACGATCTTCGATTCGCAAATAAGTGACGGAATAATGTGATTCTTTTACACAATTAGTTTATTAGTTTGATCGAAATTGCCACAGTCATTCGAAACATTATACACAATTCACACATTTTTTTCCGTGCTTTCCATTAGCACCGGAGGATGAGTTCGATATCCTTTCGAGTTTAAAAGGAAGAGAGCGGTCATCGCCGCTTCCGCTCCAAACAGCGATGGGTCAAAGGCTTCTCAGGTTTCAAAGAGTTTGCGGACGAATTGTGCAAATAAAAGAGTTTCTCTTTTCAGTACAATGTACGGAGGGTACGTGCAATTTATTCTTTTTGGCTCCTTGCAATTCACGGAATATAACCATAAAATGTGCTTTTCTTATTTCTGTATTTAAATCCGCCGTTTAATATCGTCCTCGGGCATTTTTTATAAAATAGTGCTCTGTTTAGATTTTATCTCTGGAATAAGAATATTTCTTACAATAAATCTTCTAATTCGCCGTTCATAATTTGGTTTTCTCATTAGGATTGATTTTTTTTCGTCTATATAATCTTAGCGAAAAATCTTATTATAAAATAATTTTTCCTATCCACTCCCACTTTCAAATCATTAAACAGCCAAGAATTCTTCTTTAATGTAATGTTAAACTTTTCACATCCGTCTTCAGTGCTTTTATCTATCATACTATTCCTCTTTTTAATTTATCTTTTTCAGTGAGTTAGTTCACGCAAATCTTTTATAAAAAGACAAAAGTCATTTTTATCGAACGAGTTATATTAATCATCTTAAATTACTAAGGTAACAGAAAAAGTTTCAAATCTTCCTCTTTTTCGGAATGACTTTATGATGCCACTGATAACTATGAAAATTTTCCATGCATCGCTTTCAGTAATTCTAACGCACGTTTCTAAAAATATACGAATGAAATATCTGGATAATTCATCGTTTTTCGGCGCCAAATGACGTCGTATGGCATTTCTGAAAATATGGCACTTTTTCATGATTCTTTAAATGCAAAAGAGTAGTTCTTCTGGACTCAAGATCTTAATTTAGCCTCTATTTTTGAAGAACTATGGAGAGGTTAGATGAAAATAAGATGTGCCATTTTTCAGCAAATTAGATCTTTCTTTGGAAATATATTAAGAAAAATGGACCCTTTAATTCCTTGAATAATTGATGGAAATGCGATATTTATTTACTTTAACGATCTTATTTATTAATAAAAGGAGAGTGGTCCAGGTGGATTTGTTGTGAGGATGCACTAAATCGGTGTCCTTATTACGATGGGAAAAGATACCTTGCATAGGTCATTCATGACATGACGTTACCTAATACTAAGATTAGTTACAAGTTTTGAAAATAGGATGAATAATAATATATGGATAAATTGTAATTAGCGATCCTCTACGATAAATTAGGATATTTTAACCATTTAAGCTTCTTAAATAACATTATTCGGGAATGAGAAATTATATGGAATATGTTACTGAAGAATTAATACAACCGTTTCCTGTTCTTTTAACTTTAAAAATGATATAATGAAAGGAGTAATATTGAAGGGAATAGAAATGTAGAATAATTCACTCGAAAATATATTTATACTTTCAATCTATTTGATTTCGCTTGAATTATTGTAGAAAAGTCATTATAAGGTCATTAACGTATCACAAATTTCTTATTCTTGCAAATTGATTGTTTACCCTTTTCTGTTTTTCAGCATTGGCTGGATCCTGGAAAGAAAGTGGCGAAGCAGCTTAAAGGTAAGATACGTTTATTCATTAACGATATGCATTGATCGATTACAGCACATTTTCCCTCGTTTTCTCTTCTTAAATAACGAAATTCAATTTTAATTCATAATGGAACTAATCCACATCAAATACCACACGAAAATTACTATAAGGTTGTTAGTCAACGATATCCTAACTGAAAAATTCTTCTTTAATCTGTTCCAAAATTCTATAGTCCGTTCCACAAAAGTTTCAGTACCGGAAGCTATTGATGAAATAAATGCAATTGTCATAAAGGAGCTACTCCCGGGACCTTCTGAGTCTTAATAAAAGTAAGATTCTCAGCTTTCAATGATCGATTGCTCCAAATCGCTTAGAGAAACGGATTAAAAGCCCAAAATGCGATTTCCTATCGCGGAATCTTAGGATTTATTCAGAAAAAGGGTTTCACGAATTAAATATTCTATGATGTTAATGGAGTTTCAGAAAGACGTCATTACATCAATTGATGACTAAGGGTTACTAAATAATACAGATCTATCACTTTGAAATCTTTCATAAATAGATGGACGTATTTTCATCGAGTACTTTCGCGTTTCGGTAAAAACCAATTCTTCGTTTGTTTCCTTTATAACAATCACTGCATAATCATTACATATCATAGCAATTTTCACGAGCACTTATTCTTCGCAGCATATTTTCATGGATCGATTTCCCCGATTTAATCGTCACCCGAAAATGCGCTAATTGTTGAGCGAAAAATCGCTAAAATTAATTTTCTGATTTTGATTAAAAGTTTCGCGAACGAAAAATTTGCAACACACTGTATTAAGAATCAGCGTAACAGATGAAAAAATCGAATGTTGAAATAGCTCTCATCTCACTTTCGTGAGGAGGAGCGTTGAAACGAGCGTTTGATTTTAAGTCATTCAAAATTGGAAATGTCTTTGGTCGATATCCGATTCAGAGCGAAATTGATCGAATAAAATGAGTTTGCTCAACTTCGGAGTAATGAAAGTTTCCTTCGAATGTATAGATGGTCGACTGAAAAAAGGCCTTCAAACTAATTAGTCGATAATTGATCTCATGATAGAGGTGGACGTAACATAAGATTGAAAAAATCTCCCATTTGCTTAACAAATCGCCGATATAGAGAGTTCCTCGTCTTGATTCGTTGGAGTCTGGGCGAACGATGAATCGCTTTCATCAAATGTTTTAGGGCTGATTGGTTTTTTTATGTCGTTTTTCTTTGCCCTTTATAAGGTTTGTCCTCTCAAATTTACAGATATAATAATATTTATCTGTAATATTTCTTTCACAATATTTTTGGATCCTTCTTGGACTTTACAAAAGAAAGGAATAAAGTAAATATTCTGAAGATATCAGTTGCGATGATTTTTCTACTTTTTGGGAAAAAAATAATCGTTGAATCATTTTTAAAGTTCTCATTTCAGTTGTGTAATTAACAAATTTTCATGTAAAATATATATTAACCTAATGTATAGTTATTCTATATTTGAAAGTATCAACCCTCGAAAATTCGCTAACATCTTTAATTGTGAAGAACGCTTGCTAAAAACCATTGTTGTAAAATATGGAATCGCAAATTTGATTGACAATAATTAGTAAAAATATTCATACATTAGACGTACTTCGTAATATAAAGTTAAATTTTAACTTTTAATTTCAAGTTACTCCACATCATAACGAATTTCAAGCTATTCGGTGTACTTTGGAGTATTTCCATACTATTCCTTTGATGCATTCGATGTCTTTAATATTCGGAGAACAAGAGAAGCAACTTCATGAGCGAGAAAATGGAGTAGTTCCAGAAAGGAAAGGACAAGTAAAAGAATTAATAAAAGAACGGAAATATCGTTTTTAATCTTCTCCGTCTTGACGAGAAGCTGAATCTGATTTCCTGAAATCAAAGTTCGTTGAAGTTAAATTATTATTTGAAGATTATTGTATGTTTAATAATCATATAGAGGATTGCTTTGAGAAGCTGTAACATAGCATCAGCTCGGTCTGTATTTTTCGTGCTGTAAATTACAATCTATAATTCCTTATTAGTTCGTAAAAATAATTGCGAAATTGAAAATTTTAAATCGATTTCTATTAAATTTAACTTTTTTATTTTCGGTATTTATTTCCCTTTTTACCGGTGTAAAGACTAATTTCGCGGATCGAGTAAATATAAAAAAATTTTAATACTTCTTTGACAACTGAATGTTGAATCCTTCACTTCGCTGTTGAAATCTTTTAATTGCCTCTGCACCCCAACAATGAGCTGGAAATGCCGTTCGCAGTTGTGCTTCAGATGTCGGCATTTCGAGTAATGACTACCGAAGAAGAGATGCGTTCTTTTGGTGCTCATTGTGACCCACAGAATCTGCTTCCACGGAGAGCAGACGGCAATTAATTTACGCAAAAGTATTCGTGGATAAGCAAACTGTTCCAACTCAATTACGGTTTGAAAGTACAATCTCGACTTTTTGGCACTTGATTAATTTTATGTGTGAACTAAAAATGTCTCTTCCCCTCGTTTTTTGGATTCGTGCATTTTTAGGAAATTATGCCGACGTCGTTGGATGCCACTGCTTGAAATGCTGAAGTATACCGAAGAAAATGAACTTCAAAGACTAAGAAGAGTACACTTTAATAAACTTAAGACCTATGAATGTCACATGAAGCTCAAGAATAACATCAATTTCAACAACTGAAATGATAAAAGATATCGAATCCCGGAAAGTTATATATAGTGAAGTTTTTAAATACATTCACCGAATTCTGCTGTATTATTTATTCAGCTCGAATTTCTCCTCTTCATCGGAGTTCGCGTCAAACTGCGTCAAAATAGTATGAATTACAGAAAATGAGTGCATACTTTGAGCATTTTTAGAAAACTGTTAGGGATCCTCTGATTACATCAAACCTTGTAAATTGCATTACATTTATATGTACGTTAGTTTCAAAGTATCCAAAATCTCTGAAAAAGCATCCAATCGTCATTTTGATGTGAAATCATTTGTAAAGGGAAATAAATGCTTATCCTACTTAATATACGGAGAGTTTTCAAAGCAACCTTTTCCTCATTCGAAAGCGCACAACGAAAAGATCGGAAGCCAAATGAAGTGTTCTGCATCAATTGCAGAATCTACAATTGTCGAGAGAGTGCGATGTTCAATCCCTAACACGTTTAATTTTGTTTATTCTAAATAAATGATATAATATGCGTCTTTGCGTTTTTATCTATATTTCAAAGATAGAATTTATTAATGGATTTTGAAGTCATCGAATCATCCTAGGGTAATGCTCTCTTGAGATAATTATATTTCACAGTTTTCAACATAGAACATAACATAGAACAGTGAAATAAAAATAATTTATTAGTACTCATAGTAATTTATACACATACTATGTATTTTTATTGAAGTTTTTATTTAAATTGTAACACTAACATAACATTGTTCCTAAAGTGTGCAGGAAAATCTGATCATAAATTAGAATATTTAGGAATCATCCATGTTTAAACTTATGCTGCATTATTAATGAATCGATTAGATTGAATTGATCCTCAGAAAATGGTATTTTTTGAAACCCTCTTAGCTTAGCGTGATCGTATTAGTCAATTTTCCGCATTTCTGAAAGTGATCGGTTCTTAGAAGTGTGGATTAGAGTGAGATAATAATAGAAGGAGAATGATTTGACAGAATATTGACGAAACGAATACTTAGTGTGTTAGAAATCGCTAATTGTGAATTTCTATCTCGAATAATATGTTCCAAAACGCATACTGAATAATTATATTCGCATTCTCTTAAACGAAGCATTTTTTTAAAGGAATATGTTTTGATAATATATTGCACAAATCAATTATTTAAACCTGGCAACTGTATCGTGGGGCATATACATTCACTTTCTGGGCATAAGCACCCATACCGTGTCTTCTGAAACGGGAATTGAACCCGATCACCAAGGCCAGCGAAATATTGTACAAAGAAAGAAAAGATACACACCTTCCGCACTTGACCAATGATATTTTATTCTTCTACACCCATTATGTGTTACATTCATGGGACATGGAACTCTTACGATCGTCATATGGAAAAACAAACGAACCCGTTACCATCTTGAAATCCAAGATGGCGTGCGCTAAAGGAAGTTTACTTGGGTTATACCTGTTGGGTATTGCAATCTTTGTCAGCGTTTCGCCATCTTCAGGTCGAAGTGTTGAGATGATTTTTTACCAGGGTTTGGAAATGTCCGAGAAATCAGTACTCAAGTGTTCCATCTTCAGTTTTCATCTTTAAGATTCCAGAATAATAGATTTCGATAACATAAATATTTAAATTTTACACACTTCAGTAGTATAAAATTAAAAGGTATAACTGGTGTTGTATGCAAGTAAAAACTTCATAAAAATTTCGAAAAATGTTATTTGTCGCATATTTGAATACATTTAAGTAGAATACAAACGATTTAAAACTCAATAGAATAAACATTCGTTTTTAAAGTTTGAAAGAATTCCAATTAAATATTTAGGAGGAAGTTAGTGTATTAGAAACTACAAAGTAAACCTATTCCATCAAAACCCGAATATTAAGTTCCTAGAGTTAGAGAAAATATAATGAAATTTAATTGAAGAATATTATTATTAGAAAAAAACGAGTTTTCGGTAAGCGTTTATTCATTTGCTTTTCTCAGTGGAATTATCGATTTCGTACTATTTCAACAAATAATTTATATGCTTCCGAATTCTTCTTATCGAATTTTATTTCATTGCATCGCATCCATAAGAATTTGATAGTCAATGAAAAAAGACCTTTTCCAGTTGTCCTTTTTGGACAACTGAAAATGCGCACTCTGCCGATTTGAAAGCAATGATCATTTAGACTTTTTTTGCTGAATCATAGACACGAAATTTCCAAAAATATTATTTCTGAGGAATGCGACGATTAAATTAACAATTCGATAAAAAGATGTGATTGGAGGAGCAGTTTGTCATTCGCTCCCATTGATTGGTTGCCTTCGAAAAAGGAAAATTATTGACAGCTACTTGAAATGTACCCTTGAAGTGATCGACTAAAGTATTTGCCTCTTAGACGTCTTCTTCGACGTCGCCTTCGACGTAAAAGATTTCTTAAATTGATGAATGAATGATGACATGAATTTGCGCTTTAATGCATCCCTCGAATTTTAATTTTGCAATTATTTGTATTTAAAATATTGAATAGCCTTGCAAGATTGCCTTTATTTTATTCTAAAGTCTCCATTTTCATCCAATGTATTCCATTTTAAACTTTTAATAATAAATAATCGATGTTTATCTTAGGCATGTTTAGAAATATTTTTGCTCAAAATGGAAATTATTCGCGAAAAATAGGAATCATTTTAATCATAATTCCGCGCAACATTCTGTTTCCACTTCTTTAATCTATAACTCACAGTCGTAATTTGAAATGACCCATTGTTAAATTCTACTCCCTTCAATCATTCGTAAGAAAGGTTCTCTTAAAATATTTTTTTGGAAAAAGTGTTTCTTAAAGATTTTTAATTTTACATTTTATACATTCCGTCTGTATTGAGTGATCTGCATTTCTACACGAATTTCCGCGTTTTTCTCCAATTAACAGAAGGAGTTCTGTTTGTGGAGGATTTTCGGCAAGATCTTCAAAATAAATAGGATTGTCTATTTTATTGACAAACCTGGTCTTATAAACCAATGCAGTTTCAATGTAAAACCAGTAATTTTACAATAATTTGGAAAAGTTTTCAATTTTCATTCAAAACAAATCAATTATCAAGAGATAATAAGATAATTTTGTAAAATATTAATTATATCATAGTGATCATATATTTTAGAATTGGAATAGTTTATTTTCAAGTGGAAGATTTGAACAAACACAGTATATGCTCAGTTTAAGATTGAATTTATTACAATTTAAGAGATAATATTCTGAAGCTCATATTTGTGCGATATATTTTCCTCGTAGTTTAGGATTCCTAAGTAAATATGAACGGTCTACGGTGAATAATTACGGTCACAAATATTTTATTAAAATCTTCATGTCATTTATAATTTTAAAATACTCATTTGATTCTTATACATTTAATTATATTCATAAGTGTAATTCCATTTTAATGCGTTAAAAATAGATTATGCAAATAGGAATTATTTTGGTTAATTTTTGTATATCAGTGATTGCGCTCTCATAAATGGTGAAAGAGAAATCTTTTCATAATTTATTCTGAATTTCATATGCATTATAAAGCTAAATTTTTTGTAATGATCGAAACTTATATTTAATGATAGGTTCTTCCTCTGAAGTGATTTTAATATAAAAATTCTACTCTTTTCCTACGTTAAAACAATGAATAAATATAACATAGCCGTAGCGATAGTTAGAGTCGAGTAACTAAATAAAATATTTTTTAATTTGTTCAAAAATACAAATATTAAGTGAATAAAATGTACCGCAATTAAATCCATGAAATATCACCGATTCATAAGAAAGCTTATGCTTACCCAAAATTGTTAGAAAGAGAGTCAAACAATTGAAGGGAATTTCCACGCACTTTTCTCATTGCCAACTACATTTCAGAACACGTCCTTCCAATTGTCCGCATTATGAATGCATTTTGCGTCTCGATGATAAGTCGAAACAAATGAAGGTGCTCAGTAGTCTTTGTTGCGGAGGCGGTACTCCGAATTACGTACATCGTGACGGGCGTAAGGCGGTCACGATTTCCATCGGATTCTCAAAACGTATGCTGAAGTGTCCCGAGGCACGCAATCATACATTTAGAAACGCTCGTATAGATGCCAGTGTCAGATTGGTGTCAATAATGTTTCGGGTTCTTAAATTCTTCAACTCATTCGTATAATTTTAAATCGTGTTAATATCAAATATGTTCACATATGGGAAATGTCGATTTTATAAAAATATCACTTCTTTTCGTGTCTGCTTAAATAGTTCTTTTCTTGTGTTTCTTCGATAATTAGATTTTAATTAACAAATGTAGACATTTTAAAAAAGTAAACATTACATCAGGAGAGGTGTTATAATCACGCAAATCACGAGGTGCGGTAATCCATAACGGAAATATTCATAAAAATCCTTCGATTTATATTAATAAATTGATAAAAATCAATCAATATTACTTCTGGAGGAGTACCTTTATTGAGACGCAGTCAAGGGAATTAACTTGCAAAAAATTCCCCTTCAGACGGCTTTTCCCCTTTAGATATTCGAGATCGGAGAGGGAAGTATTTTTTTGTTCGGAAAAATTCTATCTTTTACAACTTAAATAACATTTTCGTCTAAAATAGAGAATCTAAATCACCATTTGAAATCTTTGATCGGAGAGTGAAGTAACAAGACCCAGTTTTTCCCCAAGGGAATTACCTCTGCTGAAGTTTGTTCGCATTAAAACAGATTTCCTCTGCTATTGCTCTGTAAGGGAAGCCATCTTCATTTCCTGGCACACTGGCGCCATCTTCTCGGTTTTCTTAAAGGTACATCAAAGGTGTATTTATTTTCCGATTCTCTTTTGGTTTGGATGTATTACGTAAGGGGCGCCACTGATGGTTGAATACATTGAGGCAATATGTATGTGTGTATCGTGGTTGCTAATGGCAACCAGTGCTGTGAGAATAAAGCATAAATGATGTAAAATGATTTTTCTAATTAATGGACATTTCTATAATGAATGGATTTAAATAGTAAAGAGGAAATAAGGAACCCTGATCGATTTGTATTCCACGTTTTCTTAAATTTCGGGAAGTTTGAATCGAAACAATAATAAATTATGGATTGAATCGTAACTTCGAAAATTCGTTTTTTCTATTTTTCATTTATTCATATTATTTTCTGCATAAAAATAGATTATTACATTCACAATGTTGTTAAACTTCCTGTAGCGGTATTTAAAAGTTATGATCCAGTAAACTTTATAAGTTGATCATCGTATAATTTTGAATATTTGCGGAATAAAGCCTATAGTTTTCGTATTTAATGTGAATTTTCCTTTTCAGGCACAGATCCATTCACATTGTATTTTGGTGTAAAGTTTTATGCTGCGGATCCATGCAAACTACTCGAAGAAATCACTAGGTAAGTAGTGCAATGGCAACATATCTTCCTCGTCTTTTTCAGGTCATAAGTTTTCTAGGGCAACTAGATGGTATTTTTTATGCACCAGATCAGAATGCGATCAGTTTTCTGAGCGATTTTAATTTTCTTTGAGATTCAAATCCCAGTCAATATATTATTTACTTGTCAAAATTAAAGGCACTTAGTCGGCATAGGAGATGCTGTTCCCTAATCGAACCTCTTTAATTTTCCCGTTAAATCTAAATTCTCGTTCAGTTGAAGACGCTATTTCCCCTGACAACGGGGTCTTTACAGCTGCGTTTGGGTTCGAGGCTACTGCAGTTTTCCCATCAGACACTCGTCGACCCACAAATGAAACCGGTGGGAATCTGTGGAAGAATGATTGACAACGAGACCAAGCAACGTGCAAATTGTGCGAATCCGCTTTCTTCAATTCCAAGTAACCACCGCCATTTGACGGAAGTATGCTGATCTTCTGAGGGATTCCCGGCTGAGGAGGAAATTTGCCACTGTTTCTGAACGTCCGCTGTAATTGATCAAAAGTATTTCCGGTCTTTGATAAGTAAACGATCAATGCAAATCGGTGATGCACTCACCTTGTTGCTGTACCTTTCTTACGTAATCAATGTTATCGGGACATTGGCTCTTTTCAACATATGAATGGATGCTTTTTAACGAACGACGTTTTTAAGCATTTTCTATAAAGTACAGTTATATTTAAGTAAATATATTGTAAATTATTTTTACTCCGAATGAATACGTCACTGCTGAAAAACTTTCTTCGACTTTGACATATGTTTATTCTCTTTAAGAATAGAATACTAGATTTCTGGTAAAATCTATTTCTGATGAATACGGTCCATTGGCTTGAAAATGTACTATAATATTCCTAAAATCCCTGTTCATCTTTAACTCCGCAAAACAATCCAAGTAATTTAAATAAACGCGTTTCCAAGTATTTGTTTTCTCGAATTAAAAGTTATCGCAGCGCATCGCAGTTTCAATCTAAAGTTTCCCGGAATTTAAAATTTCTATGAAAGGATCGCTCACACAAAGAGGTGCACTTTGGGCGTAAAAAAGGTCGTTTTAAAAACTTAATTGCAATTGAAATTTCATCTTATTTAATATACGCATCCTTTAATAAATTTTAAAAGAGAAATATTAAAATAGATTAATTATATGAGACAAATCAAAAACTTACTCCGGTAACTATTATTTAATTTAATCTTTATTATATTTGTCCATTTATGGGTTTATTTGTCCCATATTCCGATAAGTGCTTTGATTGAAGAAATTCCCTGAGCAGAAGACGACTCGTGAAAAAGGCAGCAAAGAACACGTCCCTCCAACTGGACTACTTTCGGAAATGCGTAATTATGAGAACTGAAAAACCTCGCTCCGCCGCACACACCCAAAGTCATTCCGTCTGAAGCAAAAAAGTTAGAATGTGTAATTTCCTTTGTAATAGCATATCTTCGCAAATAACGCCTTATCCAAGGGCGCGCATAATTGCCGATTTCCTCAGCCAATCGTGTCTCTGAATTATGTATCAACGAGATGTTGCATTCATATCGTCCCTTATCAATCCTTATGATAAAGATCTCCTTAAAAATGGTTAAGAAATATCCGTATGGAATCTATATTCAGAAACGGCATTCGCTCGTTCGCTGAATTCACTTATGATTAGAGAGGTTTGGAGATTTGATCGCAGTCTTTGACTTCCAATTCATTAATATTTAAGTAATTTTCTTAAAAAACTTATTCCTTTATTAGCGTAGTGCATGATGAACGAAATTGATTTCCTCACAGAATAAGATAAAATTTGTTTCTGTTGAATAACTTGGATCTGTAGGATTTTCCCTGAAACTCAGTAGCAGATCATAGAAAGAACTCAAGCAGTCGATCTGGAGACCCCTTATTGACCACCAAACAAACGACCATGGCTCCGTTGACAACAGAAAATCCTAAAAAACTCCTTTCGTTGTTTAGATTGCTCTTACAGAATAAGGAGAGATCATCGTAAAACACCACCGGATCTGAACTTCGTTTGAAAATTCCGTTTTCTTCGCCACCTCACGAACGATAATGGTAACGGAAGGAAAACAGTTTTGATGGGAGAGTACCACTCCCAAAATGCCCTTCGCTAACAACTGTTGATCACGCAACATTCTTTGGGCATTGTTCCCACGAATCCCCATCAAAAGATGATCGTTTATCTTTATTTATCAATCGTATTTTTCCTAAAAATAGGTCCCTGTATTATCTCCATCATCCTCTTATATAAGTTAAAGAGAAATCATGATAGAATAAGCAATTTCATGTTCGTTAAGTGGGTTTTGATATGAGACCGTTTTGAAAATCGAGATGTATCTTTGATAGTGATTATTTATAATTCCCGAGTAGCAAGAATTGTTTTATTTTTATGCTTGATTTACTGTTCTTCAGGTGAAAATGTTTATTTTTACACAATATGTAGTACTCCTTAATAAACAAAAATAAACTTCGGTCTTCCAATAACTATTGAAAAATAAAGGGGTTAACTGCCCTTTTTTAGAAAATTTATAACAAACATTTCGATGTATATGAAAGATGATTAATAGATTATCCTGTTTTGAACCAATCATTATTGCTTTAAATGGGACTTTTAAGGTTTCTCTAAAAAAATATACTGTTGAATATAGAGTTTGAATAGGACTTAGAAACAATGTTTATTAATGTAAATTGACTATATTTGTACAAATGGACAACCGTGATGAAGACCGTTCCTCGATACAGTATTTAAGATCTCTTCCATTGCATTCAGGAACTCGGCGTCCTCTGAAGTATCTTTGGTATCAATTTTCAAAGTTGTCGGACAGTGTTACGTATACATTGAATTCCATCGGAGTCATGCTATTATTGGATCCAAGAGATGGTTTTCACGGAAGTTTCAAATTTGGCTCTAATTTTCCTCTCTTTTATTACTGCAAACCCTCTCTTCATACAGGCATTGTTATTTGAAAACTATTTCTTGAACGGTGTAATCCAAATTATTTACATTAAATGCAGTTTCATAAAAATGAACGTTCGTTGGAAACAATTCTTGTTGTTAAGAGTTAAGGAGACATGCCCATAGAGTCCTTCTATTCAGTTATGTGCTTCTTCGTTTTAGGTTCACATCCGAGTAGCATGAATTGGCCATATTCTCGTAGAAAGAAAGTGTCTATACACTTGTTGATTATTACAACAGCACTTTACAGGTAGAGTGCAAGTATATAAACGAAATACTAACATTTGATATTACGTAACATGTGTAATATAGTCACATCTACAGTACAAATAATGTAAAATAAAGACGAAGTTATATAACCCCAAAAATTATTCCTTATTACCTAGTACAAATTATATAGACTCCTTTTTACTCGTACAGATTTTTCCCTGATGGACCAATCCACTAATGTCGATGACTCGTACATGATAGCTTCTTTGCCTTTTAATGGATTCCCTATATTTTTTGGAGCACGCAATCATTCCAATCCATAACTGAACCATTTAAAAAAGAGTATTTACTAATATTAGTTCTCTATTAAATTAACTTTGTGCCTATGGTCTCTCCTTTTTTGCCTCTTTGATTTTTTTCGATAATTCCTTTAACCCGTGTTTTAAAGAACAAACGCTTTCGCTCCCAATGCAATTCTTTAAGCATCTGTGTTTCGAACTACTGCTGCTCCTCATCCCACGTAAATTCTAAGGCCTAACTTATGATTTTTATGCCGTCTCTTTGACTTCCTGAGCAATGAAATTTAAGGCTTTTATAATTGATCTCTTCATTAAGTAAAAATGTTACATCGAAATCTAAATAAAAAAGAAAATAAATTAAATTGGAACAGATTTTGTGCAATATGTATGTTCAATATATTTTCAATATTTGTAACGAGACCTTGTCCGATATGTGTTTTATTCATAAGGTTTCTTTTTTATAGCAAAGAGTCATGTATTATGCTTTGTAATTACCTTATACATATAAGGTGAGATATTTGAACTACATGAAAAATTTTGCGCAATAATTTCAAAAAACTTGTAAAGATGTTTCTTTCACTTGACATTTAAAATTTCTATTTTTAAGGGTCTTCTTCTAACGCAGTCACTTCCCTAATGAGAGCCACTCTTATCTGCGAATGCATAAATTATTGTTTCTCAACCGAGTTCCAATAGCATCTCTTTCCATTCAATTTAAGCTCGGAGCATTTCACGTTAAGTGATCGACATTCATCCTAGGATAGGGAATACAACCATAATTACTTTCTTTTCGCTTCTTATAGTAAAACGTTTTTAACCCTTTTAATTGTCAGAGAAATGTATCGTATAATTTTGATGAATAATATTTTCCTTTGATAATATTTGACCAACACGATAACGAAAAACTTTTCCCTGGAAACTTAAAGATAAAATTATTCGTTTTATTCATTTACTTTACAAAAACAAATTTCTGAGATTAACACCCATTTCAATGTCTACAAACAATTGACAGTAAATACTGAACCTAATGATGCTTATAGCGAAACAGGTTGTAAAAATAAAATTGTGTGGAAGAAAACCAAGTACTTCATTTCTGAACTAGTCTATGTACTAAACGATTTTATTTGATATGACCGAATAAAATCACAATCATTAAGTTTAATTACAGCAAAAGTTTGACGACGTTAAGTGTGGACATTAAGTAATACGAAAAAAATAATATTTTGTGTTCCTATTTCGCAGCACTCTATTGAACAAAATACTCCAATGAGTATAAGTTCGATTTTCTCAGGCCGCACTTGGTGGAAGGACATGATGAAAGAAGAAAAGTACTTAGTGACTTCCACAATTTATTATAAACTACACGACCGGTTTCGGCAAACTGCCATCCTCAGGTGATGACCTGAGGATGGCAGTTTGCCGAAACCGGTCGTGTAGTTTATAATAAATTGTGGAAGTCACTAAGTACTTTTCTTCTTTCTTTACTCCAATGAGGTTCAGCTTTAGTGGGAAAGGTCCGAAACGCATGAGTAAAAATAATGAGAACCCTCCGAAATTGTTGTTGAGTAAATTCTCATTCATCTGAACCATAGAGTATAAAGTAGTGTAGTGGCTGTCGAGCAACCACTTTGGAAAATCCGCATGAAAACATTGTTGTTGAGAAAAATTCTCTCTTAAGGGAGGGTTCGCGAATAAACTCATATAAGGAAAGGTTTTGTGGAAGCACGCATCTGGGAAATGTCCTATTACACCATGAACTGCCTCGAGGAATGGATTTTTAATCCTTTCGGACCCACTTTCCAAATTTCAGTGACCGTTTCGTAACATAGTGTTAATTATAGCATTGTGGGAGTTTCATATTTTGGAGAAGCAATTTTTCAACGCTGGAATCTTTGCTTTGACGATTCATCTTTCTTCAAAATCATTTCAATCTATTTCCCCTATTTAAGGTCCATCAAAATTCGTTTTTGACATAGGAAAATCAAACATGAGTAATCATATGTCTTTGTCCCGAAAATTAAGATTTGAGCATCTTTAACATATCCATACGCGATTAACTTGCGAATAAACACTCATCCTCGTAATAAATATATACGATATTCGTTTATATTTATAATCACCAACTATTTAATTAGTATAAATACAATTTATTTAATTGTCATTCAGATCAATATCATAAGTATTAATCAGTATCATTGGTCAGCATTTATGGTAATAAATATGCTTGAAACTCCTCAGCCCATCAAAAGTTCGACACCTTTCGAGAGATCGACAAAGTTGACTCTTTTCGATTTTTGTGACCACTTGGCCTTTTTTATGCGATTCGACCTTCGGATGCATAAACGAAAGAATCATTGGCGTTCTTCCGTCGGTGATCACGTGTTTCGATGGCGGGAGGCAGCGAATTTCTAGGGATTTGAAGAACTGCCATTTCGAAGTCTTTCAGATGCGTCCATTTTGAATTTGCTTTTAGATGTGAGAGCAATGCTATTTTGTCGCATTTATCCTGTAATCGTATGCGATAAGTTATTATCAAACGTAAGAATAAGTATAAAATAGTCATTGTGTATTATTACTCTACTATCATTTTTAATAACTACAAATGAAAAAACACGGTGAACGAAAAAACTAAATTACCCTTCACGTATAAGAAAGCATCGAATCGTATTTTTGTGTGAATAAAGATCTTGCGTCTGAGGAACGGATTAATAAATTCAAAACTCAATCGCTAGGTATTTTTCACGTTTCCATTCAACTCAATGGAATCATGAAGAGGCCCACCTTTTGCTCACTCACATAATCACTTTATTTACGGATTATTTAGTCCATAGTAATTGGATCGCAAACGCGTGATAAATATACATTCAGCAGATGCTGACGCCGAACAGTTAAATTGCTCATTAGGTGGCGCTGTGTTGACGGAGCACCAATTAGCTCAATCAAATATTGATACTAAAGGAAAGATTTTCGCAAACAAAAGAGTGGAGAGAAAGTGTCGTTGTAGATCTCCATTAACCAGTTGTAGGACTAAAGATCCGTGCTTTTGAGCAACGATACCGAAGTACATCAAGCGTATATTAATCCATAGAGTGTGAAAATTTGGAATTTACCTATTAAAACTTCTGCTTTTGCTCAAATTGCAATTCTTTAAGAAATATGACTGTGTGTTGAACAATATTTTATGAAAATTTGCTCTTATATTTAGATAATAATTTAGAAAGAAAATATATTTTTAAGAGGAAAAATCGAATTTATATTTTCAGCGGTTTGATTACTTAAATGACGAATTATATATAATTTGTATATATTTGGTACGATATATTACATATCATAATTGAAAGTATTTACCGTATTCCCGCACCGGCGCATAGGACGCACCTGGATTTTTCAGGTTAGAATTTACGAAAAAAATTAAAATACTTGGATAATGCAGAAAAGAATTTTAATGATAACATTTTACATAAAAACGGATCTTTAATATCAAAAGATTAATAAGCAAATATATCAGAACTTATTTATCATAGAACCCCAGAAATTCCTCATCACTGCTGCTAAAATCATTTGCTAATTCCACACTTTTTGAAAGACTTCATGATATAGCAGCACCCATTGCAAGATTAAACTAAACATACTACATTGTATGCATTTCTGATTTATCCGGGAATTTTTTTTGAAGGAAGTTAGACATCGACATATTAAACTTTATTTTTAACAACCTGCTCAAAAAAGTGTTATCAAAATTTTTAATGAATTGAACTATTTTTAATAACTGATACACTAAAAAATACTTAATGGTATTTATTTATCCTGTCAAAACGGTTGCTTTTTATAGGACGAAGTTATAACCGTGATATCCGTATATCATCGGCGCATAAGACGCAGGCTAATTACACATTTTGAATAAAAAAAGTGCGTCTTATCGGCCGGGAAATACGGTATATACATATATAATATCAATTATATTGTTTCAGACTTACAAAAGTGATTATGACGTCTATAAAAGATATTATTACAGTTTTTAGAGAAATTTATTAATAATAATTAATAAATTTTACTATATCTCTTAAATTTGCCCATGAATTATTTAATTTTAATGATCGTTTCTTCAAACAAAATCATTCATCCTGTATTATTCATTAATTAATCTAAGAAGCAATTTTTACTTTCATGGATCACCAAAGGGAGTTCCTTTGATGCTCTAATAAGAACGGCAGTTGAAATCACATTCAAAAAGGAATGTTTAAGCGAACTAATAGCCAATATGGAATGCAATTCAATTACCGCATTTTGCTGAATCACACTGCATCAGTGACGTGCGAAAGTTCGTCTTTCATTTCGACAGTGAAAAGGCGACAGTGAATTCTGTAGTCTTTGCCTAAATAAATACCGCGAGAAATATTAACGAGTAACTTGATTATCGGAACAATCACTGGTGATCAATAACTGTTGCAATGAGTTTTTAATTTCATCCTCAAATGAGAAGTATTTATTGGGGAAGTGCGAAGAAAAAACTGGACGATCAGTGTTTTAGCTCTCAATTCTTAGCTGTCCGTTGCTGCACACACTCATCGGCTTGCGCATCTCGCACGCAGATCTCTGCTTTATTCATTCCCCTTCGGAGTATCACTTTCTTATGGACCAGAAGGACGTTCGCATGACGTTTTGAAAGGTCCTTAGAAAAACTACCACCCGTTCATACTATCTTTTATTAAACTTTCTTTGTCTTTTCACAATCACTGAACTGAAATTTCTTCTGTATGGTATGTCTGTAAAAGTTAAATATCTCTACAGACTTTTAATTCCAATAATACTGTATATATTTAATAGGACGTTGAAGATTCATTTACTTATGCAATTTTCCATTGTTCCTTTTTAATGCTAATAATATGTAAATGAGAACGACGGAAATATGTGCTTTTTTCATTGTTATTTACATCTAAATTAAAAACTTTATTCGGCCTCTTTACGCTGCTGTTAATGAAAAAAAAGTCCGTGCTCATCTATTCGTTTTATATAGAAAAAAAAATTTCGGAATACGGTAATTCAAACACGCAGTCATCGTTTTAAGTCGTCATAAAACGTTTCGATAAAATTTTCAGCGCATTGTGCAAATCATTTCGAATCACATCGGCGAAACAATGATTGATACATAAGACGGAATATGGGCCGATTTTAGCAAATATTGGCATTTTATGTGCATTTTATAGTTCGAAAAATGCGGTAAGTACATTAAAGAAGTTTCTTATTCGTCCTTTTTCCTTGATTTTAAGGAGAAAATCAAATTGGGGGTAGAGAGAGTCATACATTGAAACAAAGCCGCTTATCTCGGTTCTTTTGCATTCGCCCAATTTGCTCAATCGAATCGATTCCTTTTTCTCCGATCATTGCTTCCAAATTGTCGGTGACCTGAATAGAAACAGTATTACTGTTTATCCTTTTTTCTTCTTCCTGATATTCTTTCGGAACAAAGCGTTGCGAAATCGGTCAGATTTGCTATTAGAAACGGAGTATTATATTCTTTTCTGTTACGGTTCTTGAAGGACGCGTCTTTTGTTTCTTTAGCGATTTATTTGAACCAAATACTTTTCCAATTCGATTTATTTATTGTATGCTATAGTCTGTTCCACTTTTCTAGGCAGTATGGGGCTTATGGGGGATTCGAATAGCCTCGTACGCCGGGTCATTTTTCCGGAATATCCGCGATATCCACAAAATTTGCCTTCGCAACCGATGAAATTAAGATTTTCAACTTAGTTCGGTGGATTTTTTTCCGATTTTTTGGTGAAATTTGGATAAGGAAGGATGGTTCTATATATCGACGGAGTTTTTTCAACATTTAAACAAAAGAAATAAATTTTACAGCGTAATTAAAATAAATGGTCACCTCACCAGCCGTGAACAATACTAAAACTGCCATTTCTCTCATCCTATCCAACGTAAAGAGCTAGTTTTTTTCTTAGATTACTCTTTATACCTTATGAATACAAAAAAGTCAACTTATATTAATTTTTGAGTGATGACATTTTAGTA
Organism: Pantala flavescens; assembly: GCA_020796165.1. NCBI lineage: Eukaryota > Metazoa > Arthropoda > Insecta > Odonata > Libellulidae > Pantala > Pantala flavescens. The sequence goes on along the minus strand of CM036879.1, from coordinate 65,499,392 downwards.
AAAAATAATTTAAGTGGAACGCAACCTCCGAAAAATTGGATCGTGCAGTCAAATTTATACATCGCCTAAATTTTTTTTGTTTCTTACGTTACGAAAAACTTGTCGCGAGAGAAATTGAGATAAATGTTGTTATTTTCATTTACAGGTTATTCTGAGTCGATATCTTGAATAGAACTTTAGTTTTTGAATTTTATAACCGAGAGCGGGTCCGGATCAATCCGAATTACGCTTACGGGTCTATTAGTCTCTAGCAAAAAAGTAACAATGATTAGCAATCGGAGCGCTAAATCAATTACTCCCTCGGTTATAAAATTCAAAAACTAAAGTTCTATTCAAGATATCGACTCAGAATAACCTGTAAATGAAAATAACAACATTTATCTCAATTTCTCTCGCGGCATGTTTTTCGTAACGTAAGAAACAAAAAATTTTTAGGCGATGTATAAATTTGACTGCACGATCCAATTTTTCGGAGGTTGCGTTCCACTTAAATTATTTTTTACTAAAATGTCATCACTCAAAAATTAATATAATTCGACTTTTATGTATCCATAAGGTATAAAGAGTAATCTAAGAAAAAACTAGCACTTTATGTTTGATAGGATGAGAGAAATGGCAGTTTTAGTATTTTTCACGGGTGGTAAGGAGGTCAGTTTTTTTCATTCCGCTATAAAATTTATTTCTTTTATTAAAATGATGAGAAATCTTCGTCAATATGTAGAACCATCCTTCCTTATCCAGATTTCACCAAAAAATTGGAAAAAAATCCACCAAACTAAGTTGAAAATATCAATTTCATCCGTACAAGTACCTCAGAAATAATTAACTGGCGGCTTGGAGGAGGCTAGGTTGCTCTCTTATGGGAATTTACGTGCATTTATTTCCCCATAAGCCTCCCGTACTGCCAGCTTTTGTGGAACGGACTATAGAGTTACATATAGGGCCAGGTGGTTGCAGGGGGACAAAATGAAATGCTCTACCTTCACCCTAGTCAAGAGGCAGCAAACAAAATTTAACAAACTACACACAAAATCACAAAATATTACATAATAATTACAAAATAAGATGATGTTCAATCTACTAACTAATAATTTAATCCTCTTAATCCTATTCAGAAATACATTGTAAGTATGAGGAAAAGGCTCCAATAACTCTCCAGGCAAATTGTTCCATTCAAATACTCCCCGATTTAGAAAAGAATATTTACAGACGTCCGTTTTCTATTTCAAAGTGGCAATTTTATGAATGTGATTGTTTCTTCCAGTCTGGTTTTCGAAGTCAGTTTTTCAACTCTTTCAACGAAGGCTTCCCTATCACTGTTTTATATGTTTATTTTATATGTTTATATATGTTTCCTAACCTTTTGGTTTTACGCCTAACTTCTAATTTTTCCCATCCAAATTCCTTAATCATTCGATTGACGCTATTCGTTTTCCACTTTGGCCCAACTAAATATGCCTTCTCTTTAACTTCTCTGCGGCAGTTTTTTAGGTTTCATTTTACGACGTTCAGTTCGCTTTACAGGTTGTTTTCGATATGACTTGTCCATTTTAAGTTATTACTGAACGTAATCGCTAAATATCGAATGCTCTTATCTGATGGGACGTGCGAGTCATATTATGATTAAATTGAATTTTGTTTCTATTAAAGTTTATTCATTTGCTTTTGTTAGCATTTCATTTTAATTTATTTTTAACAAGACATGAGTTCAAACAATCTAGGTTGTTTTGTGGTGCTATGCAGTCGCCCGGATTACTTAGCGTCCGATAAATAATGCAAACAAGTGAACGATCAATTTCATAATTTTTGACATATCATTTATATGAATTAAAAATAGTAAGGGCCCAAGAACACTTCCTTGAGGAACGCTTGAGGTTATTTCGACAGCTTTTGAATATTGTTCACCGATTTTTAGCCTTACTACAGATAAGGAATGAGTGTATCTATTTAATTATTTTAGGATCAATATTAATGCGCGAGATTTTTTCTAAAATAATATTGTGATCTACTACGTCTAATGCTTTAGAAGGGTCAATATGCATCGACTTGCACTCATAGACATCACCTATTATTTTTCCGAAAATTTTGCATACAAAGCTCGGCAGACTTATTGGCCTGTAGTTATTCGATACTTTTTTGTCTCCCCCTTTATGGTTTGGCATAACTATAGCGGATTTCCAATCATGTGGAATTTCACCGTTATTCAACGCGATCGGAAATATTCTATGGAGATAGTATGCTATTGCACACCCACCAATTTTAAGAGCTTCCACTTGTATGTTGTCAGGACCTACCGAGTTTTTATTTTAACCCATTTATGCCGAAGGAAAAAATTTTTGAATTTTTTGATGAAATTCATAAATGTTAGGTAAAAAAATTAAAAAACAAGAATTTGAAATAATATTTAATTTATGTTACATATTTACAGAGTTACATGGTGTTCCAAAAATGGAACATTAGGCAAATACACTACTTAATACGTAAAATGTACTCTTTGGCATGATAGTCCTGTGAGCACTTAATTGAAGGGCAACATTGCATTTTTTACAGCAAAAAGTGGTATATTTGTGGCATTCTACAATTTTTTGGTTTTCTTTGATTGTTTTGCGATTACATGATTCTGGCCATCATAACGGGAGTCAATATTGCGTTTCTAAGAAGGTCTTCCCATTTTGGGCCGAATTACCATGGGTCTTCAGATAATGGCATGTCACACAGCGACGAAACTCCAAAAGATCCATTGACTTTGGATCATAAGTTTTATGCAGCTGCCAAGCATTTTGTAGAGCTAATTCGAAGCAGAACAAAGAGCTTGAGTACCACTTCTTGCCATGAATTGAAGCTCTATATTTGTCAATATTTTCATCTTCTCTGACTACTCCTCCTATATATTTGTTATATACTTTTATCATATTTGGCTGCTGCACTTGGATCTTCTTTTCATGTTTTTGTGAATAGCGATTGACAAGGCACAGCGGATTGACGCCAGCCCCAGATGATGCAACAGTGACAACACTGTTATCATTCAGCATCCATATTGACTTTGCCATCAGTTCTGTAATCAAACTCAACCCTTTCTTTATTTTTTAGAGCATTTTCTGATTCCAATAGGGGTTTCTCGATTCGATTTTTTCTCACTGTGTCGGTTGCTTGATGACCATTTGAACTGAGTGTATCAATAAGTGCAATGTCCAGGGTGCTCCTTCATGAGTGCTTCAGTAAATTGTAGGACAACGGATGCACCGACACCATATTCCTCATAATTAGTGTTTGGGTTTTTACCTTGAAATGGTTGAAATCAACAAATATAACCTAGGCGTGTGGCACCACATCAAAACTTGTACCCAAACCGAATAGGCTTTCCACGAATAAACTGTTCGCGTTCATGACGACCGAAGTAAGGAATCATGGACTCGTCAAAGCTAAAGCATGTTTCGTTTGGTACAAATAGGATGCGTCTCTCTTCTGGATCAGAATCATCTTGAACAAGGTACGCAGGGGCACGCAAAGAATCAGGCAGATTATTTATTGTTCCACCTTCTTCATCACCTGAGTCCTCATCAGAAACAGGAGTTGTTGCATTTTCAGGAGGTTCTATGATAATTGCATTTGCTTTTATGTCATAATTTGTCTACAACAGGTCAGCTATTTTGTGTAGGGTTAATGTTTTACGCAACTTGAGACATAAAAGTGGTGAAAATTAAAAAACAAAGAAAAAGGCCATATATAAATATACGGCGAAGTCTCAGTAGTGGTTGTGCCTAGTGTTCCAAAAATGGAACACTCAACTTTTCTATCCTCTAACTTGTAAATGAATAAAAATTTCTGCATTTTCTGATTATAACATGAAATGGTGATTATTCAAGTATTAACAGAAAAAAATTACAACTATAGAATGTAAATCACGGAAGTTATAATTACCGTTTATCGAGTGGGTACTGAAAAATCGACTCAAAAAAATAAAGCAAAGTTTCACAACATCCACGCAGCTCTAAATTCGCTCAATGACTAATTCTCTGCATTCAGTGATATAATATGTACCCTTGCAAATAAGGCAGGAAGTTTTCACCCACTTCCCAGTATTCTCCTAAGCGATAGGCCACAAAATAACTTAATGTAACTGCTGTTCCAAAAATGGAACGCTAGGCATAAATGGGTTAAAGGGATTTCTTCTAAGGATATCGTTGAAGCCTATATTGGAATGAAGCGAATATTACTTCCCTTCTTCCGCTGTTTGTTTTCGATCAGCTAAGCGGGTCGTTTCTTTAGGTACGTAATTATCTGTGAAATTTTTCGCAAATTCGTTAGCTATATCACTGTAATTGAAATATTCTTCCGTGTTTCTTCCAATCAGGATCCGATTTCCTTTCTGGCTAACATCGTTTTCTCATATAGCTATAAAAAGTTTTACCGCTGAGAACTTTTTCTAAGAAAATATCTTGAGCTTTAATTTTCTCGGTATTCAGTATTTTTCGTATATTTGTATATTTAGAACGGTGTTTATAGCTAAGTAAGTTTTATTTGAACTAAAGTGACTTTTCGTTGTCGAATCACTCCTTCGATTCGAATGCATCGTTAATTGAACGAAACATCAGCAGAATCATTCGAATTCCAGCAAAATATTTTCATTCTCAAATCGCATATCTTCGATTCTTTTATTTGCAGAATTTGATCGAAGCGATGTCTTTATTCCCAGAAAAAAAAACAGAATGCTCGATCGCTTGAAACGATTCGCATTGTAGTTTGCTTACGACGAATAAACTCTATAATCTATTCATTGACGCGTGTTTCATTGAACTCATTTTTTTATTTTTATATTATTTATTATCAAAGACCGCACAAACATCCACTTTCTGAATAATTACAGTGTGGTCGTAAACTCAATATCGGACGTCTCAAATATCCAGACCCTGAGAGGAAAATTTTCTTCTCAGATTTGAACCCGGGACCTCAGCGTTAGAAGACTAGCCATTCTAACCATTCGGAAGCCGGCGATATAGAAATTAAATTATAGAAATAAAAATACTTTCTCTGTTTCTTTATAAGGATTAACAAGGCGTTATGAGTTTTGAAATATACAATCCGTGTGTTTAATAACTTGAATTTTATTCTTTTCAGTTCATCGTTTTCGGTGAAAAAGCCATCGCCTATTTCCAACGCAATCCTTGTAAACAAACGAACTGTGAAAACCGGAGTCACGTGGTCTTTCCTATTCCCAAATCAGACTTTGATTGCCTTCGGGGGTGAGGTCATCGCCTCCACCCAAGGTTCCCAGCTCCTATAAAAGGGCTCCTTTTAATAATAAGAGGATTATCACTCCAGATTGAAATGCGCCAAATATAAGAGGATTTTCGTTAACTTTTGTTTCCGAATACTCCGGTGATGGGAATTTACGTGGAATCCGAGGGAAAAGCTTCTTTAAGTCGCTTCGGTTGTGTATTATTTGGAAATGGATGGTATTTTCTCCGTCGAATCATTCTCATTTGATTTAAATAGCTCATCACAAATATTCTCAGTTTGGTCATTTAAGATGATGATTTATATCGTAAATGAGAATTACTGAAAAAAAGAGTTAACGAGAATATCTTTCATTTGTATGGGCATTTGTAGACGCCGTCGTTTGCATAAAATGGAGCGTAAATTTTAATAAACTTCCGTTTGAAACCCTTTAACAATCTTTTCATTTCTTAAGAAATACTGGAGATGATAGAAATTAAGGAAAATAATCAAGAACATTAGAGAGTTAGATATATATACATATATGAAGTCAAATCATTCCTTCCATCACATTCCTTTGTTTCCTTATTTCGAATTGTGTGATTTAAGAAGTGAAAGTTTTGAAATATTAATAATTGAAATATAGAATAGAAATAATAAATTACCTTAAAATATAAATCACAAAGTAAAATGTATTTACTCTTTAATTAGCGACCACTGTTTACAGATAGTTCCTTATCAAGCGAACATGAGGCGAGAAGATAAGACTCCGCAATTCTCGTCTTCGTGTGTACATCGTAGAAAGAATGCGAATATCGACGAAAAAGCGGAGTAAATCCAACGATTGTGAAATTTACTGATATGTTATTGAACGCGTTTCCATGGACCGGATTCGGTGAAAATGTGCTCATATTTCGCATCGTCATCATTTGGAAATGACGCTCGTTTCCAAGCTCTTTCTGCCATTTAAAGTACCTGTTGGTGAGTTTAGTGCAGAAAAGAATCTTATTGTAAATGTATTTTAAATGTATAAAGATGTTTAACGCAGTGTGTAACTGGGATTTAAAATTTAGGGGGCTTTGTGTTATGGTTCCGTTGAAAATGGTTTCTAAAGAAATCTATATTCCGTCTCTTTAAAAGTATTCATTTTTTGCTCCCAGTGTTCGGCTTCATGATATCCTCAACTATCGAAGAGCCGACTTTAAAATGGAGACACTTTGTAACGCTGAATGAATATCCTCAGCGTTACAGATTCGTTTGAGATGCGGGTTCCATCAACGTATGAGAATGCGTTCTGGTTGTTGATTCCATTTACTGTTGCGTTCTCGTCGATCGAGTAACAGAAGGCTAAAGTAGAATCTTTACGGGAAATCGTGCAAAAACTCCGTTATTTTTCTCATGAGAATCTAACCTTCGTTTGAGCATCGTTTTCATTCATTGCGTCTGTAGAGGCCAAATTACACATTTTCATTGCTGTTTGTACGTCTTCAGTCTTTAACGAGAGAACAAGATACATAAATGAAAAGGAAGAACATACATTAAAAAATAAGTTTCCGTAATAATAACTTAATTCAAATATTTATTTAAATGCAACGCATCGCAATAAGATCATGGGAGCATAGAAAATTTTATCACAAAATAATTATTTTAAACAGTTCAAAGTTTACTTATCAGTATAGATATGCTTTTAAACTTCATTCTGATGAGGCAGTAAATTTTATGATGTGTTTTTGGTTAAACGTGTTTATTCAGCTTCTAACGTTAATGAAAGAATCCTTCCAAATATACTTCTTCTCGAATGGCTCCTGATCAACAGGTACTCATTCATCAACCTCTATTTCGTTGGCTTCCACGTAATTATGTCAAAATGCTTCATTTATTTTGAGAAGCATAAATAATAGAATCTCGGAAAAGAAGTTTCGTACATCGAAGGAGAAGTGGGTTTTTCGACCAACGCGTTCCATTTTATATGCATCGCTTTTTTCTATACGCGAACTCGAGGAATCTTTAGAAGAAAAAAGCCCTTCTTCGAGAAATTGTGATGATAGCTCCTCCATTTTGTATTCAGGTGCCGATGCCCCAAAGTACCGTTATGGGTCCGCTATTAATTGTTGGTGAGACCGCCTCATTCCAAAGGAGGGATTATTGGCGGTCTAAGACCTTCGTTACCATTCCGTATCCATTTCGAACGTTCCAATCAACAACCGCGGGATATATATAGAAGATTCGAATTAACTTATATTTCATGGAGGAATCAAATGCTCTCAGATTATGTGATTTTTCGACAAATCATCTTCTTAGATTGCTCATCTTTCATTTGACCTCTTAAATTTGATATCTTAAATTTCAGTTATTATTCTTAATAACTGAAATTTTCCTTTTTTAATCGCTCGTTGATAGCTTTCAATGATTCAAGCCTCGAATAGGATTGTCTTTTTACACCGAACATGATTTCCTAAGAAATTTTTCACCCCAGGAACTCGTAATAAATATTTTAATATTAGAATGAATATTCGTATATCAAGAATGCCTCACTTCATTAGATGTCCATGAAATTACTTTATAATTAATAAATTCGATCTACTCCAATAGAAAGCTCTATATGCTTCGTTGATTAGCAAAAAACCTTACATAAAATCTTCGACGACCACTTTGGAGAATGTACACTTTTTCTGGATAAACTTTGAGATGTCCGAATTCCTCACATTAATATCTCCTTTGTTTTAGGAGCACTCTCGTCTTCAACTCCACAACAAAACCGTAATATCCGAAGAGAAAATTCGGTTCATTCATAATTATCAGAGACGTCATTTTAATCCTATTGACGGATGATTTACTCTTAGAAGAATAAAAATCTTGAATTGTGTTCGATTTTTCATACGTACGTCTTTCATATTCATTTGGCATTTCTTAGAAATATAAATTTTTAGTTTTTATTAATACGGAGAGTGAACATTGCGTAAATAAAGCGTCATTTTATTACGGAATGAATTGAAAAATTAAATAGCGTTGATGATACTTGTAATTTAAGGTCATTTTAAACTTTTAAAATTGAACAGTATCTTGTTTTCTTTGCCTATACAAGAAAATATACAACGTTATTCATGTCATTTTCTTCTCGAAGACTTGTCTTATCCTCTAAAATATGCATTATAACCAAAAATTCATATTCGAATTGAGCGCAATCGATCGATAACATCTAATCTCAGTCTCAATGTAACGAATAAATCGCTAAATATAAGTCTTCAAGAAATTGTGCTAATCTACAATCAAGAACGTCCATTCAGAAATAAAGTACGATTCATCTAAAGATAAACCTGTATTAATCAAATACAATATCTTAATTGCATCAATATTTGCCACATTTACTGTAATCCGATGAAAATGAAACGTTCTTGGAAATGTAATCCTCTTAAATATTTCGAACAACGCAAATTGTCGTCAAAAGAATGTTTCGAAAAAGAAAAGAATTCGTATCGAAACTGCGAAAATCGTAACATGAGAAATACAAACGGTGGAATAAAAAGAACATTCGGGTCCAATATATCCGTAGGCTCGAAGATTGAACTTGGGCGCAAAATTAAAATTCGGTTCTTTTGAAGAACAAGTAAAAGAGATCCTCCAATGAGATGCGGTGTTTGAATCCTCCATTTAAATTTATTTTCGTCCACCAAATATCGTTACATTTATTTTATTGAAAACTTTTCCTGTATCACTTTTTCTCATTTACAATCTCGTTATTCGATCTGCTTCGACCTTTTCTCAATCGTTTTTTATAATTTTAATAAAGTTCATAATTTCTGTGTTCATTGATACTTAAAAAATATACTTTAAATCCTTATAAATTGCATATTTAACTGTCTTTCTGTGCAATCGAACGTTGATTCGAGACATTTTGGATTGCACTGGAGAAGACTCTTTCCAATTTCCAATCGAATTATAAAAGTATTCCTTATAATTTATTACTCCTTAACACTTACAGTTACAGATAAAGTTTTATTCGACATTCAAATTTGGTACTTTGTCCAAGGAGATTAAGATAGTGCTAAATTTCTTGGCTCGAAAATAAAACATAATTTTTAATTTTATGAGTAATTAATATACTATAAATAGTGGTTAAAAATAATGATATAAATTTTTAGGAATCCATTAAAATACAGCAACCTTAGGACGGAAGTTTTCATGGAAGTGTTTGTAATATGCGAATTCTCCGCTAAAAATAATAATCGGAAGACCGTAATCTCGAGAGATTTTGCAGCCGCTCTTCGAAGTGACAAGAATAGTTTCAATAACCCTCAAAGTTTTAAATTGGAAAATATATAGTGTTTATAGCGTTGCATTTTTATTTGATGGATCCAAAGAAGAATTTTACGATGAATAACCGAAAAAATGAATATCTGTTTAACGAACGCCGGGTTTTTTTGAAGTGTTTTATCTTCTATAAAACAAAATATCGAAGTTATATTATCTTGGAGGAGTGTGATCAAAGTAAACTATATATTAAAAAAAATTATTTTAACTTATGTAGTGTGAATAAAGTACGCTTAACTATACATCTAACAATCAATCACCGTGAAAATCACACTAGATCATATATTTAGATTATAATTATACAATTATCGCTTAAAATTAAATTTATCCTACTTTTTTAATTTACATAGTATGTGTGTGCCCCCTTTAAATTTACTCTAAGTTATTGAAGATAAATCTTGGCGATTTTTCATTCTTTATCATTTTTAGAGAATAATATCCCCATATAACTATTACAGTATTAAATGGAATAAGAAAATTTCCTTTGAGTTTACTATCCATCGAAGTTCTTCGTATCAGCGTTAATTCTACTTTTGTCTGATTCATCCAATGACGAGCGAAGATTATAATTCATAACTTCCTTTGCGACCGTTTTAATAACTCTCATATAATAAAATACCTCCCTGAAATATTACTCTCAGATGAACTGAAGAATATAAAAGGCTCGGAATGGCATTGTAGCGATCGAAAATTGGCCATTCTTCATTAGCCACGAAGATTTTGCTTCTCCAAGCGGTGACGTCACTCGCTCGCTGGATTCGATCAGCGGTTTCCGTTGTAATTTCCCTAATGCTCGAAAGAGGGCAGCAATTCTAGTTATTGACATTCGCGCTGAGAGAAGCGGATGCCGTTTCTCGATATGTGTCGTACAGAAGGTGTTGACTATTTAATCGTCGATTAAGCTATAAATTGTAAAATAATTATCTTTCTCATTCGACATATTCAGTAAATTAAAGCATTATTAAACATATCGTTTAATAAACTATGACTTTGGAAAGATTCTCTCCACCTGCGATATATTCGTTTCACTGATAAACTTGATGAGTTACCCCAGTGAAGAGTTAATTTTGGATTACTTTTTGAATATGCTCTGAAGCCGATCATCCTCCAAAGAGATCCATTTATGCGCTTTAAATAAGCAGTTTTCGTGTCCTGTTTTCTCTGAGATTCATTGTTTGGCCACTAGAGGGGCGCGCCAATCACCAAGGAAAGCGTTATTTGAGAACAGCATCTTTAGCTTATTGAATTGATTCGGTGAGAAAAAAGAATGGCGTTTAACGTTAATGAAAAATGTGTCAAATATAGGTGGGATTCTTTCCCAAATTGCATTTCCTAACTAATTTCGAATTATTCAAAATTCCCATTAGTGCACGTTTATTGGGAGAAAAATACTAAAATTAAGGGTATTTAAAATGAAGAAAATTAGTTTTAATCCTCTCGTTCGAGAGAAAGTAGGTAAGAGAACTTTTTAATTTCAATCCTGTCTGTTTCATTTTTCCCACTTTTTTGGCTTTCTCATTCTCTCGTTTCCATATGTGTCGACTCAAATATTCATGGCAAATGTTTCTGCGCCGTTTATAATGTACTTCGCGAGTTTGCAATATGTTTACAAAGATTCCTCTGAAAGTATTTGACACCTTCATTTATCTTGAATTATTAGAAAAGCCTGAGATATATAAAGGACGACTGACATTTCTTCTAAAGATATTATTAGTTTCAAAAGGATAACAGAAATACAGTCAGAGATTCATAACTGCTTCTTTCAACTGAAGGCTCGTATGAATTGCCCGTCATTATCACCATTTGCTGTTTTACGTGGAAATATATCCGAATTATGAAAAATGGAATCAAAACTATCATAAGAATTGAAAGCGAATCGTTGAATTGAATCAATCATTTTAGACTACAAAAGTGTGAATGTTTCTCAGAACGTTTCATAACATTGTATCTTAATATGTTCATTACTATATGGGTTGTACATATATACTACATACATAGGTCTTTATTCGGCTAAATTGGGACTAAAAAGTCCCATCTTCCATACATAGAAGATACATGTATTTCGGATGTTCGCATCATTTCAAAAGGAATATTGTATTGTTGTTGTAAATTCTTTCCCTGAAAAATCGTAATAATGAAAACACCGTAGAATACCTCGATTTTACCTTTTGAATGCCAATCAATTTCTGTGGAAAAGTGAATTAAAATATACGTAACTTATGTAATGCCTTGAATACGAGATTGATCGTAGGATTAATGCATTCTGCAGATTGTAACGGGAAGAAGAAAGTACGATAGTAATTTTCCGTACAATATTTATCGTTCCAGAATTTATTCCTTTTTCACCGCAAATCTTCATTCCTTCTTGAAAGATTTTCGTCTCTCTCACAAAAAGTCTCTCGTGTCTGCAATACGTCCATCTTTCAAAAGCAAATTCTTGTTTTCTTTCATTAAAATATCTCATATTCTCCTAGCCTGATACTTACATTCACGTGAAAATCTCTTTCGATCATTTTTTTCTTCATTTGCTGCGATAAAATATTGGAATCTCTTTCGAGGATATTCTTTGATATTTCTTATTGTCGAACCAAATCTCAAACTCGTTCTTCTATGATTTTATAAATAGTGAAAAATAGCGATTTAATCATTACGTTTGAATTTGAACGAGATGTTCATCTTGTTTCTTTTAATTTAAATTTAGCCCTGTAACTTGTTTTACTCCAGGTGCTTACGAAATTTCCTTCATAATTAGAATGAATTCGAGTTCTATGTTCATTTTTAGTGTAGAATATAAGATAGAATGTTAATGTAGAATGTTGACCTCGATGCTGAGTGTAAACGTGTAATCTAAATTTATTATTTATTGTTTCTAGAGCCACAAATAGGCACCAGGCCTGGTGGTAGCTCTATTTTCAGGGGAACAAATGTAATACTCTGCCCGGCATTTACCCTAGTCGAGAGGGAAACCCCGCAAAACCTCCCGAAGGCAGTAGGTCTGACTAAATACATAGAATACATTACATACATTCAGAATCAAAACAAAAAATAATATAGGTTGGAGTTTGAAACCTATGGCGCAGTTCGTCCCATCCATCTTTACGATTCCAAGTGTTGTAGATGCCCGTTAGTCTGAAATTTTTCCTCCTGTATTGTAGAGATTCCCACCCCAAATGGTCTATCATTTTGCTTTCGCTCTCATCGTTGCGGTGTTTACCAACCACGTACCTGGCTGCCTTCCTCTGGATGCCTTCAATTTTCTTACATAGGCCCGTCTCATGCGGATCCCAAACGCTCGTCGCATATTCTACAACTGGCCTAACCAAGGTTTTGTATGCTCTTTCCTTAACTTCCCTCCCACTCCGTCTTAGGTTTCGCCTTACGAAGATTTCTATACGCTTTAGAAGTAATCTCTTCAATATGACTCCCCCATTTAAGATTCTCGGATAATTTAACGCCCAAGTACTTGCATTCCGGCACTGTTTTAATAGTCTGATGGTTTATGGCGTAACTATTTTCTATAGGTGACATTTTTCTTGAAAAAGTTATGTGCATCGATTTATTTACGTTTATACTCATTTCATTCACTTCGGTCCATTCGGCCAACAGTTGTAAGTCTTCTTGCAAGATATCTCTGTCCGGTCTTTCTTTTATACTTCTATATATTATACAGTCATCTGCGAATAACCTAACTTCTGATTTGATATATTTAGGGAGATCATTTATGTAAATTAAGAAAAGAAGAGGGCCTAGAACGCTACCCTGTGGAATACCCTATGTAACTTCAATCTCGCGAGAATAGACGTCTCCAATTCTGACGCTTTGATTTCTCTTATACAAAAAGTTTTCGATCCATCCTACTATCCGATGATCAATATTCATTTTCTTCACCTTCGCTATAAGTAAATCGTACGATACTTTATCGAAGGCTTTTGCAGTATCTACCACAACCGCGTCAATCTCATCCCGTTTATCCATCGTATCTGCTATATCCCGAGTAGCTGCGTTTCGCACGAGTAACCCTGCCTAAAACCGTGCTGCCGTTCACATAACCAGTTGTTTTCTTTCCAGTGTATACGAAGGTAATCTGCTATCATTTTTTTCATTATTTTACAAACTTGGGAAGTCAAACTGATGGGCCTATAGTTTTCAACTGATGTTTTGGATCCGCCTTTGTGAATCGGGATCACGATTGCCTTTGTCCAGTAGCTTGGGATCTGATAATTATTTAAGGTGGCCGTAAATAATACTCAAAGGCAAGGTACTATTGCCCTATCTCCCATTTTGAGAACGTCACTGGGGATATTATCAGGTCCTTTAGATTTCCTACTTTTGAGGTTTAGAATATGCCTAAAAATAGCTGAGGTAAGATAATAACAATTATGAATAGTGTAGTGTACTATAGTAAATGACTCTATTTGTTGCTTGATAATTATCATTTCAAACTAAATGACCACATATTATGTTCTTTATTTTATAATACGAATTAATATCGAAATGTTGAACGAATCGATACCCCTCTGCGTTATTAAGGAAATCTTTTCAACTACTTTCCAGTGTTCAACTCTTCTTATTTCCAGAAAAAGCATGAATTTTCTTTTGTATCGCTACTGATTATTTTCAAGTGCATTCTTAAAATAGAGTTTGAATTCGGGAAGAGATGAGCACAGAAAGTCTGGGATTTAGAGATGTCGTTATTTATTCTGTGTCATTATAATTCTATTAAAACGTCTTAAATATGTGTACGTTTATTTACTCTAAAATAAGCCGTAAAATGTTATAACGTACTGTACAAGTTTTCAATGAAAATTAATTAAGGAAATTATTTAAATATTGCTTAAATATTTATTGAATTAATATAACTTTTTATGCTGTTTCTAGTTCAACTTTTAGTTTACCATTAGTTTCGATGAATTTTTGAATGGTGAACAATTTTATGGAAATAACTTTATTAAGTCTGCTCAAATACTTTAAGGGTCATAGTCAATGCTTTGTAATTTGGTATTTAATAATTCTTTTATATGACTGTTTTATATAAATTTCGTTCATTATGTAATGCACGTAATATCAATACGTAACTGCGTCTATATATTGAATTAATCTTACATTTGAATATCTTTAAAGATTGAAATATCTCTTGTGTATGAAAGTCGAAGGCTTGTACCGCATTTTGCCTTTGAGTTTGCTTCTGTCGAATTTATTTACAACATTAAATGAGATTCACCGAAGACTTATCAGTTTATTTTCATTCAACTTTTATCTCTATACATGATAATAATGCCTACTTTTAAAAGGGTTTGTAGATTTTAAGTATGGTCATCAAACGAAGCATTCTTTTGTCTCATTCCAGGTACCAGTTTTTCCTTCAAGTAAAGCAGGACATTCTACAAGGAAGGCTCCCGGTGTCGTTCGACCTCGCGGCGGAGCTCGGATCTTACGTTGTGCAATGTGAGTAAACACATTTGGAAATCTGTTGAATCGTGAAGATGAGTGCAGCTTTAGAATTGCAATCGACGACTTCGAAATATTTGATTGGTCTGCCGTAAAGAAATGAATGGAAATATCATTCAGGGTATTTTCCCGATTGCGTAACGTTTAAGAGATATGCTTGTTCGTGTAATACTTCAGTTAGGAAATTAAATTTAATGAGCAAAGAAAGAATTTTCATTATCAAGTGAAGGGTAATGTATTTTACATCCAATGGAAGTTTTACGTACATAGCTTGTTTATTTTAAAGAGAGAATATTAGCGTTAGCATGAAAATCAAAGGATTTTTCATTAATATTTCATTTCATTTAATTTCATGTCTCAAGCAATTCAAAGTATATTTATTATTTGTGTCTTATATTGCTTCAATTGCATTGACTATTTTTAAAAGGAAATGCAGTTATTTCATTATAATCTGATTGAACTAAAGACTATTTATGATCATATACTAATCTATAAATACAAGGCCTATAAGAGTGATTTATCATTTAATTCAGTTTAATTCAGTTTCGAAATCAGTTTCCTGAGACAACGGCGTCTCAGGAAACTGATTTCGAACGGTTTACGAGTTTACCGTTCATAAAGTATCACTTTCTCTCATATTTATCTTTCTATCGCTGATTCTGATCAAAGAATATTGCTAATTTTAAATTCTCGTTATTAATTAATTATCATCTTCGTATCTTCGCCTCCGTTCCGTGTTGGGAAGTAAATTCGTTAACTTCGTTCGAAAGATCCATTACATTTTTCGAGAAGTGTCCGTCGGCAATCACTTCTCAGCTGAAGCTCCATCATAACTGCTTCTCATCTAACCAAACGAGCTGCTAACCATCTCTAAACCTGAGATCCTATTTCATGAGTGGGATGGCTGTTTCCTTAACTGTAGGCGGCCATCTTCTCAGTGGCAATCTCTGCTATTTATTGGCCTTTCCTATTGTTAGCCTAATACGAAAGAACTGGTGCTTTCCTGGCGTATATAAATTCTTCGCGGGTGGCTATGTACAGCCGATGGCAGATGACATAGCCACCTGGTGGAAAACGAAGAAGTCAGCCTAATATGTTCTATAAACTGCTGCTAAACGTAACTCTTAGCTATTTAATGCACAATCTCCAATGCAAGTCCCGAATGTGATATTGGGTGGAAATGGCGTTCGGAGATCGCACTCATTGAAAACTCATTTATTTATATTCAATCTTAATGATATAATGTTTAAATCGTTATTATGTCCGACGCCATCAGATGATCTAACATTTCTCCTTATGTGTTCTACTGGATCGTAAATGAGGAACAATAGGTCCTAGGACACTTCCCTGCGATAATCACTTCATGAGCCGAGTTCTTTGGATTTCCGACAACTTTCGAATTGATTGTATTGGCACCCAATTTATGGGTTCAAAGACATTGTTAAAATCTAGAATAATTGCATCTCATTCTCTACCCTTGTCTGCTGCCTTTGTTACGTCATAAAAAGTACACTAACTGGGTGTCGCAAGACCTACCTTTAAGACCTACAAAAGAGAGCAGTTAAATGAAATTGGCGTGTAATCGTCTACTGTTAAAGTGCTCTCTTTTTTAGGAAGCGGAGTGACGTTTCTTCCATGACAGTACCTTCATCAAGTGCTTTCTAATTGTCTGAAGAAGAGGAACAATCTCATCAGCTTTTATCAGTGTAGCAAGGCGTCTCCCGCAGCAACTATCCATCAACTGATATCTCGATTGGGCTCATCTCAATATGGTAAAATTGTTAACTCGGCGTATTTCTTTAGAAGGTTAACTTTCTCTATTATAATAGATCCTCAGGCGACTAATCACATTCGTCCGATATTCTTTCTGATTCTCTTTTAGATTTCGAGGGCTAACACAACATGTTCTCAACGAATTATAAAATCGCAATTAATTGTGTAATCATTCGATCAAGAGCTTTCAGTTTTATAGTGATTAATTCGTGAAGGAGATAAGTTTATGAAAAGGAGATAAGTTTATGTATTATCCAGGAATATTTGGAGATTAAAACGGAGTAATTTATTTAGAACGACACTTTCATTTTGACACCATCAATGCTTTTTTAATTACGTTATTAATCCAACGATTGATTGCATTTCTTTGTATCTACTTAATTTTTTCCGTCGAAATTTCAATTTGCAAATTTCGGGGTGATTGTGCAGTTTTTTCGTAATACAGAGATATTTAAAATCATCATCGAAATTTCATTTTTTATGTCAATTTGTATTTTGAGAAAAATAATGTTCTTTCCGAGGAATAAATAATTTAAAATCGAAAATAAGAGCGAAAAATTATCTCAAAAGATGATACATAATCCGTATATCTCTCAATAATCGATTGGTAAAAGGACTAAAAGTTTTTAAGAATCTTTTTCTATCGGTCGCGGAAAAAGCACTCATTCTTACAAGAATTAAGTGTTAAGATTATCGAGTTTCCATTTTAGAGTCTTAAGAGTTAACAACAAGCGGCTATTTTCAAGCGAAGAAATTAATGGACGAAAAATTTATGTCGAACTCGAGTAGATAACAATAAAACTGATCGAAGGATGGCTAAAAGAGTTGAAGAGGAACTTTTGACTTTCAGCCACCTCCGGTGGGGGTGCGTTTTTTACCACTCGATGACTAAAATCGACGGCCCTTCGTTAAGAGGGCAGTAGTTTCTCCACATCAAACGAAAACCCTTGCAAATGCATTTTAATGAAGCGCCGACAGGCGTCGGAGCGTTTCTTAAAACGCCTTTAATTACACGTGCACTTCCGCACACCGTGAAAGATTTTTCCGCCCAAAAAGATCCAAAGATTCGCGTGTACGCACGGCTGAAGTCGAGGATGCAAAAACGAAATAAAGGCATCATTTTGTTTGCTAGGGTTTGTGACATTTTTCAGTTCTTTTGAATTTCTCGCAAAGGGTCGTAAGTGGAATCACGGGAACAATGGCTTTTCCCTTCGTTAACTTATATTTTACGGTTTTCCCTTCCTCATCTTGTGTTTCGTCTATTTTATTATCTTCAACATTTTTAGTAAAGTTTACATCGTCGTTGTATATTTAATCTTTTCGCTGATTTCTTTCTTAACAGACTTCCTAAAAGTTCTCGATAAAAATATTTTACACTTTGGAGTTCGATATATTTCAGAAATAAAATGCAAATCGAAAATTATGAGCACATTTAAAAACCCAATTATCCGAAAGTAATTGAAATCAAGTAGTATGCACACTTTTGAGTTTAAACCCTTCAGTTTAAACGTAAAATAATTCGTGAAAATAATATTGAGAAGTTCAAAACGGAATATTTCTGTGAAAACAAAAAATTCATTCATTAAACTTAATCTTCTTATTATTTGATCTCTTAATAATGTAATGGATGTAATTAATAATTACATCCATTCCTAGTGTTAGAGGTTAAATTTATTAAGGAAGGATAGGTTTCAAGTTAAAGCGTGGACATGTTCACAAATGTTAATGAAAAATAGCGACATGAATCTGGTTTTTTCACTTCTGTTCAACATTTGTAACATCAGAGGTTTGACAGCGTAATTGGGCCAATTTTGTTCCTTATTTACATTAACTATAGACAGCATCAAGAGTAAGAGATCCGCGACTATTCACAGATGATACGAAAATACCTCTTACATAGGAAAAATCAGGATAAGGATACTAATCATATTACAGCGCGACGCCGAATGGTGTAAATATTGGCAGCTATTGAACGTAGATAAATGTGTAGCAGTGATTATGAGTTGATCCCAGAAACCAACGTCAAACTCCATACCTCATCAGCGGTACAACACTAGAATTCCTCAGCACAAACACTTATGCTTTAAATGCAGTAGTAATTTATCGTTTCAAGCTCACATTCGGGATATATTGTGGTCAGCTGATTTTTGTAACCGCGTTCTCAAGGGAAATAAATCCAACGTCAAAGAGATTGCTAATTTTTCGTTAGTTTGCCCGTTACTTGAACACTGTTTCGTGGAACGAAAAAGGTTTGATCGCTGAGTTAGGACGAGCTCGATTCGTTGGTGGGGACAGCGATCCCTCGGATAGGTGTTAGAATAAACGAGGCTCAAATTATTCCATAAAATCTAAAGTAGCGACTTAAATGAAGAGATACGAGAAATTATGATTCCCACGCGAATATAATTGTAGAATCCAGGCATCAAAAAAATTGGCTCGAACGGATAGTTATTTTTGGTCTTTCTTTGCCGATGATGCGCAAACAAGAAAGAGTAGTTTGGACTTGGAGTCTTGACACCCCCTGCCATACGCCGCAAGACCGGGGTAGTAATGTAAATGTAAAAAAATGTAAATAGGATAGAAATTGATCCACTCTAATCACTAGATGGAACGATTTGAAGAACAAAAATCACTGATCGATCATTTTATCTTGAAATATAAATTGTACTGTCGCTTATTCCATTAATGTGCAACTCGTAGAACTCAATTTTAAACGCGTCCATGGAAACAATAAGAGATATGCAGACGTTCCTCTTCTTCGGCGATAGATTCGTTGAGCCATTAAAATGCCCACCAACTTCTTTCGAATCAAAGGAAATGATTCGAATCTTTGTTACAGTCTACATTTGCCCCTAAAAATCAGTAAACACTTTTAATTTTCTTTTTTCTCAGCTCTTTCAGCTTTATTTAACGGATCAGTCGATTTTATATTTTTTCCTCTTTGCGTTTTGATTGTCGAGTATTGCGGATATTTCGTAATTCATTAATGATATTTACATGTCAAATTCACTATAGATAACACACGCAATTTACAGTTGAAATCTTATTGTATTTTCTATACTATATATATAATCCTAAATTGCTATTTGATTAAATTATTGTGTACGATTCGAACCCTTTGAAGCATTCTAATGGAGAAATACGCCAGAAGGTTTCGATCACACGCATATTTAGCATTTAATATATTTAACATTAATTTCTGAAAGACCTCAGTTCATGAATCATTTGGTATTCATTCATTGATCTTTGATGGCCCATCTTTTTCCATTCATTTGTTCGTTTCGTGGACATTCTCAATGGAAATTGCAAAAAATCAATAGCCTTTCCCTGGTATTCAAGTAAAGATATCTTGCCACTTTCAAGATGGAAATTCTCAAAAAAATCTCGAATTGGTGAACTAAATTAATAGATTAATTGATGGATATAATCGCGAGAATGTTCGAGGCCAATTTTGTACTTCTCATCGAAGGAGAATTGCTGTCAATCGGAAGTAATAATCGCTCTCCATTTCGCGACGTTTCTTTTTGGTTTATCTTCGTCCATATTAGACTTCTAATTTACTCGTTTCAGTGATTCGAATCGATACATTTGTTAAATTCATTGCTAACGTTATTCTTATAAATTTGTTAAACAAGCTGTCCTTTTATGTTTTCATTAATATTCTGTAATTTCCACAACAGAATGACTAATCTGTCCTAAGGAACTATTCTCTAAATAAACTTGCTTTTTATTTTCTCTTCAGCCAACGCTGTTTCATTTGAAGTTCTCACTTTCGCAATTAAACGAATATGATTAATGTACAATTAAGTGCGATATTAACTACCGTTTTAATTCTCGGAACTTCAAAATCATTGTTTCCGTGTGCGAAAACGTATCCTTCGTAAATCGCGTTTTTTCCAATAGCGAATCGAATGGGAAATCAAGTGGACGTCCGTGACAATGCGAAGAATCTTTGGAAGAAATCATCAGATTGAAAAAAGATAGGATTACTCTCAAATAAAATGTGCGATACAAAACATTTGATATGACATTCATTAGGCGAATTAAGAAAATGAAAAGATTTCGAATTATAGAATCGATTTTCGCGTCAATTGAAGATACGCATTCAAATACATTTTCGAGTTTCATTCAAATGAACTGAGATTAGTCGATATGTTACCGCTAAAAGATAAACCTATATTATCTTAAAGATTCATATTTTCTTACTTAAGCAAACGAAGTATTTGTAATTATCTGTAATCAGAGGTTTCCGATTTAATCGAGTATATATCTGCATTTATCTATTATTCACAACTTAAGTGTAGCATATTAAATTTTTAATATCAAATAGAAGTTTAAAACTGACGCCTTTTATAGAATATTCGACAATTTTAGACATTCGCAATGGCTCGAAGTATATCCTTAGCGTCATGGCATCTAATCTCTTATCTCAAAAACAAACACAATCTACCGTACATATCATTTTCTTTGTTTAATCTTAATTTTTTTGTTCTTATTTCGCACTATTTTCTGCAAATTGTATTACTCTGTGTTGATATCTCTCGTGTCCGCAAGTGTGCATTTCGTCCGCCAAAATCCATATACTAGGCGCGCATTCAAGATGGGGTGTCAACAAAGTGCATCATTCTCTAACCTTTTCATCACATACAGTGTCCTTTATTTATTTTAAATAAAAATTCTTCTGTTGCTTTACGGTCATTCGGTCTCCTTCTCGGTCTTCTCACATCTTTTGGTATCCAGCTGATTACTGCGGTCGTCATTTTAAGGACTTCTCTATCATATCCGTAACTCATCTTCCATCTTGTGGTCCATACCGTGTGATCTGCAGTCGCTGAGTTGTTGTTGTATTCAGATCTCCGTACGTTAAGACAGAATGATTTGATTGACCTCCTCGATTAAATATTCGTCCAATTTCACTTGAGATGAGCAACGGTGAGGAATAGTATTATACGCCTCTTGTAGTTGCAGAAAAAGAAATATAGAACAAGCAGACTCATTCGATCAAAATATACCAAATAGATTGATTATTAATCTAGCTTTTTACTTTTAACGTCAAAAAGGCAAGATAATATTTGATGTAACCCGGAATAGATGAGTGTCTTCGGATGCACTCTTCATAGCGTCTTAATTAAGTAAATCCAATCCATTTGATCGATCTTTTAGAGTTCTTTTCACTGTGGCAGTGCAAGGGAATGCAAAATAAAGCCGCAATTTTATTTCAACGCTCACTTGTTTATTTTGGAGAGCTCAAGTAAACAGTCGATTCCCTGGAATCCATTGCTTAAACATTTCCTCTGTTTCATGAACACGTGTTCTTTATGTGACGCTACAAAGACCGTCTTCGTTTGATTTTCCCTCGTAAATAGATATTTCCGAATAAGATCAAAACAAAGGTTTGGAAGCAAGTTCTTCCGTTTTTTCCTCGATCCTCCGATTGCCGCTCTCGAGCGAATAATCCAATGGCTGATCCATCGATTGAAAGATCGTCTTAATAATTGGCCAATGGCGTCGAGGCGTCCGATTGCATTTTTACGCTCGACTTCTCCACGAATCGATTCGGACTAATTGTTCCGTAAATCAAATCGAAAGAATCGATTTATGAGACGGCATTAAGTTTTCGTACGAATGCGATGCAAATTCAACCTTTTTTTAGATCTCCGTTCCAAGGAACTCGGCGTGATATTTATTTCGCGAACGGCATGTGTAAATAATGAGAATTTTCTCCAATTAATTCATTTCACCCTAGAGTATTTTTTGCATATCGAACGTTTAAATTGCTTTCAAAGGATCATTGATTATGAATCCGGTTGACGACGAATAAAGGTGCTTTTTAAATATTTGATCAGTCGAATGATATATTAACCTTTCTGCTAAAGCTGTGCCATCTATTAGAACAGGTGAAAGTAATAATAAAGGGCTGATTTTGCTTTGAAAACAACTGAAATCTTAAGTTCAAAAATAAATCATTCAAATCATCCTTTATCGATGTTTATCTAATCGTCATTGTCATTATAATAATTTTGGAAATTAATTAATTTGCGATTGACAGTCTAATCGAATCAATTTCAAGTAAACGGTTGTTTGTGTTTTCAGTTTATTTAGAAGAACTCATAAACGTGTTTATAGATCAGTTGATCGATGTTTCAAACTAATTATGAAGCCATATTCATTGAAATGTCAATACAAATGGAAAATTGAAACTATAAATTTTATATATCAAAGAAGAATATTACTGATCGGCATATTTTATATCCTTCAACAAAATTTACCAAAGAATAACTATAGATGCTAATGAAAGATGAGGAGTTAGTTCTCTATATTTTGCAATAGTGCCAAAAATTTCTATAGAAAAAATCCGCAACTGCTCAACAACTTCAAATCTTTTTAAGTCATTATTTTGTCAACTTTTACATCGTTTGTGTAAAATTGAGGAGAGATAGGGTTTTTTCCGAAACTCAACATTAACTCGAGCATCTGAGCAAAAAAGTAAAGAAAATAAGGGAATAAATAAAAAAAATGAGCACCGATTTTGCCACCGACCATCGGACTGACTTATTCCAAGGCCTCGTTTCAAAGAAGGTCTTTGGAACCGATGAAATAGCGCATTTTCAAGGATATCTACAAAATACGATATTATTTCTTACTTTTTTGATGCGAATTATGTAATCGAAAGTAAATACTCACCGGATATATTTTTTTCGATTAATTCATTCGTAAGTATATGTTGCTTTATCGGCTGCTTACTCAGCATACGAGGTTTTTCCTTCGCAGTGATTGGTGGAATTCCTCCCATTGAGGAAAACTACCGCTCATTTGATCAAATTGGCAAAAGGATTTTGGAAAAGGTAGCAAAAAGCTAGAGAATGGGGTAATAATACGTTCTCAATTTGATATTCACGCTCATAAAAAAAATAATCGGAGACATTTTGGGTTCGACCTTAACCTGGGAAAATAGTTTTTGTTCCGATTAAAGTAATTCGGATTTGATTAAGGATTCGAATGTTTCTTCCTGCAAAAATGGTTGTACTGTTATTTTTTCAAACATCGCCGTTCATTCCCTAAATTGTTTTTTTAAATTATAGTTTGTACTAAATAAATATGAATGGAATAAACATTTCATGTTATTCTTAATACGATGTTTTAAAATAATTTTATCAAAATTTTATTATCTATAAACGGAATTCACGCACTTTCTATTTCAGTCCTTTTTTTAAAAGCAAATTATGTACAGCATTTACTTCGAGCGAAATTATTAACTCGAATGAGATTAATAAAGTTTGTAAGTTATTTCCTTTTTAAAGAACTGTAAGGACTCCGATTTATAACCCCATTGTAACAAATTGCTGAATTATTCACGAGTTATTTCATAAGTACTCAATTACTGGGCCTTCGTAGAAGTTTCTACAAGAGAAGGAGTGATTTCTTTCTTATATTTTTTCGTTTTAATTTTACGAGAACATTGCACAATTATTCCCATGACTTGCAATTTGTTCAAAGGTCAAAGCAAAAATAAATCGATTATTAATTTAGAACTTAATTCATTTCTTCGAAACTCACGGAATTATGAAAATATCGGAGAATAGGATCGACCTTTCATTTGTTGCGCATCTTTCCACCGAAGAACGAAAGCAATTGTCGTAAAATAGATGTTTTTAATGTCATCTGTTCCGAAAGAGTGGACATCGCGAGGTGTCTTAGGCCACTTATATAAATGCCGGAAAATCCAAAACATTCATGAATTTATAGCGAAATTTAAAGGTGTTGTACATACGATATATGGCAAAAATTTAGAGGTTTGATATCCTAAATACGTAAAATATCAAGATTTTAATGATTCTAATACTTATCCTCGCAAAATTCTGGTGCATCGTGTTTTTCGATTTCCACTGACAATCGAAATGTATTTTCGTGCGTTTGGAATGCACGTTGGGACCTTTTTTGATGCGGTGGCGTTCGAAAATAAATAATTTGGACACGATACTCCCAGGTGACCAGTTGCGCTTGTTCTGTTTCGGATGCATGAGCTCGTTTTATTCGACATCAAATGATGGAATTGATCTCAATTGTGGAGATCATTCGTTTCGGATGTAATGAATTTATTACTCGTTTCGATTATTTGCCTTTGTTTCGAGAAAGAGATTATCCTTCGAGTGGTCCATTTATATTTCAAAGAAGAGTTAATGAAAGTGCCTCATCTTGTGGAAGAATCACACTTTGGAAGAGAGAGATGCAACTTC
The DNA here is from genome assembly GCA_020796165.1 of Pantala flavescens. Classification (NCBI taxonomy): domain Eukaryota; kingdom Metazoa; phylum Arthropoda; class Insecta; order Odonata; family Libellulidae; genus Pantala; species Pantala flavescens. The sequence continues at coordinate 65,474,406 of CM036879.1, read as the reverse complement.
TTTGAGAATTTGACAATTTTCTAATTGCCATGAAATACTCCTCAATTGTTCGATCCCAAAAAGTTTCCACAATTGATGTTAATAAATATAATAACCTTCTTTGATATTGAAATGGATGGATCTTTAGGCAATTTTATTTTTAAGTTAGAAAACTTCTATGATTATATTGTATAGAATCATTTGAGCTGATGTCATGTGATGGATATAATTAATTTTCTCTCCATTTCTCTAAATCATCACTTTAATTTTACTCAATTTAATCCCAAAAATCTTTCGGATGATAGGTTATATTAAAAGATAGCTTTTGACGGTAGAGTAATTCATCGGTTGACGAGAATTATAACGTTCTTTGAAGATATTCCTTTAGAATTCTGTTTGCACTTGATATTTAATGTATCGCTGTTGATTAAGGAGAAGGGTTCGCCGTGCAAAAATAAAATGCATCTTTTCTTTTCAACGTTTCGAATTATGAGCAATATTTCACTCTCTTCCTAAATGTCTTCATTAAGCATTCCGATCAATGCCCGTGATTAAATCCGAGGAGCCTTTTTTCACCGAAACGTATTCTTTGACAAAACAACGAATAATTAGCTACTGTTAGCCCTCGACCTTTCCATCAACGCTTTCATTCAGCCTTTGTGAATTTTAGAATCGGTTTTCTCTCAAAATAAAAGGAAGTGTCAATGGTACGAAGTTGAGACCAGAATTCGCTCGATAGAACTATAGGTCAATAGATCTATTATAATGTATTTATCAGTTTACCTTATTAAGACCAAATAATCTCGTTTTAATCTACTACTGTCCGAATTAATTCTTACGGCAGAGCTTTCGTAAGAAATCCCGGGAGATAATCACTTCCTGTGGACGAGGCTTTCCCACGACCTCTTAGAAACCTGTTCAAAGGATTGTTAATGATGTCCTTCAAAGCGATTGAGCCGAAATAATTGTGACACCTTCTGATGACATCTTCATGCAATTCAAAACAGTTGACTTCGATGACAGAATTTTCCTCTTACAAATTATTCCTTTTGGGACTTGATTGATCTTCAAAAAATACGAGCATTTGATCGTTATGGTATTATTTATATAAGATTATTTTTGACGATATAATATAAATTATTTCAATACGTGCTGCATTCTTTAGTTGGAACTCCTAATACATTTAGAAAGTTTTAGTACGATACGTAATGAGTTAATTATCGCATTCAATCTTGGATCCCTTCAGCCCCCTTTGTGCTACGGAATAATTAAAAATCATTCGTCCTTTTTGCCATTCTTAATATTTCCTATCAACAATTTTAAATACACCGTATTAAAAGAAACTGTTATTGAGGAGAATTACATGAAATAAATATTTGACGTAATTGATCTTCTGTTCATTTTGTCGTAAAAGCGATTTTATTTTGACGTTTCTAAGAGACCTTAACTTTTAAGCCAATATTTGAATCTGCCATTAGCAATCATTCATTTTTATCGCGATTTCACATTTAAATGTGCATTATTTACAGGAATTAACCTACCTTCTGCAATTCTTTGGAGATTTCAAAATGACGTATTTCTCTGATTTCTTTCTCAAAGAATGGAATTCTGAAGTAACTTTTCAATTCCACCCAAATGTCATTTGCACGATGAGAAAATCACATTGTCCCAAAGAGCGACCAAATTCCATCATAGAGTCTTCGGTTTATTATGCATCTGACGGCGGCCGTTGACCTTGTCGAGATCCGCACCGATGAACAACAGGAAGCGAACTCGTTCTGCGAAAAGAAATTCAACTGCCTTGAAAATAATTTCAGAGAATATAATTCTTTTCTTGTTTGTACATTTTAACGCTTACTTCAAGTTCTATTTTTTGTTGAAGAACATTTACTGAAGTTATTGAAAATGTGTGTGGTCTCTATTTGAGGCATCTGATTGGCTTAAATGAACAATGAACGAATGGTCAATAGGATTGTGCACGAGGTCGATTGAAACATTATGAACAGAAACAGGACCTCTGAGAAAAAAAGACATTTATACTACTTCATGGGACTGATTGTGGAATAGAAATGAATTGTACGATAAATGCCTTATCATATAAAACATTCATCGAAGGAATTATACGAGTAAAAGCTTGCTCGCTTACAGCCAGCAAAAGGTTTTTGGGTCTACTCCTCATGATCGACGATCATTTCCACGACGCTCGGTTCCCCGACGCTCACTTGACCGACGGACCACTTGCCCGACCGCTCACTTTACCGACAGCTCACTTTACCGACAGCTCACTTTACCTACAACTCGCTTCAATAAAATTATTTATGTCCCGAATGAGTGGATTTTGTATCTGCCTTTATATTTTGAGAAAGAGCAAAGATTTAACAAGTTTCGAAGAACAAAATATTAAGTTTTAAAACATCTGTTATTAACTTTATCGAAATATTAAGTAAACAAAATTTGATAAATTGAAAGTATTTATTATTATTTAAATTTAAGGAATTTATTGAAATATTAAATTAAGAAAATTCTTAAGAGGTGTATGTAAAGATATTTACTGCACTTTTGACTAAGATTATTTTCTATTTGGAATTAATTTATAATTATTAAAAAAACTAATTTTATTTTCCCTTCTAATTTAAATTTTTATATTGAAGCATCAAACTTGTGCATTTCTTGAAATAGTTAATAAATATCACTATATTATTAAATCTGACCGTGACACGGTATTTCCTTAGATTTCTTCTCGTAATTTCTCCAAAAAACTTTCACTTCAAAAAGATATCACATATTTTTTGTATCAATATTTGCCTCTTTTTATTCACTTTCCGCTTATGTTATAAAATTTTATATTAAAAGTTTTTTGGAGAAATTACGAGAAGAAATCTAAGGAAATACCGTGTCACGGTCAGATTTAATAATATAGTGATATTTATTAACTATTTCAAGAAATGCACAAGTTTGATGCTTCAATATAAAAATTTAAATTAGAAGGGAAAATAAAATTAGTTTTTTTAATAATTATAAATTAATTCCAAATAGAAAATAATCTTAGTCAAAAGTGCAGTAAATATCTTTACATACACCTCTTAAGAATTTTCTTAATTTAATATTTCAATAAATTCCTTAAATTTAAATAATAATAAATACTTTCAATTTATCAAATTTTGTTTACTTAATATTTCGATAAAGTTAATAACAGATGTTTTAAAACTTAATATTTTGTTCTTCGAAACTTGTTAAATCTTTGCTCTTTCTCAAAATATAAAGGCAGATACAAAATCCACTCATTCGGGACATAAATAATTTTATTGAAGCGAGTTGTAGGTAAAGTGAGCTGTCGGTAAAGTGAGCTGTCGTGAGAGTGAGCTGTCGGTAAAGTGAGCGTCGGGGAACCGAGCGTCGTGGAATTGATCGTCGGTCATGTGGACGGGTCCCAAGGTGTTTTTGATACTAATTATGCATTAACTATAGTTACCCAAAAGTTTTTTTAAAACTTACATGCTCGTTCAACTATATTTAAACTCATTTGACAGTCATTTATGAAGAAAGTCCCATGCATTTCTTGTGGCAGCATTTTTCCCGTTCAGGGGTCGAACTAAGGACATTCTATACTAAGATTTCGTTTTATTCTCTTAATATTCATGTTTTTAAGTACTCCTCAAGTTTTAAGAATGAATACTGCGCCTCAAAATGCGTCCCATTCTTTATGGAGAATATTTAAATGCCCCCTAGAATCGAACTCATTACCCCTTTTATGTACGATCATTTTTCCTTTAGAAGATAATTCCTTTTGTCTTGCAAAGTTACAGCTGTCCATCTCCGAAACAAGTAACTAAAGAAGTTATTCAAATACGGCTCTCGTGTATTTTGAATGGGGGGAATTCAATCGAACCAATGACCATCATGTGCCATAAATGATCAGCCTTGATCATCTCTATTTGGAATAATATATAAATAATCTCTCATGGAATTTATGGAAGCACATGAATATAGATGAAACCCGGGAGAATGAACCGATCCCTCTACGCCATTTTGAAGGGAAAAAATTCTATCTAAATTTTCATAACGAAAATCAATAATAATCATTCAAATAATCGAGAATAAATTTTAGCTCACGTAGTAAACTACCATTTTTATATGTCGTTTCTTTTTTAATATCTCTTTGATTGAAGAAAAGGAAGTGATATTTCATAAACTTTGACATCTTCTTCACTCATTACCCAGAACAATTCGACTCATCTATAATACTTACTCAAGGGATCTCTTTGTTTATTTGAGGGACGTCCCTGTGATGAGTCGCATTTTCTGCTTTGAGATTGGATTTCACAGACTTTCATTGATTTCTAATAATGTTAGTTAAGTCGTAAATTTTGAATACTGGTCGATAATTTTTTCTAGAACAAGATTTATATTTTGAAATATCTTTTGAAATTCTAATATTCAATTAATTTACGAGTTTATTCTAGCTAATATTTTAAATTCATTTTCGAGATAAAATGTAAACAATACAACTGAATTAGGCTTCGTTAGGAGGAGGAGCGTGTATTCAAAGGTGTTTCCAAACTGATTCTACAATACTCGAAGTTGTTTTGAATTTTCAGAAGGAATGATTTTATTATAGATGCTTCTTATTGAAGAGAGGTTTTCGCAAATTATGCGAATCTGCACATCCACTTGCAGATTATTTTGTTGCGAAATACAAAGAATGGGATCCTCAACTATCTCCTCGAATTGAAAATAATTTCATCCAGAATTCCAAAGGAATGGAGATACTCTTCTTTAAAAAGGTGTGAAATATCAAACGTCCGAAATCAAAGGTGTTCACCGAACGAATCTCTGTTATTTGAATCTCTCGAATCCGGTGTCTGTGAGTTCGACGATTTGCAAATCTGAGAAATGCTTCAGAGGAATCGAAACTTTTCGATCGATAATTGCGCAATTCACTAATATTACGTAATCGATAATCGTTCATCGATCGATATGAATGTTTATAAGGAATTACTAACTTTTGGAAGGAAGATATTCTGAAAGGAAAGTAGAGTGATCAATTCAGTTTCTGGGAAACAAAATTTTCGACAAAATGAGTTGAAAAATTGTCTCGCCTGCTACTTTCCGTTCTACTAACGTAAGAAAACACTTCCTGTTATTAAATTTCTCAGGAAATACTGGATTAATTTATTCTCCAATCCTAATAATCTACGTATTGTCAATTACGACCTGTGCTGAGAATGGCTACCGATCTTTCAATTTTCTCCCAAAAAGTGTAAAACTACGTTAGTGGAGAAGCATAAAACGTGAAAATCACATAAATGTGAAATGGAGTATAGTAAATTAGATCGGCTATGATGATCAAACATAAGAAATGAATAGCAAGGAATCGGAACAACAAAATCGTCTCTTGAGGTTTATTTGTTAGTGAAATTTGTCAATTCCGTGAAATCACAAATTGCGCAGCTATTCACCAAAAAAACACAATTTCACCTGAAGAAAGGTTTCTTTTATTTGGAGAATAAGATGAAACTATTTTTGAATTTTTTTGATTTTGAAAAATCTCTGAGTAAATTTGCTCTAGCGAAAACCTTTACAATCACTTCAGCTGAACATGATCTCTATAAAAATCTAGGAAAGTCAGAAATGCGTTATTTACTGTTGCTGCAGTTGTTCAACTATAGAATTGGAAGAGATGTAATAAATAAACTTGTAAAAATGAAAATTGCACATCTATCGAATATCATTCGAAGGCAAAAACCAGGTATTTTTGGTTTAACCTTACGGATTGACTAACTGAAACCTCAATCTAAGAAATTTTCCTCGAAGAGTAGAGTTTATTTGTCAGTTAGCTAAACATTTTTAAGAATTTTGAAAAATTTGATGATTAAATAAAAAAAACCGCGTAGTTCACTCTTCTCCGATAAATGACGGTGCCTTGAATGATTTCAAGTGAAAGTGATAAAATACGACTTTATCATCGTCGTGTGTATGTCGTCGAGAAATCAGTCGTAAAAACACAATTTTGGGTCTGAATTAAGATAAGCAGTAAAATCTTATTCATTTTACAGTTCTTTGTTCAAGAATTCAAGTTAATCGAAGAGAAATACAGTGTATTTTAAAGGTTTCGGAGCATTTTGTCGATCCATATTCTTCTGACTCAATGGTGAAAAAAAACTTATGTATTCGTTATGATCTCTTAAAACTTTATCCAATTAAACGTTTTTAATAAATAATTTAAGACAAAGTATATATAACAAATAAAAGGTCATTCTCATCGAGTCCCTATAGCCACGGAAAAATGCTTCCAAATACACAATGTTTCAATTAAAAAGAAAATCTCTTTGGAGCGAATCGATCGACCGAGCATTCTCCAAAGACGTAAGATACGTCAAGATTTTCCCAATAGTTACATTGGAAAGTTCCTTCTATTGGTGGATTTCGTTAACCACTCGACATTAGTACAGAAATTCGTGGTTCTTTTTCCCTCCGAGGCCACTTGAGGAATAATTTCGAACGGTTGGGAGAGTTCATTCGACAACAATGCTCTTTCCCCGATTCAAATTTCGGGCATTTTTCTTCCATGCGCCGTAGAAAAACGCCCTCTTGCGGCAATATAATTGCCACTCGAACCTTGTAATGTTCCAATTGGAAAGTTTACTCTGACGAGAGTTTCCCTCGGAAGATCGTCTCTCCGTATCGATGTAAAGAGCAATTGAATCTCGATTTATTTTCAGTTCGCGATGATTTTAGTCGATTGACCGAATGAAATAAATTGCGAAATAATATCGCACGGATATGAGAAATATTTAATTTACGCACGATCTAAAAATAAAAAAATAATGATTTATGCTTGGAATAAATTAAAAAAGATGCATTTTAATGCGTATCACGTTAAAGCGTGCGCTTTCTCACAAAACATCGTGGAATACATATTAAGTGATCAACTCCGAGTGTCTTCGAATGAGATTTTAATTAAATAATTAATTTGATCCTTTTCATTGCAATGAATGAGTCTTTAGAAAACATTTTTAGAAGCTTTGAGCATTATATTAGCGAAATCCCCGGAATTTCGTAGTAATTTCGAATATAATCCAATTTCTTACTTGATGCTCATTCAAACTATAATAGTAAAAAATTTAGAATGCCTTTCTAAGGGAGAATCGTTTGTGAAATCTTCCTTTGAAATACCTAAGACTTCACCAGGAGCAGAAAGAGGATTTATCTTAAATAATATTCGATATCTGTTAAGGCGAAGGTCCCAAAAGATTGGCTCCAACATTCAAAAGCGGGTCAAAGGAGGGAATGACACATATCACAGTAACAGAGCATCTGCTCTACAATGGATAGAAGCGTCTAACTTCCTTCTATAGTTAGAAATCAGTCTTTAAAAAACTGCATCTTGCGAGACGCAGCTCAGCTTACTAATTCACGGTGAAAACAAAAGATAGATTTGGTCCCTTAAATGGCCGTATATATTAAAAATCGCTAAAAATCTTTCTGAGAATGACAAGTGTTTGGCGGAATTTGTTCAAACCTAGTAAAGGTTCCACAGGGTAGCATAATCGGGCCACTCCTATTTTCTATCAATGTCAACGACCTTAGCAAAGCAATCGATTGAAAGATTAGGATAATCACGAATGATACAGTTATTTACAGATAAATAGCGAACATTGAGGATAGACCTCTAAAGAGATAGATCGTAGATAAAAATTCTTTGCACTCAACCATTAGAACTAGAGCCTGATAGCAGATACTTTTCGAGCATTATAATTTTTGTAACAAACCGTACTTCAATTGAGTTAAAATTTATTTATCGTTCATCGCTGTTGTGAATTGACCACAGTGACTACACCTCTATTATCTGAATTTAAATTGAAAGCAATTATATCTATAAATGTGATGAAATGAATATGTTTTTGTAATGAACAAGATAATTCTTGTTCAAATAAAGACCCATGTATGTATGTATTCTTCTTTAAAGGGAATCCTGTTTCAACCAACCGGGGAAAAATTAGAATCGGTGAAATGGGATCGACTAACATGGAATGCCCACATCCGAAATACGCGTGGAAAAGAAATTCGTGGAGAAGATGAGCAATCACTTGAATGTCTCTTCATTTCTCTATTTCCTCCTTTGATTGAATTTTCTTCTTTTCCTTTCTAAGAAATCACACCGAATTAATACTTAAAAGATGTATCTGATTTAGAGCATATGATTAAGCTAGTTTTTCCACTATTAATCTTCGCTATTTATAAAGAAAGAGATCTTGAGCTACGATGACTTTAGCTGAAATTATTCCGAAAATAATATGAATTATTTTCTTTCAAGTACCCCTTAATTCCACGATGTGCACGACAATAACTCTGTATTCAACGTGTGTCTATGAACTATGATACTCAGATATTTTAAATGAAAATTTCCGAAATGAATAGTATGTTTGTCATTTTATCTCCTCCATGGTTCCAGAGATCTTCCGAAAACAAAAGACAGACCTCCGTACATTGGCGATGTGTTGAAAAAAAAAGAATTGCGGGTTAGAGCAATTTCAGCGAGGAAAGTATAGATGTCAGCAGGGTCAAGTGTATTTTGCCACTGCAGAGTTTCCATTGTCGCGCGAGAGAATTTTCCAAATTTTTGGAGTGCCTTTTGGATTTTTCTCCATCGTTGGGCATTAAATTAAGCTCCCGTATTTTTGGAATTTATGAAGAAATCTTAAATGGGAATATTCCGTCTAATTCAGTGGTTTCCATCGCTGAACAGGGATAAGCCTAATCGTGGAAATTCTCGGAAAAAGACTAGTTAATCCGACACAAATGAAAAAGTTATACAATTACTACATTTTTCCTCTTGTTTGTATTGACATTCGTATTTAAGGAGAAAGGGTTCGATTAAATGAATCATATACAACCCGAATCAATTCTTCGTCTCTTTTGATAATTTGTTTAAAAAACTTTATTGTGTATTTACTCATACTTGGTTTAGTTATTTTAATTTCAAATGGAAAACCTGTCTCAAATAAACTACATTTCGCTTTATCATACTTTTAAATTAACTTAGATCATATTTCAACATTTCATTCGTCAAAATCTTCTCCAGAAGATCACAAGAAAATGAATACTCAAAACGATAGCTGCGATTTCATTATGAAATGTTAAGTTTAATATGTTCTGGAAATTCTGGCCGTTGGAGTGAAGGATCGCGGAGTGAATTAGAATCAAATCCCTCTCTATCATTTTAATTCGTGATAAATATCCTACTCGATGCAACATGAAATCATTAGAGATAACTTTTATATAACTTAATTACGGTCTCTGATATTATAATTTTCATATAAGCCACCATTTTGGGTTATTTGAAGATATTTCTTACTCTGTACAAAAATTGATGCATTTTCTTTTCGTCGTAAAATTATTGAAAATGAATCTGTGAATAGATTATATATATATTGTCTCTCTTTCCTCTCGTTCGTCACTTTTCATTTTTTTCTTGAGAATTCGCAGGATTTGAGGATCACCAGATATGGACTAGAATTCTAAACATCACATGACAACGTTATAAACACGAAATTCAAGGGATTTTATTTTAATACTCGGTATAGTTAGAGTGTCGAGGAATGTTTGGTGATATTCTCTAAAGTGCTCATTTCTGAACTTTTTAAACTAATTCTATTTGATTATAACGAAAACATTCTTTGTGAATTGAAAATGGGTGGTGATTGTGGACTTTATGTATGGAATATATTCCACTACTTATTGCGCAATAATGGTTCATGTTGGCGTTGAATCGGTGCAAAACTCAGAAAGGAAAATCTTTTAATGCATTCGGTGGCATGCGATTCACAGAATCATTCTTACATCATTCACATATCTTCGAGTGGATTCTATTTCGTAGTTTATTTTTTATGGATATGAATGAATCGCTAGGAAAGGCTATCCTTTTCTTTGAATTGTAAGAAACATTTATTCCTACTCTTAAATTCAGCAGTAATATACTACAATTTCGATTTAACCTCAAGTTACGAGCAGCCTGACATACGAGTTGTTTGAGATACGAGCTCGGGCCATATTTTCGTTCGAGACAAGAGATCAAAATCCAGTTTCCGGAGCGTCTAGCTAGTCGGTGCGCAGGGTCGAGCATCATCCGAGAAAATCTCTCACTCGCCCGTGTTACCCGCTTGAATCGAAGTGTATCTTGTGCGCTGTAATCATTTTTGCGTGATTACTGAATTTTTTTACAGTACAGAAAGTGCAGCCAAGAAGGCAGAAACAAGTGATAGTTAAATTTACGTTAATGTTAGTTTGTGTTTAAAGTTAAGAGCATTGTTTTAAGTATTTTCTTTTATTTGAAATAAATTAAGTCTAGTTTTAGAGTAAAGTTACGAAAATAGGTTTAAATTTTAAAAAAGCGCCGTTTACGTATGTGTCTATAGTCCGTTCCACAAAAGCTGGCAGTACGGGAAGCTTATGTTGAAATAAATGCACGTAAATTCCCATAAGGGAGCAACCTAGCCTCTCCCAAGCCGTCAGTTAATTATTTCTGAGGTACTTGTACGGATAAAATTAATACTTTCAACTTAGTTTGGTGGATTTTTTTCCAATATTTTTGTGATTTGGATAAGGAAGGATGGTTCTATATATTGAGAAATTAATAACCGAGAGAGTAATTGATTTAGCGCTCCGATTGCTAATCATTGTTACTTTTTTGCTCGAGACTAATAGACCCGTAAGCGTAATTCGGATTGATCCGGACCCGCTCTCGGTTATAAAATTCAAAATCTAAAGTTCTATTCAAGATATCGACTCAGAATAACCTGTAAATAAAAATAAAAACATTTATCTCAATTTCTCTCGCGACATGTTTTTCGTAACGTAAGAAACCAAAAAATTTTAGGCCATGTATAAATTTGACTGCACGATCCAATTTTTCGGAGGTTGCGTTCCACTTAAATTATTTTTCACTAAATTATAATCACTCAAAATTTAACATAATTTGACTTTTATGTATTCATAAGCTATAAAGAGTAATATAAGAAAAAACTAGCACTTAATGTTAGATAGGATGAGAGAAATGGCAGTTTCAGTATTGTTCACGGCTGGTGAGGTGACCATATTTTTCTCATTCCGCTATAAAATTTATTTCTTTCGTTATAAAGTTGAAAAGTGTTCATCAACATGTAGAACCATGCTTTCTTATACTTATTTCACCAAAACTTTGGAAAAAATCGACCCAGCTAACCTGAAAATCTTAATTTTATCCGTTGCGAAGGCAAATTTTGTGGATAACGCGGATATTCCGGAAAAATGACCCGGCGTACGAGGCTATTCGATTTCCCCATAAGACAATACTGCCTAGAAAAGTGGAACAGAGACTTCCCTCCTCGCCGTTCACCTTCGTTAGCCGAACTTGTCTGCTACCAAAGTAAGACTTTCATTTTAAATATTCTCTTTTATTTTTTTCATAATTTTGTTATGTATTTGTTAACAATACATGTTTATTTGTTTATTAAAACATATCTTTATTCATAATTTACAATGTTTTAGAGATTTTTCACAGGTCCGGAACGGATTAAATCGAATTTAGTTATTTTTAATGGGAGAAATTCGTTTAAGGTACGAGCTGTTTGACTTACGAGATCGGAACGAATTAAATTGAGGTACCACTGTATACATATCTAAGTAACAATTGTCATTATATTTTCGGCAAGACAGTTACGATCGCGCAACAAGAGTTCGTCCACACACAATGCAAAAAACAAGAATTTGTTAGCGTACAAGAGACATCATTGGTTGTCACATGAGAGTTATTTATTAATGACAACAACAGTTTAATTGTTACAAATTTTAACGCCTCTCGATTGTTTATTTCCTTTAAAATCGTAAAATTATACAGCCATTATTATTTCATTTGATTTATATTTAATTTTTCTATTTTAATTAGAACCTTTTCAGAATTGTCTGTGTTATGTTCCTCATATGTGCTTATCCATTACTGTAAATCACATTTCCGTTCCGCCAAATTCATTTGTATGGTTAAGAAAGACAAAATGAACTATTAATTAGTCTGATACCTCAATCCCTTCGATTTCTCATCAATCATAATAATCTATTGACAAGTCCTTTCGTTTATTTATTCAGGCTTACAATCTCCATTTTCTTAAACTCACTTTATCTACACCTTTAAATAAGAGTTTTTGAATTTCCATGTGCTGATTCTCGAGAATCGCTTTTTATTGCTGTAAATAGAACCGAAGAATCCTATTTTAATTTTTCTTGAATCCAAATGATTGCTCGATTTGAGTGATTCGACAGAAAATTTCATTGGCACAATTACTTGCGATTGTATTTTGAGTAATTGAAATAATAGAAATGGGATGAAAGAGGTCTTCATTGGAATAGAAGTCCATCGAACCTCTTGAAAATTGCAATGATTGTCAAACGGGTTATCGTGAGAAGAGGGGCAAAAAGTTAATAAATTAATTGGATGTAAAAAAATACGAAAACAACTGAGAATTAACCAAAAGAAATAATTGATAGAAGAGAGAGAGAACATAGAAAATAGCAAAAATAATAGCTACAAGCATAAATCTCCCAAAACAGAAAATTAACTCCTAAACTGAAAAACTGAAATTAAATACGACCAAAAATACAATAAGTATTTAAAAAAGATATAATAAAAATAAAAAATCGGATAATTTAAAGCTTAAAATAAATTACAGGAAATTATAGCTAACAATTAATAGGAAATTAAAAACATTTTACTGTATATTAATATCAGTATTTACAGTATATTAATATTTTTATGATTAATTACATTAATGTATTCAGGTTAAATGGAGGATGGGACTTTTTAGTCCCAATTTCGCCTAATAAAGACCTATGTACGTATGTATGTATATTTAAAAAGATTGCTGAAAAGAAAGGATTCAAAATAAATATTTACAATTAGAAGGGCCAAAGAGTTACATCCGCAGAGGCTTTACTAAAGTCAACCTTTTAATTTGCCGATCTACGAATATCAATTTTAACTGCGTTGGTGTCAGGAAACCTCATTGCTAATTTTATGACATTTGTGATAATATGCTCGTCTACTGAATTATTCGCTGTCTTCTGAGGTGACGATGAATCTTTTTTTATACTTCTTTGTCTTCTGTTATTTCCAATATATTTAAGTCCGTCAATTTCCTTGTTTTTTAGCTGAGCTGGGCGATTACGACCAGAGGAGACATTCGCCAGGATACGTGTCAGAATTCCGATTCCTAGCCAATCAAACTGTTGAATTGGAATCTCGAATCGCAGAGCTTCATAAAGGATTAGTGTAAGTAAAGGATTGTAAAAAATTGATGTGAAAGTTACATTAGTATGATATTAATACATTTTAAAGTCTATACGAAATGAATTGTTTGCTCATAATAATAGTTGAAAGCTAACTTTCGATCCCAAATTGAAAAAGTCTTATCATAGGATATTTATCGAAAAATGTCTAGAAAATTATAAACATATCATGTAACTCATCATATTTATTATTACATGAGTATCCTAAATACTATGCAAATAATGAATGATATAATGATTGATTTAATTGATATTTCTTATAAACTGTAATCGAACGATATTAACAGTTATTCTTATCAGTTTGGTATCATTAAATAGTGAATGACATACATAATTTATTTGAGTGCATAGTTCAAATAACAGGGCCAATTGGAGATTTATATCCCGTAGCCATTTATTCAATTTCAAAATATAAGTAAGGAAGCGTATATATTTCTCAAAAGATCTCCTAGAGACATATAAACCCGCCTTCATACCAATTTCTCATTTTCTTTAGAGGTCAGATACCAGCTGTGGCAGAGCTGAATTACCTGGAAAAGGTCAAATGGTTAGACATGTATGGTGTGGATCTGCACCCTGTGCTGGTGAGTACAATAAGCTCCCTATTTATTCACTACTCTCGTTATGAAGTGCGATTCATTAAAACCATTCCATCGAGAATCAGTCTGAGAAGTAAAACTCTCAATTTCTTCTAAATTGCAGATTTTTGATCGACATATTTACCCATCATAATCATTTCGAAGATTGCAAAAATGCGAAAAACGTCGTTTCCTCAATTAATTCCCAAATCTTTGTGCCTTTTTATAACGAAAGCAACTAGATATCTAAGCTATCCACTATTCGTGATAAATAGCTTATAAAGTTCATCGATTTTCTGTTTAATTTTCAGTATCGAATTCAATGGAAATTTATATTCTCAATATTGCACCTGTAATGAAGTCTTATCAGCGGTTAAATCTATGATCAATCAGTATATTTGGTCAATTATGGATATATTTATCTATAATTTTATATCTTACTCAGAAATTTCGGGAAAAAAATAAACTGATTATGCTGTTGTAAATTATTTGAAAATCTCAAGATTTTAACTTAAATTAGCCGGTTCTTATTACATTACGTATTACATCTTCCTCAAATTACGAAACCTTTCATGTTCAAACTTAACAAAACTATCAATTACAGTCTAAAATTGAAAAAACTCTTAAGTAAGCGCAAGAATTTTATTTTTGCTAATTTCATTTAAAGAAGCTATTGGATCATTTTGAAATTCTATTGAACGCATAGACTTATTTGAAACCGGAGATAATGGCACGCATAAAAAGTTGGTGTTAAGAACCTCAAAGAAGTACTCGATTATGAGGGTTTAAAATCTAAATCAAACGCTATCATAGCAACGATTATTATTTGTGAATTAACTTTTATGTGAATTATATCATCTGTTGATTGCATTAGAATTTCTAATTGAAAGAAGTATGATAGATCTGCGAGAATTCAGCTTTAATTATTGAGAAGAATCGTAAAATGTTCCGAAAAAAATTCCAAAAGTTTTTATCTAGACGATTGGCAGATGTGATGTGAAATTTTTCAGTCAAAAGGAAATTTTTGTAATCCTGAGCTTTCTTTCTTTTTCTTTATCAATTCGAAACTCAGATGGCACGAATGTTCTTCAGAAGCAGATACACTCTTACAGTCGTTTCCCGCCTCAGAGTAAGAATTTTCTGTTATGTTAAGATAATGTTCGTTTTAAAAGTTGAACATTTGAATTCGGTCGAAGAATTTTGAACAATTCAGGGTTCAGAAAATGTCTACTTTATGCGTCGTAAGAGATTATCTTTCTATTGCACGCGATTTAATAACCTAAGAAATTAGCCTTTTT
Source organism: Pantala flavescens (assembly GCA_020796165.1). Lineage (NCBI taxonomy): Eukaryota > Metazoa > Arthropoda > Insecta > Odonata > Libellulidae > Pantala > Pantala flavescens. Next base: position 65,459,231 of record CM036879.1, on the reverse strand, counting down.
TAATCCAAGCATTCCTAAAATATCTTTGTGTTTGTAAAAGTGCGAATCATTCCTTTCCGTGATCAATTCTAAATGATAAAGCTTTGAGATTATAAGCATTTGGTTCCAAATGCTTTAACAGAATGTGGAATAAGAGTTGCCTTCGTCTATTAAATCAATTTAATGTCTGATCTATCTCGACAAGCGGACTCCCTCCGATGTCGCTCCATAAAATGAAATGATTCTAAAAGAATCATTTCATTTACGCGGTCTACTCCTTTGATATTCATTCTGAATTTCGGACTCGTTCCCTCTCAACCGTAAATAAATAGTTCTTTATGCGTCGCAGCCATCGGTTCATTCCGAAGCATCTGCTGAATTTCTTTTGAGGTGTGCATTCGGACGGAGATTTTTGTTTTCGATGGCGACGCCCAAAAACTATAAAAGTACAAAACCAAAGGTTTATTTCTCATCCTCAAACCGAGTTATTTTGAATCACCTTGAGATGGTTTACATACGCTGCATAATATCATTCTGATTCTTTCGAAACTTGTTCTTATTTTCCTTCGATAACACCCTGTGAAGACAAAGAGAGAGTTGTTTCCCGTATTCTATGGAAGCCCCTTGCTTGACATATAGCGTTAATTAAAATCAGCGAATCGCTCTAATAAGGTACTGTGTCAAGATTTAATAAATATATAATTTCCATATTATTATATAAATAACTCCCGTACCTTGGTTTCCTCCCCAACTCTTGATCCCCCTTTACGCTTGACCACTTTTGTTCGTGGGCGCGTGTTTTTTAGCGACGCATAATTCCTCTTAAGCACAAATAAACGCCTCGGAATCCACACCGCCAATATGAAAAGTCAACAGTTTTCATTATTTTCTTCGAACGACTCACATTTTCCTCAAGAAGCAGTTGGAGCGTATCTCCCACGTTTTTTAATTGAAGTCCCCGTATGAATTCTGTGGAATATAACACATCAAGTGGATCCTCGGCGAGAATTCGCAAACGAGTATTCAGTTTCCTTTCGATGAATAATCATGAAAAGAAATAAATTAGGAATGGAATCGTGAGTTAAAGAGGGAAAAATGAGAGAAAAAAATTCGACGATGAGATGCATAAAAGAGTAAATAAAATCATCGGAATCGAGAACTATCTTTTCTGTGCCCTTTCATTAGTGCTTTAAATTTCGATGTAAAATTAAAATTCGTCAAAAGTTGAAATGATTCAATTAAATCGTATGTCGCTTAATGTTAAAAGGGATCGTTTTCTGAAATTCGACGTTTAACCCTAAACATTTTCAAACTTAATTAATTAATTTTAATAATTTAATTTTACGTGTATTCTAAAATCGTTATTTTTCTTTAAATTCAGAAAAGTGGAATGAATTCAACTTTTTAATGAAAATAAATTATCTATCGATATCTCTTTGTTAAGTATTTCGATTGAAACTCGAAATGCTTTGGTGATCAAAACATAATGTAAACAGGGAAGATATTTAATTTTCCCAGTCTATGATCTTCACTTCCTCTTCAATTCTTTTCACCTTGAGCAGCGTATCAAAATGGCGTTTCTCGTCCGCAATTACACTTTCATCTGTCACCACTTCCTCTCCAGTAACACGAGAGTCCGCTTCTATAAAACGTATTCGGTGGAATGAATTTCAGAGCAAACAAATGAAATCTTCGCGAGGATTTAACGAGAGAAAGGGAATATCAAAACTCCGGCTGGAAAATGGAAGAGAACAGAAAATAAGTAGTTATTGCGTAAGAAAATCGTTCGATCACTTTCACCCGTTGCTTTTACAATAACTCAAGCAAAGCGATCATTCGTGTTTTGAAGGATATTGCGGCTTTTAATCGACTGACTGTTTCTTGTAGATACGGTTAAAGGTGACTGCGAAATCATAAATTAATTAAAGCTTTGCGATTCGTTACAATACTGCGTAAAATATATTACATACAGATACAAACATAATTCAGATGAATACAAAGATGATTTTTTAGATAGATAAAGATTCCTAAATGAAATGGGTTACAATTTATGATCTTTGTGATTTGACATTTCTGAAGACTTTCTATGGGCAAATGAATCGACATATTTATGCTTAACAAGCTAAAGAATAACTCTGTTGAGTCGGTGTCTTAGATTTTACATGGAAAGTTGTAAAAATTACTCACTTCACAGCAATCCACTTGTGATAATACTATTTCATTGACAATCCGAGTCTGTCCAACTTTATTCTCCTTTGAATCCATTTCATTCGTTAGCGCCTCAAAGAATTATCCTTTCGAATCTCAAAAATGTTTATTGTCAAATTTGGAAGATTTTCGCTATTCTATTCCAGATTCTAATTTCGGATAATTTACATTTCTACAGTTGGACTAATCGTCCGAAGGCAAAATATAATTATGGAAACGCATAATGACAACATATACTACGTATACATACATGGTCTGTCCTGAAAGTAGTAGGACTGATTTTTTCCTGCACGCGCGGACGGTCGGACGGGAATTTTTTGGATTGCAAATAGGGGGGGGACTGTAACGAAGCGCTTACAACAATTAGAAGTCGATTCCCAGCTTTTGCGTTCTGTGTATCTTAGTTTTCTCGGACCTCTCTGACCTCTGTCTGTAGTTCTTTTAATATTTCGGTTATGCTATCTAGCCTTGCATACCTGCCTGATATGAATCTTGCTGCTCTTCCTTTTATATTTTCCGTTTTCATTCAACCTCGTGTGGATCCCATAGACATATAATCCTAATATTGGCTTAGCATATGATTTGTACGCAGATTCTTTAACTTTCTCATTAGATTCCCTAAATTATGAAATTTCACATTTAATCAACCTTTTAAATCATTTCACCTTTATAATCACTATTCATAGTTCCTCCCTAGGCGATATGCATGTTGGTATTTACTTTTATTAAAGCTAATGTATTTACTTTTACTTATATAATTTTCATTTCATTTAATAAAACCGAGCTACAGCAGAACCTCGGATAACGACCACAATCCGTTCCAGAAAGCTGTTCGTTATTCAAAACAATTTTCCCCATAAGAAACTAAGGAAATACGAATGATTGGTTCCTGTTGACAAATGAAATGTGTGCTTTTTTAAACGAGAGTAGTTACAATACTGTAGAAATTGAGTTAAAAGCATTTAAACATAAGGAGACATAGGAAAACCAACTGTTTTTAGTGTATGGTGTGAGTGGATGCGGGCAGGAAGTCCTCCCCGCATCCATTTGAGGATAAAATTATCTTTAGTTTATTATTTAAAATCGTCGACTTTGAAATGCCTCTAACGATGCCTCCTCTTATTGTTTCCTTCTTCGGTCACTGAAGCATCTCTCTTAAACTTCATTCGCACCATTCTTTCACCATAGCAAACTATCAGCGTATCACCGATTCCTTATAAAAGAATATATCTTATTAATCCAGAAGCTATCTTTAATCTAACAATAAGTTTACTATGTTCTATTTCCGTACTAAAATTTCGTGATCTACGACGTTAAACGCTGAAGTATGGCTACTACATCTACCTTATCTCCCATTTGCTAAGTCGAATTGTGACTCTAACATTTGTGATTCGCACGAAAAACCAACACTAAATCCATGTTGATATTGGTTTATCCCAATAATCATTAATAATTTTTCGAACAAATAACTTATTGGACGACAATTCTTTGTCAAAAGGATTGCCCCTTTTAGGACCACTATTTATACTATTTCTTCTCCTCCTATTTTAATTGCTTCGCAGCATATTCAGTCCCTTGGATTTGTTGTTTTTTAATTTATGGTTTCTCTTTAGAATATCTTTACAAGTGATTTTGAAAACCGGGGATTTCTCTTTTTATACTATTCAATGCTTTCTTATTGTTTTGAATAGACTTTTTGTAAATTAGACATTTTCTGTTAAAATTTCGCCCTTCTTCTTTTCCGTATTACTCATCTCATTTTAACCTTTTCTTAAACGCTCCACGAATAAAACAAATCCTTAGTTATGAGGGATGTTCAGCCCCACTTTCACAAAAATAATAGGTGATAAGTAACCGAGAGAACATTGACAAACATTATCCTGAAAGAAATCGCTAGGAAATGCGATTTTGTACTTCAAGTAAGTAGGGATATACTTCAATACAGTATGCTGGATGTTTGATTTCTTCATTCTGTTTAGCGTATCGGCAACGACAACTCGCATATGCGACATATTTATGAAATATCAGCAAAGAATGAGTCCTTATTCGCCTAGAAAATGAAATTAATTCTATAATAAAGGCGAATTCTACTTATATCTTATGATTAAATTCTCTATCTTATATTAAAAGAATCTATGTTTTTGATTTAAATAATCATAATTGCCAAGTGTTAGATTTATGAGGATATTCGAGTATTTACTCTTATTTCCCCATTCTTCCTACACTTCAAATGAGGAGATCATATATTTGTGGCCTTTTTCCATTTTTCTAAAATCAATCTTTGATGCTCATTAAAGATTCCCAGAACATTTCATTGACTGCTAAGGTTATTGATCTCTCTTTAGGGAAATGAGAGATATTAAAAGGAACAATTTATAGGAAGAAAAAGGGAATGTATTCTGTAAACTGGGGATTTAAGTGCGAAAAGAAAACCTTCGATATCTACGACGAAATTTGATAGGCGTTAATAAAAAAGGTAAAACAGTTCTTAGAGTGACGTTATTGAATTCTTTCTATTAAATATGTCGGGAAAATAAGTCTTTAAATTGTTCGTTTACGTATTCAATTCCACTGCTCTTTTGATATTGAGAGAGAGCGATTATTAATCATTATTACTGTTTTGCTCGAGACTCCGAGAGCGTTATTCAGATTGATCCGCCCTCGGGTATAAAATTCAAAAACTAAAATCCTATTCAAGATATCGACTCAGAATAACCTGTAAATAAAAATAACAAAACGTATCCCAATTTCTCTCGCGACAAGTTATTCGTAGCGTAAGAAACAATTTTTAGGCGATGTATAAATTTGACTGCACGATCCAATTTTTCGGAGGTTGCGTTCCACTTAAATTATTTTTTACTAAGATATGATTACATTTTTTTCATTCCGCTATAAAATTTATTTCTTTTCTCGTAAAGATGAAAAATCTTCGTCAATATGTAGGACCATCCTTTCTTATATATATTTCACCAAAACTTCGGAAAAATTGAGCTCAGCTAACCTGAAATCCGTTGCAAAAGCAATTTCTGTGGATGTAGCGGATTTTCCTGAAAAATGAACCAGCGTACGAGGCTATTCGATTTCCCCGTAAGACAATACTGCCTAGAATTTTGGAACAGACTATATATTTTCCACGCTTTCCTGTTCATAAATTATTATATCTATAGAAAATTAAAGAATTTTTACTATTATTTATACTTTTTGCTTCTGTTGTTATGTGTTGATTTAAACGAATTGAAAAATTGCAGGGAGAAGATAACGTGGAGTACTTCCTTGGCTTAACACCGTCTGGAATAATTGTGCTAAGGAATAAGACAAAAGTCGGTAACTATTATTGGTAAGTTTCAAATGGTCACAAATTATTCGTTGCGATTTATTATTTATTAAATAATAATAATAAATTTATTATTATTTTCTTGGTGAAAAATTTACTTGCATTTTATAGGAATCTGTGTGCTTCAATGGATTTTTTGTAGTTTCAATATAAACCCTTTTGCTTGTGTATAAATAAAATAAGTCTTATACGCGGAAGAATTTTCTTAGAAAAAGCATATAATTAAATCATATTGATCGCTTATTTCTCCTTCCAAAGTTCTTTATTAAAATTTCATTTGTAAATCATTTACAGGCCACGTATTACCAAAGTTTATTTCAAAGGAAGATACTTCATGCTACGTGTGTGCGACAAAAATGTAAGTAAAAAATCTGCTCAATACATGTTTTGCTGCAATTTCCCATTTATTTATAGTTTAGAAATTGTGCTTTGAATTTTATGAAATAAAATGTAATGAATGGAGTGGATAATTAATTAATGTAATATAATGTTTTATTTCGAGGAACTAGGTATATGCACAGGAACGCTGCGCGCCGTGTATAATTCCTAAAGTAGAATGGGCTTGGAAAAAGTACCGAATTAAAGTTTCTCGAATCGCTTGGAGAAATGTTTTGCCGGGATCGATTCCCGGTCCTATCAGATTTTTTCCAAGTCCATTCTACCTTTGGAATAATGTTTTATTGTTTACATTCTCTCTGAAATAAATTATGGCATTCCATTCCTAAGGGCTCCTATTAGAAGCGATGGAAATTCATATCCGATATATTTTCAAATATTGCCTTGTCAAAATTCACCATCCCCTTCTCGATATATGCTGTATGAATTATGAGTGTCAGAATTTCGATGTCAAGTATAAATGATTTTAATGCTAATCGGAAAGTGTTATGCAAATACTAATCCTTACTACGAATTTCTCTATAGAGCGAAGAGAATACTTATGGATTTGAGACGCCTTCGAAGCAAGCGTGTAAGCACCTTTGGAAGTGTTGCGTTGAACACCATGCCTTCTTTAGGTTGGTGCAGGTATCTCCACCACATGCTGCATCATCCGATGCCACTTCGACTGGAGGTGTCTTTTCCATTGGCTCTCGATTTCGGTATAGGTAAGGATATAATTATATATGTCTTATATTTTAAAATACTTGTTAAGAATCCCCATTTTAATGTATACATTTCAAACAGTGGGCGAACCGAAAAACAAGCTCAAGCAGATGCTCAAATGCGACTTCGGAGTCCTCCGCAATTCACGAGAACTCCAAGCAGAAGATACCAACGGCGGATAGTGGAAGGCGCTCAGGACAGTGAGTCTCCATAAACGTTGATTTTCATCAACCGAATTTCATTCATCCTTGATTGGTAACTTTTGTCAAAACTTCATCGGTAATACTGTTATACAGTTTTGGCAAAATATTTGAATTCTCAATTAATTGAGCTCAATATCTTTGGTGAATTCATTTCATTAGAAATATGTTTCCAAGAGTCGAAATTGGTATATTATTTTTGAAATCTTTTTCTTTCACTAGTGCCAATCGTAGAAGAAAATTCAAACAGTGAGAATATCCCCCCTCAGGAAATGAAGAACATCTCCATTCCTCAGCCAGTTCATACGTAAGTTGGCGAAAATTATATTTTCTTACCTATAAAGCTCTTGAAAAAGTTTGATAATCAAGTTTGTTATTCCTTTCAATTCTTAGATGGTATAATTAATAGATATTTAATAAAACAAGTTAGTTTAGTAAAGTCTAATACTCCTCCATTTTAACGTAAGTCAGTAGTCAATGAAGTTACATATTCAAACATACAGTAAGACCCCGCTTAACGCTGTTTCAGTATTACGCGGTTTTTTTTTTGGGGTTCCCCTAAATCGCACATTGTATTGATACTTGTTGTATATGTGTGCAAAGGAAACGGCCATGCACCAACCAAAAGCGGTGCACTTAATAGCGACGGTGATATTATGTATTTTTTTTCAACGCTCTTTCGTTAGTCTGTCCAGAAAAAAGGTTCCGACTGTATTCTCCTAAGTCGCAATCCCAGTACAAACGCAGCTTTCTGCGTCACAATTAATTTATTTGTTCTCCTCAAGGTTATTAGTTGTATAAAGATATAAATATAATATTTGATTGTGATAAATTCGACAAGAACTGATAAATTTTCTTATTCTCTGTTCTTTTCACTGATCCCCATTACATATTTACATATGTACGTGTTACGTTGCCTCGTCTAACGCTGTTTCGTTTAGCGCTCCAAGTTATTGGAACGAATCCCCCGCGTTAGGCGGGGTCTTACTGTATTTTCATTTTCCAATATTCAGACCTATTAATTGACTGACAGATCATAATATAATGCTGTATGTCATGGAAATTTCCCTTATTTACAGAGTCACTTCAATGTATAGATCAACATCCATACCAAGTGTGCTACCAAGATCAGATTCCCCTCGCAGCATTCGAAGTGCTCCCTGGTCAGCTGCTGCCAATGCACATAATACAACAGTAGGCAGTGGTATGTCTATGACAAGAGGTCTCTATTCTGGTGCAAGTCCAAGATCTGTACGATCTGCTCCCCACCATCCACCTAACACTCAGTTCTTAAGTAGACTAACAAGGCGCTCAAGCAGCGTGGAGAGCCAAAGCTCAGTGGATTCTCGATCATGTAAAAGGTGAGAGGTCTGGAGATTTATGCATCTTGAGATGTTTTCCGAAAATAGAGATAGTTTTCACTTGTATTATGTTCCTTGATTCAGGCACCATCATCACCACAGGAGTAGAAGAGGATCTGATAATGACAGTGAGGTTTCTAAGTCTTCCTGTCGTTCCCATAGAAGACATCGCTCCCATCACAAGAGAGATTCAGGAAGTGAGAATGACCAACAACATCGTCATAGGCATCGAAACTATAGGCATAGGTAAACAAAGAACTGTCTCAACAAATTATAAGGAATTTATTTGCTATTAATTTATAAAATATCTCATTTTCCTTATACTACTTAACAAGTGGCAACATGCATAGTTGTAGCTATGAGTATACTAGAATACATGTACTAATCCAAGGATAACTAAAAAATGCTTCATACTAAGACTTGTGAGTTTACAGGTAAGAATTAATTATTACTATTTACATATTGTAATCATAAATGTATTTGATACTTAAGACTTTTAATATGTATCATTTTATTTTCAGTTAAATTATCATTATAACCTTTTCATTTATATTAATTACTTTGCACTATGAATTATGAATAAATTGCCTGCTAAATTAATTTTTTGCATATTGATTGTATCAGAATAAAGACTGTAAAGAATGTATCTATTTTGGTGCAATTCTATCAAGGAACTTTATTTTAAGAGTTAAAATTCCTCTGATACCTATGATTCATATGATAAAACAAACTTATTTTATTATAGACATGGAAGCAATTATGAACTAGTGGATTCAGAGGCTCAATGGAAGGAAGTCCAAAGGAAGCAAGCGGAAGGCCAATCAGGAATTCAGCAAGCCACTGTCATACGAGATCTCGGAAATAGGAGATCTGGCTATATGAACAGTGGAATGGAAACTGAGTCAGAACTTTCGTATCACCACAAAAGAAAGCATAAAAAACACCGGTATGAAATAATCTTTCAAAATAAAAAATACAGTGGAAGTTAAATCACATAGTTCCACTCCTATACTTTTAAATATTATTAAATTACTCTATATTTCTCACCAGTAAACTTCTTAAGATTATAAATTAATTCACCTTCACCCTAATTTGATTGTATAAAAATATAACAATTATTCTAATTTTACAATTATATTAGGGTTATCAATTTTTTTTTGTTGTTTAAGATAATATTGGTTTAATTTTGAGGAAGATTAGGACCATAGAAGAATATTCTTAGCCTGTAAAAAAATAATTCCTTACAATATGTTTATAAATCATATCTTATCAAAACTTCTATTTCAGATCTAGATCTAGATCACCAGAAACCAAAGCACGTCTTCCTGATGAACTTAAGAAGCATTTAGAGTTTGATTTAATTGAAACTGAAGGAATGACTGCAGATCAGCTTAGGGAAATTCCCTACAAGGCTGTTGAAACTGATACAAAACCTCCAAAGATAAAATATTCTCCCAATTCTAAACGCAGACAGAGATCTCCACGAAGATCTAAAAGGTAAATTACTTTGATTATCACATAAAGTTATGCCCTCTTATTTTTACTCACATAGAAAGCAAAAGTCATACATCTTTGTAAGTGGTGAATTAAAATGAATGAAACTGTAATAAACACTCATCAGAATATATATAGCTATTTTTTTAATCTCCTTGTAAATAAAGCTGCTTAATCTTAATCACCTATATTCTTCCAATACACCTATGCCTAATAGTATCTAAAATAGGGTACTTTAGTGTAAAGAAATCTGTCATTCAATAGAATTTTATTCAATGACAGATTTCCTTTATTGTCATTAGAAAATATAAATCAATTTAATTTTACATTATCTGATCTTCTCAAATATGTTTACCTAGGACTTCCAGTCTGTAATTCTATCCAAACTTAAGTATGAAAGATCTATCATTATAACCTAATGATTGATGCTGATAAAATTTAAAAATGTTTGATTTTAAATTTGGCAATCTCTTATTGATCAAAATTAACTTCCTTAACTATTTGTATTGTTTGTAGATTGAATTTGTATTAATTGTAGATAATAGGCACTATACAATATTTATATTTTAATTGAATTTCAATAATATACATGATAAATAATTATACAACAATTTGTATGCATCAAGATAAGAAATATATTATAAAAAATTCCTGAAGTAAAATTTTTCATATGATGTTTCAGCTCCACGTTGGATGAAAGGTGTCAGCCTCCTAACAGTGGAGATAGTCCTCCACCACCTTACTCGCCACCTCAGCAAGGTGGATTGGGACCAGGACCACCAAATGATAGTACCATCAGCACTCAAGAAAATACAACCAGCAGCCCTTTATCTCCTGTGGCAGATGGAAATCTATCTTCAACTAATCCAGCAATGTCAGGCAGTCTGGCTGACTTACTAAAGTCTTCTAATCCGTCCACAACTAATAGTCCAGCTGGATCAGTGAGAAGTAACCACTTGCCAAGGTACAAAGAGCCTCAGTCTGGATTCTTCATCTGAAAGCTACTTACTGAATTCACCATTATTTATATTGTTTGCCTACTTTGTTTTCTTTATTTTGTATTTAACACCATATTGTCTTGTTACTGTTCAATGTATGTGTGTTTTGAATCCTTGCTTGTTTATTGTATTACCATGCATGATAATTTATATATAATGTGAAATGTTGATTTTTTGGTTGCTTGATGAATAAACATGATTTAATCAGGTCTCCTTTATGTTCTTAAGAATTTAACTTTAATTCTTACATCATAATTCAATCAAAACATGTGAAAATTTTTCCTACCTTCTTTTTGAAAAGCTATCATATATTTAAACCTCTTTCTACTCAACGATCTCAGAGACATGTTTCTCGAATGAATAGATTTTGTAAGAAGGAATTGTAATACCTGTTATTTTAAAATGAGTTAATAAAAAATATTTCTCCTAAACACTTGAATTTATATTTAGTTGAAATTCATTACCTTCATGATGCACTTGCAAACCTTCATGTAATACTCTTTATCCAAATATAAAATTTCACATTTATTTTTAAATTTTTTGATATTTTTTTACCAAAATAGGCACACTTTTTTTCATACATGAATAAATTGTGCTATACAATATTTATTCTCTTGTATCTTTGTATTCTAAGTTATGTATTTTGTTGTATATTTTTCTTGTATCACTGTAACTATATCTAACTAAAATGATAGCTCTTTTTCCAATATCTCATTCTTTCATTATCCTAATATAGGATATATCTTTAAGGTTTTTTCTCTAATTTTTTATATATTCAGCTCTCAACAATATATATTTATATATATAAAGCCTTTCCTCCTTAAAATTCCTCTTCATCCACACTTTTTATTCTTGAATTGTTTGCTTTGGTTACAGAATTGGATTATAGATATCCTATCCTCTGTGAGAAATTACTCTGTCAACAAACTTTTCTCAAGAATTATGAATTTTCAATATCCCAAATTTGTTTATAAGTCTTAATGCAATCCAAATTTTATGCATTTCCTTTTCAGTCATTCATCAATTAGTATTATGATAATCATATTTTAAAAAATGATTCTTCAACATCTTCTGTCTCTATCAGTGAATTTTCCATTACTATTGAAATCTTTGATTTTAAAAATTTAGTTTACCACAAAAATTAATAGATAGGTAGATGGTCTATGAGTTAAGGGGGGAAAAGAATTTTAGTCATTTTGGTAACATTTTATTGCAGAGCTGGAGCAAGTGGATCATCTTGTATCACTCCTTCAGGCCATTCATCTCAACGCCAATCAGGACTAAACTATTCAGCAAATAAACTTACTAATAGTATTTACACACCTGGGATTACCTTCAGTTCTGCTCTTTATGGAAATGCAGGGAAGCTTCTAGGAAATAGTAACATACCAAATGGACATGCATCTTCAATGTCTACAAGTTCAGGGTCATCGACCAAGTATCATGAGAGTACATATCATGAACATTCTGACTCAGGACTTGGTGCTGACTCACAAGACTATATTTATAATGGAAGGTAAATAATTGAACGTACATTTTATTTTTATTTGTGTAAAATTATTACCTTCAAAGGAAAATATTGATCAATTCTTACTTTTTCCCAGGAACAATGAAACCTCAAGGTATCTGCAGACCAGTAGAATTTCAGCTGTGTTTACCAAGCCTGTGAGTACCAGCAAAACCTACCCTATACCTTCCCCTTTGACAACCATAAGATCTGGTCATTCTGGAAACATGGCTTTCAAATCTAGTCAAACTAGCAATCATCACTCAGCACCACCTCATAAGCAGCTAGATCGACAGGGAACTATGGCATCTAATCGTAGTTTGGGAAACCATACTAACACCGTGGATGACCTCAAGCGCAGCCATCCTGGTTTGGGTAGCTGGCTGTCACCAGAGAACTCTTCCTCACCCTCACCAAGACACACCACCTATTCTCCTGGAAGTTACACATCATCCAATGCCCAGAGATCTTTGGTGACCAATCAAAGCCAGCACTATGCCAGACGACCTCAGTTACCTTTGCCTACGGCCAAGTCATCCAACCAAGGTCTGGTACCACCACCCTCTCCTAGTTCTACTAACTACCACGAAAGCTGGGATGATCATAAACATCAACAATCAGTTGGGGGAGCTGTAGGTGGTGGTAATGGTGGTGGGGAAACAGCTGCTTTGGGACCAAGAGTCCCTTCACGGCTAGCAGGAAGCATGCGAAGTGTGCGTTCAGGGCCAGCAGGGGCTGATGGAGGATGGCAGCCTCCACTCAAGGATACCAATAAAACCAATGTGAGTATACATTAGCTTATCAAAGCTTAATACATCCTTTTAACATTTCTCCATTGATGGTAGCTAATAATTTCTTCAGTACAAGGATAGTTGAAAATTAATCACTATTTCATTAACTTTGGAGGCCATAATTATTATTCCTTTTGAATACGTATCTAAAATAGTTATTCATTTCTCATAAATAATTGGAGCTGTTTGACTTTCATAGATGCTTCTTAGTAGTGGCGGATATTCAGAAGGCTTCAAGTAGAATACCATTTTGTTTTACTTCAAAGCTGAGATTTTGCTGTTGCCTATCTGTAGATTGCAAGCATGATATCTGCCTTACTGTTTAATTTGCAAAATTACCTTTGCCCAACCTTAAGAATAACTGCTCTTAGCTTCTAATTAAAGTAAATGCAATAGAAAAGAGGTTACGGTAGGCTAATAATGCTTGCTTGGTGACTCACCTAGTTGTTGTACATTCGATGTAGTTTAATGTAACAGACTTTCTTGTTAAAAATCTACTCAAAATTGAAAAATGAAATGACAAAAAGACCGAGTTATTCTGATACGACTGACTGCCACACCATACATAGAATGACAGCCTAATACCATTCATTGTATGATTTTATTTGGAAACATAGACTGGAGACCACAAAGAGGACCCTAGAAATGCTCAGGGTAGACATCAGGGTGAAGGACAGATCCTGCGACGAGCACGATCGTCCAGCTTAGAGCTTATCTTGACACCTATCATCCAAAGCACATATCAGTGAGTATGGCATACAGGGAAATGGTTACCAATGACTTCACAGAACTTATAATTTAAATGTATCTAGGCTGATACAAAGGGTGAGCATGTCGTGCATGGCCTCTACAGGTATATTATTTCACTAAGATTGAATTATGCAGTTTATAATTAAAAAAATGCATGTTTTGGGCATGAAGCTTACTATTTTACTTATTTGTATGAATTGACAGTATTATTAAGTGACAGTCTATTATTTACATAACAATAATATTTAAGATGTGGATTATATGATTAGTAGAACTTCAAATGGGTATTATTATTCAACATTATTATGTTTTTCACAGTATGAATTTGTAGAACAAAAATTATACACATTAGATTATTTTTATGGATGTTAATTGGAGTAAAAATACAAATCACCGATTTCCAATATTGTTAGAGTAATTATTAACATTCTGCCATGGCATAATATTATTATTTTTACATAATTAGCAATGGATAATACTGATTGTTGTAAATCAAATAATGACTTTTACTTATTACCTGGTTGCTCATTTAAAGTGAGTTTATGTAGATATTAAATTTTGGGTATTTCTAGATAAGGAAATTATTTCTTCACTAATTAAAAATAAAAATTTATATTTTACACAAAATTAAGTTAGTCTTGATAAGTTTTTCATTAATGGGAATAAGAGATAAATAAATTAGTGTTTGTTCAATTTGTAATTTATTTTAATATTTTTGCATTATAATTATCAAGAAAAGAAACCCTTTTGAAAATGGCAGATCTAGATTTTATGATTAACTTATATTTCAAATAATAAAGAAACATTTAAGTTTTTAAATTAAATCAGTGGCTTGAATTTGAAGCAATATGAGCAAATGTAGGTTTATCAGTTTATACACTATTAAGTAATATTTTGTTACCAAGAGGACGAGATGATTAAGAGAGAATTTAAAATATAAATTACCAAATGCTGAAGGAGGTATGTTTGGTGAAAGATATTTATATTCCAAAAAACCTCATTAAACATATTCATAAATTTCCACAACAAAGCAAAAAGCTATAAGCGTACACTAAATGGATGAATGCCTGGTTTATTCATAGGCAACGCAGATAACTTCTGAAATGGGAGAGGATGAAACAGGGAGACTTTCATGCAATGGAACTACTGGGACTGGTTCCTCTTACCCAACTGTAACAGAAGAAGCATCACCTCCAAACGTGCCTGAAATGTCTCACGAAATGAGCACAGAATTATGAGGAAAATTATTGGGGAGGGAACAACCAGCGGATTATTCATGCAGTCTCAGTTGATTCTAAAAGCTCCCCTCAAAGTATTGAAATCTCATACCAAATGTAAGCATATCATGCCAAAATCACTGAGCAAAGAACACACTATTTGTATCTCATAAAAGGATCTCATTTTTATAAGTAAATAAATAAATAAATATATAAATGCCAACTCTAGAAACTCAGAGCTGCACAGTCACTGTGACTGTTAGCAAAATAGGCAAAACTTCAGCAAGACTGTTTTAATACTGTTCTATGATTGATAAAGCCTATTGTGATGATAATGAAGTGTTTTTACAGCATTTATAACTGAGTGCACTCATATATTCATAAATATTCTGTATATATATTGTACATGATAAGGTGACTAACCTCATATACCTGATATGATAAGGTTGGTGGTGGCAATTGCACTTCTTTTGTATTCTAAAGTAATTTGAAGTCATATAAAATTGAGGTGCCACCAAAATACTTTTAGTGACCATGAAATAAGAAATGTCATATCATTATTATATAAATGAATTTATATGAGTATATAATGTATTGAATGTATTGTTACACCAGCTCTTCTTCAACCTTCCCTATTTTTTAGTTTTATGAGATGATTGTAATGCATGATTGCTAAAAATTATAAAGAAATACCAAAACTCAGATTTTGATTAAAGTGAAAAATTTATCTGATGTATTAACATTATGAATGAATGCATTCATTTGGAAGAACATGAATATACATTTTACATTGAAATAATGAAGAAAACTTGCAATTAGTGATGGAAATGAAAATTGGACCTTTCTTAACAAAAACCATTCCCAAAAGTTGAAGATTTAAAAACTGAATGAAGGTCACTCTCTGCATCTCTCGGCCTCCTTCCATCTATTTGATGATCATCCAAACATTTCTCTCCTTTGGACATATGTATGTAAAGTAACTTCACAGATGAAATGGTCAAATGAGAAATGAAAATAAAATAAATGAATGGCCTAATCTAGTTTCATTTATATAATGAAAACTTATACCATTCTTAAGTCCTGAACCAATAAGATATCCCCACAGCTAAGTGGTAATATTAGGCAGAATAGCTGATTATCAGTCTTTTGCTTGGCTGAAATAAAGAATTACAATTATCTCCTGAAAGGAGATAATACAGATGTAAAAATGCATTGAATTTTATGTCATGAATGTTTGTCATATTTAGCACTCTCACAAATTTTTAACTGAAATAAAGAGTACATAAGGAAGGAAATTTGCAATTGCATTCCACAAATTCAGGCCAGAACAACTTGAGCTTATGAATAAGAGAATTTTGGTAAAATAATCATCAAATGTGAAATGATTCAAAAACATCAAATCAAAAGTGCATAAAATGATTGAGATTTATGGATGGTTAAAATTATACGTTTGCAAAGCTATTCCACCCTAGCTATTTATTACAAGCTAGCTACAATGTATGCTTTAAATGATGTAATTTGCTGTTTATTTTGCTAAATAGAAATATTTTTCTGGTAATGTATTGTTAAAGTTAGGTCAATGATAAGTACTTCTCTTTGATGAAAACATACACTATAAAAATCTCTTCATTTATAATAATAATAATTATTATTTGATTTTATATTTCTATTTTCATCATATATGAATATATTAGATTAGAATATATAATGCTGTAAATATATGCAAAAGAAAATCTCAGTAGCTAAAATACTCATTGCATAATCATGCTCATAAATTACAAAACCACAGTTTTGAGAAATGGGCATTTTTGAAAAATGAAAAAGTTTTCCTTGTTGAGATTGAAGTGGTATATCATGTTTAAAGTCAGTATTTAAAATCTTTGAGATGCACTGATAATTCCACCAACTCTTTCATCCTGAAGGACAAAAATCATCAATCAGTTGCTCATCTGTACTCCTTTCTTAATAAAGAATCACACTTTCTCTCCAAATCCGCAAGCATATGTGACTATAAGCTACTAAACTCACTCTTATTGTATTTAAACTAAAACAATCTTTAATTTTAAGATTAAGTTGAGTTATTAAGAGTTGAGTAGTTAAGAGTACCCAAAGCATACTTGAAAGATGAAGGATATGACGTGTATAAGCTATAAAATGTGTTGCCCAATTACCCTCCAATATAGCTATTATAGGACTTGAATCACATCTGGGGCATGTATGCAAACCACTACACCACCTTGTCACATCCATATTATTTATGTTTCAAGTTAATGACTTATTAGTCTTTGTATATGACTCATTAAAGCAATTTAAATTGAGGTTAAATTGATTCAACTGTTTGAATTTATTTATTGAATCAATTATGATCGCAAAAGAAATATTTTGAGGGTATTGGGGAAAGCCAATAATTAACTAATTATTATTACATCAATGATTTGCAAAGGGACAGTAAACACAGAGAATTTAGAAAAATAAATTCTTACTTCATTAAGAGATGCTCCAAATTAAATTTTTAACAAATGAAATAGATAATTATGCTTATTTTGAAGTAAGAATAATTACTGTAAGTTGTTTACTGAGCTAGCAATAAATTCACAAAGTCCACTGGCACATATTTAATACTTTGACTATAGGCGAGAGGTTGTACTGACTCCAAAGCCAACTGCATTAAATCAAGAAATGGGCTCTTAAATTCTTAATATTTTGCATAATGATTTGAAACTTCATGATTGTATTCTTAAAATGTTATCCTAATTTTTTTAATAATAAATATTTAACTTTTTAACAGACTAACAAGGTTTTCCCTTAAAGAAATTTCATTGTATTTAGTTGTTGAACAATCCAAGAGAAGCATTTCATGCTGCATCCAAAGAGAGCAATGGTAGTTTAAATTATGTTCTTGGGAACTAAAATACATCTAATCATTCAATTTTTGGTTTTTTAATTTATTTAATAATGAAACCTTCATCGATGTATGGAAGAAGATGTTATCCATTTAAATTTTGGATGAAACCATAATTAGTTTAAATTCTCTGGCAATAAATAATGAAGAATCTTCCATGAAGATTTTCTGATACTGACTATATTACCAAAATGTAACAGAAAAGATGCAACAGGCATATGAGACATTATTGAATTATGAAAATTTTTAATTAGGTATATACTTATGTAATATAAATATACTTATAAAAATAATATTAATAGTCAGCATAAACAAAACGTAAGATATGGTGATATAATATCAGAAAGATTGGAGATAAAAGAGTGGAAGATAATGTGGAAACAATTCATAGGGAAAAAAGAGTGCAAACCAATGATGGACATGTAGCAATAAATTATGCACAAAAAGAGTTTCTATATGTTACAAGAATACAACAAACCGAAATTACATTTGAGATTAGACTATAATGAAATAGATTTTTTTCAAGTATCATTAAAAGAATATATAAGTGTACGTATGAATTATGATAGAATACCTTGATGTTTTATTCAAAATAAAACAGATATGTTCATTATTAATGTATGCATACATTGAATAGGAAGAGATACCCAAATATAAGGTTCAGTAATATACACCATTTTTGTATACAATAATGAGGCTCACCAAGCTAATGATAAAAAATTATGAACAGTTTAAGTTAACTAAACTTTGTTCGAGCTACATCATTAAGTATCAATGCAGTTTGGTGTAAGTAAAGATTGATATGTTTTATTCATTGTATTTATAAAAAGGATAAAATAATAATTGCTCAAGATCAGTAATTTATAAGAAAAGTTCATTTCTTTTTAAATAAAGCTCTGAAAGATTTTTGTACAAAAAATAAATACATTTGATTCTTGAAGTGAGTTTGATAATCTAAGAATTGGAGAAAGGAGCAAAAATATTTAAACATTCCTACATAGAAACTGCATGGATGAATCCCTTGTAACATTTCTACTGTGAGGCTTATTTTTCTCTATTTCATTTTACTCAAATATTATTGAGCAATGAACAAGGTATAAGGTATTGGAACGCTGTGCGCCTTGGATAATTCCAAAGGTAGAATGGATTTCTGACGGGAACAGGAATCGAACCCGAGTCTCTCAATTACCGTTCGGGTGCTCTATCCGTTGAGCTATCCTTGCAAAACATTTTCATCGGGAAACTTAGTGTGGCAAGGACGTCCCCGAGTTTTTTTTCCCGAATGGCTTGGATAAATGTTTTGCAAGGATATCTCAACGGATAGAGCACCCGAACGGTAATTGAGAGACTCGGGTTCGATTCCTGTTCCCGTCAGAAGTCCATTCTACCTTTGAAATTATTGAGCACTGCTTGAGTCCACTGCTGTAAATAATGGTAACTATTTAGGAATACATTGATCTACCCATGGAAGACAATAGTTATTATACATAATTATCACATTCAAGGGTATAAAAATCCTCTATATTTTAAGCGAAAATTATATTAATCGTAAAAAATATAATAGAGTTTTCTCTAAGGCAGCATTTAAATTAATAAATTGTTTTCCAAAAGAAAAATTAAGTTTACGAGGAAAAATTTGAAAACTTCGGATTTAGAGCATTTAGAGAATTCATCTAGTTGTGGTTCCATTTCATTAGAGGAACTGATGATTTTCTCTATGACTCACCTCACCACCTGTCGCCTCATCACGACTCTCAACAATTCGGACGTGCGTCTCCGCTACATTCGAGCGCTTTTTCGGCGAGAGGAAAATTGCACTTCAGCGCAGATGGGAAAATATATTGCAAGTGACGGCGACGGAAAGAAAACAGATTGAAGATATCTCATCGGCTCTTACCGAAAACATGCAGATATCGGAGTACATTTCGCTATCAACATATACAGAGAAACAAGAAAACAAAGTGCTAGAGATGAAACAAATTGCGAAATTTTATTCGAGTAAAACGCATTTCGTCCGCTCATAGACCGAAGATTAAACGGGAATAGAGTTTGTTAAATATTATTCCGAATACGATTCATTCAAATAAATAATATACTCCGAATCATCATTCCAAATGCGAGACGCACACTTAAATAAACATGTAAATGATCGAGCGTCTGATCGCTTCAAATCAAGGAAGTCTTACTTAAGAAGACTATTTCTGAGAGTCAACGTAATTTCACGAGAAAACAGGACAGACAGTAAATATAGACTGTGAAAATGCGCGTTTCAAAGGAAGAGCATACGGTCATTACGATCAAAATTGCAGTTCAAAATTCGGAAGAGACACAAGTTCCTCACATTCCCCCGAAGGAGAAGCAGCTGATGGTATCTGGCGTGAGAAAGATCCTCTGGTGTTCTCACCGGCTCTCTATTCCTCTCACGACCACTGCAAAAGAAGGGAAGTAATTAGCTGCATTCAATAAGCTCGCTCTTGGCTATAGCCATTGCAGTAAGTGAGAAGTTATATCGGTATCTAGGAATCCGCTCAAGGACTGCTTTCGTTTTCTACAATTGCTATTATCGAACGTAAAATGCCCTTGGACATTCAAACAATTCAACTCTAAACGCACTGCCGAATGGCTGACGTACTATGCAGAATGAGAATCCAGATAAAAACTGTCAAATCTTACATGGATCCTCTTTTGGCCTGTTCGAGGAATAAATAAAACTCGTTCATACCTTTCTTCAAAACTTGAGCGAACCAGAATTTATTTCGTTATTATTGAGGTCCAATGAATAATTTTAAATAATTTTTGGGAGAAGAGCTATTCATATATAGTATTTTCGTTTTAAAAAAGGCGTCTTTTGCCTATATTTCTCTTATATGTAGCGAAGGAAATGTGATGTCTTTATATATATATTAAGACATGGTTTTTACACCAACTAAAATCGCATCCACAATCAAAAAACCGGCGAATAAATATATCCAACCCATGAGACTTTACCAACCGTGAACCCACGAATCATCTACTGCAATTATTTTTATACATAATTAAGAACGAATTAATATAAATTTATGAATTCCCGGAACTCCAAGTAAATTGTTGACGGAATACCAGGTCATAAATGCAACGATTGATACGATAATCTGAGGCACAAAACAAAAGTCACCTGAAGATGTTCTCAGACTATTCACCGATCTTTACATCCTGAGAATATTTCCCCGCATTCATATAAAAATTTCTCATCGCACGGATCTTATACGTGTTTGCCTTTAATGAAGAGAATATATAAGTGGAGAAATGTATGAAGGGGAGAAATCACAAATTCATCCTTAAATTATTGTTACGTTGGTTCGGTAGTTTAACCCAAGGTTAAAGTACTTTTCTTTTCAATAAATGATCAAATGTAATGAATACTAAAATAACCAAATTATAGCTACTAAGTTAAAGTCATATATTACATTATTATTGAAATGTTTGTTTACGAATGCATTATAAGCGACCGTGAAATTAGAAAGATCGGCTGCCGCCCGATTCCCCGCGCACGGAGCTCTGCGTTTCGGTAGTAATAAAATTTCGTTATTAACAATACTGTAGAACGTAGAATTGAACGAAAAGTAGCAGGCGACTATATTTTTCAACTCATTTTGCCGAAAACTCATAGTATTTCTTTAGATTCTTTCCAGTAATTTGTCCCCAAAAATTTTTATATAAAAATTGACTACATTACCGGGAAGCAGATAAAACGAGGCAAATTTTCAGACCAAAAAAGATTATATATCTTGAAATATGGACACAAATTCCTCGGTTCGAATCGCAACCAATTCTCAGAATTTCTTGAAGGTATAACTTCTTTTTTAAACTTCGATGGTTATAGTTTTTTAACGAGAATAATTCGCACTACATTTTTCACAAACCTTTATATTGAAAAAGTTCAAAACCATATCCTTCCAATTTCATTTTTCTGTAAACTGTTCAAAATGGCAACAACGCGCTGGATTCTCCCATTTAAAATACACGGAGCCATAAGAAATACGTGATCTTTTCTCAATGTGGAGAATATATGAATATACCACATATCCACACTACATGCTCGCGTTAGATCAGGGGTCACCAAACTTTCCAGCCTTGGGGCCATACTGATTACTCCAGTAAGTTCCGAGAACCATATCATTGTTGTAAAAAATATGTTCTCTAAAAGGAGTTTTCAAGTATGCTCTCCGCGGGCCCTAGTTTGGAGACCCCTGCGTTTTTATAGTTGTAGATAGTATCTCAATTAAACTATGACGGATTAACATTTTATAGAGCTTGAAATCTTACATATTTTAATTACTTTAATACGATGAAAAAGAAACGGACGCGAGAAGCGTTAGGCGATGAGCTTGGTTTTCCGAGGTTAACGTGAGTGCACATTTGAACAAGCGCAGAAAATCCTGAGTTACATGAGCCTCTATCTTACATTGCGATTTACTTTATCGTATATTGCGATTTCGATGGAGCCTGGTAATCGAAGAATACTTCCAAAATGATTACTTCCCTGCGAATAAAATTATCTCAACACTTTTCAATTTCATCTTCTTCATCTTTATACGTGAAGCTCGTTTTTAAGGACGAACCTCCTTTCACGACTTAGCTGCTTGACACGGCATTCCAGAGCAAACAAAATAGATTACGTAACACTTAAATCACGACTGAAACACGATTTTGTCTCTATAACGAACAAAGTAAAATTATAGCCCGAGAATTGTACTCGGGATGAAGTCGATTTGCCTTTGTACGGTAAAATGTCGTAATACACGATCGAATGAACTTAATACATCAACTCCGGACTTAATTCGAATTGACTTCAATTTGTTTATTCATTCATCTGTATTTATTCTATTTTATTACATTATTCATTTGTACCATAAATATGAGGAAAATCAAAATAAACTCCGATTCTAGAAACAGCTTATCATTGAAACTAATTTTACGTGATATAACCCACTCGATAAATAAGAGAACAGAGAATAAAAGAAATTAACCTTTGAGAATTATTAAATTGATTAAAAACTGATTAATTTATCGAAGAAAGAGATGGAGAGATATTAAAAAGATAGTCGTGCTACTTTATCACATAGAAGTGCAAAATATTTCATATCGCTACTTTTCACTTCTGTTTAACCTATGTTAAGAAAGAGATGTTTTAAGAAAAGTCGATGGATGTTAAACGATTGGCTTCCTTGTATACTAAAACAAGATTATCATATTTTTGATTGGGAGCTGATCAAGGATATCTCATATATACAGTTATTCGTCTGAAAATGTCCTCGGCAGTAGCAATATTTAAGTTTTAGTTACATAAACAAAGGAAGAATGCTTACGGAGGAATAGCAACTCCTAAAATACTACGAATTGAACTGGAAAAAAATGCAGGATCAACTCTGATGATCAGGAAAAATGGCTCTCATCAGACAGCAGAAATCGCTTATTAACGAACGAAGCCAGATTTTTATCTCGTATTTACTCAAATGCGATTCGATCAGGTGGAGGGGGGTCCAATGAAATTTGCCCGAAGACGGGAGGAAAACCCCTCCAAACACTTCCGAAAACGAGTATCTCAATATTTAGATAAAATCTAGATTTTCTCTCAAAGAAATCGTGAACGAGTATTCCTCAAGAAAAGAATGATGTGGTACTATTTGCTTCGTGAAGAAACGATAGGAAAATTGCCATCTCTAATTGAAGTTACGATTCATGTAGAGCTAACGAAAATGTTAGATTAATACAAAGTTTTGCACTGGAAACTGGTAACGTGGAAGGAAATAAAAACCGATAAAAGCACGTAGATTTCTTTATAAACATACACGCTTCCCTTGAAATAAGGAGAAAACTTGGAATTCAAAATATTTATACAAATATGGAACTGAAAGCAAAGTTTTCAAAGCTTAATATTTCGAGTGAGATTCGTAGCGAATAAATAATATAAATTTCGAAACAATTCTATTGAACGTCGTTTTGAAATTTTGGATTATAATTCTATGATAAATAAATCGGGAATCCGTAAAAAGATAAAGCTCATCTATAAATACTTCATTCTATTTAACGTAAAGTCCTTTTTTGTCTCAGAATTTCCTCGTCTTAGTCAAGCATTCAATATTATTTTCAATATAATTCCGATTTAAAAAATTTCAAATACCTTATAAATAGAAAATATACGCAACCCGTAATTGGTGAAGCTTAAAATGGAATTAAGAAAATGTATTTGGAAAAAGAGCGGGAAAGTGACGATATGAACGGTTTGTGTTGCATCTATTTCTCATCGATTGAAAATTTTATAGTTTATCGATGAATTTAGAAAAAGGATACTTAGGAAAAGATGTGCGTTAAATATGTGCGTACGTAATTATAAAAGTTTTAACCCATTATGATTGCAAAATCTATAGCATTTGCGTATAATTTGAATCAGTTTATTTTGATCTAAGTCGTCGAGAGACGGCTGATATTTCACTCGATAAAAAATCGAATGCCGCACATTCATATGGAGAAAACTTTTCCGAATTTTGATCACTATGCGTTACGGGGGAACGACAGACAGATTCAAGATATTTCCGGCAATTATTCTTAAAAACATTCGAGCATACCGGTTTCCTTCGTCGCGGACTTCGGTGAAGCGTGGACGGAAAGATGAGGTTCCTTCTCTTCAAAGATAATGGTGGGCGAGCAGATGCGTCTGCCCAACACCTGTCCATCCAAGGCCTTGATCGAATCTGGGGTAGCGAAGGGCAGGTGGCGGTGGGAATCCTTCGTGTTTTTTCTCTACAATTATTACCAATTTCTTTGGACGCATGATTCGATGAAATAAGACAATTCGAGAGGATTGAATCGTCCTTCAGGATAAGTTATCGTCATTCCTAGTTTTATCAGCAGTGAATGTAATATTTTAGGTTGGACTGCTTCCTAAGAATATCTCGGGATACTGCAAAGGTAGATCCCTTTGATAGTACCCAATTGGTTCCGATTCATAATTTCGGTCGAAGGAACAAATACGTACGGGCATACCTTTTGAAGCGCTCTGTATATTTTCCCTTGAATTAGCCTCAAAACTTAATATTTTCGTACAAACTGCTTTCTCTCTTTTATTCACAGCTTTTCCTGCTCCGATTTATATTCAAAATTGTTTTAATTATTTCAAAACTTATAGACATTAAATGAATTTCCAAGAAGCGTAGTGCCTTCAAACAATTCTTTCTTCGAAATTATCGGGAAAATCCGCGCGAATCGCTGAGTACATTCATCGATGGTGTCAACGTAGATTAGCCATTAAAGTGAAAGGAGTAGTTAAGCAAGAAAATAATATCTTGCGAGAGAGCACTTCTTCGTAGGAATTCTTGGGCCTTCTTTTTCAATGAAATTTTCGTGGAAACTTACATCAGGTATAATTTCCAAATCCAATTTCCTTTCGGAAATTATTGGAACAAGGTAAAATGATTGTAATCGTCACCAAAAGCTATTATTAGATAAAATATAGTTAAATCGATTGAGGATTTGGAATATATCCGAGAGCCACGGAAAAATAGTAACACTTTCTCGGTCGATGAAATAAAATTGCGTAATGGAAGCAACAGATTGATTTTCCTACCTGGTTACGAAAAAGAAGTTCCACGCGCAGGTTTGGAAAAGCGGAGCCTTCTTCCAGATGCCTTCCTGTCCTCCGACTAAAAGCAGGGGAGTGTTACACGTAGTTTCTCGGATCCGCCGCTAGGGGGTTTTAATAAGTCTGGCGCCAGCAACTGAGCAATACTTCTGCTGAGGAAGGGAAAGAACTACCAAAGGATGATAGAATTATTCACCAAGTGATTCAGCTTTACTCCACGATTAATATGTTGCTATCTCCATACCACTCCCTCAGTAATGAATGATGCTTATATTTAAATTGCAATCGGCAAGATCATGAGAATACTGAAATTAGCACCTGATAGAAGGATATGGCCTAGAATAGCTCCAACTTAACTTGGACTAATATTATTTGGTGTCTGGAAGAATAATACGCATGAATTATTCTTAGCGAATACCATTCCTTGAGCACTCCAAACGTTTACCCACTTGGATTTCTAGAAATTCTTATGGGTCTCGTCGGTTGGTTTGGAAAAGTATTTTGTATTCCGCGGAGTTCGGACCGATTACAACTTCGTCTATTGAGGGGAGCCAGACTTGTTCATTAGATCGCTTTCATTTCAAGTGAGATTTGATCATTACACTTACAAAAAAACATTTAGAATGGAAAGCGCATTCAATTCTTTTCCGAGCAACGAAGGTCCAACGGTAAAATCATTATCCCAGAAAATTAATGGTCGAGTGAACCAATGATGCACAACACCAGCGTTGCACCAGTTCTTCTCGTTTTCTAAACCAGAAAGGTGTCCTCATATCTACGGAGATGCTGAGGAAAGAATCCATAATGTATTTTACTTCAAATTGGCAGTATGAGCAGCTTATGGAGAAATAGATATATTTGAATTGCCATAAGGGACCAACTTCCTCCCCACGTAACGTACAAATCAAGAATTCAGCGAGTGATCGCCATCATCCTGCTGATGGCGATCATTCGCTGAAACCGGTGGAATTATAATAAAATTATGGAAAAAGTACGATCACTTCTTATTCTTGTGTATTCTTAAGATGGAATTCCACAAAACGACGCCTTCCTCTGTGAAATTTATTTCATAACTGCCTTAGAGATGGAAAACTACCCGAGGATTGGAACCTCGCAAAAATTGTACTTCTGTACAAAAGTGAAAGCAAGGAGGATTTGATGAACTACCACTCCATCGGTAACCTCCCAGTTATCTGCAAAACATCGGTGAGGATAATAGGTGAACGTTTGAAGAGAACACTTTTAGCTATTCAGCCGGGAGAACAAGCCGGTTTCAGTGCGATTACGAGAGGGGCTAGAGGAAGTAAGACCCCGCTTTTTTAATTCCACAAATTTAGTTATTTAATTTAAAATTTGATTAATTTAACTTTTTAATACATAATATATAATTATTTAAAATTATACTAAATTTAGACAGGGTTAAATGGAAGAGGAGACTTTTCAGTGTCAATTTCGCCTTTAATAAAGACGTTAATATTATTTTTATGAACATATTATTTCATTTAATTGTGATCTATTCGGTAATATTTAGTTTTTGCGATGGGTGATTTTTAAAAAAGTGAAAGTAAAGCAACAAGAAAAGGCGTTTCTCTGGAAACTAAAATGTAGGTGTTGATACGATTAGATGCAGGCCAACGGGTACACTGCATTTAATTTGCCCACTTGATAATTTTAAAAAATAAAAAAAAATCGTAGCAATTTCAACCTTCTGCGAAAAAAAATTACCTGTTCAATGTGATTGAATATCTTCAATTCAAACGACTTTCCATCTGCTTTGACAATGAAGTTGAACGTAATATACCGTTAAGTCAATCAACTAAAATTGAAAAACGAGAACAATTTTTATCTACATGTATATTCAAATGAAAATACACCTGTGTAGGGAAGTGATTGTACATTTTATGTACGTTTTTAGTTGCCTCGATTAACGCTTTTTCGTTTAGCGCTGGAACTTATTGGAACGTATCCCCCGCATTAAGCGGGGTCTTACTGTACATTCATATTCTCCGTAACATTTATAAAAATGCCCCTGCTTTCAACCATTCTTTTCACAGCTGTTCTTGTAGAAACATTCAAAACCATAGGAGGAAAAGGGCCTGCGGGTAGATGGAGAATACATCATCTGCGTTTTGCAGATGATATCGTACTTTACGCAAGACAATGAAAAGAATGGTCAACCGCCGCCGCGTTTGGTGGCTCGAGAAACATAATCTACTTTCAAACTCCCAATGAGGATTTCGAAAAGGTCGATCCACTATTGACCACCTTTTCCGAACAGAGCACTATTTCCAGACTTCTATAGACGCCAACATGCCAAAGGTGTTATCTTCGATACAGAAAAATTCTACGATAAGGTATGGCGGTATAAGATTTTAAAGATAATACATCGCTGGGGTTTCAGACGAAACCTACCCATCTTTATACAAAACCTCTTACATAAAAGACTCTTCAGCATTCAAATCGGAAAATACTTATCAGAAACATATACCCAGGAAAACGGTATTCCACAGGGCTCATTGTCAGTATTGCGCGTCACTCTTTTTGTAACAGCTATAAACGAGATTTCAGAATGCCTAACAGCAGAAGTTATGGGATCCTTACTCCTAGAAGACCTCAGCTTTTTGCAACTCCATCGAACTCTCTGACTTAAAAGATATCTTACAGCCGATACTAACCAAACTCTCAAAGTGGGCACTTGTCAACAGTTTTCGTTTCTCTGCAGGAAACAAAGGCATACACTTTCACAGGAAACGGAAAAATAACATACCTCCAAGACTAAACCTTGATGGCATAGATATACCATATACAACCTCGATCCACTTCCTTGGCTTAATACTAGACAATCACCTTATTTGGAACGATCTTGAATGACTTCTTGAACGTTTCAAGATTTTTGACTAAATCAACTTGGGACGTAGACGGCAGCACAATGTTTCGGTTCTATCACGCACTGGAAAGATCAAGGTTAGATTATGGATGGCCAGTGTACGCCACTGTATATAGATCATACCTAAGACCACTAACAAGTATCCATAACACAGGCCTTATGATAATAAAAGGCACGTACAGGACATACCCAGTGCTTAGCATATATCCCAATGCAGGAAAACCACCCTTGGAAACCTGACACATCTAAACATGCAACTATGTTGCAAAAATTCTATCTACCTCAACCGATCCCTATCAAAATATCACCCCCAGCAATCAGATCTTAGAAACCAAAAGGCAAGAGGCACCAGCCCTGTGAGTTTTTGATTTCATGACCTAATCTTAGCACATAACTTTATATTACCCGATGTCTTCACAACAGGATGTTGCACAACCCCCCTTGGCTGACACCTTGACCTTTGATCAACCTATCAATACGTAAGAAACAGAAAACACACACAGCAGATGAAGAAAACTGGCAAATCTTTTAAAAAATCCTGGAAATCCATGCATGTGTTTTTGCACTATCCTCATTTCAACATGGGTTCATTCAAACCAAACTCAACCCCTCTTCTTCCATTTTCCCTGCAGATCTATCAGCTACCAGATTATCCCTTCTAAGTGTAGAAGGAAACTCTGGATCATACCTCATGCACATAGACTAACTCAGTTCACAGCAAGCAATGACCATCCTCTTTCCAACGAACATAATCACTCAAGATGTACAAACAATTAGTTTATGAAGAGGTTTACACAAACTAATGTGATATGGATTAATAAGAGTTACTAAATATCTTGCTTATATCTTTTAACTGAGAGTCAAAATTTTAATTGAAGAATAAAGTTATGTGCTAAATGTGGCTCATAAATAGTAAAAAATTAAGAAACGCAAACAATTTTGAAAAACGCATAAATTATTATTAATTTCTAAAATAAAACTTAACATTTACATAGATTTAGATATTGATAAAAAATAATTTGATATTGTTCCCTTTATCACATATTTATCAAAAAACTATTATAATAAATATAACAAACAATTTCTTTCTAGTAAGATACTTATTAGATACAAATTAAATGCATAAAATTTGATAATTTTTGAATGTTCAAATTTGGCAGCTCTAAAATCGATTTCATTCATCTTAAAGGAAATTTACAGTAAATAGAGGTAATTTACTATCATAATATTTACATACATTTGGTTCATAAAAATTGATAAATTCACCCAATGAAGAATTGACACTGAATGTGAGATAATAATTAAAAAAGAAAATGCATCATCCATCGGATAAAAAATCCCAATTCCAAACTTTAAGGTAAATTAACCTCCAGCTCCTGTTTATTACAGATTCAAAATTACATAAATGTTTACTAAGCAGCAGAAGTTAATTTAAATATGAATCTATTTGCAGTTTACCTACTACCTAAAAGTATCTTCTCTGCAGTACCCACTAATACTCTTGCATTATATCTGTTTATGTACATGTTAAGGAAAATATTTTCATCGCTATTTTCGAAGACACAGAGTTGTTTACCGTTGCTAGGCAACGGATACAGCGCGTACTGTAAATGGAATCATGGGTAATATCTGTATGGGTTCGAGAGTGTAAAACATCATCAGTCGCCATATTGTGGATGGTGGAATGTATGTTGAGAGGATGAATGTCAACATTGTGGAATAGGATTCAAGTTTTGAGGGGAGTAGTCATTCTTAGTGTTTCAGTTTAATAAAAGATCTAATATGAATCGTGCAGATGGCCTTGTTCAAAGACGAAGCGCTGTAAGAGATGCATCGGACACTGTTTCAAAAGATGCTCAAAATTCGGATGATAGAAAATGTGATCGAGATGATGATGTAGAAGATGGGGACTCCAAAGAAACGAGACTCACATTAATGGAAGAAGTTCTGCTGCTTGGATTAAAAGACAAAGAGGTATATAATTGAAGTTGGAATGTGTCATTGGGCCGTTAGGAGGATTGTTATTATAGAGGCGTAATGTCCGTCGATTTTCTAGGTTTCATTTCCTCCGCTGTCTTGTGAAGTATTTGCCTTTCAGTAGTCGGATTAAAAGGTTTTCTTTAAAGCATTCAGTAATATTTTATGTTTCAGGGTTACACCTCATTTTGGAATGATTGCATATCGAGTGGGCTACGTGGCTGTATTCTTATCGAATTGGCAATTCGAGGAAGAATTGAGCTCGAGAAGGCAGGCATGCGGCGGAAATTTTTATTGAACAGAAAATTGTTGATCAAAAATGATACACCTACTGGTGATGTTCTCCTTGATGAAGCATTAAAACACATGAAAGAGACCGATCCACCTGAAACCGTACAAAGTTGGATCGAGTATTTGAGTGGTAAATTATACATAGTTTTCTCGTTACGTAATATTATTAGAGCATAAGGTAACTGGATTTCGGTAATTTTTAAATTATTATTAGTTAAAATTTTCATTATTATTACTACTACTAATTAGAGATGTGTTGGCAGCATTTTTCTTTCCCATTTTTGGTTATTGAATCGATTCATTTATTGTACTAAAGAATTACAGGATGAGAAATTGTCACTTTTGAATTTTGGATTTTCTTCCATAGACTTTGAAATCATATATTTCGATTATTTATCGCTTTCAATTCTTATATTGTTTAATTTACAACAACAATTTTGCTCCAAATTTGTTTGCATAGGAATTGCCCTCCCTAATATGGGTCACTTGATATTAATAGCGATTTGATATAATTGCCAATCATATTCATCCCATGAGCAAAATATAATTTAAAAAAATGATATTAGTATTCCTACCTAACTAACTGTATAGTTTCATGTACTTATCTCCTCTTTCTGAACAAGCCTCTCACATTTTCAATTGCAATGTGGAATATTTTGAGTATAAATTATTTATTTGTGTTGGTCATCACTTAAATAATATGTGGATATATTAGTCCTTAATACCAGAACAAAGATTACCATAATTAACATTTATAATTCATTCAGAAATGTATTTGCAATATTTATTAAAATAAGTTTCTTTTTCTGATAGAAAAAATAAGCTGCTCATTATGTCAATGTTAAAACATTTATGTTTTCATTCATTAACATTTTATGTTTCATCAGAAATTTGGAATACTCATTTTAAGTGTGTTACATAAAATTTTACTGTTCATTTAAGGAATTTTATCACAATCTTTGGTAGTTTTTATGAGTCAGATCCACATTTTAATTTCCACTAATTGTTATATAAACTAAATATTTTCAGATTGTGCTTATATAATTGTATCCTCACTACCAGAAAAAAGTAAAATGATGTTTGTATATCATAGAAAATTCAATAACTATCAAAATAGTGATTAGAATTCTCCCAACAAGAATAGTCCTATGAGAAAGTGCTAAAACTTTGGGCATTATAAATTTCATTTTATTACTATGTATATTAAGATTTTTCTTCTTAAGTACTTATCAGATTTTCCTGGTAAATAGTGTTGTTATTGTACATTGGTGAATATTGCAACTGATAAATCTGATGTGCTCAACTTTGAGGAATTAAGTCATATTTAATAAAATTATTTCTAATATTCTTCCTCTATTAAGTATCTTAATTGTTGGTTATACTAGAAATCAAAATTAGTTTCAAAATTTAAAATCTTAATGATTCATGAACAATATTAATACATGTATAATGATGAAGTATCAAACTGCCTAGTTAATCTTCTTTTGTTTTCGATTTAAAAATCATTTAAGCCTTTCATATTTTCATTAATTATCATAAAAATTTGACTAATTTAGGGTGCTTTACACTATTAGAAATATAATGTGTCATTTTCATCTTGAACCCATATACTCTCTTAAATTGATGGTACATATTTTGTAATATCATGATTGCGGATTCCTGCAAATGATGTTTATCTTCTGATTATGAAAACGTTTATCAGCCTACTTGTTACATAAAATTTTCATTTTACTCTTAAGTATTAACAATTCCCTTTTTGGATTTTATAGGGGAAACTTGGAACCCCTTGAAACTTCGATATCAGTTGAAGAATGTCCGTGAAAGGTTAGCCAAGAATCTTGTAGAAAAAGGAGTTCTCACCACAGAGAAGCAAAATTTTCTTCTTTTTGATATGACTACACATCCATTGACAGATAATGTGGCCAAGTCTAGGCTGGTTAAAAAGGTACTAATCGCTGTATAATGATTTTAAGTAAGGATGAACATTCTCTAGAAGGTGGATTAATTCCTTTCTTTTGCAATCAGGTCCAAGACGCTGTCTTAGGAAAGTGGGTGAATGATCCCCACAGAATGGACAAGAGATTGTTGGCCCTGATATTTCTGGCGCATGCATCTGACGTTCTTGAAAATGCCTTTGCCCCCCTCAACGATGATGACTATGAACTTGCAATGAAGAGAGTGCGTGAACTATTAGACCGTGACTTTGAAACAGAAAGTATGAAGCCAAACACAAATGAAACTGTTTGGGCAGTCTTTGCTGCCTTCACCAAGTAATTAATTGGCACCTTGTTTGAAATTTACTGTATCACTAACTTCTTCAGTTGTGTCAACTGGAGAATTTATCCGAGGAGGAATTCAGTGTTGAATGCACGATGGAAGTCCTGAACTGTCATGCCAGTCGCATGAATCAGAGTGCTGAGTAAGAATTTGTGATGTGCTAATAAAAAATGTGGGTATGGTACCCAGTGTGATGCTAAGCCAGTCATGAAGCCTCCTAGAATAAAGTGGAAGAAAAATAACTGCCTTTCCACGTGATTGTATCATAGCCAATTTAATCCTATATAAGGGACTGCAAGGTAATTAAAACAGCCTTCTTGCATTTTATCTATACTAACTGGTTTTGTAGATGCTTTTAGAAATCTACTCTGAACTAATGTAGAAGGAAATTGCAACCAAAACAGTACCTAAAGGATTCAAAGTTCAAGAGGTGAACGCAATGTAAATGAATTTGTTTACTATAGCCTGTGATTTTTTAGGTGGTACACACATCATTCCTTATCACCAAAGGTTATACAGCCTTTGAGTATATTACAAGGGAATGCTGACTGTATACTAGCTACAAATTTTAAGAGAAAATATGCTTATGAATGTTTATTTTGAACAAATCCTGTTCATTTATGGCATTTGCCAATGTTCCGTTGATAATCTTTTCTTATTATTAAAGGAAGAAAGCTTGTGAGCACCTTCCACAATTTTCATAATTATTATTCCGCAATAGTTTTTCTATAAATGAGATTATTTAATGTGATTTTTGCAATTGGAGCATTCTTGTTTCATAGTATTCGTATCTGTTTACTTGTATAAATCCTTATCTGTTCTTCAAATGTATGATTTTATTTAATAAATGAGAGGTGTAATCAGCCCATCATTGTTTGTGAAACTGGCTCCTCTTCATAAAATATTATCTCCAAATAACTATAATAATTCCTAATATGTAGAGTATTAATTAACCCCTGTTGAGCACTCAACTACTCCAATTGGAACAACGAAATGCAAGTATCACTATATCCAAACAAATTGACTTCATCCAGGAAAATATAAGGAGATTTTTATTGCAATCTAGAATTTCAATTAATATAATTTTTTTAATTACATGGAATTAAAGTCATGTAGTGAGATCATTCCCTGATGACACATGCTCAAGGATTTTGTATGTAGCTGCAAATATAAAATATGTATGCAAACAAGGAAGGTTTCCATTTTGCATGGGTGAGTCCTATAACTGAATGATGAATTCAATGTGTTACACTGTATGTGAATCAGTTTGCCTTTATGTAAAACTGATATTCAGGATTATGCCATAGATTGGTTGCAAGTCTGAGGATGACCCTTTGCTTTGCTGTGTCTTATTAAAAAAAAAACAATTATTTTGTTCCTATGCTCATCAATTCACAACAAAAATGTTGTAATGGTTTTTATGTATATTTAAATATTAAATACATCCCGTTTGTTTTTCATTCAAGATTCTTCAATTCAAAATGGTTTATTAGATGTATCCTTGTTCATTTCAAAAAGGTTAAGTATGCATCAACAGCATTCATTCCCCTCATATTTTACACCTTCTGAGTATATTTCGTAATAAGAATTTAATTTCGTTAGAACGTAGTCATCGTCATTTTTCCTCATGAGAGTTTTGGCTTATTTTACATTTATTTTGCATCGGTCAAGATTGTGTATGAGAAGAATATGAATGAATAAAATACGTTGAAGGCGGTCTTTGTAACTAAATGATACACATTTAAATGATCGACTTCATAAAAACCATGGAATTGACTTTAAAATTGGAAAAATCACCCATAGTAATCGAATTAAGAAAGCCTCTTTTCATGGTTTCTCTCGAGAGAAAGCAGTTACGTAATCGCTTTCAACCGCAAAACCCTGCGATTCATATCCATTCACAACTTGTATTGATGCTTCGGTTCTACAGTTACGATGAAACTGTACCACGTTGACCCTTATATATCGCTATAGTCTGTTCCACTTTTCTAGGCAGTATGGGCTTATGGAGAAATCGAATAGCCTCGTACGCCGGGTCATTTTTCCGGAATATCCGCGATATCCACAAAATTTGCCTTCGCAACGGATGAAATTATGATTTTCAACTTAGTTTGGTGGATTTTTTTCCAAGTTTTTGGTGAAATGTGGACAATGAAGGATGGTTATTGACGAAGATTTTTCAACATTTAAACAAGAGAAATAAATTTTACAGCGGAATTTAAAAAAATGGTCACCTTACCAGCCGTGAACAATACTAAAACTGCCATTTCTCTCATCCTATCTAACGTAAAGTGCTAGTTTTTTCTTAGATTACTCTTTATACCTTATGAATACATAAAAGTCGAAGTATATTCATTTTTGACTGATGACATTTTAGTAAAAAATAATTTAAGTGGAACGCAACCTCCGAAAAATTGAATCGTGCATTGAAATTTATACATCGCCTAAAAATTTTTTGTTTCTCACGTTACGAAAAACTTGTCGCGAGAGAAATTGAGATAAATGTTTTTATTTTCATTTACATTTATTCTGAGTCGATATCTTGAATAGAACTTTTGTTTTTGAATTTTAAAACCGAGGGAGTAATTGATTTAGCGCTCCGATTGCTAATCATTGTTACTTTTTGCTCGAGACTAATAGACCCGTAAGCGTAATTCGGATTGATCCGGACCCGCTCTCGGTTATAAAATTCAAAAACTAAAGTTCTATTAAAGTTCTATAAAAATTGGAAAAAAATAAACCAAAATTAGTTGAAAATATTAATTTTATCCGTAGAAGTAACTCAGAAATAATTAATTTACGCCTTTGGAGAGGCTAGGTTGCTCCCTTATGGGAATTTACGTGCATTTATTTCCCCATACGCCTCCCGTACTGCCAGCTTTTGTGGAACGGACTATAGAAACCGTAAGCTTTCATAAAAATAGCCACGTTCCATCGAAACCATTTCTCAAGAGAATAGAGTAAATTACCAAGACGTACTTAACTTATATTCTCTCAAATGCTTTCGAATACTGCTTTTTCATGATTCTCTGACATTTTAAATAACATTTTTACCCGCATGATGCATTTCATATACTTAATATCAGTTGCTACTATGTGCTTCATTGCTAGTTCAGCTCTCTCTATATGATTGATTCTTTATTTAGGCAGATCTGAGCTAAAGTTGAACCGCCAAAATTGGATTACGTTAGGGTGAGTTGAGGATGATGAACGACAGCTTAGAAGATCTAATGAAGAGAAAACTGTATTCATGGCGAAAACCAATCCCTCCGCTCACTACTTTCGACAGTAGTTTCCTTTTTAACTCCTTTCACTTGCTAGTGTGTGCTCATTCTGGGTCAAACGAAAGCTTTTCATTCGTTTACTTTTCGCCTCTAAATAAAGGTTTTAGTCGATCTATTGATCACACTTTCATTTGCCCACAATCGATGCATGAAAAGTGTCTCTCTAACTCTTGATAAGATTACGAGGATGGAAAAAAAATCACCGATTCTACAGAAATAGGCCATCCGAATGATCGTGGCACCCGTTGTCGACCGATGCTTACACACGCGTTGCTCATACAAATTCTGAAAAGAATAAATTATTATCGTATTCGATAAAGCAACGTGTTTATGCCATTTAATCGCAGGACATCTGTCATTTTACGAGCAATTGTTCCACGGAGTTTTGCCTACCTCCTCCTAAATAGAATATAAATGAACGATATTTGGTGGGACTGAACGAGATAACCAGAAAAATTCCACATATGAAATTCGAGTTGACTGATTTCGTTGCCATTGCGCCACATATTCATGTTGATGAAATTGCATTTGGCGCTAATTTGATTTTTTCTGGTTATTCTTTCTTGTAAATTAATAAGCAATAAGAATTACATGAGATTCGTACGGCATTAACAGCATCCAACTAAACTTTTAAGGAGCTTCTTTTAATCATTGTTTGTTATTTTGTTTACGAAGAAACGTAGATGAATGAATATTTTTCTAAAATTCGGAAACATCTTCAGCAAATAATATATCTATTCAATTATTTTAGAAAAGATACGCAAAGTAAATAAAACGAAACCCGTAAATGTATTCGTTCGGAAAGTGACGGATGTTCTTCATTCAACTAACTATATACATTCTGAGGAAAAACTCCAGAATATTATTCATCTTTCAACTTAGATTTGGTCGAACTCTTTCTTTACCTACTTTCTCGATGAGAATTTATTTTCCGACGTTTGTTTCCATTTCCGGAAAATTCTGTATCTCATAGACAGCTTCTTTCGCAGTCGAAGCTTCAAATAATTCATGATATTTATAATACTAGATGGGCGTTGATCGAGATTTTTTCTCCTAAACCACGTGTGAAAAGAAGATATATTTACGTGGGTATTTTCATTCCTCATAACTTTCCATCTATTCTTTCAATTCCTTCTCGATATCGGTCTTCAAACCAAAAGGGTTATAAATGTTTAGACTCATGCTTAATACGTTCTGCTAAAGAGTTCAGTACTTAACAAACGCTGTACGTGAAACTATAGTTTTCTCTGATTAGATACCAGATTTTCATGTTTGGCTGAGCTAAATTGAAATCACATCCTATTCCTCTTCACAAGCCATGATCAATGTACAATTAGTATTAAAATTCATTTAATTACTGGAGAGCAGATTTGCAATAAGATAAATATAATGGATCCGTGAATTTATGTTATTATCAATGAAAGATACAAAGGACAAATGAATGGAGAAAAAGAAAAATAGTAGGTAATTATTAGAAAACGTAATTCTTTGATTAATTATTAGAAAATGGGTGAATTGTATATGGTTTGTGTGGTATAAAACTCAAGAAACTTTGTATAACTGACTGTATAAAAACTTTTAATTTTTATTTTGTTATGCATAGATTTTTCCTACCCAATTTCGGAGAAAATTCATTAGAAATATTTCATGTTACTGCTATATATATATATATATATAATATTTTCTACTAAGCACTCTTTAATTCACTGTTCTATATTAATTACAACCCGTACAGTATATATATTCTTATTAACCACTGCATTGAAAAAAAACATCGCGAAAAATAAATGGTGAAGAGAGCCCGAAAATGTACGGAAATATTTGTAGCAGAAGAGGTCCGTTCGTCTCTCGAATATAGCGGTTCTCTACTTCCCTAAGAACCCTAATTCCCGCAACAAATGCATTTTTTAAGTATTTCTTAACACAAACATGGGGAAGATGGGGGATTTTGCTGAGTCAAGAAAATATCGAATGATAAGAAAATTACTTTTTACGCTTTCTAATTAAGCAGATTAGTTGTTCGAATACAAACAGAAAATACTATTATATCAATTCTCATGCATGGATCGCTCTATGCAATAATATATGTATCTGTAAGATTTCTTTTCAATAAATCGAAACTGCTAGATTGATATAAAAACATTCTTGAATGAAATTTTTGTAAATAACTTAAGAAAATAACTGAGCGCTGATTTTAGAAAAAAGAAATTGTAGAAAACTGATTTTGTAATCAATGTAATAAGACGATTGCGCTTTCCATTCATAAGATTCATTTCAATTAGCACTGAATGACAGAAATGTCACCAACGTAGCTTTAACAACAACCAAATGACCGCTACGGTCATACAAAGAGGTGAATGTATTATTATCGACCTTCGTCTTATGAATATTCTTGTATTCCATAATATGAGATACGAGTTGCAACTTCCGGAAACTTCCTCGTCGACCTGATAACACTGTTTTTCCCTTCAATATCCGTTTGTCATTTCAGATACATCTGAATTACGCGATAATGCGATTGTCAAATTGCCGGAAGACCTAATATTACTATCGTTTTAAGATAAAATTATGCAATGCTCGACTGTGTCAAACATCGACAGCAAATAACTGTAATTTCCTAATTTCAAAAGTTCTATAATTTTTCGCCTCAGCTGCAGAATGAAAAGAACGGACCAGAAACAGAGCGGTTTTATGCGATGTCGTCGTTTCCTCGAAATCAGACACGTAGATGATGAATTTGCCTGCAATTGGCTCATAATATGTGCCTTCCGAAATTCATTTCATTGAACTTCCGGGCCACTGCTATTTATCGGATTGGGTTCGTATTACTTGGAGTACGTGAATGGGAAGTGACGTCAGCTATTATAAGCCTATGCGGAAAAAATGGAATCGACTACATTTTGCAATTAAATTTGCGCTAAACTGCAAAATGTCTCTTGAGTCTTGCAAAATGGTTTTTTGAGATAGGGCGGGTGGTGGAG
Source organism: Pantala flavescens (assembly GCA_020796165.1). Taxonomy (NCBI): domain Eukaryota; kingdom Metazoa; phylum Arthropoda; class Insecta; order Odonata; family Libellulidae; genus Pantala; species Pantala flavescens. The sequence goes on along the minus strand of CM036879.1, from coordinate 65,420,071 downwards.
GACGAGGTTCATGACGTACAACGCTCTTCAACGATAATCGTGCGATATTTCTCCTCATCACAGCTAAAGTCGGTACATTATGATAATCATAAATCATTATTATTATTACATCAAAACCTGACAAGTAGAGCAGTGCTCTGCTGGAAAGGCTGCAAACTTGATATAAACATTAATATTTGATAGTCACAACTATAGTACAAATAATACAATATTAAACCATACCAGCCAACAATGCTGTGACGCAGGAAAGATGCGTTCGTACTGTGATTGCGACTTCGGAGAATACAGTAGAAACCTTTATTCTATACAGACTAACAAAAGGAAAAAGATACATTAGTTTACACCTTCGTACTTTTGGTTGGTGTATGGCCGTTTCATTTGCACATGTAAAGAACTAGTATGAGTACAGTGTGCGGTATAGAGGAATCCCAATAATACCACGTAATACTGAAACAGCGTTAAGCGGGGTCTTACCGGGGGTCTTCCCGTTTCTAGATTGCTGTCTACCAATCGGGTTCATTAATATATGTTTTTCAGAAATTTCATTCTGGAAAACGCTGCTTCGCACAAATAAGTGCTTCTGAAAAAACGAGAATATTTATGTTCAGTTATCGCAGCCTTTGTATTCTACTGCTATTTCCTCGTGGTCGCTTCCTTCAGTAAACCTTTTCACTAGCTGCTCATAGTTCATCAACTCCACTAGTTCCATTTGTAGATGCAACGGTGTACTTCTTCACTAGATGAGGAGAAGCAAAGAGTCTCATTATTGCTGAAATCTTTTCAAAATCTTGAAAACGATTAGGGAATTCCTGCAACAGTCCGTCTAAAATGCGCGAATGGTAGGAATTTGGTCAGGCTCTGCTGTGAACCGTCGCACATTGGGCTAGAATCTAAAAAAGCTTGCCAAAAATACAAAATGAGTTTTTTCTGAGTGCAGACTTTGAAACTTCGCATGATCAATCTCAAATAAATCGTGCATCGACCGTTAAAGTCATTTAACTTAGTTCCCGTGCATTTACATTGTACAAGTGGTCAAAGTTGACCAAATTTTCAGAAAAACGGCCGTTTTCGATTTTTGCAGAATTCTTCAATTTCAAACCAACGCTGAGCGAAAATTAACAGAATGATCGAAAAAAAATTATAATAAAAACTATTTTTTATGCTTTTTAGTACTCAATTTGAATAATAATACTTGAAATTTTGACCACCCTACAGGACAAAATGGCGGACCCTTATTTTAGAGGCGATTTTTGCATAAAGCGAGGAAAATAGTTGTCATGTACATCGATGTACAAGGAGTTACTTATACCAAAGTGCTCGTGGAAGCTTCCCAAAGGAGGATCTGAAATAAATTTCTGCGTCTTTTTGCGCCTTTGAAAAATAATTCGACTTTTGCACAACGATACGACGGCAAAATCCGCACGGTGGAGCTCCGTCCTCCGAGGCGATCTCGGTTACCAGATTATATACGAAACAAAACGGTTTATAATGCCACTTTATAGGATTAATAATATATATTTACATTATTAAAGCTATACTTAACAGTTAGGAGCATTTTTAGGTATAAATTATCCGATTTCATGTTGATAAATATCTCGTTCTTCGTTACATCTTAAGACGCAAATTTTATCCCTTGGAACTGTAATTTTCAATATCAATGATATATACTTGGCATTTATTAAAGAAGATATTCTATAATATGCATAAAATACATTTAACGCAATAAATTCTGTCCGACCCTCAGCCTAAATTACATTTATCGTCCGAAGACTTAGACATTATTCACGTCTCACTTCCTTTCCTCTAGGTGCTTTACTTCTTTGCTCATAATTCGATATTGCTGTTTTTGTGTTTTATGAATGTCATTGGATAAGATGTAAGACATAATTTCCGCTTAAAGCCCTAGTTTGTTTACTCCGTATCGATTGAGACTGGAGAGAAGTATGAGGAAGATATGGTAAGAATCCATCAAATATTAATATTTAATAAGAATACTTACTCATCATGTAAGATATATAAGTTTTCATTATAATAATATGTATCATATGCATTATATTCATGTTTATTTATGAAGACATCAGTGAGATAAGCGACCGCTAAAAAAGGGACCGCTGCCCGATTTCCCGGAGGTGCGCGTTACGGTCGTAATAAAAATTCGTTATTGACAGTACCGTTGAACGTAGAATATTGGAAATTGGTGGATAAATTAATTCAAGGTTTTCTGAGAAACTTTCTAGATTGAAATTTTTTCTTACGGTAATAGAACAGAAAGTAGCAGGCGACAACATATTTCAACTTATTTTGCCGAAAACTCCCGGTTTTTCCTCAGATAACTTTTCATTATTTCTCTTCATTAAATTTAACATAAAAATTAACAAAATTGGTATAAAGTGAATAAAATGATGCAAAAAAGATGAGATATCCTGGATAATAGACCCGAATTCCTCCGATTCTCCGAAAACCGATTCTCAGCATTTCTTGTCAAGTATAATTCTTTAATTTACCTAGTTATAATTTTTATGAATGTCATTGGAGTGAAATTGGAGGAAAGTCCTGGTTTATAAAACCCATCTCACTCTGAGAATTGACTGAGTATTTCTTATGGCACCATGTATATAAATAGGAGAATTAAGCGCGCTGTTGCTCATGGAAGAGATTTTAATAAGAATTCCTTACAATATTTCCCTTTCTATATTCGTAACTATAGAATGTTCAAAGTGCATAAAAGTTATTTTAGTAGTTAATAAGTTATTAGTAATTAATTTATGTTCCAGATTTATTTAATCAGCTTGAAACTCGATTGTAAGGTTGAAAATTTACTTCGTAATAAAAGAAAACTTACTGTTATAATTCAACTGCTCTTGCTAAATAGTTACACATCAGGATGGAATTCATCAAATGTCATCCGATATTTCTAATAACATAATTTATATTAAATTCCAATGACTATTGTTAAAGCTTTTGTCTAACTATATTTTCAATCCTTACTAAATCAATCTTCATACCTCCGATACCTTCCTCTTCAAATTTAAGTGACTTCTTTTCTTTTAAAATTTCCCTGAAATTTATGACTCCCAAAACTATGTAACATTGCTAAAAATTTCTTTCTCTCTTGAGAAATGTCTGCTATAATTCTTCTGAACCACCTCCTGAAACTTCTGATGAATTAGTTATTATGAATTAATGTCCTTTTCTATCATATATTTGGAAATACCTCTCATCTCTTGACTTAGCATAATAAATTTTTATCTTCCATTTTCATTCTGGATCACTTGAGGTATGTTCATTATCTTTTAATTTAATATAATATAAATTTCATTTTCATAATTTTTCCTAAACCACTCACCAAAATCTACCATTATACCAATATCTTCTCATATACAATTGCCTACATTTGGTCTGAGTATTCTGTTTTTTAATTTTCAGTTTCTATCTCTTCTATTAATTTTTAAAATTTTTTTTACATCTTATACTCCAGTGCACTATTCACTGCCAAGTCAAGATACTCAAAACCCCATTTTGTTCAGTATCCTTGTCCAAGTGATTAATCATCAATTATTAATCATCTTTAATATACTTTGTTTCAGCTATAAATAATTTTTCATCACTATTCATAACCATTGACAGACTTCTTCGATAATTCAATATCTTTTATGGAATTGCAGTATACTCAGTTATCACATCATCAGCATACTTCATATATAGCTTAATTTTGATCTCTTTTATTATTCCTTAATCCTCCTAACTTCCCTCAAATACTTTTCTCATTTATATAAAGTGTTAAAGAAATAGTATATCCCTGCATGATTCCTTTGCAGCCTATTCGTTAAAGAATTCTCATAAATATCATCCCCTCTCCCTGTTACAGAACACTTTTATTTCACTGTCAGTTACATATTTATATTTTCTTATCCTTTCCATATTTATAGCTTTATAACTGTCAAAAACATAGAAGTTAGTTTTAACTTCCTTAAACTTTCAGTAAATTTATTCTTAGATTTTCAGCAAATCTTCTCTTCCCTTTTTCCTTTCCCTTTATCTCCTATGCTCCTGGTATTTATTTGCTCATTTATGCTTCTATTATTTACTTTTTAGGCCAAACTAATATAAACATTGATAAAGGGAGGAATGATCATAAAGGAATTCCTTAGAAAAATTGATTGATTGATTTTCTTTCACTGTTTTCTAAAAGTAAGGAAAGGAAACTATTTTAATTTACATAATATAAAAACCAGAATGGCTTAGATGCACATGTTCTTGAATACGAACGTTGGATCATAAATTTGATTTAATCCATATGATAAGCTTGGTTTTTTACTTAGAAAGATGAGAAGCTATCTATTATATCCAAAATAATATAGATTTCTGAATTGGCTGCTAGAATTTTCCAGAAGATTATTGTATCAGTACATAAAGGACTTGTTTCATGGATTTAAAGAGGAATAATTCTAAAAATGGTTTTCTTCAAACATACTAACTCAAATATTATTCATTTATAGAACGTGAAATATGGCTATTATCATAATATTATGACTACATATTATGCACATTGATTGTTATGATATGTTTGATAATTATTTTGTGCAATCAGCAAACATAATATCATTTTCAGTTCTAAGATTCTCTTTAAAAACCAATATAGAGGTCTATCACAATATTTGAGTTCAGTAATAAAATTAGATACTATATTGTAGTATCAACTGTTAAAATATATCGATAAAGTTAGCCATAAAAGATATAAACTCATCAGGAAGATATTTTAGGTCAAGAGTACTTTGATAACCTTAACCTTACCAAGTTAACATATCCCCATGATGCAACCCCTCAGAGGTCAGCATTCATATAAAATGATATTTCAGATGAGGTAGTAGGTCAATTTTCTTTAAGACTTCAAGAAAAACTGAGTTACACTGAATTCAGATGAAGTTTTTTGAAAATATTCTAATCCTGTTGGTATTAGCTCCTTACCTTATATGGAGCAACAAAACTGAAGGGACTTCTGTAGATCCAAAGGGAAAATTGCATTTCAGCGTATCAAGCTTAAAAAATCAAACTGGACATTGGGAAACTTGCTTCTCTGTAAACAAAAAATCTAAGAAACTTAATAACTTATGGAAAGTGGACATACATCACAACATAGAGGATCTGGATGGGGAAACTTCATTTCATTTATCAGGAGTTTTATCAGGTAAAGAGATGCTTGACACAGTCAAGTTTTATTTAAGTTCTTAAAGACCAAACTCTGATATATTTAATTTAATTTGCCACCTCAGCTCCACCACCCCTTCCAGAGGATTATGAATTATTTCAAGGAGTGGGTTATTATAAGTTGCATCATTCTTCAATGGGTTTTGATGATGCATCATCCATATGCTCTAGAGAAGGAGGACATTTGGCCATCATTAATTCTGAAGCTGAAGCCGATGTGATCAAAACAATGTATGCAAGGTTTCCTTCCTTAATGCATTGGGCTTTCATTGGTATTCATGATAGAACTAAGGAGGGTGAATTCATAACTATATTTGGTGAGTAAGATTTAACTTTACATTATGTAATCAGATAATTGTTATCATTGTAATTATTATTATTAGAATTATTTCAATTGTACATCTGTCCAGTAGCAACAGAAATACAACAAATAACAGAACAAAAGATAAAATCCTATAACAAAAATATAACAGAAACAACATCTAACAAATTAAAATCAATAACCTTATGTACATTAATATAGATTCAAAGTTAAAAAACCTTCTCACTTATTACCTAACTATAATACTTTTTATCACTTAAACTTCATCCTATAATCTAAACACAGCTTTATAATATCATCTTTCTCCATTTGCAAAATGAAAATTCTATTAAAGTTGCTCTCTGAGATAAGGGTACTATTTTATACCTATTGTCATCTAAGCTTTTTATGACACTTCCCAACCGCGCAGAGGTTCAAAATTTCACATATCTTTAAAAGGGACCATTCTCATATAAAAGCATCCCTAAGATTGTCGTAAATGTTCCTTGGTTCGATTCTAGGGGGCGTTAACTATAACTTCATAAGAAATGCATTGGGATTTAAGAACTCATTTTGAGGTACTTCCTTAAGGTATTTTCATTTGAAATTTGGAGTATTTATAAAGATAATCATACATAAGCGAAAGATGACAGTTATTTTCGTAGGTTTGCCTTGGTTCGACTCCGGGGCGGGAATAATGCTGCCGTAAGAAATGCTAGGGAAATCGTATTCAGTGCATTGTTTGCTGCGATAATGTCCTTTAATTTATATTTGGCAATGTTTGAGCGGAGTAATCCTCTGAAAAATGTTATTTTTCATTAAAATATATTATAGCATTGCTTGCTGTCAGCAAGCACACCTTTACTTGTATATATATGAGGATAGAAATGTCAGGCCCAAATTGCTGGGGCCACGGACATGCCAATTATTTGCGTAATGGCCATCTGAATCTTACCCAGGAAATATCAGAAACTTACGCTACCTATCATGAGTTCGATTCTAGAAGGTCCCAAAGTAGGATTTTCCCCCATAAGAATGCATGGGGTCGATTTTTGACAGTTAAAAAAATATACTTCCCGGGTCCTTAGAACAATAAAATTTCATGTATCTAATGGAACCATACATAACTACATGAAAATGTTATTTTTTATCCACAATAGATCATAGGTTCGATACGAGGAGGTGACATATTTTCAAATTCTGAAAAATTGTATCTATCTTAATTTTATACAAAGATCATCCAAACTTTCCGTATGTATAGATACGTATATAATGTACTATAAAAAAATTAACAGTTACCAATGTGCCATGGGTTCGATTCCAGAGCGACCCGTAATCTCGATTTTTCCCTTAAGAAATACATTGACCATATTTCCGAAAGATTTTTATGTCACTTTCCAACCGCGCAGAGATTCAAAATTTCACACAGCCATAAAAGAGCCCATTCTCACATAAAAGCGTCCATATGAGTGTCATGAATGGCTGTTGGTTGTTAATCCTGGGAGTATTCCAGTACCTCCATCAAATAATTCTACAAATTTTATATGGACCACTTTAAATGTCATAATAATTATTTGAATTCTTTTATGGTTAAGAGACCATGGTAAATTTTTGTTGAAATACATTCCTTTTTCTTACAATTGTTGTAAATTAGATTCTTGTGCTCTAATATTTATGCATTTATTATTCATTGGTCTTCAGGCTTGAAATATTTTTTTTGGGAGTGAGAGTTAGAAGTGTTAAATATAACAGTCAACTTTCTTTTCAAGACTTCTGATCTTCCATTGGAAAAGGATCTTTAATATCAAAAACCAATTTCCAGGTCAGCCCGTGAATAAAACTGGTTACACCAAATGGTATTCTTCAAATGAGCCAAATGGAGGTATCAAAGAAAATTGCGGAACAGTTCATCGAGATGGAGGATTAAATGATGGAGGATGTGGAGCAGGAATCCCCTTTTTCTGTGAATTTGATCTCTCTTGGAGAAGTTTGTAAGACAAAAAATAAAGAACATATTCAAATTTAGTGCAAATTATAAAATAAAATTCAATGTCAATAAAAATGTACCTCAATTATAATAAATATTAAGAGACTCAATATTCAATGATGAAAATTTGTTGAATGTATAAGAAAAATTTATTATGTTAGTATATATAAAGTGATTCTATTTTTATATTATTCATTTAGTATAATACTGTTATTTTTGTTGTAAAAATTCCAGTTTCTCATTCAATGCTGAAGTCAGTTTATCTCTTATGTCATACCTTTTTAAAGCCATTTATCATATTTCATGGTTAATCACCCTCGGATAAGTTTAATATATGATTATTTAAATCCTTGCTGCAGTTCCTTCAATCTTTTTAACAAAGGAAAAGTAATACATATTAGGCTTTGCATTTAGTACAATATAAATTTTACTTGTTTCACATAATTTTTTCTTAAGTAGAGTACTCTGCTAAAAAATTAATTACTAGGAAAAACTTAACAGTTTCAGGTAAGACTTTGTGGTAATTATAAACACATTGAAAATCCATACTTATGATAAATGCTTTACTACAGAAAGCTTCATCATCAAGACCTGATGAGGCAGATTAACTGCAACGCCAATGGTTGTTTGTGTAATTTTCTGTGCTGTACAGATTTTCCTTCATTTTTATCCTTTTCTGCAAGGATTTATTATAAGTATGGATTTTGAATGTAATTACTAAGAACCTAGTGGTAGTTTTCATAAAAGTATTTATAGTTGTATAGATTGATTAGCCTCTCAATAGATTACATTGGGGTCATAGATAGAAGCTATACTCTTGAAGTCTTACAAGAAACTGCAGTTTTTAATAAGAAAATTATGAAGATGTACCATAACTGTAAAGAACAGCTCTAAATCATTGGTCCAGCTGATAACTGAATATAAATCCATCTTATGGGATCCGATTCCTGCTGGACAAATTCATACATTTTAAAATTTCCTATGTAAATCAGGCATTTTATCATCTGCGGCACTGCAAGCACTCAAACTCTCGAAGTTAAGCTGAGACTAAGCACTTGGCAACTGACAACTACTAACATTTCTCAATGCTTACTTTTAACAGTGAGACAACTGACTGTGTTTTATCTATCTATAAGAAAGTTTGAATGCAGCCACCTAGAAAATGTAAAATACTAATTTTTAACCTACATATTTTATCTCAGATAATGTAAAATTAGAACATAAATTTTATCATATTAGATATGAAAATAACTTTAGAGAAATTTTAGAAAAATGGTGTTTCATACTTTGAAACAAATAAATTTTATAATGAAAGATAATTTCTGGTTAATTCTAAATTTGTATTATAGCACCTCAATTTGTTTATTACTCCATTTAACTCAATGCCACAGGAAATTCCTTATGTAATGAGACCCATTTTGTAGGAAAAATCTAATTTACTTCCAAAGTTTCAATAATTCAATCTGTTTCAATTAAATCTTCAATCAATCTGCCATCCCCTTTTTATCAATCTCACTTTCATGATCATATTGATAGTAAATGAGAGAAAGAAAAACTTATCATAAATAATTGAGAATTAGGTATTAATATTATCAAATGAGTTATTTAATATTCCATTTATTAAATATTCCAATCTCTTCAAATTTAAGCATTACTTTAAAAATTATTCTCACAGTATTTATGCTATGTTTTATTAAATCTTAAAATTTTTGTACTCTTTCTTATCTAACACATTAAATTTCTCCAAAAACATATTGTTTGTTACTTCCTGAAAATATGTGAAAACGAGCCTTTTGAACACTTTTCATAATAATATTTCAATAAACATTTCAGTTATAATATAACAAATTTTTATTAAATATTAAATAATAAAATTTTTTTACTGCTTCAGTAATGTTCATCATTCAAATCAGTGACCAAAATCAATCATAGTGAAAATACTCGTTAACAGTATAAACTCCCAAATTTTATTCTTTGCCTTCAGATAAAATGTAAATAGGTAATGAATTTGATATGCTAATGATTTATTTCTCTTTATCAAGGGACAATGAAGGTTAAAATATATACCAATTTAAGCAGCAATTTAAATGGTGATTTGCAGTATGAAACAATTATATAATGGATTGGAATAAAATTACAATCTATCAAACGCAAAGAAAGTAATATAATAATCTAACTACCAGCAATAAATATACGACGGTTATCGCTCGATTTGATACTCTCTATCCATTTTAGTAGCGTTATATTTTAGGAATGAGAAATTTAGTCTTGTGGCCTTGAGAGCCTAAGGGATCGAATGATGTAAACTGTGTTTGGAGACATGCTCCTGAAGACATCGAGGGTCTTCACGCTGAAGCAGAGAGAGTCGCTGTGAAGCTTTTTTAGCTTGAATATGCTTCTTCAGAACTTACAACGTTCTATATTTTTTAAAGGCTTTCCTAAAACTCTCTGATCGATTACAAGAGCTTATTATTGTTATATTATGTTCAGTTGCGGGCTTTTTATAAATATAACTCGCCATATATCGATAGATGTATATCTATGTCTTTACCGAGTCATATGAGAGACATAAAAAGCTGAGCTTCCACAAGCTTCATGATGAACAAAATTAATAGATAGATAGATTTGAACTGAGAATGTAAACCACGTCGCAAATATTAGAAAAAATTTATTAACCTAACATTGTCTGATTAGAATTCTTACAATATTAGTTTATCAGTTGACTTTATCACTATTATTTGTTTTAATTCTATGACGGTACTGATATAATATCACATTTAAAAGAGATTATTGATTATTAGACAGTTAATTGAATTTTATTTCATTGGAGAAGATTCAGATACTATAACTCAGTACCGACTGAACTAGATTAAAACTCACATTTTGAGAAACAAATGACATCACAAAAAGTGAGGAAAATGAAGGGCTATGTGTTCGCAGGGAAACTCCTTCCGGTGGCCTACTTGGCGGAAATTGAGACGAAGGTCACCCCAAGGACATGCACCACTGTCCGTTTTGCAGACAAATTCTACAGGAAAATCCTTCCGAACTGCACTAGGTTTCGTGAAATTGTTAAGGTTTTCTAATAAGAGAAAAAACGTTTCGATTGGTTAAATAGTAGAGGGAGAATTTTAGCAATTGACGATTCATTTTCTTTGCTTAGTCATAGAGATGAATGCAAGATAATTAGTGTCCTCGAATTCTACGATTTCGATGTACAATACGTCTTTGTAGGTTTTGAGGCATTTACAGTGTAGAGAGAATACAGATGAATATTATTATTGAAAGTACCTGCAGATTTGTAAAAACAGGTTTGTAGAGTTTGCTGCTTCATACAGACCAGATTCGTCACGGCTGTTCAATCAAATTCACACTCAAGCATTAAAACAAGTATATAATAAAATTCGTTAATAGTTAAATGAATTTGTCAATAAAAAACATTAATACCGTCTTTTCCTATATCACTCTCGCAACCTATAACTCAAAACTAAATATATGTACCATTATTATGTATGTCACAACTACGCATAACTATTCATCATAAATGCTTATTATCTCCAATTATAAATATCTGGGGATATCTACTACTCGTAAGTTCGAGATTCATAGCTTCTACAAAAAGCGAACTACTTTATGAATATGACTCTGACTATGTATATTATATTAACATTTATTATCATTACCGACATCATTGGTGTATGAAAGCTTAAGTTTGATAAATTGTTAAACGAATACATATATTTTTATATATATCTTCAGCCATTTTCATTCCAACGATCAGGTGTCTCCACAAGCTTTTCACAATTTTCTCTTGAGCCTCTCTTTGCCACTCCTATACCATCTGCAAAACGCAGATGATGTATTCTCCATCTACCCGCAGGCCCTTTTCCTCCTATGGTTTTGAATGTTTCTACAAGAACAGCTGTGAAAAGAATGGTTGAAAGCAGGGGCATTTTTATAAATGTTACGGAGAATATGAATGTACAGTAAGACCCCGCTTAATGCGGGGGATACGTTCCAATAAGTTCCAGCGCTAAACGAAAAAGCGTTAATCGAGGCAACTAAAAACGTACATAAAATGTACAATCACTTCCCTACACAGGTGTATTTTCATTTGAATATACATGTAGATAAAAATTGTTCTCGTTTTTCAATTTTAGTTGATTGACTTAACGGTATATTACGTTCAACTTCATTGTCAAAGCAGATGGAAAGTCGTTTGAATTGAAGATATTCAATCACATTGAACAGGTAATTTTTTTTCGCAGAAGGTTGAAATTGCTACGATTTTTTTTTATTTTTTAAAATTATCAAGTGGGCAAATTAAATGCAGTGTACCCGTTGGCCTGCATCTAATCGTATCAACACCTACATTTTAGTTTCCAGAGAAACGCCTTTTCTTGTTGCTTTACTTTCACTTTTTTAAAAATCACCCATCGCAAAAACTAAATATTACCGAATAGATCACAATTAAATGAAATAATATGTTCATAAAAATAATATTAACGTCTTTATTAAAGGCGAAATTGACACTGAAAAGTCTCCTCTTCCATTTAACCCTGTCTAAATTTAGTATAATTTTAAATAATTATATATTATGTATTGAAAAGTTAAATTAATCAAATTTTAAATTAAATAACTAAATTTGTGGAATTAAAAAAGCGGGGTCTTACTTCCTATAGCCCCTCTCGTAATCGCACTGAAACCGGCTTGTTCTCCCGGCTGAATAGCTAAAAGTGTTCTCTTCAAACGTTCACCTATTATCCTCACCGATGTTTTGCTGATAACTGGGAGGTTACCGATGGAGCGGTAGTTCATCAAATCCTCCTTGCTTTCACTTTTGTACAGAAGTACAATCTTTGCGTGGTTCCAATCCTCGGGTATTTTTCCATCTCTAAGGCAGTTATGAAATAAATTTCACAGGGGACCCGTCCATATGACCGACGATCATTTCCCCGACGCTCAACTGACTGAGTGATTGCAATCATCCTGATGATGGCGATCACTCTCTGGAAAAAGTACGATCACTTCAGTTATGAAATGCTTTAAGATGGGAGCAATTTCTGCGTTTCCAAGTATGATATACGTCAATACTCAATCTGCTCCTACAGCTTTTCTATTCTTCATCATTTTAATCACTGCCGTTCTTCTGGTAGAATGGAAGGTATGATTCTTGAAATCTGGGTTTACCCCTTCACACTTATTTGCTTTCTTCTACGGTCTTCATATCCTTGTTGGTGGTTATCTTCTATGACCAAAATCTATTTCTTCCGTTAGGCGTTGTTTGCTTCTGCCATTCTCAATCGCTTCTTTCACTGTTTTTTCGTTGAAATTCCGGACGTCCTCTGTAATTGCCCTTCTGATCGACTTGCAAAGCTTGATATACTCTGTGCCATCTCTTGGTGTTTCTGAGTTCCTCAGTTACTTTCGGCCTTTTATCATTTTGCAGGTTTTATCACTGATTTTTTTATCTTTTGGACCTCTCGGAGAACTTCCTTTGTTGCCTCCAGCACAATTTAAGTGACTTTTTTGTCACCATCTCCCGGACATCCAAATAGCTGGTGCGTTCAAATGAATTGCCATTATAAAAGCTCATCATGGAACATTATCTAGTGAACATGAGTTCAATCCTAGGTGGTCCAAAAATAGGGATTTTTCCCGTAAAAAGAATTGGCAAACAAACCTCAACAAACTCCTCGAACGCAGGGATATTAGCTTACCTGAAGAGGTATATATTAAGTCTAGTAAAAAGCAATCCGTTATTTAGGGAGGGTTCTGATCAATCTGAATCAGGCTCTCGGGTCTATGAGACCTATTACCTTCAGTAAAATTTAAATGGGATACGCAAATTGAGAATATTAGTTAAAGCCAGTAAAACATTAAATACGCAATACGCTCTCTCAAAAAATGGAACAAGAAAACAAAAGAAACTGTTTACAAATCACTGTTTAGACCGATAATAGAATACGGTGAATGTATGTGGGACCCTAATCATACAGGACTTAAAAAGAAATAAGAGAAGATTCAAAGAAGAGCGGCTATATTCGTGTTAGGAAGATATGAAAAGCGTAGCAGCGTCTCTCAGATGATAACAGAATTAGGTATGGATAGTTTAGAAGAAAGGGGGAGGAATAAAAGATTATCAATATTCTTTTCGTCTTTCGTAGGAACTCTTGCGTATAAGGAAATTAGCGATAGAATAGAAGAGGCAGATTACCTAGGTAGGCACGATCACAAAGTAAAATGCGTCAGACAGAAAACCAATGACAGGAAACATTGTTTTTTAAACAGAACACTCGAAGAATGGAACAGTCTACCTGCAGGAGTCTTTGAACCTTTCCCGCAAAATGTAAAATGTTTTATTAGGGGTATTTACAAAAGGAATGAAATGACTAGTGGGATGGCGAGCCATCCGATGACAAGTAGGAGATGATAGGGTGATGTACGGTGGGGACTTCGTGGGCTCCGTCACCGCTTGGGTAGTCGGGAAGGCCTATCAGGAACCCTGAAAATTCTCACAGAAAAAGTAATAATGTATTGTACCTATATATACAGGTTTTTTTTCTGAGTCAATATCTTGAATAGAACTTTAGTTTTTGAATTTTATAACCGAGGGAGTAATGGATTTAGCGCTCCGATTGCTAATCATTGTTACTTTTTGCTCGAGACTAATAGACCCGTAAGCGTTATTCGGATTGATCCGGACCCGCTCTCGGTTATAAAATTCAAAAACAAAAGTTCTATTCAAGATATCGACTCAGAATAACCTGGGTTGACTAACTAGGGGATGATAGGGTGATGTACGGTGGGGACTTCGTGGGCCCCGTCACCGCTTCGGTAGTCGGGAAGGCCTATCAGGAACCTTAAAAATTCTCACAGAGAAAATAGTTATGTATTATATCTATATATTATAGTGCATAAATATCTATTTATGTACAAATACCTGTTAATAATTATATGTATATATGTTGATATCATAAGTTACCTGTATACCTGTTATCTTGTACAGTCTCTTCTTTTCCCTCTATTTGACTATGCTGATTCTGTCTATCAAGATCTCACAGACTAATCTGCTTACAAACTCCAAAAAGTACAAAATTCTTGTGTCCGATTTATTTGCAATATATTGAAGTACGATCACATATCACCTTATTATAATAATTTGTCACTGCTAAAACTCGTAAGTGGAAGAAAATTACATCTTCTCTCGCTTTTCTTCTCCATCCAATCCAATCATGTACCTCAATACCTTTCATCTTTCACCCGCATGTCCTCTCTTCATGATCGTAACACAAGGCGATCAAACTTGATGCAAACACCCATTCATAAATCTAAAACATTTAATAAATCTTTTCATGGTACTGCATGTAGGCAATGGAACGCACTTCCCTCCATAGTTAAAAATTCTCCTTCACTTTCCTCATTTAAAAAGCACTATAATAAACTTCTTTTTCAGGAACATCAAATTAACAATAGTCAAATTCTGTCTTATATACACTAATCACAAATATTGTCATTATATAAATTTATTTTTTGTTTGTTCTTAACATGATAATATTGTTTCTTTATGTAATCATATTATCCAACATATACATTTATACGTACCCATTGTATAGTAATATCTGTAACAATCTATCTGTATTCCATTCTACTTATTGTATATTCTTATTATTTTTCGTTTTTTGATTTTTTTTCTATTTTACTATTATTGTATGATTATATTGTATTTTATTAATGTATTCAGGTTAAATGGAAGATGGGACTTTTTAGTCCCAATTTCACCGAATAAAGACCTATGTATGTACATATGTATGTATAACGGGCAATTGTCCACTTGTAACTTAAATTGTATAAATATAAAATAAATGAGTCTCGAGCAAAAAAGTAATAGTGATTGACAATTGGAGCGCTAAGTCAATTACTCTCTCAGGTTTAAAAGTCAAAAACTAAAGTTCTATTCTAGATATCGAATAACTTGTAAAAATATCACATCATCACAAATTCTCTAGCAACGAGTTTTTCGTAATATAAGAAACAAAAAAGTTGATGTTTAAATTTGACTGTACGATCAAATATTCCGAAGGTTACGTCTCTACTTAAATTATTAATGCCTGAGATGTGGTTACTCGAAAATTAGTATAATTTAACTTTTATGATTTCATAAAGTAAAAGGAGCGATCTAAAATAACTAGCATTTTATGTTTGATAGGGTGAGAGTACTGGCAGTTTTAATAATGTTCTTGCGCCGATTTCGCAGCCGTTTTTTCATTCAGTTTTAAAATTTTTCTTTTGTTATAATGATGAAAAATCTTCATAAATGTGTAGAATCATACTTTCTTATCCAAATTTCACCAAATTTTCAGTAGAAATCCACCGAACTAAGCTGAATATCTCAATTTTATCAGTTGAAGACGGAAATTCTGCCGATTTTGAGGAAAATGCACCTGCCTACGTGGTTATTCCCCATAAGACAATACTGCCTTGAATTTTTGAATGGCCTATAGGAATTGTATGCAGCATTATTATTCACTTTCCACATAGTATAAAGTCAATGCTATTTTTCAAATCTTATAATGAGTGAAATTGAATTCCAACATGCAGTTTGTAATGTCACTTGAATACATAAGTGACGTGCTCTTATTAACTTTTAGATTTACTTTAATTGGAAACTGGCTGACAAAAATCGCGAAATGTAGAGCAAATTGATTTACTGTATCGGCAATACTCCTCGAACATTTATTATAGAACGAAAAACATATGTGTATCGGTATAATAATTTTTGCATAGACCATTTTTCTTATAGGTGTCTGAAAGTATACCACATTTCGGAATAATTTGTCAATTAAATTCAAATATTATGTGTCGCGAAACTTCACCGAAAGGAGTCGCAATCGCCGGCGGATATGCGAGATAACGTTATCTCTGCACGAAAAAAGTATTTCGCCCAGTAATGATGCCGACCAAGGAATATGATGTGCGCTACCAAAGTGTGCAGCAGAGCAACGGAGACGGTGAGTAATTCGATTAACTGCTGTGGATTAACAATACACGATGGTTTTCTTCTGTTAATTATCGTAACGGAAGAATTAAGTTTCGGTTTAGGGACAATGATATGATTTCAACAGACAGAGATATAAACTCCAATTGTTCAAACAATAACTGGTGGAAATTCATAGTATAAATAGAATGTTATAATTCGCAATAAACTTTTTATTTAAACAAATATGTATGTAACGGAAATAGCGTAGCGTCCATTGAATTCTCGGCGTGAGTACAATCATAGTAAGAAAACGAGGAATTATCTTCGCGATTATTCAATTACGTTATGCAAAAATATGAGCTAAATATAATTCGCGATTTAGGAAAAATAATCATTCTTCGCCCCGAGAATAATTAGACTTGAAATTCCAGCATCGGAAAAATCTCCCTTTTTTCCTTAATTTCGAAAAACCTTAGCGAAAGATTAAAATTCCTAATAACCTTCCATAGAAATTGTTTGAACGATTTTAGAATAGAAAAAAACATTTTCAGACGTTCTTCATACAAGAAAATTTGATATAGATTTGATTAGATCATTAGTGATTCGAAGTTAAATATGACAGTATGTTAATATTGTTACATTGAACTTCGAATCACTAATGATCCGAACTGCCTCACTAAGCTGTTTCGAGAGGATGAACTAAGCGTAGGTAATTTCTATGTCCATCCTCAGTTATTCGCATTCGTTTTATCAAATCTTTAAACAAAATGGATTACCGCAGAATCTTTAACGTTTGGGGGGATTTAAGCAAATACCACTAAGGATTTCCTTCAAACCATTATTTACGAAGTTAAACAACTGTAACGGTCTTGTATTTCCCCCTCATTTTTTTCAGTTTATCCATGTTTTTACCCCACATTAGTCCATTAGCACTCTAACTTTCAGTTAGAGTGCTAGTTTTAGAGTGCTTATTTTATTCTTACTTACTAACTCTAAAATTCAGTTTAATCCTGCACAGTCCATCAGTTCCAACATTCACAGCAACCGCGCACATTTTACATTACTTAGTTATGTTCGTAATTAAGTATAGCTTTTCATGGGATATCGTTTTTTGAGCCCTCGTCACTTTCATCCATAAAATTCTAAGATGAATTCTTTGGAAGCATTTTGTGAGATCTTTATTTCAACTTTTGGTTTGATCCTGGTGTTTTTTCTTCACTTTTTGCTGAATTATGTTTAAAAATCCTCTATTTCCGTATTTGATTACCCTATATTCATTTCATTCCCTTTTCTAGCGATAATGCACGTTTTCAATTATCTTCAGGTGTCTCACTTCAAAGTACGATTCAATCGTATCTCGTCATTTGGATGACGCAAAGTATTATCCACATTTATAAATGTGTTAAATAGATTAAAAATAGACTCCGATAGAGGAAACGTTGTATTTTAAGTATTCGATTCCCAATTTGCTTCTAATTTCGAGGAACAATTAATAAAACATTAATCTTCGTCGAGAGGTTTTCGAACATGATTTTATAATCAGTTCATGAGAATTTTTCCAAGCGAATTCAATTGAAGGAGATGTGTTCATAGATAAAAGAGGCATCCATACGCACGACTGGAACCTTGAAATTTCTCCCTTCCTAGAGTAAATATTTCTTAGGATTTTATCAGCATATATTTACCAACCCAAGATAGAGAAGTGGTTGAGATTAAGAACTGAATACTTGCAACGATTCTTTTAAGGTTCAACTCTTTTTGCTATATTCACTTTTTGTAAAAATAAATCGTATTTTATGAGAAACTTTTCAATTAGAAATTTCGCTCATTTTTTTAGTTGATTTTAAGAAGGCGAAAAGGTCGCGTTTATGCTTTGGAAGAATTCTGAAATGTCACCATTGGACGAATTGATGAAAACACCCCGTAGTTGTTCTAAGGACTCATAAACAGGCAATAGTCGACTATTTCAAAAAGGATTCCTCTACCTCACTAATAAATTTAATTTTTGTAACCTAGTGCAATTGAAAAAATATATCTTATATATATATCCGTAGCCGTTACCAACTCCACCACAGAACCCGCTGATATGGATGGAGCTCGGAAGAGCTCTCATCAGGGGCAAGCGGGTTTGGGTTGTCCCGGCGCGAAATTTGAAAAAAATTGCAATCTTTGAACGTTAATATCTCCTAAATTTACGGCGAGAAACGTCTAGAAAAAAAGACGAGTCTTCTTAATTTTGATCCTCTATCGACCTGTGCTAGTCTCATTCAAAAATCAGGAGACACCTATGTTTACACTCCTTGTTAGGTTAATTGGATAATGATCAAGCTCACGAGATATTTCCTCTCTACATAGCTATTGTTGATAATTCGTTGCCATGGTTACATTTCCAACGTGGAAAAAATACGTAGGATTTCATTAAGCATCAAAGTACTTTTACATTGAGGGAACATCAACACATGAAAATCCTTTAAGGCAAAGAAATAATTTCTTTGGAAATAATGAAGCGTTGGCAACGGGAAATACGTGTTTATCCCCGGATGTCGCCTTGGGAATTGCCAACCCCCGTTAATATAGTACACAGAAAACGAAATCTCATCCGCTTTTTGCCGAATCTATACCGTTCTTAATCCGCAATTATATTAATCGCATCAGAAGAATTGCACAACCTTGAGGTGAAACTCGGCTTCTTTCCAATTGAGGCGAACGCTCAGTTTCCCAGTGCCTATCGGACGACAATGCCGTGGCTCGCTCCTGCACGATTGGCCAATAGAGGTAAGGGTTCTTAAGAATAAAGTTGAGGTGTTTCTTTAATTGTCGTGGTGTGGGAGGCGTTGATCGAGCTGTCGTCCCAGTTACAGGTAAATGGATTCTTAATTGAAGCATCCTCGGACGATAAATTTGTGTCCAATGGATCCTTTCAGAATTTCTATTTACGAGTTTGGAACGATTTCAGTCTGAAATACTCAAATCTAGGTCTACATTTAAATACGTGATTTCATTTGTAAGACGAACGAAATACTAATTAAATTAAATTTATACGATACTAATACTTCAATCAACCACATTTTGTTTATACTTATATGTAGTTTCGTTTATTTATTATCAGTTCGTTTCCGTATAGAATATTATACACCATAAAATCGAAAAATGCGTGAATTCGTGGAAAAATTGTAAATTTACATATATTTGAGTTGGTACGGTACTCACTTCTTTGAAGTATATTTATCCCGATCTTTTTACCAAGGAATATGATCTCTACTTGTCAGCATCCAACCAAGACCAGTTCCATTAAGTTTCAATCTGTGAAAAATTTGGCCATAAAATAAAAATCAATTTTGTTAATTGTTGTTGACTCGTAAGAGCTCATTAATCAATCGAAGTTGGGAATTGATAACGAATCGGGAATTTTATTCGAAGCAATCGTAGAATTCCAAAGTGTCACATAATTAGTATCGTAGTTGGCAACCAGAATGTGCAGGTAAATAAGTGAACGCCCAATGATTGGCCATGACCCTATTTGCTGCCACTTATGATTCCCTCCAAGGAATGATGAAAGGGTGATATTTCGATTAGTTTTTCCTCATGAAAGCGTTTTGTTCAATCTTTCTCGGGCTCCCTTGAAGAAAACCTTTATACTAGAATTAGAATTAGCCATTTGGATTTTACAATTTTATTGTTAAAGCTAGATATAGTGGGAAATTAATGAATTCATTAACTGAACGTCTAAGATCTCCATAAATAACACATTAGTTCAACTAAATCACATCGAGCATTGACACTTAGCGTACGTACAGAATTAATAAAAGGACTTTGATAAAATTTCTTTACACAAATTTCCTATTAACACTTCGATTGTATGGACAACAGAAATAAGATTCTTCACTTCGTGGAGTTGAATATATAACTGTGAGAGAATTAAACGAACGAATGACATGTGCGATAGAGAAATAAAACTTTCTTTATCTCTAATATAAATTATTTAAGGAAACAGACGGAAAGTAAGTTAAAATAGCAAAAAGTAATCAAAGATTCGAGGCGTGATTATTATTTTCTTTTTCCTGAGCAATATTGTACTGGGATTGCGAGGAGAGTAGAGTTGAAACCTTTTTCCGGACAGACTAACGAAAGAGCGTTGAAAAAAATACATAGTATATCTACATATCACCGTCGCTGTAAAGTACACCGCTATTGGTTGGTGCATGGCCATTTCCTTTGCACACATATACAACAAGTATCAATACAGTGTGCGATTTAGGGGAACCCCAAAAAACCGCGTTATACAGTGTTAAGCGGGGACTTACTGTACGTAAATAGTAAGTGGATGATGGGACTATGGAATGTCCGCCCAATAAAGACGTTCATTATTATTATTTGTGGAATAAATAATAATTGTCAAGATGGGAAATTATGGAAGCAGGTCTCTTCATCCTAAATCGAGTAACAGACGAACCATTCATTCTTAGAATACATATTGAATGATAATAGTTTTCAAGGATAAATCTTTCTCAATATCTCATGTCAGTGTTTCTCTGGAAACGCTATCGATGCGGTGTTATATAATTCTATGACTTTAATTCCTCAAAGTATTGCTCATTAAACTGAAAGAATGAGTTTTAAAAGCTCTTTGACAATAGATAGCTGACTATATGTTTTCTGTTAAGGTAACAAAATGAAAACTTGTTCGTTTGAATTTAAAACTTGTTTACTTACATCGAATAATTAAGAATGATGTTAGATAATACAGTTTTAGGGAATATGATTGATAATTTATTATATTTATAGTCATACATAATGTTTGAAATTGTTCAAATGAATAACAATTTGATTTTGTTGGATAATTCAACTTGAATATGGCCGCTAAATAATGCGCAATTTTCCTTCTTTATTGAAGATAATTAAATTTTAAATAATTTTGAGATAATTTCGTAGGTTTTTCGATTATTAGATTGTGTATTTTAGAAGGAATGTGAAGTGATGACAAATAGCATTTCATCAAAACTCATTTAATAGGCATTTGATATTGAAAGTAAATAGAAACTGATCGCAAATTGAATATGAAATATATGACACGTACAAAGGTAAATAAAGGGATTTCTTCGAATTAGGAGCCAAATATAATCTAAGATTAGTATAAACAATGCATAACAGGAATAGATTAACTTATAACATAAGGATATTAATTTTTATCGGTCTATTTTTCTTTTATATCTCTAAAATATGTACTATCATCATCCTGAAGGGAAAGTATATATTTATTTACAGCTTTTGATGATCGTCGTTACTATCATTTTTACAGTAAATGTTGATATAGGTAAGAAACTTTTTCCGAAGTGCTAAAACCGCTAAATACATCAGTGTCTCCTCTCTTTTTTCAACTCTAACGATACCACTTCAGTCAACGGTTCAATTTTGGTCGATCACTTCTTTAAAAGAAATTGTAGAAAAGGAAACTTTAAAAGCGTTTCGAAAATAGAAATAGTTTTCAGCATATATTTCACTTATCTACTCATGTCTCGCTGACCTTAAACTGATAAACACCATATGAACATGGTACTCATTTCACATCCCTTCTTTACCCATGTTGCTACGCTACGCCTATGACAAATAGATCGCGACAATTATTTCGAGTAAAATATTTATTATTAATATTTCCTATAATTCAAATTACTTATTGATAAAAAGTTACTACAAACAATAGGCGAAGGAAACCACCCAACACATCCGCTTCATCAAACTCTTTCAGGAAAACCATAATGTCTATATCTATGTAGATACCCTGCGAACCACCTTTCGGTGTGTGGTAGAGGGATGGAATATTAATGGAAAACTCTCAATTTTTCACTTTCAGAGGAAAGTGAAAAAATTTTGCCTTATCGGATCAAATTTAAAGAACTATTTGATATCACGTAGATGACAGCTGAAAATTATCGCTCTTTTTTAAATATCATTTGGAATCCTTTTACGAGACATTTTGAGCTAATCCGAGGGAAGAAAGCGTTCTATTTGTTAAATAAAAGAGAATGCAGATGAAGGCTGATCGACAAAACTAGGTCTTTGTTTTTGTGAATGTTTAGCAGTGAAAGTTCGGCCCACATTCAAAGGACTACCGCCTAAACTTTTCCATTGCCTCGAGATGAACTTGAGCCATTGACTATACAACTATTGGCTTCATGGATTTAATCCAGCCAATCAGGTGAGAAATCGCAGTTAATAGCTCTCTTACGAAAATTAAATTTGTCGATTTTGTTCATTCATTCTTTTTATGCAAAGTTCTCACTAGTTTTATTAGTGTAATATTTACAAGGCATGCTTCAATGAAAATGGGAGTACTCTATATACTTCAAATGCTTTTTTACATATATAAATGGTATTAGAATGTGACGCTCCATTTCCAGAATAAGAGTTCCTTTGGGGAAATAGATTTCCTAAGGAACGCATACTAAAGGTATCTTAAAAAGATGTATCCGTAAAAATATAATTTTCCCGTAAGAATTCCTTGTCAATCATAACGACGCCTATTAAATTGACTGCGGAGATGCACCATTCGCTTGATTCGTGAGCTCTTTATTAATAAAATAAATAATTTCATATTTTTGAAAATTATATATATTTCGAATGTCTTCTAGGGATCTCAAGTCCTTGTAACTTCAGTAGTCCCAGAATCTCTTTGCTGAAGATAAACTCCTGAATGCAGTGACTTAATGAACGCAGGCGGAGAACACGATATTCAAATTATTAAAATTATTGGAAGCATACTACTAGTTATAAAGATCCATAACAGCGAATTATAACAGCGACATTATATTATAAGCTTTGATGTTCACGAATTATTTCTATTCTTCTCGAGAATCCACATTTTAATTAATTTGCGATAATTAAATGTAACATGAAGAGCTAATTTTCATGTTATTACCGTATATATTCCATATAACGTGTGGAACTTAGTTCCAATCCTTCTAGTAATACCCTATCAATCTTCAAACAAAAAGTAATTGGAATATATATATATATATATATATAATTGAAATAGATTTAGTATAACTGCATTATTATTTAGAAAATCCCATACATATAAATGTATAAATAACTGTAATCGATGACAAAATTTAACATTTGATTGAATATTTCGGAAAATATTAAACAAATGATGGAAATATATCTCGAGACAGACAGTAAAAATATAACATTCCTTAAAAATAATATCATTCTCTCACTCCAGTTACACTATCGAACATAGTAAATACAAGAATGTTACAATTATCTTAGTGCGTGTATCGCTCGCCTATATTTCCGGCGCCCATCATGCCGTCGTCGAAGAAAACAAATGAATGCGAAAGAACCACTCGAGGATTCCTCGCGGAGATGTACAATTCTCTAAAAGAGATTTCGTGAAAATAATGAATATCACTTTTGCGGAGGAAATTTCTATGCCTATTAAGATTCATTGATTATAATTGAAAAAGTGACTGAAAGAATAACCTTCGATAGATGTGCACAAGTTGCGACCAATGACAGAAGAGTGACCTCGTTCACGTAAGAAGGTAACCTCATTACATTATTTCCATGGACAGAGATTTTACTCTGAACACTTTTCAGTAGAACACTTCTCACCACGGGAACGTGTTTATCAACGAATCCTTCAATTCTATTTAAAGAAAGCTATTGGATACATATTTCCCGATTACTCTATGAGAGCAATTCGATATCAGTCAACAGGTGGTCACTAAATGATATGTACATATCCACACAAGACGAGGATATTAGTTACACGATTAGTATTCTTTACGCTCTAATTAATTAACTCTAGTATATATTTCTAAAGCTAAGATTGATAAGAAAGGCGTGCAAGACTAAGTCAAAGAATTGAGATTCAACTTTACCGAAAATTGTGATTGAATTTAATTTTTGGAAAGACAAGGAGAACATGTAGAGAAGCAGGTGTTTTAAAAAATCTTTAATAGCCGTCGTCGACAGCTGCGCAAACATATTTCAAGGAAGCTAAATTTAAAATCGTTGTTAGTACAGATAGATCGATCCAATAGCCATAGTATATTTAAGGTAGTTGTGATTGGATTTAAATGCTAGAATAGAAAACTACTTCCGGTAAGTGCCTAAGCTTGAAAATTGACAATTCTTTTCTTTAGACTTTTTACAATCAACGATGATAAAAAATAAAAAATAAAAATGGTAACATTTTATTTCTGAGCATTTATTTATTTGGAACACTTTTTTAGCAAAGTCGATTGATGAAATTTTAAACATCGCAATAAAAACTCTGGGGATATTACAAAGTGAACTTATATGAATAAACATTTAACCGTTCTTAATCACAATGCAACGCCTTCGGACAAACAACCTTTTTGGCCACACGTCCGACCATTCTTTGGTCGCTTGAGTATCCTCCGTAGAAAAGTATAACAGCGCACTAAAGAGAGAATAAATCTCTTTTGATAGTTCCGAATGCACCCGTTTTTTTAAAAATTATTAATGGTGGGTTAAAGTAATAATGGTTACTGATATATAATAATAAAGGTTACTGATCTACGAAAGAGCATCTTTACATGTAACTCATCAAAATCCATGCAATTCATTGCAAATTCGGCCAAAATATTTATTTCACCTTACAATGTGATCATGTTTTGGCTAAAAATTTGTATCAAATGCGGCATTTAAGGATGAAATACATATTTATTGTAAATAATACTGAAATATTTTCTGTTTGACAGTTTGAAATATCTCTAGATATTGGTTTACATCCATACTATTTTTTACCACCGGTTTCGCTATTTCTTGGCATCCGCCTAAAGATAATCTCAGAGGGATATTATTTGGAATAGATTTCACGAAGGCTTATTTTTTATAACACCACTAGCCGTACATATAGGGGTATGTTAATTTAAAATTGATAATGAATACCGTATATTTATATCCGTGATTTCAAAACCACAAACATTAAGGTGTAATAAATATAGCCATTCATTTCACAACCAAGGCTTTCAATGGATCACCCATGGATATTGGCTTTTGAAAGTCGATATGCACTTCATTGCCGAAATTTTGACAAAATACACGAAATTTTACAAGTTTATGAACTGGCCCTCAATTCCGTTTTTCACTTAACATTTTCAGAATTTTTATTAAGATATCAAAAGAAGAATTCGCAATTGATAGAATTGGTAAATAAAATATTCAATCAACCTGTAGAAGCCTTTATGCCGCATTCATTTCGTTAGCAATTATCTCTTCATTTTTATTGCTTGTTACATTATCGGCTACACAATGAAACGAATTTTGAGTAAATGTCGCCGTTGAGATTCTTGCAATAGTTTTCGCAACTCCAATGTTTTTTTACTTTTCCCAGCTAATTAACATGATACCCCTCACGATAGGTTCCAATGCCGACCGCGATAACTGAATTTTCGCGAAGTAGAGACAATATTTAATTATTTAACGTGTATTATGTAACCTGTACACACAAATTAAACACAGCACGCTATGACCGATGGTTTTTGTATTCTTTTTAGTATCGATTGATCGCTCGATTTGTGTTTTCTATAAAATGTTTTGAAGGTTAATTTTCTCGAGCACTTCCGGAGATTGTGATCAAAATACATTAGTTTGGCCAAAACTTGACATTTTCCAAACTGAGCGATCAAATTAGGAAGACTACGTTTATATGCACATTAAAAAAAAAAAAAATTGAAAAGAATCGATTCTCTGGATAAAAAAGTTATTCGTTACGTACTTAAATGGTGACTACTTTAAAGAGCGAAGGGATACAATTAAAACTGATTTCCTAATGATTTCCATCTAAGAAGCGGATGAAGCATTTTCTTCCGTATATCCTTTTTGAATTTCGAAGGCCTTTTTCGAATGGCACTTCTATCACATGATTTCCATTCTAAGATTAAAAAAAAGATGCTATTTAGTGCCTCATTTTACGATTACTTAAAAAGTAAGGAGATTTGTACCATATATCTTTTGTTCTATTGAAAATGATACTCCGCCGTAACTCGTCAAAGCTGCGGATAAATATGTTTTCTTAAAAAGAATTCCATTTTTGCTATTTACTTTAGAAATATTTTGACGTCCAGATTGAATTGGTAGACATGTATTCATCATAATTCTTCGGTATTATTGTTTAAAGATAAAATTATATAAAATTCATTATTGCGTTTTCCATTCAAAAAGGCGCGAAATTATGGACAAATTAGCAAAAAGTATTCGAGCATATCAAAGTGTTCTTTAGAATTGTACTTATGAAGGCTTGCAGGGTACTTATGTAGATGTAGATATGAAACCATCAGAAGATGTCTTTCGATAACAAATGGTGGATTGAGAATTGGTGAATAAATAAAATTATAAACTTAAGAAATTTGAGAGAAACACCGTAAAATTGCAAAATTTAAATCTTCGAAAATAGTGGAAATATTAGGAGAAAACAAGTAAATAAAATTGAGTTTGTGATCAATAAATTGAACAAATCTAATTAAAAAGTTTTAAAATTGTATCAATTTTTAAAAATTTTTGAACTTTTTTTACTTACTTTAGAAATCGTAGGAATTACTCTTAAATCTAAATGAATGACAAACAAACTTCTTTCTTCGTATGGTTGGGGGTATAGACCATTGATTTTTGTCATTCCTTAACTAATTTGTTGTACTTGCGTATTGTTCTTGAGAAAAACTGAATTCGTAAACAATTTAACGCTTCCACTAATTCCCTTATTTCGAACTCAACTTCAAAGTAATGTAAATTATATTTTAGATTTTTAAAATAATATTTCATAAAATAAAGAGTTATATTAGTTATGTACTCTGCATTCGCAATGGCTCGAAATAAATCCTTAGCATTATGGCTCCTAAGCTCCTGTCTTTTAAAGAATCTCAATCTGTGTCACATTGTATTTATGTTAAGTTTAATCTCACAATTTTGTTACTTTTATTTCCCACAATTTTTTAATTCCAAATCGTATTACCTTGTGCCAAACTTTCTCTATTTCGCGTGTGTACGTTTCGTCCGCCGGATCCCATATACTTGCCCCGTATTGTAGATGGGCCTGACCGAGTACCATCGTGCTCTTTTCATCGCATCTGTGACGGATATGAGCGCTCCAACTAAAGCTTTCGCAAGATTCAGAGGTTCACTTTACTATACTTTCCGTTTATTCTGTGAATACAGAGAGAGAATCGTTTCTTTAGAATGGAAATCGTACTTTTTCCGATGGTCATCTGACGTTCTTTAAAAGATTAAGGTAAAGTGAATCGGAAGTGTGTGGGACTCGAACCCATGTTTTCTACTTGCGTAATGGTCATCTATGCAATCGGGAGACCTAGCTTCGAGTCCCACTCCGATTCACTTTGAAAAACACATCAAATAAGTACCTCTCTTTAGGTGCGATAAAGTTATCAGTCATTAAAATCATTTTTCATCAACGAAGATTTCAATGGATGTTAAATGAACATTCCGAGATACACATCGCTTCAAATTAAAATTCTCGATTTTCTACGATAAATATTTTAACTTAAATTCATTTACGATGACCTGAAAGATTTTCAAATTTCCAATGCAAATTTCCATCGACACATATTTTCCAGATTCTAAATGTGAAAACGTTTCATCAATATTTACTCCTTTCATAAGTCATCCTGAGATTTCCTTCGAAAGAAAATAACGAAATGAAATATCGTTTGCGAAAGATGCATCGCGAAATGAAATGGGCCCTTCAAAGTGACACTTCAAAGGGAAGATTTCTTTAACATTCGATATCGGATTTATTCGTGTAATTGAAATAAATTTGGTGTTAAGAAATGTCGATGAATTAATGTGATGTCTGAAATGGCTGAATTATAATGAATTTACCAAATTTGTGATTCGAGTGAATGCTTTTTCATCGAAAACGTTCAGATATTAAAAACTTCCCAATTATGAAGATTTTCGATGTTAATAACTTTTTAAGTTTCAATTTACATAACCCGAAATAAGCGTTTTTTTCATATCAATCGAATTAATGTCGACAAAATTTCGTAAAAAATTCTCTTAGATAAGCGTACTTCCTGTTTGTCCGGAACCGGAAGTGGCGACGAGAATCCTTCGCAACGAAAAGAATTCCTACGCAATCCACTGTAAACTTGAGTAAAATGTATTTTTGGATGTGTCCATATTTCGATCGATGACCACTGCGCTATATTTAGTTTCCACTTTACCTCGTTTATTTTAGAGTTTAATTCACTCAAGATGAATTCAAACAAGATTTCCATTACTGCATGATTGTAAAATATGATTTCTGAGAATGACGATTCCTTGGAAACCACATCTGCGTTCTGATCCATTCGTCAAGATGAGACAAAAACAATCAAAACTTTATTTCACTTAACACTTTTTCATGTAATGAAATTTTTGGTATTTAATGAGATCGTTAATGATGAAAGGAATCATGTATAGTTTGTAAATTTGTTAGAGATGTTTCAGTGCTTTCAACACCTAAAACGATATATTCGAAAGAAATGGACGACTGGAACTAAATTGAGCTTAATTTGTTGTAAAATAATCGCAATGAATTTGGTGAAATTTCGAGAAACATGCTTAGAAGAGTGTCTAGATCAATATACAAAGGGTTTGTAATCCTCATTTCGTAGATCTCATTTATAGTATAAATGCATTTTGTAAGGTCATTCACATGAAAATACGCTTTACTACGAATATATAAAAGAAATTGTGTTAGAAATCAGCAAAGTATTATATTTGGATTGATCTGTAAAACTTAAACCTTCGAACCATCAAAAGTGTAGATAAAATTTCCTTTTTCGGAAATTTACCGAATAAACTTTACGGATTATAATTAAAACCTTATATATGATGCTTTTTTTCGCTCCGTTGACAAAGGATTTGCGGATGTGATTTGGAAACGTTATCGCAGAGATTCTAATTACTAATCCATTTTAGACTTTCATTTGGCAAATGGAATGCATTCTCCGGTTACGAAAGAGGAGTCAAAGGTTGTTGTCGTTGGGGAATAATGTTTCGATGGCTAATGCGAGGGAAACTCCGAAAAGTGAGGAATAAATTTGCGATTCTGAAGAAAAAATCGGATGAAATCATTATGTGTACATTGTTTCATCAATAAGTTTAGTTTGTCGAAGTAAAACTGAACAATAGATACAGAATGCGTTTCGTAATTAGTGAAAGAATTCCGATAATCTTTCAGCTATTTATAAATCCAAGCTGTATTACGGGTGATTGTCTTTCGGAAAACAACTGATAAATAAAATGCAAAAATATTTGTGTAGGAACAGTCATTGCGGATAATGACAAATGGAATGATAAGTTGCGTTTATTTAGTATCACCTTATCTCTTGGACGATATTTATGTTATCGAGTCAAAATAAGACAAAAATATTATAAAATAAAAATAAGTATTAAGAAGCTAGAAAATCTTTGTTTTTAAAGAGCATCTACCTTAAATTGTAGTTCAGTCCCAAAATACATAGTACTATACATTAGTATGGATACTTTGAATTGTAATATTAAAATAATACACAAAATGCAGTAAGAAAATGAAAGTGGTATTACACTTATACTACTAATTTGAAATCCCTCTTAAATGGGCATTTTCCTAGTGAGACCGAGTAAATCACCTCCATTGAAATTTATTTCATTCAGCTTTGAGAAATGCAGTTTTCCCGAGAAAATATCTAAGAATAATTATTCAGGATTTCCTTCGAAGGAAATCATACAAAACACTTTCATTTCATTGGTCTCACGAATCTAATAACATTGATATACAAAAAAGTGATAGAAAAATCATGAATGAATGCAATTCCAAGATGAACACAACACTCGAGTACTGCAATAGAATCCTTAGTTATGTCACGATATGAAAAGATGCGTTCATCTTCCGAAGTTTGAAAAGACTTGCGTAGAACATCAATCCGGTGATTGCTTCAATAAGAGGAAGAACGCGATTCATATTACAATGCATTTACGATTTTTTCTTCTCATTACGGTAGACGAGTGTATTTTATTCTTATTATTATATGTTTAGATAGCCCAAGTTCTGCATTATTGAATTAGTGAATACGAGAAACGATGTTTCTGCAATGAAGTAAATGAATGCCGTCATTTGCAGTCATTATTAGAGAAAAATATTGTTTCCTAAAAACTATGAGACATATATCAGCATCTGATATAAATTGATCCACGGTGACATCGAATGACGATCGGCTGAATAATCGAATGACGAGCCATTGTCCTTATATTACTATAATCTTTTACAAAATTGCGCACACATTTGTCGAGTTTATATAACCTTTTGATTTTCCACGTGATTCTAAAGAAATAAAACTACTTTACAAATAAACTGGACACATGTATTTTTATCGAATATGTTAAACGTTATAAGTAACTCGCTAATCTCTTTCAATTACAATTGTCTTTGGAATGCTGCCCTTGATTATCAGCGAAAAAAGTAATTAATACAAAGATATAAAGTACGTGACCAATTAAATCGTTTTTTCAGCTATAATGAGGAAGCACATACTTTCCTGTTTATACAAGATGTCGGATTCTTTGCGGATAGTAAGATCCAACAGAGGTTTAATTATTGTGAGCTTAATACTATTCTAGTTTCTCGTCTTATTTGAGAATATTAAAGAGCATCTGTGATATTTAATTATATAATTTTCTTAAAGGGAGAGTGAGGAGGTAAGAATAATAATTTCTTATTTTTTTAATTCCTTCGATTGTAGAATAATATAATTAATAAATGATAAATTTGAACGTTTAATGAACTGAAGTTTATTTTTGAGAATATCCTCATATGCCTTTCGGCCATTGCACGAATACGCGAGATAACCAGAGCTGTCAAATTTTCATCGATTAAATTCTTTTCATAAAGTTACCGAAACCGCCGTGAGAGGGCCAAAATTATAGCCATTCGGATAATTGAAATTAGCGATTGTTTTAATTTTAATAAATAGTTGTTTCAACAGATGCAGGAGAAACCATTGCTATTTTAGACTCGTTTAATACTAAATAATAAAATAACTCTTTGACTTAATGTCCTTGAAAGTTCTTGAGAAAGACCAAAAGTAATTCATACGTAATGTAAATTGGGAATTCAAATAGAGATCAACGCATCTCCTGATTCTCATCAAAAACTAGAGAAGAGTATCAATTTCGACCCAAATAAATTAAAATATCCCCAACGACCTCTCACTGCTTCTTTTTCAGTTATTTATTTGATGTTCCTTAAGTCGAAATTAGTTCGCCCACTCAACCACAGAAAACATCATTTTATATACAATCATTTTGTAGACATTAAATATACGAGGACATAAAAAAGCTCCAAATACCATTGCAATACTTGTTAACGGCGATAGGAGTAATCAAAAGTCTGCGGTGTGTAAAGGATACGTAAACAAAATCGAAACGTAGAATATATAAACCGATCGATCTTTATTATTCTTAGCCGACACTTTGATCAAAAGATAAGCGGTCTTTTCAGAGACTAGTTATTTTTATATGCATCCCTTTGTTTGCACACATTCGCGGCATTGAAACACCTTATTCACATTCCTTCCATAGGAATAGCGGTATTTCATTCCACTGTTTTACTTTCCACGTGCGTTGATACCTTTTACGGTTTCTCGGCCAAAAGAGGTTGCTCCGATGTAAACAAGTCCTTTTACATATCGAGTGAGAATTAGTGAATTCCGTGATTTCTTTTAATGCAACACTCGAATGCTGAGTCGCAAATCGATTAATAAACGTGACGATGATGTAAATAGGTCACTTGTTGGCGATTGAAGTGATGCACGGAAACAAGAGGATAAGCATCAAGTTTTCCTTTTCACGAATCTTTTTAGTGATTTGCTAATGAAGAAACTGAGAAGGAACTTTCTAAAGACGAACTTTTTTGCTCGGAAGACTCCTTCAATCGAACTGATGTATACAACTCAAATGAGGAGGTATTGGACCATCTCGTGTTTATCGCTCACTTTCATTGTTTCCTCCCCTCATCACGTTACCTAAGTAACAAGTTTGATGCAAACAGAAGCATCTTATGAAAAATGGAACACAACGAAATTTGCAGATTTTAAATGAAAGATATGTCATATTACGAAATAGGAAATACAGTCGTAGGCAACTAAGTATGCGTCCAAATGACTAACAGAATGTCTCGAAAACGCTTATTATTCTGGATTAGAAAAATTAGGAATTTATACTCACAACCAACTAAATCTTTAAAAATTAAAGTAACCAAATTACGAAAGCGAGGTTTCAATATGTTAAAAAACCGTGCGTTAAATCTATCTATGATTATAAATGCACTCAAGAATTATTTTTCCAAAATTCAAAATTCTGATGCGTATTGGTCGCACTCTTCGGGAAAGTTATCGATCGTCGAATATAAACTTCCGTAAAACGTTCATTTTAAGTCATTTTTTTCAAATTATTTTACTCCTTTAAATCGAGGACTATATGAACTAAAAGATCGATCCGGCATTTCTTGGAGAAACAGAATATAAGGAGGAATGCTCATAATGCATTTTTCTCGCATCAGTTGTGTTTCCAAAAATATAAACTGGAAAAGATCACTTTCGTAAAGTATAGATTTTCTATGCAAATCGTTTGAAAAAATTAAGGAGAATTTCTCAGAAATTTTGCTCTTCGATTAAAGGAAATTTGGCAATAATCATTCGATGGGAATATGTCACTAACTCCTAAAACTACTAATCAATTGTAATATCTCTGATCTAAGAATTCAACATCTCAAAGAGATAAATTTATGTTTTTATTATTTTTATTTGAACCGAAATGATCGAGGGTTTTCAGGAATCGTGTATTATGTGCGTCTTTTAAAATAATTTTAACACTGCTTTTAATCGTCCACAACGGAATCGCTTCAAGTGAATTGAACGTGATTTTGAGAAAATTAATTCGATACTTCGAACCCGATTTCAATCTGTATTTATAATTGCAGATGAGGCAATTCAATGCTTTTATTTTTTTTTAAAGGAACGTAAGGGAAATTTAAAAACCTCGCTTTGTCTTATTAAAGTTAGTTGCTCTTCTAATTATCCTTTAAGTTGCAGAACGGAAATTATATCTTTTGAAATTCAGTACAGAATAAAACTTTTTATTTTAATTTTTTTTACTTTGCTGAAATTCCTTTCTTTTCAGAGTTACATTTTCTCACAAATCGAAAGTTCCCTTGCGCAACTCGTCTTTCTGTTGCGCATTTCTAAAGTATTTCAATAGAAGAGCCGTTCTGAGCAAATATCGAGAGCTTAAGTTATTTAAGAGTAAAACAGAAAGTGATCGAGAAATACGTGTTTGAAATGTTACTTCTCATTCAAGCATCTTATTAATTAAAATGGCCATAAGGTACGTGGCGTCAGAACTTTTAGTATAGCATTTACGTTTGCAGATAATTTTCATCATTCTTCTACTTATGCAAACGATCTCTCTAAGATACTAATATTATAGATACATAGATATTATCACTCACCATTACTCTGCATGTATCACTCATCCACAAACTTTTCCCTATCAAAAGCATCCCAAACTGACCAACGTACATTTCCTCGTCAGCAATATCTTTCAAATGACTTTCGGAATCAATGGAAAAGTGGGAAATCGGATTTTGCAGTAAACTTACATCGACTCAAAAATGGGGAACTTGTCAATTTCTGTTGCGAACTCATCTCTACATGTCTCATTCGCATCACCCGATTGGCTCTCTTTCTGGGTGAATAAGATGTCTTTGTGACGTCACATAAACTGCATTATACTTTGGCTGGTTAATCAAATAATCGGGTCCGTTCGTCGGCTCCTCATTTGGATACTCTTTCAGATAAATAGGATTGTTTCCATGACGATATCACGTGAAAAGTGATAATGCCTCTTACAAACATTTTCTCTCTTAATCAACGAATACAACTATGCATCGCACAATTGAATAACAGTTCGCCATTGTTTCAAATGAACTTAATAATATTATATGAATAATGAAAATTAATTCCTACGCATTAACTACTAATATACCGCCATATACTATATATCGCCTTATTGGAGTATTCGCGGTTTCCGGATAAAATAAACCGCATATTATAAATAAATATTCGAAACAATGAAACGGAGAAGGTTCTTTCCAATATCCCCGATGTTCGATTGAATGTTCGATTTCGCATAATTCAATAAATGCTCCAAACGATCCATCGAAGCTAAAATTGATCAATATCATAATACGCTTAAAAGAACTACCCTCAGATCTTCAGCAGTATTCCTCACTTTATATTCTTGAACCATTTTCTAAAATAAACGAAAAAAGATTTCCTTCCATCGTCGAAAGTAAATTCGTTTTATAGAAAGCTTTTGAATCTTAAAAAAATTTAAATGGGAAAGAACTCCTCGATTCGATATCAATAAGGCCAACTTATTCTAAGTTTCTAATTTTTCTAATGGAATCAGAGCAGTAGAAAAATTATGAAAATCCAATTACGTACACGAGGCATGGCATTAACAATTTACTCTCGGAAGACCGCCATTCATGAACCAACAAATGCCGGCAGTTCACAGGTATCGAATAGCATCCTCTTTTCCCCTCCCCTCCCCTTGCCCCCCCCCCCGACCGCGGGAATCAGAGGAGAGCATTTGGTGGCAGCGTATCCAGGAGACGTCCGCTGTAAGAGCTGCTCTAGAAAGAGGTGTTTAGGCCAAGACAAACAGCGTCTTCCGGCAGGAAGTGTCTTCGGCGGCGGGAAGGGACGGCCTCGTTGCGCCGCGCCGGAACTTTCCCGGGCTATCGGAAAAGTCTTCGACGCTGGATTCGCCGGAGGTCGACGGAAACGGTGAGTTTGACCGAAATGAAGTATCGGATGCGGAGTTGGCAGGACGAGACGAAGGTTAACTCGGTTGCACCATTGCGGACGAATCGAATCAGCGCCCGACACACAAATCCCGTCTTTAAGGTCCGTGATGATTAGTAAGTGATGCTTGATTCTAGGAATTGATTGTTTCCTTCTCTATCGCCAGTGAGAGCGTCATTTCATTAGCGAAATGCAGATTAAAGCTTCACTTACATTAGCGCGTGAAAGTTTGTTGTTGATATTTGTGTGAAAAATCGTTCTTACGACGCTCTTCCTTCGAATGGCGTATCCAATCGTTCAGCTTTTGGAATTTTTCACCATTTGCCATAACACGATGCTGTTCATGCTGAATATTCCATGACGAGATGAATTCGGGAGTTATGAAGCTCTTTCTTATGTTGTCATGAGTATGGATATGTATAGATTAGACATCGCAGATTCTTAAGTTCCAGATGAACACGAAGGTTCGTTCCAAAAGACAATATTTAAAGCAAATAATCTATAGAAAACATAAAATCACGAAAGAATGTGCTTTGAAAATGAGGTCTTCAATATGCGAACCGATTACAGAGCGACTGATACACATGCATGCGCACAAGTATACAGATAATACTTGGCAAATTTAACTTGGAAACAAGTTAAATTGACTGACTATATGCGGGACTTCAAAAATAGCTGCGGATAAAATCTTAATGCTCACGTGTATCATTAAAGAAATCCTTATCCTAAAGGAATTCCTAATTTATTTAATTTTTTGTTATTTTGATTGTAAAATTCACCAATAAATAAGGATCGATATTATTAAACGACCAGATGTTGAAAATTCTATTTCTATTATTTAAAAAATAGTTAGATTAATAAAAATTTTTATTCACGAAAAATAAAATCTACATTTTTCGAGATCGCAATGATTTGACACGATTTGGATTAATGCGTCATATTGGCAGCTCTTCGGAAAATTATGGAAATTCCAGGAATCATTGTATTTCGCTGTAGTGCAACTATTTTATCAAGAGCTGTTTACATAACGAGAGACGTTCTCCACGGATTGTTTTGGTAGCATCCTCCTTTTTAATTAAAATAGGTCACACGAGATAAAGAAGTCAAGAAAGAGATAAACTAGCAGACAACGACTTCTACTCCAAATGCGATAAGAGGTTATTTAAACATTTCCTGGTTGAATATTAACTTTTAACGATGATGTGGAGCGATGATCAATCAAATGATCGAACTCTTTTTCGAGCCGAATTTTATTTGAGACGATGAGCATCCGAAACTGAAATAAGAAAAACTCGCGAATTTTTTTTAAGTCGCAGCTGAAAAACACATGTAAACGGGATGTAGCCACGTTTGGGCAATTGAATTCATTCCTCTTTATAAAAGCGAGCTATTCTTGGCGATAAGAGAATCACAAAGGAATTCTAAAAACGAGGAATTTATTCGAATGTCCTCCGACGGAATTAAAGAAATGCGTTGTTCAGTTTTTAAAAGTCCACGAAGTGAATTTAAAGAATCGTTTACTCGGAATCGTAAGAAAGGACCAATTGCTCTCATTGGCAAAAAGGCAATTTGAATGCGATCCATCGAAGGGCTCAATAAAAAATAAAGGCTTTCAGACATTTTTCATTGGGAACGACTTGGCGTTCAGGATGTTTCGGAGAAAAATTGTTCAGAATAAAATTAATCCCAAAACAGAGGAATAAATATTTGCTGGTGAACAGTCGAATTGAGATACAAAATCTCGTTCCAAATAACCGATTCAATCAAATTGCTCAATTATCGGTTAAAACAGTCGGATCATGGGGAGGGGAAGTTCGGGATTCATAACTATTCACTTCTATGGAGAAAGTGGCCTGTTATTTGGATTGTCCTCTAAATAGGCGACTCAACAGGTTTTTATTTTCCTTTTTATTTTTGTCCGGGAATCCCTGAAATGTAATACTTTAAAAATTTTTTCCAATAATGAACTACTAAGACAATATAAATATTTTACCGACAAAAAAGTTTAAATGACGTAATTTTCGATATTCAATTTTTCGATAGCAACCACCTATTTGTGTACGTTTTGTTATCCTAACAGGATCTACAGTTGAGGAAATAAGAAAATATGCCTTCTTCTGGAGCGATCATTAAAAGTAATCACTTTTGCAAGATTATATGTGACATTCCTAAAGAGAGTTCCAATCAAAAGTAGATTACAATTATTTCTTAATCTCATTTAGAATTTTGTTATTGTATTTCATATCAACAAAAACCATGAAGTTGAAACATTCATTGGATTTACAATATTTTTGAATTAAAATTAAAAAATTAATTAATGAGAGCGTAAGAGAATATTTTCTTGTTAAAAAATAATATTTTTCAAGATCATTATTATATTCATTTGAGGAAGCGTTTCCATTAATAGTTTAAGCACCTCTGCGCAAACATCTCTGTGGCGTACATCGTATACATTTAATTTAAATGTATAAAAACCGGGTAAATCAAAGTTTCATATAACTAAACTCAATCTATATTTTATTAACAGAAGTGAAAATTCCATTTCTCATCCGAAATTTTCTGTGTAAAAGTAGAAACTACATATAAACAGAAATATTTTTAAGGGTATTCATATGTTCGTATACTTTTTATTTACTTTCTTAGCTTTACTGAGTATAATTGAAGAAGATAGGTTACAAATGTTTTATTATAATTTAGGTAAAAGGTTTTTCTTAAGTAATCTATGCTTTTATGAAGTTTTAAAATATTAGTTAATCGAACTCCGGATTAAATTTGACTCGAAAATCTAAACTACGGTGACCATATGTAATTACTGTTTAATTTGTATTCATTCACTGAATAAAAGACGCAAAAATGTTTCACGATCACTTTTGGTCGTAAATTAAAAGTTTCCATTAGTGAGTATTGGCATAAAATTAAAATGCATAATTTTTATGACTTTATTTACTTTTTATTAAATTTGCTAAGTATTTTACAACTTTTTTTGGGAAAGCAAAATTTGCTCAATTACAACCAAAAATATTCATATATTCAAACAAAAGTTAACATAATGAGTGTGTAGCATATGTTATTATATTATACTCAGTTTAAAGTCATAACAGATCTCGAGAGAAATAACATTAGAATATACTTTAGAAAATTGGTTGAAGCAGAACACCACTAATGACAATGTCAAACGACGGCTTTAGGAGGTCGTCGAGAGACCATACGTTACGACGTTATTTTGTTTGAAATTATATCAAAAAATACTTTGTCCTTCACGAAAGCGAAGAGTGGAAAAATGCACACACAAACAAATATTTCGGAAGGTGAACGACATCGTTCGTAATTTCATTGGGAAAATTCCAACTTTAGTCTTCTTGCAAAATGTGTTGAGTCAATCCATTGTTCGATGTTCAAAGCAGTGTTGAAGAGACACTTGCGAAAGAACCCATAAATTAATTAAAGAAGTTAAAATTGCACGGTCTGAAATTTGCTAATAATTTCTTCTAATAATTTCGAGAATGTAATTGCTCACGAAACACATATACATTTCTTCGTAGAAATTCGTCATAAGACCGGAGTGACTAAATTGTTCAAAAATTTCGATAAGAGAATGTATGAAATTCATAAGAGTATTCCATGGAAGTTTGTTCTAAATTTCTGTTACTTCAAGAGCCTAAATAAGTAATTAAATCCACTTTAATACAAGATGCCCTCAATGTAATATCTTTGCTCGAATTATTTAAAAACCCAGATTTAGAAGACGTTAAAACTTTTGTAGATAACCAGCAATCGAAAAGGTGTTCCAAATTAATATATTTAATTTATTATATTATATATAATTATGTAAAATTATTTATTATATTACGTGTATAATTATATATGAATTATTTTATATTTAATTTATTAATTTAATATCAATTATATATTTTCATTTTTGAAATAGTAAATAAATTACGAGGAATGCTTTTCTGGAATCCACCTCCGTACTCATTCAGAATGATCTCAAATAGCTATTATCTAGGAAGTAAAAATATTGCAATTCATTGTTGAAATGCGTCCCTGAGGGTTCTCAGAATAAAAGGCAATAGCGATTCGTAGAATTTATTGCGTCATTGAGGATGACTCCTACCATCGGATATTGCAGTTTTTGCAGCGCTTTTAAAATGCTCATTCCGTTCAATGGCTACCGATATCTTGTTTACTTTCGAGATATTTAGATAAGAAATTCGATCGATAATGCTTATCTCCGAGTATTGATAAACAAAAGGTGTTTTTGAGGGTCTTAGAGATCGTTGCTATTGTTTATCGTGATGAAATCGGAATGAAAATGCACAAATAGAAAAGTAATAATAGGAAACACATTTTATTCCGAAGCCATTATCAGGAATATTCAATTAATATGAACGAACGTGATAAAGCAGATCTATGTATTTTGCAAAATCCACGGATTCGTTATTATATTTCACAATAGATTTCAATTTTCACAATACGAACAAAAATAATCATAATTTTCTATTAATACATATTTTCTATAATATATTATTAATATTACATAAATTAATCGTTAGTAAATATCGAATAAAATATTACAAATTATAAATACATCAAAAATACATTTCTCTAAATATTCTCATTTAGAATGCATTCAATGTGATTACGCTGGATAACTATATTCATATCACTCTGCGGTGAAATGAATTAAAATGAGTAGCCAATTCACATTTTCAGGCTCAGCTAAAAATATAGGGTGCGACAAAAAAGTGTTTACACACTTTGAACTTTCATAGATAATTTATTTCCTGTTCTACAATGCTAAATTTTTGGACATGGAAAGCTTAACCACTTCTTGACGCCGACGAGTATACTCGTCCAGATAGGTGGCTCGATTTCCCGTCACGGACGAGTTTACTCGTCCTACCCAAAAATTTCGTCTTCGTTCGCGTTCAAGCCGAGTATACTCGTCGACTTAAAGTAGTTATTATTTTAATGCTAGATGCCGCTTGTGGACGCAATACTCAGGGTCTCTAGTTTATATTTTTCAAATTATCTTTTTTTAACGCGAATGAGTGTAGGCAACCTGTGTCCTATCCACTGGCCCGGCACATAGTGATCCAGGTAAGCTCGCAGGGGACAAATCGAGTTTCCTGAAGGCTCTTCAGATCTCACGCCGCTGGATTTCTTCTTATGGGACCCAATTAAAGAGGTTTACAAAGCCGCGTAACCTGGACACACTGTGAAATGAGATTCAGGCGCTGTGCGCAGAAATCTCAGTGGACACTTTAGTACGGAATCGGTGTTGACTCAGCAATACATTGATGCTGAAGGCCACCAGTTTGAACATTACTTACATAAATCACTTTCATTTTTCCAACTGGACATTTAGCTTTCCATGTACAAAAATTTAGCATTCTAGAATGGGAAATAAATTATTTATGACAGTTCAAAGTGTGTTTACACTTTTTTGACGCACCCGTATTCCACGAATATAATAGTAACCGACGGATGATCTGCTGTTCGTATAACCACACTCAAAGTTCTTTATTCTCTCACTTAAGCCTGTGATATCCTTTATATTTATTCCTTAAATAGTTCATTAAAAATAATTGTAATTATGATTCAAATATATTGATTAGAATAAGATAGAAACATGAATTGCAGCACAGATTAAAAGATTTGAAGGAATTTAAGACTGCAGCTGTTTTGTGTAGTGTTTTCATAAAAATAAATAGTTTAAAAGAAATAAATTAAAGTAATTTAGTAGCTTATATACTGCAAACTTTCTGGTTGGAGTTTGGAACCTATGGTGCAGTTTGTCCAGTCGCTTGGTATCTGATTATTATAATTAATAAATAATAATAATTAATTGAGATTTAACGCAAATTATAAGAATAGGAGTATAAATACCTCCAAATTAAACAGCAAAAGACGAAAGGCATAAAGTATTGAATAAAGAAGAAGAGTGAAATTGGAATAAGAAATGAAAACCATTCATTAGATAATTCGTGGAATAAACTTAAGGAGATCGGTAACGAACGAGAAAAAACATAAGACATTCTAAAGAAATGGATTAAATATTAGAATCATATTAATTAAATAGTCATAGGAAACGAAATAATTTTAATTATTATCAAACACCAACACAAGTTTGTGGAATTAATACATGAAATGATGATAATATTATTTTACTAATCTAAAATTATGTTAATTTTTTTGATTTCAAAATCTAAATTTGCTCTTTTCGTATATGATGATTTCCGCAATATTTATCAAAGAATTGAAAAAATGATCTCCATGACTGATATGAACAACTATCGGTTCCTTCATATATAACGACTGATTTCCTTAATTCACTATTTCAAGAAACATCGCTTTGTAATTATAACATTTTAAGTAAAAATCCGCTATCGATTATCGTTCATAACAGCGACTCGAGTCAATTTCGCGCAAAAGTAAATAAAAACGATCAGAGGCATCGATTTCTCACATCGACTTGTTTCATAAATATCAATGTTTCCTAATGTTTATGTTAATCTAAGTATTTAAACTTTAAACTTTTCTGTATTAGAACTTTGTTGGAAAAGTCTTGAGAAACGGAGAACAGGTTAGCTTCATTCTTTAAAGTATACGCAGTAATTAAATCGTTCGCGGAAGTATCAAATAAAATTAATAAGACAAAACTTTGATGACAAAGAATACCATAAACATACGGTGAAAATAATAAAACAAATTCTCCTTTTCAAATAGAACTACGACAGAGTGGAATGCTTCCCAAAAATCGTAGGGAATTAATTAGGAGACATGAAAAGCTGCACGGATAAATAAAAATAATGAGGGAAGTAGTTGACATTGGCTGTAAATATTGGGTTTAAATAGGTGTACAATGCATATATGTATATGTTGTCATTATGCGTTTCCATAATTATATTTTGCCTTCAATGTAGCATATTTATGATAATAAATACGTTATGGGTAAAAACACGTCAAAACGATGATATTCATAAAGGATGAGTTTTCTCAGAACCGCAGTAGAATGAAGAAGAGTAAAAATAAAATGATTACAATAATTGTTTTTTTGCTGTTTACAAGAAATACAGTTTACAATATTGTTGTATTCAATAATTCGGTCACAAACGACCGTAATGCATTAGGATACGGATGTAGAATAGAACAACTATCCTCCTGAAATAGTATCTTTAGCATCAAATGAGACGGGAATTTCTTCCAAAATACAGTTCATCGAAGGACTGTTTTACGCGAATGCTCTTTCACAACTCCAGTATTTTCCCGTTTTTCAGATTCGAAGACCTCAATCGATTTCAGGCGAACGCCAAACGTTTCATGGATACGAAATGATTAACGGGACCATAACTCAATAAAACTCAAAAGCTGTGTTTTAGATGTGGTGGATGGTTCAAAAGAATTCCATCGAACATCTGCTAACCCTTCGATTTCATCCCTTAATGCATAAAGGAACTTTCCTCAATTAAAAAGGACAAGTTTCTTGATATAAAATACAAAATGTAGTCTACAAAAGTATTTTTTTATTTTAATATGTGTGTGTGTGTGTATATATATATATATATAATGTTATATAATGTTTCAATAATGAAACTTTAAATTGAATCCCTACACTAATATTTGCACTTCAAAAGCTTTCAGTTCATCTGAGAAACTATTAAAGCATGTCAATAAAAAGAGCAATACGTGTGAATTCACTTTAAAGAATTTATTTTCCATAATTGAAATTCTTAATCTGTTTAAATATTTAGAGAGTTTATTGAGCAATAAAATGAGTCGTATTAAATTTGATTTCATTTGACACAAATATTTATTTCAATTGTATGTCGCCTTTATTTCAAAAGTGATAATTATACAGTTTTGTATAACAAGAGTAGAATCGAAACGGTAATTAGATTCATTAATTCATTGGCATTTACGTTCTATTATAAATACATATGTACGTAGTGATAAGTTTTTAGAATACTAAATTTAGCGACTAGTATAAGTGTCGCAAGTGAATTTCCGATACACGTTCGTTTGAACATTATTTGTGGTCTATAAGTCTAATTTTAAAAGAGTCGTCAATACGACGTAGTTATTTGGCATATTTTCGAATAAAATAATATCTATCATATATTTTCATTGGAAGCAATCTGTTCAATGAGACGCCCGCATTCTGATTTGGAGAACAAAGCAAATTATACTCAAATACGTAGTTAGAAACGAAATAGCTATAAATAGCTCTCAATGATTTCTAAAAACAGATCTTAATCTCACAATTTGTGAGAGCACATTCCCAAACATTATCGTCAAGGAAAACATACCGCAATAGGGTGTATGTTAATTTTGACGCATCTATTTCCGGGTAAGTCTAAACTTTGTTGTAAGAGGCTTTTTATAGAAAATCTCTTTTTTTTACTCGAGGAAATACCCATTTTACGTGCAATTCGGCTAATGAGCTGTATCTATATAACCCATCTGCTATGAGGCTGTAATTATTCGATGAGAAAGGACGATAAATTATTGCTCTCTATTTGTTGAAACGTCGATCTATGATCCTCTCATCTATTTTCTATCATCTTGTTATTCATCCGAAATCCAACTGGATCGCATTATCTAGCTACTTGTCAAGGTACACGCTTCATAAAATAAATAATTAAAAACAAACGTATGGGAGACATCGAAACTTAAAAATGAAAACTCATCGATCCTTATGAAAAATAGATTTGATTGGAAAAATGAAATTGAAGGCTTTATGTTTATGAATTAAGTGAAAAATCTTGTGGTTTAGATTCA
Organism: Pantala flavescens; assembly: GCA_020796165.1. Lineage (NCBI taxonomy): Eukaryota > Metazoa > Arthropoda > Insecta > Odonata > Libellulidae > Pantala > Pantala flavescens. The sequence goes on along the minus strand of CM036879.1, from coordinate 65,375,939 downwards.
TAGAAATCAAATGTGATTCAATGAAGATAGTCGATATTAGAACAAAACACGCAGAAAGGGATCTACATGATTATAAGGAAATTATAAAGATCAACTCACTAATAGTTGGTTTCTCAGAGCCCGTGAAGACGAACGGCATACGGTACTTATTTCATTCTCGATATAAAATGACGGAAAACTTCTAATTTAGGTACTTAACGACAAAAAAATTGAGTTCGCAATGCGCGAAGAAGCCGTGGAAATACTGGTATGCATATTTCCTCCTAAAACATAAATGAACCTGAAATGGGTTTCCAGAGCACCCTTCATCTCTATTTCGGGAATCCCAAAAGAAAAACTGAGAAATCCATGGTTGCCACGGACATTGGCTCCAAGACAGCGAAGAACAGCGATATCAGAAGTAAGTTACTACTAACTGAAGCAAAATGCAATCACTAAAATGCATCCGGATGCAATATTAAGAAGCAGAAATACGGTAGAGGGGAAGATAGTTTGTCTTGAATGAATTCCAGTTCTTTTGAAGCAATTAAAGAAGTGTCTGACATGTTTAAAATGACAAGTATTACCCGATTCCCTAAAATATTGATAGTTATATATCTAAAATTCAATAAAACTTATTAAAATAAATCCCACGATCTAAGCCATCATATGCTTGTCAAAGCAGGACTTTTTGGACAATAATTCACTTTTAATAGATTACAGATGAGTAATAGTTGTAATCATAAATGCAAATGTTATTGTCGACCGCAAAGTATGTCCATTCAACCAATTCTCTGTCCGTTGGAGATTTTTCCTCCCAACTTCGAGCGAATGCCGTTTGTAATATCATTCCAATGCATCGGAGCATCATGAAAAACTAACAAATCATCTATTTTCAATTGGAAACTGATTTTCAATGAGATTGACTTAAAAAGAAGGAATTCATTAAGGTTTCAGGAATTATTTTAATTTTCGAAAAAATCAATTCCTCGTTTAAACAAGAAATATCATTTCCAATCGGTCTTTTTTAACCTTCTTTGTCTATGTAGATACTCTGCGAGCCACCTTGCGGTGTGTGGCATGGGGTGCATGCACCGTGACTTATCTAACGATTCTCGCCCGTTGTTCGAGGGAAAAACGAAAAAAAATTGAATTTATTCGTTTTTGCATCTGTTTTCCTTATTTTATTCGGTATACCGGCGTACATAGCAAGGTCGTCAGGGTCATAGCAAGATATATAACAGATTCTACTATTGAAGTGTTTTCCCTGAGAAGTCTGTAAGTGAAATTATGCTTCATATTTTTCCGGTCAAAGAAGTTGACTGAAAACTTATAATTTAAATTAATAGTGTTAAAAGAGTTAATATATAAATCTAATTCCCAATTATCGAACCATTCGCATTTTTCATTCGAAATATCAACGAATTTTTGCAATTTCTCAGACAATGTTCTCTTCAACGGGCGTTTTCTTAGCGTCGATTCGATATCCAAGAAACGGTTCTCAAAATTACTGAATCATAAAAGAGACTTCGGATTTGTTCACATCTAATTTCCGCTTCCTTTCTGAAAAACAGGAAGCGTTTAAGAAGTTCTCATTCTTTAACAGTGGCTGTTGTCATGGCTTCGACGAACGGCGACGCTTCTAAAGAACACAAGAAAGGGTCCAACGAAGAATTCGACGCGGTTACGGACGCCATCGGTGCTTTTGGTCGATGGCAGCTACGGCTTACGTTCCTGCTTTCCCTTTTGAACTGTCCATGCACTTGGCACATCTTTGCGCTCACCTTCCAGTCCCTTCAGGGGGACTTCTGGTGTGCGCCACCCGACCATCTGCAGCTCAAAGACATTGACTGGAGGAACTTCACCAGAGCATATCCGAAAGAGGTGCGTTCTTCAAATGATCCCAAAGTTGCCTGCTTTTGGAACGAAATCAGCCATTCAAACCCTGGGATAATTTCATGAAAATTTTCGAAGTAATTTTGAAGTTAAACATATTCCGCAAAAACGAAATTAGTCTCCAATAAGTTATACAAAATAAAAAAGTATATTGAATTTTTTCAACTTTTTACATTAAAAAGTAATTTTTAATTATCGGTAGTAGAAGTATAAGAAAGTAAATGCTTTCTATTTCAAACGGAATGAACATTTCTGCAACAATTCCAATTTAACTTTGCAAGTGTAATGCTATCGAAAATTAGTTACTTTAATTAAGTGCAATATCAGAAGAAATAATCCGAACGAATGAATTTCAGAAAAATAAAAATTTGAAGTTGAGTATATTTATGTGGTGAAAATAAAATTATGCATTTATGTTATTCTATTTCGCGTTCATATGGACAATGGTTTGGTTTTGTATAGAAACTGAGAAAAAAAACAATTCGCATTTGTTTAAGTTTTGGCGAAAATGATATTGTGCATAGAATTTATGCAATTGGGTAAAGTGTTTTAAGATTATCCGTTGGTTAAAAATTTAAATGAATGTCAAACATAAATTCCGTTTAAAATATTTAACTTTTTCCTTTTTTAAAGAAATGAAAAATCAAGAATTGTAATGGTCATCGTTCGAATCAAAAAGTTTATTGCATGAAGTTCGAACTTTCGACATTTACAATTCATCTTCGAGGGTAAAATAAACATTCAATTCGAATTGTAGAAGTGAATTTTAGAAACGAGCAATTCCCATATTCAACATTTCGAATGAATGTTCATATTCAGCGAAGGAAAACGCGATGAGAAATGGCATTTGAATGAGATTTCCATCGAAAAGTGGTAAATTGTATTTCGTGTTATTCGCGCTTTTAGTGCGATCGATTGTAACGTCGCACAGCGGGCTACGATCAAATGGGGCAAAAAGATAAAATTAGTTTTTTTTTGAGGACTTTGAAATTTCCCGAGGTCAATCTCAAATAAATCGACCGTCATTTGACTTACGTATTTGACGGCATATAAGACGCTCTGGCATATAAGACGCACCCTCATCAAGTAGCCCACACACAATTTTAATAGTTCGTGCGACAGCGCAGTACCACTATAACATAATGACTGCTCTGTTCCCATGCACTTTAGCGTAATTTAACACTCTTAGTTTATACTGAATAGTGTGGCTTAATTCCTTGTTAACTTTAGTCATATTTCCGAGGATATTTTTAAAACAAATAGTTTTAAGCTTTGATATCAATACCTTCACATATAAGATGCAGGTAAATTTTTTGAGAGCTAATTTAGGAAAAAAGTGCGTCTTATATGCCGTCAAATACGGTAGTTCCCGCGCATTTTCACAAGGGGTCAAATGCGACCAAATTTTGATACGGTGGAGGATTTTTCGCAGAATTCTTGAATTTAACACTAACGTTGCACCCAAGTGAACATAAGAATCGGACAAAAAACTTTTTTGTTTTAAACCTATTTTTCTCGCTTCATAATACTCAATTTAGAATACTCACTTGAGAATATGCCTACTTTACTGGACAAAAAGATGAACCCTTATTTTAGAGGCGATTTTTGCTTAAAGCGAAGAAAACGGCTGTTAAGCACAAGGAATGAATTATGCCACAATATTCTTGAAAGCTTCTCATGAAACCATGAAGTTGGAATAATTTATTCGATGGATGCATTTAATGAGTTTTGAAAAATTAGAATCATTTTCATGATGACGTAAAGTTCTTCTTTCGTTTCAAAGTATGAAATCAGTTCCATTTTCCCCGAGTTTTACTTGCTCCGATGCGACCATCTATATTTCCCATAAATAAATCTTATTTCCTTCCAAAAACGTTTATAATTTTCGAATCCAACCTTATAAGCAAAGAACTATGTGCAATCGCATTTTATATTCCCTTTTAATCTATAAAGTCGTAAATTATGTTTGAAAACCTTAAGGGACAAATCAATTGGAATTGTTATGAACTTTGAACTTGGCTTCTCCGAAGAAATTAAGCTGTCATTCTGATCCAAATTGGATTTACTGAGATTGGATGACTGAGATTTTTTATGCTAAAATCACATCGACAAAAATTTATCTGGTCCTAATTGATCCCCTATTCTTTATTGGGCAATTTAGAATGATCTCTCAAGACAAGATTTTTTAACAATTGAACTTTGAAAATGTAATACCAAATTGTTTGGATCGTGTTCAAGATATGGACAATAGGGTCATATTAACCGTAATTTGCAATTCAGAAAAGTCACCGTTAGAAAAATATTTCGCGACCTAATTGGCGAATGCTTATAAAATAGAGATTCGATGCATTTTTATAAGCTCTATAAAGTTCCCTTTAGACAAAAATGTGTCATAGCTGCACTATGAAGAGATTCATTCTTGTCGTCAGTGTGTTCAAGCCCTTCTCGGGTCACAGAAACTAATTTGACGAACAAAGGCGATTGATACATATTATTGAGAGTGCAAGGGATTAAAGAAAATATGGATATTGTTTTCCACCTCTAAAATAATAAAGGCATATTATTTATTGTTTCTAAACAAAACCTGAATAGAGGATTGATAAAATTATAAAAGAATTAAATAATTAAAATGTATCTTTCTGCAATCTATGTTTCGCCCAAGAAAATCGTTGATTTACAGCAAATCAATTACGTATAATATATATCGAAAAAAATTCAATTTATTTCGCTGTTTTGATTCTTCTGTTTAATTGAAAGAATGTCATATAACGGTGTTTAATTATAACTGAAAGAGTATTTGTGTTTAAAAATAATATATATTGAAAATTGACTCCTGTAATCCTCTGTTGTGTTTTACTTGATTTCTGTAAAATAATTCTATGATTCGTAGAAAAAACGTTACAAAAGAGTTTCTGATAAATTCGAGTTCTATAGTCCGTTCCACAAAAGCTGGCAGTACTGGAGGCTTAAGGGGAAATAAATGCACGTAAATTCCCATAAGGGAGCAACCTAGCCTCTCAAAAGGCGTCAATTAATTATTTCTGAGTTACTTCTACGAATAAAATTAATATTTTCAACTAATTTTGATGGATTTTTTTCCAATTTTTGGTGAAATGTGGACAATGAAGGATGGTTATTGACGAAGTTTTTTCAACATTTAAACAAAAGAAATAAATTTTACAGCGGAATGAGAAAAAAATGGTCACCTCACCAGCCGTGAACAATACTAAAACTGCCAATTCTTTCATCCTATCCTACATAAAGAGCTAGTATTTTCTTAGATTACTCTTTATACCTTATGAATACATAAAAGTTAAATTATATTAATTTTTGACTGATAAAATTATAGTAAAAAATAATTTAAGTGGAACGCAACCTCCGAAAAATTGGATCGTGCAGTGAAATTTATACATCGCCTAAAAATTTTTTGTTTCTCACGTTACGAAAAACTTGTCGCGAGAGAAATTGAGATAAATGTTTTTATTTTCATTTTCAGGTTATTCTGAGTCGATATCTTGAATAGAACTTTAGTTTTTGAATTTTATAACCGAGAGCGGGTCCGGATCAATCCGAATAACGCTTACGGGTCTATTAGTCTCGAGCAAAAAGTAACAATGATTAGCAATCGGAGCGCTAAATCCATTACTCCCTCGGTTATAAAATTCAAGATATCGACTCAGAAAAAATACCTGTATATATAGGTACAATACATTATTACTTTTTCTGTGAGAATTTTCAGGGTTCCTGATAGGCCTTCCCGACTACCCAAGCGGTGACGGAGCCCACGAAGTCCCCACCGTACATCACCCTATCATCTCCTACTTGTCATCGGATGGCTCGCCATCCCACTAGTCATTTCATTCCTTTTGTAAATACCCCTAATAAAACATTTTACATTTTGCGGGAAAGGTTCAAAGACTCCTGCAGGTAGACTGTTCCATTCTTCGATTGTTCTGTTTAAAAAACAATGTTTCCTGTCATTGGTTTTCTGTCTGACGCATTTTACTTTGTGATCGTGCCTACCTAGGTAATCTGCCTCTTCTATTCTATCGCTAATTTCCTTATACGCAAGAGTTCCTACGAAAGACGAAAAGAATATTGATAATCTTTTATTCCTCCCCCTTTCTTCTAAACTATCCATACCTAATTCTGTTATCATCTGAGAGACGCTGCTACGCTTTTCATATCTTCCTAACACGAATATAGCCGCTCTTCTTTGAATCTTCTCTTATTTCTTTTTAGGTCCTGTATGATTAGGGTCCCACATTCACCGTATTCTATTATCGGTCTAAACACTGATTTGTAAACAGTTTCTTTTGTTTTCTTGTTCCATTTTTTGAGAGAGCGTATTGCGTATTTAATGTTTTAATGAGTTATTCAAATAGTCTGCTATAATGTTTTCGAAAATTTTTTAATCCTTCATTCCTTATTCCATCCGGACCAGGCGATTTATTATTTTTTGGGTATTAATAATTTTCATTATATCTTTAGAAGTTATTGCGAACGGTACTTATGAATGCGGTTCGCGGTCGAGTGAAAACGAATCATTCCTTTTATCTGGTACTTTCATTGCTACGCATTTCTCTACATTCAACCCGAGCTGCCAGTCTTCACACCATTTCGAGATAATATCCAGGTCACTCTGTAGTATCGATTGATCTTCCGCAGTTTTTATTTTTCGATATATTAGAGTGTCGTCCGCAAAGAGCCTGATGTTACTCTTTACGTTGTCAGTAATAGAAATCAGGAACAATACCGGCCCAATAACACTGCCCTGGGGAACCCCCGATGTAACGTTTACTTCGTCGGAAAAAAACACCATAGAAGGCACCGCGTTGGCATCTGCTTGTTAGGAATGACTCAATCCACCGAATTATATGACCATTAATCTCATACGATTCGATTTTCTGCAGTAACTTTTTGTTTCCGTCAATCCCATACGATTCGATTTTCTGCAGTAACTTTTTGTGTGGAACTATATCGAATGCTTTTTTATAATCCAAGAATCGGTCCTAAACCCTTCATCGGCGGCCTGCAAAATGTCATGGTTAAGGAGGGCTAACTGACTCTCACAGGAACGGCCTTTACGGAAGCCGTGTTGACTTTGAGTAATCGCTGCATTTGCTCTGAGGAAACGCATTAAATAACTGCAGATAATTCGCTCGAGAACTTCACAAAATATCGAAGTTAATGATATAGGTCTGAAATCGTCCGGTTTAGTTTTACGTCCTTTCTTAGGCACTGAAGTAATGAGCGCTTTCTTCCATGATGCCGGAACTATACATTCATCTAACGATTTATTAAAAAACGCGAGAAGGAGGGGATCTAGTTCACTTGCGAGTGTAGATATCACATATGAAGGAACCAGGGGATTTCTTACTGTCGACCTGCCATAATAGGTTTCTAATTCCAGCAACACTTAATTCCAACTTGCTCATTTTGGTGGTGACGCGGATTGGAAAATCTTTAACGCGACCGTCATCTAATGTGAAACATTTTTTAAAGTGCCTATTAAGAATGTTCGCCTTATCACGGGTATCTGTTACTGTGCCTCCATCATCGTCAATGAGGTGGGAAATGGTTGACTGTTTGCCTCTGGTCTCACGAACGTATGACCACAATTCTTTAGGATTTCTCTCCAATGATTCGCGCAATGTTACGGATCTGTACGCTTCGAATTCGCGGCGGGCTTCGTTCTTGGCTTTAGTTTTGGTTTCTAAATATATACGCGGATGATATTTGTTGTATATGCTTCTGCAATAGACAATTATAATTTTTAAGTCTCTAACCTCACCTATTAAATTCAGTTTTTTTCTGGATTGACCTTTACTTTCTTAGAAGCACAACTTACTGACCGATTTACGTATTTATCACCTAATTTTAATTGACTTCTACTATCATTTCTCGTGTCGATATCTATGGTCTCTAAAACTACACGAGGTGGCACTTTTACACTATCATCTAACCTTAAGAAGCACTATTTCCTTCAAATAATCTATTTGCCACCAGCTCCGCAGCCCTGGCAGTATAATGGACTCCCGAGGATCAAGATCAAGAGGGGTCTTACACGAACCGATGACTGGCCTCAGATCCACAAAACTGACTCCGTTGTTCCTACAGAAGTTCCATAGCCTTCGATTCAAACCGAGAATTTGGCTCCAAACTTCGGAACTACGGTCCAGCGGGTGCACTGTCCTCTGACATCACCGCAAAACGATTGCTGACAGTAGAGATTTGGCCTGAGCCACCTAAACTCCCTGCTTTCGCAATACCACCCCACGATCTCCCCGGATGTAGACCACCTTCCACTCGTCGGGTTTCTAGGCCTTCGACCCTCCCGCCGTCTTAGGGGCAACCTCGATCGCTCGGCTGGCTTTCTCACTCGGGATATCCCGAGCCGCCATCTTGGCGCAGCGAGCTTTTGGGGTGCTACCCTCAGACTCCGGGGAAGAGGCTTCCAACCTTTCCACCCTTGAGACAATGTCCGCAACCAACCTTCTAAGTTCCCAGTTCTCGGCCCTGAGGGACTCGAGACCAGCGGATCCCAAGAAGGGGAAAACGGGAGTCCTCGGAGAGGCCATTCTAAAACTCGTTTTAATAAAAAGGGAAAAAAACTAACTCTCCTTACTGTAACTAACTTTGAACAAATAACTAAGTGACCTGAGACTAAGAAAAATGAAGGAAGTAATACGGGAAAGACGGAAAATACTTAGGCGAATAAGCTAATTTGTAATTAAGAGCTAAGACAAGGCAATTTAAGCGCTAAAACCAAAGTCGAAACGGTAATGCTTCACGCTAACAATTCGAGAAAACGAAACACTGACTTTAGAAACGAATAATAAGAAAACTAAACGAAAATTTCCTGAAAATTATTAGAAAAATAAAGCCTTACTCAACACTACGCCTTTGGAACTACAGCTCGGGTATATTGACCACAGAAACTGCAAAACAACGGGTTATGTGGGTTCAACTGCCGTTCACTCGTCACACTCTCGGGAGCTCAGAAAAACGACGTCCTCTCTCCGGGACACTCAGGTCAAGAATGAGGTACGTAACCTTTAACTTACCACACGCCCAGTCTATACAATCGTTAATTTTTTGAATAAACCTATACGAAGCGACCCTTCTTCTGATAATTCCACTAACCACGATTTTAGTCCTTTTAAATTTCTTTTTTGTCGTATTAACGAAGTCCCATATATCACCCATTATGTGTTCCGCAGACTTAGCTGCCCTTACGTTGTTCGTACCCACATGCAAGAGCACCACATTTTCATCACCAGATTGCGTTCTATCTTCTTCTCCAGCCCAACCCAAAGACACTCCTTGTTCCGTAGCACTATTTTTACAATAGTTTCCTGCATGTCTTATCATAGAGTCCCCCATAATCTCTTTTTTTCTTGTTCACTTCTACACTAAGTTCTTTCACTCTCCTTCACCAATTGTGCAATCCTTTTTCAGCTCCTCCTTCAGTCTCATTTAAAAGTCTTCTAAGTTTTCCCCCCCTCTGCATTTTTTGCATTTCCAGTTTTCCGCAGTGCAATCTTCTAACTTTTCTTTCGAAGTGAAACCTAACATAGCATTCACTACAGTTCACTCCGTTCTTGCATACCTTATTGTATTCTGCACACCTTCCCATAGTTGCCATTATTCTACCTGCTCCTTTCACTTGAGAACCTCACTTTGATGATATGGGAGTTGACATAAATGTAACATTTGTTTTCCTTCATTGATATTTAAAACGGAATTGCAACGCTTTGTTTATCCAATTAGAATCTTGTCCAATTTGTCATAATGAAATAAACATTTTACTCTTAGGATGGAGGGGATTTCGATCCATGTGTCACGTGGGACGTGGACTATGACGTCTTATTGAGCAGACCTCATCCAATGATTCCGTACGACGCACCTCAGAAGGCGTGCACAAAGTGGGTCTTCGACGAGAGCAAAACTGGACGAACTATAGTGAGCCAGGTGATGAGTGACAAACACATTATCGAATAAATTAAATGAGAATGGAACATGGCAAATACTTAACATATCGACAGTATTTTTAAGGTGTTTCAGAAAGTTTTGCTTTACTCTGTAATTACTCTGCATGAATGAATATAAACTTTTTAAAGTACGCATTTTACTCTTTGCTCCTCCGAACTTACACCAAAATATTCATAAGACGAAAAAACCGATTAAATGTGCTCGCACAATTGCCTCGATATTTTTATCCCCAAAAGTTGAAAACGAAACTCACAAAATTCAGCAATTGTGCAGCTCTCTCATAAATAATTTTTATGCTTCAAAACTATATTCTATTAATAATCGTGGAAAATCAAAAAAGCTCTTAGATATAAGTTAGATTTATCGCGAATAAAACGCAATGAATAGTAAATGAATATAATAATTTATGAAAATAAACAATGCGAGAGAAAACTCATTATCGAATTACTTGATCAGTAAATAAGCTTGAATGTTCGTTTAAATCAGTGAGAAACTTTACCAAAATATGTCTTTCATAAATTGTCTATACTTGCAGTGGTCTTTAGTTTGTTCGAGGAAGTACTTGAACGAAGTGGCCGAAATGACCTTCCTCATGGGAGTGGCCATTGGAGGCGTTGTGTCGGGCCTACTGTCAGACCGCTTTGGGAGGAAAAAGACACTCATGACGTCACTCTCTTTACAGGTACTGCAATAAATCGAATGGAAGATCGAACTTAAAGACCTCGTTAAACGATTATCGATGGTGTATTATACTTTCACTGCTTCAGCTAAATATCTATTCTAAGTAAATTAGTTTTACATTTAAAAAGCGTTGATTGTTAAAATTACATATGGTTTTTATTGCTTCAATGAACCTTCTCAAGAATACAATTTCCTCGCGAATCTACGTAATCATCAAAATTCTATCAAATTCGATCAAAAACTCGTCATGAAATGGATCTCACTATTGTATGAAATCAATCACTTTCTGTTTCATTTCAAAAATTTCATTTTGGTATATTAACTTCGAACACAATTACTTTTCTTTATTAATTACTTAAAACTCAACGTTTCTTCACTAAATGACAGCAAATGAAGCCGATGATTGATTTAAGTGAAAATATGGTGAAATACAATATTTTAAACTTTCAATATTATATATCAATCGTAAATAAATTACTCCCATTATACTTTTATATATATTAAATTACTTATTAAGTGAATTATCTTAAAAATTTATTTACCATTCACGTTACTGTAACCCAAATGGGTAAAAGTTTCATTTCACCGCCTTAGACTTCCGTTACATTCTTGAAGTATCTGTTCGCATGATCGGCAACTTTTAATTTCTCTCTCTACGTTCAACTGAAGTCACTTTTCAGTTTAACATTGAAACAGAATTAAGAAAGAATAATTATTCCAGAGATGTATTTTCCATGAACGTTACAAGAGTTACATTGAGTCGTAAGAACAACTCCTGACCGACACGGTTGTGGCCATTCAAAATCGTATAACACTACGGAATCACCATTTCGCCCTACTCTCGTCTCGAGCCGTTTTTCATTTTCCCATTGAAATATTTTGATGCAACTTTTAATTAATAAATTGATTCATAAAATGCTCGTATCAATATCGCATGAGATATACATATCTCAATATCTATGGGTTAAAGCACTTTTAAAAGGGAATCTCAGGGGAATGAGTGTGTGTAGCAATGTTAGTAACAGTATTTTATGTAATATTTAACGCTCTTATCGAAAGGTAGATGGCAAAGGTTCGAGGTTTTTGTATCATCAGACTTTTCTTTTCCTCGAAAGATATATGTATTTTGTATCAAAAATCATATCGAACCTCGGTAAATACTTTTATTTATCCCAATAATAACCCTTATTTTGGATTTTATTTATACAGATCTTAATTGGAAGCATCCTAGCTGCAACGCCATGGCTCGAGTTGTACGTCTTTCTCCGATTTCTTCTGGGATTCGTATCTGTGAGTGTTGTGTTCAGCGGATTTGTTATTTGTGAGTCGCTTTTATCATTTTAAGTGCTAATTAAGTTATTATTATGAATATTTGAGAAATTCAAAATCTTTTCCCTGAGTAATGCTGTTTCGAAATTACTCTGTATGCTGCTCCTTTTTATTTTCCATTCTATGATTTTATAATTCGATGAACTTTTACATGAAAAAAATCATCGTTTTTTTACTTACTGTTGTTTCTCAAAGATTTAATCTCCGAAAATGCAATAATCTTTCGAAAAATCTATTTTTTTATCAAAAGATAATTTTTTCGATAGAAGAGGCCATTTTCGCCGCATAGCATTGACTTCGATTTCAACTCTTACATTTAGCTGCTTCGGGGGGATACATTACTAAACAGCAGGGGGCACAGGGTCGCTCATAATGGCCCACTAAATCTTAACTAGGAAAAAATCGGAAACCGACCCTACCTATCATAGGTTCGATTCTAGGAGGCCACAAAAATCGACTTTTTCCCATAAGAATGCGTGGGGCCGTTTTTCAATGATTTTTAAAAAATACTTCCCGGGGACTTTGAAAGACAAAATTTCATAATGCTCTTACTTTATATATAAACTCTATATATTTCACGGGAAATGTGTTATAGTTTAGCAGCAACTGGTCATGGGTTCGATGCCAGGAGGTGAAATATTTTCATATTCTGAAAAATCATCTCTCTCAATATGATACAGAGATCATTAAAACTCCCTACACTTATAGAAACGTATATATTGTACTTTGAAATAAGTCAGCAGTGGTCTATGTACCATGAGTTCGATCGAGCGACCCGTAATATCGATTTTCCCCATAATAAATACACGGGTTAAATTCCCGAAATGTTTTTTAGGGTATTTCCCGATCGTGTAGAAGTTTTAAATTTCACACAGACATTCTCACATAAAAGCCTCCGTAAAAATGTCGTAAATGGTCGTTTGTTCGATGCGTTTACTATATCTCCATAAGAAACGCATAGGGAAATAGGAACTTCTTTTGAGACACTTCCTGAATAAAATTAGTTTAGAAATTTGGTGTGATTATAAAGACTGTCATTCTTGTGCGAATGATGAAAGGGTTTGTCACAGGACGTACTTGGTTCGAGGCCAGGGAGGGAATAATGCTGCCTTAAGAAATACATGAGAAATCGAAATCAGTTCATTGTACGCTGCAATAATGCCTTACAGATCACGATTAGCAATGACTGCGCAGAATAATCTTTCGAAAAATTTTATTCTTTTACTAAAAGAAATTTACTAAAAAATTCTTTTACTACTATATATATATAAATGGGGAAATGAAGAGTAAATGGATCATTTACGCACAATTACTTGCAAATTTTGTGGATAAAATCAATCATCATTTTAATTTTATTGTTATTTTAGAAATTAAGAATTCAATTTCAGCGACAAATCCGTCAAAAGACTGAATCGAAAAAGCATCATGGAATTCCAAAAATCTTACAATTTTGAATATCACCGAATGAACCTCATTTTTACCGTTCACTCTATTGACGGCCACTGTTGAATTTGTTGTACATTTACAGTTTAAATTATAGAGAATCATTTCTTCTGTGACAACTTAAATATAATGACGTTGAATAGATATATTTAAATTCCCAGGCATGGAAATCGTGGGTGGAAAATGGAGGACCATATCAGGAGTTTCTTATCTCTTTCCTGTTCCTTTGAGCTACATTGCAATCGCTGGGATTGCTTACCTCATCAGAGACTGGCCTATGCAGCAACTGGCCATTACGTTGCCAGCCGTTCTTTTACTTTCGCTTTGGTGGTAAGTTGGATGTTCTTTTCGTGATGTAGAAGATAGACGTTCGGTGAATTGTGGTTTGTTACTGTTAACATATTAGATGAATCGTGGAAGTTCGTGATTTCTTTTGATATTATTGAAAAATCAATCAAAATAATTCCGACTCTCACAATTCCGCATTCTCTTGTGTGAAAATATCTAAATTTCCTGAATTATTCGAATCCTGTTCTTCGCTTTAAAACAATTCCTCAATATGTACTCCAATATTTTCGTTTCTATAGTCTGTTCCACTTTTCTAGGCAGTATGGGCTTATGGAGAAATCGAATAGCCTCGTACGCCGGGTCATTTTTCCGGAATATCCGCGATGTCCACAAAATTTGCCTTCGCAACGGATGAAATTAAGATTTTCAACTTAGTTTGGTGGATTTTTTTCCAATTTTTTGGTGAAATTTGGACAATGAAGGATGGTTATTGACGAAGTTTCTTCAACATTTAAACAAAAGAAATAAATTTTATAGCGGATGGAGAAAAAAATGGTCACCTCACCAGCCGTGAACAATACTGAAACTGCCATTTCTCCCATCCTATCTAACGTAAAGAGCTAGTTTTTTTCTTAGATTACTCTTTATACCTTACGAATACAAAAAAGTCAAATTATATTAATTTTTGACCGATAAAGTTTTAGTAAAAAATAATTTAAGTGGAACGCAACCTCCGAAAAATTGGATCGTGCAGTGAAATTTATACTTCGCCTAAAAATTTTTTGTTTCTTACGTTACGAAAAACTTGTCGCGAGAGAAATTGAGATAAATGTTTTTATTTTCATTTTCAGGTTATTCTGAGTTGATATCTTGAATAGAACTTTAGTTTTTGAATTTTATAACCGAGGGAGTAATTGATTTAGCGCTCCGATTGCTAATCATTGTTACTTTTTGTTCGAGACTAATAGACCCGTAAGCGTAATTCGGATTGATCCGGACCCGCTCTCGGTCACTGAAAGAAGTATTTAAATTATTGACTGAACTCTTCAGATAATGAATATTTTAGAAAAAGCTACATAAAATTAAAAAATGGCGTGAATCACAAAATATATAAACTTAAAATCGGAAAACGAGTGATCTATTTTCATAAAATTACATATTAAGATGAAAAATTGCCCTTCCAAAGGTTCAGAATGTTAGTCTTCAAGTTGGCACACCAATTACAATTGAAGAATAATATTAAAATATATAAGGCGTAATAAGGGAGGCAATGGAGATCCCAACAAAAAGAACGGGAAGGATATTTTCTTTCCAACTCTAGGAAAAGCGTTCTTCCAAAAACACATAGTGACCAATCACAGACGATAATAGAAAGACCAATCATCGAAGGGAACTATAAACTAAGGACCATTCTTCGACCTGCCTACTGCAACGCCGCTGCTGATAAAAAGAAAATCGCCGCATTAAAAAGGGTTAAAATGATTTGAGCTGATTTCTCAGCATCGAGTCATCGCTCCACGCATCTAGTTGAGAAGACAAAGGAAAACATTGAAACTTTGAATGGAAGCGCAATCTATAGTCCGTTCTTCAAAACCTTGCAGAGGCTGAAATGAGTGTAAACTAAGATAAGGGACCTAATCTCTTCCCAGTGGTCATTTAATCGCTCTAATGGAGAAAAGTAAGATAAATGTAGTCATTTTCGTTTACAGGTTATCGATATCTTTAATAGAACTTTTCTGACTTTTAAACCAGAAAAAGTAACCGATTCTTAATTATTATTACTTTTTGCTGGAGAGAGCGTAATTCAGATTGGTCCGAAACGGGATCTCTGGTACAACATTCAAAAACTGATGTTCTATTCAAGATATCGACTCAGAGTAACCTGCGAATGGAAATAACTACATCTATCTCAAATTCTATCGAGACAAGTTTTTCGTAAGAAACAAAAAAGTTCTCGGCGATATAATTCAAAATTAGTATAATTTGAATCTTCTCTACATTTTACCAATATTTCGGAAAAATCGACCAAATTAAGCTGAAAATCTTAATTTTATTTGTTCCGACGATATTTCTGCGGAGTTAACAGAAAATGCACCTACGTGCGAGGTTATTTGATTCCCCCTTAAGACAGCCTAGAATTTTGGAACAGGCTATAGAATATTACATCAAATGTGATTATCAATAACTTACGCTGGCTGAATAAATAATAGGAATTAATTTATTTGTTAATTAATTTTTTTCAGGTGGATTCGATGTACCTGTCCTCGGATGAATCAATGCTTATAATCAGAGATAATTTACTTAATTTTCCGAAAGAAAATTTGATCGCTTCTTTAACTGAGTGAAATTTAGGATTTTTGATAAAAAGTGTTTCAGATGCTTTAGTAATCGAATGAACCGCTTTAAATATTCTCTCTTAGGCAGTTACTCAGTAAAGCTCATTGGATATTAATTAAAAATTACGGCTTGAGGTTGAAATTCCAATACAATAGAGGAAATAAAAAGTTTGAGGAAGTAATATTAAGATTTTACTATATAAATATACTGATAAAATTTAATGTAATGCAAATTCGTTCTTTGTAATCGCTAAATAATAGCTAACAATCTGAACACAATCAATTTCCAATAATTTCTCTTTTTTAGGATTATACCGGAATCTCCAAGATGGTTACTAGCTATGGGCAGGATAGAAGAGGTGCTAATCATTCTACGGCAAGCTTCCATAGTAAACAAAAAGCCTGCACCCCCACCAGCTGACAAATTCCTTGCACATGTAAGCATTTATAACACGAGCAAAATTCTTAATATATTGACTGCCAGTTCTAAATGACTTAGTAATTGAAAATTAATTCCTTATTTCTCAGGCGAATACAAATTCGATTTCCAATGTTGTAGAGGATGAAAATGGCCGCAAATCTGGCTTCTTGGACTTGTTTCGCACCCCAAACATCCGTAGAAACTCACTTCTTTTGTACATCCTGTGGTTCGTACTTTACTTTGTCTACTATGGCCTTGTTCTCAACTTGAGCAACATCGGCGGAAACATATACATCAACACTGTATTATCGGGTGAGTCAAATATAAACGATATCTTTTAGAAGAAAGTGATCAGATATTTTCCAAAATTCCTTTGCAGATGAAATTTTGTATTATTTATCATAGAAAATATGGATTTGAACATAGAAAAAGTTTCGCGATAATGTTCAGTTAAATCTCAATACAGTCGACGCCTTAGACGAGTTATAAGTGATAATGCGACCGATATTTCAGGAGCAGTGGAGCTTCCAGCTATAGCAATGTGCATAGTTTTTCTGCTTCGATCCGGAAGACGCTGGCCACTTAGTCTTTCCATGTTGGGCAGCGGCATTTCCTGTTTGCTGACACTAACTGTTCCTCAAGGTATGATATTTTATTATAGAATAATGATAAAGTCTTTTAATCTTATATCGCATCAAACGTCCAAATTACACATACCTTTCATTGAACGTTCACTAAGAGGGTCAGCTTAAAATATTCAATTACTTAAAAAGGTTCGTAAAGTAACCATAATTTGAATAAAGAAATCATCATTCCTTAATGTTTCTTAATTGAATATATTTATTTTGATTTTAAATTGAATTTGCTTCTTAAAAATTGAACTGGGCTACAGTAAAGTTTAAATGTTATTTATCCATAAGTATTCTTAATAAGGGTAACCAGAAATTAGCCATTCAATATATAATATCTGCTATATTCCATGCAAATGTATATGCCTCCAAAATAAGTCAGCAGAAATAAAAATACAAGTGATATTTATTGTGATTTCTTTGATAAAAATAAGCACCTAATTTTCATAAATATCATTGAAAAAAAAAACAAATGGATGACACAAAAATCCCCAACATGAAATTATTGCCAGAAAGTAGATTCGTAACTTATTCAATTTCTCTTTAAGGGAGAAGTGAACTAGAATGGGTCACAGTAACGATGGCAATGTGTGGAAAATTTGCCATATCTACATCCAATGCAATGCTTCCAGTATTTACAGCAGAGTTATTCCCAACTGTTGTGCGCAACTTAGGAGTTGGTTCATCAAATATTCCAGCTGGGGTGGCACTGATGTTAGTTCCATATTTATGGAATTTGGTAAGTACAGATTATGTGAGAATGTGAGCTTTAAAAATATTTTTCAATTGGATAATATATTACATTGAAAATTAGAAACTATGCATGGGATTAATTTTTGTATGATATTTTGTAATTTTAAAATATTTGTAGTTGCTGATGCATTGAGTTCTGTAATTAATTTATGTGATATTATCAATCGTATTTGGACAAAATTGGTTTTCTATTGAGCCAGGTAAGAAACCAAAGTATATGTTTTTCATTAAAGGAAAATTGTTAATGAGAACATTCATTTGAATGCAATTTTGTCTTTGTTTTTAAAGAATTTCCGAAATTGCTTTTAAAATATATATAATAAACAAGATTTAATGTCTATTAAGTGCAATTGATTTTTCTTGTAGTGAAATGTTGTACATAAAAGGTGAATAACTTGCCTATAGTTACAAAGAACAAATTAATCAGATGACATGTCATTTTTACTCTTTTCATAGTAGTTTTCATAATATCATCTTCTAATAATATCATTTTAAAATACTTTCTTTATAGTCTATGGTGGCTTCTGGATTACCAATGGGACTACTTGGTAGTTTGGGGGTAATAGGAGGAGTGTGTGTTCTTTTCCTTCCAGAAACTGCAAATTGTGCTTTACCACAAACAATAGAAGAAGGAGAGGAACTTGCTAGGTAAAATACTCATGTCATTTTGTGAAGTTATTATACTTATTATCAAATTTTCCTCAGTACCTCAATGAGCATTTTAAAAAATTTAGTTTAATATTATTAATAATTGTCAGGCCATATTTTATGTTATAATGTCACTTAAAGAAAATATTGTTCTGAACAAGACTCTGTTTCTTTTACTTGTTGAATCTAGTCATCACAATGTATTGTAATTTATACCTAGAATTATCCTAATTTATATTTCATATATTACCTAATATAGGAAATTTAATTCAGTATACACTCCATACAATAAATTCATTCACAATTTTATAATAAGATATTCTTCTTAAGTAATGATGTTTTAATTAAGAAGAATCATAATGACATTTCTGTATTCTTGTAAATGAATTCCATAACATTTTATCTTAATATTTTTCATTGATAAATTGTAATAAGATTTCTAAAATTACTTTTCGTTTCAATTCATAGTAATTCAAATAGATTTGTACCTTATTCATTTTCTCTTTTAGGAAGAAGTGAACTAGAATGGGTCACCAAACTATAACCGTACATACTATAAGACATCAACTGTAATAAGATTTATAAAATTACCTTTAGTTTCAATTCGCATTCCTAAATTCCTAGTTTAATAATAATCTTGTAGTTTACACACAAGTCAGTAATACGAACAAAATTTGACATAATGTCATTACCATATTGTGAACTAAATTTCATTTATGTTACACTTTGAAAAAGACGATAGTTGTATGATAAACACATGTACATAAAGTGGAATTGATGAGGTATGTTGTTATACTGGTCAGCAAACTTGGCAAGTGAGCAAGTGAGATATCTGGGTTTAAGTGTATGTCCAACATATTTTGTACAACCAATTTATATCATTAAACATATTTAATGGGTTATGACATATGAAACTGATTAAACAGTGATAAATCACAGTCTTAGCAATATTATAGAATAACTTAATAAGGGAAATGTTCTTAAATTAAATCTTGCGAAAGTATTAAAATTACTTCCTTACATAAAGAGAAAACTCATCTTCATTTGATCTTGCAGGAAAAGAAAACAGCTGAAAAAATCTGAAAATGGTACAAGAGAAGAAAATCATTAAGTGAAGGACAACTTCCTAGAGTGCTCACACAACTAAAGCCAAGGAGGGCTGGTTCCTTCCAATTAATAATGTGCAAGTTGCAAAATATGATTCCCAGTCAGAGTAATATTATACTCAAGCATGTAAAGTGTACAGTCCTTTATTGGAATGTTGATTCCAGTATCAGATCTATTCATTGTATATTTAAATCTCATTGTATCATAAGGTACAACCCTTATGTCATCAATAATGTTCATCAAGTTATGTTATCTGGTTTCAAAATAATTGAAACCTCACTTTGCTAAACAATGTACTTATTTTTCTTGGATGTATTTATAAACTAATTTATGCAAATACCCAAGTACTGCCAGAAAGAGATATATATCCTTAATAAATAGAAGAGAAATTTTGAAGAAACAGTCATGAAGAAGATTATTAACTAGGTCTACAGTTTGATCATTCTAATCTCATTTATAGCACACCAGTTTCTCTTGAAGTATTTATGACATTGAAAGATCGTTTTAGTTCTTATTTACCGGCACCCAGCATATGAAGGTACAAAAACATGCAAGATAGATGCGATAAAGAAAGACAACATGCCTCCTGTGCTCTTCACATCAACCTTCATATTCACTAAGTAACTGTCCCTTATCTGTAAGAATGCCACCAGGATGCAGCACAGAGGCATCAGCAGACAACCGTGACAATATGAAATCTTTCAATCCATTCTATAAAGCTCTATTTTCAGAAAATAATGAAATCTCCTTGCATATAAGAAATAAGTATACCCATGGCACTATTTCTAGCCAATAGTGTATTGGAAAACAATGAGGTTTTGTAGGAAGAACTCGGTAAAGAAAAGAATGATCTATCAGTATTTCTTATAAATACCCCTAAATTTAATATAAAATAATTATTTTCATATTAATCTTTTTGCTGCAACGGATTTTATCATCCAATCTCCTTTGTATTTATTATTGAACACTAATTCCATACAAATATTAATTTCTTGAGTGCAAATATTAATAACCTGTTTCTCAATAGTTGTACGAAAAAAAACCATCATGACATTAAAATGGTATGCAACAAACTATACATGGGATGATAATTTTTAAATAGTTCTGAGAAAAATTTTAATTTATTATAGGAGTTCAACAAAGGCTTAATTAATAAATAATACTTTAATTTAATAGATTGAAAACTATCAATGGAAAAGATTAAATAATATTGACTGTAATTAAAAATACCATATTTAATGCATAAACTAAACTTTATCTGTAAATGTGAAATATAAAAGTACATAAGAAGAATTGTTTAAATCAATTCTAAAGTAAAAATACTCAATTCCAGAGTTTTTATTCTATGTTGATATTTAATTTCCTGTGAATAAAAAACATGAAATAACTTAGGTTTTAAACATCTCAGTTGAGAGCAACTCAACTATAAACTGTGTTAATGCTGCGTAGGATTTAGCAGCTTCAGTGATCCATGGCAGAAATTTGAACTTTAAATATTCATTGTTAAAAATGTCTGTTTTGAAGGATAAAACAAGTTATGTTATTACATGTATGGACAGACAAACAGAGAAATAGACTTACAGTTATATTTTATTAAAATTGAGTTTTTTTGTCCATAAACTGTTTTGAATAAACAATTGATCATATTTTTTATTAAGTTCTTCACTATTTTATTACTGTCAATCAATTTAATTTCAAATTGGTTAAATTAAATCTTAAAAATCAACTTCTATTATCATCAATCCCTTCTTTACAAAATAATTTCATAATTATGAAATAAATATATCAGTAAATAAATATTAAGTTTATCTTTATGTAAGAAATTAGACATCACCAATGTCAGTGACCATACAAGATTTATTCCCTTCATTAAATTTCTTGACTGGAACTTTGCTGAAGAAATTAGCCATTTTTGTTTAATGAATTGGAAGTATTTGTCATCTTAAATAACATCAGTTTTACTTGCTATTTGTTCATCGTTTTACCTATAACCAAAATAAATAAAATATTATCATTTTTCATGTTCAAAATTTCTAGCATTAAATATAAATTACATGTAATGTGGTCTGAGTTGTAGGTTACATTCCTGTAAAACTGCAGATAGTCACTGAGAAGTAACAATAATTTCACATACGTACATGGGAATTTTAATAAACTCAATATTGGCATGCATGAAAGCCATGATTTTGGTTACCTTTAATTTCATTATCTGAAGATGTTATGAAAATTATGAAATCTGTTGTCAATAAATAATACATGGATTCGTTAGAGTTTATCTTTCTACTATGAGAATTTTAATCATATTTTGATCTAACTATTTGTGATAACAATCCTCACAACACACTGTATAGCTTATATATAAACATCAATTATCAGTTAATAATCTAAGCTGATGAATTATTAAGTCTAAAACGGGGACCTTTAGGACTGCGGCACGGCATATTGGATAAGACCGGTATGGAAGTGTAGCTTAGATATTACTTAAAACAACCTGATAATACTAGGGGCCAACGCTCCCTTGTTTCTTAGTAATTAATGTTTAAAAATCGTCGATTCGAAGAGAAGGAAAGAGTTAAGAAACTTTAAAACAAAATTGAGAGAATGGGGAAGGAAAGGGAGGAGAGGGCTGTCTTGTTGCATGTGGGGACAAATAATATTAAAGGCACCAAAAGTAGCTGTCACGAAGTTGGGGAGGTTTGGGATTTATGAAAAGCTGCTTCTAAAAAATTTAATAAAGCAAAAATTATTGTCAGTAGGAATGTCAAAAGGAGGGATATTGCGCCAGGAAAAATAAATTACATAAATAGGGGTAGGCAAAAGTCAGGGCTTGAGCTTTATGAATCCAAAAAATTGGTTGAATCAGAGGGACTTGGGAAGGGATGGGTTACACTTCACCAAAATGAAAACCATAGATTAAGTATATTTTTTGCAGATTCAATCAGCAAAAGATTGGAGCGGAGAAACTAGATGGTGAGGCCAGTTGTGTCAATACCACAAGTGGATGCAGAACCACAATTTCCATTACTGACGATGTTGTAAAATTACAGTATAAAGATCAATGAAAGGGGAAGGCCCCTTCAGGAAATTTATAGAAGAATACTGAAAAAGGTATGAGAATTCTCAACTTTAATTGAAATTTATAACCCGAAGATTGTAGTGGGAACTGAATCTTGGCTCAGCAAAGACATTAATTCCGAGGAAATATTTCCAAGCAAATATATGTGAGTGAATGATTGTACATAAGTTCTCTTATAATTAAGGTATGCAACAGTTTTCATTCAATCTCATTCGCCATTCTTCTTTTCCCCTTTTACACCTATATTAATATCCATTAAGATCTTCATACAGTGTGTGGAGGATGTTTAATGCGGAAGCAAAAATAACTTTGCTGCTCTTTCCTTTCAAATGCATAAAATTCTCCCCTATGAAAGGACATGTAAACGCTGTAAAATTAAGAGAATTCATAGACGTTTCAAGTGAGAACTTTTTCCCTTTGAAATTTGAAAAAGTTTGCGATCATCAAATTGTTCTCTAGCCGTTGTCGTTCATCGAAATGATATGGACACTTGAGAATATTCTAAGAATTCAATGAGAATGGATCCAAACACGCCGACATCATCCATCCAAAGGCATTGGGGAAGAACCTACGTTAGAAACTTTGTTCACTTTCAATTTACTTCGCGAATATCAATGTTGTAATGATGATAAATTTCTAATTTCCGTCGATGTTTCCCGAACGAATGATCTACCCATCTTTCCTACATCTGAGATTTCCCCAGGGCGATTTGCACTTCGTCACAAATGGATCAAGCCAAGATTTTTGGAGCCAATCAAATCAATACATTTTCAATAAAGGCTTTAACGAAAGTAAATCTCGAAAAATGTTGTACGAATGCACGTTATCCAATGAAACTCAACACACGTAAATGAGAGCGAATGATCCTTCAAAATACAATCAGATCACCATGAAGCGATGTACTAACTCACATTGTGTCCCCGAAAATGCGCCACAGAAAAATCGCTAGCTCTCTGACAGATGTATATTCGAAGATAACGTAACCAATTGTCTACTCAATGAGATTTATCCACGTGCAAATCATTCCTGGAGGCTGATGCCAACGCAATTTGTAAAAAAGTAATTTCAGAACTAAAAACGGGTGTTTCCTTCAGGGAATACCATAAAAGATCAGTTCTCGACGAAATAAGAGCGCAGTTTTCACTTCAAGCTTTGGATTTTTACGTTCCGACCAGAAAACGGGAAGTTTGCATGCGAAACATCCGGTTCATATCAGTTTCTGACAGTTTCTTCACGTAATATCACGTTCCGAATCAAGAAATGGGAAATTCCTTCGTTCAGAATCAGTATTTTACGGATATTAGAGCGCATACTGTGCATTTTCTCTGCATATTCACGTTTCGAACAGAGTAAAGTACGATATCTTCAGGGATAATCAATATTATGGAAGTTTGTGGCTGAAGTTTCGTGAGCACATTCTTTGCAGCTTTATCTGCAAATATAAGTTGCTAACCAAGGGAAGTACGTCATTAGCGCGGTAATTCAGTATTATGGATGCTTGTGGCTGAATGTTACCGAAGTTTTGTTTCTTAGTTTGTAAAAAAGCCAGCTCAGAAAAAAAAACCGGGTGCTTCCTGCAGGGAATACCAGTAAATTATCAGTTTCCGACCAAATTTAAGCGCAATCTGCACATCATGATCTGGAATATTACGCTCCAAACAAGAAAACGGGAAATTTACTTGCGGAACATCCGGTTCATAACAGTTTCTGATAGTTTGGAACTTATTCTGTCTATTAGTTTGAGCAAATTTCCACCAATGGTGGAACAGGTTTCTGTGAATAGCACAAGACTTATCGCCGAAAATGTTCATCACGTTGGCAATGCATGGGTTAAAATATGAGAGCGTTCGTATGCAAATATTATGCACCATTGCGGGGCATCCTTATAACTCAGATGAATTTTCTAATCTTATTGATGATAGGGAGTTTAAAGGAAAGCAGTAGATGGAAATTTGTCGAGCTCTCACGAGAGCCCTTGAGGAAATAAAACCCTAAGGAGTGCTTTAACATTACTCTGAGAACGGTCCAACTTAAGGGTATGCAATAATCAACTTTAAAGGTTTTTTATTACTCATATTTCTTGAAGGGAGTGGAGTAAAACCCAGTTTTCAACCATTTAAAATAGAAACTTTATTGCATTTCAACCTTCAGTTACATAGCAAGCGATGCGGTCTATTCACATCCTCGTGCATCACATAATATAGATGTTCACTATTTTGGTCGTACTATAAGTTGCATCGAATCTCCTTCCCAAATGTAAAAAACCTATCTCACTCCTCCTTCGACGTCCCGGCCTTGTTACCCTTCTCGATGTACCTACAGAAAGAAGAATGCATCAGAAAATAGGGAAATGGTAAGGGGCAAGGGAGATACATACCTCATTGTTCGTCCGGTGCCTTAAAATGGATAGGTAATGAAATAGTTATCTGAGAGGGGAAGCATGGTATATCAGAAGCAATGTAGACACGCTTACAGTGCTCATCGCAGTTTACTTTCTGCCAACTTGCCAATTCAATCATCGAGTAAATACAAAACTATCCCTAACACACACCCACATATCCGAGGGAAATCTATTAATTCTCTTTTGACGTTATAGATTCATATAATTTTCATCTTGCACTATAGTTAAGTGAGTTCACCACTTATGAAAGAAAAGTTGAACAAAAATTATCGTTTCAATCACATCTTATCGGGAAGGGAAATCAACTCACTTGCTCAAACGTGAAATCAATATCCTTGAACGATAACAATACTCTCTGCTTGCTTAGT
Source organism: Pantala flavescens (assembly GCA_020796165.1). NCBI lineage: Eukaryota > Metazoa > Arthropoda > Insecta > Odonata > Libellulidae > Pantala > Pantala flavescens. Next base: position 65,350,589 of record CM036879.1, on the reverse strand, counting down.
TTCCTTTCCCATGATCCAAGTTTTAAAAGGATATCATTTATCACTCAGGAACTAAAATTCATCAATTGGAATTCACATCAAAGGTGACATTGACGTGACATCTATTAAAAGGAAAAGTTTCCAGAAACTAATGCTTCAAGAACCCCCTACCTTGGAAATGTTACCTTCCCAAATGTGTAATTAACATCCGGGAATAATAACAGCAAGTTTCTGAGTGCCAAGTTGCCTTTTCCATTATTGAACTAATAAATACTCTTTCATAAAACCATTAAACACATCAATTATTGCATTGTATATCGAACTCCTTTGTCGTTCAATCTATAGATTCATTTAATTTCCATAGTGCAGAATCATTCTCTGTGTGGCATCCAATGAAAGAAATTGTTTACATTACCAACGTTTCAAAAACCGCTTATCTTGAAAAGTTATCCACTAACACATTGAAATGTGCAATATCCTGAAAATGTAATTTCATATTACGAATCCGGTCGCGAAATACAATTTTCTGTGGAAATGTACAAATTTGTTTTTATTACCATGGCATTCCACGATGTCACGCCTTCTCTCATGGATTGCAATATCAAACCTGCACTTTGAAGTTAAGTGATGAGCACTCTTTGCAGTCCATTGGGTGCAGTGAATTATTCATCTAAGGAAGGAATTTGTCGGTAGAGAAGCATCCTGGAATTGAAATAGATAGATGTCATTTAAGTCAAGCAAATATCTCAAACAAAGAATGAACCTGTTATGAAAGAAAAAAATGAAAAAAATCATTGTCAAACATAAATCAAGATTTATCAAACATTATTTTAACATTTTAAGATTTCATCCAGTTAGATCTAGAAAGCAAATTATTTTTGCTTTTCACCCTATGGATTCGTTTAATTTTCATCTTGCAGTTTCAGATTAACCTGTTATGAAAGAAAAAAAAATCATTGTCGAACATAAATTAAGGTTAATCAAATATTGATTTAACATTTTAAGATTTCATCTAGTTTGATCTAGAAAGTACATTAATTTTTTACCGAATTTTAGCGCATACTGTGCACTTTTTTCTGCATATTCACGTTAAGAACAGAGTGCAGTACTTCTATTTCGCGGAAAATCAGTATAAAGGAAGTTTATTACTTAATAGTAGCGTATTTTTGTTTCTTGATTTGTGAAAAGGCACGTTCAGAAGTAAAACGGGGCGCTTTCTGCAGGGAATCCAAGTAAAATATCAGTTTGCGACCAAATTGGAGCGCATTCTAAGCATCAACTTCTCGAATTTTACGTACCGAACCACAAAACGGGAAATTTTCATGCGAAACAACAGGTTCATAGCAGTTTCTGACAGTTTGGAGAATATTCTGTCTTTCAATTTCACCAAATTATCAATACGAAGCGAGAAGTTGGAAATTTCTGCTCAGATTATCAGTATCATAGCTGATTCTTATCAAATTTATAGTACGATTATTTATGTACGATATTTCGCGAATATTAATATATCCCCTTTAGTGTGCTTTGATAAATATCACAACTCCCTTTTCGTTGTCTCTCAATCTTTTATTGATTTAGCCATTGTATATGCGATAATAATTATATTTTTGTTTAAATGTCTGTGTTATCAACTCGTCTATCGCACTAAAGCCAGGATTAATGAAACGTTGGCATACGTCCTTATATTTCCTGAATATTCTTTTTATTTTCGTTCACATTTAACAGTATTTTCAACCAAATTTTATCAACGGCCTTCCATCAATTATGCTTTCCTTTATTCTGTGCTTACTGAAGTCTCAAAATTCCTTCTTATATTGCCAAAGCCCCCTTTTTATTCCCTATTATCGTATCGCCATTTCTCTCTTATTGAGCAAGAATGAACACGTACGTCATATTCAGACTGAATCGCATGATTCATTGTTTTTGCAGGGAGGAAAACTGCCAGTCCAAGGATGTAGTGAAAGTTCCGAACGAAAACAAAGGGCCCCGTTGGAAAAGATCGGCTACGAGTTCGAAGTAAAGACTAGTTTCCTCGGCGAGCAGCGGTGTGCCGGTGTGCCTGGGTTCCCACGCAATTACTGTTGCCGGCCGCGGTAGCCGAGTACGTAGCGCATTCAGTGCTAGTGCTCTAAGTCCCGAAGTCCCAGGACCGAGTCCAGGCGGATTGGAAAATTTTATGGTCTGGGATGTATTTGTGTTCGTCCGGAGGGGTTGAATGTAAGAGTGGTCTATATAGACTAAATTTCGCCCTGATTCAATAAAGGCAGATTATTTAATTATTATTATTACTACATTTGGGAAGAAGACTCGATGCAACTAATAGTACGACCAAAATAGTGAACATCTATATAATGTGATGCACGAGGATGTGAATAGACCGCATCGCTTGCTATGTAACTGAAGGTTGAAATGCAATAAAGTTTCTATTTTAAATGGTTGAAAACTGGGTTTTACTCCACTCCCTTCCAGAAATATGAGTAATAAAAAACCTTTAAAGTTGATTAATGCATACCCTTAAGATGGACCGTTCTCAGAGTAATGTTAAAGCACTCCTTAGGGTTTTATTTCCTCAAGGGCTCTCGTGAGAGCTCGACAAATTTCCATCTACTGCTTTCCTTTAAACTCCCTATCATCAATTAGATTAGAAAATCCATCTGAGTTATAAGGATGCCCCGCAATGGTGCATGATATTTGCATACGAACGCTCTCATATTTTAACCCATGCGTTGCCAACGTGATGAACATTCTCGGCGATGAGTCTTGTGCTATTCACAGAAACCTGTTCCGCCATCGGGCTTAAAATTGCTCCCACATTAAGAATCTTAGAGAGTTGGAATAGAAGGACTCGCTCTACGTTTATTTGTCACCGACACCTCTAAAGCTAAACGAGGAAATGAGAAAATAGATAGACGGTCGTCAACTTTTTTCCCCGAAACTGCTAACCGGAATCCGACAGAGGGCCAAGTATTGGTTCAGTTGCTTCGCCCGTCTCGCGAGTAAACATCGTGCTCGTATCTTGCGAATCGAGAAGCTTTTTCGTAGTGTACGTTCAATTCTCATCTCTCCCGCGACCGGTGGAATTGCTCTGGAGAAAGCGACAGTGATGTTGCGTTTAGTGGTCATTGGAGAACGTAAAGGATATAATCGATGCGGCAGATTTGCACGGGACTCAATGTGACATCGTCGAGTGAGTGAGGCGTCGAGCGAGGTTCACGGGGAATTTTGAAGGTGAGACCCATCGGAATATTTTCCTCATCTCTTTGCCTGCGCTGACAGGGATATGCATCGCAATTTAACCTCCTGATTGCTTTGATGCGAGGAGTTTGGAGTGCCCGCATTCCGAAACCTAGTCTGGGAGATATCTTGATCACCGTAAGTAAGACCACATGTAAACAGCATCGAACGAATGCTTCGATGTTTCAGCCGTATCGGTCACATGGACTCGTATGTTATCGCCTGGACGCGAACTTTATTAAGATTCCGAAGCCGTTTCTTTAGTCGAAGCGCTTCCTCGTACCATCATAGTTTGCGTGAGGATGATTTCGTTGTCAATCGCGTTGTTTACATTTGAGGAAAGGGAAAATAAGGGACTTGGTATGGGAACGACGTGAACGCGGCGAGGCCGCCATGGAGAGTGCAAAATGCATGGAGGCATTTCGAGGTGCCATTGTTACCGGCGGGAATCTAAAATTGCAATTAGATTTTTCGAAAATAGCTTGCGGTCCATCGTAAACGATAAAATTTTCACGAAGACTAGTATTTATTATGATTTTTTCCTACTACGTGAGTCTTACCGCACAAAAATACCATTTTCATAAGGTATCGAAAGCTTATTCTTCGGAATTGAGGAAATCCGCCATTACTCGCCGTCGACGTAAAAGAAGAAAGAAATTTTGAGGTTATTCGATCGGTAATTGGAACAACAATTATTTGCCATGAAATTCATTAATACAGCGCCTGCACTGACAGCGGTGGTATTTCTCTCAGCCAATCAGAATCAAGAAAAATGTTTACCGGGAGATCAAATTAGATGAAATCTTTAAATGTTAAATTAAAATTTCATTAATCGTTAAATACGTTACTGCTGCTACTTTCTGAATCTATTTCACCATCAGAATTGCTCGCGAAAAAATATTTTCAAATTTTCATTCAGTTAAGGGAGCTTTCCCATGCATAAAAACATGAACAGAATGATGTGGTGATATTTATTTCTCTATTTCATGATGACATTTGAACTATTTCTTGGCTTTCAAGAGTTAGAGACGAGGATTGACTGCTGTAATTAATTACAGGTCAATACGGAAGCTTTCGAAGTGATAAGAATAAGATGTTCGTTCTTTGTTTAAGACATTTGCTTGACTTTAATGACATCTATCTATTTCAATTCCAGGATGCTTCTCTACCGACGAATTCCTACTGCTTGGATGAACAATTCACTGCACCCAATGGGCTGCAAAGAGTGGTCAACAATTAAGTTCGAAGTGCAGGTTTTATGATGCAACTTTCAATAAGTTAGTGGATTACTTTTCAAGGTATGTAGTTTCCTGAAACTTTATTTTTGTGTTTAACTTTTTATGCATAAAAGGCTAACCTGACACTGACTTAACTACACTGCAAGATGAAAATCATATAGACCATCAGGTGTAAACCAAAATTAATGTACTCTCTAGATCAAACTAGATGAAATCTTAAAATGTTAAATCAATATTTGATTAACCTTGATTTACGTTCGACAATGATTTTTTCATTTAATCTTTCATAACAGGATAACCTGACACTAACTTAACTATTCCAAAAGATGAAAATTATTTGAATCCATAAGGCGAAAAGCAAATCTCATGTATAGTTTCCAGATCAAATTAGAAGAAATCTGAAAATGTTAATTTAAAATTTCATAACTTTTTAAATATATCACTGCTACTACTTTCTGAAGCTAATACTTTCGAAGAATTCCTCGCGAATGAATTTTTCCAAGCATTCTTTAAGTTAAACAGCTCTCCCATACATAGTTCCATGAACAGAAATAATGTGGCGATTTTTTTTTCTCTACTTCGTAATGACATTTGCACTATTTCTTGGCTTTGGAAGAGTAAGAGACGAGGATTGACTACTATTGCTAATTACAAGGCCATATGGAAGCTTTCGAAGTGATGACAATAAGAGGTTTATTCTTTGTTTAAGATTTTTGCTTGACTTTAATGACATCTATCTATTTCAATTCCAGGATGCTTCTCTACCGACAAATTCCTTCAGCTTAGATGAATAATTCACTGCACCCAATGGACTGCAAAGAGTACTCATCAGTTAACTTCAAAGTGCAGGTTTGATATTGCAATCCATGAGAGAAGGCGTGACATCGTGGAATGCCATGGTAATAAAAACAAATTTGTACATTGGTACATAACGTTGGTAATGTAAACAATTTCTTTCATTGGATGCCACACAGAGAATGATTCTGCACTATGGAAATTAAATGAATCTATAGATTGAACGACAAAGGAGTTCGATATACAATGCAATAATTGATGTGTTTAGGGGTTTTATGAAAGGGTATTTATTAGTTCAATAATGGAAAAGGCAACTTTGCACTCAGAAACTTGCTGTTATTATTCCCGGATGTTAATTACACATTTGCGAAGGTAACATTTCCAAGGTAGGGGGTTCTTGAAGCATTAGTTTCTGGAAACTTTTCCTTTTAATAGATGTCACGTCAATGTGACCATTGATGTGATTTCCAATTGATGAATCTTAGTTCCTTAGTGATAAATGATATCCTTTTTAAACTTGGATCATGGGAAAGGAAAGTAAGCAAGCAGAGAGTATTGTTATCGTTCAAGGATATTGATTTCACGTTTGAGCAAGTGAGTTGATTTCCCTTCCCGATAAGATGTAATTGAAACGATAATTTTAGCTCAACTTTTCTTTCATAAGTGGTGAACTCACTTAACTATAATGGAAGATGAAAATTATATGAATCTATAACGTCAAAAGAGAATTAATAGATTTCCCTCGGATATGTGGGTGTGTGTTAGGGATAGTTTTGATTTTACTCGATGATTGAATTGGCAAGTTGGCAGAAAGTAAACTGCGATGAGCACTGTAAGCGTGTCTACATTGCTTCTGAGATACCGTGTTTCCCCTCTCGGATAACTATTTTATTACCTATCGATTTTAAGGCACCGGACGAGCAATGAGGTATGTGTCTCCCTTGCTCCTAAACCATTTCCCTATTTTCTGATGCATTCTTCTTTCTGTAGGTACATCGAGAAGGGTAACAAGGCCGGGACGCCGAAGGAGGAGTGAGATAGGTTTTTTACATTTGGGAAGGAGATTCGATGCAACTTATAGTACGACCAAAATAGTGAACATCTATATTATGTGATGCACGAGGATGTGAATAGACCGCATCGCTTGCTATGCAACTGAAGGTTGAAATGCAATAAAGTTTCTATTTTAAATGGTTGAAAACTGGGTTTTACTCCACTCCCTTCAAAAAATATGAGTAATAAAAAACCTTTAAAGTTGATTAATGCATACCCTTAAGTTGGACCGTTCTCAGAGTAATGTTAAAGCACTCCTTAGGGTTTTATTTCCTCAAGGGCTCTCGTGAGAGCTCGACAAATTTCCATCTACTGCTTTCCTTTAAACTCCCTATCATCAATTAGATTAGAAAATCCATCTGAGTTATAAGGATGCCCCGCAATGGTGCAAGATATTTGCATACGAACGCTCTCATATTTTAACCCATGCGTTGCCAACGTGATGAACATTCTCGGCGATGAGTCTTGTGCTATTCACAGAAACCTGTTCCGCCATCGGGCTTAAAATTGCTCCCACATTAAGAATCTTAGAGAGTTGGAATAGAAGGACTCGCTCTACGTTTATTTGTCACCGACACCTCTAAAGCTAAACGAGGAAATGAGAAAATAGATAGACGGTCGTCAACTTTTTTCCCCGAAACTGCTAACCGGAATCCGACAGAGGGCCAAGTATTGGTTCAGTTGCTTCGCCCGTCTCGCGAGTAAACATCGTGCTCGTATCTTGCGAATCGAGAAGCTTTTTCGTAGTGTACGTTCAATTCTCATCTCTCCCGCGACCGGTGGAATTGCTCTGGAGAAAGCGACAGTGATGTTGCGTTTAGTGGTCATTGGAGAACGTAAAGGATATAATCGATGCGGCAGATTTGCACGGGACTCAATGTGACATCGTCGAGTGAGTGAGGCGTCGAGCGAGGTTCACGGGGAATTTTGAAGGTGAGACCCATCGGAATATTTTCCTCATCTCTTTGCCTGCGCTGACAGGGATATGCATCGCAATTTAACCTCCTGATTGCTTTGATGCGAGGAGTTTGGAGTGCCCGCATTCCGAAACCTAGTCTGGGAGATATCTTGATCACCGTAAGTAAGACCACATGTAAACAGCATCGAACGAATGCTTCGATGTTTCAGCCGTATCGGTCACATGGACTCGTATGTTATCGCCTGGACGCGAACTTTATTAAGATTCCGAAGCCGTTTCTTTAGTCGAAGCGCTTCCTCGTACCATCATAGTTTGCGTGAGGATGATTTCGTTGTCAATCGCGTTGTTTACATTTGAGGAAAGGGAAAATAAGGGACTTGGTATGGGAACGACGTGAACGCGGCGAGGCCGCCATGGAGAGTGCAAAATGCATGGAGGCATTTCGAGGTGCCATTGTTACCGGCGGGAATCTAAAATTGCAATTAGATTTTTCGAAAATAGCTTGCGGTCCATCGTAAACGATAAAATTTTCACGAAGACTAGTATTTATTATGATTTTTTCCTACTACGTGAGTCTTACCGCACAAAAATACCATTTTCATAAGGTATCGAAAGCTTATTCTTCGGAATTGAGGAAATCCGCCATTACTCGCCGTCGACGTAAAAGAAGAAAGAAATTTTGAGGTTATTCGATCGGTAATTGGAACAACAATTATTTGCCATGAAATTCATTAATACAGCGCCTGCACTGACAGCGGTGGTATTTCTCTCAGCCAATCAGAATCAAGAAAAATGTTTACCGGGAGATCAAATTAGATGAAATCTTTAAATGTTAAATTAAAATTTCATTAATCGTTAAATACGTTACTGCTGCTACTTTCTGAATCTATTTCACCATCAGAATTGCTCGCGAAAAAATATTTTCAAATTTTCATTCAGTTAAGGGAGCTTTCCCATGCATAAAAACATGAACAGAATGATGTGGTGATATTTATTTCTCTATTTCATGATGACATTTGAACTATTTCTTGGCTTTCAAGAGTTAGAGACGAGGATTGACTGCTGTAATTAATTACAGGTCAATACGGAAGCTTTCGAAGTGATAAGAATAAGATGTTCGTTCTTTGTTTAAGACATTTGCTTGACTTTAATGACATCTATCTATTTCAATTCCAGGATGCTTCTCTACCGACGAATTCCTACTGCTTGGATGAACAATTCACTGCACCCAATGGGCTGCAAAGAGTGGTCAACAATTAAGTTCGAAGTGCAGGTTTTATGATGCAACTTTCAATAAGTTAGTGGATTACTTTTCAAGGTATGTAGTTTCCTGAAACTTTATTTTTGTGTTTAACTTTTTATGCATAAAAGGCTAACCTGACACTGACTTAACTACACTGCAAGATGAAAATCATATAGACCATCAGGTGTAAACCAAAATTAATGTACTCTCTAGATCAAACTAGATGAAATCTTAAAATGTTAAATCAATATTTGATTAACCTTGATTTACGTTCGACAATGATTTTTTCATTTAATCTTTCATAACAGGATAACCTGACACTAACTTAACTATTCCAAAAGATGAAAATTATTTGAATCCATAAGGCGAAAAGCAAATCTCATGTATAGTTTCCAGATCAAATTAGAAGAAATCTGAAAATGTTAATTTAAAATTTCATAACTTTTTAAATATATCACTGCTACTACTTTCTGAAGCTAATACTTTCGAAGAATTCCTCGCGAATGAATTTTTCCAAGCATTCTTTAAGTTAAACAGCTCTCCCATACATAGTTCCATGAACAGAAATAATGTGGCGATTTTTTTTTCTCTACTTCGTAATGACATTTGCACTATTTCTTGGCTTTGGAAGAGTAAGAGACGAGGATTGACTACTATTGCTAATTACAAGGCCATATGGAAGCTTTCGAAGTGATGACAATAAGAGGTTTATTCTTTGTTTAAGATTTTTGCTTGACTTTAATGACATCTATCTATTTCAATTCCAGGATGCTTCTCTACCGACAAATTCCTTCAGCTTAGATGAATAATTCACTGCACCCAATGGACTGCAAAGAGTACTCATCAGTTAACTTCAAAGTGCAGGTTTGATATTGCAATCCATGAGAGAAGGCGTGACATCGTGGAATGCCATGGTAATAAAAACAAATTTGTACATTGGTACATAACGTTGGTAATGTAAACAATTTCTTTCATTGGATGCCACACAGAGAATGATTCTGCACTATGGAAATTAAATGAATCTATAGATTGAACGACAAAGGAGTTCGATATACAATGCAATAATTGATGTGTTTAGGGGTTTTATGAAAGGGTATTTATTAGTTCAATAATGGAAAAGGCAACTTTGCACTCAGAAACTTGCTGTTATTATTCCCGGATGTTAATTACACATTTGCGAAGGTAACATTTCCAAGGTAGGGGGTTCTTGAAGCATTAGTTTCTGGAAACTTTTCCTTTTAATAGATGTCACGTCAATGTGACCATTGATGTGATTTCCAATTGATGAATCTTAGTTCCTTAGTGATAAATGATATCCTTTTTAAACTTGGATCATGGGAAAGGAAAGTAAGCAAGCAGAGAGTATTGTTATCGTTCAAGGATATTGATTTCACGTTTGAGCAAGTGAGTTGATTTCCCTTCCCGATAAGATGTAATTGAAACGATAATTTTAGCTCAACTTTTCTTTCATAAGTGGTGAACTCACTTAACTATAATGGAAGATGAAAATTATATGAATCTATAACGTCAAAAGAGAATTAATAGATTTCCCTCGGATATGTGGGTGTGTGTTAGGGATAGTTTTGATTTTACTCGATGATTGAATTGGCAAGTTGGCAGAAAGTAAACTGCGATGAGCACTGTAAGCGTGTCTACATTGCTTCTGAGATACCGTGTTTCCCCTCTCGGATAACTATTTTATTACCTATCGATTTTAAGGCACCGGACGAGCAATGAGGTATGTGTCTCCCTTGCTCCTAAACCATTTCCCTATTTTCTGATGCATTCTTCTTTCTGTAGGTACATCGAGAAGGGTAACAAGGCCGGGACGCCGAAGGAGGAGTGAGATAGGTTTTTTACATTTGGGAAGGAGATTCGATGCAACTTATAGTACGACCAAAATAGTGAACATCTATATTATGTGATGCACGAGGATGTGAATAGACCGCATCGCTTGCTATGCAACTGAAGGTTGAAATGCAATAAAGTTTCTATTTTAAATGGTTGAAAACTGGGTTTTACTCCACTCCCTTCAAAAAATATGAGTAATAAAAAACCTTTAAAGTTGATTAATGCATACCCTTAAGTTGGACCGTTCTCAGAGTAATGTTAAAGCACTCCTTAGGGTTTTATTTCCTCAAGGGCTCTCGTGAGAGCTCGACAAATTTCCATCTACTGCTTTCCTTTAAACTCCCTATCATCAATTAGATTAGAAAATCCATCTGAGTTATAAGGATGCCCCGCAATGGTGCAAGATATTTGCATACGAACGCTCTCATATTTTAACCCATGCGTTGCCAACGTGATGAACATTCTCGGCGATGAGTCTTGTGCTATTCACAGAAACCTGTTCCGCCATCGGGCTTAAAATTGCTCCCACATTAAGAATCTTAGAGAGTTGGAATAGAAGGACTCGCTCTACGTTTATTTGTCACCGACACCTCTAAAGCTAAACGAGGAAATGAGAAAATAGATAGACGGTCGTCAACTTTTTTCCCCGAAACTGCTAACCGGAATCCGACAGAGGGCCAAGTATTGGTTCAGTTGCTTCGCCCGTCTCGCGAGTAAACATCGTGCTCGTATCTTGCGAATCGAGAAGCTTTTTCGTAGTGTACGTTCAATTCTCATCTCTCCCGCGACCGGTGGAATTGCTCTGGAGAAAGCGACAGTGATGTTGCGTTTAGTGGTCATTGGAGAACGTAAAGGATATAATCGATGCGGCAGATTTGCACGGGACTCAATGTGACATCGTCGAGTGAGTGAGGCGTCGAGCGAGGTTCACGGGGAATTTTGAAGGTGAGACCCATCGGAATATTTTCCTCATCTCTTTGCCTGCGCTGACAGGGATATGCATCGCAATTTAACCTCCTGATTGCTTTGATGCGAGGAGTTTGGAGTGCCCGCATTCCGAAACCTAGTCTGGGAGATATCTTGATCACCGTAAGTAAGACCACATGTAAACAGCATCGAACGAATGCTTCGATGTTTCAGCCGTATCGGTCACATGGACTCGTATGTTATCGCCTGGACGCGAACTTTATTAAGATTCCGAAGCCGTTTCTTTAGTCGAAGCGCTTCCTCGTACCATCATAGTTTGCGTGAGGATGATTTCGTTGTCAATCGCGTTGTTTACATTTGAGGAAAGGGAAAATAAGGGACTTGGTATGGGAACGACGTGAACGCGGCGAGGCCGCCATGGAGAGTGCAAAATGCATGGAGGCATTTCGAGGTGCCATTGTTACCGGCGGGAATCTAAAATTGCAATTAGATTTTTCGAATTTAGCTTGCGGTCCATCGTAAACGATAAAATTTTCACGAAGACTAGTATTTATTATGATTTTTTCCTACTACGTGAGTCTTACCGCACAACAATACCATTTTCATAAGGTATCGAAAGCTTATTCTTCGGAATTGAGGAAATCCGCCATTACTCGCCGTCGACGTAAAAGAAGAAAGAAATTTTGAGGTTATTCGATCGGTAATTGGAACAACAATTATTTGCCATGAAATTCATTAATACAGCGCCTGCACTGACAGCGGTGGTATTTCTCTCAGCCAATCAGAATAAGGAAAAATGTTTACCGGGAGATCAAATTAGATGAAATCTTTAAATGTTAAATTAAAATTTCATTAATCGTTAAATACGTTACTGCTGCTACTTTCTGAATCTATTTCACCATCAGAATTGCTCGCGAAAAAATATTTTCAAATATTCATTCAGTTAAGGGAGATTTCCCATGCATAAAACCATGAACAGAATGATGTGGTGATATTTATTTCTCTATTTCATAATGACATTTGAACTATTTTTTGGCTTTTCAAGAGTTGGAGACGAGGATTGACTGCTGTAATTAATTACAGGTCAATACGGAAGCTTTCGAAGTGATAAGAAAAAGAGGTTCATTCTTTGTTTAAGATATTTGCTTGACTTTAATGACATCTATCTATTTCAATTCCAGGATGCTTCTCTACCGACGAATTCCTACTGCTTGGATGAACAATTCACTGCACCCAATGGGCTGCAAAGAGTACTCATCACTTTACTTCGAAGTGCAGGTTTTATGATGCAACTTTCAATAAGTTAGTGGATTACTTTTCAAGGTATGTAGTTTCCTGAAACTTTATTTTTGTGTTCAACTTTTTATGCATAAACGGTTAACCTGACACTGACTTAACTACACTGCAAGATGAAAATCATATAGACCATCAGGTGTAAACCAAAATTAATGTACTCTCTAGATCAAACTAGATGAAATCTTAAAATGTTTAATCAATATTTGATTAACCTTGATTTATGTTCGACAATGATTTTTTCATTTATTCTTTCATAACAGGATAACCTGACACTAAATTAACTATTCCACAAGATGAAAATTATTTGAATCCATAAGGCGAAAAGCAAATCTCATGTATAGTTTCCAGATCAAATTAGAAGAAATCTGAAAATGTTAATTTAAAATTTCATAACTTTTTAAATATATCACTGCTACTACTTTCTGATGCTAATACTTTCGAAGAATTCCTCGCGAATGAATTTTTCCAAGCATTCTTTAAGTTAAACAGCTCTCCCATACATAGTACCATGAACAGAAATAATGTGGTGATTTTTTTTTTCTCTACTTCGTAATGACATTTGCACTATTTCTTGGCTTTGGAAGAGTAAGAGACGAGGATTGACTGCTATTGTTAATTACAAGTCCATATGGAAGCTTTCGTAGTGATGACAATAAGAGGTTCATTCTTTGTTTAAGATTTCTGCTTGAATTTAATGACATCTATCTATTTCAATTCCAGGATGCTTCTCTACCGACAAATTCCTTCAGCTTAGATGAATAATTCACTGCACCCAATGGACTGCAAAGAGTGCTCATCACTTAACCTCAAAGTGCAGGTTTGATATTGCAATCCATGAGAGAAGGCGTGGCATCGTGGAATGCCATGGTAATAAAAACAAATTTGTACATTGGTACATAACGTTGGTAATGTAAACTATTTCTTTCATTGGATGCCACACAGAGAATGATTCTGCACTATGGAAATTAAATGAATCTATAGATTGAACGACAAAGGAGTTCGATATACAATGCAATAATTGATGTGTTTAGGGGTTTTATGAAAGGGTATTTATTAGTTCAATAATGGAAAAGGCAACTTGGCACTCAGAAACTTGCTGTTATTATTCCCGGATGTTAATTACACATTTGGGAAGGTAACATTTCCAAGGTAGGGGGTTCTTGAAGCATTAGTTTCTGTTAACTTTTCCTTTTAATAGATGTCACGTCAATGTGACCATTGATGTGATTTCCAATTGATGAATCTTAGTTCCTGAGTGATAAATGATATCCTTTTAAAACTTGGATCATGGGAAAGGAAACTAAGCAAGCAGAGAGTATTGTTATCGTTCAAGGATATTGATTTCACGTTTGAGCAAGTGAGTTGATTTCCCTTCCCGATAAGATGTAATTGAAACGATAATTTTAGTTCAACTTTTCTTTCATAAGTGGTGAACTCACTTAACTATAATGGAAGATGAAAATTATATGAATCTATAACGTCAAAAGAGAATTAATAGATTTCCCTCGGATATGTGGGTGTGTGTTAGGGATAGTTTTGATTTTACTCGATGATTGAATTGGCAAGTTGGCAGAAAGTAAACTGCGATGAGCACTGTAAGCGTGTCTACATTGCTTCTGAGATACCGTGTTTCCCCTCTCGGATAACTATTTTATTACCTATCGATTTTAAGGCACCGGACGAGCAATGAGGTATGTGTCTCCCTTGCTCCTAAACCATTTCCCTATTTTCTGATGCATTCTTCTTTCTGTAGGTACATCGAGAAGGGTAACAAGGCCGGGACGTCGAAGGAGGAGTGAGATAGGTTTTTTACATTTGGGAAGGAGATTCGATGCAACTTATAGTACGACCAAAATAGTGAACATCAATATTATGTGATGCACGAGGATGTGAATAGACCGCATCGCTTGCTATGCAACTGAAGGTTGAAATGCAATAAAGTTTCTATTTTAAATGGTTGAAAACTGGGTTTTACTCCACTCCCTTCAAGAAATATGAGTAATAAAAAACCTTTAAAGTTGATTAATGCATACCCTTAAGTTGGACCGTTCTCAGAGTAATGTTAAAGCACTCCTTAGGGTTTTATTTCCTCAAGGGCTCTCGTGAGAGCTCGACAAATTTCCATCTACTGCTTTCCTTTAAACTCCCTATCATCAATAAGATTAGAAAATCCATCTGAGTTATAAGGATGCCCCGCAATGGTGCATGATATTTGCATACGAACGCTCTCATATTTTAACCCATGCGTTGCCAACGTGATGAACATTTTCGGCGATGAGTCTTGTGCTATTCACAGAAACCTGTTCCACCATCGGGCTTAAAATTGCTCCCACATTAAGAATCTTAAAGAGTTGGAATAGAAGGACTCGCTCTACGTTTATTTGTCACCGACACCTCTAAAGCTAAACGAGGAAATGAGAAAATAGATAGACGGTCGTCAACTTTTTTCCCCGAAACTGCTAACCGGAATCCGACAGAGGGCCATGTATTGGTTCAGTTGCTTCGCCCGTCTCGCGAGTAAACATCGTGCTCGTATCTTGCGAATCGAGAAGCTTTTTCGTAGTGTACGTTCAATTCTCATCTCTCCCGCGACCGGTGGAATTGCTCTGGAGAAAGCGACAGTGATGTTGCGTTTAGTGGTCATTGGAGAACGTAAAGGATATAATCGATGCGGCAGATTTGCACGGGACTCAATGTGACATCGTCGAGTGAGTGAGGCGTCGAGCGAGGTTCACGGGGAATTTTGAAGGTGAGACCCATCGGAATATTTTCCTCATCTCTTTGCCAGCGCTGACAGGGATATGCATCGCAATTTAACCTCCTGATTGCTTTGATGCGAGGAGTTTGGAGTGCCCGCATTCCGAAACCTAGTCTGGGAGATATCTTGATCACCGTAAGTAAGACCACATGTAAACAGCATCGAACGAATGCTTCGATGTTTCAGCCGTATCGGTCACATGGACTCGTATGTTATCGCCTGGACGCGAACTTTATTAAGATTCCGAAGCCGTTTCTTTAGTCGAAGCGCTTCCTCGTACCATCATAGTTTGCGTGAGGATGATTTCGTCTTCAATCGCGTTGTTTACATTTGAGGAAAGGGAAAATAAGGGACTTGGTATGGGAACGACGTGAACGCGGCGAGGCCGCCATGGAGAGTGCAAAATGCATGGAGGCATTTCGAGGTGCCATTGTTACCGGCGGGAATCTAAAATTGCAATTAGATTTTTCGAAAATAGCTTGCGGTCCATCGTAAACGATAAAATTTTCACGAAGACTAGTATTTATTATGATTTTTTCCTACTACGTGAGTCTTACCGCACAAAAATACCATTTTCATAAGGTATCGAAAGCTTATTCTTCGGAATTGAGGAAATCCGCCATTACTCGCCGTCGACGTAAAAGAAGAAAGAAATTTTGAGGTTATTCGATCGGTAATTGGAACAACAATTATTTGCCATGAAATTCATTAATACAGCGCCTGCACTGACAGCGGTGGTATTTCTCTCAGCCAATCAGAATAAGGAAAAATGTTTACCGGGAGATCAAATTAGATGAAATCTTTAAATGTTAAATTAAAATTTCATTAATCGTTAAATACGTTACTGCTGCTACTTTCTGAATCTATTTCACCATCAGAATTGCTCGCGAAAAAATATTTTCAAATATTCATTCAGTTAAGGGAGATTTCCCATGCATAAAACCATGAACAGAATGATGTGGTGATATTTATTTCTCTATTTCATAATGACATTTGAACTATTTTTTGGCTTTTCAAGAGTTGGAGACGAGGATTGACTGCTGTAATTAATTACAGGTCAATACGGAAGCTTTCGAAGTGATAAGAAAAAGAGGTTCATTCTTTGTTTAAGATATTTGCTTGACTTTAATGACATCTATCTATTTCAATTCCAGGATGCTTCTCTACCGACGAATTCCTACTGCTTGGATGAACAATTCACTGCACCCAATGGGCTGCAAAGAGTACTCATCACTTTACTTCGAAGTGCAGGTTTTATGATGCAACTTTCAATAAGTTAGTGGATTACTTTTCAAGGTATGTAGTTTCCTGAAACTTTATTTTTGTGTTCAACTTTTTATGCATAAACGGTTAACCTGACACTGACTTAACTACACTGCAAGATGAAAATCATATAGACCATCAGGTGTAAACCAAAATTAATGTACTCTCTAGATCAAACTAGATGAAATCTTAAAATGTTTAATCAATATTTGATTAACCTTGATTTATGTTCGACAATGATTTTTTCATTTATTCTTTCATAACAGGATAACCTGACACTAACTTAACTATTCCACAAGATGAAAATTATTTGAATCCATAAGGCGAAAAGCAAATCTCATGTATAGTTTCCAGATCAAATTAGAAGAAATCTGAAAATGTTAATTTAAAATTTCATAACTTTTTAAATATATCACTGCTACTACTTTCTGATGCTAATACTTTCGAAAAATTCCTCGCGAATGAATTTTTCCAAGCATTCTTTAAGTTAAACAGCTCTCCCATACATAGTACCATGAACAGAAATAATGTGGTGATTTTTTTTTTCTCTACCTCGTAAAGACATTTGCACTACTTCTTGGCTTTGGAAGAGTAAGAGACGAGGATTGACTGCTATTGCTAATTACAAGTCCATATGGAAGCTTTCGTAGTGATGACAATAAGAGGTTCATTCTTTGTTTAAGATTTCTGCTTGAATTTAATGACATCTATCTATTTCAATTCCAGGATGCTTCTATACCGACAAATTCCTTCAGCTTAGATGAATAATTCACTGCACCCAATGGACTGCAAAGAGTGCTCATCACTTAACTTCAAAGTGCAGGTTTGATATTGCAATCCATGAGAGAAGGCGTGACATCGTGGAATGCCATGGTAATAAAAACAAATTTGTACATTGGTACATAACGTTGGTAATGTAAACAATTTCTTTCATTGGATGCCACACAGAGAATGATTCTGCACTATGGAAATTAAATGAATCTATAGATTGAACGACAAAGGAGTTCGATATACAATGCAATAATTGATGTGTTTAGGGGTTTTATGAAAGGGTATTTATTAGTTCAATAATGGAAAAGGCAACTTGGCACTCAGAAACTTGCTGTTATTATTCCCGGATGTTAATTACACATTTGGGAAGGTAACATTTCCAAGGTAGGGGGTTCTTGAAGCTTTAGTTTCTGTTAACTTTTCCTTTTAATAGATGTCACGTCAATGTGACCATTGATGTGATTTCCAATTGATGAATCTCAGTTCCTTAGTGATAAATGATATCCTTTTAAAACTTGGATCATGGGAAAGGGAAGTAAGCAAGCAGAGAGTATTGTTATCGTTCAAGGATATTGATTTCACGTTTGAGCAAGTGAGTTGATTTCCCTTCCCGATAAGATGTAATTGAAACGATAATTTTAGTTCAACTTTTCTTTCATAAGTGGTGAACTCACTTAACTATAATGGAAGATGAAAATTATATG
The DNA here is from genome assembly GCA_020796165.1 of Pantala flavescens. NCBI lineage: Eukaryota > Metazoa > Arthropoda > Insecta > Odonata > Libellulidae > Pantala > Pantala flavescens. The sequence goes on along the minus strand of CM036879.1, from coordinate 65,332,558 downwards.
AATCTATAACGTCAAAAGAGAATTAATAGATTTCCCTCGGATATGTGGGTGTGTGTTAGGGATAGTTTTGATTTTACTCGATGATTGAATTGGCAAGTTGGCAGAAAGTAAACTGCGATGAGCACTGTAAGCGTGTCTACATTGCTTCTGAGATACCGTGTTTCCCCTCTCGGATAACTATTTTATTACCTATCGATTTTAAGGCACCGGACGAGCAATGAGGTATGTGTCTCCCTTGCTCCTAAACCATTTCCCTATTTTCTGATGCATTCTTCTTTCTGTAGGTACATCGAGAAGGGTAACAAGGCCGGGACGTCGAAGGAGGAGTGAGATAGGTTTTTTACATTTGGGAAGGAGATTCGATGCAACTTATAGTACGACCAAAATAGTGAACATCTATATTATGTGATGCACGAGGATGTGAATAGACCGCATCGCTTGCTATGCAACTGAAGGTTGAAATGCAATAAAGTTTCTCTTTTAAATGGTTGAAAACTGGGTTTTACTCCACTCCCTTCCAGAAATATGAGTAATAAAAAACCTTTAAAGTTGATTAATGCATACCCTTAAGTTGGACCGTTCTCAGAGTAATGTTAAAGCACTCCTTAGGGTTTTATTTCCTCAAGGGCTCTCGTGAGAGCTCGACAAATTTCCATCTACTGCTTTCCTTTAAACTCCCTATCATCAATAAGATTAGAAAATCCATCTGAGTTATAAGGATGCCCCGCAATGGTGCAAGATATTTGCATACGAACGCTCTCATATTTTAACCCATGCGTTGCCAACGTGATGAACATTCTCGGCGATGAGTCTTGTGCTATTCACAGAAACCTGTTCCACCATCGGGCTTAAAATTGCTCCCACATTAAGAATCTTAAAGAGTTGGAATAGAAGGACTCGCTCTACGTTTATTTGTCACCGACACCTCTAAAGCTAAACGAGGAAATGAGAAAATAGATAGACGGTCGTCAACTTTTTTCCCCGAAACTGCTAACCGGAATCCGACAGAGGGCCAAGTATTGGTTCAGTTGCTTCGCCCGTCTCGCGAGTAAACATCGTGCTCGTATCTTGCGAATCGAGAAGCTTTTTCGTAGTGTACGTTCAATTCTCATCTCTCCTGCGACCGGTGGAATTGCTCTGGAGAAAGCGACAGTGATGCTGCGTTTCGTGGTCATTGGAGAACGTAAAGGATATAATCGATGCGGCAGATTTGCACGGGACTCAATGTGACATCGTCGAGTGAGTGCGGCGTCGAGCGAGGTTCACGGGGAATTTTGAAGGTGAGACCCATCGGATTATTTTCCTCATCTCTTTGCCTGCGCTGACAGGGATATGCATCGCAATTTAACCACCTGATTGCTTTGATGCGAGGAGTTTGGAGTGCCCGCATTCCGAAACCTAGTCTGGGAGATATCTTGATCACCGTAAGTAAGACCACATGTAAACAGCATCGAACGAATGCTTCGATGTTTCAGCCGTATCGGTCACATGGACTCGTATGTTATCGCCTGGACGCGAACTTTATTAAGATTCCGAAGCCGTTTCTTTAGTCGAAGCGCTTCCTCGTACCATCATAGTTTGCGTGAGGATGATTTCGTCTTCAATCGCGTTGTTTACATTTGAGGAAAGGGAAAATAAGGGACTTGGTATGGGAACGACGTGAACGCGGCGAGGCCGCCATGGAGAGTGCAAAATGCATGGAGGCATTTCGAGGTGCCATTGTTACCGGCGGGAATCTAAAATTGCAATTAGATTTTTCGAATTTAGCTTGCGGTCCATCGTAAACGATAAAATTTTCACGAAGACTAGTATTTATTATGATTTTCTTCCTACTACGTGAGTCTTACCGCACAACAATACCATTTTCATAAGGTATCGAAAGCTTATTCTTCGGAATTGAGGAAATCCGCCATTACTCGCCGTCGACGTAAAAGAAGAAAGAAATTTTGAGGTTATTCGATCGGTAATTGGAACAACAATTATTTGCCATGAAATTCATTAATACAGCGCCTGCACTGACAGCGGTGGTATTTCTCTCAGCCAATCAGAATCAAGAAAAATGTTTACCGGGAGATCAAATTAGATGAAATCTTTAAATGTTAAATTAAAATTTCATTAATCGTTAAATACGTTACTGCTGCTACTTTCTGAATCTATTTCACCATCAGAATTGCTCGCGAAAAAATATTTTCAAATTTTCATTCAGTTAAGGGAGCTTTCCCATGCATAAAAACATGAACAGAATGATGTGGTGATATTTATTTCTCTATTTCATGATGACATTTGAACTATTTCTTGGCTTTCAAGAGTTAGAGACGAGGATTGACTGCTGTAATTAATTACAGGTCAATACGGAAGCTTTCGAAGTGATAAGAATAAGATGTTCGTTCTTTGTTTAAGACATTTGCTTGACTTTAATGACATCTATCTATTTCAATTCCAGGATGCTTCTCTACCGACGAATTCCTACTGCTTGGATGAACAATTCACTGCACCCAATGGGCTGCAATGAGTGGTCAACAATTAAGTTCGAAGTGCAGGTTTTATGATGCAACTTTCAATAAGTTAGTGGATTACTTTTCAAGGTATGTAGTTTCCTGAAACTTTATTTTTGTGTTTAACTTTTTATGCATAAAAGGCTAACCTGACACTGACTTAACTACACTGCAAGATGAAAATCATATAGACCATCAGGTGTAAACCAAAATTAATGTACTCTCTAGATCAAACTAGATGAAATCTTAAAATGTTAAATCAATATTTGATTAACCTTGATTTACGTTCGACAATGATTTTTTCATTTAATCTTTCATAACAGGATAACCTGACACTAACTTAACTATTCCAAAAGATGAAAATTATTTGAATCCATAAGGCGAAAAGCAAATCTCATGTATAGTTTCCAGATCAAATTAGAAGAAATCTGAAAATGTTAATTTAAAATTTCATAACTTTTTAAATATATCACTGCTACTACTTTCTGAAGCTAATACTTTCGAAGAATTCCTCGCGAATGAATTTTTCCAAGCATTCTTTAAGTTAAACAGCTCTCCCATACATAGTTCCATGAACAGAAATAATGTGGCGATTTTTTTTTCTCTACTTCGTAATGACATTTGCACTATTTCTTGGCTTTGGAAGAGTAAGAGACGAGGATTGACTACTATTGCTAATTACAAGGCCATATGGAAGCTTTCGAAGTGATGACAATAAGAGGTTTATTCTTTGTTTAAGATTTTTGCTTGACTTTAATGACATCTATCTATTTCAATTCCAGGATGCTTCTCTACCGACAAATTCCTTCAGCTTAGATGAATAATTCACTGCACCCAATGGACTGCAAAGAGTACTCATCAGTTAACTTCAAAGTGCAGGTTTGATATTGCAATCCATGAGAGAAGGCGTGACATCGTGGAATGCCATGGTAATAAAAACAAATTTGTACATTGGTACATAACGTTGGTAATGTAAACAATTTCTTTCATTGGATGCCACACAGAGAATGATTCTGCACTATGGAAATTAAATGAATCTATAGATTGAACGACAAAGGAGTTCGATATACAATGCAATAATTGATGTGTTTAGGGGTTTTATGAAAGGGTATTTATTAGTTCAATAATGGAAAAGGCAACTTTGCACTCAGAAACTTGCTGTTATTATTCCCGGATGTTAATTACACATTTGCGAAGGTAACATTTCCAAGGTAGGGGGTTCTTGAAGCATTAGTTTCTGGAAACTTTTCCTTTTAATAGATGTCACGTCAATGTGACCATTGATGTGATTTCCAATTGATGAATCTTAGTTCCTTAGTGATAAATGATATCCTTTTTAAACTTGGATCATGGGAAAGGAAAGTAAGCAAGCAGAGAGTATTGTTATCGTTCAAGGATATTGATTTCACGTTTGAGCAAGTGAGTTGATTTCCCTTCCCGATAAGATGTAATTGAAACGATAATTTTAGCTCAACTTTTCTTTCATAAGTGGTGAACTCACTTAACTATAATGGAAGATGAAAATTATATGAATCTATAACGTCAAAAGAGAATTAATAGATTTCCCTCGGATATGTGGGTGTGTGTTAGGGATAGTTTTGATTTTACTCGATGATTGAATTGGCAAGTTGGCAGAAAGTAAACTGCGATGAGCACTGTAAGCGTGTCTACATTGCTTCTGAGATACCGTGTTTCCCCTCTCGGATAACTATTTTATTACCTATCGATTTTAAGGCACCGGACGAGCAATGAGGTATGTGTCTCCCTTGCTCCTAAACCATTTCCCTATTTTCTGATGCATTCTTCTTTCTGTAGGTACATCGAGAAGGGTAACAAGGCCGGGACGCCGAAGGAGGAGTGAGATAGGTTTTTTACATTTGGGAAGGAGATTCGATGCAACTTATAGTACGACCAAAATAGTGAACATCTATATTATGTGATGCACGAGGATGTGAATAGACCGCATCGCTTGCTATGCAACTGAAGGTTGAAATGCAATAAAGTTTCTCTTTTAAATGGTTGAAAACTGGGTTTTACTCCACTCCCTTCAAAAAATATGAGTAATAAAAAACCTTTAAAGTTGATTAATGCATACCCTTAAGTTGGACCGTTCTCAGAGTAATGTTAAAGCACTCCTTAGGGTTTTATTTCCTCAAGGGCTCTCGTGAGAGCTCGACAAATTTCCATCTACTGCTTTCCTTTAAACTCCCTATCATCAATTAGATTAGAAAATCCATCTGAGTTATAAGGATGCCCCGCAATGGTGCATGATATTTGCATACGAACGCTCTCATATTTTAACCCATGCGTTGCCAACGTGATGAACATTCTCGGCGATGAGTCTTGTGCTATTCACAGAAACCTGTTCCGCCATCGGGCTTAAAATTGCTCCCACATTAAGAATCTTAGAGAGTTGGAATAGAAGGACTCGCTCTACGTTTATTTGTCACCGACACCTCTAAAGCTAAACGAGGAAATGAGAAAATAGATAGACGGTCGTCAACTTTTTTCCCCGAAACTGCTAACCGGAATCCGACAGAGGGCCAAGTATTGGTTCAGTTGCTTCGCCCGTCTCGCGAGTAAACATCGTGCTCGTATCTTGCGAATCGAGAAGCTTTTTCGTAGTGTACGTTCAATTCTCATCTCTCCCGCGACCGGTGGAATTGCTCTGGAGAAAGCGACAGTGATGTTGCGTTTAGTGGTCATTGGAGAACGTAAAGGATATAATCGATGCGGCAGATTTGCACGGGACTCAATGTGACATCGTCGAGTGAGTGAGGCGTCGTGCGAGGTTCACGGGGAATTTTGAAGGTGAGACCCATCGGAATATTTTCCTCATCTCTTTGCCTGCGCTGACAGGGATATGCATCGCAATTTAACCTCCTGATTGCTTTGATGCGAGGAGTTTGGAGTGCCCGCATTCCGAAACCTAGTCTGGGAGATATCTTGATCACCGTAAGTAAGACCACATGTAAACAGCATCGAACGAATGCTTCGATGTTTCAGCCGTATCGGTCACATGGACTCGTATGTTATCGCCTGGACGCGAACTTTATTAAGATTCCGAAGCCGTTTCTTTAGTCGAAGCGCTTCCTCGTACCATCATAGTTTGCGTGAGGATGATTTCGTTGTCAATCGCGTTGTTTACATTTGAGGAAAGGGAAAATAAGGGACTTGGTATGGGAACGACGTGAACGCGGCGAGGCCGCCATGGAGAGTGCAAAATGCATGGAGGCATTTCGAGGTGCCATTGTTACCGGCGGGAATCTAAAATTGCAATTAGATTTTTCGAAAATAGCTTGCGGTCCATCGTAAACGATAAAATTTTCACGAAGACTAGTATTTATTATGATTTTTTCCTACTACGTGAGTCTTACCGCACAACAATACCATTTTCATAAGGTATCGAAAGCTTATTCTTCGGAATTGAGGAAATCCGCCATTACTCGCCGTCGACGTAAAAGAAGAAAGAAATTTTGAGGTTATTCGATCGGTAATTGGAACAACAATTATTTGCCATGAAATTCATTAATACAGCGCCTGCACTGACAGCGGTGGTATTTCTCTCAGCCAATCAGAATAAGGAAAAATGTTTACCGGGAGATCAAATTAGATGAAATCTTTAAATGTTAAATTAAAATTTCATTAATCGTTAAATACGTTACTGCTGCTACTTTCTGAATCTATTTCACCATCAGAATTGCTCGCGAAAAAATATTTTCAAATATTCATTCAGTTAAGGGAGATTTCCCATGCATAAAACCATGAACAGAATGATGTGGTGATATTTATTTCTCTATTTCATAATGACATTTGAACTATTTTTTGGCTTTTCAAGAGTTGGAGACGAGGATTGACTGCTGTAATTAATTACAGGTCAATACGGAAGCTTTCGAAGTGATAAGAAAAAGAGGTTCATTCTTTGTTTAAGATATTTGCTTGACTTTAATGACATCTATCTATTTCAATTCCAGGATGCTTCTCTACCGACGAATTCCTACTGCTTGGATGAACAATTCACTGCACCCAATGGGCTGCAAAGAGTGGTCAACAATTAAGTTCGAAGTGCAGGTTTTATGATGCAACTTTCAATAAGTTAGTGGATTACTTTTCAAGGTATGTAGTTTCCTGAAACTTTATTTTTGTGTTCAACTTTTTATGCATAAACGGTTAACCTGACACTGACTTAACTACACTGCAAGATGAAAATCATATAGACCATCAGGTGTAAACCAAAATTAATGTACTCTCTAGATCAAACTAGATGAAATCTTAAAATGTTTAATCAATATTTGATTAACCTTGATTTATGTTCGACAATGATTTTTTCATTTATTCTTTCATAACAGGATAACCTGACACTAAATTAACTATTCCACAAGATGAAAATTATTTGAATCCATAAGGCGAAAAGCAAATCTCATGTATAGTTTCCAGATCAAATTAGAAGAAATCTGAAAATGTTAATTTAAAATTTCATAACTTTTTAAATATATCACTGCTACTACTTTCTGATGCTAATACTTTCGAAGAATTCCTCGCGAATGAATTTTTCCAAGCATTCTTTAAGTTAAACAGCTCTCCCATACATAGTACCATGAACAGAAATAATGTGGTGATTTTTTTTTTCTCTACTTCGTAATGACATTTGCACTATTTCTTGGCTTTGGAAGAGTAAGAGACGAGGATTGACTGCTATTGCTAATTACAAGTCCATATGGAAGCTTTCGTAGTGATGACAATAAGAGGTTCATTCTTTGTTTAAGATTTCTGCTTGAATTTAATGACATCTATCTATTTCAATTCCAGGATGCTTCTCTACCGACAAATTCCTTCAGCTTAGATGAATAATTCACTGCACCCAATGGACTGCAAAGAGTGCTCATCACTTAACCTCAAAGTGCAGGTTTGATATTGCAATCCATGAGAGAAGGCGTGGCATCGTGGAATGCCATGGTAATAAAAACAAATTTGTACATTGGTACATAACGTTGGTAATGTAAACTATTTCTTTCATTGGATGCCACACAGAGAATGATTCTGCACTATGGAAATTAAATGAATCTATAGATTGAACGACAAAGGAGTTCGATATACAATGCAATAATTGATGTGTTTAGGGGTTTTATGAAAGGGTATTTATTAGTTCAATAATGGAAAAGGCAACTTGGCACTCAGAAACTTGCTGTTATTATTCCCGGATGTTAATTACACATTTGGGAAGGTAACATTTCCAAGGTAGGGGGTTCTTGAAGCATTAGTTTCTGTTAACTTTTCCTTTTAATAGATGTCACGTCAATGTGACCATTGATGTGATTTCCAATTGATGAATCTTAGTTCCTGAGTGATAAATGATATCCTTTTAAAACTTGGATCATGGGAAAGGAAACTAAGCAAGCAGAGAGTATTGTTATCGTTCAAGGATATTGATTTCACGTTTGAGCAAGTGAGTTGATTTCCCTTCCCGATAAGATGTAATTGAAACGATAATTTTAGTTCAACTTTTCTTTCATAAGTGGTGAACTCACTTAACTATAATGGAAGATGAAAATTATATGAATCTATAACGTCAAAAGAGAATTAATAGATTTCCCTCGGATATGTGGGTGTGTGTTAGGGATAGTTTTGATTTTACTCGATGATTGAATTGGCAAGTTGGCAGAAAGTAAACTGCGATGAGCACTGTAAGCGTGTCTACATTGCTTCTGAGATACCGTGTTTCCCCTCTCGGATAACTATTTTATTACCTATCGATTTTAAGGCACCGGACGAGCAATGAGGTATGTGTCTCCCTTGCTCCTAAACCATTTCCCTATTTTCTGATGCATTCTTCTTTCTGTAGGTACATCGAGAAGGGTAACAAGGCCGGGACGTCGAAGGAGGAGTGAGATAGGTTTTTTACATTTGGGAAGGAGATTCGATGCAACTTATAGTACGACCAAAATAGTGAACATCAATATTATGTGATGCACGAGGATGTGAATAGACCGCATCGCTTGCTATGCAACTGAAGGTTGAAATGCAATAAAGTTTCTATTTTAAATGGTTGAAAACTGGGTTTTACTCCACTCCCTTCAAGAAATATGAGTAATAAAAAACCTTTAAAGTTGATTAATGCATACCCTTAAGTTGGACCGTTCTCAGAGTAATGTTAAAGCACTCCTTAGGGTTTTATTTCCTCAAGGGCTCTCGTGAGAGCTCGACAAATTTCCATCTACTGCTTTCCTTTAAACTCCCTATCATCAATAAGATTAGAAAATCCATCTGAGTTATAAGGATGCCCCGCAATGGTGCATGATATTTGCATACGAACGCTCTCATATTTTAACCCATGCGTTGCCAACGTGATGAACATTTTCGGCGATGAGTCTTGTGCTATTCACAGAAACCTGTTCCACCATCGGGCTTAAAATTGCTCCCACATTAAGAATCTTAAAGAGTTGGAATAGAAGGACTCGCTCTACGTTTATTTGTCACCGACACCTCTAAAGCTAAACGAGGAAATGAGAAAATAGATAGACGGTCGTCAACTTTTTTCCCCGAAACTGCTAACCGGAATCCGACAGAGGGCCATGTATTGGTTCAGTTGCTTCGCCCGTCTCGCGAGTAAACATCGTGCTCGTATCTTGCGAATCGAGAAGCTTTTTCGTAGTGTACGTTCAATTCTCATCTCTCCCGCGACCGGTGGAATTGCTCTGGAGAAAGCGACAGTGATGTTGCGTTTAGTGGTCATTGGAGAACGTAAAGGATATAATCGATGCGGCAGATTTGCACGGGACTCAATGTGACATCGTCGAGTGAGTGAGGCGTCGAGCGAGGTTCACGGGGAATTTTGAAGGTGAGACCCATCGGAATATTTTCCTCATCTCTTTGCCAGCGCTGACAGGGATATGCATCGCAATTTAACCTCCTGATTGCTTTGATGCGAGGAGTTTGGAGTGCCCGCATTCCGAAACCTAGTCTGGGAGATATCTTGATCACCGTAAGTAAGACCACATGTAAACAGCATCGAACGAATGCTTCGATGTTTCAGCCGTATCGGTCACATGGACTCGTATGTTATCGCCTGGACGCGAACTTTATTAAGATTCCGAAGCCGTTTCTTTAGTCGAAGCGCTTCCTCGTACCATCATAGTTTGCGTGAGGATGATTTCGTTGTCAATCGCGTTGTTTACATTTGAGGAAAGGGAAAATAAGGGACTTGGTATGGGAACGACGTGAACGCGGCGAGGCCGCCATGGAGAGTGCAAAATGCATGGAGGCATTTCGAGGTGCCATTGTTACCGGCGGGAATCTAAAATTGCAATTAGATTTTTCGAAAATAGCTTGCGGTCCATCGTAAACGATAAAATTTTCACGAAGACTAGTATTTATTATGATTTTTTCCTACTACGTGAGTCTTACCGCACAACAATACCATTTTCATAAGGTATCGAAAGCTTATTCTTCGGAATTGAGGAAATCCGCCATTACTCGCCGTCGACGTAAAAGAAGAAAGAAATTTTGAGGTTATTCGATCGGTAATTGGAACAACAATTATTTGCCATGAAATTCATTAATACAGCGCCTGCACTGACAGCGGTGGTATTTCTCTCAGCCAATCAGAATAAGGAAAAATGTTTACCGGGAGATCAAATTAGATGAAATCTTTAAATGTTAAATTAAAATTTCATTAATCGTTAAATACGTTACTGCTGCTACTTTCTGAATCTATTTCACCATCAGAATTGCTCGCGAAAAAATATTTTCAAATATTCATTCAGTTAAGGGAGATTTCCCATGCATAAAACCATGAACAGAATGATGTGGTGATATTTATTTCTCTATTTCATAATGACATTTGAACTATTTTTTGGCTTTTCAAGAGTTGGAGACGAGGATTGACTGCTGTAATTAATTACAGGTCAATACGGAAGCTTTCGAAGTGATAAGAAAAAGAGGTTCATTCTTTGTTTAAGATATTTGCTTGACTTTAATGACATCTATCTATTTCAATTCCAGGATGCTTCTCTACCGACGAATTCCTACTGCTTGGATGAACAATTCACTGCACCCAATGGGCTGCAAAGAGTACTCATCACTTTACTTCGAAGTGCAGGTTTTATGATGCAACTTTCAATAAGTTAGTGGATTACTTTTCAAGGTATGTAGTTTCCTGAAACTTTATTTTTGTGTTCAACTTTTTATGCATAAACGGTTAACCTGACACTGACTTAACTACACTGCAAGATGAAAATCATATAGACCATCAGGTGTAAACCAAAATTAATGTACTCTCTAGATCAAACTAGATGAAATCTTAAAATGTTTAATCAATATTTGATTAACCTTGATTTATGTTCGACAATGATTTTTTCATTTATTCTTTCATAACAGGATAACCTGACACTAACTTAACTATTCCACAAGATGAAAATTATTTGAATCCATAAGGCGAAAAGCAAATCTCATGTATAGTTTCCAGATCAAATTAGAAGAAATCTGAAAATGTTAATTTAAAATTTCATAACTTTTTAAATATATCACTGCTACTACTTTCTGATGCTAATACTTTCGAAAAATTCCTCGCGAATGAATTTTTCCAAGCATTCTTTAAGTTAAACAGCTCTCCCATACATAGTACCATGAACAGAAATAATGTGGTGATTTTTTTTTTCTCTACCTCGTAAAGACATTTGCACTACTTCTTGGCTTTGGAAGAGTAAGAGACGAGGATTGACTGCTATTGCTAATTACAAGTCCATATGGAAGCTTTCGTAGTGATGACAATAAGAGGTTCATTCTTTGTTTAAGATTTCTGCTTGAATTTAATGACATCTATCTATTTCAATTCCAGGATGCTTCTATACCGACAAATTCCTTCAGCTTAGATGAATAATTCACTGCACCCAATGGACTGCAAAGAGTGCTCATCACTTAACTTCAAAGTGCAGGTTTGATATTGCAATCCATGAGAGAAGGCGTGACATCGTGGAATGCCATGGTAATAAAAACAAATTTGTACATTGGTACATAACGTTGGTAATGTAAACAATTTCTTTCATTGGATGCCACACAGAGAATGATTCTGCACTATGGAAATTAAATGAATCTATAGATTGAACGACAAAGGAGTTCGATATACAATGCAATAATTGATGTGTTTAGGGGTTTTATGAAAGGGTATTTATTAGTTCAATAATGGAAAAGGCAACTTGGCACTCAGAAACTTGCTGTTATTATTCCCGGATGTTAATTACACATTTGGGAAGGTAACATTTCCAAGGTAGGGGGTTCTTGAAGCTTTAGTTTCTGTTAACTTTTCCTTTTAATAGATGTCACGTCAATGTGACCATTGATGTGATTTCCAATTGATGAATCTCAGTTCCTTAGTGATAAATGATATCCTTTTAAAACTTGGATCATGGGAAAGGGAAGTAAGCAAGCAGAGAGTATTGTTATCGTTCAAGGATATTGATTTCACGTTTGAGCAAGTGAGTTGATTTCCCTTCCCGATAAGATGTAATTGAAACGATAATTTTAGTTCAACTTTTCTTTCATAAGTGGTGAACTCACTTAACTATAATGGAAGATGAAAATTATATGAATCTATAACGTCAAAAGAGAATTAATAGATTTCCCTCGGATATGTGGGTGTGTGTTAGGGATAGTTTTGATTTTACTCGATGATTGAATTGGCAAGTTGGCAGAAAGTAAACTGCGATGAGCACTGTAAGCGTGTCTACATTGCTTCTGAGATACCGTGTTTCCCCTCTCGGATAACTATTTTATTACCTATCGATTTTAAGGCACCGGACGAGCAATGAGGTATGTGTCTCCCTTGCTCCTAAACCATTTCCCTATTTTCTGATGCATTCTTCTTTCTGTAGGTACATCGAGAAGGGTAACAAGGCCGGGACGTCGAAGGAGGAGTGAGATAGGTTTTTTACATTTGGGAAGGAGATTCGATGCAACTTATAGTACGACCAAAATAGTGAACATCTATATTATGTGATGCACGAGGATGTGAATAGACCGCATCGCTTGCTATGCAACTGAAGGTTGAAATGCAATAAAGTTTCTATTTTAAATGGTTGAAAACTGGGTTTTACTCCACTCCCTTCCAGAAATATGAGTAATAAAAAACCTTTAAAGTTGATTAATGCATACCCTTAAGTTGGACCGTTCTCAGAGTAATGTTAAAGCACTCCTTAGGGTTTTATTTCCTCAAGGGCTCTCGTGAGAGCTCGACAAATTTCCATCTACTGCTTTCCTTTAAACTCCCTATCATCAATAAGATTAGAAAATCCATCTGAGTTATAAGGATGCCCCGCAATGGTGCAAGATATTTGCATACGAACGCTCTCATATTTTAACCCATGCGTTGCCAACGTGATGAACATTCTCGGCGATGAGTCTTGTGCTATTCACAGAAACCTGTTCCACCATCGGGCTTAAAATTGCTCCCACATTAAGAATCTTAAAGAGTTGGAATAGAAGGACTCGCTCTACGTTTATTTGTCACCGACACCTCTAAAGCTAAACGAGGAAATGAGAAAATAGATAGACGGTCGTCAACTTTTTTCCCCGAAACTGCTAACCGGAATCCGACAGAGGGCCAAGTATTGGTTCAGTTGCTTCGCCCGTCTCGCGAGTAAACATCGTGCTCGTATCTTGCGAATCGAGAAGCTTTTTCGTAGTGTACGTTCAATTCTCATCTCTCCCGCGACCGGTGGAATTGCTCTGGAGAAAGCGACAGTGATGCTGCGTTTCGTGGTCATTGGAGAACGTAAAGGATATAATCGATGCGGCAGATTTGCACGGGACTCAATGTGACATCGTCGAGTGAGTGCGGCGTCGAGCGAGGTTCACGGGGAATTTTGAAGGTGAGACCCATCGGATTATTTTCCTCATCTCTTTGCCTGCGCTGACAGGGATATGCATCGCAATTTAACCACCTGATTGCTTTGATGCGAGGAGTTTGGAGTGCCCGCATTCCGAAACCTAGTCTGGGAGATATCTTGATCACCGTAAGTAAGACCACATGTAAACAGCATCGAACGAATGCTTCGATGTTTCAGCCGTATCGGTCACATGGACTCGTATGTTATCGCCTGGACGCGAACTTTATTAAGATTCCGAAGCCGTTTCTTTAGTCGAAGCGCTTCCTCGTACCATCATAGTTTGCGTGAGGATGATTTCGTCTTCAATCGCGTTGTTTACATTTGAGGAAAGGGAAAATAAGGGACTTGGTATGGGAACGACGTGAACGCGGCGAGGCCGCCATGGAGAGTGCAAAATGCATGGAGGCATTTCGAGGTGCCATTGTTACCGGCGGGAATCTAAAATTGCAATTAGATTTTTCGAATTTAGCTTGCGGTCCATCGTAAACGATAAAATTTTCACGAAGACTAGTATTTATTATGATTTTCTTCCTACTACGTGAGTCTTACCGCACAACAATACCATTTTCATAAGGTATCGAAAGCTTATTCTTCGGAATTGAGGAAATCCGCCATTACTCGCCGTCGACGTAAAAGAAGAAAGAAATTTTGAGGTTATTCGATCGGTAATTGGAACAACAATTATTTGCCATGAAATTCATTAATACAGCGCCTGCACTGACAGCGGTGGTATTTCTCTCAGCCAATCAGAATCAAGAAAAATGTTTACCGGGAGATCAAATTAGATGAAATCTTTAAATGTTAAATTAAAATTTCATTAATCGTTAAATACGTTACTGCTGCTACTTTCTGAATCTATTTCACCATCAGAATTGCTCGCGAAAAAATATTTTCAAATATTCATTCAGTTAAGGGAGATTTCCCATGCATAAAACCATGAACAGAATGATGTGGTGATATTTATTTCTCTATTTCATAATGACATTTGAACTATTTTTTGGCTTTTCAAGAGTTGGAGACGAGGATTGACTGCTGTAATTAATTACAGGTCAATACGGAAGCTTTCGAAGTGATAAGAATAAGAGGTTCATTCTTTGTTTAAGATATTTGCTTGACTTTAATGACATCTATCTATTTCAATTCCAGGATGCTTCTCTACCGACGAATTCCTACTGCTTGGATGAACAATTCACTGCACCCAATGGGCTGCAAAGAGTACTCATCACCTTACTTCGAAGTGCAGGTTTTATGATGCAACTTTCAATAAGTTAGTGGATTACTTTTCAAGGTATGTAGTTTCCTGAAACTTTATTTTTGTGTTCAACTTTTTATGCATAAACGGTTAACCTGACACTGACTTAACTACACTGCAAGATGAAAATCATATAGACCATCAGGTGTAAACCAAAATTAATGTACTCTCTAGATCAAACTAGATGAAATCTTAAAATGTTTAATCAATATTTGATTAACCTTGATTTATGTTCGACAATGATTTTTTCATTTATTCTTTCATAACAGGATAACCTGACACTAACTTAACTATTCCACAAGATGAAAATTATTTGAATCCATAAGGCGAAAAGCAAATCTCATGTATAGTTTCCAGATCAAATTAGAAGAAATCTGAAAATGTTAATTTAAAATTTCATAACTTTTTAAATATATCACTGCTACTACTTTCTGATGCTAATACTTTCGAAGAATTCCTCGCGAATGAATTTTTCCAAGCATTCTTAAAGTTAAACAGCTCTCCCATACATAGTACCATGAAGAGAAATAATGTGGTGATTTTTTTTTTCTCTACTTCGTAATGACATTTGCACTATTTCTTGGCTTTGGAAGAGTAAGAGACGAGGATTGACTGCTATTGCTAATTACAAGTCCATATGGAAGCTTTCGTAGTGATGACAATAAGAGGTTCATTCTTTGTTTAAGATTTCTGCTTGAATTTAATGACATCTATCTATTTCAATTCCAGGATGCTTCTCTACCGACAAATTCCTTCAGCTTAGATGAATAATTCACTGCACCCAATGGACTGCAAAGAGTGCTCATCACTTAACTTCAAAGTGCAGGTTTGATATTGCAATCCATGAGAGAAGGCGTGGCATCGTGGAATGCCATGGTAATAAAAACAAATTTGTACATTGGTACATAACGTTGGTAATGTAAACAATTTCTTTCATTGGATGCCACACAGAGAATGATTCTGCACTATGGAAATTAAATGAATCTATAGATTGAACGACAAAGGAGTTCGATATACAATGCAATAATTGATGTGTTTAGGGGTTTTATGAAAGGGTATTTATTAGTTCAATAATGGAAAAGGCAACTTGGCACTCAGAAACTTGCTGTTATTATTCCCGGATGTTAATTACACATTTGGGAAGGTAACATTTCCAAGGTAGGGGGTTCTTGAAGCATTAGTTTCTGTTAACTTTTCCTTTTAATAGATGTCACGTCAATGTGACCATTGATGTGATTTCCAATTGATGAATCTCAGTTCCTTAGTGATAAATGATATCCTTTTAAAACTTGGATCATGGGAAAGGGAAGTAAGCAAGCAGAGAGTATTGTTATCGTTCAAGGATATTGATTTCACGTTTGAGCAAGTGAGTTGATTTCCCTTCCCGATAAGATGTAATTGAAACGATAATTTTAGTTCAACTTTTCTTTCATAAGTGGTGAACTCACTTAACTATAATGGAAGATGAAAATTATATGAATCTATAACGTCAAAAGAGAATTAATAGATTTCCCTCGGATATGTGGGTGTGTGTTAGGGATAGTTTTGATTTTACTCGATGATTGAATTGGCAAGTTGGCAGAAAGTAAACTGCGATGAGCACTGTAAGCGTGTCTACATTGCTTCTGAGATACCGTGTTTCCCCTCTCGGATAACTATTTTATTACCTATCGATTTTAAGGCACCGGACGAGCAATGAGGTATGTGTCTCCCTTGCTCCTAAACCATTTCCCTATTTTCTGATGCATTCTTCTTTCTGTAGGTACATCGAGAAGGGTAACAAGGCCGGGACGTCGAAGGAGGAGTGAGATAGGTTTTTTACATTTGGGAAGGAGATTCGATGCAACTTATAGTACGACCAAAATAGTGAACATCTATATTATGTGATGCACGAGGATGTGAATAGACCGCATCGCTTGCTATGCAACTGAAGGTTGAAATGCAATAAAGTTTCTCTTTTAAATGGTTGAAAACTGGGTTTTACTCCACTCCCTTCCAGAAATATGAGTAATAAAAAACCTTTAAAGTTGATTAATGCATACCCTTAAGTTGGACCGTTCTCAGAGTAATGTTAAAGCACTCCTTAGGGTTTTATTTCCTCAAGGGCTCTCGTGAGAGCTCGACAAATTTCCATCTACTGCTTTCCTTTAAACTCCCTATCATCAATAAGATTAGAAAATCCATCTGAGTTATAAGGATGCCCCGCAATGGTGCATGATATTTGCATACGAACGCTCTCATATTTTAACCCATGCGTTGCCAACGTGATGAACATTCTCGGCGATGAGTCTTGTGCTATTCACAGAAACCTGTTCCACCATCGGGCTTAAAATTGCTCCCACATTAAGAATCTTAAAGAGTTGGAATAGAAGGACTCGCTCTACGTTTATTTGTCACCGACACCTCTAAAGCTAAACGAGGAAATGAGAAAATAGATAGACGGTCGTCAACTTTTTTCCCCGAAACTGCTAACCGGAATCCGACAGAGGGCCAAGTATTGGTTCAGTTGCTTCGCCCGTCTCGCGAGTAAACATCGTGCTCGTATCTTGCGAATCGAGAAGCTTTTTCGTAGTGTACGTTCAATTCTCATCTCTCCCGCGACCGGTGGAATTGCTCTGGAGAAAGCGACAGTGATGTTGCGTTTAGTGGTCATTGGAGAACGTAAAGGATATAATCGATGCGGCAGATTTGCACGGGACTCAATGTGACATCGTCGAGTGAGTGAGGCGTCGAGCGAGGTTCACGGGGAATTTTGAAGGTGAGACCCATCGGAATATTTTCCTCATCTCTTTGCCTGCGCTGACAGGGATATGCATCGCAATTTAACCTCCTGATTGCTTTGATGCGAGGAGTTTGGAGTGCCCGCATTCCGAAACCTAGTCTGGGAGATATCTTGATCACCGTAAGTAAGACCACATGTAAACAGCATCGAACGAATGCTTCGATGTTTCAGCCGTATCGGTCACATGGACTCGTATGTTATCGCCTGGACGCGAACTTTATTAAGATTCCGAAGCCGTTTCTTTAGTCGAAGCGCTTCCTCGTACCATCATAGTTTGCGTGAGGATGATTTCGTCTTCAATCGCGTTGTTTACATTTGAGGAAAGGGAAAATAAGGGACTTGGTATGGGAACGACGTGAACGCGGCGAGGCCGCCATGGAGAGTGCAAAATGCATGGAGGCATTTCGAGGTGCCATTGTTACCGGCGGGAATCTAAAATTGCAATTAGATTTTTCGAATTTAGCTTGCGGTCCATCGTAAACGATAAAATTTTCACGAAGACTAGTATTTATTATGATTTTTTCCTACTACGTGAGTCTTACCGCACAACAATACCATTTTCATAAGGTATCGAAAGCTTATTCTTCGGAATTGAGGAAATCCGCCATTACTCGCCGTCGACGTAAAAGAAGAAAGAAATTTTGAGGTTATTCGATCGGTAATTGGAACAACAATTATTTGCCATGAAATTCATTAATACAGCGCCTGCACTGACAGCGGTGGTATTTCTCTCAGCCAATCAGAATCAAGAAAAATGTTTACCGGGAGATCAAATTAGATGAAATCTTTAAATGTTAAATTAAAATTACATTAATCGTTAAATACGTTACTGCTGCTACTTTCTGAATCTATTTCACCATCAGAATTGCTCGCGAAAAAATATTTTCAAATATTCATTCAGTTAAGGGAGATTTCCCATGCATAAAACCATGAACAGAATGATGTGGTGATATTTATTTCTCTATTTCATAATGATATTTGAACTATTTTTTGGCTTTTCAAGAGTTGGAGACGAGGATTGACTGCTGTAATTAATTACAGGTCAATACGGAAGCTTTCGAAGTGATAAGAAAAAGAGGTTCATTCTTTTTTTAAGATATTTGCTTGACTTTAATGACATCTATCTATTTCAATTCCAGGATGCTTCTCTACCGACGAATTCCTACTGCTTGGATGAACAATTCACTGCACCCAATGGGCTGCAAAGAGTACTCATCACCTTACTTCGAAGTGCAGGTTTTATGATGCAACTTTCAATAAGTTAGTGGATTACTTTTCAAGGTATGTAGTTTCCTGAAACTTTATTTTTGTGTTCAACTTTTTATGCATAAAAGGTTAACCGGACACTGACTTAACTACACTGCAAGATGAAAATCATATGAACCATCAGGTGTAAACCAAAATTAATGTACTCTCTAGATCAAACTAGTTGAAATCTTAAAATGTTTAATCAATATTTGATTAACCTTGATTTATGTTCGACAATGATTTTTTCATTTATTCTTTCATAACAGGATAACCTGACACTAACTTAACTATTCCACAAGATGAAAATTATTTGAATCCATAAGGCAAAAAGCAATTCTCATGTATAGTTTCCAGACCAAATTAGAAGAAATCTGAAAATGTTAATTTAAAATTTCATAACTTTTTAAATATATCACTGCTACTACTTTCTGATGCTAATACTTTCGAAGAATTCCTCGCGAATGAATTTTTCCAAGCATTCTTTAAGTTAAACAGCTCTCTCATACATAGTACCATGAAGAGAAATAATGTGGTGATTTTTTTTTTCTCTACTTCGTAATGACATTTGCACTATTTCTTGGCTTTGGAAGAGTAAGAGACGAGGATTGACTGCTATTGCTAATTACAAGTCCATATGGAAGCTTTCGTAGTGATGACAATAAGAGGTTCATTCTTTGTTTAAGATTTCTGCTTGAATTTAATGACATCTATCTATTTCAATTCCAGGATGCTTCTCTACCGACAAATTCCTTCAGCTTAGATGAATAATTCACTGCACCCAATGGACTGCAAAGAGTGCTCATCACTTAACTTCAAAGTGCAGGTTTGATATTGCAATCCATGAGAGAAGGCGTGACATCGTGGAATGCCATGGTAATAAAAACAAATTTGTACATTGGTACATAACGTTGGTAATGTAAACAATTTCTTTCATTGGATGCCACACAGAGAATGATTCTGCACTATGGAAATTAAATGAATCTATAGATTGAACGACAAAGGAGTTCGATATACAATGCAATAATTGATGTGTTTAGGGGTTTTATGAAAGGGTATTTATTAGTTCAATAATGGAAAAGGCAACTTGGCACTCAGAAACTTGCTGTTATTATTCCCGGATGTTAATTACACATTTGGGAAGGTAACATTTCCAAGGTAGGGGGTTCTTGAAGCATTAGTTTCTGTTAACTTTTCCTTTTAATAGATGTCACGTCAATGTGACCATTGATGTGATTTCCAATTGATGAATCTCAGTTCCTTAGTGATAAATGATATCCTTTTTTAACTTGGATCATGGGAAAGGGAAGTAAGCAAGCAGAGAGTATTGTTATCGTTCAAGGATATTGATTTCACGTTTGAGCAAGTGAGTTGATTTCCCTTCCCGATAAGATGTAATTGAAACGATAATTTTAGTTCAACTTTTCTTTCATAAGTGGTGAACTCACTTAACTATAATGGAAGATGAAAATTATATGAATCTATAACGTCAAAAGAGAATTAATAGATTTCCCTCGGATATGTGGGTGTGTGTTAGGGATAGTTTTGATTTTACTCGATGATTGAATTGGCAAGTTGGCAGAAAGTAAACTGCGATGAGCACTGTAAGCGTGTCTACATTGCTTCTGAGATACCGTGTTTCCCCTCTCGGATAACTATTTTATTACCTATCGATTTTAAGGCACCGGACGAGCAATGAGGTATGTGTCTCCCTTGCTCCTAAACCATTTCCCTATTTTCTGATGCATTCTTCTTTCTGTAGGTACATCGAGAAGGGTAACAAGGCCGGGACGTCGAAGGAGGAGTGAGATAGGTTTTTTACATTTGGGAAGGAGATTCGATGCAACTTATAGTACGACCAAAATAGTGAACATCTATATTATGTGATGCACGAGGATGTGAATAGACCGCATCGCTTGCTATGCAACTGAAGGTTGAAATGCAATAAAGTTTCTATTTTAAATGGTTGAAAACTGGGTTTTACTCCACTCCCTTCCAGAAATATGAGTAATAAAAAACCTTTAAAGTTGATTAATGCATACCCTTAAGTTGGACCGTTCTCAGAGTAATGTTAAAGCACTCCTTAGGGTTTTATTTCCTCAAGGGCTCTCGTGAGAGCTCGACAAATTTCCATCTACTGCTTTCCTTTAAACTCCCTATCATCAATAAGATTAGAAAATCCATCTGAGTTATAAGGATGCCCCGCAATGGTGCATGATATTTGCATACGAACGCTCTCATATTTTAACCCATGCGTTGCCAACGTGATGAACATTCTCGGCGATGAGTCTTGTGCTATTCACAGAAACCTGTTCCACCATCGGGCTTAAAATTGCTCCCACATTAAGAATCTTAAAGAGTTGGAATAGAAGGACTCGCTCTACGTTTATTTGTCACCGACACCTCTAAAGCTAAACGAGGAAATGAGAAAATAGATAGACGGTCGTCAACTTTTTTCCCCGAAACTGCTAACCGGAATCCGACAGAGGGCCAAGTATTGGTTCAGTTGCTTCGCCCGTCTCGCGAGTAAACATCGTGCTCGTATCTTGCGAATCGAGAAGCTTTTTCGTAGTGTACGTTCAATTCTCATCTCTCCCGCGACCGGTGGAATTGCTCTGGAGAAAGCGACAGTGATGTTGCGTTTAGTGGTCATTGGAGAACGTAAAGGATATAATCGATGCGGCAGATTTGCACGGGACTCAATGTGACATCGTCGAGTGAGTGAGGCGTCGAGCGAGGTTCACGGGGAATTTTGAAGGTGAGACCCATCGGAATATTTTCCTCATCTCTTTGCCTGCGCTGACAGGGATATGCATCGCAATTTAACCTCCTGATTGCTTTGATGCGAGGAGTTTGGAGTGCCCGCATTCCGAAACCTAGTCTGGGAGATATCTTGATCACCGTAAGTAAGACCACATGTAAACAGCATCGAACGAATGCTTCGATGTTTCAGCCGTATCGGTCACATGGACTCGTATGTTATCGCCTGGACGCGAACTTTATTAAGATTCCGAAGCCGTTTCTTTAGTCGAAGCGCTTCCTCGTACCATCATAGTTTGCGTGAGGATGATTTCGTCTTCAATCGCGTTGTTTACATTTGAGGAAAGGGAAAATAATGGACTTGGTATGGGAACGACGTGAACGCGGCGAGGCCGCCATGGAGAGTGCATAATGCATGGAGGCATTTCGAGGTGCCATTGTTACCGGCGGGAATCTAAAATTGCAATTAGATTTTTCGAAAATAGCTTGCGGTCCATCGTAAACGATAAAATTTTCACGAAGACTAGTATTTATTATGATTTTTTCCTACAACGTGAGTCTTACCGCACAAAAATACCATTTTCATAAGGTATCGAAAGCTTATTCTTCGGAATTGAGGAAATCCGCCATTACTCGCCGTCGACGTAAAAGAAGAAAGAAATTTTGAGGTTATTCGATCGGTAATTGGAACAACAATTATTTGCCATGAAATTCATTAATACAGCGCCTGCACTGACAGCGGTGGTATTTCTCTCAGCCAATCAGAATCAAGAAAAATGTTTACCGGGAGATCAAATTAGATGAAATCTTTAAATGTTAAATTAAAATTTCATTAATCGTTAAATACGTTACTGCTGCTACTTTCTGAATCTATATCACCATCAGAATTGCTCGCGAAAATATATTTTCAAATATTCATTCAGTTAAGGGAGATTTCCCATGCATAAAACCATGAACAGAATGATGTGGTGATATTTATTTCTCTATTTCATAATGACATTTGAACTATTTCTTGGCTTTTCAAGAGTTGGAGACGAGGATTGACTGCTGTAATTAATTACAGGTCAATACGGAAGCTTTCGAAGTGATAAGAATAAGAGGTTCATTCTTTGTTTAAGATATTTGCTTGACTTTAATGACATCTATCTATTTCAATTCCAGGATGCTTCTCTACCGACGAATTTCTACTGCTTGGATGAACAATTCACTGCACCCAATGGGCTGCAAAGAGTACTCATCACCTTACTTCGAAGTGCAGGTTTTATGATGCAACTTTCAATAAGTTAGTGGATTACTTTTCAAGGTATGTAGTTTCCTGAAACTTTATTTTTGTGTTCAACTTTTTATGCATAAAAGGTTAACCGGACACTGACTTAACTACACTGCAAGATGAAAATCATATGAACCATCAGGTGTAAACCAAAATTAATGTACTCTCTAGATCAAACTAGATGAAATCTTAAAGTGTTTAATCAATATTTGATTAACCTTGATTTATGTTCGACAATGATTTTTTCATTACTCTTTCATAACAGGATAACCTGACACTAACTTAACTATTCCACAAGATGAAAATTATTTGAATCCATAAGGCGAAAAGCAAATCTCATGTATAGTTTCCAGATCAAATTAGAAGAATTCTGAAAATGTTAATTTAAAATTTCATAACTTTTTAAATATATCACTGCTACTACTTTCTGAAGCTAATACTTTCGAAGAATTCCTCGCGAATGAATTTTTCCAAGCATTCTTTAAGTTAAACAGCTCTCCCATACATAGTACCATGAACAGAAATATTGTGATTTTTTTTTCTCTACTTCGTAATGACATTTGCACTATTTCTTGGCTTTTCAAGAGTAAGAGACGAGGATTGACTGCTATTGCTAATTACAAGTCCATATGGAAGCTTTCGAAGTGATGACAAAAAGAGGTTCATTCTTTGTTTAAGATATTTGCTTGACTTTAATGACATCTATCTATTTCAATTCCAGGATGCTTCTCTACCGACAAATTCCTTCAGCTTAGATGAATAATTCACTGCACCCAATGGACTGCAAAGAGTGCTCATCACTTAACTTCAAAGTGCAGGTTTGATATTGCAATCCATGAGAGAAGGCGTGACATCGTGGAATGCCATGGTAATAAAAACAAATTTGTACATTGGTACATAACGTTGGTAATGTAAACAATTTCTTTCATTGGATGCCACACAGAGAATGATTCTGCACTATGGAAATTAAATGAATCTATAAATTGAACGACAAAGGAGTTCGATATACAATGCAATAATTGATGTGTTTAAGGGTTTTATGAAAGAGTATTTATTAGTTCAATAATGGAAAAGGCAACTTGGCACTCAGAAACTTGTTGTTATTATTCCCGGATGTTAATTACACATTTGCGAAGATAACATTTCCAAGGTAGGGGGTTCTTGAAGCATTAGTTTCTGTTAACTTTTCCTTTTAATAGATGTCACGTCAATGTGACCATTGATGTGATTTCCAATTGATGAATCTTAGTTCCTGAGTGATAAATGATATCCTTTTAAAACTTGGATCATGGGAAAGGAAACTAAGCAAGCAGAGAGTATTGTTATCGTTCAAGGATATTGATTTCACGTTTGAGCAAGTGAGTTGATTTCCCTTCCCGATAAGATGTAATTGAAACGATGATATTTTGTTCAACTTTTCTTTCATGAGTGGTGAACTCACTTAACTATAATGGAAGATGAAAATTATATGAATCTATAACGTCAAAAGAGAATTAATAGATTTCCCTCGGATATGTGGGTGTGTGTTAGGGATAGTTTTGATTTTACTCGATGATTGAATTGGCAAGTTGGCAGAAAGTAAACTGCGATGAGCACTGTAAGCGTGTCTACATTGCTTCTGAGATACCGTGTTTCCCCTCTCGGATAACTATTTTATTACCTATCGATTTTAAGGCACCGGACGAACAATGAGGTATGTGTCTCCCTTGCTCCTAAACCATTTCCCTATTTTCTGATGCATTCTTCTTTCTGTAGGTACATCGAGAAGGGTAACAAGGCCGGGACGTCGAAGGAGGAGTGAGATAGGTTTTTTACATTTGGGAAGGAGATTCGATGCAACTTATAGTACGACCAAAATAGTGAACATCTATATTATGTGATGCACGAGGATGTGAATAGACCGCATCGCTTGCTATGTAACTGAAGGTTGAAATGCAATTAAGTTTCTATTTTAAATGGTTGAAAACTGGGTTTTACTCCACTCCCGTCAAGAAATATGAGTAATAAAAAACCTTTAAAGTTGATTAATGCATACCCTTAAGTTGGACCGTTCTCAGAGTAATGTTAAAGCACTCCTTAGGGTTTTATTTCCTCAAGGGCTCTCGTGAGAGCTCGACAAATTTCCATCTACTGCTTTCCTTTAAACTCCCTATCATCAATAAGATTAGAAAATCCATCTGAGTTATAAGGATGCCCCGCAATGGTGCATGATATTTGCATACGAACGCTCTCATATTTTAACCCATGCGTTGCCAACGTGATGTACATTCTCGGCGATGAGTCTTGTGCTATTCACAGAAACCTGTTCCACCATCGGCCTTAAAATTGCTCCCTTATTAAGAATCTTAAAGAGTTGGAATAGAAGGACTCGCTCTACGTTTATTTGTCACCGACACCTCTAAAGCTAAACGAGGAAATGAGAAAATAGATAGACGGTCGTCAACTTTTTTCCCCGAAACTGCTAACCGGAATCCGACAGAGGGCCAAGTATTGGTTCAGTTGCTTCGCCCGTCTCGCGAGTAAACATCGTGCTCGTATCTTGCGAATCGAGAAGCTTTTTCGTAGTGTACGTTCAATTCTCATCTCTCCCGCGACCGGTGGAATTGCTCTGGAGAAAGCGACAGTGATGTTGCGTTTAGTGGTCATTGGAGAACGTAAAGGATATAATCGATGCGGCAGATTTGCACGGGACTCAATGTGACATCGTCGAGTGAGTGAGGCGTCGAGCGAGGTTCACGGGGAATTTTGAAGGTGAGACCCATCGGAATATTTTCCTCATCTCTTTGCCTGCGCTGACAGGGATATGCATCGCAATTTAACCTCCTGATTGCTTTGATGCGAGGAGTTTGGAGTGCCCGCATTCCGAAACCTAGTCTGGGAGATATCTTGATCACCGTAAGTAAGACCACATGTAAACAGCATCGAACGAATGCTTCGATGTTTCAGCCGTATCGGTCACATGGACTCGTATGTTATCGCCTGGACGCGAACTTTATTAAGATTCCGAAGCCGTTTCTTTAGTCGAAGCGCTTCCTCGTACCATCATAGTTTGCGTGAGGATGATTTCGTCTTCAATCGCGTTGTTTACATTTGAGGAAAGGTAAAATAAGGGACTTGGTATGGGAACGACGTGAACGCGGCGAGGCCGCCATGGAGAGTGCATAATGCATGGAGGCATTTCGAGGTGCCATTGTTACCGGCGGGAATCTAAAATTGCAATTAGAATTTTCGAAAATAGCTTGCGGTCCATCGTAAACGATAAAATTTTCACGAAGACTAGTATTTATTATGATTTTTTCCTACTACGTGAGTCTTACCGCACAAAAATACCATTTTCATAAGGTATCGAAAGCTTATTCTTCGGAATTGAGGAAATCCGCCATTACTCGCCGTCGACGTAAAAGAAGAAAGAAATTTTGAGGTTATTCGATCGGTAATTGGAACAACAATTATTTGCCATGAAATTCATTAATACAGCGCCTGCACTGACAGCGGTGGTATTTCTCTCAGCCAATCAGAATCAAGAAAAATGTTTACCGGGAGATCAAATTAGATGAAATCTTTAAATGTTAAATTAAAATTTCATTAATCGTTAAATACGTTACTGCTGCTACTTTCTGAATCTATATCACCATCAGAATTGCTCGCGAAAATATATTTTCAAATATTCATTCAGTTAAGGGAGATTTCCCATGCATAAAAACATGAACAGAATGATGTGGTGATATTTATTTCTCTATTTCATAATGACATTTGAACTATTTCTTGGCTTTTCAAGAGTTAGAGACGAGGATTGACTGCTGTAATTAATTACAGGTCAATACGGAAGCTTTCGAAGTGATAAGAATAAGAGGTTCATTCTTTGTTTAAGATATTTGCTTGACTTTAATGACATCTATCTATTTCAATTCCAGGATGCTTCTCTACCGACGAATTTCTACTGCTTGGATGAACAATTCACTGCACCCAATGGGCTGCAAAGAGTACTCATCACCTTACTTCGAAGTGCAGGTTTTATGATGCAACTTTCAATAAGTTAGTGGATTACTTTTCAAGGTATGTAGTTTCCTGAAACTTTATTTTTGTGTTCAACTTTTTATGCATAAAAGGTTAACCTGACACTGACTTAACTACACTGCAAGATGAAAATCATATAGACCATCAGGTGTAAACCAAAATTAATGTACTCTCTAGATCAAACTAGATGAAATCTTAAAATGTTAAATCAATATTTGATTAACCTTGATTTATGTTCGACAATGATTTTTTCATTTATTCTTTCATAACAGGATAACCTGACACTAACTTAACTATTCCACAAGATGAAAATTATTTGAATCCATAAGGCGAAAAGCAAATCTCATGTATAGTTTCCAGATCAAAATTGGATGAAATCTGAAAATGTGAATTTAAAATTTCATAACTTTTTAAATATATCACTGCTACTACTTTCTGAAGCTAATACTTGCTAAGAATTCCTCGCGAATGAATTTTTCCAAGCATTCTTTAAGTTAAACAGCTCTCCCATACATAGTACCATGAACAGAAATATTGTGATTTTTTTTCTCTACTTCGTAATGACATTTGCACTATTTCTTGTCTTTGGAAGAGTAAGAGACGAGGATTGACTGCTATTGCTAATTACAAATCCATATGGAAGCTTTCGTAGTGATGACAATAAGAGGTTCATTCTTTGTTTAAGACTTCTGCTTGAATTTAATGACATCTATCTATTTCAATTCCAGGATGCTTCTCTACCGACAAATTCCTTCAGCTTAGATGAATAATTCACTGCACCCAATGGACTGCAAAGAGTGCTCATCACTTAACTTCAAAGTGCAGGTTTGATATTGCAATCCATGAGAGAAGGCGTGACATCGTGGAATGCCATGGTAATAAAAACAAATTTGTACATTGGTACATAACGTTGGTAATGTAAACAATTTCTTTCATTGGATGCCACACAGAGAATGATTCTGCACTATGGAAATTAAATGAATCTATAAATTGAACGACAAAGGAGTTCGATATACAATGCAATAATTGATGTGTTTAAGGGTTTTATGAAAGAGTATTTATTAGTTCAATAATGGAAAAGGCAACTTGGCACTCAGAAACTTGCTGTTATTATTCCCGGATGTTAATTACACATTTGGGAAGGTAACATTTCCAAGGTAGGGGGTTCTTGAAGCATTAGTTTCTGTTAACTTTTCCTTTTAATAGATGTCACGTCAATGTGACCATTGATGTGATTTCCAATTGATGAATCTTAGTTCCTGAGTGATAAATGATATCCTTTTTAAACTTGGATCATGGGAAAGGAAACTAAGCAAGCAGAGAGTATTGTTATCGTTCAAGGATATTGATTTCACGCTTGAGCAAGTGAGTTGATTTCCCTTCCCGATAAGATGTAATTGAAACGATGATTTTTGTTCAACTTTTCTTTCATGAGTGGTGAACTCACTTAACTATAATGGAAGATGAAAATTATATGAATCTATAACGTCAAAAGAGAATTAATAGATTTCCCTCGGATATGTGGGTGTGTGTTAGGGATAGTTTTGATTTTACTCGATGATTGAATTGGCAAGTTGGCAGAAAGTAAACTGCGATGAGCACTGTAAGCGTGTCTACATTGCTTCTGAGATACCGTGTTTTCCCTCTCGGATAACTATTTTATTACCTATCGATTTTAAGGCACCGGACGAACAATGAGGTATGTGTCTCCCTTGCTCCTAAACCATTTCCCTATTTTCTGATGCATTCTTCTTTCTGTAGGTACATCGAGAAGGGTAACAAGGCCGGGACGTCGAAGGAGGAGTGAGATAGGTTTTTTACATTTGGGAAGGAGATTCGATGCAACTTATAGTACGACCAAAATAGTGAACATCTATATTATGTGATGCACGAGGATGTGAATAGACCGCATCGCTTGCTATGTAAGTGAAGGTTGAAATTCAATAAAGTTTCTATTTTAAATGGTTGAAAACTGGGTTTTACTCCACTCCCTTCAAGAAATATGAGTAATAAAAAACCTTTAAAGTTGATTAATGCATACCCTTATGTTGGACCAATCTCAGAGTAATGTTAAAGCACTCCTTAGGGTTTTATTTCCTCAAGGGCTCTCGTGAGAGCTCGACAAATTTCCATCTACTGCTTTCCTTTAAACTCCCTATCATCAATAAGATTAGAAAATCCATCTGAGTTATAAGGATGCCCCGCAATGGTGCATGATATTTGCATACGAACGCTCTCATATTTTAACCCATGCGTTGCCAACGTGATGAACATTCTCGGCGATGAGTCTTGTGCTATTCACAGAAACCTGTTCCGCCATCGGGCTTAAAATTGCTCCCACATTAAGAATCTTAAAGAGTTGGAATAGAAGGACTCGCTCTACGTTTATTTGTCACCGACACCTCTAAAGCTAAACGAGGAAATGAGAAAATAGATAGACGGTCGTCAACTTTTTTCCCCGAAACTGCTAACCGGAATCCGACAGAGGGCCAAGTATTGGTTCAGTTGCTTCGCCCGTCTCGCGAGTAAACATCGTGCTCGTATCTTGCGAATCGAGAAGCTTTATCGTAGTGTACGTTCAATTCTCATCTCTCCCGCGACCGGTGGAATTGCTCTGGAGAAAGCGACAGTGATGTTGCGTTTAGTGGTCATTGGAGAACGTAAAGGATATAATCGATGCGGCAGATTTGCACGGGACTCAATGTGACATCGTCGAGTGAGTGAGGCGTCGAGCGAGGTTCACGGGGAATTTTGAAGGTGAGACCCATCGGAATATTTTCCTCATCTCTTTGCCTGCGCTGACAGGGATATGCATCGCAATTTAACCTCCTGATTGCTTTGATGCGAGGAGTTTGGAGTGCCCGCATTCCGAAACCTAGTCTGGGAGATATCTTGATCACCGTAAGTAAGACCACATGTAAACAGCATCGAACGAATGCTTCGATGTTTCAGCCGTATCGGTCACATGGACTCGTATGTTATCGCCTGGACGCGAACTTTATTAAGATTCCGAAGCCGTTTCTTTAGTCGAAGCGCTTCCTCGTACCATCATAGTTTGCGTGAGGATGATTTCGTCTTCAATCGCGTTGTTTACATTTGAGGAAAGGGAAAATAAGGGACTTGGTATGGGAACGACGTGAACGCGGCGAGGCCGCCATGGAGAGTGCATAATGCATGTAGGCATTTCGAGGTGCCATTGTTACCGGCGGAAATCTAAAATTGCAATTAGATTTTTCGAAAATAGCTTGCGGTCCATCGTAAACGATAAAATTTTCACGAAGACTAGTATTTATTATGATTTTTTCCTACTACGTGAGTCTTACCGCACAAAAATACCATTTTCATAAGGTATCGAAAGCTTATTCTTCGGAATTGAGGAAATCCGCCATTACTCGCCGTCGACGTAAAAGAAGAAAGAAATTTTGAGGTTATTCGATCGGTAATTGGAACAACAATTATTTGCCATGAAATTCATTAATACAGCGCCTGCACTGACAGCGGTGGTATTTCTCTCAGCCAATCAGAATCAAGAAAAATGTTTACCGGGAGATCAAATTAGATGAAATCTTTAAATGTTAAATTAAAATTTCATTAATCGTTAAATACGTTACTGCTGCTACTTTCTGAATCTATATCACCATCAGAATTGCTCGCGAAAATATATTTTCAAATATTCATTCAGTTAAGGGAGCTTTCCCATGCATGAACATGATGATGATCACCACATCATTCTGTTCATGAAAAACATGAACAGAATGATGTGGTGATATTTATTTCTCTATTTCATAATGACATTTGAACTATTTCTTGGCTTTTCAAGAGTTAGAGACGAGGATTGACTGCTGTAATTAATTACAGGTCAATACGGAAGCTTTCGAAGTGATAAGAATAAGAGGTTCATTCTTTGTTTAAGATATTTGCTTGACTTTAATGACATCTATCTATTTCAATTCCAGGATGCTTCTCTACCGACGAATTTCTACTGCTTGGATGAACAATTCACTGCACCCAATGGGCTGCAAAGAGTACTCATCACCTTACTTCGAAGTGCAGGTTTTATGATGCAACTTTCAATAAGTTAGTGGATTACTTTTCAAGGTATGTAGTTTCCTGAAACTTTATTTTTGTGTTCAACTTTTTATGCATAAAAGGTTAACCTGACACTGACTTAACTACACTGCAAGATGAAAATCATATAGACCATCAGGTGTAAACCAAAATTAATGTACTCTCTAGATCAAACTAGATGAAATCTTAAAATGTTAAATCAATATTTGATTAACCTTGATTTATGTTCGACAATGATTTTTTCATTTATTCTTTCATAACAGGATAACCTGACACTAACTTAACTATTCCACAAGATGAAAATTATTTGAATCCATAAGGCGAAAAGCAAATCTCATGTATAGTTTCCAGATCAAAATTGGATGAAATCTGAAAATGTGAATTTAAAATTTCATAACTTTTTAAATATATCACTGCTACTACTTTCTGAAGCTAATACTTGCTAAGAATTCCTCGCGAATGAATTTTTCCAAGCATTCTTTAAGTTAAACAGCTCTCCCATACATAGTACCATGAACAGAAATATTGTGATTTTTTTTCTCTACTTCGTAATGACATTTGCACTATTTCTTGTCTTTGGAAGAGTAAGAGACGAGGATTGACTGCTATTGCTAATTACAAATCCATATGGAAGCTTTCGTAGTGATGACAATAAGAGGTTCATTCTTTGTTTAAGACTTCTGCTTGAATTTAATGACATCTATCTATTTCAATTCCAGGATGCTTCTCTACCGACAAATTCCTTCAGCTTAGATGAATAATTCACTGCACCCAATGGACTGCAAAGAGTGCTCATCACTTAACTTCAAAGTGCAGGTTTGATATTGCAATCCATGAGAGAAGGCGTGACATCGTGGAATGCCATGGTAATAAAAACAAATTTGTACATTGGTACATAACGTTGGTAATGTAAACAATTTCTTTCATTGGATGCCACACAGAGAATGATTCTGCACTATGGAAATTAAATGAATCTATAAATTGAACGACAAAGGAGTTCGATATACAATGCAATAATTGATGTGTTTAAGGGTTTTATGAAAGAGTATTTATTAGTTCAATAATGGAAAAGGCAACTTGGCACTCAGAAACTTGCTGTTATTATTCCCGGATGTTAATTACACATTTGGGAAGGTAACATTTCCAAGGTAGGGGGTTCTTGAAGCATTAGTTTCTGTTAACTTTTCCTTTTAATAGATGTCACGTCAATGTGACCATTGATGTGATTTCCAATTGATGAATCTTAGTTCCTGAGTGATAAATGATATCCTTTTTAAACTTGGATCATGGGAAAGGAAACTAAGCAAGCAGAGAGTATTGTTATCGTTCAAGGATATTGATTTCACGCTTGAGCAAGTGAGTTGATTTCCCTTCCCGATAAGATGTAATTGAAACGATGATTTTTGTTCAACTTTTCTTTCATGAGTGGTGAACTCACTTAACTATAATGGAAGATGAAAATTATATGAATCTATAACGTCAAAAGAGAATTAATAGATTTCCCTCGGATATGTGGGTGTGTGTTAGGGATAGTTTTGATTTTACTCGATGATTGAATTGGCAAGTTGGCAGAAAGTAAACTGCGATGAGCACTGTAAGCGTGTCTACATTGCTTCTGAGATACCGTGTTTCCCCTCTCGGATAACTATTTTATTACCTATCGATTTTAAGGCACCGGACGAACAATGAGGTATGTGTCTCCCTTGCTCCTAAACCATTTCCCTATTTTCTGATGCATTCTTCTTTCTGTAGGTACATCGAGAAGGGTAACAAGGCCGGGACGTCGAAGGAGGAGTGAGATAGGTTTTTTACATTTGGGAAGGAGATTCGATGCAACTTATAGTACGACCAAAATAGTGAACATCTATATTATGTGATGCACGAGGATGTGAATAGACCGCATCGCTTGCTATGTAACTGAAGGTTGAAATGCAATTAAGTTTCTATTTTAAATGGTTGAAAACTGGGTTTTACTCCACTCCCGTCAAGAAATATGAGTAATAAAAAACCTTTAAAGTTGATTAATGCATACCCTTAAGTTGGACCGTTCTCAGAGTAATGTTAAAGCACTCCTTAGGGTTTTATTTCCTCAAGGGCTCTCGTGAGAGCTCGACAAATTTCCATCTACTGCTTTCCTTTAAACTCCCTATCATCAATAAGATTAGAAAATCCATCTGAGTTATAAGGATGCCCCGCAATGGTGCATGATATTTGCATACGAACGCTCTCATATTTTAACCCATGCGTTGCCAACGTGATGTACATTCTCGGCGATGAGTCTTGTGCTATTCACAGAAACCTGTTCCGCCATCGGGCTTAAAATTGCTCCCACATTAAGAATCTTAAAGAGTTGGAATAGAAGGACTCGCTCTACGTTTATTTGTCACC
Organism: Pantala flavescens; assembly: GCA_020796165.1. Lineage (NCBI taxonomy): Eukaryota > Metazoa > Arthropoda > Insecta > Odonata > Libellulidae > Pantala > Pantala flavescens. The sequence goes on along the minus strand of CM036879.1, from coordinate 65,299,398 downwards.
GACACCTCTAAAGCTAAACGAGGAAATGAGAAAATAGATAGACGGTCGTCAACTTTTTTCCCCGAAACTGCTAACCGGAATCCGACAGAGGGCCAAGTATTGGTTCAGTTGCTTCGCCCGTCTCGCGAGTAAACATCGTGCTCGTATCTTGCGAATCGAGAAGCTTTATCGTAGTGTACGTTCAATTCTCATCTCTCCCGCGACCGGTGGAATTGCTCTGGAGAAAGCGACAGTGATGTTGCGTTTAGTGGTCATTGGAGAACGTAAAGGATATAATCGATGCGGCAGATTTGCACGGGACTCAATGTGACATCGTCGAGTGAGTGAGGCGTCGAGCGAGGTTCACGGGGAATTTTGAAGGTGAGACCCATCGGAATATTTTCCTCATCTCTTTGCCTGCGCTGACAGGGATATGCATCGCAATTTAACCTCCTGATTGCTTTGATGCGAGGAGTTTGGAGTGCCCGCATTCCGAAACCTAGTCTGGGAGATATCTTGATCACCGTAAGTAAGACCACATGTAAACAGCATCGAACGAATGCTTCGATGTTTCAGCCGTATCGGTCACATGGACTCGTATGTTATCGCCTGGACGCGAACTTTATTAAGATTCCGAAGCCGTTTCTTTAGTCGAAGCGCTTCCTCGTACCATCATAGTTTGCGTGAGGATGATTTCGTCTTCAATCGCGTTGTTTACATTTGAGGAAAGGGAAAATAAGGGACTTGGTATGGGAACGACGTGAACGCGGCGAGGCCGCCATGGAGAGTGCATAATGCATGTAGGCATTTCGAGGTGCCATTGTTACCGGCGGAAATCTAAAATTGCAATTAGATTTTTCGAAAATAGCTTGCGGTCCATCGTAAACGATAAAATTTTCACGAAGACTAGTATTTATTATGATTTTTTCCTACTACGTGAGTCTTACCGCACAAAAATACCATTTTCATAAGGTATCGAAAGCTTATTCTTCGGAATTGAGGAAATCCGCCATTACTCGCCGTCGACGTAAAAGAAGAAAGAAATTTTGAGGTTATTCGATCGGTAATTGGAACAACAATTATTTGCCATGAAATTCATTAATACAGCGCCTGCACTGACAGCGGTGGTATTTCTCTCAGCCAATCAGAATCAAGAAAAATGTTTACCGGGAGATCAAATTAGATGAAATCTTTAAATGTTAAATTAAAATTTCATTAATCGTTAAATACGTTACTGCTGCTACTTTCTGAATCTATATCACCATCAGAATTGCTCGCGAAAATATATTTTCAAATATTCATTCAGTTAAGGGAGCTTTCCCATGCATGAACATGATGATGATCACCACATCATTCTGTTCATGAAAAACATGAACAGAATGATGTGGTGATATTTATTTCTCTATTTCATAATGACATTTGAACTATTTCTTGGCTTTTCAAGAGTTGGAGACGAGGATTGACTGCTGTAATTAATTACAGGTCAATACGGAAGCTTTCGAAGTGATAAGAATAAGAGGTTCATTCTTTGTTTAAGATATTTGCTTGACTTTAATGACATCTATCTATTTCAATTCCAGGATGCTTCTCTACCGACGAATTCCTACTGCTTGGATGAACAATTCACTGCACCCAATGGGCTGCAAAGAGTACTCATCACTCTACTTCGAAGTGCAGGTTTTATGATGCAACTTTCAATAAGTTAGTGGATTACTTTTCAAGGTATGTAGTTTCCTGAAACTTTATTTTTGTGTTCAACTTTTTATGCATAAAAGGTTAACCTGACACTGACTTAACTACACTGCAAGATGAAAATCATATAGACCATCAGGTGTAAACCAAAATTAATGTACTCTCTAGATCAAACTAGATGAAATCTTAAAATGTTAAATCAATATTTGATTAACCTTGATTTATGTTCGACAATGATTTTTTCATTACTCTTTCATAACAGGATAACCTGACACTAACTTAACTATTCCACAAGATGAAAATTATTTGAATCCATAAGGCGAAAAGCAAATCTCATGTATAATTTCCAGATCAAAATTGGATGAAATCTGAAAATGTTAATTTAAAATTTCATAACTTTTTAAATATATCACTGCTACTACTTTCTGAAGCTAATACTTTCGAAGAATTCCTCGCGAATGAATTTTTCCAAGCATTCTTTAAGTTAAACAGCTCTCCCATACATAGTACCATGAACAGAAATATTGTGATTTTTTTTTCTCTACTTCGTAATGACATTTGCACTATTTCTTGTCTTTGGAAGAGTAAGAGACGAGGATTGACTGCTATTGCTAATTACAAATCCATATGGAAGCTTTCGTAGTGATGACAATAAGAGGTTCATTCTTTGTTTAAGACTTCTGCTTGAATTTAATGACATCTATCTATTTCAATTCCAGGATGCTTCTCTACCGACAAATTCCTTCAGCTTAGATGAATAATTCACTGCACCCAATGGACTGCAAAGAGTGCTCATCACTTAACTTCAAAGTGCAGGTTTGATATTGCAATCCATGAGAGAAGGCGTGACATCGTGGAATGCCATGGTAATAAAAACAAATTTGTACATTGGTACATAACGTTGGTAATGTAAACAATTTCTTTCATTGGATGCCACACAGAGAATGATTCTGCACTATGGAAATTAAATGAATCTATAAATTGAACGACAAAGGAGTTCGATATACAATGCAATAATTGATGTGTTTAAGGGTTTTATGAAAGAGTATTTATTAGTTCAATAATGGAAAAGGCAACTTGGCACTCAGAAACTTGCTGTTATTATTCCCGGATGTTAATTACACATTTGGGAAGGTAACATTTCCAAGGTAGGGGGTTCTTGAAGCATTAGTTTCTGTTAACTTTTCCTTTTAATAGATGTCACGTCAATGTGACCATTGATGTGATTTCCAATTGATGAATCTTAGTTCCTGAGTGATAAATGATATCCTTTTTAAACTTGGATCATGGGAAAGGAAACTAAGCAAGCAGAGAGTATTGTTATCGTTCAAGGATATTGATTTCACGCTTGAGCAAGTGAGTTGATTTCCCTTCCCGATAAGATGTAATTGAAACGATGATTTTTGTTCAACTTTTCTTTCATGAGTGGTGAACTCACTTAACTATAATGGAAGATGAAAATTATATGAATCTATAACGTCAAAAGAGAATTAATAGATTTCCCTCGGATATGTGGGTGTGTGTTAGGGATAGTTTTGATTTTACTCGATGATTGAATTGGCAAGTTGGCAGAAAGTAAACTGCGATGAGCACTGTAAGCGTGTCTACATTGCTTCTGAGATACCGTGTTTCCCCTCTCGGATAACTATTTTATTACCTATCGATTTTAAGGCACCGGACGAACAATGAGGTATGTGTCTCCCTTGCTCCTAAACCATTTCCCTATTTTCTGATGCATTCTTCTTTCTGTAGGTACATCGAGAAGGGTAACAAGGCCGGGACGTCGAAGGAGGAGTGAGATAGGTTTTTTACATTTGGGAAGGAGATTCGATGCAACTTATAGTACGACCAAAATAGTGAACATCTATATTATGTGATGCACGAGGATGTGAATAGACCGCATCGCTTGCTATGCAACTGAAGGTTGAAATGCAATAAAGTTTCTATTTTAAATGGTTGAAAACTGGGTTTTACTCCACTCCCTTCCAGAAATATGAGTAATAAAAAACCTTTAAAGTTGATTAATGCATACCCTTAAGTTGGACCGTTCTCAGAGTAATGTTAAAGCACTCCTTAGGGTTTTATTTCCTCAAGGGCTCTCGTGAGAGCTCGACAAATTTCCATCTACTGCTTTCCTTTAAACTCCCTATCATCAATAAGATTAGAAAATCCATCTGAGTTATAAGGATGCCCCGCAATGGTGCATGATATTTGCATACGAACGCTCTCATATTTTAACCCATGCGTTGCCAACGTGATGAACATTCTCGGCGATGAGTCTTGTGCTATTCACAGAAACCTGTTCCACCATCGGCCTTAAAATTGCTCCCTTATTAAGAATCTTAAAGAGTTGGAATAGAAGGACTCGCTCTACGTTTATTTGTCACCGACACCTCTAAAGCTAAACGAGGAAATGAGAAAATAGATAGACGGTCGTCAACTTTTTTCCCCGAAACTGCTAACCGGAATCCGACAGAGGGCCAAGTATTGGTTCAGTTGCTTCGCCCGTCTCGCGAGTAAACATCGTGCTCGTATCATGCGAATCGAGAAGCTTTTTCGTAGTGTACGTTCAATTCTCATCTCTCCCGCGACCGGTGGAATTGCTCTGGAGTAAGCGACAGTGATGTTGCGTTTAGTGGTCATTGGAGAACGTAAAGGATATAATCGATGCGGCAGATTTGCACGGGACTCAATGTGACATCGTCGAGTGAGTGAGGCGTCGAGCGAGGTTCACGGGGAATTTTGAAGGTGAGACCCATCGGAATATTTTCCTCATCTCTTTGCCTGCGCTGACAGGGATATGCATCGCAATTTAACCTCCTGATTGCTTTGATGCGAGGAGTTTGGAGTGCCCGCATTCCGAAACCTAGTCTGGGAGATATCTTGATCACCGTAAGTAAGACCACATGTAAACAGCATCGAACGAATGCTTCGATGTTTCAGCCGTATCGGTCACATGGACTCGTATGTTATCGCCTGGACGCGAACTTTATTAAGATTCCGAAGCCGTTTCTTTAGTCGAAGCGCTTCCTCGTACCATCATAGTTTGCGTGAGGATGATTTCGTCTTCAATCGCGTTGTTTACATTTGAGGAAAGGGAAAATAAGGGACTTGGTATGGGAACGACGTGAACGCGGCGAGGCCGCCATGGAGAGTGCATAATGCATGGAGGCATTTCGAGGTGCCATTGTTACCGGCGGGAATCTAAAATTGCAATTAGAATTTTCGAAAATAGCTTGCGGTCCATCGTAAACGATAGAATTTTCACGAAGACTAGTATTTATTATGATTTTTTCCTACTACGTGAGTCTTACCGCACAAAAATACCATTTTCATAAGGTATCGAAAGCTTATTCTTCGGAATTGAGGAAATCCGCCATTACTCGCCGTCGACGTAAAAGAAGAAAGAAATTTTGAGGTTATTCGATCGGTAATTGGAACAACAATTATTTGCCATGAAATTCATTAATACAGCGCCTGCACTGACAGCGGTGGTATTTCTCTCAGCCAATCAGAATCAAGAAAAATGTTTACCGGGAGATCAAATTAGATGAAATCTTTAAATGTTAAATTAAAATTTCATTAATCGTTAAATACGTTACTGCTGCTACTTTCTGAATCTATATCACCATCAGAATTGCTCGCGAAAATATATTTTCAAATATTCATTCAGTTAAGGGAGATTTCCCATGCATAAAAACATGAACAGAATGATGTGGTGATATTTATTTCTCTATTTCATAATGACATTTGAACTATTTCTTGGCTTTTCAAGAGTTAGAGACGAGGATTGACTGCTGTAATTAATTACAGGTCAATACGGAAGCTTTCGAAGTGATAAGAATAAGAGGTTCATTCTTTGTTTAAGATATTTGCTTGACTTTAATGACATCTATCTATTTCAATTCCAGGATGCTTCTCTACCGACGAATTCCTACTGCTTGGATGAACAATTCACTGCACCCAATGGGCTGCAAAGAGTACTCATCACTCTACTTCGAAGTGCAGGTTTTATGATGCAACTTTCAATAAGTTAGTGGATTACTTTTCAAGGTATGTAGTTTCCTGAAACTTTATTTTTGTGTTCAACTTTTTATGCATAAAAGGTTAACCTGACACTGACTTAACTACACTGCAAGATGAAAATCATATAGACCATCAGGTGTAAACCAAAATTAATGTACTCTCTAGATCAAACTAGATGAAATCTTAAAATGTTAAATCAATATTTGATTAACCTTGATTTATGTTCGACAATGATTTTTTCATTACTCTTTCATAACAGGATAACCTGACACTAACTTAACTATTCCACAAGATGAAAATTATTTGAATCCATAAGGCGAAAAGCAAATCTCATGTATAATTTCCAGATCAAAATTGGATGAAATCTGAAAATGTTAATTTAAAATTTCATAACTTTTTAAATATATCACTGCTACTACTTTCTGAAGCTAATACTTTCGAAGAATTCCTCGCGAATGAATTTTTCCAAGCATTCTTTAAGTTAAACAGCTCTCCCATACATAGTACCATGAACAGAAATATTGTGATTTTTTTTCTCTACTTCGTAATGACATTTGCACTATTTCTTGTCTTTGGAAGAGTAAGAGACGAGGATTGACTGCTATTGCTAATTACAAATCCATATGGAAGCTTTCGTAGTGATGACAATAAGAGGTTCATTCTTTGTTTAAGACTTCTGCTTGAATTTAATGACATCTATCTATTTCAATTCCAGGATGCTTCTCTACCGACAAATTCCTTCAGCTTAGATGAATAATTCACTGCACCCAATGGACTGCAAAGAGTGCTCATCACTTAACTTCAAAGTGCAGGTTTGATATTGCAATCCATGAGAGAAGGCGTGACATCGTGGAATGCCATGGTAATAAAAACAAATTTGTACATTGGTACATAACGTTGGTAATGTAAACAATTTCTTTCATTGGATGCCACACAGAGAATGATTCTGCACTATGGAAATTAAATGAATCTATAAATTGAACGACAAAGGAGTTCGATATACAATGCAATAATTGATGTGTTTAAGGGTTTTATGAAAGAGTATTTATTAGTTCAATAATGGAAAAGGCAACTTGGCACTCAGAAACTTGCTGTTATTATTCCCGGATGTTAATTACACATTTGGGAAGGTAACATTTCCAAGGTAGGGGGTTCTTGAAGCATTAGTTTCTGTTAACTTTTCCTTTTAATAGATGTCACGTCAATGTGACCATTGATGTGATTTCCAATTGATGAATCTTAGTTCCTGAGTGATAAATGATATCCTTTTTAAACTTGGATCATGGGAAAGGAAACTAAGCAAGCAGAGAGTATTGTTATCGTTCAAGGATATTGATTTCACGCTTGAGCAAGTGAGTTGATTTCCCTTCCCGATAAGATGTAATTGAAACGATGATTTTTGTTCAACTTTTCTTTCATGAGTGGTGAACTCACTTAACTATAATGGAAGATGAAAATTATATGAATCTATAACGTCAAAAGAGAATTAATAGATTTCCCTCGGATATGTGGGTGTGTGTTAGGGATAGTTTTGATTTTACTCGATGATTGAATTGGCAAGTTGGCAGAAAGTAAACTGCGATGAGCACTGTAAGCGTGTCTACATTGCTTCTGAGATACCGTGTTTCCCCTCTCGGATAACTATTTTATTACCTATCGATTTTAAGGCACCGGACGAACAATGAGGTATGTGTCTCCCTTGCTCCTAAACCATTTCCCTATTTTCTGATGCATTCTTCTTTCTGTAGGTACATCGAGAAGGGTAACAAGGCCGGGACGTCGAAGGAGGAGTGAGATAGGTTTTTTACATTTGGGAAGGAGATTCGATGCAACTTATAGTACGACCAAAATAGTGAACATCTATATTATGTGATGCACGAGGATGTGAATAGACCGCATCGCTTGCTATGTAACTGAAGGTTGAAATGCAATAAAGTTTCTATTTTAAATGGTTGAAAACTGGGTTTTACTCCACTCCCTTCAAGAAATATGAGTAATAAAAAACCTTTAAAGTTGATTAATGCATACCCTTATGTTCGACCAATCTCAGAGTAATGTTAAAGCACTCCTTAGGGTTTTATTTCCTCAAGGGCTCTCGTGAGAGCTCGACAAATTTCCATCTACTGCTTTCCTTTAAACTCCCTATCATCAATAAGATTAGAAAATCCATCTGAGTTATAAGGATGCCCCGCAATGGTGCATGATATTTGCATACGAACGCTCTCATATTTTAACCCATGCGTTGCCAACGTGATGAACATTCTCGGCGATGAGTCTTGTGCTATTCACAGAAACCTGTTCCGCCATCGGGCTTAAAATTGCTCCTACATTAAGAATCTTAAAGAGTTGGAATAGAAGGACTCGCTCTACGTTTATTTGTCACCGACACCTCTAAAGCTAAACGAGGAAATGAGAAAATAGATAGACGGTCGTCAACTTTTTTCCCCGAAACTGCTAACCGGAATCCGACAGAGGGCCAAGTATTGGTTCAGTTGCTTCGCCCGTCTCGCGAGTAAACATCGTGCTCGTATCTTGCGAATCGAGAAGCTTTATCGTAGTGTACGTTCAATTCTCATCTCTCCCGCGACCGGTGGAATTGCTCTGGAGAAAGCGACAGTGATGTTGCGTTTAGTGGTCATTGGAGAACGTAAAGGATATAATCGATGCGGCAGATTTGCACGGGACTCAATGTGACATCGTCGAGTGAGTGAGGCGTCGAGCGAGGTTCACGGGGAATTTTGAAGGTGAGACCCATCGGAATATTTTCCTCATCTCTTTGCCTGCGCTGACAGGGATATGCATCGCAATTTAACCTCCTGATTGCTTTGATGCGAGGAGTTTGGAGTGCCCGCATTCCGAAACCTAGTCTGGGAGATATCTTGATCACCGTAAGTAAGACCACATGTAAACAGCATCGAACGAATGCTTCGATGTTTCAGCCGTATCGGTCACATGGACTCGTATGTTATCGCCTGGACGCGAACTTTATTAAGATTCCGAAGCCGTTTCTTTAGTCGAAGCGCTTCCTCGTACCATCATAGTTTGCGTGAGGATGATTTCGTTTTCAATCGCGTTGTTTACATTTGAGGAAAGGGAAAATAAGGGACTTGGTATGGGAACGACGTGAACGCGGCGAGGCCGCCATGGAGAGTGCAAAATGCATGTAGGCATTTCGAGGTGCCATTGTTACCGGCGGAAATCTAAAATTGCAATTAGATTTTTCGAAAATAGCTTGCGGTCCATCGTAAACGATAGAATTTTCACGAAGACTAGTATTTATTATGATTTTTTCCTACTACGTGAGTCTTACCGCACAAAAATACCATTTTCATAAGGTATCGAAAGCTTATTCTTCGGAATTGAGGAAATCCGCCATTACTCGCCGTCGACGTAAAAGAAGAAAGAAATTTTGAGGTTATTCGATCGGTAATTGGAACAACAATTATTTGCCATGAAATTCATTAATACAGCGCCTGCACTGACAGCGGTGGTATTTCTCTCAGCCAATCAGAATCAAGAAAAATGTTTACCGGGAGATCAAATTAGATGAAATCTTTAAATGTTAAATTAAAATTTCATTAATCGTTAAATACGTTACTGCTGCTACTTTCTGAATCTATATCACCATCAGAATTGCTCGCGAAAATATATTTTCAAATATTCATTCAGTTAAGGGAGATTTCCCATGCATAAAAACATGAACAGAATGATGTGGTGATATTTATTTCTCTATTTCATAATGACATTTGAACTATTTCTTGGCTTTTCAAGAGTTAGAGACGAGGATTGACTGCTGTAATTAATTACAGGTCAATACGGAAGCTTTCGAAGTGATAAGAATAAGAGGTTCATTCTTTGTTTAAGATATTTGCTTGACTTTAATGACATCTATCTATTTCAATTCCAGGATGCTTCTCTACCGACGAATTCCTACTGCTTGGATGAACAATTCACTGCACCCAATGGGCTGCAAAGAGTACTCATCACTCTACTTCGAAGTGCAGGTTTTATGATGCAACTTTCAATAAGTTAGTGGATTACTTTTCAAGGTATGTAGTTTCCTGAAACTTTATTTTTGTGTTCAACTTTTTATGCATAAAAGGTTAACCTGACACTGACTTAACTACACTGCAAGATGAAAATCATATAGACCATCAGGTGTAAACCAAAATTAATGTACTCTCTAGATCAAACTAGATGAAATCTTAAAATGTTTAATCAATATTTGATTAACCTTGATTTATGTTTGACAATGATTTTTTCATTTATTCTTTCATAACAGGATAACCTGACACTAACTTAACTATTCCACAAGATGAAAATTATTTGAATCCATAAGGCGAAAAGCAAATCTCATGTATAATTTCCAGATCAAAATTGGATGAAATCTGAAAATGTTAATTTAAAATTTCATAACTTTTTAAATATATCACTGCTACTACTTTCTGAAGCTAATACTTTCGAAGAATTCCTCGCGAATGAATTTTTCCAAGCATTCTTTAAGTTAAACAGCTCTCCCATACATAGTACCATGAACAGAAATATTGTGATTTTTTTTCTCTACTTCGTAATGACATTTGCACTATTTCTTGTCTTTGGAAGAGTAAGAGACGAGGATTGACTGCTATTGCTAATTACAAATCCATATGGAAGCTTTCGTAGTGATGACAATAAGAGGTTCATTCTTTGTTTAAGACTTCTGCTTGAATTTAATGACATCTATCTATTTCAATTCCAGGATGCTTCTCTACCGACAAATTCCTTCAGCTTAGATGAATAATTCACTGCACCCAATGGACTGCAAAGAGTGCTCATCACTTAACTTCAAAGTGCAGGTTTGATATTGCAATCCATGAGAGAAGGCGTGACATCGTGGAATGCCATGGTAATAAAAACAAATTTGTACATTGGTACATAACGTTGGTAATGTAAACAATTTCTTTCATTGGATGCCACACAGAGAATGATTCTGCACTATGGAAATTAAATGAATCTATAAATTGAACGACAAAGGAGTTCGATATACAATGCAATAATTGATGTGTTTAAGGGTTTTATGAAAGAGTATTTATTAGTTCAATAATGGAAAAGGCAACTTGGCACTCAGAAACTTGCTGTTATTATTCCCGGATGTTAATTACACATTTGGGAAGGTAACATTTCCAAGGTAGGGGGTTCTTGAAGCATTAGTTTCTGTTAACTTTTCCTTTTAATAGATGTCACGTCAATGTGACCATTGATGTGATTTCCAATTGATGAATCTTAGTTCCTGAGTGATAAATGATATCCTTTTTAAACTTGGATCATGGGAAAGGAAACTAAGCAAGCAGAGAGTATTGTTATCGTTCAAGGATATTGATTTCACGCTTGAGCAAGTGAGTTGATTTCCCTTCCCGATAAGATGTAATTGAAACGATGATTTTTGTTCAACTTTTCTTTCATGAGTGGTGAACTCACTTAACTATAATGGAAGATGAAAATTATATGAATCTATAACGTCAAAAGAGAATTAATAGATTTCCCTCGGATATGTGGGTGTGTGTTAGGGATAGTTTTGATTTTACTCGATGATTGAATTGGCAAGTTGGCAGAAAGTAAACTGCGATGAGCACTGTAAGCGTGTCTACATTGCTTCTGAGATACCGTGTTTCCCCTCTCGGATAACTATTTTATTACCTATCGATTTTAAGGCACCGGACGAACAATGAGGTATGTGTCTCCCTTGCTCCTAAACCATTTCCCTATTTTCTGATGCATTCTTCTTTCTGTAGGTACATCGAGAAGGGTAACAAGGCCGGGACGTCGAAGGAGGAGTGAGATAGGTTTTTTACATTTGGGAAGGAGATTCGATGCAACTTATAGTACGACCAAAATAGTGAACATCTATATTATGTGATGCACGAGGATGTGAATAGACCGCATCGCTTGCTATGTAACTGAAGGTTGAAATGCAATAAAGTTTCTATTTTAAATGGTTGAAAACTGGGTTTTACTCCACTCCCTTCAAGAAATATGAGTAATAAAAAACCTTTAAAGTTGATTAATGCATACCCTTATGTTCGACCAATCTCAGAGTAATGTTAAAGCACTCCTTAGGGTTTTATTTCCTCAAGGGCTCTCGTGAGAGCTCGACAAATTTCCATCTACTGCTTTCCTTTAAACTCCCTATCATCAATAAGATTAGAAAATCCATCTGAGTTATAAGGATGCCCCGCAATGGTGCATGATATTTGCATACGAACGCTCTCATATTTTAACCCATGCGTTGCCAACGTGATGAACATTCTCGGCGATGAGTCTTGTGCTATTCACAGAAACCTGTTCCACCATCGGGCTTAAAATTGCTCCCACATTAAGAATCTTAAAGAGTTGGAATAGAAGGACTCGCTCTACGTTTATTTGTCACCGACACCTCTAAAGCTAAACGAGGAAATGAGAAAATAGATAGACGGTCGTCAACTTTTTTCCCCGAAACTGCTAACCGGAATCCGACAGAGGGCCAAGTATTGGTTCAGTTGCTTCGCCCGTCTCGCGAGTAAACATCGTGCTCGTATCTTGCGAATCGAGAAGCTTTTTCGTAGTGTACGTTCAATTCTCATCTCTCCCGCGACCGGTGGAATTGCTCTGGAGAAAGCGACAGTGATGTTGCGTTTAGTGGTCATTGGAGAACGTAAAGGATATAATCGATGCGGCAGATTTGCACGGGACTCAATGTGACATCGTCGAGTGAGTGAGGCGTCGAGCGAGGTTCACGGGGAATTTTGAAGGTGAGACCCATCGGAATATTTTCCTCATCTCTTTGCCTGCGCTGACAGGGATATGCATCGCAATTTAACCTCCTGATTGCTTTGATGCGAGGAGTTTGGAGTGCCCGCATTCCGAAACCTAGTCTGGGAGATATCTTGATCACCGTAAGTAAGACCACATGTAAACAGCATCGAACGAATGCTTCGATGTTTCAGCCGTATCGGTCACATGGACTCGTATGTTATCGCCTGGACGCGAACTTTATTAAGATTCCGAAGCCGTTTCTTTAGTCGAAGCGCTTCCTCGTACCATCATAGTTTGCGTGAGGATGATTTCGTCTTCAATCGCGTTGTTTACATTTGAGGAAAGGGAAAATAAGGGACTTGGTATGGGAACGACGTGAACGCGGCGAGGCCGCCATGGAGAGTGCATAATGCATGGAGGCATTTCGAGGTGCCATTGTTACCGGCGGGAATCTAAAATTGCAATTAGAATTTTCGAAAATAGCTTGCGGTCCATCGTAAACGATAGAATTTTCACGAAGACTAGTATTTATTATGATTTTTTCCTACTACGTGAGTCTTACCGCACAAAAATACCATTTTCATAAGGTATCGAAAGCTTATTCTTCGGAATTGAGGAAATCCGCCATTACTCGCCGTCGACGTAAAAGAAGAAAGAAATTTTGAGGTTATTCGATCGGTAATTGGAACAACAATTATTTGCCATGAAATTCATTAATACAGCGCCTGCACTGACAGCGGTGGTATTTCTCTCAGCCAATCAGAATCAAGAAAAATGTTTACCGGGAGATCAAATTAGATGAAATCTTTAAATGTTAAATTAAAATTTCATTAATCGTTAAATACGTTACTGCTGCTACTTTCTGAATCTATATCACCATCAGAATTGCTCGCGAAAATATATTTTCAAATATTCATTCAGTTAAGGGAGATTTCCCATGCATAAAAACATGAACAGAATGATGTGGTGATATTTATTTCTCTATTTCATAATGACATTTGAACTATTTCTTGGCTTTTCAAGAGTTAGAGACGAGGATTGACTGCTGTAATTAATTACAGGTCAATACGGAAGCTTTCGAAGTGATAAGAATAAGAGGTTCATTCTTTGTTTAAGATATTTGCTTGACTTTAATGACATCTATCTATTTCAATTCCAGGATGCTTCTCTACCGACGAATTCCTACTGCTTGGATGAACAATTCACTGCACCCAATGGGCTGCAAAGAGTACTCATCACTCTACTTCGAAGTGCAGGTTTTATGATGCAACTTTCAATAAGTTAGTGGATTACTTTTCAAGGTATGTAGTTTCCTGAAACTTTATTTTTGTGTTCAACTTTTTATGCATAAAAGGTTAACCTGACACTGACTTAACTACACTGCAAGATGAAAATCATATAGACCATCAGGTGTAAACCAAAATTAATGTACTCTCTAGATCAAACTAGATGAAATCTTAAAATGTTAAATCAATATTTGATTAACCTTGATTTATGTTCGACAATGATTTTTTCATTACTCTTTCATAACAGGATAACCTGACACTAACTTAACTATTCCACAAGATGAAAATTATTTGAATCCATAAGGCGAAAAGCAAATCTCATGTATAATTTCCAGATCAAAATTGGATGAAATCTGAAAATGTTAATTTAAAATTTCATAACTTTTTAAATATATCACTGCTACTACTTTCTGAAGCTAATACTTTCGAAGAATTCCTCGCGAATGAATTTTTCCAAGCATTCTTTAAGTTAAACAGCTCTCCCATACATAGTACCATGAACAGAAATATTGTGATTTTTTTTCTCTACTTCGTAATGACATTTGCACTATTTCTTGTCTTTGGAAGAGTAAGAGACGAGGATTGACTGCTATTGCTAATTACAAATCCATATGGAAGCTTTCGTAGTGATGACAATAAGAGGTTCATTCTTTGTTTAAGACTTCTGCTTGAATTTAATGACATCTATCTATTTCAATTCCAGGATGCTTCTCTACCGACAAATTCCTTCAGCTTAGATGAATAATTCACTGCACCCAATGGACTGCAAAGAGTGCTCATCACTTAACTTCAAAGTGCAGGTTTGATATTGCAATCCATGAGAGAAGGCGTGACATCGTGGAATGCCATGGTAATAAAAACAAATTTGTACATTGGTACATAACGTTGGTAATGTAAACAATTTCTTTCATTGGATGCCACACAGAGAATGATTCTGCACTATGGAAATTAAATGAATCTATAAATTGAACGACAAAGGAGTTCGATATACAATGCAATAATTGATGTGTTTAAGGGTTTTATGAAAGAGTATTTATTAGTTCAATAATGGAAAAGGCAACTTGGCACTCAGAAACTTGCTGTTATTATTCCCGGATGTTAATTACACATTTGGGAAGGTAACATTTCCAAGGTAGGGGGTTCTTGAAGCATTAGTTTCTGTTAACTTTTCCTTTTAATAGATGTCACGTCAATGTGACCATTGATGTGATTTCCAATTGATGAATCTTAGTTCCTGAGTGATAAATGATATCCTTTTTAAACTTGGATCATGGGAAAGGAAACTAAGCAAGCAGAGAGTATTGTTATCGTTCAAGGATATTGATTTCACGCTTGAGCAAGTGAGTTGATTTCCCTTCCCGATAAGATGTAATTGAAACGATGATTTTTGTTCAACTTTTCTTTCATGAGTGGTGAACTCACTTAACTATAATGGAAGATGAAAATTATATGAATCTATAACGTCAAAAGAGAATTAATAGATTTCCCTCGGATATGTGGGTGTGTGTTAGGGATAGTTTTGATTTTACTCGATGATTGAATTGGCAAGTTGGCAGAAAGTAAACTGCGATGAGCACTGTAAGCGTGTCTACATTGCTTCTGAGATACCGTGTTTCCCCTCTCGGATAACTATTTTATTACCTATCGATTTTAAGGCACCGGACGAACAATGAGGTATGTGTCTCCCTTGCTCCTAAACCATTTCCCTATTTTCTGATGCATTCTTCTTTCTGTAGGTACATCGAGAAGGGTAACAAGGCCGGGACGTCGAAGGAGGAGTGAGATAGGTTTTTTACATTTGGGAAGGAGATTCGATGCAACTTATAGTACGACCAAAATAGTGAACATCTATATTATGTGATGCACGAGGATGTGAATAGACCGCATCGCTTGCTATGCAACTGAAGGTTGAAATGCAATAAAGTTTCTATTTTAAATGGTTGAAAACTGGGTTTTACTCCACTCCCTTCCAGAAATATGAGTAATAAAAAACCTTTAAAGTTGATTAATGCATACCCTTATGTTGGACCAATCTCAGAGTAATGTTAAAGCACTCCTTAGGGTTTTATTTCCTCAAGGGCTCTCGTGAGAGCTCAACAAATTTCCATCTACTGCTTTCCTTTAAACTCCCTATCATCAATAAGATTAGAAAATCCATCTGAGTTATAAGGATGCCCCGCAATGGTGCATGATATTTGCATACGAACGCTCTCATATTTTAACCCATGCGTTGCCAACGTGATGAACATTCTCGGCGATGAGTCTTGTGCTATTCACAGAAACCTGTTCCGCCATCGGGCTTAAAATTGCTCCCACATTAAGAATCTTAAAGAGTTGGAATAGAAGGACTCGCTCTACGTTTATTTGTCACCGACACCTCTAAAGCTAAACGAGGAAATGAGAAAATAGATAGACGGTCGTCAACTTTTTTCCCCGAAACTGCTAACCGGAATCCGACAGAGGGCCAAGTATTGGTTCAGTTGCTTCGCCCGTCTCGCGAGTAAACATCGTGCTCGTATCTTGCGAATCGAGAAGCTTTATCTTAGTGTACGTTCAATTCTCATCTCTCCCGCGACCGGTGGAATTGCTCTGGAGAAAGCGACAGTGATGTTGCGTTTAGTGGTCATTGGAGAACGTAAAGGATATAATCGATGCGGCAGATTTGCACGGGACTCAATGTGACATCGTCGAGTGAGTGAGGCGTCGAGCGAGGTTCACGGGGAATTTTGAAGGTGAGACCCATCGGAATATTTTCCTCATCTCTTTGCCTGCGCTGACAGGGATATGCATCGCAATTTAACCTCCTGATTGCTTTGATGCGAGGAGTTTGGAGTGCCCGCATTCCGAAACCTAGTCTGGGAGATATCTTGATCACCGTAAGTAAGACCACATGTAAACAGCATCGAACGAATGCTTCGATGTTTCAGCCGTATCGGTCACATGGACTCGTATGTTATCGCCTGGACGCGAACTTTATTAAGATTCCGAAGCCGTTTCTTTAGTCGAAGCGCTTCCTCGTACCATCATAGTTTGCGTGAGGATGATTTCGTTTTCAATCGCGTTGTTTACATTTGAGGAAAGGGAAAATAAGGGACTTGGTATGGGAACGACGTGAACGCGGCGAGGCCGCCATGGAGAGTGCAAAATGCATGTAGGCATTTCGAGGTGCCATTGTTACCGGCGGAAATCTAAAATTGCAATTAGATTTTTCGAAAATAGCTTGCGGTCCATCGTAAACGATAAAATTTTCACGAAGACTAGTATTTATTATGATTTTTTCCTACTACGTGAGTCTTACCGCACAAAAATACCATTTTCATAAGGTATCGAAAGCTTATTCTTCGGAATTGAGGAAATCCGCCATTACTCGCCGTCGACGTAAAAGAAGAAAGAAATTTTGAGGTTATTCGATCGGTAATTGGAACAACAATTATTTGCCATGAAATTCATTAATACAGCGCCTGCACTGACAGCGGTGGTATTTCTCTCAGCCAATCAGAATCAAGAAAAATGTTTACCGGGAGATCAAATTAGATGAAATCTTTAAATGTTAAATTAAAATTTCATTAATCGTTAAATACGTTACTGCTGCTACTTTCTGAATCTATATCACCATCAGAATTGCTCGCGAAAATATATTTTCAAATATTCATTCAGTTAAGGGAGCTTTCCCATGCATGAACATGATGATGATCACCACATCATTCTGTTCATGAAAAACATGAACAGAATGATGTGGTGATATTTATTTCTCTATTTCATAATGACATTTGAACTATTTCTTGGCTTTTCAAGAGTTAGAGACGAGGATTCACTGCTGTAATTAATTACAGGTCAATACGGAAGCTTTCGAAGTGATAAGAATAAGAGGTTCATTCTTTGTTTAAGATATTTGCTTGACTTTAATGACATCTATCTATTTCAATTCCAGGATGCTTCTCTACCGACGAATTCCTACTGCTTGGATGAACAATTCACTGCACCCAATGGGCTGCAAAGAGTACTCATCACTCTACTTCGAAGTGCAGGTTTTATGATGCAACTTTCAATAAGTTAGTGGATTACTTTTCAAGGTATGTAGTTTCCTGAAACTTTATTTTTGTGTTCAACTTTTTATGCATAAAAGGTTAACCTGACACTGACTTAACTACACTGCAAGATGAAAATCATATAGACCATCAGGTGTAAACCAAAATTAATGTACTCTCTAGATCAAACTAGATGAAATCTTAAAATGTTTAATCAATATTTGATTAACCTTGATTTATGTTCGACAATGATTTTTTCATTTATTCTTTCATAACAGGATAACCTGACACTAACTTAACTATTCCACAAGATGAAAATTATTTGAATCCATAAGGCGAAAAGCAAATCTCATGTATAATTTCCAGATCAAAATTGGATGAAATCTGAAAATGTTAATTTAAAATTTCATAACTTTTTAAATATATCACTGCTACTACTTTCTGAAGCTAATACTTGCTAAGAATTCCTCGCGAATGAATTTTTCCAAGCATTCTTTAAGTTAAACAGCTCTCCCATACATAGTACCATGAACAGAAATATTGTGATTTTTTTTTCTCTACTTCGTAATGACATTTGCACTATTTCTTGTCTTTGGAAGAGTAAGAGACGAGGATTGACTGCTATTGCTAATTACAAATCCATATGGAAGCTTTCGTAGTGATGACAATAAGAGGTTCATTCTTTGTTTAAGACTTCTGCTTGAATTTAATGACATCTATCTATTTCAATTCCAGGATGCTTCTCTACCGACAAATTCCTTCAGCTTAGATGAATAATTCACTGCACCCAATGGACTGCAAAGAGTGCTCATCACTTAACTTCAAAGTGCAGGTTTGATATTGCAATCCATGAGAGAAGGCGTGACATCGTGGAATGCCATGGTAATAAAAACAAATTTGTACATTGGTACATAACGTTGGTAATGTAAACAATTTCTTTCATTGGATGCCACACAGAGAATGATTCTGCACTATGGAAATTAAATGAATCTATAAATTGAACGACAAAGGAGTTCGATATACAATGCAATAATTGATGTGTTTAAGGGTTTTATGGAAGAGTATTTATTAGTTCAATAATGGAAAAGGCAACTTGGCACTCAGAAACTTGCTGTTATTATTCCCGGATGTTAATTACACATTTGCGAAGATAACATTTCCAAGGTAGGGGGTTCTTGAAGCATTAGTTTCTGTTAACTTTTCCTTTTAATAGATGTCACGTCAATGTGACCATTGATGTGATTTCCAATTGATGAATCTTAGTTCCTGAGTGATAAATGATATCCTTTTTAAACTTGGATCATGGGAAAGGAAACTAAGCAAGCAGAGAGTATTGTTATCGTTCAAGGATATTGATTTCACGCTTGAGCAAGTGAGTTGATTTCCCTTCCCGATCAGATGTAATTGAAACGATGATATTTTGTTCAACTTTTCTTTCATGAGTGGTGAACTCACTTAACTATAATGGAAGATGAAAATTATATGAATCTATAACGTCAAAAGAGAATTAATAGATTTCCCTCGGATATGTGGGTGTGTGTTAGGGATAGTTTTGATTTTACTCGATGATTGAATTGGCAAGTTGGCAGAAAGTAAACTGCGATGAGCACTGTAAGCGTGTCTACATTGCTTCTGAGATACCGTGTTTCCCCTCTCGGATAACTATTTTATTACCTATCGATTTTAAGGCACCGGACGAACAATGAGGTATGTGTCTCCCTTGCTCCTAAACCATTTCCCTATTTTCTGATGCATTCTTCTTTCT
Organism: Pantala flavescens; assembly: GCA_020796165.1. Lineage (NCBI taxonomy): Eukaryota > Metazoa > Arthropoda > Insecta > Odonata > Libellulidae > Pantala > Pantala flavescens. The sequence continues at coordinate 65,279,851 of CM036879.1, read as the reverse complement.
GTAGGTACATCGAGAAGGGTAACAAGGCCGGGACGTCGAAGGAGGAGTGAGATAGGTTTTTTACATTTGGGAAGGAGATTCGATGCAACTTATAGTACGACCAAAATAGTGAACATCTATATTATGTGATGCACGAGGATGTGAATAGACCGCATCGCTTGCTATGCAACTGAAGGTTGAAATGCAATAAAGTTTCTATTTTAAATGGTTGAAAACTGGGTTTTACTCCACTCCCTTCCAGAAATATGAGTAATAAAAAACCTTTAAAGTTGATTAATGCATACCCTTAAGTTGGACCGTTCTCAGAGTAATGTTAAAGCACTCCTTAGGGTTTTATTTCCTCAAGGGCTCTCGTGAGAGCTCGACAAATTTCCATCTACTGCTTTCCTTTAAACTCCCTATCATCAATAAGATTAGAAAATCCATCTGAGTTATAAGGATGCCCCGCAATGGTGCATGATATTTGCATACGAACGCTCTCATATTTTAACCCATGCGTTGCCAACGTGATGTACATTCTCGGCGATGAGTCTTGTGCTATTCACAGAAACCTGTTCCACCATCGGCCTTAAAATTGCTCCCTTATTAAGAATCTTAAAGAGTTGGAATAGAAGGACTCGCTCTACGTTTATTTGTCACCGACACCTCTAAAGCTAAACGAGGAAATGAGAAAATAGATAGACGGTCGTCAACTTTTTTCCCCGAAACTGCTAACCGGAATCCGACAGAGGGCCAAGTATTGGTTCAGTTGCTTCGCCCGTCTCGCGAGTAAACATCGTGCTCGTATCTTGCGAATCGAGAAGCTTTTTCGTAGTGTACGTTCAATTCTCATCTCTCCCGCGACCGGTGGAATTGCTCTGGAGAAAGCGACAGTGATGTTGCGTTTAGTGGTCATTGGAGAACGTAAAGGATATAATCGATGCGGCAGATTTGCACGGGACTCAATGTGACATCGTCGAGTGAGTGCGGCGTCGAGCGAGGTTCACGGGAATTTTGAAGGTGAGACCCATCGGAATATTTTCCTCATCTCTTTGCCTGCGCTGACAGGGATATGCATCGCAATTTAACCTCCTGATTGCTTTGATGCGAGGAGTTTGGAGTGCCCGCATTCCGAAACCTAGTCTGGGAGATATCTTGATCACCGTAAGTAAGACCACATGTAAACAGCATCGAACGAATGCTTCGATGTTTCAGCCGTATCGGTCACATGGACTCGTATGTTATCGCCTGGACGCGAACTTTATTAAGATTCCGAAGCCGTTTCTTTAGTCGAAGCGCTTCCTCGTACCATCATAGTTTGCGTGAGGATGATTTCGTCTTCAATCGCGTTGTTTACATTTGAGGAAAGGGAAAATAAGGGACTTGGTATGGGAACGACGTGAACGCGGCGAGGCCGCCATGGAGAGTGCATAATGCATGGAGGCATTTCGAGGTGCCATTGTTACCGGCGGGAATCTAAAATTGCAATTAGAATTTTCGAAAATAGCTTGCGGTCCATCGTAAACGATAGAATTTTCACGAAGACTAGTATTTATTATGATTTTTTCCTACTACGTGAGTCTTACCGCACAAAAATACCATTTTCATAAGGTATCGAAAGCTTATTCTTCGGAATTGAGGAAATCCGCCATTACTCGCCGTCGACGTAAAAGAAGAAAGAAATTTTGAGGTTATTCGATCGGTAATTGGAACAACAATTATTTGCCATGAAATTCATTAATACAGCGCCTGCACTGACAGCGGTGGTATTTCTCTCAGCCAATCAGAATCAAGAAAAATGTTTACCGGGAGATCAAATTAGATGAAATCTTTAAATGTTAAATTAAAATTTCATTAATCGTTAAATACGTTACTGCTGCTACTTTCTGAATCTATATCACCATCAGAATTGCTCGCGAAAATATATTTTCAAATATTCATTCAGTTAAGGGAGATTTCCCATGCATAAAAACATGAACAGAATGATGTGGTGATATTTATTTCTCTATTTCATAATGACATTTGAACTATTTCTTGGCTTTTCAAGAGTTAGAGACGAGGATTGACTGCTGTAATTAATTACAGGTCAATACGGAAGCTTTCGAAGTGATAAGAATAAGAGGTTCATTCTTTGTTTAAGATATTTGCTTGACTTTAATGACATCTATCTATTTCAATTCCAGGATGCTTCTCTACCGACGAATTCCTACTGCTTGGATGAACAATTCACTGCACCCAATGGGCTGCAAAGAGTACTCATCACTCTACTTCGAAGTGCAGGTTTTATGATGCAACTTTCAATAAGTTAGTGGATTACTTTTCAAGGTATGTAGTTTCCTGAAACTTTATTTTTGTGTTCAACTTTTTATGCATAAAAGGTTAACCTGACACTGACTTAACTACACTGCAAGATGAAAATCATATAGACCATCAGGTGTAAACCAAAATTAATGTACTCTCTAGATCAAACTAGATGAAATCTTAAAATGTTAAATCAATATTTGATTAACCTTGATTTATGTTCGACAATGATTTTTTCATTTATTCTTTCATAACAGGATAACCTGACACTAACTTAACTATTCCACAAGATGAAAATTATTTGAATCCATAAGGCGAAAAGCAAATCTCATGTATAGTTTCCAGATCAAAATTGGATGAAATCTGAAAATGTTAATTTAAAATTTCATAACTTTTTAAATATATCACTGCTACTACTTTCTGAAGCTAATACTTGCTAAGAATTCCTCGCGAATGAATTTTTCCAAGCATTCTTTAAGTTAAACAGCTCTCCCATACATAGTACCATGAACAGAAATATTGTGATTTTTTTTCTCTACTTCGTAATGACATTTGCACTATTTCTTGTCTTTGGAAGAGTAAGAGACGAGGATTGACTGCTATTGCTAATTACAAATCCATATGGAAGCTTTCGTAGTGATGACAATAAGAGGTTCATTCTTTGTTTAAGACTTCTGCTTGAATTTAATGACATCTATCTATTTCAATTCCAGGATGCTTCTCTACCGACAAATTCCTTCAGCTTAGATGAATAATTCACTGCACCCAATGGACTGCAAAGAGTGCTCATCACTTAACTTCAAAGTGCAGGTTTGATATTGCAATCCATGAGAGAAGGCGTGACATCGTGGAATGCCATGGTAATAAAAACAAATTTGTACATTGGTACATAACGTTGGTAATGTAAACAATTTCTTTCATTGGATGCCACACAGAGAATGATTCTGCACTATGGAAATTAAATGAATCTATAAATTGAACGACAAAGGAGTTCGATATACAATGCAATAATTGATGTGTTTAAGGGTTTTATGGAAGAGTATTTATTAGTTCAATAATGGAAAAGGCAACTTGGCACTCAGAAACTTGCTGTTATTATTCCCGGATGTTAATTACACATTTGCGAAGATAACATTTCCAAGGTAGGGGGTTCTTGAAGCATTAGTTTCTGTTAACTTTTCCTTTTAATAGATGTCACGTCAATGTGACCATTGATGTGATTTCCAATTGATGAATCTTAGTTCCTGAGTGATAAATGATATCCTTTTTAAACTTGGATCATGGGAAAGGAAACTAAGCAAGCAGAGAGTATTGTTATCGTTCAAGGATATTGATTTCACGCTTGAGCAAGTGAGTTGATTTCCCTTCCCGATCAGATGTAATTGAAACGATGATATTTTGTTCAACTTTTCTTTCATGAGTGGTGAACTCACTTAACTATAATGGAAGATGAAAATTATATGAATCTATAACGTCAAAAGAGAATTAATAGATTTCCCTCGGATATGTGGGTGTGTGTTAGGGATAGTTTTGATTTTACTCGATGATTGAATTGGCAAGTTGGCAGAAAGTAAACTGCGATGAGCACTTTAAGCGTGTCTACATTGCTTCTGAGATACCGTGTTTCCCCTCTCGGATAACTATTTTATTACCTATCGATTTTAAGGCACCGGACGAACAATGAGGTATGTGTCTCCCTTGCTCCTAAACCATTTCCCTATTTTCTGATGCATTCTTCTTTCTATAGGTACATCGAGAAGGGTAACAAGGCCGGGACGTCGAAGGAGGAGTGAGATAGGTTTTTTACATTTGGGAAGGAGATTCGATGCAACTTATAGTACGACCAAAATAGTGAACATCTATATTATGTGATGCACGAGGATGTGAATAGACCGCATCGCTTGCTATGCAACTGAAGGTTGAAATGCAATAAAGTTTCTATTTTAAATGGTTGAAAACTGGGTTTTACTCCACTCCCTTCCAGAAATATGAGTAATAAAAAACCTTTAAAGTTGATTAATGCATACCCTTAAGTTGGACCGTTCTCAGAGTAATGTTAAAGCACTCCTTAGGGTTTTATTTCCTCAAGGGCTCTCGTGAGAGCTCGACAAATTTCCATCTACTGCTTTCCTTTAAACTCCCTATCATCAATAAGATTAGAAAATCCATCTGAGTTATAAGGATGCCCCGCAATGGTGCATGATATTTGCATACGAACGCTCTCATATTTTAACCCATGCGTTGCCAACGTGATGAACATTCTCGGCGATGAGTCTTGTGCTATTCACAGAAACCTGTTCCGCCATCGGGCTTAAAATTGCTCCCACATTAAGAATCTTAAAGAGTTGGAATAGAAGGACTCGCTCTACGTTTATTTGTCACCGACACCTCTAAAGCTAAACGAGGAAATGAGAAAATAGATAGACGGTCGTCAACTTTTTTCCCCGAAACTGCTAACCGGAATCCGACAGAGGGCCAAGTATTGGTTCAGTTGCTTCGCCCGTCTCGCGAGTAAACATCGTGCTCGTATCTTGCGAATCGAGAAGCTTTATCGTAGTGTACGTTCAATTCTCATCTCTCCCGCGACCGGTGGAATTGCTCTGGAGAAAGCGACAGTGATGTTGCGTTTAGTGGTCATTGGAGAACGTAAAGGATATAATCGATGCGGCAGATTTGCACGGGACTCAATGTGACATCGTCGAGTGAGTGAGGCGTCGAGCGAGGTTCACGGGGAATTTTGAAGGTGAGACCCATCGGAATATTTTCCTCATCTCTTTGCCTGCGCTGACAGGGATATGCATCGCAATTTAACCTCCTGATTGCTTTGATGCGAGGAGTTTGGAGTGCCCGCATTCCGAAACCTAGTCTGGGAGATATCTTGATCACCGTAAGTAAGACCACATGTAAACAGCATCGAACGAATGCTTCGATGTTTCAGCCGTATCGGTCACATGGACTCGTATGTTATCGCCTGGACGCGAACTTTATTAAGATTCCGAAGCCGTTTCTTTAGTCGAAGCGCTTCCTCGTACCATCATAGTTTGCGTGAGGATGATTTCGTCTTCAATCGCGTTGTTTACATTTGAGGAAAGGGAAAATAAGGGACTTGGTATGGGAACGACGTGAACGCGGCGAGGCCGCCATGGAGAGTGCATAATGCAAGGAGGCTTTTCGAGGTGCCATTGTTACCGGCGGGAATCTAAAATTGCAATTAGAATTTTCGAAAATAGCTTGCGGTCCATCGTAAACGATAAAATTTTCACGAAGACTAGTATTTATTATGATTTTTTCCTACTACGTGAGTCTTACCGCACAAAAATACCATTTTCATAAGGTATCGAAAGCTTATTCTTCGGAATTGAGGAAATCCGCCATTACTCGCCGTCGACGTAAAAGAAGAAAGAAATTTTGAGGTTATTCGATCGGTAATTGGAACAACAATTATTTGCCATGAAATTCATTAATACAGCGCCTGCACTGACAGCGGTGGTATTTCTCTCAGCCAATCAGAATCAAGAAAAATGTTTACCGGGAGATCAAATTAGATGAAATCTTTAAATGTTAAATTAAAATTTCATTAATCGTTAAATACGTTACTGCTGCTACTTTCTGAATCTATATCACCATCAGAATTGCTCGCGAAAATATATTTTCAAATATTCATTCAGTTAAGGGAGATTTCCCATGCATAAAAACATGAACAGAATGATGTGGTGATATTTATTTCTCTATTTCATAATGACATTTGAACTATTTCTTGGCTTTTCAAGAGTTAGAGACGAGGATTGACTGCTGTAATTAATTACAGGTCAATACGGAAGCTTTCGAAGTGATAAGAATAAGAGGTTCATTCTTTGTTTAAGATATTTGCTTGACTTTAATGACATCTATCTATTTCAATTCCAGGATGCTTCTCTACCGACGAATTCCTACTGCTTGGATGAACAATTCACTGCACCCAATGGGCTGCAAAGAGTACTCATCACTCTACTTCGAAGTGCAGGTTTTATGATGCAACTTTCAATAAGTTAGTGGATTACTTTTCAAGGTATGTAGTTTCCTGAAACTTTATTTTTGTGTTCAACTTTTTATGCATAAAAGGTTAACCTGACACTGACTTAACTACACTGCAAGATGAAAATCATATAGACCATCAGGTGTAAACCAAAATTAATGTACTCTCTAGATCAAACTAGATGAAATCTTAAAATGTTAAATCAATATTTGATTAACCTTGATTTATGTTCGACAATGATTTTTTCATTACTCTTTCATAACAGGATAACCTGACACTAACTTAACTATTCCAGAAGATGAAAATTATTTGAATCCATAAGGCGAAAAGCAAATCTCATGTATAGTTTCCAGATCAAATTAGAAGAATTCCGAAAATGTTAATTTAAAATTTCATAACTTTTTAAATATATCACTGCTACTACTTTCTGAAGCTAATACTTTCGAAGAATTCCTCGCGAATGAATTTTTCCAAGCATTCTTTAAGTTAAACAGCTCTCCCATACATAGTACCATGAACAGAAATATTGTGATTTTTTTTTTCTCTACTTCGTAATGACATTTGCACTATTTCTTGGCTTTTCAAGAGTAAGAGACGAGGATTGACTGCTATTGCTAATTACAAGTCCATATGGAAGCTTTCGAAGTGATGACAAAAAGAGGTTCATTCTTTGTTTAAGATATTTGCTTGACTTTAATGACATCTATCTATTTCAATTCCAGGATGCTTCTCTACCGACAAATTCCTTCAGCTTAGATGAATAATTCACTGCACCCAATGGACTGCAAAGAGTGCTCATCACTTAACTTCAAAGTGCAGGTTTGATATTGCAATCCATGAGAGAAGGCGTGACATCGTGGAATGCCATGGTAATAAAAACAAATTTGTACATTGGTACATAACGTTGGTAATGTAAACAATTTCTTTCATTGGATGCCACACAGAGAATGATTCTGCACTATGGAAATTAAATGAATCTATAAATTGAACGACAAAGGAGTTCGATATACAATGCAATAATTGATGTGTTTAAGGGTTTTATGAAAGAGTATTTATTAGTTCAATAATGGAAAAGGCAACTTGGCACTCAGAAACTTGCTGTTATTATTCCCGGATGTTAATTACACATTTGCGAAAGTAAAATTTCCAAGGTAGGGGGTTCTTGAAGCATTAGTTTCTGGAAACTTTTCCTTTTAATAGATGTCACGTCAATGTGACCATTGATGTGATTTCCAATTGATGAATCTTAGTTCCTGAGTGATAAATGATATCCTTTTTAAACTTGGATCATGGGAAAGGAAACTAAGCAAGCAGAGAGTATTGTTATCGTTCAAGGATATTGATTTCACGCTTGAGCAAGTGAGTTGATTTCCCTTCCCGATAAGATGTAATTGAAACGATGATATTTTGTTCAACTTTTCTTTCATGAGTGGTGAACTCACTTAACTATAATGGAAGATGAAAATTATATGAATCTATAACGTCAAAAGAGAATTAATAGATTTCCCTCGGATATGTGGGTGTGTGTTAGGGATAGTTTTGATTTTACTCGATGATTGAATTGGCAAGTTGGCAGAAAGTAAACTGCGATGAGCACTGTAAGCGTGTCTACATTGCTTCTGAGATACCGTGTTTCCCCTCTCGGATAACTATTTTATTACCTATCGATTTTAAGGCACCGGACGAACAATGAGGTATGTGTCTCCCTTGCTCCTAAACCATTTCCCTATTTTCTGATGCATTCTTCTTTCTGTAGGTACATCGAGAAGGGTAACAAGGCCGGGACGTCGAAGGCGGAGTGAGATAGGTTTTTTACATTTGGGAAGGAGATTCGATGCAACTTATAGTACGACCAAAATAGTGAACATCTATATTATGTGATGCACGAGGATGTGAATAGACCGCATCGCTTGCTATGTAACTGAAGGTTGAAATGCAATTAAGTTTCTATTTTAAATGGTTGAAAACTGGGTTTTACTCCACTCCCGTCAAGAAATATGAGTAATAAAAAACCTTTAAAGTTGATTAATGCATACCCTTAAGTTGGACCGTTCTCAGAGTAATGTTAAAGCACTCCTTAGGGTTTTATTTCCTCAAGGGCTCTCGTGAGAGCTCGACAAATTTCCATCTACTGCTTTCCTTTAAACTCCCTATCATCAATAAGATTAGAAAATCCATCTGAGTTATAAGGATGCCCCGCAATGGTGCATGATATTTGCATACGAACGCTCTCATATTTTAACCCATGCGTTGCCAACGTGATGTACATTCTCGGCGATGAGTCTTGTGCTATTCACAGAAACCTGTTCCACCATCGGCCTTAAAATTGCTCCCTTATTAAGAATCTTAAAGAGTTGGAATAGAAGGACTCGCTCTACGTTTATTTGTCACCGACACCTCTAAAGCTAAACGAGGAAATGAGAAAATAGATAGACGGTCGTCAACTTTTTTCCCCGAAACTGCTAACCGGAATCCGACAGAGGGCCAAGTATTGGTTCAGTTGCTTCGCCCGTCTCGCGAGTAAACATCGTGCTCGTATCTTGCGAATCGAGAAGCTTTTTCGTAGTGTACGTTCAATTCTCATCTCTCCCGCGACCGGTGGAATTGCTCTGGAGAAAGCGACAGTGATGTTGCGTTTAGTGGTCATTGGAGAACGTAAAGGATATAATCGATGCGGCAGATTTGCACGGGACTCAATGTGACATCGTCGAGTGAGTGCGGCGTCGAGCGAGGTTCACGGGAATTTTGAAGGTGAGACCCATCGGAATATTTTCCTCATCTCTTTGCCTGCGCTGACAGGGATATGCATCGCAATTTAACCTCCTGATTGCTTTGATGCGAGGAGTTTGGAGTGCCCGCATTCCGAAACCTAGTCTGGGAGATATCTTGATCACCGTAAGTAAGACCACATGTAAACAGCCACGAACGAATGCTTCGATGTTTCAGCCGTATCGGTCACATGGACTCGTATGTTATCGCCTGGACGCGAACTTTATTAAGATTCCGAAGCCGTTTCTTTAGTCGAAGCGCTTCCTCGTACCATCATAGTTTGCGTGAGGATTATTTCGTCTTCAATCGCGTTGTTTACATTTGAGGAAAGGGAAAATAAGGGACTTGGTATGGGAACGACGTGAACGCGGCGAGGCCGCCATGGAGAGTGCAAAATGCATGGAGGCATTTCGAGGTGCCATTGTTACCGGCGGGAATCTAAAATTGCAATTAGAATTTTCGAAAATAGCTTGCGGTCCATCGTAAACGATAAAATTTTCACGAAGACTAGTATTTATTATGATTTTTTCCTACTACGTGAGTCTTACCGCACAAAAATACCATTTTCATAAGGTATCGAAAGCTTATTCTTCGGATTTGAGGAAATCCGCCATTACTCGCCGTCGACGTAAAAGAAGAAAGAAATTTTGAGGTTATTCGATCGGTAATTGGAACAACAATTATTTGCCATGAAATTCATTAATACAGCGCCTGCACTGACAGCGGTGGTATTTCTCTCAGCCAATCAGAATCAAGAAAAATGTTTACCGGGAGATCAAATTAGATGAAATCTTTAAATGTTAAATTAAAATTTCATTAATCGTTAAATACGTTACTGCTGCTACTTTCTGAATCTATTTCACCATCAGAATTGCTCGCGAAAAAATATTTTCAAATTTTCATTCAGTTAAGGGAGCTTTCCCATGCATAAAAACATGAACAGAATGATGTGGTGATATTTATTTCTCTATTTCATGATGACATTTGAACTATTTCTTGGCTTTCAAGAGTTAGAGACGAGGATTGACTGCTGTAATTAATTACAGGTCAATACGGAAGCTTTCGAAGTGATAAGAATAAGATGTTCGTTCTTTGTTTAAGACATTTGCTTGACTTTAATGACATCTATCTATTTCAATTCCAGGATGCTTCTCTACCGACGAATTCCTACTGCTTGGATGAACAATTCACTGCACCCAATGGGCTGCAAAGAGTGGTCAACAATTAAGTTCGAAGTGCAGGTTTCATGATGCAACTTTCAATAAGTTAGTGGATTACTTTTCAAGGTATGTAGTTTCCTGAAACTTTATTTTTTTGTTTAACTTTTTATGCATAAAAGGTTAACCTGACACTGACTTAACTACACTGCAAGATGAAAATCATATAGACCATCAGGTGTAAACCAAAATTAATGTACTCTCTAGATCAAACTAGATGAAATCTTAAAATGTTAAATCAATATTTGATTAACCTTGATTTACGTTCGACAATGATTTTTTCATTTAATCTTTCATAACAGGATAACCTGACACTAACTTAACTATTCCAAAAGATGAAAATTATTTGAATCCATAAGGCGAAAAGCAAATCTCATGTATAGTTTCCAGATCAAATTAGAAGAAATCTGAAAATGTTAATTTAAAATTTCATAACTTTTTAAATATATCACTGCTACTACTTTCTGAAGCTAATACTTTCGAAGAATTCCTCGCGAATGAATTTTTTCAAGCATTCTTTAAGTTAAACAGCTCTCCCATACATAGTTCCATGAACAGAAATAATGTGGCGATTTTTTTTTCTCTACTTCGTAATGACATTTGCACTATTTCTTGGCTTTGGAAGAGTAAGAGACGAGGATTGACTACTATTGCTAATTACAAGGCTATATGGAAGCTTTCGTAGTGATGACAATAAGAGGTTTATTCTTTGTTTAAGATTTTTGCTTGACTTTAATGACATCTATCTATTTCAATTCCAGGATGCTTCTCTACCGACAAATTCCTTCAGCTTAGATGAATAATTCACTGCACCCAATGGACTGCAAAGAGTACTCATCACTTAACTTCAAAGTGCAGGTTTGATATTGCAATCCATGAGAGAAGGCGTGACATCGTGGAATGCCATGGTAATAAAAACAAATTTGTACATTGGTACATAACGTTGGTAATGTAAACAATTTCTTTCATTGGATGCCACACAGAGAATGATTCTGCACTATGGAAATTAAATGAATCTATAGATTGAACGACAAAGGAGTTCGATATACAATGCAATAATTGATGTGTTTAGGGGTTTTATGAAAGGGTATTTATTAGTTCAATAATGGAAAAGGCAACTTTGCACTCAGAAACTTGCTGTTATTATTCCCGGATGTTAATTACACATTTGCGAAGGTAACATTTCCAAGGTAGGGGGTTCTTGAAGCATTAGTTTCTGGAAACTTTTCCTTTTAATAGATGTCACGTCAATGTGACCATTGATGTGATTTCCAATTGATGAATCTTAGTTCCTTAGTGATAAATGATATCCTTTTTTAACTTGGATCATGGGAAAGGGAAGTAAGCAAGCAGAGAGTATTGTTATCGTTCAAGGATATTGATTTCACGTTTGAGCAAGTGAGTTGATTTCCCTTCCCGATAAGATGTAATTGAAACGATAATTTTAGTTCAACTTTTCTTTCATAAGTGGTGAACTCACTTAACTATAATGGAAGATGAAAATTATATGAATCTATAACGTCAAAAGAGAATTAATAGATTTCCCTCGGATATGTGGGTGTGTGTTAGGGATAGTTTTGATTTTACTCGATGATTGAATTGGCAAGTTGGCAGAAAGTAAACTGCGATGAGCACTGTAAGCGTGTCTACATTGCTTCTGAGATACCGTGTTTCCCCTCTCGGATAACTATTTTATTACCTATCGATTTTAAGGCACCGGACGAGCAATGAGGTATGTGTCTCCCTTGCTCCTAAACCATTTCCCTATTTTCTGATGCATTCTTCTTTCTGTAGGTACATCGAGAAGGGTAACAAGGCCGGGACGTCGAAGGAGGAGTGAGATAGGTTTTTTACATTTGGGAAGGAGATTCGATGCAACTTATAGTACGACCAAAATAGTGAACATCTATATTATGTGATGCACGAGGATGTGAATAGACCGCATCGCTTGCTATGCAACTGAAGGTTGAAATGCAATAAAGTTTCTATTTTAAATGGTTGAAAACTGGGTTTTACTCCACTCCCTTCAAAAAATATGAGTAATAAAAAACCTTTAAAGTTGATTAATGCATACCCTTAAGTTGGACCGTTCTCAGAGTAATGTTAAAGCACTCCTTAGGGTTTTATTTCCTCAAGGGCTCTCGTGAGAGCTCGACAAATTTCCATCTACTGCTTTCCTTTAAACTCCCTATCATCAATTAGATTAGAAAATCCATCTGAGTTATAAGGATGCCCCGCAATGGTGCATGATATTTGCATACGAACGCTCTCATATTTTAACCCATGCGTTGCCAACGTGATGAACATTCTCGGCGATGAGTCTTGTGCTATTCACAGAAACCTGTTCCGCCATCGGGCTTAAAATTGCTCCCACATTAAGAATCATAAAGAGTTGGAATAGAAGGACTCGCTCTACGTTTATTTGTCACCGACACCTCTAAAGCTAAACGAGGAAATGAGAAAATAGATAGACGGTCGTCAACTTTTTTCCCCGAAACTGCTAACCGGAATCCGACAGAGGGCCAAGTATTGGTTCAGTTGCTTCGCCCGTCTCGCGAGTAAACATCGTGCTCGTATCTTGCGAATCGAGAAGCTTTTTCGTAGTGTACGTTCAATTCTCATCTCTCCCGCGACCGGTGGAATTGCTCTGGAGAAAGCGACAGTGATGTTGCGTTTAGTGGTCATTGGAGAACGTAAAGGATATAATCGATGCGGCAGATTTGCACGGGACTCAATGTGACATCGTCGAGTGAGTGAGGCGTCGAGCGAGGTTCACGGGGAATTTTGAAGGTGAGACCCATCGGAATATTTTCCTCATCTCTTTGCCAGCGCTGACAGGGATATGCATCGCAATTTAACCTCCTGATTGCTTTGATGCGAGGAGTTTGGAGTGCCCGCATTCCGAAACCTAGTCTGGGAGATATCTTGATCACCGTAAGTAAGACCACATGTAAACAGCATCGAACGAATGCTTCGATGTTTCAGCCGTATCGGTCACATGGACTCGTATGTTATCGCCTGGACGCGAACTTTATTAAGATTCCGAAGCCGTTTCTTTAGTCGAAGCGCTTCCTCGTACCATCATAGTTTGCGTGAGGATGATTTCGTTGTCAATCGCGTTGTTTACATTTGAGGAAAGGGAAAATAAGGGACTTGGTATGGGAACGACGTGAACGCGGCGAGGCCGCCATGGAGAGTGCAAAATGCATGGAGGCATTTCGAGGTGCCATTGTTACCGGCGGGAATCTAAAATTGCAATTAGATTTTTCGAATTTAGCTTGCGGTCCATCGTAAACGATAAAATTTTCACGAAGACTAGTATTTATTATGATTTTTTCCTACTACGTGAGTCTTACCGCACAACAATACCATTTTCATAAGGTATCGAAAGCTTATTCTTCGGAATTGAGGAAATCCGCCATTACTCGCCGTCGACGTAAAAGAAGAAAGAAATTTTGAGGTTATTCGATCGGTAATTGGAACAACAATTATTTGCCATGAAATTCATTAATACAGCGCCTGCACTGACAGCGGTGGTATTTCTCTCAGCCAATCAGAATAAGGAAAAATGTTTACCGGGAGATCAAATTAGATGAAATCTTTAAATGTTAAATTAAAATTTCATTAATCGTTAAATACGTTACTGCTGCTACTTTCTGAATCTATTTCACCATCAGAATTGCTCGCGAAAAAATATTTTCAAATATTCATTCAGTTAAGGGAGATTTCCCATGCATAAAACCATGAACAGAATGATGTGGTGATATTTATTTCTCTATTTCATAATGACATTTGAACTATTTTTTGGCTTTTCAAGAGTTGGAGACGAGGATTGACTGCTGTAATTAATTACAGGTCAATACGGAAGCTTTCGAAGTGATAAGAAAAAGATGTTCGTTCTTTGTTTAAGACATTTGCTTGACTTTAATGACATCTATCTATTTCAATTCCAGAATGCTTCTCTACCGACGAATTCCTACTGCTTGGATGAACAATTCACTGCACCCAATGGGCTGCAAAGAGTGGTCAACAATTAAGTTCGAAGTGCAGGTTTCATGATGCAACTTTCAATAAGTTAGTGGATTACTTTTCAAGGTATGTAGTTTCCTGAAACTTTATTTTTTTGTTTAACTTTTTATGCATAAAAGGTTAACCTGACACTGACTTAACTACACTGCAAGATGAAAATCATATAGACCATCAGGTGTAAACCAAAATTAATGTACTCTCTAGATCAAACTAGATGAAATCTTAAAATGTTAAATCAATATTTGATTAACCTTGATTTACGTTCGACAATGATTTTTTCATTTAATCTTTCATAACAGGATAACCTGACACTAACTTAACTATTCCAAAAGATGAAAATTATTTGAATCCATAAGGCGAAAAGCAAATCTCATGTATAGTTTCCAGATCAAATTAGAAGAAATCTGAAAATGTTAATTTAAAATTTCATAACTTTTTAAATATATCACTGCTACTACTTTCTGATGCTAATACTTTCGAAGAATTCCTCGCGAATGAATTTTTCCAAGCATTCTTTAAGTTAAACAGCTCTCCCATACATAGTACCATGAACAGAAATAATGTGGTGATTTTTTTTTTCTCTACCTCGTAAAGACATTTGCACTACTTCTTGGCTTTGGAAGAGTAAGAGACGAGGATTGACTGCTATTGCTAATTACAAGTCCATATGGAAGCTTTCGTAGTGATGACAATAAGAGGTTCATTCTTTGTTTAAGATTTCTGCTTGAATTTAATGACATCTATCTATTTCAATTCCAGGATGCTTCTATACCGACAAATTCCTTCAGCTTAGATGAATAATTCACTGCACCCAATGGACTGCAAAGAGTGCTCATCACTTAACTTCAAAGTGCAGGTTTGATATTGCAATCCATGAGAGAAGGCGTGACATCGTGGAATGCCATGGTAATAAAAACAAATTTGTACATTGGTACATAACGTTGGTAATGTAAACAATTTCTTTCATTGGATGCCACACAGAGAATGATTCTGCACTATGGAAATTAAATGAATCTATAGATTGAACGACAAAGGAGTTCGATATACAATGCAATAATTGATGTGTTTAGGGGTTTTATGAAAGGGTATTTATTAGTTCAATAATGGAAAAGGCAACTTGGCACTCAGAAACTTGCTGTTATTATTCCCGGATGTTAATTACACATTTGGGAAGGTAACATTTCCAAGGTAGGGGGTTCTTGAAGCATTAGTTTCTGTTAACTTTTCCTTTTAATAGATGTCACGTCAATGTGACCATTGATGTGATTTCCAATTGATGAATCTCAGTTCCTTAGTGATAAATGATATCCTTTTTTAACTTGGATCATGGGAAAGGGAAGTAAGCAAGCAGAGAGTATTGTTATCGTTCAAGGATATTGATTTCACGTTTGAGCAAGTGAGTTGATTTCCCTTCCCGATAAGATGTAATTGAAACGATAATTTTAGTTCAACTTTTCTTTCATAAGTGGTGAACTCACTTAACTATAATGGAAGATGAAAATTATATGAATCTATAACGTCAAAAGAGAATTAATAGATTTCCCTCGGATATGTGGGTGTGTGTTAGGGATAGTTTTGATTTTACTCGATGATTGAATTGGCAAGTTGGCAGAAAGTAAACTGCGATGAGCACTGTAAGCGTGTCTACATTGCTTCTGAGATACCGTGTTTCCCCTCTCGGATAACTATTTTATTACCTATCGATTTTAAGGCACCGGACGAACAATGAGGTATGTGTCTCCCTTGCTCCTAAACCATTTCCCTATTTTCTGATGCATTCTTCTTTCTGTAGGTACATCGAGAAGGGTAACAAGGCCGGGACGTCGAAGGAGGAGTGAGATAGGTTTTTTACATTTGGGAAGGAGATTCGATGCAACTTATAGTACGACCAAAATAGTGAACATCTATATTATGTGATGCACGAGGATGTGAATAGACCGCATCGCTTGCTATGCAACTGAAGGTTGAAATGCAATAAAGTTTCTCTTTTAAATGGTTGAAAACTGGGTTTTACTCCACTCCCTTCCAGAAATATGAGTAATAAAAAACCTTTAAAGTTGATTAATGCATACCCTTAAGTTGGACCGTTCTCAGAGTAATGTTAAAGCACTCCTTAGGGTTTTATTTCCTCAAGGGCTCTCGTGAGAGCTCGACAAATTTCCATCTACTGCTTTCCTTTAAACTCCCTATCATCAATAAGATTAGAAAATCCATCTGAGTTATAAGGATGCCCCGCAATGGTGCAAGATATTTGCATACGAACGCTCTCATATTTTAACCCATGCGTTGCCAACGTGATGAACATTCTCGGCGATGAGTCTTGTGCTATTCACAGAAACCTGTTCCACCATCGGGCTTAAAATTGCTCCCACATTAAGAATCTTAAAGAGTTGGAATAGAAGGACTCGCTCTACGTTTATTTGTCACCGACACCTCTAAAGCTAAACGAGGAAATGAGAAAATAGATAGACGGTCGTCAACTTTTTTCCCCGAAACTGCTAACCGGAATCCGACAGAGGGCCAAGTATTGGTTCAGTTGCTTCGCCCGTCTCGCGAGTAAACATCGTGCTCGTATCTTGCGAATCGAGAAGCTTTTTCGTAGTGTACGTTCAATTCTCATCTCTCCCGCGACCGGTGGAATTGCTCTGGAGAAAGCGACAGTGATGTTGCGTTTAGTGGTCATTGGAGAACGTAAAGGATATAATCGATGCGGCAGATTTGCACGGGACTCAATGTGACATCGTCGAGTGAGTGAGGCGTCGAGCGAGGTTCACGGGGAATTTTGAAGGTGAGACCCATCGGAATATTTTCCTCATCTCTTTGCCAGCGCTGACAGGGATATGCATCGCAATTTAACCTCCTGATTGCTTTGATGCGAGGAGTTTGGAGTGCCCGCATTCCGAAACCTAGTCTGGGAGATATCTTGATCACCGTAAGTAAGACCACATGTAAACAGCATCGAACGAATGCTTCGATGTTTCAGCCGTATCGGTCACATGGACTCGTATGTTATCGCCTGGACGCGAACTTTATTAAGATTCCGAAGCCGTTTCTTTAGTCGAAGCGCTTCCTCGTACCATCATAGTTTGCGTGAGGATGATTTCGTTGTCAATCGCGTTGTTTACATTTGAGGAAAGGGAAAATAAGGGACTTGGTATGGGAACGACGTGAACGCGGCGAGGCCGCCATGGAGAGTGCAAAATGCATGGAGGCATTTCGAGGTGCCATTGTTACCGGCGGGAATCTAAAATTGCAATTAGATTTTTCGAATTTAGCTTGCGGTCCATCGTAAACGATAAAATTTTCACGAAGACTAGTATATATTATGATTTTCTTCCTACTACGTGAGTCTTACCGCACAACAATACCATTTTCATAAGGTATCGAAAGCTTATTCTTCGGAATTGAGGAAATCCGCCATTACTCGCCGTCGACGTAAAAGAAGAAAGAAATTTTGAGGTTATTCGATCGGTAATTGGAACAACAATTATTTGCCATGAAATTCATTAATACAGCGCCTGCACTGACAGCGGTGGTATTTCTCTCAGCCAATCAGAATCAAGAAAAATGTTTACCGGGAGATCAAATTAGATGAAATCTTTAAATGTTAAATTAAAATTTCATTAATCGTTAAATACGTTACTGCTGCTACTTTCTGAATCTATTTCACCATCAGAATTGCTCGCGAAAAAATATTTTCAAATATTCATTCAGTTAAGGGAGATTTCCCATGCATAAAACCATGAACAGAATGATGTGGTGATATTTATTTCTCTATTTCATAATGACATTTGAACTATTTTTTGGCTTTTCAAGAGTTGGAGACGAGGATTGACTGCTGTAATTAATTACAGGTCAATACGGAAGCTTTCGAAGTGATAAGAAAAAGAGGTTCATTCTTTGTTTAAGATATTTGCTTGACTTTAATGACATCTATCTATTTCAATTCCAGGATGCTTCTCTACCGACGAATTCCTACTGCTTGGATGAACAATTCACTGCACCCAATGGGCTGCAAAGAGTACTCATCACCTTACTTCGAAGTGCAGGTTTTATGATGCAACTTTCAATAAGTTAGTGGATTACTTTTCAAGGTATGTAGTTTCCTGAAACTTTATTTTTGTGTTCAACTTTTTATGCATAAAAGGTTAACCGGACACTGACTTAACTACACTGCAAGATGAAAATCATATAGACCATCAGGTGTAAACCAAAATTAATGTACTCTCTAGATCAAACTAGATGAAATCTTAAAATGTTTAATCAATATTTGATTAACCTTGATTTATGTTCGACAATGATTTTTTCATTTATTCTTTCATAACAGGATAACCTGACACTAACTTAACTATTCCACAAGATGAAAATTATTTGAATCCATAAGGCGAAAAGCAAATCTCATGTATAGTTTCCAGATCAAATTAGAAGAAATCTGAAAATGTTAATTTAAAATTTCATAACTTTTTAAATATATCACTGCTACTACTTTCTGATGCTAATACTTTCGAAGAATTCCTCGCGAATGAATTTTTCCAAGCATTCTTTAAGTTAAACAGCTCTCCCATACATAGTACCATGAAGAGAAATAATGTGGTGATTTTTTTTTTCTCTACTTCGTAATGACATTTGCACTATTTCTTGGCTTTGGAAGAGTAAGAGACGAGGATTGACTGCTATTGCTAATTACAAGTCCATATGGAAGCTTTCGTAGTGATGACAATAAGAGGTTCATTCTTTGTTTAAGATTTCTGCTTGAATTTAATGACATCTATCTATTTCAATTCCAGGATGCTTCTCTACCGACAAATTCCTTCAGCTTAGATGAATAATTCACTGCACCCAATGGACTGCAAAGAGTGCTCATCACTTAACTTCAAAGTGCAGGTTTGATATTGCAATCCATGAGAGAAGGCGTGACATCGTGGAATGCCATGGTAATAAAAACAAATTTGTACATTGGTACATAACGTTGGTAATGTAAACAATTTCTTTCATTGGATGCCACACAGAGAATGATTCTGCACTATGGAAATTAAATGAATCTATAGATTGAACGACAAAGGAGTTCGATATACAATGCAATAATTGATGTGTTTAGGGGTTTTATGAAAGGGTATTTATTAGTTCAATAATGGAAAAGGCAACTTGGCACTCAGAAACTTGCTGTTATTATTCCCGGATGTTAATTACACATTTGGGAAGGTAACATTTCCAAGGTAGGGGGTTCTTGAAGCATTAGTTTCTGTTAACTTTTCCTTTTAATAGATGTCACGTCAATGTGACCATTGATGTGATTTCCAATTGATGAATCTCAGTTCCTTAGTGATAAATGATATCCTTTTTTAACTTGGATCATGGGAAAGGGAAGTAAGCAAGCAGAGAGTATTGTTATCGTTCAAGGATATTGATTTCACGTTTGAGCAAGTGAGTTGATTTCCCTTCCCGATAAGATGTAATTGAAACGATAATTTTAGTTCAACTTTTCTTTCATAAGTGGTGAACTCACTTAACTATAATGGAAGATGAAAATTATATGAATCTATAACGTCAAAAGAGAATTAATAGATTTCCCTCGGATATGTGGGTGTGTGTTAGGGATAGTTTTGATTTTACTCGATGATTGAATTGGCAAGTTGGCAGAAAGTAAACTGCGATGAGCACTGTAAGCGTGTCTACATTGCTTCTGAGATACCGTGTTTCCCCTCTCGGATAACTATTTTATTACCTATCGATTTTAAGGCACCGGACGAGCAATGAGGTATGTGTCTCCCTTGCTCCTAAACCATTTCCCTATTTTCTGATGCATTCTTCTTTCTGTAGGTACATCGAGAAGGGTAACAAGGCCGGGACGTCGAAGGAGGAGTGAGATAGGTTTTTTACATTTGGGAAGGAGATTCGATGCAACTTATAGTACGACCAAAATAGTGAACATCTATATTATGTGATGCACGAGGATGTGAATAGACCGCATCGCTTGCTATGCAACTGAAGGTTGAAATGCAATAAAGTTTCTATTTTAAATGGTTGAAAACTGGGTTTTACTCCACTCCCTTCCAGAAATATGAGTAATAAAAAACCTTTAAAGTTGATTAATGCATACCCTTAAGTTGGACCGTTCTCAGAGTAATGTTAAAGCACTCCTTAGGGTTTTATTTCCTCAAGGGCTCTCGTGAGAGCTCGACAAATTTCCATCTACTGCTTTCCTTTAAACTCCCTATCATCAATAAGATTAGAAAATCCATCTGAGTTATAAGGATGCCCCGCAATGGTGCATGATATTTGCATACGAACGCTCTCATATTTTAACCCATGCGTTGCCAACGTGATGAACATTCTCGGCGATGAGTCTTGTGCTATTCACAGAAACCTGTTCCACCATCGGGCTTAAAATTGCTCCCACATTAAGAATCTTAAAGAGTTGGAATAGAAGGACTCGCTCTACGTTTATTTGTCACCGACACCTCTAAAGCTAAACGAGGAAATGAGAAAATAGATAGACGGTCGTCAACTTTTTTCCCCGAAACTGCTAACCGGAATCCGACAGAGGGCCAAGTATTGGTTCAGTTGCTTCGCCCGTCTCGCGAGTAAACATCGTGCTCGTATCTTGCGAATCGAGAAGCTTTTTCGTAGTGTACGTTCAATTCTCATCTCTCCCGCGACCGGTGGAATTGCTCTGGAGAAAGCGACAGTGATGTTGCGTTTAGTGGTCATTGGAGAACGTAAAGGATATAATCGATGCGGCAGATTTGCACGGGACTCAATGTGACATCGTCGAGTGAGTGAGGCGTCGAGCGAGGTTCACGGGGAATTTTGAAGGTGAGACCCATCGGAATATTTTCCTCATCTCTTTGCCTGCGCTGACAGGGATATGCATCGCAATTTAACCTCCTGATTGCTTTGATGCGAGGAGTTTGGAGTGCCCGCATTCCGAAACCTAGTCTGGGAGATATCTTGATCACCGTAAGTAAGACCACATGTAAACAGCATCGAACGAATGCTTCGATGTTTCAGCCGTATCGGTCACATGGACTCGTATGTTATCGCCTGGACGCGAACTTTATTAAGATTCCGAAGCCGTTTCTTTAGTCGAAGCGCTTCCTCGTACCATCATAGTTTGCGTGAGGATGATTTCGTCTTCAATCGCGTTGTTTACATTTGAGGAAAGGGAAAATAAGGGACTTGGTATGGGAACGACGTGAACGCGGCGAGGCCGCCATGGAGAGTGCAAAATGCATGGAGGCATTTCGAGGTGCCATTGTTACCGGCGGGAATCTAAAATTGCAATTAGATTTTTCGAATTTAGCTTGCGGTCCATCGTAAACGATAAAATTTTAACGAAGACTAGTATTTATTATGATTTTTTCCTACTACGTGAGTCTTACCGCACAACAATACCATTTTCATAAGGTATCGAAAGCTTATTCTTCGGAATTGAGGAAATCCGCCATTACTCGCCGTCGACGTAAAAGAAGAAAGAAATTTTGAGGTTATTCGATCGGTAATTGGAACAACAATTATTTGCCATGAAATTCATTAATACAGCGCCTGCACTGACAGCGGTGGTATTTCTCTCAGCCAATCAGAATCAAGAAAAATGTTTACCGGGAGATCAAATTAGATGAAATCTTTAAATGTTAAATTAAAATTTCATTAATCGTTAAATACGTTACTGCTGCTACTTTCTGAATCTATTTCACCATCAGAATTGCTCGCGAAAAAATATTTTCAAATATTCATTCAGTTAAGGGAGATTTCCCATGCATAAAACCATGAACAGAATGATGTGGTGATATTTATTTCTCTATTTCATAATGATATTTGAACTATTTTTTGGCTTTTCAAGAGTTGGAGACGAGGATTGACTGCTGTAATTAATTACAGGTCAATACGGAAGCTTTCGAAGTGATAAGAATAAGAGGTTCATTCTTTGTTTAATATATTTGCTTGACTTTAATGACATCTATCTATTTCAATTCCAGGATGCTTCTCTACCGACGAATTCCTACTGCTTGGATGAACAATTCACTGCACCCAATGGGCTGCAAAGAGTACTCATCACCTTACTTCGAAGTGCAGGTTTTATGATGCAACTTTCAATAAGTTAGTGGATTACTTTTCAAGGTATGTAGTTTCCTGAAACTTTATTTTTGTGTTCAACTTTTTATGCATAAAAGGTTAACCGGACACTGACTTAACTACACTGCAAGATGAAAATCATATGAACCATCAGGTGTAAACCAAAATTAATGTACTCTCTAGATCAAACTAGATGAAATCTTAAAATGTTTAATCAATATTTGATTAACCTTGATTTATGTTCGACAATGATTTTTTCATTTATTCTTTCATAACAGGATAACCTGACACTAACTTAACTATTCCACAAGATGAAAATTATTTGAATCCATAAGGCGAAAAGCAAATCTCATGTATAGTTTCCAGATCAAATTAGAAGAAATCTGAAAATGTTAATTTAAAATTTCATAACTTTTTAAATATATCACTGCTACTACTTTCTGAAGCTAATACTTTCGAAGAATTCCTCGCGAATGAATTTTTCCAAGCATTCTTTAAGTTAAACAGCTCTCCCATACATAGTACCATGAAGAGAAATAATGTGGTGATTTTTTTTTTCTCTACTTCGTAATGACATTTGCACTATTTCTTGGCTTTGGAAGAGTAAGAGACGAGGATTGACTGCTATTGCTAATTACAAGTCCATATGGAAGCTTTCGTAGTGATGACAATAAGAGGTTCATTCTTTGTTTAAGATTTCTGCTTGAATTTAATGACATCTATCTATTTCAATTCCAGGATGCTTCTCTACCGACAAATTCCTTCAGCTTAGATGAATAATTCACTGCACCCAATGGACTGCAAAGAGTGCTCATCACTTAACTTCAAAGTGCAGGTTTGATATTGCAATCCATGAGAGAAGGCGTGACATCGTGGAATGCCATGGTAATAAAAACAAATTTGTACATTGGTACATAACGTTGGTAATGTAAACAATTTCTTTCATTGGATGCCACACAGAGAATGATTCTGCACTATGGAAATTAAATGAATCTATAGATTGAACGACAAAGGAGTTCGATATACAATGCAATAATTGATGTGTTTAAGGGTTTTATGGAAGAGTATTTATTAGTTCAATAATGGAAAAGGCAACTTGGCACTCAGAAACTTGCTGTTATTATTCCCGGATGTTAATTACACATTTGGGAAGGTAACATTTCCAAGGTAGGGGGTTCTTGAAGCATTAGTTTCTGTTAACTTTTCCTTTTAATAGATGTCACGTCAATGTGACCATTGATGTGATTTCCAATTGATGAATCTCAGTTCCTTAGTGATAAATGATATCCTTTTTTAACTTGGATCATGGGAAAGGGAAGTAAGAAAGCAGAGAGTATTGTTATCGTTCAAGGATATTGATTTCACGTTTGAGCAAGTGAGTTGATTTCCCTTCCCGATAAGATGTAATTGAAACGATAATTTTAGTTCAACTTTTCTTTCATAAGTGGTGAACTCACTTAACTATAATGGAAGATGAAAATTATATGAATCTATAACGTCAAAAGAGAATTAATAGATTTCCCTCGGATATGTGGGTGTGTGTTAGGGATAGTTTTGATTTTACTCGATGATTGAATTGGCAAGTTGGCAGAAAGTAAACTGCGATGAGCACTGTAAGCGTGTCTACATTGCTTCTGAGATACCGTGTTTCCCCTCTCGGATAACTATTTTATTACCTATCGATTTTAAGGCACCGGACGAGCAATGAGGTATGTGTCTCCCTTGCTCCTAAACCATTTCCCTATTTTCTGATGCATTCTTCTTTCTGTAGGTACATCGAGAAGGGTAACAAGGCCGGGACGTCGAAGGAGGAGTGAGATAGGTTTTTTACATTTGGGAAGGAGATTCGATGCAACTTATAGTACGACCAAAATAGTGAACATCTATATTATGTGATGTACGAGGATGTGAATAGACCGCATCGCTTGCTATGCAACTGAAGGTTGAAATGCAATAAAGTTTCTATTTTAAATGGTTGAAAACTGGGTTTTACTCCACTCCCTTCCAGAAATATGAGTAATAAAAAACCTTTAAAGTTGATTAATGCATACCCTTAAGTTGGACCGTTCTCAGAGTAATGTTAAAGCACTCCTTAGGGTTTTATTTCCTCAAGGGCTCTCGTGAGAGCTCGACAAATTTCCATCTACTGCTTTCCTTTAAACTCCCTATCATCAATAAGATTAGAAAATCCATCTGAGTTATAAGGATGCCCCGCAATGGTGCATGATATTTGCATACGAACGCTCTCATATTTTAACCCATGCGTTGCCAACGTGATGAACATTCTCGGCGATGAGTCTTGTGCTATTCACAGAAACCTGTTCCACCATCGGGCTTAAAATTGCTCCCACATTAAGAATCTTAAAGAGTTGGAATAGAAGGACTCGCTCTACGTTTATTTGTCACCGACACCTCTAAAGCTAAACGAGGAAATGAGAAAATAGATAGACGGTCGTCAACTTTTTTCCCCGAAACTGCTAACCGGAATCCGACAGAGGGCCAAGTATTGGTTCAGTTGCTTCGCCCGTCTCGCGAGTAAACATCGTGCTCGTATCTTGCGAATCGAGAAGCTTTTTCGTAGTGTACGTTCAATTCTCATCTCTCCCGCGACCGGTGGAATTGCTCTGGAGAAAGCGACAGTGATGTTGCGTTTAGTGGTCATTGGAGAACGTAAAGGATATAATCGATGCGGCAGATTTGCACGGGACTCAATGTGACATCGTCGAGTGAGTGAGGCGTCGAGCGAGGTTCACGGGGAATTTTGAAGGTGAGACCCATCGGAATATTTTCCTCATCTCTTTGCCTGCGCTGACAGGGATATGCATCGCAATTTAACCTCCTGATTGCTTTGATGCGAGGAGTTTGGAGTGCCCGCATTCCGAAACCTAGTCTGGGAGATATCTTGATCACCGTAAGTAAGACCACATGTAAACAGCATCGAACGAATGCTTCGATGTTTCAGCCGTATCGGTCACATGGACTCGTATGTTATCGCCTGGACGCGAACTTTATTAAGATTCCGAAGCCGTTTCTTTAGTCGAAGCGCTTCCTCGTACCATCATAGTTTGCGTGAGGATGATTTCGTCTTCAATCGCGTTGTTTACATTTGAGGAAAGGGAAAATAAGGGACTTGGTATGGGAACGACGTGAACGCGGCGAGGCCGCCATGGAGAGTGCAAAATGCATGGAGGCATTTCGAGGTGCCATTGTTACCGGCGGGAATCTAAAATTGCAATTAGATTTTTCGAATTTAGCTTGCGGTCCATCGTAAACGATAAAATTTTCACGAAGACTAGTATTTATTATGATTTTTTCCTACTACGTGAGTCTTACCGCACAACAATACCATTTTCATAAGGTATCGAAAGCTTATTCTTCGGAATTGAGGAAATCCGCCATTACTCGCCGTCGACGTAAAAGAAGAAAGAAATTTTGAGGTTATTCGATCGGTAATTGGAACAACAATTATTTGCCATGAAATTCATTAATACAGCGCCTGCACTGACAGCGGTGGTATTTCTCTCAGCCAATCAGAATCAAGAAAAATGTTTACCGGGAGATCAAATTAGATGAAATCTTTAAATGTTAAATTAAAATTTCATTAATCGTTAAATACGTTACTGCTGCTACTTTCTGAATCTATATCACCATCAGAATTGCTCGCGAAAATATATTTTCAAATATTCATTCAGTTAAGGGAGATTTCCCATGCATAAAACCATGAACAGAATGATGTGGTGATATTTATTTCTCTATTTCATAATGACATTTGAACTATTTCTTGGCTTTTCAAGAGTTGGAGACGAGGATTGACTGCTGTAATTAATTACAGGTCAATACGGAAGCTTTCGAAGTGATAAGAATAAGAGGTTCATTCTTTGTTTAAGATATTTGCTTGACTTTAATGACATCTATCTATTTCAATTCCAGGATGCTTCTCTACCGACGAATTCCTACTGCTTGGATGAACAATTCACTGCACCCAATGGGCTGCAAAGAGTACTCATCACCTTACTTCGAAGTGCAGGTTTTATGATGCAACTTTCAATAAGTTAGTGGATTACTTTTCAAGGTATGTAGTTTCCTGAAACTTTATTTTTGTGTTCAACTTTTTATGCATAAAAGGTTAACCGGACACTGACTTAACTACACTGCAAGATCAAAATCATATAGACCATCAGGTGTAAACCAAAATTAATGTACTCTCTAGATCAAACTAGATGAAATCTTAAAATGTTTAATCAATATTTGATTAACCTTGATTTATGTTCGACAATGATTTTTTCATTTATTCTTTCATAACAGGATAACCTGACACTAACTTAACTATTCCACAAGATGAAAATTATTTGAATCCATAAGGCGAAAAGCAAATCTCATGTATAGTTTCCAGACCAAATTAGAAGAAATCTGAAAATGTTAATTTAAAATTTCATAACTTTTTAAATATATCACTGCTACTACTTTCTGAAGCTAATACTTTCGAAGAATTCCTCGCGAATGAATTTTTCCAAGCATTCTTTAAGTTAAACAGCTCTCCCATACATAGTACCATGAACAGAAATAATGTGGTGATTTTTTTTTTCTCTACTTCGTAATGACATTTGCACTATTTCTTGGCTTTGGAAGAGTAAGAGACGAGGATTGACTGCTATTGCTAATTACAAGTCCATATGGAAGCTTTCGTAGTGATGACAATAAGAGGTTCATTCTTTGTTTAAGATTTCTGCTTGAATTTAATGACATCTATCTATTTCAATTCCAGGATGCTTCTCTACCGACAAATTCCTTCAGCTTAGATGAATAATTCACTGCACCCAATGGACTGCAAAGAGTGCTCATCACTTAACTTCAAAGTGCAGGTTTGATATTGCAATCCATGAGAGAAGGCGTGACATCGTGGAATGCCATGGTAATAAAAACAAATTTGTACATTGGTACATAACGTTGGTAATGTAAACAATTTCTTTCATTGGATGCCACACAGAGAATGATTCTGCACTATGGAAATTAAATGAATCTATAAATTGAACGACAAAGGAGTTCGATATACAATGCAATAATTGATGTGTTTAAGGGTTTTATGAAAGAGTATTTATTAGTTCAATAATGGAAAAGGCAACTTGGCACTCAGAAACTTGCTGTTATTATTCCCGGATGTTAATTACACATTTGGGAAGGTAACATTTCCAAGGTAGGGGGTTCTTGAAGCATTAGTTTCTGTTAACTTTTCCTTTTAATAGATGTCACGTCAATGTGACCATTGATGTGATTTCCAATTGATGAATCTTAGTTCCTGAGTGATAAATGATATCCTTTTTAAACTTGGATCATGGGAAAGGAAACTAAGCAAGCAGAGAGTATTGTTATCGTTCAAGGATATTGATTTCACGTTTGAGCAAGTGAGTTGATTTCCCTTCCCGATAAGATGTAATTGAAACGATAATTTTAGTTCAACTTTTCTTTCATAAGTGGTGAACTCACTTAACTATAATGGAAGATGAAAATTATATGAATCTATAACGTCAAAAGAGAATTAATAGATTTCCCTCGGATATGTGGGTGTGTGTTAGGGATAGTTTTGATTTTACTCGATGATTGAATTGGCAAGTTGGCAGAAAGTAAACTGCGATGAGCACTGTAAGCGTGTCTACATTGCTTCTGAGATACCGTGTTTCCCCTCTCGGATAACTATTTTATTACCTATCGATTTTAAGGCACCGGACGAACAATGAGGTATGTGTCTCCCTTGCTCCTAAACCATTTCCCTATTTTCTGATGCATTCTTCTTTCTGTAGGTACATCGAGAAGGGTAACAAGGCCGGGACGTCGAAGGAGGAGTGAGATAGGTTTTTTACATTTGGGAAGGAGATTCGATGCAACTTATAGTACGACCAAAATAGTGAACATCTATATTATGTGATGCACGAGGATGTGAATAGACCGCATCGCTTGCTATGTAACTGAAGGTTGAAATGCAATAAAGTTTCTATTTTAAATGGTTGAAAACTGGGTTTTACTCCACTCCCTTCAAGAAATATGAGTAATAAAAAACCTTTAAAGTTGATTAATGCATACCCTTATGTTGGACCGATCTCAGAGTAATGTTAAAGCACTCCTTAGGGTTTTATTTCCTCAAGGGCTCTCGTGAGAGCTCGACAAATTTCCATCTACTGCTTTCCTTTAAACTCCCTATCATCAATAAGATTAGAAAATCCATCTGAGTTATAAGGATGCCCCGCAATGGTGCATGATATTTGCATACGAACGCTCTCATATTTTAACCCATGCGTTGCCAACGTGATGAACATTCTCGGCGATGAGTCTTGTGCTATTCACAGAAACCTGTTCCACCATCGGCCTTAAAATTGCTCCCACATTAAGAATCTTAAAGAGTTGGAATAGAAGGACTCGCTCTACGTTTATTTGTCACCGACACCTCTAAAGCTAAACGAGGAAATGAGAAAATAGATAGACGGTCGTCAACTTTTTTCCCCGAAACTGCTAACCGGAATCCGACAGAGGGCCAAGTATTGGTTCAGTTGCTTCGCCCGTCTCGCGAGTAAACATCGTGCTCGTATCTTGCGAATCGAGAAGCTTTTTCGTAGTGTACGTTCAATTCTCATCTCTCCCGCGACCGGTGGAATTGCTCTGGAGAAAGCGACAGTGATGTTGCGTTTAGTGGTCATTGGAGAACGTAAAGGATATAATCGATGCGGCAGATTTGCACGGGACTCAATGTGACATCGTCGAGTGAGTGAGGCGTCGAGCGAGGTTCACGGGGAATTTTGAAGGTGAGACCCATCGGAATATTTTCCTCATCTCTTTGCCTGCGCTGACAGGGATATGCATCGCAATTTAACCTCCTGATTGCTTTGATGCGAGGAGTTTGGAGTGCCCGCATTCCGAAACCTAGTCTGGGAGATATCTTGATCACCGTAAGTAAGACCACATGTAAACAGCATCGAACGAATGCTTCGATGTTTCAGCCGTATCGGTCACATGGACTCGTATGTTATCGCCTGGACGCGAACTTTATTAAGATTCCGAAGCCGTTTCTTTAGTCGAAGCGCTTCCTCGTACCATCATAGTTTGCGTGAGGATGATTTCGTCTTCAATCGCGTTGTTTACATTTGAGGAAAGGGAAAATAAGGGACTTGGTATGGGAACGACGTGAACGCGGCGAGGCCGCCATGGAGAGTGCAAAATGCATGTAGGCATTTCGAGGTGCCATTGTTACCGGCGGGAATCTAAAATTGCAATTAGATTTCTCGAAAATAGCTTGCGGTCCATCGTAAACGATAAAATTTTCACGAAGACTAGTATTTATTATGATTTTTTCCTACTACGTGAGTCTTACCGCACAAAAATACCATTTTCATAAGGTATCGAAAGCTTATTCTTCGGAATTGAGGAAATCCGCCATTACTCGCCGTCGACGTAAAAGAAGAAAGAAATTTTGAGGTTATTCGATCGGTAATTGGAACAACAATTATTTGCCATGAAATTCATTAATACAGCGCCTGCACTGACAGCGGTGGTATTTCTCTCAGCCAATCAGAATCAAGAAAAATGTTTACCGGGAGATCAAATTAGATGAAATCTTTAAATGTTAAATTAAAATTTCATTAATCGTTAAATACGTTACTGCTGCTACTTTCTGAATCTATATCACCATCAGAATTGCTCGCGAAAATATATTTTCAAATATTCATTCAGTTAAGGGAGATTTCCCATGCATAAAACCATGAACAGAATGATGTGGTGATATTTATTTCTCTATTTCATAATGACATTTGAACTATTTCTTGGCTTTTCAAGAGTTGGAGACGAGGATTGACTGCTGTAATTTATTACAGGTCAATACGGAAGCTTTCGAAGTGATAAGAATAAGAGGTTCATTCTTTGTTTAAGATATTTGCTTGACTTTAATGACATCTATCTATTTCAATTCCAGGATGCTTCTCTACCGACGAATTTCTACTGCTTGGATGAACAATTCACTGCACCCAATGGGCTGCAAAGAGTACTCATCACCTTACTTCGAAGTGCAGGTTTTATGATGCAACTTTCAATAAGTTAGTGGATTACTTTTCAAGGTATGTAGTTTCCTGAAACTTTATTTTTGTGTTCAACTTTTTATGCATAAAAGGTTAACCGGACACTGACTTAACTACACTGCAAGATGAAAATCATATAGACCATCAGGTGTAAACCAAAATTAATGTACTCTCTAGATCAAACTAGATGAAATCTTAAAGTGTTTAATCAATATTTGATTAACCTTGATTTATGTTCGACAATGATTTTTTCATTACTCTTTCATAACAGGATAACCTGACACTAACTTAACTATTCCACAAGATGAAAATTATTTGAATCCATAAGGCGAAAAGCAAATCTCATGTATAGTTTCCAGATCAAATTAGAAGAATTCTGAAAATGTTAATTTAAAATTTCATAACTTTTTAAATATATCACTGCTACTACTTTCTGAAGCTAATACTTTCGAAGAATTCCTCGCGAATGAATTTTTCCAAGCATTCTTTAAGTTAAACAGCTCTCCCATACATAGTACCATGAACAGAAATATTGTGATTTTTTTTTCTCTACTTCGTAATGACATTTGCACTATTTCTTGGCTTTTCAAGAGTAAGAGACGAGGATTGACTGCTATTGCTAATTACAAGTCCATATGGAAGCTTTCGAAGTGATGACAAAAAGAGGTTCATTCTTTGTTTAAGATATTTGCTTGACTTTAATGACATCTATCTATTTCAATTCCAGGATGCTTCTCTACCGACAAATTCCTTCAGCTTAGATGAATAATTCACTGCACCCAATGGACTGCAAAGAGTGCTCATCACTTAACTTCAAAGTGCAGGTTTGATATTGCAATCCATGAGAGAAGGCGTGACATCGTGGAATGCCATGGTAATAAAAACAAATTTGTACATTGGTACATAACGTTGGTAATGTAAACAATTTCTTTCATTGGATGCCACACAGAGAATGATTCTGCACTATGGAAATTAAATGAATCTATAAATTGAACGACAAAGGAGTTCGATATACAATGCAATAATTGATGTGTTTAAGGGTTTTATGAAAGAGTATTTATTAGTTCAATAATGGAAAAGGCAACTTGGCACTCAGAAACTTGCTGTTATTATTCCCGGATGTTAATTACACATTTGGGAAGGTAACATTTCCAAGGTAGGGGGTTCTTGAAGCATTAGTTTCTGTTAACTTTTCCTTTTAATAGATGTCACGTCAATGTGACCATTGATGTGATTTCCAATTGATGAATCTTAGTTCCTGAGTGATAAATGATATCCTTTTAAAACTTGGATCATGGGAAAGGAAACTAAGCAAGCAGAGAGTATTGTTATCGTTCAAGGATATTGATTTCACGTTTGAGCAAGTGAGTTGATTTCCCTTCCCGATAAGATGTAATTGAAACGATGATTTTTGTTCAACTTTTCTTTCATGAGTGGTGAACTCACTTAACTATAATGGAAGATGAAAATTATATGAATCTATAACGTCAAAAGAGAATTAATAGATTTCCCTCGGATATGTGGGTGTGTGTTAGGGATAGTTTTGATTTTACTCGATGATTGAATTGGCAAGTTGGCAGAAAGTAAACTGCGATGAGCACTGTAAGCGTGTCTACATTGCTTCTGAGATACCGTGTTTCCCCTCTCGGATAACTATTTTATTACCTATCGATTTTAAGGCACCGGACGAACAATGAGGTATGTGTCTCCCTTGCTCCTAAACCATTTCCCTATTTTCTGATGCATTCTTCTTTCTGTAGGTACATCGAGAAGGGTAACAAGGCCGGGACGTCGAAGGAGGAGTGAGATAGGTTTTTTACATTTGGGAAGGAGATTCGATGCAACTTATAGTACGACCAAAATAGTGAACATCTATATTATGTGATGCACGAGGATGTGAATAGACCGCATCGCTTGCTATGTAACTGAAGGTTGAAATGCAATAAAGTTTCTATTTTAAATGGTTGAAAACTGGGTTTTACTCCACTCCCTTCAAGAAATATGAGTAATAAAAAACCTTTAAAGTTGATTAATGCATACCCTTAAGTTGGACCGTTCTCAGAGTAATGTTAAAGCACTCCTTAGGGTTTTATTTCCTCAAGGGCTCTCGTGAGAGCTCGACAAATTTCCATCTACTGCTTTCCTTTAAACTCCCTATCATCAATAAGATTAGAAAATCCATCTGAGTTATAAGGATGCCCCGCAATGGTGCATGATATTTGCATACGAACGCTCTCATATTTTAACCCATGCGTTGCCAACGTGATGAACATTCTCGGCGATGAGTCTTGTGCTATTCACAGAAACCTGTTCCACCATCGGCCTTAAAATTGCTCCCTTATTAAGAATCTTAAAGAGTTGGAATAGAAGGACTCGCTCTACGTTTATTTGTCACCGACACCTCTAAAGCTAAACGAGGAAATGAGAAAATAGATAGACGGTCGTCAACTTTTTTCCCCGAAACTGCTAACCGGAATCCAACAGAGGGCCAAGTATTGGTTCAGTAGCTTCGCCCGTCTCGCGAGTAAACATCGTGCTCGTATCTTGCGAATCGAGAAGCTTTTTCGTAGTGTACGTTCAATTCTCATCTCTCCCGCGACCGGTGGAATTGCTCTGGAGAAAGCGACAGTGATGTTGCGTTTAGTGGTCATTGGAGAACGTAAAGGATATAATCGATGCGGCAGATTTGCACGGGACTCAATGTGACATCGTCGAGTGAGTGAGGCGTCGAGCGAGGTTCACGGGGAATTTTGAAGGTGAGACCCATCGGAATATTTTCCTCATCTCTTTGCCTGCGCTGACAGGGATATGCATCGCAATTTAACCTCCTGATTGCTTTGATGCGAGGAGTTTGGAGTGCCCGCATTCCGAAACCTAGTCTGGGAGATATCTTGATCACCGTAAGTAAGACCACATGTAAACAGCATCGAACGAATGCTTCGATGTTTCAGCCGTATCGGTCACATGGACTCGTATGTTATCGCCTGGACGCGAACTTTATTAAGATTCCGAAGCCGTTTCTTTAGTCGAAGCGCTTCCTCGTACCATCATAGTTTGCGTGAGGATGATTTCGTCTTCAATCGCGTTGTTTACATTTGAGGAAAGGGAAAATAAGGGACTTGGTATGGGAACGACGTGAACGCGGCGAGGCCGCCATGGAGAGTGCATAATGCAAGGAGGCTTTTCGAGGTGCCATTGTTACCGGCGGGAATCTAAAATTGCAATTAGAATTTTCGAAAATAGCTTGCGGTCCATCGTAAACGATAAAATTTTCACGAAGACTAGTATTTATTATGATTTTTTCCTACTACGTGAGTCTTACCGCACAAAAATACCATTTTCATAAGGTATCGAAAGCTTATTCTTCGGAATTGAGGAAATCCGCCATTACTCGCCGTCGACGTAAAAGAAGAAAGAAATTTTGAGGTTATTCGATCGGTAATTGGAACAACAATTATTTGCCATGAAATTCATTAATACAGCGCCTGCACTGACAGCGGTGGTATTTCTCTCAGCCAATCAGAATCAAGAAAAATGTTTACCGGGAGATCAAATTAGATGAAATCTTTAAATGTTAAATTAAAATTTCATTAATCGTTAAATACGTTACTGCTGCTACTTTCTGAATCTATATCACCATCAGAATTGCTCGCGAAAATATATTTTCAAATATTCATTCAGTTAAGGGAGCTTTCCCATGCATAAAAACATGAACAGAATGATGTGGTGATATTTATTTCTCTATTTCATAATGACATTTGAACTATTTTTTGGCTTTTCAAGAGTTGGAGACGAGGATTGACTGCTGTAATTAATTACAGGTCAATACGGAAGCTTTCGAAGTGATAAGAATAAGAGGTTCATTCTTTGTTTAAGATATTTGCTTGACTTTAATGACATCTATCTATTTCAATTCCAGGATGCTTCTCTACCGACGAATTCCTACTGCTTGGATGAACAATTCACTGCACCCAATGGGCTGCAAAGAGTACTCATCACTCTACTTCGAAGTGCAGGTTTTATGATGCAACTTTCAATAAGTTAGTGGATTACTTTTCAAGGTATGTAGTTTCCTGAAACTTTATTTTTGTGTTCAACTTTTTATGCATAAAAGGTTAACCTGACACTGACTTAACTACACTGCAAGATGAAAATCATATAGACCATCAGGTGTAAACCAAAATTAATGTACTCTCTAGATCAAACTAGATGAAATCTTAAAATGTTAAATCAATATTTGATTAACCTTGATTTATGTTCGACAATGATTTTTTCATTTATTCTTTCATAACAAGATAACCTGACACTAACTTAACTATTCCACAAGATGAAAATTATTTGAATCCATAAGGCGAAAAGCAAATCTCATGTATAGTTTCCAGATCAAATTAGAAGAAATCTGAAAATGTTAATTTAAAATTTCATAACTTTTTAAATA
This sequence comes from Pantala flavescens, assembly GCA_020796165.1. Taxonomy (NCBI): domain Eukaryota; kingdom Metazoa; phylum Arthropoda; class Insecta; order Odonata; family Libellulidae; genus Pantala; species Pantala flavescens. The sequence continues at coordinate 65,244,967 of CM036879.1, read as the reverse complement.
TATCACTGCTACTACTTTCTGAAGCTAATACTTTCGAAGAATTCCTCACGAATGAATTTTTCCAAGCATTCTTTAAGTTAAACAGCTCTCCCATACATAGTACCATGAACAGAAATATTGTGATTTTTTTTCTCTACTTCGTAATGACATTTGCACTATTTCTTGGCTTTGGAAGAGTAAGAGACGAGGATTGACTGCTATTGCTAATTACAAGTCCATATGGAAGCTTTCGTAGTGATGACAATAAGAGGTTCATTCTTTGTTTAAGATTTCTGCTTGAATTTAATGACATCTATCTATTTCAATTCCAGGATGCTTCTCTACCGACAAATTCCTTCAGCTTAGATGAATAATTCACTGCACCCAATGGACTGCAAAGAGTGCTCATCACTTAACTTCAAAGTGCAGGTTTGATATTGCAATCCATGAGAGAAGGCGTGACATCGTGGAATGCCATGGTAATAAAAACAAATTTGTACATTGGTACATAACGTTGGTAATGTAAACAATTTCTTTCATTGGATGCCACACAGAGAATGATTCTGCACTATGGAAATTAAATGAATCTATAAATTGAACGACAAAGGAGTTCGATATACAATGCAATAATTGATGTGTTTAAGGGTTTTATGAAAGAGTATTTATTAGTTCAATAATGGAAAAGGCAACTTGGCACTCAGAAACTTGCTGTTATTATTCCCGGATGTTAATTACACATTTGGGAAGGTAACATTTCCAAGGTAGGGGGTTCTTGAAGCATTAGTTTCTGTTAACTTTTCCTTTTAATAGATGTCACGTCAATGTGACCATTGATGTGATTTCCAATTGATGAATCTTAGTTCCTGAGTGATAAATGATATCCTTTTTAAACTTGGATCATGGGAAAGGAAACTAAGCAAGCAGAGAGTATTGTTATCGTTCAAGGATATTGATTTCACGCTTGAGCAAGTGAGTTGATTTCCCTTCCCGATAAGATGTAATTGAAACGATGATTTTTGTTCAACTTTTCTTTCATGAGTGGTGAACTCACTTAACTATAATGGAAGATGAAAATTATATGAATCTATAACGTCAAAAGAGAATTAATAGATTTCCCTCGGATATGTGGGTGTGTGTTAGGGATAGTTTTGATTTTACTCGATGATTGAATTGGCAAGTTGGCAGAAAGTAAACTGCGATGAGCACTGTAAGCGTGTCTACATTGCTTCTGAGATACCGTGTTTCCCCTCTCGGATAACTATTTTATTACCTATCGATTTTAAGGCACCGGACGAACAATGAGGTATGTGTCTCCCTTGCTCCTAAACCATTTCCCTATTTTCTGATGCATTCTTCTTTCTGTAGGTACATCGAGAAGGGTAACAAGGCCGGGACGTCGAAGGAGGAGTGAGATAGGTTTTTTACATTTGGGAAGGAGATTCGATGCAACTTATAGTACGACCAAAATAGTGAACATCTATATTATGTGATGCACGAGGATGTGAATAGACCGCATCGCTTGCTATGTAACTGAAGGTTGAAATGCAATAAAGTTTCTATTTTAAATGGTTGAAAACTGGGTTTTACTCCACTCCCTTCAAGAAATATGAGTAATAAAAAACCTTTAAAGTTGATTAATGCATACCCTTATGTTGGACCGATCTCAGAGTAATGTTAAAGCACTCCTTAGGGTTTTATTTCCTCAAGGGCTCTCGTGAGAGCTCGACAAATTTCCATCTACTGCTTTCCTTTAAACTCCCTATCATCAATAAGATTAGAAAATCCATCTGAGTTATAAGGATGCCCCGCAATGGTGCATGATATTTGCATACGAACGCTCTCATATTTTAACCCATGCGTTGCCAACGTGATGAACATTCTCGGCGATGAGTCTTGTGCTATTCACAGAAACCTGTTCCACCATCGGCCTTAAAATTGCTCCCACATTAAGAATCTTAAAGAGTTGGAATAGAAGGACTCGCTCTACGTTTATTTGTCACCGACACCTCTAAAGCTAAACGAGGAAATGAGAAAATAGATAGACGGTCGTCAACTTTTTTCCCCGAAACTGCTAACCGGAATCTGACAGAGGGCCAAGTATTGGTTCAGTTGCTTCGCCCGTCTCGCGAGTAAACATCGTGCTCGTATCTTGCGAATCGAGAAGCTTTTTCGTAGTGTACGTTCAATTCTCATCTCTCCCGCGACCGGTGGAATTGCTCTGGAGAAAGCGACAGTGATGTTGCGTTTAGTAGTCATTGGAGAACGTAAAGGATATAATCGATGCGGTAGATTTGCACGGGACTCAATGTGACATCGTCGAGTGAGTGCGGCGTCGAGCGAGGTTCACGGGGAATTTTGAAGGTGAGACCCATCGGAATATTTTCCTCATCTCTTTGCCTGCGCTGACAGGGATATGCATCGCAATTTAACCTCCTGATTGCTTTGATGCGAGGAGTTTGGAGTGCCCGCATTCCGAAACCTAGTCTGGGAGATATCTTGATCACCGTAAGTAAGACCACATGTAAACAGCATCGAACGAATGCTTCGATGTTTCAGCCGTATCGGTCACATGGACTCGTATGTTATCGCCTGGACGCGAACTTTATTAAGATTCCGAAGCCGTTTCTTTAGTCGAAGCGCTTCCTCGTACCATCATAGTTTGCGTGAGGATGATTTCGTCTTCAATCGCGTTGTTTACATTTGAGGAAAGGGAAAATAAGGGACTTGGTATGGGAACGACGTGAACGCGGCGAGGCCGCCATGGAGAGTGCAAAATGCATGTAGGCATTTCGAGGTGCCATTGTTACCGGCGGAAATCTAAAATTGCAATTAGATTTTTCGAAAATAGCTTGCGGTCCATCGTAAACGATAAAATTTTCACGAAGACTAGTATTTATTGTGATTTTTTCCTACTACGTGAGTCTTACCGCACAAAAATACCATTTTCATAAGGTATCGAAAGCTTATTCTTCGGAATTGAGGAAATCCGCCATTACTCGCCGTCGACGTAAAAGAAGAAAGAAATTTTGAGGTTATTCGATCGGTAATTGGAACAACAATTATTTGCCATGAAATTCATTAATACAGCGCCTGCACTGACAGCGGTGGTATTTCTCTCAGCCAATCAGAATCAAGAAAAATGTTTACCGGGAGATCAAATTAGATGAAATCTTTAAATGTTAAATTAAAATTTCATTAATCGTTAAATACGTTACTGCTGCTACTTTCTGAATCTATATCACCATCAGAATTGCTCGCGAAAATATATTTTCAAATATTCATTCAGTTAAGGGAGCCTTCCCATGCATAAAAACATGAACAGAATGATGTGGTGATATTTATTTCTCTATTTCATAATGACATTTGAACTATTTCTTGGCTTTTCAAGAGTTAGAGACGAGGATTGACTGCTGTAATTAATTACAGGTCAATACGGAAGCTTTCGAAGTGATAAGAATAAGAGGTTCATTCTTTGTTTAAGATATTTGCTTGACTTTAATGACATCTATCTATTTCAATTCCAGGATGCTTCTCTACCGACGAATTCCTACTGCTTGGATGAACAATTCACTGCACCCAATGGGCTGCAAAGAGTACTCATCACTCTACTTCGAAGTGCAGGTTTTATGATGCAACTTTCAATAAGTTAGTGGATTACTTTTTCAAGGTATGTAGTTTCCTGAAACTTTATTTTTGTGTTCAACTTTTTATGCATAAAAGGTTAACCTGACACTGACTTAACTACACTGCAAGATGAAAATCATATAGACCATCAGGTGTAAACCAAAATTAATGTACTCTCTAGATCAAACTAGATGAAATCTTAAAATGTTTAATCAATATTTGATTAACCTTGATTTATGTTCGACAATGATTTTTTCATTTATTCTTTCATAACAGGATAACCTGACACTAACTTAACTATTCCACAAGATGAAAATTATTTGAATCCATAAGGCGAAAAGCAAATCTCATGTATAATTTCCAGATCAAAATTGGATGAAATCTGAAAATGTTAATTTAAAATTTCATAACTTTTTAAATATATCACTGCTACTACTTTCTGAAGCTAATACTTGCTAAGAATTCCTCGCGAATGAATTTTTCCAAGCATTCTTTAAGTTAAACAGCTCTCCCATACATAGTACCATGAACAGAAATATTGTGATTTTTTTTTCTCTACTTCGTAATGACATTTGCACTATTTCTTGTCTTTGGAAGAGTAAGAGACAAAGATTGACTGCTATTGCTAATTACAAATCCATATGGAAGCTTTCGTAGTGATGACAATAAGAGGTTCATTCTTTGTTTAAGACTTCTGCTTGAATTTAATGACATCTATCTATTTCAATTCCAGGATGCTTCTCTACCGACAAATTCCTTCAGCTTAGATGAATAATTCACTGCACCCAATGGACTGCAAAGAGTGCTCATCACTTAACTTCAAAGTGCAGGTTTGATATTGCAATCCATGAGAGAAGGCGTGACATCGTGGAATGCCATGGTAATAAAAACAAATTTGTACATTGGTACATAACGTTGGTAATGTAAACAATTTCTTTCATTGGATGCCACACAGAGAATGATTCTGCACTATGGAAATTAAATGAATCTATAAATTGAACGACAAAGGAGTTCGATATACAATGCAATAATTGATGTGTTTAAGGGTTTTATGGAAGAGTATTTATTAGTTCAATAATGGAAAAGGCAACTTGGCACTCGGAAACTTGCTGTTATTATTCCCGGATGTTAATTACACATTTGGGAAGGTAACATTTCCAAGGTAGGGGGTTCTTGAAGCATTAGTTTCTGTTAACTTTTCCTTTTAATAGATGTCACGTCAATGTGACCATTGATGTGATTTCCAATTGATGAATCTTAGTTCCTGAGTGATAAATGATATCCTTTTTAAACTTGGATCATGGGAAAGGAAACTAAGCAAGCAGAGAGTATTGTTATCGTTCAAGGATATTGATTTCACGCTTGAGCAAGTGAGTTGATTTCCCTTCCCGATAAGATGTAATTGAAACGATGATATTTTGTTCAACTTTTCTTTCATGAGTGGTGAACTCACTTAACTATAATGGAAGATGAAAATTATATGAATCTATAACGTCAAAAGAGAATTAATAGATTTCCCTCGGATATGTGGGTGTGTGTTAGGGATAGTTTTGATTTTACTCGATGATTGAATTGGCAAGTTGGCAGAAAGTAAACTGCGATGAGCACTGTAAGCGTGTCTACATTGCTTCTGAGATACCGTGTTTCCCCTCTCGGATAACTATTTTATTACCTATCGATTTTAAGGCACCGGACGAACAATGAAGTATGTGTCTCCCTTGCTCCTAAACCATTTCCCTATTTTCTGATGCATTCTTCTTTCTGTAGGTACATCGAGAAGGGTAACAAGGCCGGGACGTCGAAGGAGGAGTGAGATAGGTTTTTTACATTTGGGAAGGAGATTCGATGCAACTTATAGTACGACCAAAATAGTGAACATCTATATTATGTGATGCACGAGGATGTGAATAGACCGCATCGCTTGCTATGCAACTGAAGGTTGAAATGCAATAAAGTTTCTATTTTAAATGGTTGAAAACTGGGTTTTACTCCACTCCCTTCCAGAAATATGAGTAATAAAAAACCTTTAAAGTTGATTAATGCATACCCTTAAGTTGGACCGTTCTCAGAGTAATGTTAAAGCACTCCTTAGGGTTTTATTTCCTCAAGGGCTCTCGTGAGAGCTCGACAAATTTCCATCTACTGCTTTCCTTTAAACTCCCTATCATCAATAAGATTAGAAAATCCATCTGAGTTATAAGGATGCCCCGCAATGGTGCATGATATTTGCATACGAACGCTCTCATATTTTAACCCATGCGTTGCCAACGTGATGAACATTCTCGGCGATGAGTCTTGTGCTATTCACAGAAACCTGTTCCACCATCGGGCTTAAAATTGCTCCCACATTAAGAATCTTAAAGAGTTGGAATAGAAGGACTCGCTCTACGTTTATTTGTCACCGACACCTCTAAAGCTAAACGAGGAAATGAGAAAATAGATAGACGGTCGTCAACTTTTTTCCCCGAAACTGCTAACCGGAATCCGACAGAGGGCCAAGTATTGGTTCAGTTGCTTCGCCCGTCTCGCGAGTAAACATCGTGCTCGTATCTTGCGAATCGAGAAGCTTTTTCGTAGTGTACGTTCAATTCTCATCTCTCCCGCGACCGGTGGAATTGCTCTGGAGAAAGCGACAGTGATGTTGCGTTTAGTGGTCATTGGAGAACGTAAAGGATATAATCGATGCGGCAGATTTGCACGGGACTCAATGTGACATCGTCGAGTGAGTGAGGCGTCGAGCGAGGTTCACGGGGAATTTTGAAGGTGAGACCCATCGGAATATTTTCCTCATCTCTTTGCCTGCGCTGACAGGGATATGCATCGCAATTTAACCTCCTGATTGCTTTGATGCGAGGAGTTTGGAGTGCCCGCATTCCGAAACCTAGTCTGGGAGATATCTTGATCACCGTAAGTAAGACCACATGTAAACAGCATCGAACGAATGCTTCGATGTTTCAGCCGTATCGGTCACATGGACTCGTATGTTATCGCCTGGACGCGAACTTTATTAAGATTCCGAAGCCGTTTCTTTAGTCGAAGCGCTTCCTCGTACCATCATAGTTTGCGTGAGGATGATTTCGTCTTCAATCGCGTTGTTTACATTTGAGGAAAGGGAAAATAAGGGACTTGGTATGGGAACGACGTGAACGCGGCGAGGCCGCCATGGAGAGTGCAAAATGCATGTAGGCATTTCGAGGTGCCATTGTTACCGGCGGGAATCTAAAATTGCAATTAGATTTCTCGAAAATAGCTTGCGGTCCATCGTAAACGATAAAATTTTCACGAAGACTAGTATTTATTATGATTTTTTCCTACTACGTGAGTCTTACCGCACAAAAATACCATTTTCATAAGGTATCGAAAGCTTATTCTTCGGAATTGAGGAAATCCGCCATTACTCGCCGTCGACGTAAAAGAAGAAAGAAATTTTGAGGTTATTCGATCGGTAATTGGAACAACAATTATTTGCCATGAAATTCATTAATACAGCGCCTGCACTGACAGCGGTGGTATTTCTCTCAGCCAATCAGAATCAAGAAAAATGTTTACCGGGAGATCAAATTAGATGAAATCTTTAAATGTTAAATTAAAATTTCATTAATCGTTAAATACGTTACTGCTGCTACTTTCTGAATCTATTTCACCATCAGAATTGCTCGCGAAAATATATTTTCAAATATTCATTCAGTTAAGGGAGCCTTCCCATGCATAAAAACATGAACAGAATGATGTGGTGATATTTATTTCTCTATTTCATAATGACATTTGAACTATTTCTTGGCTTTTCAAGAGTTGGAGACGAGGATTGACTGCTGTAATTAATTACAGGTCAATACGGAAGCTTTCGAAGTGATAAGAATAAGAGGTTCATTCTTTGTTTAAGATATTTGCTTGACTTTAATGACATCTATCTATTTCAATTCCAGGATGCTTCTCTACCGACGAATTCCTACTGCTTGGATGAACAATTCACTGCACCCAATGGGCTGCAAAGAGTACTCATCACTTTACTTCGAAGTGCAGGTTTTATGATGCAACTTTCAATAAGTTAGTGGATTACTTTTCAAGGTATGTAGTTTCCTGAAACTTTATTTTTGTGTTCAACTTTTTTGCATAAAAGGTTAACCTGACACTGACTTAACTACACTGCAAGATGAAAATCATATAGACCATCAGGTGTAAACCAAAATTAATGTACTCTCTAGATCAAACTAGATGAAATCTTAAAATGTTAAATCAATATTTGATTAACCTTGATTTATGTTCGACAATGATTTTTTCATTTATTCTTTCATAACAGGATAACCTGACACTAACTTAACTATTCCACAAGACGAAAATTATTTGAATCCATAAGGCGAAAAGCAAATCTCATGTATAGTTTCCAGATCAAATTAGAAGAAATCTGAAAATGTTAATTTAAAATTTCATAACTTTTTAAACATATCACTGCTACTACTTTCTGAAGCTAATACTTTCGAAGAATTCCTCGCGAATGAATTTTTCCAAGCATTCTTTAAGTTAAACAGCTCTCCAATACATAGTACCATGAACAGAAATATTGTGATTTTTTTTTCTCTACTTCGTAATGACATTTGCACTATTTCTTGGCTTTGGAAGAGTAAGAGACGAGGATTGACTGCTATTGCTAATTACAAGTCCATATGGAAGCTTTCGAAGTGATGACAATAAGAGGTTCATTCTTTGTTTAAGATATTTGCTTGACTTTAATGACATCTATCTATTTCAATTCCAGGATGCTTCTCTACCGACAAATTCCTTCAGCTTAGATGAATAATTCACTGCACCCAATGGACTGCAAAGAGTGCTCATCACTTAACTTCAAAGTGCAGGTTTGATATTGCAATCCATGAGAGAAGGCGTGACATCGTGGAATGCCATGGTAATAAAAACAAATTTGTACATTGGTACATAACGTTGGTAATGTAAACAATTTCTTTCATTGTATGCCACACAGAGAATGATTCTGCACTATGGAAATTAAATGAGTCTATAAATTGAACGACAAAGGAGTTCGATATACAATGCAATAATTGATGTGTTTAGGGGAATTATGAAAGAGTATTTATTAGTTCAATAATGGAAAAGGCAACTTGGCACTCAGAAACTTGCTGTTATTATTCCCGGATGTTAATTACACATTTGGGAAGGTAACATTTCCAAGGTAGGGGGTTCTTGAAGCATTAGTTTCTGGAAACTTTTCCTTTTAATAGATGTCACGTCAATGTGACCATTGATGTGATTTCCAATTGATGAATCTTAGTTCCTGAGTGATAAATGATATCCTTTTTAAACTTGGATCATGGGAAAGGAAACTAAGCAAGCAGAGAGTATTGTTATCGTTCAAGGATATTGATTTCACGCTTGAGCAAGTGAGTTGATTTCCCTTCCCGATCAGATGTAATTGAAACGATGATATTTTGTTCAACTTTTCTTTCATGAGTGGTGAACTCACTTAACTATAATGGAAGATGAAAATTATATGAATCTATAACGTCAAAAGAGAATTAATAGATTTCCCTCGGATATGTGGGTGTGTGTTAGGGATAGTTTTGATTTTACTCGATGATTGAATTGGCAAGTTGGCAGAAAGTAAACTGCGATGAGCACTGTAAGCGTGTCTACATTGCTTCTGAGATACCGTGTTTCCCCTCTCGGATAACTATTTTATTACCTATCGATTTTAAGGCACCGGACGAACAATGAGGTATGTGTCTCCCTTGCTCCTAAACCATTTCCCTATTTTCTGATGCATTCTTCTTTCTGTAGGTACATCGAGAAGGGTAACAAGGCCGGGACGTCGAAGGAGGAGTGAGATAGGTTTTTTACATTTGGGAAGGAGATTCGATGCAACTTATAGTACGACCAAAATAGTGAACATCTATATTATGTGATGCACGAGGATGTGAATAGACCGCATCGCTTGCTATGTAACTGAAGGTTGAAATGCAATAAAGTTTCTCTTTTAAATGGTTGAAAACTGGGTTTTACTCCACTCCCTTCCAGAAATATGAGTAATAAAAAACCTTTAAAGTTGATTAATGCATACCCTTAAGTTGGACTGTTCTCAGAGTAATGTTAAAGCACTCCTTAGGGTTTTATTTCCTCAAGGGCTCTCGTGAGAGCTCGACAAATTTCCATCTACTGCTTTCCTTTAAACTCCCTATCATCAATAAGATTAGAAAATCCATCTGAGTTATAAGGATGCCCCGCAATGGTGCATGATATTTGCATACGAACGCTCTCATATTTTAACCCATGCGTTGCCAACGTGATGAACATTCTCGGCGATGAGTCTTGTGCTATTCACAGAAACCTGTTCCACCATCGGGCTTAAAATTGCTCCCACATTAAGAATCTTAAAGAGTTGGAATAGAAGGACTCGCTCTACGTTTATTTGTCACCGACACCTCTAAAGCTAAACGAGGAAATGAGAAAATAGATAGACGGTCGTCAACTTTTTTCCCCGAAACTGCTAACCGGAATCCGACAGAGGGCCAAGTATTGGTTCAGTTGCTTCGCCCGTCTCGCGAGTAAACATCGTGCTCGTATCTTGCGAATCGAGAAGCTTTTTCGTAGTGTACGTTCAATTCTCATCTCTCCCGCGACCGGTGGAATTGCTCTGGAGAAAGCGACAGTGATGTTGCGTTTAGTGGTCATTGGAGAACGTAAAGGATATAATCGATGCGGCAGATTTGCACGGGACTCAATGTGACATCGTCGAGTGAGTGAGGCGTCGAGCGAGGTTCACGGGGAATTTTGAAGGTGAGACCCATCGGAATATTTTCCTCATCTCTTTGCCTGCGCTGACAGGGATATGCATCGCAATTTAACCTCCTGATTGCTTTGATGCGAGGAGTTTGGAGTGCCCGCATTCCGAAACCTAGTCTGGGAGATATCTTGATCACCGTAAGTAAGACCACATGTAAACAGCATCGAACGAATGCTTCGATGTTTCAGCCGTATCGGTCACATGGACTCGTATGTTATCGCCTGGACGCGAACTTTATTAAGATTCCGAAGCCGTTTCTTTAGTCGAAGCGCTTCCTCGTACCATCATAGTTTGCGTGAGGATGATTTCGTCTTCAATCGCGTTGTTTACATTTGAGGAAAGGGAAAATAAGGGACTTGGTATGGGAACGACGTGAACGCGGCGAGGCCGCCATGGAGAGTGCAAAATGCATGGAGGCATTTCGAGGTGCCATTGTTACCGGCGGGAATCTAAAATTGCAATTAGATTTTTCGAATTTAGCTTGCGGTCCATCGTAAACGATAAAATTTTCACGAAGACTAGTATTTATTATGATTTTTTCCTACTACGTGAGTCTTACCGCACAAAAATACCATTTTCATAAGGTATCGAAAGCTTATTCTTCGGAATTGAGGAAATCCGCCATTATTCGCCGTCGACGTAAAAAAAGAAAGAAATTTTGAGGTTATTCGATCGGTAATTTTAACAACAATTATTTGCCATGAAATTCATTAATACAGCGCCTGCACTGACAGCGGTGGTATTTCTCTCAGCCAATCAGAATCAAGAAAAATGTTTACCGGGAGATCAAATTAGATGAAATCTTTAAATGTTAAATTAAAATTTCATTAATCGTTAAATACGTTACTGCTGCTACTTTCTGAATCTATTTCACCATCAGAATTGCTCGCGAAAAAATATTTTCAAATATTCATTCAGTTAAGGGAGCCTTCCCATGCATAAAAACATGAACAGAATGATGTGGTGATATTTATTTCTCTATTTCATAATGACATTTGAACTATTTCTTGGCTTTTCAAGAGTTGGAGACGAGGATTGACTGCTGTAATTAATTACAGGTCAATACGGAAGCTTTCGAAGTGATAAGAATAAGAGGTTCATTCTTTGTTTAAGATATTTGCTTGACTTTAATGACATCTATCTATTTCAATTCCAGGATGCTTCTCTACCGACGAATTCCTACTGCTTGGATGAACAATTCACTGCACCCAATGGGCTGCAAAGAGTACTCATCACTTTACTTCGAAGTGCAGGTTTTATGATGCAACTTTCAATAAGTTAGTGGATTACTTTTCAAGGTATGTAGTTTCCTGAAACTTTATTTTTGTGTTCAACTTTTTTGCATAAAAGGTTAACCTGACACTGACTTAACTACACTGCAAGATGAAAATCATATAGACCATCAGGTGTAAACCAAAATTAATGTACTCTCTAGATCAAACTAGATGAAATCTTAAAGTGTTTAATCAATATTTGATTAACCTTGATTTATGTTCGACAATGATTTTTTCATTACTCTTTCATAACAGGATAACCTGACACTAACTTAACTATTCCACAAGATGAAAATTATTTGAATCCATAAGGCGAAAAGCAAATCTCATGTATAGTTTCCAGATCAAATTAGAAGAAATCTGAAAATGTTAATTTAAAATTTCATAACTTTTTAAATATATCACTGCTACTACTTTCTGAAGCTAATACTTGCTAAGAATTCCTCGCGAATGAATTTTTCCAAGCATTCTTTAAGTTAAACAGCTCTCCCATACATAGTACCATGAACAGAAATATTGTGATTTTTTTTTCTCTACTTCGTAATGACATTTGCACTATTTCTTGGCTTTGGAAGAGTAAGAGACGAGGATTGACTGCTATTGCTAATTAAAAGTCCATATGGAAGCTTTCGAAGTGATGACAATAAGAGGTTCATTCTTTGTTTAAGATATTTGCTTGACTTTAATGACATCTATCTATTTCAATTCCAGGATGCTTCTCTACCGACAAATTCCTTCAGCTTAGATGAATAATTCACTGCACCCAATGGACTGCAAAGAGTGCTCATCACTTAACTTCAAAGTGCAGGTTTGATATTGCAATCCATGAGAGAAGGCGTGACATCGTGGAATGCCATGGTAATAAAAACAAATTTGTACATTGGTACATAACGTTGGTAATGTAAACAATTTCTTTCATTGGATGCCACACAGAGAATGATTCTGCACTATGGAAATTAAATGAGTCTATAAATTGAACGACAAAGGAGTTCGATATACAATGCAATAATTGATGTGTTTAAGGGTTTTATGAAAGAGTATTTATTAGTTCAATAATGGAAAAGGCAACTTGGCACTCAGAAACTTGCTGTTATTATTCCCGGATTTTAATAACACATTTGCGAAAGTAAAATTTCCAAGGTAGGGGGTTCTTGAAGCATTAGTTTCTGTTAACTTTTCCTTTTAATAGATGTCACGTCAATGTGACCATTGATGTGATTTCCAATTGATGAATCTTAGTTCCTGAGTGATAAATGATATCCTTTTTAAACTTGGATCATGGGAAAGGAAACTAAGCAAGCAGAGAGTATTGTTATCGTTCAAGGATATTGATTTCACGCTTGAGCAAGTGAGTTGATTTCCCTTCCCGATCAGATGTAATTGAAACGATGATATTTTGTTCAACTTTTCTTTCATGAGTGGTGAACTCACTTAACTATAATGGAAGATGAAAATTATATGAATCTATAACGTCAAAAGAGAATTAATAGATTTCCCTCGGATATGTGGGTTAGGGATAGTTTTGATTTTACTCGACGATTGAATTGGCAAGTTGGCAGAAAGTAAACTGCGATGAGCACTGTAAGCGTGTCTACATTGCTTCTGAGATACCGTGTTTCCCCTCTCGGATAACTATTTTATTACCTATCGATTTTAAGGCACCGGACGAACAATGAGGTATGTGTCTCCCTTGCTCCTAAACCATTTCCCTATTTTCTGATGCATTCTTCTTTCTGTAGGTACATCGAGAAGGGTAACAAGGCCGGGACGTCGAAGGAGGAGTGAGATAGGTTTTTTACATTTGGGAAGGAGATTCGATGCAACTTATAGTACGACCAAAATAGTGAACATCTATATTATGTGATGCACGAGGATGTGAATAGACCGCATCGCTTGCTATGTAACTGAAGGTTGAAATGCAATAAAGTTTCTCTTTTAAATGGTTGAAAACTGGGTTTTACTCCACTCCCTTCCAGAAATATGAGTAATAAAAAACCTTTAAAGTTGATTAATGCATACCCTTAAGTTGGACCGTTCTCAGAGTAATGTTAAAGCACTCCTTAGGGTTTTATTTCCTCAAGGGCTCTCGTGAGAGCTCGACAAATTTCCATCTACTGCTTTCCTTTAAACTCCCTATCATCAATAAGATTAGAAAATCCATCTGAGTTATAAGGATGCCCCGCAATGGTGCATGATATTTGCATACGAACGCTCTCATATTTTAACCCATGCGTTGCCAACGTGATGAACATTCTCGGCGATGAGTCTTGTGCTATTCACAGAAACCTGTTCCACCATCGGGCTTAAAATTGCTCCCACATTAAGAATCTTAAAGAGTTGGAATAGAAGGACTCGCTCTACGTTTATTTGTCACCGACACCTCTAAAGCTAAACGAGGAAATGAGAAAATAGATAGACGGTCGTCAACTTTTTTCCCCGAAACTGCTAACCGGAATCCGACAGAGGGCCAAGTATTGGTTCAGTTGCTTCGCCCGTCTCGCGAGTAAACATCGTGCTCGTATCTTGCGAATCGAGAAGCTTTTTCGTAGTGTACGTTCAATTCTCATCTCTCCCGCGACCGGTGGAATTGCTCTGGAGAAAGCGACAGTGATGTTGCGTTTAGTGGTCATTGGAGAACGTAAAGGATATAATCGATGCGGCAGATTTGCACGGGACTCAATGTGACATCGTCGAGTGAGTGAGGCGTCGAGCGAGGTTCACGGGGAATTTTGAAGGTGAGACCCATCGGAATATTTTCCTCATCTCTTTGCCTGCGCTGACAGGGATATGCATCGCAATTTAACCTCCTGATTGCTTTGATGCGAGGAGTTTGGAGTGCCCGCATTCCGAAACCTAGTCTGGGAGATATCTTGATCACCGTAAGTAAGACCACATGTAAACAGCATCGAACGAATGCTTCGATGTTTCAGCCGTATCGGTCACATGGACTCGTATGTTATCGCCTGGACGCGAACTTTATTAAGATTCCGAAGCCGTTTCTTTAGTCGAAGCGCTTCCTCGTACCATCATAGTTTGCGTGAGGATGATTTCGTCTTCAATCGCGTTGTTTACATTTGAGGAAAGGGAAAATAAGGGACTTGGTATGGGAACGACGTGAACGCGGCGAGGCCGCCATGGAGAGTGCAAAATGCATGGAGGCATTTCGAGGTGCCATTGTTACCGGCGGGAATCTAAAATTGCAATTAGATTTTTCGAATTTAGCTTGCGGTCCATCGTAAACGATAAAATTTTCACGAAGACTAGTATTTATTATGATTTTTTCCTACTACGTGAGTCTTACCGCACAAAAATACCATTTTCATAAGGTATCGAAAGCTTATTCTTCGGAATTGAGGAAATCCGCCATTATTCGCCGTCGACGTAAAAGAAGAAAGAAATTTTGAGGTTATTCGATCGGTAATTGGAACAACAATTATTTGCCATGAAATTCTTTAATACAGCGCCTGCACTGACAGCGGTGGTATTTCTCTCAGCCAATCAGAATCAAGAAAAATGTTTACCGGGAGATCAAATTAGATGAAATCTTTAAATGTTAAATTAAAATTTCATTAATCGTTAAATACGTTACTGCTGCTACTTTCTGAATCTATTTCACCATCAGAATTGCTCGCGAAAAAATATTTTCAAATATTCATTCAGTTAAGGGAGCCTTCCCATGCATAAAAACATGAACAGAATGATGTGGTGATATTTATTTCTCTATTTCATAATGACATTTGAACTATTTCTTGGCTTTTCAAGAGTTGGAGACGAGGATTGACTGCTGTAATTAATTACAGGTCAATACGGAAGCTTTCGAAGTGATAAGAATAAGAGGTTCATTCTTTGTTTAAGATATTTGCTTGACTTTAATGACATCTATCTATTTCAATTCCAGGATGCTTCTCTACCGACGAATTCCTACTGCTTGGATGAACAATTCACTGCACCCAATGGGCTGCAAAGAGTACTCATCACTTTACTTCGAAGTGCAGGTTTTATGATGCAACTTTCAATAAGTTAGTGGATTACTTTTCAAGGTATGTAGTTTCCTGAAACTTTATTTTTGTGTTCAACTTTTTATGCATAAAAGGTTAACCTGACACTGACTTAACTACACTGCAAGATGAAAATCATATAGACCATCAGGTGTAAACCAAAATTAATGTACTCTCTAGATCAAACTAGATGAAATCTTAAAATGTTAAATCAATATTTGATTAACCTTGATTTATGTTCGACAATGATTTTTTCATTTATTCTTTCATAACAGGATAACCTGACACTAACTTAACTATTCCACAAGATGAAAATTATTTGAATCCATAAGGCGAAAAGCAAATCTCATGTATAGTTTCCAGATCAAATTAGAAGAAATCTGAAAATGTTAATTTAAAATTTCATAACTTTTTAAATATATCACTGCTACTACTTTCTGAAGCTAATACTTTCGAAGAATTCCTCACGAATGAATTTTTCCAAGCATTCTTTAAGTTAAACAGCTCTCCCATACATAGTTCCATGAACAGAAATAATGTGGCGATTTTTTTTTCTCTACTTCGTAATGACATTTGCACTATTTCTTGGCTTTGAAAGAGTAAGAGACGAGGATTGACTGCTATTGCTAATTAAAAGTCCATATGGAAGCTTTCGTAGTGATGACATTAAGAGGTTCATTCTTCGTTTAAGATTTCTGCTTGAATTTAATGACATCTATCTATTTCAATTCCAGGATGCTTCTCTACCGACAAATTCCTTCAGCTTAGATGAATAATTCACTGCACCCAATGGACTGCAAAGAGTGCTCATCACTTAACTTCAAAGTGCAGGTTTGATATTGCAATCCATGAGAGAAGGCGTGACATCGTGGAATGCCATGGTAATAAAAACAAATTTGTACATTGGTACATAACGTTGGTAATGTAAACAATTTCTTTCATTGGATGCCACACAGAGAATGATTCTGCACTATGGAAATTAAATGAATCTATAAATTGAACGACAAAGGAGTTCGATATACAATGCAATAATTGATGTGTTTAGGGGTTTTATGAAAGAGTATTTATTAGTTCAATAATGGAAAAGGCAACTTGGCACTCAGAAACTTGCTGTTATTATTCCCGGATGTTAATTACACATTTGGGAAGGTAACATTTCCAAGGTAGGGGGTTCTTGAAGCATTAGTTTCTGTTAACTTTTCCTTTTAATAGATGTCACGTCAATGTGACCATTGATGTGATTTCCAATTGATGAATCTTAGTTCCTGAGTGATGAATGATATCCTTTTTAAACTTGGATCATGGGAAAGGAAACTAAGCAAGCAGAGAGTATTGTTATCGCTCAAGGATATTGATTTCACGTTTGAGCAAGTGAGTTGATTTCCCTTCCCGATAAGATGTAATTGAAACGATGATTTTAGTTCAACTTTTCTTTCATAATTGGTGAACTCTATTAACTATAATGGAAGATGAAAATTATATGAATCTATAACGTCAAAAGAGAATTAATAGATTTCCCTCGGATATGTGGGTTAGGGATAGTTTTGATTTTACTCGACGATTGAATTGGCAAGTTGGCAGAAAGTAAACTGCGATGAGCACTGTAAGCGTGTCTACATTGCTTCTGAGATACCGTGTTTCCCCTCTCGGATAACTATTTTATTACCTATCGATTTTAAGGCACCGGACGAACAATGAGGTATGTGTCTCCCTTGCTCCTAAACCATTTCCCTATTTTCTGATGCATTCTTCTTTCTGTAGGTACATCGAGAAGGGTAACAAGGCCGGGACGTCGAAGGAGGAGTGAGATAGGTTTTTTACATTTGGGAAGGAGATTCGATGCAACTTATAGTACGACCAAAATAGTGAACATCTATATTATGTGATGCACGAGGATGTGAATAGACCGCATCGCTTGCTATGTAACTGAAGGTTGAAATGCAATAAAGTTTCTATTTTAAATGGTTGAAAACTGGGTTTTACTCCACTCCCTTCCAGAAATATGAGTAATAAAAAACCTTTAAAGTTGATTAATGCATACCCTTAAGTTGGACCGTTCTCAGAGTAATGTTAAAGCACTCCTTAGGGTTTTATTTCCTCAAGGGCTCTCGTGAGAGCTCGACGAATTTCCATCTACTGCTTTCCTTTAAACTCCCTATCATCAATAAGATTAGAAAATCCATCTGAGTTATAAGGATGCCCCGCAATGGTGCATGATATTTGCATACGAACGCTCTCATATTTTAACCCATGCGTTTCCAACGTGATGAACATTCTCGGCGATGAGTCTTGTGCTATTCACAGAAACCTGTTCCACCATCGGCCTTAAAATTGCTCCCACATTAAGAATCTTAAAGAGTTGGAATAGAAGGACTCGCTCTACGTTTATTTGTCACCGACACCTCTAAAGCTAAACGAGGAAATGAGAAAATAGATAGACGGTCGTCAACTTTTTTCCCCGAAACTGCTAACCGGAATCCGACAGAGGGCCAAGTATTGGTTCAGTTGCTTCGTCCGTCTCGCGAGTAAACATCGTGCTCGTATCTTGCGAATCGAGAAGCTTTTTCGTAGTGTACGTTCAATTCTCATCTCTCCCGCGACCGGTGGAATTGCTCTGGAGAAAGCGTCAGTGATGTTGCGTTTAGTGGTCATTGGAGAACGTAAAGGATATAATCGATGCGGCAGATTTGCACGGGACTCAATGTGACATCGTCGAGTGAGTGAGGCGTCGAGCGAGGTTCACGGGGAATTTTGAAGGTGAGACCCATCGGAATATTTTCCTCATCTCTTTGCCTGCGCTGACAGGGATATGCATCGCAATTTAACCTCCTGATTGCTTTGATGCGAGGAGTTTGGAGTGCCCGCATTCCGAAACCTAGTCTGGGAGATATCTTGATCACCGTAAGTAAGACCACATGTAAACAGCATCGAACGAATGCTTCGATGTTTCAGCCGTATCGGTCACATGGACTCGTATGTTATCGCCTGGACGCGAACTTTATTAAGATTCCGAAGCCGTTTCTTTAGTCGAAGCGCTTCCTCGTACCATCATAGTTTGCGTGAGGATGATTTCGTCTTCAATCGCGTTGTTTACATTTGAGGAAAGGGAAAATAAGGGACATGGTATGGGAACGACGTGAACGCGGCGAGGCCGCCATGGAGAGTGCAAAATGCATGGAGGCATTTCGAGGTGCCATTGTTACCGGCGGGAATCTAAAATTGCAATTAGATTTTTCGAAAATAGCTTGCGGTCCATCGTAAACGATAAAATTTTCACGAAGACTAGTATTTATTATGATTTTTTCCTACTACGTGAGTCTTACCGCACAAAAATACCATTTTCATAAGGTATCGAAAGCTTATTCTTCGGAATTGAGGAAATCTGCCATTACTCGCCGTCGACGTAAAAGAAGAAAGAAATTTTGAGGTTATTCGATCGGTAATTGGAACAACAATTATTTGCCATGAAATTCATTAATACAGCGTCTGCACTGACAGCGGTGGTATTTCTCTCAGCCAATCAGAATCAAGAAAAATGTTTACCGGGAGATCAAATTAGATGAAATCTTTAAATGTTAAATTAAAATTTCATTAATCGTTAAATACGTTACTGCTGCTACTTTCTGAATCTATTTCACCATCAGAATTGCTCGCGAAAATATATTTTCAAATATTCATTCAGTTAAGGGAGCTTTCCCATGCATAAAAACATGAACAGAATGATGTGGTGATATTTATTTCTCTATTTCATAATGACATTTGAACTATTTCTTGGCTTTTCAAGAGTTGGAGACGAGGATTGACTGCTGTAATTAATTACAGGTCAATACGGAAGCTTTCGAAGTGATAAGAATAAGAGGTTCATTCTTTGTTTAAGATATTTGCTCGACTTTAATGACATCTATCTATTTCAATTCCAGGATGCTTCTCTACCGACGAATTCCTACTGCTTGGATGAACAATTCACTGCACCCAATGGGCTGCAAAGAGTACTCATCACTTTACTTCGAAGTGCAGGTTTTATGATGCAACTTTCAATAAGTTAGTGGATTACTTTTCAAGGTATGTAGTTTCCTGAAACTTTATTTTTGTGTTCAACTTTTTATGCATAAAAGGTTAACCTGACACTGACTTAACTACACTGCAAGATGAAAATCATATAGACCATCAGGTGTAAACCAAAATTAATGTACTCTCTAGATCAAACTAGATGAAATCTTAAAATGTTAAATCAATATTTGATTAACCTTGATTTATGTTCGACAATGATTTTTTCATTTATTCTTTCATAACAGGATAACCTGACACTAACTTAACTATTCCACAAGATGAAAATTATTTGAATCCATAAGGCGAAAAGCAAATCTCATGTATAGTTTCCAGATCAAATTAGAAGAAATCTGAAAATGTTAATTTAAAATTTCATAACTTTTTAAATATATCACTGCTACTACTTTCTGAAGCTAATACTTTCGAAGAATTCCTCACGAATGAATTTTTCCAAGCATTCTTTAAGTTAAACAGCTCTCCCATACATAGTACCATGAACAGAAATAATGTGGTGATTTTTTTTTTCTCTACTTCGTAATGACATTTGCACTATTTCTTGGCTTTGGAAGAGTAAGAGACGAGGATTGACTGCTATTGCTAATTAAAAGTCCATATGGAAGCTTTCGTAGTGATGACATTAAGAGGTTCATTCTTCGTTTAAGATTTCTGCTTGAATTTAATGACATCTATCTATTTCAATTCCAGGATGCTTCTCTACCGACAAATTCCTTCAGCTTAGATGAATAATTCACTGCACCCAATGGACTGCAAAGAGTGCTCATCACTTAACTTCAAAGTGCAGGTTTGATATTGCAATCCATGAGAGAAGGCGTGACATCGTGGAATGCCATGGTAATAAAAACAAATTTGTACATTGGTACATAACGTTGGTAATGTAAACAATTTCTTTCATTGGATGCCACACAGAGAATGATTCTGCACTATGGAAATTAAATGAATCTATAAATTGAACGACAAAGGAGTTCGATATACAATGCAATAATTGATGTGTTTAGGGGTTTTATGAAAGAGTATTTATTAGTTCAATAATGGAAAAGGCAACTTGGCACTCAGAAACTTGCTGTTATTATTCCCGGATGTTAATTACACATTTGGGAAGGTAACATTTCCAAGGTAGGGGGTTCTTGAAGCATTAGTTTCTGTTAACTTTTCCTTTTAATAGATGTCACGTCAATGTGACCATTGATGTGATTTCCAATTGATGAATCTTAGTTCCTGAGTGATAAATGATATCCTTTTTAAACTTGGATCATGGGAAAGGAAACTAAGCAAGCAGAGAGTATTGTTATCGCTCAAGGATATTGATTTCACGTTTGAGCAAGTGAGTTGATTTCCCTTCCCGATAAGATGTAATTGAAACGATGATTTTAGTTCAACTTTTCTTTCATAAGTGGTGAACTCACTTAACTATAATGGAAGATGAAAATTATATGAATCTATAACGTCAAAAGAGAATTAATAGATTTCCCTCGGATATGTGGGTTAGGGATAGTTTTGATTTTACTCGACGATTGAATTGGCAAGTTGGCAGAAAGTAAACTGCGATGAGCACTGTAAGCGTGTCTACATTGCTTCTGAGATACCGTGTTTCCCCTCTCGGATAACTATTTTATTACCTATCGATTTTAAGGCACCGGACGAACAATGAGGTATGTGTCTCCCTTGCTCCTAAACCATTTCCCTATTTTCTGATGCATTCTTCTTTCTGTAGGTACATCGAGAAGGGTAACAAGGCCGGGACGTCGAAGGAGGAGTGAGATAGGTTTTTTACATTTGGGAAGGAGATTCGATGCAACTTATAGTACGACCAAAATAGTGAACATCTATATTATGTGATGCACGAGGATGTGAATAGACCGCATCGCTTGCTATGTAACTGAAGGTTGAAATGCAATAAAGTTTCTATTTTAAATGGTTGAAAACTGGGTTTTACTCCACTCCCTTCCAGAAATATGAGTAATAAAAAACCTTTAAAGTTGATTAATGCACACCCTTAAGTTGGACCGTTCTCAGAGTAATGTTAAAGCACTCCTTAGGGTTTTATTTCCTCAAGGGCTCTCGTGAGAGCTCGACGAATTTCCATCTACTGCTTTCCTTTAAACTCCCTATCATCAATAAGATTAGAAAATCCATCTGAGTTATAAGGATGCCCCGCAATGGTGCATGATATTTGCATACGAACGCTCTCATATTTTAACCCATGCGTTGCCAACGTGATGAACATTCTCGGCGATGAGTCTTGTGCTATTCACAGAAACCTGTTCCACCATCGGCCTTAAAATTGCTCCCACATTAAGAATCTTAAAGAGTTGGAATAGAAGGACTCGCTCTACGTTTATTTGTCACCGACACCTCTAAAGCTAAACGAGGAAATGAGAAAATAGATAGACGGTCGTCAACTTTTTTCCCCGAAACTGCTAACCGGAATCCGACAGAGGGCCAAGTATTGGTTCAGTTGCTTCGCCCGTCTCGCGAGTAAACATCGTGCTCGTATCTTGCGAATCGAGAAGCTTTTTCGTAGTGTACGTTCAATTCTCATCTCTCCCGCGACCGGTGGAATTGCTCTGGAGAAAGCGACAGTGATGTTGCGTTTAGTGGTCATTGGAGAACGTAAAGGATATAATCGATGCGGCAGATTTGCACGGGACTCAATGTGACATCGTCGAGTGAGTGAGGCGTCGAGCGAGGTTCACGGGGAATTTTGAAGGTGAGACCCATCGGAATATTTTCCTCATCTCTTTGCCAGCGCTGACAGGGATATGCATCGCAATTTAACCTCCTGATTGCTTTGATGCGAGGAGTTTGGAGTGCCCGCATTCCGAAACCTAGTCTGGGAGATATCTTGATCACCGTAAGTAAGACCACATGTAAACAGCATCGAACGAATGCTTCGATGTTTCAGCCGTATCGGTCACATGGACTCGTATGTTATCGCCTGGACGCGAACTTTATTAAGATTCCGAAGCCGTTTCTTTAGTCGAAGCGCTTCCTCGTACCATCATAGTTTGCGTGAGGACGATTTCGTCTTCAATCGCGTTGTTTACATTTGAGGAAAGGGAAAATAAGGGACTTGGTATGGGAACGACGTGAACGCGGCGAGGCCGCCATGGAGAGTGCAAAATGCATGGAGGCATTTCGAGGTGCCATTGTTACCGGCGGGAATCTAAAATTGCAATTAGAATTTTCGAAAATAGCTTGCGGTCCATCGTAAACGATAAAATTTTCACGAAGACTAGTATTTATTATGATTTTTTCCTACTACGTGAGTCTTACCGCACAACAATACCATTTTAATAAGGTATCGAAAGCTTATTCTTCGGAATTGAGGAAATCTGCCATTACTCGCCGTCGACGTAAAAGAAGAAAGAAATTTTGAGGTTAATCGATCGGTAATTGGAACAACAATTATTTGCCATGAAATTCATTAATACAGCGCCTGCACTGACAGCGGTGGTATTTTTCTCAGCCAATCAGAATCAAGAAAAATGTTTAACGGGAGATCAAATTAGATGAAATCTTTAAATGTTAAATTAAAATTTCATTAATCGTTAAATACGTTACTGCTGCTACTTTCTGAATCTATATCACCATCAGAATTGCTCGCGAAAATATATTTTCAAATATTCATTCAGTTAAGGGAGCTTTCCCATGCATAAAAACATGAACAGAATGATGTGGTGATATTTATTTCTCTATTTCATAATGACATTTGAACTATTTCTTGGCTTTTCAAGAGTTGGAGACGAGGATTGACTGCTGTAATTAATTACAGGTCAATACGGAAGCTTTCGAAGTGATAAGAATAAGAGGTTCATTCTTTGTTTAAGATATTTGCTTGACTTTAATGACATCTATCTATTTCAATTCCAGGATGCTTCTCTACCGACGAATTCCTACTGCTTGGATGAACAATTCACTGCACCCAATGGGCTGCAAAGAGTACTCATCACTTTACTTCGAAGTGCAGGTTTTATGATGCAACTTTCAATAAGTTAGTGGATTACTTTTCAAGGTATGTAGTTTCCTGAAACTTTATTTTTGTGTTCAACTTTTTATGCATAAAAGGTTAACCTGACACTGACTTAACTACACTGCAAGATGAAAATCATATAGACCATCAGGTGTAAACCAAAATTAATGTACTCTCTAGATCAAACTAGATGAAATCTTAAAATGTTAAATCAATATTTGATTAACCTTGATTTATGTTCGACAATGATTTTTTCATTTATTCTTTCATAACAGGATAACCTGACACTAACTTAACTATTCCACAAGATGAAAATTATTTGAATCCATAAGGCGAAAAGCAAATCTCATGTATAGTTTCCAGATCAAATTAGAAGAAATCTGAAAATGTTAATTTAAAATTTCATAACTTTTTAAATATATCACTGCTACTACTTTCTGAAGCTAATACTTTCGAAGAATTCCTCCCGAATGAATTTTTCCAAGCATTCTTTAAGTTAAACAGCTCTCCCATACATAGTACCATGAACAGAAATAATGTGGTGATTTTTTTTTCTCTACTTCGTAATGACATTTGCACTATTTCTTGGCTTTGGAAGAGTAAGAGACGAGGATTGACTGCTATTGCTAATTAAAAGTCCATATGGAAGCTTTCGTAGTGATGACATTAAGAGGTTCATTCTTCGTTTAAGATTTCTGCTTGAATTTAATGACATCTATCTATTTCAATTCCAGGATGCTTCTCTACCGACAAATTCCTTCAGCTTAGATGAATAATTCACTGCACCCAATGGACTGCAAAGAGTGCTCATCACTTAACTTCAAAGTGCAGGTTTGATATTGCAATCCATGAGAGAAGGCGTGACATCGTGGAATGCCATGGTAATAAAAACAAATTTGTACATTGGTACATAACGTTGGTAATGTAAACAATTTCTTTCATTGGATGCCACACAGAGAATGATTCTGCACTATGGAAATTAAATGAATCTATAAATTGAACGACAAAGGAGTTCGATATACAATGCAATAATTGATGTGTTTAGGGGTTTTATGAAAGAGTATTTATTAGTTCAATAATGGAAAAGGCAACTTGGCACTCAGAAACTTGCTGTTATTATTCCCGGATGTTAATTACACATTTGGGAAGGTAACATTTCCAAGGTAGGGGGTTCTTGAAGCATTAGTTTCTGTTAACTTTTCCTTTTAATAGATGTCACGTCAATGTGACCATTGATGTGATTTCCAATTGATGAATCTTAGTTCCTGAGTGATAAATGATATCCTTTTTAAACTTGGATCATGGGAAAGGAAACTAAGCAAGCAGAGAGTATTGTTATCGCTCAAGGATATTGATTTCACGTTTGAGCAAGTGAGTTGATTTCCCTTCCCGATAAGATGTAATTGAAACGATGATTTTAGTTCAACTTTTCTTTCATAAGTGGTGAACTCACTTAACTATAATGGAAGATGAAAATTATATGAATCTATAACGTCAAAAGAGAATTAATAGATTTCCCTCGGATATGTGGGTTAGGGATAGTTTTGATTTTACTCGACGATTGAATTGGCAAGTTGGCAGAAAGTAAACTGCGATGAGCACTGTAAGCGTGTCTACATTGCTTCTGAGATACCGTGTTTCCCCTCTCGGATAACTATTTTATTACCTATCGATTTTAAGGCACCGGACGAACAATGAGGTATGTGTCTCCCTTGCTCCTAAACCATTTCCCTATTTTCTGATGCATTCTTCTTTCTGTAGGTACATCGAGAAGGGTAACAAGGCCGGGACGTCGAAGGAGGAGTGAGATAGGTTTTTTACATTTGGGAAGGAGATTCGATGCAACTTATAGTACGACCAAAATAGTGAACATCTATATTATGTGATGCACGAGGATGTGAATAGACCGCATCGCTTGCTATGTAACTGAAGGTTGAAATGCAATAAAGTTTCTATTTTAAATGGTTGAAAACTGGGTTTTACTCCACTCCCTTCCAGAAATATGAGTAATAAAAAACCTTTAAAGTTGATTAATGCATACCCTTAAGTTGGACCGTTCTCAGAGTAATGTTAAAGCACTCCTTAGGGTTTTATTTCCTCAAGGGCTCTCGTGAGAGCTCGACGAATTTCCATCTACTGCTTTCCTTTAAACTCCCTATCATCAATAAGATTAGAAAATCCATCTGAGTTATAAGGATGCCCCGCAATGGTGCATGATATTTGCATACGAACGCTCTCATATTTTAACCCATGCGTTGCCAACGTGATGAACATTCTCGGCGATGAGTCTTGTGCTATTCACAGAAACCTGTTCCACCATCGGGCTTAAAATTGCTCCCACATTAAGAATCTTAAAGAGTTGGAATAGAAGGACTCGCTCTACGTTTATTTGTCACCGACACCTCTAAAGCTAAACGAGGAAATGAGAAAATAGATAGACGGTCGTCAACTTTTTTCCCCGAAACTGCTAACCGGAATCCGACAGAGGGCCAAGTATTGGTTCAGTTGCTTCGCCCGTCTCGCGAGTAAACATCGTGCTCGTATCTTGCGAATCGAGAAGCTTTTTCGTAGTGTACGTTCAATTCTCATCTCTCCCGCGACCGGTGGAATTGCTCTGGAGAAAGCGACAGTGATGTTGCGTTTAGTGGTCATTGGAGAACGTAAAGGATATAATCGATGCGGCAGATTTGCACGGGACTCAATGTGACATCGTCGAGTGAGTGAGGCGTCGAGCGAGGTTCACGGGGAATTTTGAAGGTGAGACCCATCGGAATATTTTCCTCATCTCTTTGCCTGCGCTGACAGGGATATGCATCGCAATTTAACCTCCTGATTGCTTTGATGCGAGGAGTTTGGAGTACCCGCATTCCGAAACCTAGTCTGGGAGATATCTTGATCACCGTAAGTAAGACCACATGTAAACAGCATCGAACGAATGCTTCGATGTTTCAGCCGTATCGGTCACATGGACTCGTATGTTATCGCCTGGACGCGAACTTTATTAAGATTCCGAAGCCGTTTCTTTAGTCGAAGCGCTTCCTCGTACCATCATAGTTTGCGTGAGGATGATTTCGTCTTCAATCGCGTTGTTTACATTTGAGGAAAGGGAAAATAAGGGACTTGGTATGGGAACGACGTGAACGCGGCGAGGCCGCCATGGAGAGTGCAAAATGCATGGAGGCATTTCGAGGTGCCATTGTTACCGACGGGAATCTAAAATTGCAATTAGATTTTTCGAAAATAGCTTGCGGTCCATCGTAAACGATAAAATTTTCACGAAGACTAGTATTTATTATGATTTTTTCCTACTACGTGAGTCTTACCGCACAAAAATACCATTTTCATAAGGTATCGAAAGCTTATTCTTCGGAATTGAGGAAATCCGCCATTACTCGCCGTCGACGTAAAAGAAGAAAGAAATTTTGAGGTTATTCGATCGGTAATTGGAACAACAATTATTTGCCATGAAATTCATTAATACAGCGCCTGCACTGACAGCGGTGGTATTTTTCTCAGCCAATCAGAATCAAGAAAAATGTTTAACGGGAGATCAAATTAGATGAAATCTTTAAATGTTAAATTAAAATTTCATTAATCGTTAAATACGTTACTGCTGCTACTTTCTGAATCTATATCACCATCAGAATTGCTCGCGAAAATATATTTTCAAATATTCATTCAGTTAAGGGAGCTTTCCCATGCATAAAAACATGAACAGAATGATGTGGTGATATTTATTTCTCTATTTCATAATGACATTTGAACTATTTCTTGGCTTTTCAAGAGTTGGAGACGAGGATTGACTGCTGTAATTAATTACAGGTCAATACGGAAGCTTTCGAAGTGATAAGAATAAGAGGTTCATTCTTTGTTTAAGATATTTGCTTGACTTTAATGACATCTATCTATTTCAATTCCAGGATGCTTCTCTACCGACGAATTCCTACTGCTTGGATGAACAATTCACTGCACCCAATGGGCTGCAAAGAGTACTCATCACTTTACTTCGAAGTGCAGGTTTTAAGATGCAACTTTCAATAAGTTAGTGGATTACTTTTCAAGGTATGTAGTTTCCTGAAACTTTATTTTTGTGTTCAACGTTTTATGCATAAACGGTTAACCTGACACTGACTTAACTACACTGCAAGATGAAAATCATATAGACCATCAGGTGTAATCCAAAATTAATGTACTCTCTAGATCAAACTAGATGAAATCTTAAAATGTTAAATCAATATTTGATTCACCTTGATTTATGTTCGACAATGATTTTTTCATTTATTCTTTCATAACAGGATAACCTGACACTAACTTAACTATGCCACAAGATGAAAATTATTTGAATCCATAAGGCGAAAAGCAAATCTCATGTATAGTTTCCAGATCAAATTAGAAGAAATCTGAAAATGTTAATTTAAAATTTCATAACTTTTTAAATATATCACTGCTACTACTTTCTGAAGCTAATACTTTCGAAGAATTCCTCGCGAATGAATTTTTCCAAGCATTCTTTAAGTTAAACAGCTCTCCCATACATAGTACCATGAACAGAAATAATGTGGTGATTTTTTTTTCTCTACTTCGTAATGACATTTGCACTATTTCTTGGCTTTGGAAGAGTAAGAGACGAGGATTGACTGCTATTGCTAATTAAAAGTCCATATGGAAGCTTTCGTAGTGATGACATTAAGAGGTTCATTCTTCGTTTAAGATTTTTGCTTGACTTTAATGACATCTATCTATTTCAATTCCAGGATGCTTCTCTACCGACAAATTCCTTCAGCTTAGATGAATAATTCACTGCACCCAATGGACTGCAAAGAGTGCTCATCACTTAACTTCAAAGTTCAGGTTTGATATTGCAATCCATGAGAGAAGGCGTGACATCGTGGAATGCCATGGTAATAAAAACAAATTTGTACATTGGTACATAACGTTGGTAATGTAAACAATTTCTTTCATTGGATGCCACACAGAGAATGATTCTGCACTATGGAAATTAAATGAATCGATAAATTGAACGACAAAGGAGTTCGATATACAATGCAATAATTGATGTGTTTAGGGGTTTTATTAAAGAGTATTTATTAGTTCAATAATGGAAAAGGCAACTTGGCACTCAGAAACTTGCTGTTATTATTCCCGGATGTTAATTACACATTTGGGAAGGTAACATTTCCAAGGTAGGGGGTTCTTGAAGCATTAGTTTCTGTTAACTTTTCCTTTTAATAGATGTCACGTCAATGTGACCATTGATGTGATTTCCAATTGATGAATCTTAGTTCCTGAGTGATAAATGATATCCTTTTAAAACTTGGATCATGGGAAAGGAAACTAAGCAAGCAGAGAGTATTGTTATCGTTCAAGGATATTGATTTCACGTTTGAGCAAGTGAGTTGATTTCCCTTCCCGATAAGATGTAATTGAAACGATAATTTTAGTTCAACTTTTCTTTCATAAGTGGTGAACTCACTTAACTATAATGGAAGATGAAAATTATATGAATCTATAACGTCAAAAGAGAATTAATAGATTTCCCTCGGATATGTGGGTGTGTGTTAGGGATAGTTTTGATTTTACTCGATGATTGAATTGGCAAGTTGGCAGAAAGTAAACTGCGATGAGCACTGTAAGCGTGTCTACATTGCTTCTGAGATACCGTGTTTCCCCTATCGGATAACTTTTTTATTACCTATCGATTTTAAGGCACCGGACGAGCAATGAGGTATGTGTCTCCCTTGCTCCTAAACCATTTCCCTATTTTCTGATGCATTTTTCTTTCTGTAGGTACATCGAGAAGGGTAACAAGGCCGGGACGTCGAAGGAGGAGTGAGATAGGTTTTTTACATTTGGGAAGGAGATTCGATGCAACTTATAGTACGACCAAAATAATGAACATCTATATTATGTGATGCACGAGGATGTGAATAGACCGCATCGCTTGCTATGTAACTGAAGGTTGAAATGCAATAAAGTTTCTATTTTAAATGGTTGAAAACTGGGTTTTACTCCACTCCCTTCAAGAAATATGAGTAATAAAAAACCTTTAAAGTTGATTAATGCATACCCTTAAGTTGGACTGTTCTCAGAGTAATGTTAAAGCACTCCTTAGGGTTTTATTTCCTCAAGGGCTCTCGTGAGAGCTCGACAAATTTCCATCTACTGCTTTCCTTTAAACTCCCTATCATCAATAAGATTAGAAAATCCATCTGAGTTATAAGGATGCCCCGCAATGGTGCATGATATTTGCATACGAACGCTCTCATATTTTAACCCATGCGTTGCCAACGTGATGAACATTTTCGGCGATGAGTCTTGTGCTATTCACAGAAACCTGTTCCACCATCGGGCTTAAAATTGCTCCCACATTAAGAATCTTAAAGAGTTGGAATAGAAGGACTCGCTCTACGTTTATTTGTCACCGACACCTCTAAAGCTAAACGAGGAAATGAGAAAATAGATAGACGGTCGTCAACTTTTTTCCCCGAAACTGCTAACCGGAATCCGACAGAGGGCCAAGTATTGGTTCAGTTGCTTCGCCCGTCTCGCGAGTAAACATCGTGCTCGTATCTTGCGAATCGAGAAGCTTTTTCGTAGTGTACGTTCAATTCTCATCTCTCCCGCGACCGGTGGAATTGCTCTGGAGAAAGCGACAGTGATGTTGCGTTTAGTGGTCATTCGAGAACGTAAAGGATATAATCGATGCGGCAGATTTGCACGGGACTCAATGTGACATCGTCGAGAGAGAGAGGCGTCGAGCGAGGTTCACGGGGAATTTTGAAGGTGAGACCCATCGGAATATTTTCCTCATCTCTTTGCCTGCGCTGACAGGGATATGCATCGCAATTTAACCTCCTGATTGCTTTGATGCGAGGAGTTTGGAGTGCCCGCATTCCGAAACCTAGTCTGGGAGATATCTTGATCACCGTAAGTAAGACCACATGTAAACAGCATCGAACGAATGCTTCGATGTTTCAGCCGTATCGGTCACATGGACTCGTATGTTATCGCCTGGACGCGAACTTTATTAAGATTCCGAAGCCGTTTCTTTAGTCGAAGCGCTTCCTCGTACCATCATAGTTTGCGTGAGGACGATTTCGTCTTCAATCGCGTTGTTTACATTTGAGAAAAGGGAAAATAAGGGACTTGGTATGGGAACGACGTGAACGCGGCGAGGCCGCCATGGAGAGTGCAAAATGCATGTAGGCATTTCGAGGTGCCATTGTTACCGGCGGGAATCTAAAATTGCAATTAGATTTTTCGAATTTAGCTTGCGGTCCATCGTAAACGATAAAATTTTCACGAAGACTAGTATTTATTATGATTTTTTCCTACTACGTGAGTCTTACCGCACAAAAATACCATTTTCATAAGGTATCGAAAGCTTATTCTTCGGAATTGAGGAAATCCGCCATTACTCGCCGTCGACGTAAAAGAAGAAAGAAATTTTGAGGTTATTCGATCGGTAATTGGAACAACAATTATTTGCCATGAAATTCATTAATACAGCGCCTGCACTGACAGCGGTGGTATTTCTCTCAGCCAATCAGAATCAAGAAAAATGTTTACCGGGAGATCAAATTAGATGAAATCTTTAAATGTTAAATTAAAATTTCATTAATCGTTAAATACGTTACTGCTGCTACTTTCTGAATCTATTTCACCATCAGAATTGCTCGCGAAAAAATATTTTCAAATATTCATTCAGTTAAGGGAGCTTTCCCATGCATAAAACCATGAACAGAATGATGTGGTGATATTTATTTCTCTATTTCATAATGACATTTGAACTATTTCTTGGCTTTTCAAGAGTTGGAGACGAGGATTGACTGCTGTAATTAATTACAGGTCAATACGGAAGCTTTCGAAGTGATAAGAATAAGAGGTTCATTCTTTGTTTAAGATATTTGCTTGACTTTAATGACATCTATCTATTTCAATTCCAGGATGCTTCTCTACCGACGAATTCCTACTGCTTGGATGAACAATTCACTGCACCCAATGGGCTGCAAAGAGTACTCATCACTTTACTTCGAAGTGCAGGTTTTATGATGCAACTTTCAATAAGTTAGTGGATTACTTTTCAAGGTATGTAGTTTCCTGAAACTTTATTTTTGTGTTCAACTTTTTATGCATAAAAGGTTAACCTGACACTGACTTAACTACACTGCAAGATGAAAATCATATAGACCATCAGGTGTAAACCAAAATTAATGTACTCTCTAGATCAAACTAGATGAAATCTTAAAATGTTAAATCAATATTTGATTAACCTTGATTTATGTTCGACAATGATTTTTTCATTTATTCTTTCATAACAGGATAACCTGACACTAACTTAACTATTCCAAGAGATGAAAATTATTTGAATCCATAAGGCGAAAAGCAAATCTCATGTATAGTTTCCAGATCAAATTAGAAGAAATCTGAAAATGTTAATTTAAAATTTCATAACTTTTTAAATATATCACTGCTACTACTTTCTGAAGCTAATACTTTCGAAGAATTCCTCGCGAATGAATTTTTCCAAGCATTCTTTAAGTTAAACAGCTCTCCCATACATAGTTCCATGAACAGAAATAATGTGGCGATTTTTTTTTCTCTACTTCGTAATGACATTTGCACTATTTCTTGGCTTTGGAAGAGTAAGAGACGAGGATTGACTACTATTGCTAATTACAAGTCCATATGGAAACTTTCGAAGTGATGACAATAAGAGGTTCATTCTTCGTTTAAGATTTCTGCTTGAATTTAATGACATCTATCTATTTCAATTCCAGGATGCTTCTCTACCGACAAATTCCTTCAGCTTAGATGAATAATTCACTGCACCCAATGGACTGCAAAGAGTGCTCATCACTTAACTTCAAAGTGCAGGTTTGATATTGCAATCCATGAGAGAAGGCGTGACATCGTGGAATGCCATGGTAATAAAAACAAATTTGTACATTGGTACATAACGTTGGTAATGTAAACAATTTCTTTCATTGGATGCCACACAGAGAATGATTCTGCACTATGGAAATTAAATGAATCTATAAATTGAACGACAAAGGAGTTCGATATACAATGCAATAATTGATGTGTTTAAGGGTTTTATGAAAGAGTATTTATTAGTTCAATAATGGAAAAGGCAACTTGGCACTCAGAAACTTGCTGTTATTATTCCCGGATGTTAATTACACATTTGGGAAGGTAACATTTCCAAGGTAGGGGGTTCTTGAAGCATTAGTTTCTGTTAACTTTTCCTTTTAATAGATGTCACGTCAATGTGACCATTGATGTGATTTCCAATTGATGAATCTTAGTTCCTGAGTGATAAATGATATCCTTTTTAAACTTGGATCATGGGAAAGGAAACTAAGCAAGCAGAGAGTATTGTTATCGTTCAAGGATATTGATTTCACGTTTGAGCAAGTGAGTTGATTTCCCTTCCCGATAAGATGTAATTGAAACGATAATTTTAGTTCAACTTTTCTTTCATAAGTGGTGAACTCACTTAACTATAATGGAAGATGAAAATTATATGAATCTATAACGTCAAAAGAGAATTAATAGATTTCCCTCGGATATGTGGGTTAGGGATAGTTTTGATTTTACTCGACGATTGAATTGGCAAGTTGGCAGAAAGTAAACTGCGATGAGCACTGTAAGCGTGTCTACATTGCTTCTGAGATACCGTGTTTCCCCTCTCGGATAACTATTTTATTACCTATCGATTTTAAGGCACCGGACGAACAATGAGGTATGTGTCTCCCTTGCTCCTAAACCATTTCCCTATTTTCTGATGCATTCTTCTTTCTGTAGGTACATCGAGAAGGGTAACAAGGCCGGGACGTCGAAGGAGGAGTGAGATAGGTTTTTTACATTTGGGAAGGAGATTCGATGCAACTTATAGTACGACCAAAATAGTGAACATCTATATTATGTGATGCACGAGGATGTGAATAGACCGCATCGCTTGCTATGTAACTGAAGGTTGAAATGCAATAAAGTTTCTATTTTAAATGGTTGAAAACTGGGTTTTACTCCACTCCCTTCAAGAAATATGAGTAATAAAAAACCTTTAAAGATGATTAATGCATACCCTTAAGTTGGACCGTTCTCAGAGTAATGTTAAAGCACTCCTTAGGGTTTTATTTCCTCAAGGGCTCTCGTGAGAGCTCGACAAATTTCCATCTACTGCTTTCCTTTAAACTCCCTATCATCAATAAGATTAGAAAATTCATCTGAGTTATAAGGATGCCCCGCAATGGTGCATGATATTTGCATACGAACGCTCTCATATTTTAACCCATGCGTTGCCAACGTGATGAACATTCTCGGCGATGAGTCTTGTGCTATTCACAGAAACCTGTTCCACCATCGGCCTTAAAATTGCTCCCACATTAAGAATCTTAAAGAGTTGGAATAGAAGGACTCGCTCTACGTTTATTTGTCACCGACACCTCTAAAGCTAAACGAGGAAATGAGAAAATAGATAGACGGTCGTCAACTTTTTTCCCCGAAACTGCTAACCGGAATCCGACAGAGGGCCAAGTATTGGTTCAGTTGCTTCGCCCGTCTCGCGAGTAAACATCGTGCTCGTATCTTGCGAATCGAGAAGCTTTTTCGTAGTGTACGTTCAATTCTCATCTCTCCCGCGACCGGTGGAATTGCTCTGGAGAAAGCGACAGTGATGTTGCGTTTAGTGGTCATTGGAGAACGTAAAGGATATAATCGATGCGGCAGATTTGCACGGGACTCAATGTGACATCGTCGAGTGAGTGAGGCGTCGAGCGAGGTTCACGGGGAATTTTGAAGGTGAGACCCATCGGAATATTTTCCTCATCTCTTTGCCCGCGCTGTCAGGGATATGCATCGCAATTTAACCTCCTGTTTGCTTTGATGCGAGGAGTTTGGATTGCCCGCATTCCGAAACCTAGTCTGGGAGATATCTTGATCACCGTAAGTAAGACCACATGTAAACAGCATCGAACGAATGCTTCGATGTTTCAGCCGTATCGGTCACATGGACTCGTATGTTATCGCCTGGACGCGAACTTTATTAAGATTCCGAAGCCGTTTCTTTAGTCGAAGCGCTTCCTCGTACCATCATAGTTTGCGTGAGGACGATTTCGTCTTCAATCGCGTTGTTTACATTTGAGAAAAGGGAAAATAAGGGACTTGGTATGGGAACGACGTGAACGCGGCGAGGCCGCCATGGAGAGTGCAAAATGCATGGAGGCATTTCGAGGTGCCATTGTTACCGGCGGGAATCCAAAATTGCAATTAGATTTTTCGAATTTAGCTTGCGGTCCATCGTAAACGATAAAATTTTCACGAAGACTAGTATTTATTATGATTTTTTCCTACTACGTGAGTCTTACCGCACAAAAATACCATTTTCATAAGGTATCGAAAGCTTATTCTTCGGAATTGAGGAAATCCGCCATTACTCGCCGTCGACGTAAAAGAAGAAAGAAATTTTGAGGTTATTCGATCGGTAATTGGAACAACAATTATTTGCCATGAAATTCATTAATACAGCGCCTGCACTGACAGCGGTGGTATTTCTCTCAGCCAATCAGAATCAAGAAAAATGTTTACCGGGAGATCAAATTAGATGAAATCTTTAAATGTTAAATTAAAATTTCATTAATCGTTAAATACGTTACTGCTGCTACTTTCTGAATCTATTTCACCATCAGAATTGCTCGCGAAAAAATATTTTCAAATATTCATTCAGTTAAGGGAGATTTCCCATGCATAAAACCATGAACAGAATGATGTGGTGATATTTATTTCTCTATTTCATAATGACATTTGAACTATTTCTTGGCTTTTCAAGAGTTGGAGACGAGGATTGACTGCTGTAATTAATTACAGGTCAATACGGAAGCTTTCGAAGTGATAAGAATAAGAGGTTCATTCTTTGTTTAAGATATTTGCTTGACTTTAATGACATCTATCTATTTCAATTCCAGGATGCTTCTCTACCGACGAATTCCTACTGCTTGGATGAACAATTCACTGCACCCAATGGGCTGCAAAGAGTACTCATCACCTTACTTCGAAGTGCAGGTTTTAAGATGCAACTTTCAATAAGTTAGTGGATTACTTTTCAAGGTATGTAGTTTCCTGAAACTTTATTTTTGTGTTCAACGTTTTATGCATAAACGGTTAACCTGACACTGACTTAACTACACTGCAAGATGAAAATCATATAGACCATCAGGTGTAAACCAAAATTAATGTACTCTCTAGATCAAACTAGATGAAATCTTAAAATGTTAAATCAATATTTGATTAACCTTGATTTATGTTCGACAATGATTTTTTCATTTATTCTTTCATAACAGGATAACCTGACACTAACTTAACTATTCCACAAGATGAAAATTATTTGAATCCATAAGGCGAAAAGCAAATCTCATGTATAGTTTCCAGATCAAATTAGAAGAAATCTGAAAATGTTAATTTAAAATTTCATAACTTTTTAAATATATCACTGCTACTACTTTCTGAAGCTAATACTTTCGAAGAATTCCTCGCGAATGAATTTTTCCAAGCATTCTTTAAGTTAAACAGCTCTCCCATACATAGTACCATGAACAGAAATAATGTGGTGATTTTTTTTTCTCTACTTCGTAATGACATTTGCACTATTTCTTGGCTTTGGAAGAGTAAGAGACCAGGATTGACTGCTATTGCTAATTAAAAGTCCATATGGAAGCTTTCGTAGTGATGACATTAAGAGGTTCATTCTTCGTTTAAGATTTCTGCTTGAATTTA
This sequence comes from Pantala flavescens, assembly GCA_020796165.1. Classification (NCBI taxonomy): domain Eukaryota; kingdom Metazoa; phylum Arthropoda; class Insecta; order Odonata; family Libellulidae; genus Pantala; species Pantala flavescens. The sequence goes on along the minus strand of CM036879.1, from coordinate 65,208,484 downwards.
ATGACATCTATCTATTTCAATTCCAGGATGCTTCTCTACCGACAAATTCCTTCAGCTTAGATGAATAATTCACTGCACCCAATGGACTGCAAAGAGTGCTCATCACTTAACTTCAAAGTGCAGGTTTGATATTGCAATCCATGAGAGAAGGCGTGACATCGTGGAATGCCATGGTAATAAAAACAAATTTGTACATTGGTACATAACGTTGGTAATGTAAACAATTTCTTTCATTGGATGCCACACAGAGAATGATTCTGCACTATGGAAATTAAATGAATCTATAAATTGAACGACAAAGGAGTTCGATATACAATGCAATAATTGATGTGTTTAGGGGTTTTATGAAAGAGTATTTATTAGTTCAATAATGGAAAAGGCAACTGGGCACTCAGAAACTTGCTGTTATTATTCCCGGGTGTTTATTACACATTTGGGAAGGTAACATTTCCAAGGTAGGGGGTTCTTGAAGCATTAGTTTCTGTTAACTTTTCCTTTTAATAGATGTCACGTCAATGTGACCATTGATGTGATTTCCAATTGATGAATCTTAGTTCCTGAGTGATAAATGATATCCTTTTTAAACTTGGATCATGGGAAAGGAAACTAAGCAAGCAGAGAGTATTGTTATCGTTCAAGGATATTGATTTCACGTTTGAGCAAGTGAGTTGATTTCCCTTCCCGATAAGATGTAATTGAAACGATAATTTTAGTTCAACTTTTCTTTCATAAGTGGTGAACTCACTTAACTATAATGGAAGATGAAAATTATATGAATCTATAACGTCAAAAGAGAATTAATAGATTTCCCTCGGATATGTGGGTTAGGGATAGTTTTGATTTTACTCGACGATTGAATTGGCAAGTTGGCAGAAAGTAAACTGCGATGAGCACTGTAAGCGTGTCTACATTGCTTCTGAGATACCGTGTTTCCCCTCTCGGATAACTATTTTATTACCTATCGATTTTAAGGCACCGGACGAACAATGAGGTATGTGTCTCCCTTGCTCCTAAACCATTTCCCTATTTTCTGATGCATTCTTCTTTCTGTAGGTACATCGAGAAGGGTAACAAGGCCGGGACGTCGAAGGAGGAGTGAGATAGGTTTTTTACATTTGGGAAGGATATTCGATGCAACTTATAGTACGACCAAAATAGTGAACATCTATATTATGTGATGCACGAGGATGTGAATAGACCGCATCGCTTGCTATGTAACTGAAGGTTGAAATGCAATAAAGTTTCTATTTTAAATGGTTGAAAACTGGGTTTTACTCCACTCCCTTCAAGAAATATGAGTAATAAAAAACCTTTAAAGATGATTAATGCATACCCTTAAGTTGGACCGTTCTCAGAGTAATGTTAAAGCACTCCTTAGGGTTTTATTTCCTCAAGGGCTCTCGTGAGAGCTCGACAAATTTCCATCTACTGCTTTCCTTTAAACTCCCTATCATCAATAAGATTAGAAAATTCATCTGAGTTATAAGGATGCCCCGCAATGGTGCATGATATTTGCATACGAACGCTCTCATATTTTAACCCATGCGTTGCCAACGTGATGAACATTCTCGGCGATGAGTCTTGTGCTATTCACAGAAACCTGTTCCACCATCGGGCTTAAAATTGCTCCCACCTTAAGAATCTTAAAGAGTTGGAATAGAAGGACTCGCTCTACGTTTATTTGTCACCGACACCTCTAAAGCTAAACGAGGAAATGAGAAAATAGATAGACGGTCGTCAACTTTTTTCCCCGAAACTGCTAACCGGAATCCGACAGAGGGCCAAGTATTGGTTCAGTTGCTTCGCCCGTCTCGCGAGTAAACATCGTGCTCGTATCTTGCGAATCGAGAAGCTTTTTCGTAGTGTACGTTCAATTCTCATCTCTCCCGCGACCGGTGGAATTGCTCTGGAGAAAACGACAGTGATGTTGCGTTTAGTGGTCATTGGAGAACGTAAAGGATATAATCGATGCGGCAGATTTGCACGGGACTCAATGTGACATCGTCGAGTGAGTGAGGCGTCGAGCGAGGTTCACGGGGAATTTTGAAGGTGAGACCCATCGGAATATTTTCCTCATCTCTTTGCCAGCGCTGACAGGGATATGCATCGCAATTTAACCTCCTGATTGCTTTGATGCGAGGAGTTTGGAGTGCCCGCATTCCGAAACCTAGTCTGGGAGATATCTTGATCACCGTAAGTAAGACCACATGTAAACAGCATCGAACGAATGCTTCGATGTTTCAGCCGTATCGGTCACATGGACTCGTATGTTATCGCCTGGACGCGAACTTTATTAAGATTCCGAAGCCGTTTCTTTAGTCGAAGCGCTTCCTCGTACCATCATAGTTTGCGTGAGGACGATTTCGTCTTCAATCGCGTTGTTTACATTTGAGGAAAGGGAAAATAAGGGACTTGGTATGGGAACGACGTGAACGCGGCGAGGCCGCCATGGAGAGTGCAAAATGCATGGAGGCATTTCGAGGTGCCATTGTTACCGGCGGGAATCTAAAATTGCAATTAGATTTTTCGAAAATAGCTTGCGGTCCATCGTAAACGATAAAATTTTCACGAAGACTAGTACTTATTATGATTTTTTCCTACTACGTGAGTCTTACCGCACAAAAATACCATTTTCATAAGGTATCGAAAGCTTATTCTTCGGAATTGAGGAAATCCGCCATTACTCGCCGTCGACGTAAAAGAAGAAAGAAATTTTGAGGTTATTCGATCGGTAATTGGAACAACAATTATTTGCCATGAAATTCATTAATACAGCGCCTGCACTGACAGCGGTGGTATTTCTCTCAGCCAATCAGAATCAAGAAAAATGTTTACCGGGAGATCAAATTAGATGAAATCTTTAAATGTTAAATTAAAATTTCATTAATCGTTAAATACGTTACTGCTGCTACTTTCTGAATCTATTTCACCATCAGAATTGCTCGCGAAAAAATATTTTCAAATATTCATTCAGTTAAGGGAGCTCTCCCATGCATAAAACCATGAACAGAATGATGTGGTGATATTTATTTCTCTATTTCATAATGACATTTGAACTATTTCTTGGCTTTTCAAGAGTTGGAGACGAGGATTGACTGCTGTAATTAATTACAGGTCAATACGGAAGCTTTCGAAGTGATAAGAATAAGAGGTTCATTCTTTGTTTAAGATATTTGCTTGACTTTAATGACATCTATCTATTTCAATTCCAGGATGCTTCTCTACCGACGAATTCCTACTGCTTGGATGAACAATTCACTGCACCCAATGGGCTGCAAAGAGTACTCATCACTTTACTTCGAAGTGCAGGTTTGATATTGTAATCCATGTGAGAAGGCGTGACTTCTATATATCTAATTTAATGCAATCATACTTTTTCAAAATGGAAGTTGACAAAAGTTATTTGTATATCAGTATTCGGTGACAGTAAAAAAAATTCTTGATTGAATTCTCAGAATCGTTTTTACGAACGAGAGAACATTCCTGACAACCGTGTTTCAAGAGGTTAATTTCGGATCAACAGAAAATGCTTATGTTAAAGCAGATCATTTTATATGTTTGAATCTGAATTGCTCCTACTACATTATACATTGAGTTTTATTTTAAATGATACTTTGGACAAATGAGTCATTTCAATTCATTGCGCGTAATTATAAATTTTATTAAGGCAATCCACAATTCTGTATAAAAACAATAGTTTATTGAATACATTAACCTATCTGTATAAATAATCAGGACTCGGGAGATAGACCCTTAGCAGATTCTTAACTTTAAGAAATGGTAAAAATCTCAGATAGAATTAAAGGGTATATTTTAGTATCCATAGAGTTCATTTTTTATTCAATTTTAATACATGGTCTGTCTAAAAAGTATCGGAAAAAGTTTCAGAAAAATAGCTTTATTTGAGATGTTGTTAGAAAACCTAAAATACTTAAGTACATTCCTTGGGTGTCTACATAATTTTTCCTGCTACTTCTCCTATACTCGAAGGCTTCCTGGTTGGCAGATTCCGGAAGGTCCTCAATGATACGTCTTTGACATGGCTTAGGGTCCCATGGTTTTGTCCTTTCGGGGAGGATGTCTTTTTCCATCAAGAATTAATCTCCCGTGAATACGTTCTACAGAAAAATATAATTTTCGGCGCGTTGCAAAAGGTCTTTCCAGAAAGACAATCTGTCGCCTGTTGGTCTCCCGTGAAGACCTTCGGGACGAGTTTGGAGCAGAACTTTCGAATCGCCAAATTTTCAGTGATGATGGTGTGCACTATCATTTTATGAATACCAATTCGATCTCAAATCATGCGTACACTTAACTGATCGTCTGAATTCAGAAATTAACGCACACGTTGCATGTTGTCGTCAGTTCTTGACGTAGACGGCAGTCCAGCGCGGTGTGGAGGACGAGCCCCTCGTCCTCTACACACTCTCGGCCATCTTTGAAGAACTTGTGCCTCTTAAAAACAGCACTTGTTGACATGCTTTCATGCTTGAAGACTTGGCGAATCATATGCAACGTTTCCGTACCCAATTTCCGTAATCCAACGCAATATTTCATCTCGTACCGCTGTCCAATATTTCGCTGCAATTCAAGCTTGCACCGAGTTACTTGACAGATCCGTCCCAGGACTTTGAAGTTGGAGTAAACTTACTAAAACAATTACTGGCGATATACAGTATATTGCAATGGAAGCTTAATTCGATTTAGCAATAAATAACTGTAAATATTTACTTGTAAGGAAACTTGTCCCTGAATTGTAAGAGTAGTCACAAAGACTTGTGAAAAAAGCTTACCACTTTTCCTGCAATTACTTCACATTTTCTTGTATCAGTTTACATAAGGTTTTGTACCTTGTTTTAGTGAAAATACGAAAAAAATAAACGGGATAGAGGACATGAGACGGTGAAGTACCGCAATCAACAACTTTAGTTCATTTGTATCTAATAAAACGTGCTATATGTATAATGAATATCCAACCGGCAAATGGTGAAAGGGAGCTTTCGACTTCAGTCGTTAGACATGAAGGTTAAAAATCGCCTTTGAAAATACGAATACAAAATTATATTTCTTTCTTAGATTGATGCGAAATTGTAGACGTAATATAATTTGCAATGCATTTAATATCTAACAATAGGTACTCAAACTCCTATACATCTTACATCGGTAAATATTGTGCAGGAATTTTTAAGTATATTTTCCACGATAACGATTTGAAATTCTTATGTTTTAGATTACGGTTTAAATTACATGACTTTGAACGCCCAATTCAGTGCAAGCAATTTGAATTCATCATTCATTTCATTTATTTGAAGTGTACTCATTATAAATAGAATTTTTAACCTCATTTTTCATCGCTAATCGTTAACAATTCTTTCAATTCCTTACTTCCAACATTTATAAAAATTTTATTGTGTTTCTCAAATTTTAAAGTAAATTTAAAACTTCCACAATAAAAAACATGTTATGGTGGTTCGATAGCATAAATAAGATCATATACAATTTCAACTGAAATTCTCTCCAATTGCCTAGCGCTTATAACTACCTCCTCAAATTATCCGATACTGGTTTTATCCATCATTTAATGACAGAATATATATTATTAGCATTTCTCTTGTCAAATATAGTTATATTATTTTAATATCTTGATTGTCTTTTAACTCGGGATATTTTGACCTATGATACGTCAATCTACTTTTAGTTCTTCTTCTCTAAATGCGTTAATATTTTAATAAATTGATTCTATTTTCATCCATCAATATTAATTTTTATTTGACCTGATATCTCATTTTTGCTACGATTATAATTATGGAAATTTCGGTATTTTTATTTCGTTTACTTTTTTGGAATCGAAACTCTAATCCGTAAAATCCTACCTGAGGTAGGAGAAGGAAATAAATTAATATTGCTTTTAAGGAGGAATGAGCGTATTGCATTATGATTCATACTTGAATGAATGACTATTCTTCGATGACTATTTAACATCGCCTCTTAATTCTTATTCACCATTTTCCCTTTCCACTATCTTATTGAATTCAGTATTGGCAGGGGTGACTACGGGAAAAGACATCGTGGAATGATAACTTGTTAAATTTCACAAAGAATTCGCCAAATTTTTACATTCCGTACAAGTGGTTTATTTTGATTGGAACTAGACTTCAATAAAGAAGAATGCAAAGAACATCTGATTATATATCATAAAAATATCGATAGTTATTTTTCGCCTCGCTATTTTTACCAGGCATTTTCCCTAGATTTATATTAGAATGCATAAATTTAGAATCGGGTTTTCGCGTATAAAATTATTTTAGAATCTTTTTTATAGATTGAGCATAACTCTTTCATTCTTAAATTTTTATTGGTTTTCAATTTTTCTATCTTAAAAGGAGTGTTAACATAGGTGTCTCCTGACTTTTGAATGAGACTAGCATAGGTCGATGTATGTATGTTTACACTCCTTGTTAGATTTCTGATAGCACTTTTCTCTACATTTTAGATCTTGATTGTCGATTAGCATTTCATCATTCAGAATGAAAACAACATGATCTGCTAATAAAACAATAATCCCTTGTGAGAAGTTTCAAAAAGAATCATGCTCGTAAACCATCATTAACAGAAAAGCAAAGAGGAAAACTTCACAAGTAATGCGTGAACTCAGTCTAGAGCATAAATAACGAATCCGCCTCAATAAAGAATGTAATTTCAAGAATTTGCAGAATGCTTCTTAAGAGAAAGCTTTATGAAAGGCATCCGGAAGTCAATAGACCATTTGGACATCCGCTAAAAACAAGCGAGATACATAATTAAAGAAAGCCATCGTTTCGTCTTAAAACTGCATAAGGTCAATGGGTTGCCAAGTGCTGTAGCTATAGAGATATTTTCTATCCGCCCTCGTTTGGCCTCACAGAAGACGCCGACAAGAACTTGAATTTATGATTAGTGAACATAAGCCCCGATAAAATTTGGAAGCCATACTCTCATTCCTTTGATTTACTCAAGTTTCTGCCATAGCAACAATGACGGAATGCTTTCTGTTTAGATGAGTGCTAAACTGTAGAGTGCTAAAGTAGCATTGAAGACGCTTGGCTTCACTTCCGGATTTATTACAATTAAATTAGTATTATTTACTAACAGTTATTAGGATTTAGGAATATCTTTTGTACGACTTGGCTCAAATTTTCTTCTCGTTTATCGATCATTCCTATTATTGATAATGAAATGCCAAAAATTTGACGTGAATTGATATTGTAAGTTATGTTTAAAAAGAGGAATTATCTCCAACATTTGATTCAAATAGCAGCCGATGTCTAATTAATCACTTAAAAAAGGGTGGAATGAGTAGAAAGGTGATGGAAGTAGATATAATTGGACTAAATAAAATGTGTGAAGTGAAGAAGTTCTGATGGAATATAAGAAGTGGAATTACAGTAAATCAATAAGTATGACAACAGAATAGAATGAGGTTGTAGATGTAAAAGGGTAAGTATGAATAAGAAATACATCGCTAAAATACAAAAAAATGTCGTCACCAATAAAAACATTTTTTATAAAATAAATGTAACATTTTCTTTTCATTTATCACAGATATACATCTCAATACCATCGCTCACGACCGATCTCTTTCTATCTTTGATAATACATTTTATCACTAAATATAAATGATCGTCAACACCGTTACAACTTTCTTTCATAATCCAAACACTAATTCTCCTCTAGAAATCCTATACTTGATATTGTCTCATTCTAAATAAAAAAAGTGAAATTAATTTTTACCTAGTACGACATGATGGGCTCCATTTTATATACGTTTTTATGGCGGTCGGATTCTTTTACACTCCGTCATAAAGATTTACGATTATGAGGAATCCAATATTATACATGCACTACCTTCTTCAGCGATAACTGGGAAGTGGAACACTTAAGTAATTAATACCAAAACACCGTTGTCACTAATCCGACCAAATATTCTCTCTCCAGGTATTCACTTGTTTTATTAAGTTTCTCACAGATAGCGCCTTCCCAGCGAATTCCGAACTTTTCCACGAAAATACAACGGTTTTTATGCGTCATTAAAATCTTGCTTCCATAAATCAAGCGAAGAAGATTAAAAAGCATCTTCGTTTATTCGGTGTCTGTTTATTCAGGTAATATCTTGGGTGGTACATTTAGGCTATAAAGCATTTTAGCCATACTGACAATACCATAACATAAAAAAGAAGGTTAAAGTATATTCGCCATCTTGTATGAATAGAGAATCAACGAAAGTAAACAAAATTCTAACAATTAAAAATTACAGCATAGATAGAAAATATTTATCTCAAATTTATAGTGGATATATTTGCTTAAACAAGCGTAAAATATCCAAGTACCAATAGGAGTGATATATAGTATTTGATTTTATTTAAATAATCAATCAAGTGTTGACAAACAAAAGATGTGTAAGAGTTTGCGATGCTTAGATGGAACACTCACGCGGGAGTGATTTTTATCCATTTAGCAGCGAACGATTTGTGAGTGGGAATCCGGACAGATTTTCCGCTAGAAATCTCGCTGCATCTCTCTAAATATTTCTCCCTTTCGCCGCTGACCATTGTGTGTGTCTGCCGTCAAGAGGCGGAAGAAGTGATCCCGAATTCCCTTTCATTTTCCCTTTCAACCATTCCCTTTGCACCTTTTCCTCATCGTCACCATTATTTATCGAAATCCCTTTCAGCCATTCGCAAAAACACGAAACAACTCTCATTAATATGTTAGAAAATAGATTTATTTCATTCTTACGGCATTTCCATATGTGTTTCCATATGTATTAAAGATGATTTAAAATAAAAGAAATGGCAATCAAAAGGTATTATTCGATATCCTCAACATACATATTCGGTAATTTTAACATTATTGAGCGATCCAGGGACAATCGCCTATTAGAGAAACTGAAATATAATCTTTTCCAACAATCAGAGTCACAATCTATAATCCCGTAATTTTTGTTTATAATGATCGTGATTTGTTTTTCTAGACTTTCATTAAATAAATTTTGCCTAAAATAGTCTGCTTAATATTTAGAATAAATAAAAAAAACTATGAAATCCCTTCACTTTTGAGGAAAATTTTCGTAGGTTCAAAGTAAATCAAACCTTAATATGTTTAAGTTACACTTTCTATCAGCATGAAAAAATATTTTCACTTTTAAAAATTTAAGATAAAGTATAAGATAAGTATCGGATAGGCATGATTTTCAATCCCGATTAATAGTTTGATGTCAATAAATTTGCAATAAAAAGTTAAAAAGTAGTAGATGTTTTATCAGAGACGAAAATTTATCCGTTCGTTTTGAAAAGCATATTAGTAGCTTAACAGAAAGTAAGGCTACTAAAAATGTATTAGCTTTGAACAATATTCAAATAATTAGCAATTATCAACATTCTTTAGAATTATCTCCAATCTAAATCTTAATAATAATAGCTTACTCTCTCATTTATTGCTAGCAATTTGTTCAATACAAGCCGTAACAGTTTTTGAATTTCAATTTACTCTTTTACAGCAGGTTGACTTTGACAAAATATATTGAAATCATCGTTGGAAATCACCATTTTCTCAAAATTCAACTTTTGCGGAGAACATTTCCATTTTTCGTACATGCTCCACTTTTAATCCGTTATATAATTCAGTTCAAAGTTCAAAATCCGTTCAGCATTGTTACTTCGCGTTCGTAAGACCACAACTAGAACACGCATCTAGTATTAGGGATCCCGCGGACGAAATTAGTACCCGCGAACTAGAAAAGGTTCAACGTAAAACAATAAGATTTGTAAAGAATTGCTATGATAAGAAGGCAAGCGTAACGAAGCTATTATCAGACGCAGGTTGGGAAACATTAGCAGATTGCGTTTATTAGATAAGTTTAGAGAAAGTACGTTTTCGGAAGACGTAATTGAAATTATGCGACCCCCCTACTATCTAGGCCGATCCGTAAATACGCGTAAAATACGTGAAATAGATGCCAGGACGAATCGTTTTAAGAATTCCTTCTTCCCGCGCACGATATGCGACAACAATAGACTAAAATACGCGGTAAAATAGGTGTTTACACCCCCTGCCACAGGCGGCTTGCAGGGTACTTGTATAGATGTAGATAAAATAATTTCGTCCTTCTAAAACGAAATATAACATTCCGAGTGAGATTTCTCAAAAAGTACGCGGCTAAGAAGCTAAAATCCAGCCTTCATAGCGATGTTTTTTTGTAAGTGAATTGCTCACGGCTCATTGATTAGGTAGCGGAGTGTGATGAATCGTATTGCCCCTTCTTGCAACTCTGCTTCTGCAGATACATTCGTATCCACGTTCCTTGATCACCATCAAGACGTTACATAGTTATGCTCACCGCGATGACGTCTCAAAGTTAAGTGAAGTGGAATGTGAATTCATTACTGGAGATAGCATTCGGAGTTGAACTTTTAGATTGAATTCATTAATGAAGAAGATTGTTTCAGATACGAAGCAATAACTAAAAAAGGAAGGAATCGGTAGAATTTAAATTACTACTAATAAATATCATAATCCGAACGAATGAAAATTAATATGATGAAGTAATTCGACATTCTTTCACAAAAACTACGGTAAAATACAATCTGTCGTTTCTACAGCACGCTCATTTTAAAGAATAAGTTTAACTATTCACAAATGAAGTTCTCTATGTAGTTACAACTTCTATAAATCAATCTCAAATAGTGAAATAGCTAAAATAAATCACCATAATAATCTACTACGACATTTTTCAACATTTGAAATTTTTTAAACCACCTCTATATTTCAAGAAAATTAGAGATTAGAAACTTAGAGATACTTTTGAATAACTTTGAAATGTGCTACTCTTATATTTTAATATTTATCTAGTTCTTACCAAACTTATGGACTTGATGTTCCTTGTTTCACGACATAAAATAATATTAAGAAGAAGATAACGATAAGAACGTTCAAAACTTTACCTTATATCGCACTTTTCAAAATTTTTATCATTGCAGCTCAATACAATGCGTATTGGGTGTATAACAGGGGACCCAAAATAAGGGTCATGAAAGATTTTCAAACTTAAAATATCTAATTAATATTCAATTATTTTTCTCCGAGAAAACAACTCATTGATACTGAATACTTTTCATAAGATGTTCCTATCCAAATACAGTATTTAATGATGAGTAAAGAACGTTATTGTAGCTTAAGGAAGAAAGTGTTTTAAATTTCTTAGCATTGCGTAAAAGATACTATGAATGTAAAATAGCTTACCATCTTCTCCCCGTAACTGGCAAGAGATGTAAAGCCGCATCCTGCTGCTTCAGCCATCAGCCCTGAAAACGACAAGTTTTTCAGTCAGCATGCCAACACATTTAAACATTAACTTATGAAGAAATCGACACTTGGTTACATGTCTTTTCACAAAGTGACGCTTGGTCACATTAATTATACACATGATTGATAATGGTGTACCAATAAATCAAAAACAAATATAAACAACTTTAATTATGATGAAACAAATGAACAAACTCCTAAAGATGTAAATTCTGCGATTTACAACAACTTTTTTATTATTTTGACATTTTAACTACGTCTTCTCTAATTCCATCAATTATTGCTCTCTCGATGAAATGAAACGTCTTCCACTAAGTATAAAAATTTAACGTGAAAATAAAATTAAAATGCCCAAATTATTGTGCATTAAAATGGATTAATATTATTAATAGCTGTATTTTTATTTAATTAAAGTTTTCCTTCACCGACTTCAAGACAATAATAACCAAAGGTTACATCGCGAGATATGGTTTATTTATTTAAATAGCAAAGGATGAAACGTAACATAAAATTACTAATTCGGTTAATGAATGACCCCGAAGAACAAATAACCGGCAAGAATGCGAGCAGTCCCTTAAGTGAGCAATTGGTTCTTTTTATTGAGTTAATGGAGGAACAGAGAAGGTCTACGGAATTCAACCATGAAAAAACTCCAGTTTAATGACGTAAAAACAATTGAATCGCCTCGAGCGTTCTATTTTCCTTTGGAGTTGCTTACGACGAAAGAGCGTTCATTCAAGAAATTAAACAACATCAATTAATCCTTTGCCAACGGTTTGTCGAGAGTAGAAAATGAGAAATAGAAAAACAACGTTCGGTCACACAATTCTTCGACTGAAGATAATTTTCTTCTCTTTTGAAGAAGACAATTTGCCATTTAGCCAAACCAATATTCCATGTTTATTTTAAAATACCTCGACATTTTACCAATAATACATTTAAGTTTATAGGAGCAAGCACTACGATGTGGTTACACTTTCTTAACTACTTGCTCCAAGTGGTTCGCACTTTTCAACTCATCTCAAACTTTCCCCTTTGTCTTGTATATATCCATCTCAATCTTTTCATGGACCATATGCTACTTTGATAGCTCAACTTTCACTCTTATCTCATTTCTTCCTTTGCATTCCGCCATCTTTCTTTCCCTCCTAAAACTTTTATTCTTTGACGCTCGGAATATTCATTACTATTTCCTCTCTTCGAAAACTTACTCGATACTATCTGAAGTTTTTCTTCTATAAAACACTGAGCACAAGCAAGGATTTGGGCGAATTGAGGATATTAGTTCAACTTCCCAACGATAAATCGCTTTCTGATACTGGGTTTTCCTAAATATTTCCTGCTTTGTATCTAAATAAGCGCAAGAGATGAAAATGAATGCAAGTGAGGTTTTCAACTCCAAATAACTTGGAACGAGCGATAATTTTGCCCGTTCATTCTTTCAAAATACGGTGATTGTGGTACTATATATTTCAAGGAAAAGGAATACGATCAATATGAAATTAGTGCTTTATTTATAAATCACGAAATCTTCCACCTCCCTTAAATATTGTTCAATTCCTCAGCCTATTTGAAGTCCGTCCAAACTCAAACGTATATCCTGATGTCCTAAAAGCGTTTTACAGTGATAACATGATATATATATATATATATATATATATATATATATATATATATATATATATATATATATATATATATATATATATATACGAGTAAAGGTGCGCTTGCTTACAGCAAGCAATGTAATAGTATATTTTTTAATAAAATGAAGGTATTTCGAAATATTATTCTGAAAGGCCATGCTAAAAATAACGTAATTGGAAATTTTAGCAGCGAGCTTTGCATTGATTTCGATTTCCAATGCGTTTTCTTACGGGAACATTATTATTATTATTACAGCAAGCAATGCAATAATTTATCTTTAGTGAATAATAAAATTTTTCGAAAGATTACTCTGCTCAAACGTTGCTAAACATTGAGTTAAGGGCATTAACGCAGCTGAAAATGCACTGAATACGATTTCCGATGCATATCTTTCGACAGCTAAAATCCCGCCCCGGCGTCGAACCAAGGTCATCCTGCTAAAATTACTGTAATCTTTCGCTTGAGTATGGTGGACTTCATAAACACCCCGAATTGCAAAAGGAATTCATTAAGGAAGTACCTTAAAATGAGCCCTAAATTCCCTATGTATTTCACATAGAGAATTATTAACGCCCCCTAGCATCGAACCAACGACCTTTTACGATCGCTTATGATAGCTTTTATATGAGAATGGTCCCCATAACGGCTGTGTGAAATTTTGAACCTCTGCGCGGTTGGGAAGTGTCTTAAAAAGCTTTCGGAAATATGGCCAATGAATTTTAAACGGGAAAAATCAAGATTACGGGACGCTCTGGAATCGAACCCATGACACATAGGCAAGTGGTGATTTTTTTCAAAGTACACTATGTTTGTATCTATACGGGTAGAATGTTTGAATGATCTATGTATCATATTAAGAGAGCTACGATTTTTCAAAATTTGAAACTTTTTCACCTCCTGGCATCGAACCCATGACAGATTGTACGAAAAAAATAGCATTTTTCCATAGATACCAATAATAGCAATAGCTGTATGAAATCTCATTTTTCTAGCGTAATGGGAAGTATTTTAAAAAATTATTTGAAAAACGGCCCCATGCATTCTTACGGGGGAAAGTCGATTTTTGGGACCTCCTAGAATCGAACCCATGATAGGTAGGGTCGGTTTTCGAATTTTTCCTAAGTGAGATTTAGTAGGCCATGACGTAAAAAAATCGGCGGCTCCGTGGCCCGAACGGTTTGGGCCTGACATTAATATCCTATATATATGAATATATATATACGAGTAAAGGTGTGCTTGCTGACAGCAAGCAATCGGAAAATATATTATTTAATAAAACTAACAATTTTTGGAAAGATTAATCGGATAAGTCATGCTAAGCTCTCACTAAAGTTCGTTTTCGCAGCGTACGTTGCATTGAGTTCGATATCGTATGCTATTCTCTTGACGGCATTATTACCACCCCGGCGTCGAACCAAGGTCATCCTGCTAAAATCACTGTAATCTTTCGTTTAAGTATGATTATCTTCATAATCACACCAAATTTCAAATGGAAATACCTTAAGGAAGTACCCAAAAATGAATCCTAAATTCCCAATGCATTTCTAATGGATATGTAATAAACGCCCCCTAGAATCGAACCAAGGACCTTTTACGACTATCTTAGGGTAGCTTTTAAATGAGAATGGTCCCCTTAATGGCTGTGTGAAATTTAGAACCTCGGCGCGGCTAGGAAGTGCCCTAAAAAGGTTTCGGAAATATGGCCAATGTATTTTAAACGGGAAAAATCGAATTTACGGGACGCTCTGGAATCGAACCCATGATAAATAGGGAAGTGCTGTTTTTTTTCGAAATAAAAAATATACTTATCTATTTGTGTTGAAAATTTGAATGATCTAGGTATCAGATAAATAGAGCTACGATTTTTCAAAATTTGAAAGTTTTTCACCACCTGGCATCGAACCCATGACCCATTGGACGTAAGCAATAACATTTTTCTGTAGATTTATATAGTAGCAATAGCTACATGAAATCTTATCCTTCTAGTATAATGGGAAGTATTTTTAAAATCATTTGAAAAACGGCCCAATGCATTCTTAATGGGGAAAATCGATTTTTGGGGCCTTCTAGAATCGAACCCATGATAGGTAGGGTCGGTTTCCCAATTTTTCCTAGGTGAGATTTAGTTGGCCATTACGCAGAAAAATCGGCGGCTCCGTGGCCCCAGCGGTTTGAGCCTGACATTAATATCCTATATATATATATGTTATACGAGTAAAGGTGCGCTTGCTTACAGCAAGCAATCGGAAAATATATATTTTAATAAAACTTACGATTTTTACTATACTAACTAAGAACATTTACGCAGCGCACCTTGCATTGACTTCGATTTCGTATGCTTTTCTCTTGACAGCATTATTACCGCACCGGCTTCGAACCAAGGCCATCCTACAAAAATCACTATAATCTCTCGCTTAAGTATGATAATCCGTATAAACATGCCAAATTTCAAATGGAAATACATTAAGGAAGTACCTCAAAATGACTTCTAAATTCCCTATGTATTTCACATGGAGAATTAACTAACGCCCCCTAGCATCGAACCAACGACCTTTTACGACTGTCTTAGGATAGCTTTTATATGAGAATTGTCCCCTTAATGGCTGTGTGAAATTTTGAACCTTTGCGCGGTTGGGAAGTGTTATAAAAAGCATTCGGAAATATGGCCAATGTATTTTAAACGGGAAAAATCCAGATTACGGGTCGCTCTGGAATCGAACCCGTGATACATAGGCAAGTGCTGATTTTTTTTTCTTATTACATTTTGTATGTATCTATATTCGTAGAAGGTTTGAATAATCTATGTACGATATTAAGGGAGCTACGATTTTTCAAAATCTGAAAATATTTCACCTCCTGGCATCGAACCCAGGACCGATTGTACGTAAAATACTACATTTTTCCGTAGACATATATATAAGCAACAGCTATATGAAATCTTATTCTTTTAACTCAATGGGAAGTATTTTTAAAATTATTTGAAAAACGGCCCCATGCATTCCTAACAGGGAAAATCGAGATTACGGGACGCTCTGGAATCGAACCCGTGACACGTAGGCAAGTATTGATTTTTTTCGAGGTATATAATATACTTACCTATGTGTGTAAAAAATTTTAATGATCTATGTTTCATATTAAGAGAGTTAGGATTTTTCGAAATTTGAAAATATTTCACCTTCTGGCATCGAACCCATGACCGCTTGCGCGTAAAAAATAGTATTTTTGTGTAGAAATATATAGTTGCAAGAGCTATATGAAATTTTATTGTTCTATCTCAATGGAAAGTATTTTTTTAAATTGTTTGAAAAACGGCCCCATGCATTCTTACGGGGGAAAGTCGATTTTTGGAGCCTCCTAGAATCGAACCCATGATAGGTAGGGTGGATTTCCCAATTTTTCCTGAGTAAGATTTAGTGGGCCATCACGTAAAAAAATCGGCGGCTCCGTGGCCGAAGCGTTTTGGGCCTGACATTAATATCCTATATATATGTTATATATATATATACGATTAAAGGTGCGCTTGCTTACAGCAAGCAATGTGATAATATGTCTTTGAATAAAATGCAAGATTTTTCGAAATATTATTCTGAAAGGCCCTGCTAAACATAACGTAAATGGACATTTTCGTAGCGAGCTTTGCATTGATATCGATTTCCCGTGCATTTCTTACAATATTCCCACCCTGAGGTCGAACCAAGGCCATTCAACGAATTATACTGTCATTATTGGCTTGAGTATGATTGACCTTATAAATATTCCGAATATCAAAAGGAAATTCATTCAGGAAGTACCTCAAAATGTGTCCTAAGTTCCCTATGCATTTCAAATGGAGATATAGTTAACGCCCCCTAGCATCGAACCAACGACTTTTACGACTATCTTAGAGTAGCTTTTAAATGAGTATGGTCTCCTTAATAGCTGTGTGAAATTTTGAACCTCTGCGCGGTTGGGAAGTGTCATAAAAAGCATTCGGAAATACGGTTAATGTATTTTTAACGGGAAAAATCGAGATTACGGGTCGCTCAGGAATCGAACCCGTGATACATAGGCAAGTGCTGATTTTTTCCGAATTATATTTTGTATGTATCTATATTTGTAGAGGGTTTGAATGATCTATGAACGATATAAAGGGAGCTACGATTTTTCAAAATCTGAATATATTTCACCTCCTGGCATCGAACCCATGACCAATGGTGCGCAAAATAAAAAATTTTTCCGTAGATATATATAGTAGCAATAGCTACATGAAATCTTATCCTTCTAAATTAAAGGGAAGTATTTTTAAAATTATTTGAAAAACGGCCCCATGCATTCCTAACGGGGAAATCGAGATTACGGGACGCTCTGGAAACGAACCCGTGACACTTAGGCAACTTTTGATTTTTTTCGAGGTATATAATATACTTACCTATAAGTGTAAAAAGTTTGAATGATCTATGTATCATATTAGGAGAGCTAGGATTTTTCAAAATTTGAAACGATTTCAACTCCTGGCATCGAACCCATGACCGGTTGCGCGTAAAAAATAGCATTTCTGTGTAGATATATATAATTACAATAGCCATATGAAATTTTACTGTACTATCTCAATGGAAAGTATTTTTTTAATTTGTTTGAAAAACGGCCCCATGCATTCTTACGGGGGAAAGTCGATTTTTGGGGCCTCCAAGAATCGAACCCATGATAGGTAGGGTGGATTTCCCAATTTTTCCTGAGTGAGATTTAGTGGGCCATTACGTAAAAAAATCGGCGGCTTCGTGGCCGAAGCGGTTTGGGCCTGACATTAATATCCTATATATATATATATATGTTATATATATCCCCCCGAAGCGTCTATATGTATAGATACGAGTAAAGGTGCGCTTGCTTAAATCAAGCAATGTAATAATGTATCTTTTAATAAAATGTAAGATTTTCCGAAATTTATTCTGAAAGGCCATTCTAAACATAACGTAAATGACAATTTCGCAGCGAGAATTGCATTGATTTGTAGTTTTAGAGACTATAGATTTTGAAACGAGTAGAAATAGTACTAGTAACATAAAAATAGGCGATAAATACATAAATCGGTCTGTAGATTGTACTTCTAAGAAAGTAAACGTCAATCCAGAGAAAAAATCGCCACCTCATTCAGTTATAGATAAAAAGATTAGCGATCATGTAAAGGAGCTTAAAAAATCTACTTTTAATAATAAAAACGTTAATTCGATAAAAATATCCATTAGAGATAATGAGAAATTGCGTAGCAATAAATTTAATCCCGTTTCTCAAGTAAATAGCGCAAATGATATTAGATTAGTCGTAGTAAACTGTAGAAGTATTAGAAACAAGCAAGCGGAATTTTTTGATTTAACAAGCAAAACAGGAGGCGATATAATACTTGGTAGTGAGAGTTGGCTTAATGATGAAATAGCGTCTAGTGAAATATTTCCTCCGGAATACAAAGTTTATCGTAAGGATAGAGACCAGAGATTAGGGGGAGGAGTATTTATCGCAGTGAGAAATAATCTTATAAGTCAGGCGGAAGATATACAAGGCCAGCCAGGCAGTGAGATGATTTGGTGCTCAGTGTCCGATAGGCGCGGCAAAAAAACATATTTCTGCTCCTTTTACCGCCCTCCCGATAGTAATGACGACCCAATAGATGATCTGCATCTCGCGCTTAGTAAACTCAGAAAATGCAAACCGAGAGCCTCGATATTCATAGGAGGTGACTTTAATGTTCCAAACGTAAATTGGACAAACATGATCGTCGTCAGTAACAGTCGTGAAAAATATATATCGCAGAAAGTCGTCGATTTATTCTCGGTCTTCGCCCTTGAACAGGTCAATCTAGAAGCGACTCGCACGACTTCTCTCGGTAAAAGTAATATTTTAGACCTTCTAGCAACTAGTGAGCCCCATCTTGTAGATAGCATCGTTGTAGAAGAAGGTATATCAGACCACAAAATAATAACCGCCGTGCTAAAGATAGATGCATACCGATTGCTGAAGCCCCCTCGTAAGATATACTTATTTCAGAAAGCCAACATCCCTGCGTTAAAAGAGTTTGTTAAGGGAAAAAAAGAAGCCCTTATTCGCTTCTTTCAGCTCAACTCAGTAGACGATAGTTGGAGTGAGTTTCTCCGTATCCTTCATGAAGGCACCTCGCGATTTGTTCCGACGAAAATGGTTAGAGATCGTAAAGACCCGCGGTGGGTCAAACCTAAATTACGTTCCCTCCATAGAAAACAAAGAGAGTTTCATTCCCTAATGAAGTCCTTCCCACGCGACAGTAGAGAGTACGAAGAATATCGACGCAAATATTTACATTTTAAGAGCGCTGCGAAGATTGAGGCTCGTAACGAATTAGACTTATATAGACGTGAAACATTACGTGAATCGCTAGAAAATAATCCGAAGGAATTTTGGTCGTACGTTCGAGAAACTAGAGGGAAGCAATCTACTGTTACACACCTCATCGATAGTAAAGGTTGCACCATTACCGAATCTCGCGAAAAAGCTAATATTCTTAATGAGCATTTTAGGAAATCTTTTATAACTGACAACGGTCGCGTCAGCGCTTTCCCTCCTCGTGTTTCGAAAGAAATGGGAAGTTTGGAGATAAGTGAGACAGGCGTCAGAAATCTTTTACTTCAAATAGACAGCAAGAAGTCCCCCGGGCCAGAAGGAATACCCGCTCGCGTAATATCTACCCTCGCGCATGAACTTGCTCCCCTTCTCGTCGTACTATACAATAAATCCTTAAGCGAAGGAATTATTCCATCCTCATGGAAGGAGGCGCATATCACCCCAGTACCGAAGAAAGGCCGTAAAACAAAGCCGGACGACTTCCGGCCGATATCCCTGACTTCGATATTTAGTAAAATTTTAGAGCACATAATATGTAGTTATGTAATGCGTTTCCTCAGCGACAATGCTGCTATTACGCCGAGTCAGCATGGCTTCCGCAAAGGGCGCTCTTGTGAAAGTCAGTTAGCGCTCCTCCATCACGACATAATGAGATCAGCCGACGAAGGTTTTGGGACAGACGCGATATTCTTGGATTTTAGGAAAGCATTCGATACTGTTCCGCACGCGAAGTTACTTCATAAACTAAAAGCCTACGGTGTACATGAACATATAATTCGTTGGATTAAATCCTTCTTGAGTGGCAGAAGCCAACGGGTGGTTTTAGATGGCGCGTTTTCGGAAGTAATAGAGGTAACGTCAGGGGTTCCACAAGGTAGTGTAATCGGACCAATTTTGTTTCTTATTTACATAAACGATATAGTAGACAGTATCGAGAGTAAAGTGCGACTATTCGCGGATGATACCCTTATTTATAGGAAAATTCAGAATAAAGAAGATAAATTAATCTTACAGCGCGACCTGGACGCCATTACCGAATGGTGTAATGATTGGCAGCTCGAACTAAACGTAGACAAATGTGTAGCAATGAGTATGAACCGATCCCAGAATCCAACCTCTAGCGAAACTCCTTACCTCTTAAGCGGAACAAGACTAGAATTCGTTAGTCAGCATAAACACTTAGGAGTCACATTCAGTAGTAATTTATCGTTTAAAGCTCACATTCAGGATATAGTGGGGTCGGCCGATAGGACACTCAGACTCTGTAACCGCGTTCTCAAGGGATGTCAACCCAAAGTCAAAGAGGTTGCTTATTTTTCGTTAGTTCGCCCATTACTTGAATATTGTTGCGCAGTGTGGAATCCATACGAAAAGGGTTTGATCGCTGAGTTAGGACGCGTACAGCGCAGAGCGGCTCGATTCGTAAAAGGGGATTATAAATTGGACAGCAGTGTATCGAAAATGATTGAATCCCTCGGATGGGATACTCTAAGTATTAGAAGAAACGTGTATAGGCTCAAGTTATTCGAAAAATTCTTAAGTAGCGACTATAATGATGAGATAAGAGACACTGTGATCCCCACGCGTAGCGAATATAATTGTAGAATCCAGGCATCCAAAAAATTTCGTGAGATAATCGCTCGAACGGAAAGTTATTATTGGTCTTTCTTTCCCGATAGTATAAGATGCGCAAACAAGAAAGAGTAGTTAGGGACTTGGTGTCTTAGCACCCCCTGCCATACGCCACTAGGCGGTTTGCGGGGTAATAATGTAAATGTAAAAAAAATGTAAATGATTTCGATTTCCCATGCATATCTTACTGCAGCATTATTACCGCCCTGGCGTCGAACCAAGGCCATCCAACGAATTATACTGTCATTATTGGCTTGAGTATGATTGACTTTATAAATATTCAGAATATCAAAAGGAAATTCAAACAGGAAGTACCTCAAAATGTGTCCTAATTTCCTAATTGGAGTCTCGTCCTAGCAGCCAAAGGTGACGGTCGCACGCAGCTAGAGCTCCTTTCTCCTCTCCCTTCTACTTCGAAGTTTCTACTATTGTTTTCGTTCTGGCCATAACCCGCAACGCCGCTTCCTCCCTCGAAAGCGTGGTTTCCTCGCTGAGAGAAGAAAACTCTCAATTGAGGGAGAAGCTTAATTCAGCCCTAGATAGGATGTCGTCCTTTGACGAAAAAATAGAAGCGGCCAAACATCTGGAGCAGTCATCCCGCTTGTCCAGCCTCGATTCCTTAAAAGAGGAGGTTAGGAAATTTCGGGAGGAATTTTCCGCGGATTTAAACCAACTGTCCGCGCGTATTACGTCCCTTGAAGATCGATCTGGACGTATGGAGGAGAAGTTAGACGATCTGGAGATGTACAGTCGTCGAAACTGTCTTCTCATCCACGGCGTTCCCGAAAAGAAGGACGAGAACTGCCTCTCTCTAGCGGGAAACATCTTTCAATCCCGCCTAAGGATCGAGTTTCCCACCTATTTAATGGACAGAGCGCACAGGATTGGTCAAGTACGGGATTCCAAATGCCGCCCCATAATTGTTAAATTTGTTAGCTATCAGGAGTGCGCGATGGTTTGGCGAGCTAAGCGGCTGCTGAAGGGGTCAGGTATAGTAATCACGGAATCGCTGACCAAAACCAGATCCATGCTGCTCCAAGAGGCTAAGGAAATCTATGGTAAGTCAAACGCCTGGACTTACGATGGAAAAATCGTAATTCTCACAGCAAATGGCCGTCGTTCCTTCATCTCCACCTCGAGGGAACTTAAACAATTACGTCCTTCAGCCTAACACCCAACATCTCTATCATCCTCAGACATTTTTCGGCTATGCTACTTCCTTGGGAGAGGAAGCGTGATTTAGGAAGTCCACTTCCATCCCATACCCATCAAACGCAATACCATATCAACATCTGTTACTTAAAAACCTTTCCGCCTTACGACGACAACCCTGTTCCTGTTCGTCGACCTGTTCATCGTCATTTAGCTGAAATTGAACATCAATCTTCCCTTTAGTGCAGTGATTTCTCTAAGTGCAGTGTCCCCCCAGTGCAATAATTCCCTCTAGTGCAGTGATTCCCTTAGTTCAGTGTAGTTTTCAGTTGTAGTGGCTAGAGAGAGGCAGTGGTGTTTTCAGTTGTGCAGTTTCAGTGTAGTTTTTTAGTGTAGTGTCGATACATGTGGATAACTAATTTTTAAGACATATAAACACTAACTTATTTTAGAAACTTTTTCACAGACTTAATATTCATTCCTCTCTTTAAATTTCTAATTCATTATCAGTGAAATATTTTCTCCCTCGCTCTTTTCCTCTTAAAGCATGCTCTTTGTTCCCGTCCTTTTCCCTCTTAATGGTTTCTAAGAACTCTTCCATAAACACTCATTCCTTCATTACTACCACTTTTACTTGCCCTTCCAGAGCGCCCCAAAATTCTTTAGTCTCCTCTCCATTTCGGCTAAACCCTAATGTCCCACCTTTTGTTCCGTTTAACTCCAGGAGGTCCGCCCTCAACCCAGAAGCACCTGTTTTCGAGCCCTCACGCACATTTAAAGAACCCTATCATAATCCTCACATTTCTCTGCATTCAACGCTTCCAAATCATACTCCACCCTGCAATGGGTTTTTCCATCCTTCCACAAAGGATATCTTGGAAAAAAATTTTCTACCCTACAAAAATACTTTTAAACTTCTTTATCTAAATTCTCAAAGTCTCATTCCTCACATCAACGAACTTCGGGCTATTATTCCTGATTCAGGCGTACATGCGATTGCCGTTAGTGAAACATGGCTTACATTTACATTTACATAAATACTCCGCAAACCGCCTTATGGCGTATGGCAGGGGGTGTCAATACACCAATCTCTCTAACTATTTATCTATCCTATTAATTCTTCTAACACTATCCGGGAAAAAAGACCAATGATAACTTTCCGTACGCGCGATAAATTCACGTAATTCCTTTGATGTTTGACTCCGAAAATTACGATCGCTAATTACGGGAATTATGATGTCGCGTATCTCGTTGTATAAATCACCGTTTCTAAATTTTTCAAAAAGTTTTAATCTATATTCGATTCGTCTATCCTCAAGAGATGTCCAGCCGAGGGTTTTAATCATCTCTGATACACTGCTATCGAACCCGTAGTCACCCTTAACGAAACGAGCCGCTCTTCGCTGTACGCGCTCTAGTTCTAAGGTTAAACCCTTTTCGTGCGGACTCCACACCGCGCAGCAGTACTCCAGCAGAGGACGAACTAGTGAAAAGTAAGCCACCTCTTTGACTTTCGACTGACTGCCTCTAAGGATGCGGTTACATAGCCGCGTCATCCTATCAGCTAATCCTACAACGCTTTGAATGTGCGTTTTGAACGATAAATCACTACTGAAAACGACACCTAGGTATTTGTAGTGCTTCACGAAATCTAATTTAACGCCGCTAATCTGATAGGGAGATATATTTAAAGAATTTGTAGGGGAACGCGTCATGGTCATTGCTACGCATTTCTCTACGTTCAACCCGAGCTGCCAGTCTTCACACCATTTGGAGATAATATCCAGGTCACGCTGTAGTATCGAATGATCTTCCGCGGTTTGTATTTTTCTGTATATTAGAGTGTCGTCCGCAAAGAGCCTGATGTTACTCTTTACATTGTCTACGATATCATTAATATAAATTAGGAACAATGCCGGCCCAATAACACTGCCCTGGGGAACTCCTGATGTAACGTTTACTTCGTCGGAAATAACACCATCCAAGACAACGCGTTGGCATCTACTTGTTAGGAATGACTCAATCCACCGAATGATATGACTGTCAATCCCATACGATTCGAGTTTCTGCAGTAATTTTTTGTGTGGAACTGTATCAAATGCTTTTTTGAAATCCAAGAATATAGCATCGGTCCTAAACCCTTTATCGGCAGCCTGCAAAATGTCATGGTTAAGGAGGGCTAACTGACTCTCACAGGAACGGCCTTTACGGAAGCCGTGTTGACTTTGAGTAATCCCTGCATTTGCACTGAGGAAACGCATTAAATAACTGCAGATAATATGCTCGAGTATTTTACAAAATATCGAAGTTAATGATATAGGTCTGAAATCGTCCGGTTTAGTTTTACGTCCTTTCTTAGGCACTGGAGTAATGAGCGCTTTCTTCCATGATGCCGGAACTATACATTCATCTAACGATTTATTAAAAAACGCGAGAAGGAGTTGGCTTAGTCCAACTATTCCATCCACTACAGTAAATATTAATGGTTACAATTTATACCGTAACGATCGCGTTGGTAAAAGGGGAGGTGGGGTTGGAATTTACGTACGGAGCGATTTACACTGTAAAATAATTTCCTGCAGCAATCCTAATTTTTGCAGGAGACTGGAATTTCTATCTGTAGAAGTAGCTATCGAGCATAAAAAAATCCTTCTGGGTGTGTTCTACCGACCGCCAAAAATCGGGCATTTAACTGACATAGACGTAGAATTATCGAATCTACGTAACAATTACGATCATGTAATAATCTCTGGGGACTTCAATGCGAATCTAAATTCTAACTGCAGTGACTCTAAATTTCTTCAAAACTCATTCGATGCACATAATTTAACTATTCTTCCGCTGCAATCTACTCATAATACGCTAACATCATCGACCTGGATCGATCTCATTGCCACTGCAAATCCGGAAAGGGTTGAAATTCACGGTCAACTTCCAGCACCCGGAATCTCTCATCATGACGTACTATTCGTCTCCTACTCACTCAAAGTAAGGAAAAACAAACAAAAATATATCCAGTACCGCGACTTTAATAACATAAACGACGCAGAAATGCTACAAGATGCAACCAAACTTCCATGGTATCTAATAGAATATGCCCATGATATTGATACAAAAGTTGAAATTTTAAATAATAACTTAATATCGCTACTAGATAAACATGCACCAATGCGAATAGTTAGAATTTCTAAGCCACGTGCTCCATGGCTCACAGACAACATCAAACGAATGATGGCAATTCGCGACTTTACATTCCGTAAATATAAACGTACAACTGACCCGGCGATTTTTAACGAATATAAGAAATACAGAAATAAAACCAAGCAGATGATAAGAAATGCCAAATTAAACTATGCTCACTCTATTTCGAAAGATAGTAAAACTCCGGCAGCTTTATGGAAAAATCTACGTAATCTGGGAATAGGAAGATCTAGGGAACCTCCCGAACTTAATGATCTCTCTCTCGACTTGCTAAATCATAAATTCTCCCTTCCCCCAATTGAAATTGATCCGGTACATAAAAGTAGAGTCTTACAACATCTAAGGGTGAAATGAAATACATCCTCTTTTCAATCATATTTCACTTTCAAGTATGTTACGCAACTCGAAGTGCTGCATGTTTTAAGAAGCATTAAGTCGAAAGCAGTAGGTGCTGATGGCATTCCGATTACGATCATAAACAAACTCTGTCCTTTTCTGTTGCCTTTGATAACAAATATATTTAATCTATCCTTTCTTACGGGCAAGTTTCCAACTAAATGGAAACGCGCGTTAGTAAAACCTATTCTGAAAAATTCCAAGTCGAAGGCTGAAGATTTCCGACCAATCAGTTTCCTCGCAGTTTTATCCAAAATCCTCGAAAAACTCGCGCATCTTCAGATCACAGACTATCTGAACGAAAATTCGATTCTAAACTGCTCGCAATCAGGTTTTCGGAAACTACATAGCACCAATACAGCCTTACTTAAAGTAACTGACGATATCCGTAAATCGATGGACGGGAGTAAGTTAACAACTTTGGTCCTACTCGACTTTAGTAAAGCCTTCGACTCAGTAGACTCGGATATAATACTAGCGAAACTACGTAATATGGGTTTTTCTGAAACATCAACTGCTTGGTTTTCCTCTTATTTACAAAATCGTAAACAAAAAGTAATTTCAAATGATATTTCTTCCGCTTGGATTAATATAAATCGCGGCCTCCCACAAGGATCGATCCTTGGTCCTTTATTATTTTCTCTGTACATAAATGACTGCCCACAAGTTATTAAATACTGTAAATATCATTTGTATGCGGATGACTTGCAGATATATACTGATTCAATCGTCTCCGATTTCCCTGAATGCATACAAAACGTTAACCACGACCTCGAACAGATTAATAGCTGGAGTAAAGACAATTTTTTGAATTTAAATCCCTCTAAATCGCAAGCCATCATCATAGGGTACTCCAAACTATTAAAAAGACTGAATAATATTAGCTTCCCAAAACTAACTTTGAACAATATGAAGGTCAACTTTTGTAATTCTGTAAAAAATCTCGGCCTTTGTTTTAATAATAACCTGACATGGTCGGAACATGTCGTGAAAATATCCAAAAAAGTTTATTCAACTATTCATTCCTTGAGATGCTTAGGTAGTTTCTTAAGGCCCTCAATCAAATTACAGCTAGTAAATTCATTGATCATGCCCCACTTTGATTACGGTGACATTGTTTACCAAGATCTATCAAGAGATCTAGCCAAAAAGCTCCAACGCTAATTTTCTTAGGTTTTTATATCCACTTAAATCTCTCTTATAATCATTATTTTTCTCTTTCTAATTCTTTTGGTACTTTAAAATTTTTTTTAAAGAGGTTAGATGGAAGAAGAGACTTTTTAGTCTCAATCTTGCCTCCAAAATAAAGACTATTAAATATTTTATTACACTATTTGGTTCAGAATATTTTTTGTCCTATTTTTCTCCTCTAAAAACCAGGTGCGTCTTATGGTCAGGTGCGTCTTATGGTCCGAAAAATACTGTATATTTTTATAAAAATTTATGCTGAAGAAAATCAAATTCACTAGGTGATGACCCTTGGATTGACTATTTTAGTGATTTAGTTTTTGATGTTTTCAGATAAAAATTTAACATCCACTACATTTAAAGATTGCTACATACTAGTTCTCACTTCGAATTTTATACCTTTCTTCTAACAGAAATATATATATATATAAAAACTCACCCATCAAGTGAAACTGAGTATACAGTATTTTGAATATGATCAGGAACTAGAAGACGAAAACCAGAGTGATCTACAGTAAATGCACCAAGATCTGTTCCTTCCATGAGTAACATAGGAGTGACTTCATGACGAACTCCATTGCTAATATCTGCCAAATCAATCCTATAAAGGCCTCCTCCTCTAGCCCAGCCACCAGGAATGACCCAAAAAAGGTATCTGAAGAGAACAAGAAATAAATTGATGCATCATCGATAGTGATTTGAAGCTCATATAACATATGAAATTTAGAAATTTTTGCAAGGTTAAGAATTCATGTTTTTTTTTAATGGATATGAGACAGTTAGTTTTACTTCTATTAAGAGTGAAATTCTATGAACTTTGTTTAAAATATTCATTTAGGGTTGATTAAGTTGAGTCAATTAAAGTGAAAAACAACTTGTAAGAATGCAAATTAATCATTGGTCTAGATATCAATATCAGTAATGTGACTGGAAAATTTTTATGGGACTTACCCATTGTATGGATCCACTTCAAAGTGCCTAGGTTTAGTGGGAAATCCAGCATATGCTACTGTCAAGCCACTGCCATCAAGTTTGCATCGAGCAACTTGCCAAGTCTGAGGTTCTCTTAAAATTGATTCCTCATCTAAATTGACCTCTCCAAGTATATATAGATGATCATTTAGCCAATCCACACTCAGTTCCAAAGGATTGCAGCCAAGCTGAGTTGATGTAATTATAGTAGATGGCATAGGTGACACTCCAAATGCTCCATTTATACCTCTTCTACTATTTCCATTAGTGAGAACTATGGGGCTTCCTGAAGTTGGTAAAGATCCCCCAAGGGGCATACACCAAACAATGCCAGCACTATCAGAAACAAAGAGCAAATCTTTTGCAATGTGAAGTCCAACACCTGAGAAAAGTATGATAAAACTTTATTACCACATTATAGCTAAAATTTTAATTAGATTAAAGATTAATAAGACAGTTACTTATATTTTTAAAATTAATTACTAAATAAAAGTATCAAGCACCAGCTTCTGAATATGAATCAAAGACTTTCCAACACTCTTAGAACATGGTAATAAGACAATAATTTGATCATATCGAGAAGTTAAGCTACATTGATTAAGAAATATATATACCTTTTATTAAATGGGAACTGTTGTAAACAAGTATAGGTTCATCCAACATATCAGCTACCTGTCTTATGACAGAATGATGAGATCCAAGAATGAGGACTGAAAAATGAAAAAGTTTTAAATAATTTCCAAATTGTTTGCAATGCTATTATTTGAGATATACATCATGACACAAAGGCATTTATCAATGCATAATAACTCACAAGCTGTTGTTTTGGATTTGACCAGTATAGTCGTTGACCAATCCAATCAACTGCAACACTCCCAGCATATTGAATATCCCCAACTGGTCCCCAAGAGTGAGAGGTAGTGTTCATCCAATATAAGCGAGTTGTATTTGCCACCAGAAATAGCAAGTCGGAGCCTAACCATGCCACATCTTGTACATAAAAATTACCTCCATGAGATGAAGTTTCCTGTGAATATGTTACTGATTATATTTAAAGAAAAAAGGGTATGAATATTTATCTTAAAAATGAGATATATAAGTCTCATTCTTTGGTGATAGCAACATTTTGGATGAACTGATAGTTTAGAGTTTATCTTAGTACCAGTATAGTACCAAGGAAAGAATTTCTTACTTCAACACAAAAATCCATGAAAATTGCCTTCTTTATGAGGTGTAAATGACATAAATTCCAATATAGATGCTGCTTAATATTATAAAGAGTATGCACGATATAATTTATAAAAATATATAATACCTTGAGATTGTCCCTGTGAATGAGCATGCTAACAGTGTCTCCAGTTATATCAGAAGCCATTAATCCTGCATCCGCACTCCATAAAACCATTGGAGTTCCACCATCAGCAATTGAGCTTTGAGTTTCCCTAATTTCCTCAATGTTTTCATATTGTTCCTCCTCATATTTTCTTTCAGAGAGGGAGACAGAAGCTCTCCAACTACTTTTTCTGAGAGTTCGACCTCTGAATTCACCTGACCAGGGTCCTCTACCTCTTGCAGTGTAAGCTCTGGCTTTGAGGATATAACCAGTATCTGGTTTCAGTCCATGCACAGGGACTGTTGTAATGGGCATTGAGTAACTTAGGGTCATCATAGAGGTTGAAGAGCCTGAGCCTAGTGCAGGGGTGATAATGTCTTTATGCAAAACAATTAATCCATTTATTTCTTCCTTGACTTGCAGTTCATATGACCAATTTTGCCAAGCTCCTTTCCCTATGAGAGTCAAATTGATAAATCAGTTTGGAAAAATTTAAATAATCTCTTAATGTTCCTTGAATAATACATTTTCTTAGGAAAATTTTAGGAAAGGATTGCAATTAGATCAGCAGACATATCCAAAAAATATAACTTATTTGTCTCAAAAACGTAACCAATACACAGAAGAAAAGAGATTATTAAAAATTTGTTGCAGTTGAACCAAAATTAATAATAATATACAAAGGAAAAGATTATTAGATATTTAAAACAAATTTTATAATATTTTGGAAAAAGTTCAGGTTAATAGAAAAGGGGTGGAGATTATGAGCTCCTTCAATGATTGTGAGACTTCAAGATTGCTTACCTTGTACACCAATAAGATGTGGCACTTGCCATGAAACTTTGGCTTTAGTTGCTCCCATAACAGCTTGCAATTGAGTAGGAGGATTGACTGGTATGGGAAGTGGCTGAGCTGAGGGAAACGCTAGAGCCACACTGGTAAATGGTTGATTGCCCAATAAAGCTGGATAAGTATTATGGAAATAAGCTCGAAGATCTGGATGAAACTCTTCTGTAAGGACATCTTGCCCATCAGTCCAATAGAAAAGCCCAGCAGCCCAGCTGAGAGAAACTACATGCTTGAACATTGGCTGTTGGGTATTGCCACGAAGATTTGTTTTCTCTTTCCTGTTGCAACAAATGCTAGGTATAAACACATTGCACTGTTATTTCTAATTACCGTATTTTTCGGACCATAAGACGCACTTTTTCTTCACCAAAAAGTGGGGAGAAAAGTGCCTGCGTCTTATGGTCCGAATAGAAGACTGACACTGACGTTGTCCTAATTGTAAGACGCTGACACAAATGCCAATGCCTCCAACGCATCCAGAATGTGTCCGTTCGATTTATATTTAATTTGAGAAAATTCGACCGTATTTCCGGTGCATTTAAAAAATTAGATTGGATAAAACTCGAAACTCGCAAACAACTACACATTCTAACGTTCTCATGCACTGTATTGCGAACGCAATCTCCTGAATATCTCTTTTCCGAATTTGTAAGATTTGAGTCCGTCCATAATTGTAATACTAGAGGGAGATTCAATTTACTAATACCGAACCACAGAACGGAGACATATCATAAATCATTTATTATAACTGCTACCACGCTCTGGAATACCATTCCCTCCCACATAAAATCTTCCATTTCCACCTGATCTTTCAGAAGAAAATGTCTTACATATCTTAATCATATATCCAATTTATCTCCTGCATCAACAGTCATCACATCTCTACAGCACTGATCAACGCTCTCTCTACTGCTCCTTTCACTCTTAACCTCCAATTCATTTAACTATGCATCTGTCCTGAAATATTCTTTTTTTTGCAGCTCAGAGTGGGTCTTAGATTTTTTCCTGGGTTAATTTTAAATGGCCATTACGCAAAAAAATCGGCGAGCCCGTGGCCTCAGCAGTTTGGGCCAGACATTCGTATCCTCAATTTTTTTTACCCCCTAGTTATCTATATATAATAGATAGGATATATATATAGAGGATATTAATGTCAGGCACAAACCGCTGGGGCCACGGAGCCGCCGATTTTTTTACGTAATGGCCAACTAAATCTCACCTAGGAAAAATTGGGAAACGGACCCTACCTATCATGGGTTCGATTCTAGGAGGCCCCAAAAATCGACTTTCCCCATTAAGAATGCATTGGGCTGTTTTTCAAATGATTTTAAAAGTACTTCCCATTATGCTAGAACAATGAGATTTCGTTTGCCTATTGCTATTATATATATATATATATATATATATATATATATATATATATTGAAAAATGCTATTGTTTACGTCCAACCGGTCATGGGTTCGATGCCAGGAGGTGAAATATTTTCGAATTTTAAAAAATCCTAGCTTCCTTAATATGACACTTAGATCATTCACACTTTTTTATACTAATAGATACGTATAAAATGTACTTTGAAAAAAATCAACAGTTGCCTATGTGTCACGGGTTCGATTCCAGAGCGTCCCGTAATCTTGATTTTCCCCATTAAGAATGCATGCGGAAATAATTTTAAAAATACTTGCAATTGAGTTACAGCAATAAGATTTCATTTACCTATTGCTTATATATATGTCTATGGAAAAATGTAGTATAATCGAACCCGTGACACATAGGCAAGTGTTGATTTTTTTTAAAGTACACTATGTATGTATCTATACTTTTAGAAAGTTTGAATGATTTACGTATCATATTGAGAGAGCTACGATTTTTCAAAATTTGAGAATATTTCACCTCCTCGCATCGAACCCATGACCAGTTGTGCGTAAAATATTGCATTTTTCCGTAGACATATATAATAGCAATAGCTACATGAAATCTTATTCTTCTAACTTAATGGGAAGTATTTTTAAAATTATTTGAAAATCGGCCCAATGCATTCTTAAATCCTAAAGGTCCCCTTGTCTGTCGCCAGTTGGTGCCAACCGCTTCAAAAAAGTCAGCAAATGATCCTCCCTGTGTTCTGTTAGCTCTTTAAGTTACCACTTTTCGTGCTCTGATTGTGAGACGCGACCGTTAAATTCGGAAATCTCCGAGCGCTACAGCAGCCTTAATGGAAAAGAAATTGGAAGTACTAATTGTCAGATAAGACCTCTTCCGAGCTCCATCGTTATCACCGGGTTCGGCGGTAATATTAATAACTAACAAAATAAAAAAATGGTGGAGAATATTACTGAAGGTATAAATAAAAACACGAAGAAACTGATAAGTTTGAGAATGAAGGGTACCAGATGAAATGGTCAACTGCACAAAAGAGGGGACGTTTTCAATTTCGCTTTGCCGTAAAAAATGTGCGCTGATTGAGCCAACGCTTTTCAAAGTTTTTATTTTGTTCCGCGAAATTCCTTTCTGATTGAGTGATATGGACTGCTGAAATGTGCTTCGTACGGAGTATCGAAATCCAACCGAGTTAATCCGATTATCAGTTTTACTATAGACGACCCTATTTTCTTTACATTTATATCTATTCTTCTTTCTTTTTTACGTCCTTTTTCCTTTCTATGCCTTTTTTGGCATAGAAGCCATAGAGGCATCTTTTCCCAAATCAGTTTACATCCGTTCGCTGTTGAAATCAATCTTATCATTATCCTGGCATTTTGTAAGTACCGCAGACGGTTGAATCTGTGAGATAGGCCGATTAAAGAAAGAAGGAAGGTTAAATTCGCATAATTCTAGAGTAATTTATAGTACGATAGTGGACTACGTACAAATGTACTAAAAGTAAGACTATTACGCAGGGAACACGTTTATTGTAAGAAGAAAATCATGACCGTATTTTATCTATAAGTATTTTTATCTCTTGAAAAAACAACTAATACGGTACACACGTAATATTATTAACGTAAAATATGAATATTAAATACTTATCTCCAGTATATAATGATATAAAGTGAAATGCATGCATCGTTCACTATAAACGTGCAGAAAAATAAACTTCAAAGAGAAATAGCAGAATACAGAAAATCAGTGATACTTCCACAAATTAAATGGAACTTATTGTTAGAAAATTCGTATTATTTAATTGTACGAATCTTTTATTTTTTGAAGTCTCAAAGCATTTGCATGAAAATCATTTCTAAAACAACTCCTGTTACCCGTTCACCTTTTCATTTTAACTGACAAAACTCTTTTAGTCTTAAATAAGGTAAATTAAATCATTGAGAAGATACAATTATATTGATTATCAATTCAGAATAAGAGTACCATTATAACCACAGTTTCCGTATTTTTTCCCCTCCTCGTGTGGGCGTTATCCCGTGGTTTTTATACGAACAACTTGCGAACTTTTTCCCACAACCGCTCTCATCTATTTTATTAGCACCCAAAATGTCTCTGCTATCAATTGCATAAATGTAAAGATTAGTTTTAATATCAATGAATTTAGATGATGTCTTTAACATTTAAGACAATTAAAAATATTATTAAATAATGTATTGAATTATAAACTGGCTGTTATGATTGCTTAATAAATTTTCCATTCTTACTTAAGCTTGTCCCTATAGTTTTTAATAATAAAAATATAAACTTGCTTTAGTGAATTAATACTTGTAGCAGAAAAGACAGTGAAGTTTTCCAACTATTACTCTCCCATTAAAATACGTCATAAGAAGACTTAAAAAAGATTAAGGAATCAAATACTATATAAAAAGAATATAATACTATATTAAAGAGCTTCGGATGGTCACCGCCTTTAAAAGCGTGAATTCAAACTTTTTGCTCCCTTAAAATCTATTCATATTCACTATCAACGATCAAAAACGAAGGCTGTTACATCTGTGTATCAATTTCAATGTGGTGATTCACTCCTCTCCAAAAGCAGCATTCCAATGGCCAACGTACTGAGCTCTGCTGAGGAGCTTTTAACAGGGCGAGCAGATGGACGGTAGTAATGAGCGCGTGCAATCCGCGGCATTTAGAGGCGTTTTATTGCGACAGTTATGCGATCAAAGCTTGAATATGCAAATGGAGCCGTGAGAAATAAAAGATGTTCGAAATCCAATCGCATTCAAAGTAGTTAATTTCCAACTCAAATCGAAAGATTTTGGCTTACGGTTTTTGAATCTGAAGAGAAATTTGCACCGGAAGTATTTTATTCGATATTAGAATAAAATATGGAATTATCGCTCAATACAAAACAATATAATTTCTGTAGACCGAATGCAGGGAAATTATTAAAAGTATAGATACTATATTGTTAAAAAAATTATAATATATATATATATATATATATATATATATATATATATATATATATATATATATATATATATATATATATATATAAATGTTGTTATTTTCATTTACAGGTTATTCTGAGTCGATGTCTTGAATAGAAATTTAGTTTTTGAATTTTATATCTGAAAAGAGCGGGTTCGGATCAATCCGAATTACGCTTATGGGTCCATTAGTCTCAAGCAAAAAGTAACAATGATTAGCAATCGGAGCGCTAAATCAATTACTCTCTCAAATCATAACCCACTGAGGAAAGGGACTGAAAAAGCGAAATAAATTCGAATGAATATGAAAGTTCAGCAAATTTTGTTTTCCGATCTCATTGTCGTAGTAGACCGTCAGGTCCCATAACCATGCCGCCGTGTCAAAAGAAATTTTACCTCCAAATCTACACCGTTTCCCTTGAATGACCATGACTGACAACCCGAGGCATAACCATTTCACTACGACCTAAGAATTTGCACTTCTATGACTCAACCATCGCATTCACATGGACTTTGGTGCTTCCCCTCTCTTTTGAAACCGCATGATACACCTTGAAAGGAGGACATTTTGGGAACATTGAGGATATCGAAAAAGAATAGGAGACGGAAAGATGCCATAAATCCTGCTCTAGAAGTGTTTGAGGGATATTAAAAGCACTAGCAGATATGTAAAGGATTGAGGGTGAATACTATGAGGTGTATTGTACTTAAATTAGATACTTTTTAAGAATAGTAAAAATTCAGCGTACCTTTCATCATGATCGGCATTCAAATACTCCAATGACGTATTCGGCTGACTCCACTTGAATGCTCTGTCTATTTAACTTTGATTTAATTGAGCAATCATCCGAAACGACGTCTCTGTTATACAAATAAGGTACCGAATATAATTTGCCACATCTGAAAGAGGTAAAAGAAAGGGAGATAAACATCCTTACAGACGCTTCCCCGCCCACGTCGATAAAATTCGTTCCCAATCGACACCCTCTGACCTCCGAGGCGCGATATCGTTCTCCGCCCACACACCCTTCAATTGTTCCAATAAATCCCAACCACTCTTTGGGATACACCCTCCGCTGCATTTCCTCAATCCGTCCTTTTTAACGCCCATCGACCACAACTCACTGTCAGAGTAAATCCGACATTATAACGCACGGAAAAAAAGAAACAGGGCCCTGAAAACGTGATTGCCTCGATGGAACTTATTTTCGTTCATTCGAATGGAGATTTAAGTAATGATATTCCCTGGAGTAAATTATAGTCGGTTTACAATTATAGATCGCCATACTTCATGAAGTATTTTAAAGCAAGGATTCAAAATCGAACGCCCTCTGTATCGACAAGGGATTAAATCAAAGCGTAAAATTGCAGTGTTCTATGATACTTCTAATTTTGTAAGTAACTTGTTGCGTGAGAGCATTATTACTGTCATTGATTTCTCATTTTTGGAGGATAAGAGATGAGTTGCCGTATTTGACGGCACATGGGACTTCATAAATTACGTGTCAAAAAATTTACCCGCGTCTTATGGGTGAATAACTCAGGTTAATTTTTATACGAACAGAACTTTTTCTACATATGTCATAATTATTTAATCAGCTTTAACTAAATTTTTGCCAACAAAAATACAGCTCGACAAGAGAACTGGGATAGTTTCCTTTCGACACCGCACCGTACCGTCAAAAAGTAAACCGAACTAAAGGCCGTTCCAAAATTCTAGGCAGTACTGTCCCATGGGGGAATCAAATGGCCTCGTAGGCAGGTGCATTTTCCGCAAAGTTCCGTCTCAAACGGATAAAATTAAGATTTTCCGCTAGGTTTGGTCGATTATTTTCTGAAATTTAGGAGAACTTTGAATAAGAAAAGATAATTCTAAATATTGATGAAGACTTTACATCCTTATAACAAAATAAATGAATTATAAAGCGGAATGAAAAAATAACTGTATGGGTGCAAATATATATACACTTTTCGGTATCGGTGTTTAAAACCAATCGTGTAAAAATACCCTCGGAAATGTGAATAAGGGAAACAAGAGATTAAGCCACACCATTCAGCATGAACTAGAAGAGTTAAATTACGCATGTGCATGGAAGCATAGCAGCAGTAAGTCATTACGTTATTGTGGTACCGCGCTGTCGAACGGACTATTAAAACTAGTTTTCATTGTGTGTGGCCTACTAAATGAGGATGCGTCTAATATGCCAGTGCGTCTTACATTCCGTCAAATACGTTATTAAGGGTACTAAAAACTGAGAAATCTACACTGCAACTGTGCATAAATATTTAAATTCATGCAAAAGATAATCCAGATTGTATAAGAATTGTTGTTTAGTTTCAAGATTGATATCAACTAACAACCATCACCATTTTTCCCTTCTAAAAAAAATTTAACATTTGATGATTAAGTCGATTGATGCGTAATTGCGTGTAAATATTTTGAAGATATTATCCATATAGCCGAGCTTAAAATATTTGATAAGTATAAGCATATTTCAGGACAGAATCGTTCATTGCATTACCGATTGGTATTTCGACGGGATACCTAAATGTCCGTTCGTTATATAAAACTCGAGAGACATTCCAATTTAAAGGAAGATCCACCCTTGGCCACAGAGTAATAGTCGTCGGAAATAAATGGTGCGCTGTCCAAACAGGAGAGTGCAGTTCATAGGTAACGGAATCAATCAAAAGGGAATTTGGAAAGTTAATTACCTTGGGGGAGATTTTTTTAGGAATTAATTTGAGAGAGGATTAATGATTAACTGTGGAATTATATCCCGTATACTTCCGATACATTTTACTTCCATATTTCAACTATTACAAATCTTTTAAAAATTCATCTTTCTCTATTTTATATGCACTTTAAACTGCTTATGAAGATTACGACATTAATTACGATAGATAGTTGGAATTTCGACTACGTATCTTTAACAGTGTTTATATAATAGGACAAAACCTTGCTTCTCGATATTTGCTTGTTATTTCAATGCAACTATTATTTTACAATTTAAGGATGCTATCTTTTTCCAGAGATTACATTCATGTATCGATGAGGACAGATGCTGTCTTCACCAAATGCAATGCAACTTCTTCTTCCATTCAAGAGTGAAATATACTACTTAAACATTAGAATATGTGAGTATGCTAATAATAAAAAATAAATAATTTTTAATAAAATAATTTTGCGGATAATATATAATTTCCGTTAACATAGAAAATGGAATAATGTAACTATCACTACATGTTAATTCCAACGCCTCTCAAATATTTGAAACACAGAACTTAGTTCTCTCTCCGCCATTCGAAAGAAATAATTCATTCCTAAATGTGTCTCCAGACACAATCATATATTTAGTTATTGTATGTCTTAACAACTAGGAAGTAATTAAGATAGTGAGAAGTTTCATATCAGAAAAATTCAACTACTTTACTCCGAACCAAACTTATTAACTCGTAAAAGATAAACGAATTTTTCATTGTGAAAAATCAATATCTTTCGACCGAAAGATAAACAAAGTCATTAATAAAGTTCATAATCAAATGCATAACAACCATCCCTGTTTGATTTGTTTGTAAAGCTCTAATTAATCTCCAGTTAATCTTTTAAATACTTTTTTAACTGAGGCTAATGAACTGTATAACAGATTCGTCTGGAATGTACACATACATAATTCAAAAGTATGCATGACAATGCCTGGCTTTAAATTGCATATTTACCCAAACTTTGAAATCAAAACTTATTATATTTACTTGAAAAATGAAAATTTATAATTATTTCTTGTAATTAAAAGTAACGAAGAATCTAACTAAAGAGACAAGTAAAGAAGAACTTTTATTCTAAATAATGTTATGCTACAATAGACAAGGTCATAAGAAAAGCAAACATCCTATGCTATGGTTAAAATATTAATGGATATTACAATCATTCCAGCGATTACAAACATCATTACAAAAAGTATCAAATTAAATGCAACAAATTTGACTGAG
Organism: Pantala flavescens; assembly: GCA_020796165.1. NCBI lineage: Eukaryota > Metazoa > Arthropoda > Insecta > Odonata > Libellulidae > Pantala > Pantala flavescens. Next base: position 65,170,062 of record CM036879.1, on the reverse strand, counting down.
AACTGAAATAGTCATTACAAGTTGACATAATGCTAGCAGTAATAGTATTATAAAATCAATCATCATAAACTAAACATTTCATCATTTCAACAAGAGACAAATCAAAACAAAAATGACAAAGAAACTTTTGCATGCAAGTAAGTTATCAAACCCTCCCCAAATTTTGTAATTGCAATAAATCAAGTTTAAACTGAAAGTTTTAGGTTGCTGAACCCTCTTTCAACTATCTCCAGTATATAAATATATCAGCGGCAACAAATCATACAAGCTGCACTAAAACAACTAGCTAATTCTAACAGGTTGCTGTACAGAGTAATTATAATAGTAAAGTCTCAAACTACATGATCAAAGATGCACATAATATGCAACAGAAAAGTTAAGATCATATGGAATAATTAAACAGTGAAATTGAGATGATAAATTCTGAAAAAGTAAAATAATTACTTGGTGTACTCATATTACACAAAAGCAAAACAAATGGAAGTATAAAAAACAAATTCACCAATATATAACTGTGTGTAACAATGTATTTATAACTGTGTATGACAAGACTGTTTAAAATAAAACCAACTACAATATAGGATTACACAGAGCGAATTCAAGAAAATTTTCAAGAAAAAGAACATGGAAAATTAAAACAGAACATTCATAATCAATAAACTGTTAACAGTGGTAAGCACAAGATGAGCATTTGTATAATGTATAAAATAAAACAAGAAAATTTGTATAATGTATAAGAAAAAACAAGAAAAAAAGAAAGAAAAAGTAACTAGTACCAAAGATTACGAGTGAAGTGGAGAACAAATATATGTGCATTCTGTAGATAACAACCATGTTACACAAGTAACATTATATAGACTATATTCCTAACATAACAATCATTACATAATAAATGTAACCTAAATTAACACGAACTATAAGTAAATAGACAATACTCAAGTAGAATGAGTAACAAATCCAATTGAAATAAAACTAGAAAAGCATTTAGATCAAGAAAATCAACGCGAAAAGAAGAATTTTAATTATGCTAAAATTAATTAATTATCAACAATATATATATATATATACAACAATTATAACAATAACACCTACCATGGTGCCAAGGATAACAATAAAAACACTGTAAAACAAATATAAAAGAGAGAAACCACTAAATCTTTGAAATCTACGACACAAAGCACTCTACACTCTTCACCTTGACAGGCTACTGCACGATCTGAAATCTCGAACAATTCTGGAGAAGTTTAGTATCTTATCAAAAATTCCGCTAAAACCGTGTCGTTTGCATCGCCTGCGCAAAAACAATCGACGATCGAAAACTGTCTGCTAGCAGCGTGCAGAAAGAGCACAACGAATTGAAACCGACATTATTCATAACTTTTACTGAATTTTGACGGAAATGAAATTTAAATTTAGTAATATTATATGTATATATAATAAATGTACTTCACAAAGCATCGATTTAATCCCAAATAAAGGAGAATGAACGAATAAATAGAGAAAGGAGATGAATGAATAAATAGAATGAAGCTTTAACTTTTACTGATTCAGTGACCCAATTATAAAACATGTTATATTATAAAAAGGAGCAATAAAATACATTCTGAACAAAAGCTTATTTTGAAACGTTGGTCGACAAGCCAAACATGCGTTTCCTATGACAGCCATAGGGGACCATAGCTGATGAACAGGCATGAAACAGGATTAGCAACCCAATTATGGCAGTGACGAAATTAGATCAAAGGAATTAAAAATATCGTCCGCTAATTGCATATGACGCTGAAGCAAGCAGAATATTTTTTATACATGGCAAAATATATTCTCCTAGATAAATAAATGCTTTGAAATAAATATCGAGCGATAGCCATGGGGTTAAAAAAACTTCTAGAATACCGGCCATCATGTTCAGATATGGAGCCATGATAAAGAACGTATGATTGCTGATTATTGGGAGCAATATCGTGTGTTTCGTCAAAGAGAGACGAGTAATTCTTCTTTCATTTTTAGTTGAATTCGTGAAGGGATTAATTCCGTTTTTGCTCGGATGAAAAATTTGTCCGTCGCCCTCTCGCAATTGCCCAACTGACGGAGAGCTCAACTTCGTCCTCGTTGTTATATCCTCGAAAGTCGTGATATTTTTAGGTGACGTGTTTTATTCTGATGCCACGAGAGAGTCAAACTAGTTGTATATATGTTATATATAATATATAAATGTGTGTGTGTGTGTATGTGCATATAATGTGCTTACTTCACGAAAGGTATGTCAATCGCAACAATAAATTCAGATTAGAAAAGAAACGATGAAGATAACATTTTTATGGTGTTAAAACTAATCGCCCAGTCCATCAAAAGTGGCGAAAATGGAAGAATGCATGTGAAAAACACTCGCTAACATTTCCACGCAAAAGAGATTTCTGTTGATTCAGTTAGCCTTCAAAAGCAATAAACATTTGAGGCATCAAACGAAACGATTAGGTGCAATGCGGTTTCCTTGGATACAGAAGCCGTAGGACAAAAGGGAAGTCCAGTGGCGTTCCCGGTGTTTATGCAGCCGTATGCATACATAGACTCCCTTTTATTCCCTTTGACCGATCCATTCCTCAAATACACAGCACCCGCTGGAGCACATTGAAGAGTATGGATTGAAAATGTCTCGAAAGGGGTTGAAATTAGCCACTGGAATCATCGATAGAATTAAGGGAGGAAGCCTACCTTATTCTGGAATAGAACGTTCTACAGAAATTGTGTTTATTAATAGTTTATACTAAAAAAACAATAAATGCATAAATAATTGAAAGTAAGTATGTACGTAAAAATACTAATATATGCTAAACGATGAAACTCTTGAAATCTGCGACAAGGTTTTTCTACTTCAAAATTCGTATGGCTCTTTGGCGTACCAGTTGAAGATTTACGAATTACATTTAAGATTTATGTGATTCCTTATTTATTACAAACCTGCGGCATTAAAAAAAATAATGTATCAAGTTATTTTTATTACGTAAGAAGCGTTAAACGAGTAGAATGCACTTTTAATTAACATTAATGCAGGTTTAAAGTATACATTATTTTAAATTTATGATATTCATGAATAAGATATTTACTTTTGGTTTAAGGACTTGAATTCCTTCTATGAAAGAATCGTGTATTTTTGTTTACACCTGATTTCAGAACTTTACTTTTTCTAAACTTATGATTAATAGATTAAAGAAATAGAAACACTAACCGAAAGAATAGTATCCAAATGAAAAGGAAATATTTCGGTCTTGAAATAAAAAGATGTAATTATGAATTTCGTTGAATCAGACAAAAATAACTTTTGAGTGAATCGCGTTTTGAGTGACAAACATTCTATTAGAAACCCAATTCATTTTTCTTAGGAATTGTATTTTAGAATTGGCTTGATGATTCCGTTGATATAAAGGATACGATTTTGTCATCTCAAGGGAATCCTTCCGGAGATAAATCGAAGTAAAACGATAAACTCGGGCGGCGTACGTATGACACATCCATTTCCCTTTGTTTACCGTTCGACGAATCGGGGGTTTCCGGTCCGTTTACTTGAGATTAGGCTCCAAAAATATGGACACATTACCTGAAGCAAATGGTGGTAAAAAAACAGCAACTGACTTAAAGAATATAGACAAAGCCGCTAAGAGAACAACAATCTTGTCAGATAGCAACAATAGAAGGATGACAAATAACAGAGATAGATAATAGACAAATAACAGAAATCCACGTAATGAAAAACCAGAAAGAGGACATTAATTAATAAGAATGGAGGTAATAGCGATCATACGAAAATTAACTTCTTAGACTCAATGCAAGTTTTTCTTTAAATTAGAAGATTAATTTAAATACGCAGAGCAGGAATTCTTACGAGTCAAAGATCGTTTGAAAGGCTATCCTTAATTGCAACGTTCTTAGCAAATCCGTAAAGACATGATTCAAATCCAGGTTCTTCATTTCCCGGTTCCTTTAAACATAGAGCTATCCGAATAGTACATATGGACCCCCAGTTTGGGATGCTTAAGATCCGTTTCATGTTCACTTCCCTTTGGGATATCTCCAAGGAGCCTTCCCTCACCAATAGGATTTTTGCTCTTTTTTCTTTCGCAAGAGGTTGTCCGTACGTAAGGAAAGTTTACTCGCATTAGAGGCGTTACGGTTCAAATTCATCCTATCCAAATTGCCTAAAGTCAAAAGAAAGAGAAATACTCCTATTTGGATAGGCATACTTTTGATTCGAGGCATTCAAATCGAAATTTTAAAGGATGCTCGATCTTTGCCCTTCTTCCTTTTCCCTCGCTTCTTCTATTTACCTCTTTTATTTTCCTTTCTTAATTACCATCTTCAATTAACTTCTTCTTTAATTGCTTTCTCTTTCTTCTTTCCAGTTCTTACAAACGTTAATCATCATCTTTGTTACCTTTGGAAATATTTTTCAGCATCTTTCCTATGCTTAAACTCTCTCTAATGATATAGAAACTTTACATGTCTACGAAAAGTATTTCTCTGAGTAATTTCTTTGATATTTGATGTAGATATATAAATATAAATGAATGTTTATTATTCATGTAAGCTTAATATTTTTCAACTCTTTTTTTCAGCATATTTGATATTTTAGGATTTAGTAATCTAGGTTAACTCTGATAAGATTCGATAAATTTTATTTATTTCAGTTGTTAAGTAAATAAAACCTCCTAGGATACCAACACCGCGAGGGGAGTCAAACCTTACTACAAATATGTTTTATTCTAAGGAAAGCATTCTCTCTCCTTATGATGAAACTCAAATAAGGAAGGAAGAGGTCTGCCATCATTAGGCCATGCACTTGAATAGAACGGATTCCAATTGGTACATAAACAAAAGAGAGACTCTCACACATCCGCTCATTGCTGTGATTGAATGAAAATGTGAATTACAAGGCAAATGAAAATTAGCGCCAAGTCACTCCGTTTTCTTTCCATCGAATCGCTTAATCGTTCGAATAGGAAAAATAATGTTCTGAATTCTCACACACGAGTGAAAACAAGTTGAGAGGGTTAGGAGGCAGGAAGTATTGCTATTTGCAGAAATCATTCTAGCGAATTACCAATTAATCTGAAGAGATACTATGCCTTTGAAAGATTGGCATCAAAATAGAGAATATATTTATTAAATATATATAAATATATTTTATATAATAGAAATGGAAAGTTCTGATATGTTAGCAAAAGAGTAAATTCAGAGTCTAGTAAATAACTTTTGATTTCATTTCTTATTTCTATACTTGCTGCACAGACCCTTTCAAACTTCAAAAAGAAATAAAGTAAACATAAAGAGGATATTTATTAAGATAGATCCGCATGACATGAAATAATGAGTAAACGCAAAAATTGAAGATTTTGATAAATCAAGGCTGAAATGTACTAATTTTCAACATCTTTCTATTGTAACTATAAAAGTTGATGAGATTTGCTATGAAAAAGAAGTTCAACTAGATAGATTTTAAGATAAATTAGACCAAAAAAGTTTAAGCAGTTAGTTGATATTTGATCCAACCAACATGTGACACATTTCAAAACTGTATTTCAACAGAAAATTGTAACTTGCATTTCATTTATTAAATTTACAGACCCACAGGCATCTTCAAGACAAAAATAAATTTTATTTATAAAATTCAAAGCTTTATTCCATTCTTCCAAACTCTCATCCACACCTGATAGAAATTCAAGTAGTCTAGGTAAAGAGCAGGTGGCAATCTAAGTTCATATTAAATTCCTCCATAGACAACTAAAACTAATTACAGCTCAATCATTCACAAACCTTCGATGAAAATGAAACTAAAAAATAATAGAATAACATATCATCTTTGTAATAGAGATGTTTCAAATCTCCAAACAGCTGTAGCTTCGACCTAGAAAACAACAACTGGTTGATGAAGGTGAAATAAAGTTAAAAATAGCAAGATGATTGAGATTCAAAACAAAACTAATTGGGTTGCATTCCTAGAAGCAATTTTTCACCTCCATTTATATATATTATCAAGTTAACTTTATCTTATCTTAACTAGCAGGGGATTGAACTTTTTATGGGCAAGGCTTGAAACAACAAAATTTGGGATCAAACCATTTACAAAAAATTGCATGCCTTGAATTTTTAAAATAAGGAAGTTATTCTTTTGATGTGCTTAAAGTAAATGTAGGAGATAAATAATGATTGGTTGGATAAACTTCCATCAAAGAAATACGTTTGTTCTTTAATTTAATTTAGAGATTGTGTATTTAAGTAAAACCACCAACTCACCTTGGATGCATGTACATGAGGCAGTTTTCCTTTAGATGTTAAGAACACAGAGTTTAAATATCCAATATAAAACTTTGTACTTTTCCACTTTCAGGACTGTTCTTTTCAAATGATACCAACAAAAAATCATGTTGCAATATTGATTTAAGAAGAGAAATTTACAGTCATCAAATAAACACAAATTTTTAATTAAATGATTAATATCAAAGAAATTAAGGCTTCTAATTATTCAATGATACTTTGCTACAGGGTAGAAGATAAGTAAGAATTGAGCTTGAAGTAAGAAGAATAAACCTTAAAAGTATAAACACAATTAATAAAACTCATGCTTTCCATTTGCATATTATAATTACCCAATTAATGTACAGTTTGAGTAGTACCTCAAACAAGAAATGCTTTATTACTGGAAAATTTAATATGAGAAAGATATATATTTTCATTTTAAATCATTGAATATAGTGATGATGGTGAATCATAGTAAAAATAATAATTTAATATTTACAACTGCTTGTAAAGTAATCTAGAGTAATTTCATAGAGAATAATAATTTTACTGTAGCTTCTCAATTGCCTATTTCCTTTCAAATCTGAAGAGTAAATAAGAAACATGCATTTTTAGCAAATTAAATTTTTCAAGCCGGGAAAACTAATAATTATGGAAAAATTTTACCTCTACATTAAGCAAATGATAATTTGAAATGATTTTGTAATCAAAAATATAATGCTCTATTACTGAAGTATAAACTGATAAATTGAATAATAATCAAGCGTAAATAACGCAGTTTAAGAAATGTACATTTTCACTTTGACCAATAAGTCATGCACATTACTCACAAAGAATTAACCTACAATGTTTACAATCACTTTAATATATATATATATATATATATATAAATAGTGGTACCTCGAGATACGAGTTTAATTCGTTCTATAACCTTGCTCGTATGTCAAATTGCTTGTATCTCGAATCATTTTTTGCCGTTGAAAGTAATGAAAATGCCTTGAAAATGAAACAAAGGCCCTTATGTGAAAGTTTAAAAATCTAATTTGCTTTTGAAATTTCATTTTCAAACATATTTCTGAATTCGCCTACCACCCACATATTCTTACTAATAAAACCTATCAAAAGCTGCTGCTATTCAGCAGTCTCCAATACTATTGTTTACAGCACCATCTGATGGTGGAATAAAGATATCGGTACAATGCATTAATATGTCGATAACTCTTCTACTTCCGTTTCAGATTCCTCGAATTGCTGTTCAGGAGAGTATTTCAATGGAGGAAGGATGGCAAAGGATCTTTCAAGATATTTCGCCAGATGCGGAACTGCAACTGGGAATAAGTGCCTTAATTTAATGTACTGAATGAGATGTAACGATTTTGATGTAAATGACTGTACACCGTTTATTAAATTCATGTTAAAATACTTTTATATTCGTATTTCATTTCGCTTCAGATGGTGCCGCATATTTTTCAATCAAATAATCATTTCAATATTTTCTACAGTAACTATTTCCTTGGTACTTCTTGTATTGAAAGTCATTGCAATCTCATATGAATCTTTCGTAACTAAAATTCTCTATAATAAGTCATTCAGCGATAACAAAACAGCTTTTCCATTAAAACTTGCAGAGAAAATTGAAATGGGAACTGAGAAAACATTGTCTACGCATTATTATTTATTAACTGGATTCGCCGTTTCGTAGATATTCGTCTGTGAGTGACGAGAAAAACTTTTCTTGCGGACACATTCAGGTAATAAAAGTCCCATTTTCAACTGTTTCGAAAGTTCTTTTCCTGTTCATGAAATCAATGTGTGACTTCGTGGAATGCCATAGTAATAAAAACAACTTTTTTTATTTATTTTCCTGTATATACAAAAATTTTCTTTAAGAATTTTTCCCTGCGCAATGTTTGGAAGTGACGATGAACATCATCCGTCCATTACGTCGTCGCGATAGATATCTTATATATCAGTATAAAGCTTTATTCCCGTTTCCAACAATTTTAAAAAGCTTCCACTACTTTGCACATCTCAAGTACTTCGGCTGCCCTTTCAAAACGATGATGAAAACCAAGCAATTACTACAATACCTCGATTTTCAAATATCACTTTAATTTCGTTTCAGGTATTTCGAATGAATGTTTAAGGAGGGAGAAACATCATTCTAGAAACGAAATCGCAGGGTGGTTTGTTTTCTAGATGCGGATGGACACACTGTCTCGTGTGGACACAGAATCAAAAGTCAGAAAGGGATATTAACTTTATTGAGCCAAAGAAGATTTAAAGATATACTTATTATGTTCATTTTGGTGCAGTTTTAATAAACTTAATATTCGACGAGATAAATGTTTAGAGGGAGATCAGGTCTTACTATTACTGATAATTTACTCTAGAATTCTTTTATTATCAAAGATTCGTTGATGAATAAAAATTATAATGCATACGCTTTCGTGATGTCGGAATATCAAAACCGCGTCTTTTACCATTAACCTTTTTAAAAGATTCGGAAAAAGCGACTCTACTTTTCACGACTCATACGTTTTTTGTGTTCATATCATTTTTTTACCTGTGCATTTCGAAATGTCTTCTTACTTCCCATTCTAGGTACTTTTAAGAATAAACCGTTGAATTCCAACTAATTACGATATTAGCATATAAAATACGGCCAGGATTTCATAAGATCTTATTTCATTATTATGTTCCCACAAATGAGGGTTTAAGAATAACTTCTTATAAAATATTCAGAATGCGAGGCGCCCCTAATTCAACCGAAGGGATATGGCAGATCTTTAAGAACTAAGTTTTTATTGATATGGAGACGTACGTACCAACGGAAGCATCATAAAAAAATCCTTATTCTCAATAATACAATAATAAAATTGAGTCCCTAAATAGAAAAGCCAGATAAGCGCATACAGCCCGCGATTCTCTCGGAAACTATAAGAAGAGTGCCGAGAAAGTGAGCGCAGAGGGAAAAAAGCTTAGGACAGCAGATTTCAAAATAAATTTTATTAATACTTACGCCGCAGACAAGGTCCCTAAGAGGGTGACTCAAGGGCTGATGCATTGAACGACTGGATCTAGAAAGTTTATAAGACCGCTCAAAATATTGGAAAAAGTATTGAAATCAAGCGAAGGAAGCAACTCTAAATAAATTATAAATATATTAAATATAATACATAAGTTATATTAAATTAAGGAATATTCTTAAATTGAACGTCAGGAAATCGGAAGGATCTGAAGATATCTGCAGTGACACTAATTAATTGGAAAATAACGCAATCGTACCTTATCTTAGAAAATTGTTCACAGTATCCTTCAACAAAAATCGCATTCCTGATGATTGGACTATGGCGATTTTATATCCGATACATAAAGAATTATCTAAAACGTCCGTCAATAACTATAGATCCATTATTCTCAACATCTTAAGTGTGCAAAATAACATAGAAATTCATTGCTGATCATCTCCATAAATAAAGGATGGATTGGTTAAGGAAGAGCACGGATTCGGGCAGGGATACTCATGTAAGTCGCAGCTCCACGGGTTAATTCAAAACTTTCCCGTATCTATGGATGAGCTAGACGAAGTTGATGCAATTATTATTGAATTTGCTATGGCCCTTATAAAGTACCCCATAATTAGTTTTTAAATGCCTAAAATATTATGAATTTAAATGCCTAAAATATTATCATATTTAAAGGAAAAGTTAAAGGCTACTAATTTTACGTTGTTCTTTATTCATTAAAGTATCTCTGAAATTGCGTCTCTATAATTTATTCTGAAGGGTCTTTTAATTTAAATATGAATTATCCAGAGATATAATGATTACATTTTCTATGAATTCGAGTATTTTATTATAGTTAGCAGTTTTTGACATTTGAGAGAGTGCATTCCAATACTGCTAAAGACATCAGCTTCTATTGACGGGAATTGAATGAAATTGAAATTTTTAATAGTAAAAGGCGTTGAATCTGAATCTCCCAATGAATTTCCAGTGCTCCCTTGAATGTACATTTCCATCTCAATTCGTTAATATTTTGGAACGTACGTCTGGAAACTATATCGAGGACAATGAAGAGCTCCGAAAGTGCCCAAGTTTGCGGACAGTAAACGGTGAATAAATGAGAAGAATTTCCAATTTTCCTGGTTGAACATACATTCTGTTAGTAGCAGCATTGCTTTGTCGCATCTCTCAATATGTGTTGAGCATGGTCAATACTTAGGAATCCACATACCATCCGAAGTAATATTGCTGGAGCAGTTTGGGTGAAGTATGCGCAGATGCAAATCCGTTGATTTTCATCCGATGAAGAACGTTTTAAGAATCGATCATCAGAAACAAGGAAGAGCTTAAAGAGACTAACGCTGTCTTATTATTAATATTTGCTGTTAATCGCCATGATCTTGTCATCTTTAATTTACGCAATTTCTAATTTAAAATTACTGTACCTCGTCAAAAGTGACTCATACGCCACTAAATACAGTAGACTCTCGATAATTCGAACCTCGGTAATTCGAAAACCTCTATAATTCGAAGAAAACCCTCGGTCCCTTGAGAGAACCTCTATAATTCGAAGAAAATCAATGTATTTTGGTCCCCTCTATAATTCGAAGTGAAGCTAGACCGGCCCACTCCGCAATTCGAAAAATTAGTCATTTTATGGAAAGTGTCGAGGCAATTTTTCCAAGAATTTACCTTTATTGGCTAATTATGAAGCGAAAGATATCTTTAACTGTGATAAAACAGGGCTGTTTTATAAATAATTACCTGATCGTACCTTGGCATTAAAGGATGACACCAGTCATGGAGGCAAACACAGCAAGGAGAGGGTTACAATAATATTGGCAGCCAATATGGATGGATCACAGAAATTTCGACCTTTTATGATAGGAAAATTTGCTAAGCCTCGATGTTTAAAAATATGAAATCTCTTCCGCTAATCTACAGATCAAATAAGAAGGCGTGGATGACAGCAGTATTGTTTTCTAAATGGATAATGAGCATTGATGCTGAAGAGAAGAGAAAACTGAATGGGAAGAGAAAAACGAAAAATTTTGATGTTTATCGATAATTGCTCAACCCATAAAGATGTCCCTTAACTTGAAAATATAGAGCTGAAATATTTACCCCGTAACACAACTCCAATTCTTCAACCCCTAGATCAAGGAATTGTTAAAAATTTTAAAACCGTGTATCGAAAAGAAGTGGTTAGAACTGTAATAGAAACAATGGAAAATGGAAATAACCTGTGCAGCATTTCAGTGCTTACTGCAATGAAAATGGCTCACAAAGTATGGGAAGAGGTTAGCTCACAGACAATCGCAAATTGTTTTAAAGCCTGCGGATTCATCAAGGATTAGGAATGCAAGGACGGAAATGATATGGTTCAACAAGATCTGCAAGATGAGGGACCTTTTTGAGTGCTTGGAACAGACTTCCAGAGGTACCCATAACTTTCAACGATGTTAATATTGACAATAATGTTGCCACAGCGGGTACATTGTCTGATGAAGACACAATGAAACAGTCAATTGTGGTCAGTCAACAGATTTCTGACAGTGAAGATGAAGACGACGATGTTCCGATGGTGTCTTCTAAGGAAGCAACCTTTTTTTAAGAGGGTTGCGTCGTTTCTTCGAACAATCCGAAATGGATAACATCCAACCTGGTTGTGTGTTTAAAGCAGTGAGCACTTTGGAAAATGCTGTGGACCAGATTGCAGCCAACCAAGCGACACAAACGAAAATAACCTATTTTTATATGAAGAAATGATACAACTTTTTTATAATAAATAAATTGATCCACATGTATTATTATATGTATTTTTGTTTCTACCAGCATTCACAATCATATACAATGACAAATAGAATGTAACTTTCTTCAATTCGAATTTTACTTTCAGCCCCTCTTTAATTCGAACCCTCGCTATTTCGAAAAACTCGATAATTCGAATTTTTTGTTTGGTCCCTATGAATTCGAATTATCGAGAGTCTACTGTATTAAGAAAACAACGCATATATACTTAATTTAAAGGTAAATAGCTCTTAATCTGTTTCTTACGAGGTTTTGACTAAAACATCTCAAACATTATGACCTCTTTTCCACGTATAACTTGATCAACCATCACTAGAAAATTTATTTAAGGAATTGGAAGTGAGAAATTTGAAACAAATAAATCATGTATTTTGAAGTTTATACATTAGAAACAACAAACAAGCAATCCACGAATCACTATTTCAATTGCAATTAAAATCGAAATATTTTATCGTTCAGTTTATTCCATGCTCAACCTAGCATCAATTCCATTGACAAAGATAAATATCATTTAAATTGAAAAATATGTTCTCAAATTAAAATTCACGAAATTGTAAACGAGAAATTTTTATTATGATATAAAGAGATTTTTAACTGCTAACTAAAACTATCTATCTTATCTTTACGGAGCGGGAACTTCTGTCAGAAAAGCATTTTTGTCGAACTGCTCGATGAATTTACTTAAATTTCTATAGTAATATTGAATAATTAATTATTTTTTAAGTTGCAAACTGAATTCATTTGAAAGCTATTAAATTCAATTCAATACGTTTATATACGTAAAATTTTCTTTACAGGCAACGAAAACTACCACATTTCGTTTCGTGGAAAAAAGAGGTTTTAAGCTCATAATGTGAAGAGTTCGAGCCTTATTTTGTCGTGACGAGAGATTCCGATGTAGCGGATTGAGAAGAAATTCCACATGAGTCGTTTATAATCGAAAATAAAGCATCACAAACAATATTTTCGTAAATACATGACACAAATTTAATGAACGAGAAAGATTTGACTCCTTACCTTATCCCGGAACGGAGATCGAAAGCTGCACTCACTTTCAGTCAACCGGCTGGTGTTCACAATTCCCGGAAAGGGGTTCGGGAACCACTGAAAGGAGATCAATCATCCTCAATAGAGATATTCATGCTGCCCAGAAGGCCTCTCACGTCATATATTTCCCGAGGCAGGGGAACTAATAATACCATACACCCGATATGCATGCTTGAAGGGAATCTTAAAAAATTAATTTATAGAGTTTTAGGAGCAGATCAAGAAAAATAAAATGTCACATGAGTTCCCAAACCTACAAATTATGTTTTTATAGATATGCATCGTCCGTTGAAATATTAGCAAGTTTCTTTAATATGTAACGAAAAGTTTTATTTCAGCATATCAACAATTTTATTCAAGCGATTTGTCCGTCAGTATTCCGTCGGTTAATGCTGCTCAGTCGGCCGAGTGAGCTGTCAGTCTTATGTGTGTTGGTCGGACTACATTGGACCCAACGATATATTTTACTGAGAACACGAATTCAAATATTCATGAACACATATGGAAGTCTTCACCTTATCTAACGCATACGAAAGCTATCGATCTACTCAATTAGAATTTAATCCGAAATCACGATTGAGATAAAGTTAATTACAACAAGGAACATTCAGTGACCTTAAAATCAAAAGGATTCACTGGTGATAAATTCTATTACAAGTATACTCTACTTCAAAGTAATCTTATGTCTTCAGTTTAACAGAGCCTCCTAGAACATCATTGGAGTCGTTTGACGAAAAAATCTTTCAATGCCTCAGTGAATCGAAGGAAAATAAAGTTGCAGCATCAATTTCCTACGCAATCACTTAAACCTTGACTAAAACAAGACTACTGTACTTACGTTTTACATTAACACGCGTGAATTTCACTACACCAGGAATAGGTCGAACACTCGTGCTACTCTACGTACTCCTCTAAGGGGAACACACAGCTGGACGAAAATTTGCCCTTTCATACCTCATTTCCAAGTCAAACGATTTGACTAGGGCGTATTGTGACGGGGGTAATCCTTTCCGATGCTTCGAATGCGTTCCATCGCAGAGAAGTAGAATGTTAACTCTCGCTGTCAGCTGGACGGAGTTGTTTGAAGTGTTTTGAAGGAAAGACGTAATTTATTTTGAAATGACGAATGACTTCTACGTCCGGAAAAAGGGCTATGCGTTAAAGATATTGCTGAGTGCTTGAGTGATTTAACGATTGACAATTTTTCGACTATATTTTCCTCTTCTAAAAGGGATTGTAATTTTTATAGCTCTTAACTCATTTGAGCCCGTACAATCCGTCTCGGGTATCCGATTATTTATCAAATCATAATATCCTCTCCAAAGAGATAAACGAATCCCTCAGCCAAGAATCTCTCGAGGTTAGAAGAAATGAGCATAGGATCAAATTATTCGAGAATTCAAAACGAGCAAGCCAATCGAAGGTTATATTTGCAATCGCCAACCCCTGCCTATGTACAATAAGACTTCCCTTTCCACAAAAGTTAATGAGGCCGCACCAGATTGACCGATAAATATGTAAAGATATAGAAATGAGAAGCAAGAATAACGAAACAGAGAAATAATTCATGGAAAAGAAATATTTACACGTATATAATTGAGGTAGTGAACTCAAGAGTTCAAATCTTAGCCATTAATACATTACAGACATGTTCGTGAATAATTGAATGTAGTAAACCTGTAGTAAAAAACTCGCTCACGATTCACTTGAATTGTAAGGTAAGGAGCCAATCACAACCTTAGGAAAGAAACAATATTAGAATAATTCATTTAGATGGATTGAAAAATCATTAACTCATATGCAATAAATTTTAAACGGAATAAAAATATTATTTACTCCGATGAAATAGCGAAATGAAAAGCGAAATGTTCGTGATATAGAATAAAAGACCTACGATAATGACGTTCAGTTAGTTCACCTTGTCCATTTCAAACCCCCTTTCAAAACGAGGATGATTGTAATTTCAAAGAGGAGTATGATACATTTATTCCAACTGTTTTAGCATCAGTGTAAAATATATATTTCTAAAATATTTGATAAATTTCACGGAGGAAGGCGTAGTTTTGTGGAAATCCATCTTAACAATACACAAAAATAAGAAGTGATCGTACTTTTCCACAACTATTATTACAGTACAACCGGTTTCATCGACTGATCGTCATCATCAGGTACAGGTTACTGAAACCGGTTGTACTGTAATAAAAGTTGTGGAAAAGTACGATCACTTCTTATTCCTGTGTATTGCTACAATATTTAAATGTTCTTTAGCTTGATTAAACATTTCCTATAGATATTTCTCCATTTGTCAAAATGGAGAAATATCTGCAATCTTTATTTAATAATAAACTTACGCTTACGGGCGAGAAAAATTGCTTTCATTCCCTTACTGTGGAAGACTGGTCCATGTCTCTGAGGTTTCCTACTTCTCTACCTTTTATTCTCTAATCTTCGAGGAGTTGTCTCGTGTGCCATTATTTCGCAGTTTGCGGAAGCAAAAGCTGAAAAGCAAGAAAATATATGCCCATTCCTTTAAGTTCTTCTTCCGTCCAGATAATGCATAGATACGAGTTGCTATAAGTTTGTGAAGGTATACTGTATATGCGCACCTTATGAATTATCTTTATTAATCTTATATATACAGCGTTCATTATAAAAGTAATGCGCATGATTTTATTGTGACGCGACTATCTATTGTTACGTGCTCGGACTGGTCGGAAAATGAGATGTGGAGTCTGCTCTTTTAAACGCGCCCAATTTCAGCTCGATCCGAGGAGTGACAGCTGAAGAACGTGTCTCTGCGTGAAGTGTGTTTTTTGTCTTTGTAACACGGCGAGATTGGCAGTATGAAAGTATTGCAAATTTTCTGGTCCCGATCGACTGAACGATAGCTCCATTGACCGACAACACATTTTAATAAATTTGTGTGTTGAATAAATAGACGTCACTGCAAAGAATATTTAACATCGTTAGTTTAAAAAATCAGTTGGTAGGCTTCCTGTGAAGTTATTAATTGGTAGTTAACGACGTACATCTTTCATAAACCGGAGGGGAAAAGCATTGTCAGAATAGGCGACTTTTACTTTATGGGGCCAATTCTAATCCTAATATAGATGTACGATGTTCTTGAAATTAATGAATTAAGTGAAGCTTGGTTATTCGACGATTGTTCATTATCCACAAATATAAGAAAAAGATACGACCGCGAAATGCAGCAAAATTATCTGAATCACTAGGAAGAGTATATGGAATTATATTTGCTAAAGTTAGAGAATTTAAAATGTTTTTCAAAAACTTAATCTGAAATCTTTTCCCAAGCAATTGAACTTTTCCTAATGTTTCAGACTCCACTGTGACAGTTTCGCAGAAAGGGTTCAGGATATATTAACTTTCATATTCAACATAGTGAAATAGATAGGTAACATCGCAGGGAAATCTTTGAAGGAATCTTCTATTCGAAGTTCTATCAAACCTTAAGGAATGGTAGTTCAAGACATAGAAGTTGACTTGACCATATATAGGTAACTATAAGACTAGAATGATAGTTGAGTAATCAACGAGTAATTCGGATTCACACGAAAAAAGCAGAAATGTAAATGCAGAATTATGGTAAATGTTGATCGATTTTTCTTGAGTCTAATACATTTTCGTATATAGGACAAATATAAATATTTTCCTAAGTTTTCGCTGACATAAAAATCTGGTTTTCATCGGTTTGAAACGCTCAATCATGAAAGAAATTTTGCTCATGAATCCGCAAACGAAATCTGAATTCATACCCTCAATATGACTAATTTTAATCATTATACTCTCTTATGCTTATTACGAAAATATCACCTAACATTTCTTTTGGAAATCTGACGAGGAAACGAGCGCACGAAGAAAATCAAAGTTAAATCGGTACTTGACTTATTATTTTCCATCAATAACTGTGAATTGTATTGCACTGCCAGCCCATTATTTCCAAATATCATGCTCTTAAAATATTATCAAGCACCTCTTCAAATCAGAGAACGAGCATCTATCAACACGTGCTTCAACATCACTCATTATATCTTTGGCCTCGTTACAACTCGTCAAACTTCCTAGGAATATCCTTCTCTAGCATTACATGTTACTTAAAAAGGCTTAGAATAGCTTCCTAATCTTCTGCAGGTGTTCGTCTCCTTTCGTCAAATGGGTCGCCTGCGAGGGGCTGCAATCAAATGTAGCGAATGAATAATGTGTGTGGCAAACGAGGAGAAGCTCACTCAAGGATTTAAAGGCAATAAAGATAGCCATGAGCCATCATCGTTGGACTTTGAAAATTTCTACCGATAGCGATTCAAACCCGGTCTGAGGAAAATAATTCGCAACCCATGAAGAGGAAAGAACCCGAAAGGCAGCTGCAGCTGATGGGACATCCCGTCCCGTGGGGAAAAACTAGAGGAACACTATCTAAGCTCCTCTCTAACCCAAGAATCCCCCTCAAATAGCGACGCCAGGTCTACAGATCCTGCATCCGCCCGATGGTGGCCTAAACATCTCCCCTCTGGAGCTCCGCCTGCGCTACGACCATGAAAACACTGGAGGCCGAGCAAAGCCTCACCCTGAAGAGGTGCCTCAACCTGTCTCGCCTGTCCTACGTCCAGAACTCAGCGATCAGGAAGGAAACAAAAACGGAAGAACTTACTCGCTATCTCATGGAGAGAGCGAGGAAGTTCTTCCAGAAGACCAGACTCTCCAAGATCCCCCTGATCGCTGAGATCAATCACAACGAACTGGACATCAGGCGAGACAGGCACAAAAGACCATTCGCCTTCTTGGGAATAGCACTCTAGCGCTCTAAAGAAGCGCCCTAAGTCAAACTAAGGGCGCTTCGGCCCAATTAGCGCAGGCGGTTTATACCAAAAGAAGGACAAGTAATCAGGAAGCAAAGAAAAGACAGAAGGAATTATGAAGCCAAAGGGCCAAAGGGCTGGTCAACTCAATATGGTCCCATCACAAGGAAAGGGACAAGCATGAACGTTAGGCTCAAAGAGAAATTATTTTATTGATATAATAAATCTAATCTGTGATACGTTACGTAAGAATTTTCCTCTAAGAAGAATTCTTGCTTGCATTTTCTTTACATTCCATTCATTTTTTCCCCTCATCTCTATATATTCTTCTGTTTGCGATGTGCTGAAACTTTACCGATTGGTCTTTCGACGGAATAGATACCTAGATTTAAAAAATAAGAAACTTCTTTGGCGATCACAGCGGACGATTGAAAATTTTCAATCGGAAGTCTCAATTCCTCGTTTAAGTCCAACACCTCTCAAATATTAGAAACAAAACTTAGCTCTCTCTCAGCCACTTGAAAGAAATAATTCAGTTCCTAAATGTCTATCCAGACACCAATATTATATTTAGCCCTTTCGGGACGAATGCCGGAAAAACCCGGCGGGAATTTTCCAGGCTCAGAATACGAATGCCGGATTTTTCCGGCGGTAGTACATATCGTGATGGTTGTTGCTGATGCAAAGGATTATGGTTTATAGTTTAACCTTTCCGACCTTATTCTAGGGAGTTTCAGACCTTTTTCCTTAAAGGAAACCTTGCCTCGGCGGTAATTAAGCCCTTTTCCCAGCATGTTGCCGCTGTAAATTAATTTTTATTGAAATAGTTTTGCTAAATATTTATATTTAGGAATAATTGTTTATACTGCCTTGGAAAAGAAAAACTTGTATATTTACGACTTTGTACAATTTTTAAACGATTTTTATCCCAAATTATAAGGTAGTTAATGAGTAACTCAATTTCATCATTATCATTTAGGTTTATATTACACGCTATATAGCTTAAAATTGGCGTTAGAATTTCGTTTCAAATTTCTACATAGTCAGCGAAATGCAAAATTTAAATATTCATTGCAATATTTGCAAGTAATCCTACAAAAGCTATACGGAAATACTACTGTATTAATAATGGTCAACCTTCAAATGCTGTAAAAGAGAAAGTGGATTACCCGCGGACAGTGTTCATAATTGCCGTTGCTGAGGATAGCTCAGGACACCCCGCTGAGAAAAGGGTACGCTCTATACCTGGCAAATTCAGAGTAGCGAAAACGCTCCGTATCACAGGGAAGATTTACAGAAAATGTCTCCGTCTCGAAAGGGTTAATTATTATATGTCTATTACTCTTATCCACAAAGAAATTATTAGGATGGTGAGATGTTTAATATCAGAAATAATTAGCTACGTTATTTTTAACCAAACTTTTTTAAAAGATGAATGAATTTTTGATTGTGAAAAATGAAAAGCTTTTGACTGTAAGATAATAAAAGTAATTGTTTGAGTTCATAAGCATTCCGGTTTTATTTGTTTTTAAAGCTCTTATCAATATTCAGTTACTCATTTAAATATCCTTTAAACTGATGCTTATGATCTCTAAAATAGAAAGGTGTGGACTGCATAATTTAATAATTCATAAGTATGTAGAACATTGCCTGGCTTCAAACATACATATTACTCTTACTTTTGTATAAACACTTTTTAAATTTACTTGAAAAAGGAAACTATAATTATTTGTTATTATTGACAGGTACAAAGAACCTAACTATTAAGACACTTAAAGGATCACTTATATTCTAGAGTTATGGTATGCTACAATGGAAAAGGTCACAAGAATAGCAAACATTTTGTACTAGAATGATTAAAATATTATTGGATAGTAATATTTGTATCATTCCAGCTATTACAAACATCATTAGATAAAGTATCAAATTAAATGCAAAAATTCTGACAAACTTAAATAGTCAATACAAGATGACATAATACTAGCAGCAATAGTATTATAAAATCAAACATCATAAACTAAACTCATTTCACCATTTGAAGCAAGAGACAAATGAAAACAAAAATGATAAAAAAAATATTGGATGCAAGGAAGTTATCCCTTCCCCAAAGTTTGAGGCTCAACTATAATAGTTGAGCCTCAAACTACATGATCAAAGATGCACAAAACATACATTTAAAAGAGAAATTATATCATAGATAAATAAATTATGCAATGTTCCTCCAGATTCCTCAACATCCAATTGGATCCTGAAGTTGATGTAGAAGTGCTATGAAGAAGATGGATTAAACGCAAAACTTTGGTCTTTGTTGGTTGCATTGCATATCTTGAACCAGTAGAATTCAGACTTTTTCAAAAGACGTGAAAGTCACTATAGAACAAGTACGACTGCTGAATGGTATCAGTAGCTATATGAAAGGTATAGCAAAATCCAAAGAGTAGCAATTCCCCGAAAGCAATAGGGTGCCAGAGGAAAAACCTTACCGCCAAATATTCAGTTACTTCCATTACACCCTGCTGATTTCGCTGAAAAATAGTCCAATGGATTATGCTGTAAGAATTCATTGAACGTTCACTAAGAGGGTCAGCTTAAAATATTCAATTACTTAAAAAGGTTCGTAAAGTAACCATAATTTGGATAATGAAATCATTATTCCTTATTTTTTCTTAATTGAATATATTTATTTTAATTTTAAATTGAATTTGCTTCTTAAAAATTGAACTGGGCTACAATAAAGTCTAAATGTTATTTATCCATAAGTATTCTTAGTAAGGGTAACCAGAAATTAGCCATTCAATATATAATATCTGCTATATTCCATGCAAATGTATATGCCTCCAAAATAAGTCAGCAGAAATAAAAATACAAGTGATATTTATTGTGATTTCTTTAATGAAAATAAGCACCTAATTTTCATAAATATCATTGAAAAAAAAAAACAAAATGATGACACAAAAATCCCCAACATGAAATTATTGCCAGAAAGTAGATTCGTGACTTATTCAATTTCTCTTTAAGGGAGAAGTGAACTAGAATGGGTCACAGTAAGGATGGCAATGTGTGGAAAATTTGCCATATCTACATCCAATGCAATGCTTCCAGTATTTACAGCAGAGTTATTCCCAACTGTTGTGCGCAACTTAGGAGTTGGTTCATCAAATATTCCAGCTGGGGCTGATGTTAGTTCCATATTTATGGAATTTGGTAAGTTTAGATTATAATTGCAGAATGTGAGCTTTAAAATATTTTTCAATTGGATAATATATTGCAAATTAGAAACTATGCATGAGGATTAATTTTTGTATGATATTTTATAATTTTATAATATTTGTAGTTGTTGATACATCAAGTTCAGTAATTATATTCAATTAGCAAATTTGGCTAGTGAGATACCTGGATTTAATTCTATGTCCACCAAACTTTATATAACTAATTTATATCACTAAACATATTTAATAGTTGATGAGATTTGTGAGATATGAAACTGATTAAACAGTGATAAATCACAGTCTTAAAATAGTATAGAATAACGCAATAAGGGAAATGTCTTTAAATTCAATCTTGCAAATGTATTAAAATTATTTTCTTACATAAAGAGAAAACTCATCTTCATTTAATCTTTGCAGGAAAAGAAAACAGCTGAAAAAATCTGAAAATGGTGCAAGAAAAGAAAATCATTCAGTGAAGATAACTTCTTAGAGTGCTCACAAAACTAAAGCCAAAGAGGGCTGGTTCCTTCCAATTAATAATGTGCAAGTTGCAAAATATGATTCCCAGTCAGAGTATTATTATACTCAAGCATGTAAAGTGTACAGTCCTTTATTGGAATGTTGATTCAAGTATCAGGTCTATTCATTGTATATTTAAAGCTCATTACATCATGTCCTTATGTCATAAATAATGTTCATCAAGTTATGTTGTCTGGTTTCAAAATACTTGAAACATCACTTCGCTAAACAATGTACTTATTTTTCTAAGATGTATTCATACATTAATTTATGCAAATACCCAATTATTGCCAGAAAGAGATATATATCCTTAATAAATAGAAGAGAAATTTTGAAGAAACAGTCATGAAGAAGATTATTAACTAGGTCTACAGTTTGATCATTCTAATCTCATTGATAGCACACCAGTTTCTCTTGAAGTATTTACGACATTGAAAGATCGTTTTAGTTCTTATTTACCAGCACCCAGAATATGAAATCTTATCTTAAAATCCAATCAATAAAGTTCTATTTTCAGAAAATAATGAAATCTCCTTGTATATAAGAAATAAATATACCTATGGCACTATTTCTAGCCAATAGTGTATTGGAAAACCAATAATATTGTATATATGTATTGGAAGATTTTGTAGAAAAACTCTGTTAAGAAAAAAATGATCTCTCAGTACTTCTTCGTACTTCAGTACCAGTGCATTGTTCATTATGTTCCTCAATTCTATTGCTCTCAATCAACTTAATTTTAAATTGGATAATATTAAATCTTAAAAATCAACTTCTATTATTATCAATCCCTTCTTTACAAAATAATTTCATAATTATAAATTAAATATATCAGTAAATAAATATTAAGTTTATCTTTATGTAAGAAATTAGACATCACCAATGTCAGCGACCATACAAGATTTATTCCCTTCATTAAATTTCTTGTTAACTGGAAGCTTTGCTGAAGAAGTTAGCCATTTTTGTTTAATGACTTGGAAGTATTTATCATCTTAAATAACATCAGTTTTACTTGCTAGTTGTTCATCATTTTACCTATAACCAAAATAAATAAAATATTATCATTTTTCATGTTCAAAATTTCTAGCATCAAATATAAATTACATGTAATGTGGTCTGAGTTGTAGGTTACTTTCCTGTAAAACTGCAGACAGTCACTGAGAAGTAACAATAATTTCACATACATACATGGGAATTTTAATAAACTCAATATTGGATGGATGGAAAGCCATGGTTGAATGATTAACTTTAATTTCATTATCTGAAGATGTTATGAAAATTATGAAATCAGTTGTCAATAAATAATACATGGATTTGATAGAGTTTATCTTTCTACTATGAGAATTTTAATTATATTTTGATCTATTAGTGATAACAATTCTCATAACACACTGTATAGTTTATATTTCAATTTCATTTAATCAGTTAATAATCTAAGTTGATGATTTATTAAGTCTAAGCTACATTCTGTGTCTGGTTCAAAATATTCTATGGCCCATTCTCATTTCATCTCTTAGATTCTCATTAAAAATATTCTTTTCTGATCATTATAAGATTGCAAATGAATTATTATATTCAAGAAAATAATAAACAAGTTTAAATTACAGATACTGAATACAATCAAGATATCCTAGCATGACTTGGTGGACAGCATAATGAAAGTAGTTTCCATAGATAAACTTTCTTGAAAGAATTTGTATTATTCTTTGAACAGATATTGAAATTATACAAGCTGAAACCAAATAGCAATTATGCTAAAAATTTAACTCTGTTTAAATTTATTATTATTTATAATTATAATTGTTTAAATTCTCTCTGTTTATATTTATAATTATTGGAAGTTATGAGAGGGATAGCATGATATTTTTTCTAAAATAATTAATTAAAATAAAAAATTACTATGATTCTAATGCATAAAAAGACTACGATGAAATGACCCCCTCCATAATTAAATATCTAAACACACAAAAGGAGAATACTTTATATTTTAATGAAATTTATTCTTAGCGTCAATGATTCCTGAACAACATATCATTATATTCAACATCAAGCCATTTTCAACCCCACATCACATGTAGGCCTTGCCAAGCATTTGCCAGCTCTTTCTTTATTTGAGATTATCATTGCCACATTACTTCAAGGCACCTGATGATATCTCTGTTTCATCAGTTCGTTGGTCTTCTTCTTTGTCTTCATATCTCTTGGTATCCAGATGAGTACTGCTGATGTCAAATGCCTGTTGTCCCTTCTTCACATATCTCCTACCTACATACTTTTAGGGACTTTTTTCTATTACCTCCATAACTTCTGTCATCTTCCTCACCCATCTGTTAAAGTGTACTTAACTGTCTCTTCTTGTGATACCAAGCATGCAGCATGGAGTCACTGAGTTATTGCTGCTGTCTTATGACAATGTTAAGACAATGATTTGAAGGAAGACCTTCCTTTTCCCATGAGTCCCATAACTTTCAAACATTTAGTTCACTCAAGAAGGCACTCCAACTCAGTTTGATTCTTTCATTCACTTGGTGAATAACATTTTCATAATTTGGTGAGAGATATTGTTGAAGCTATCTTCATGAGCTATACTTTACCTCCATTAACACCCCTCTGACCTGTTGCAGCAGTTTGAGTCACAAGATTCAGTTAAGATAAATATGAAATCTGTTTTTTAGTAATTATAGATGAAATGAGTTTGCTTTTCAACAGAGGTAACACTAGGAAAAATATCAATCCTATTCATCTAGAATGTAGTGTAAACTCTCTCTCCTTTGTTTTAACTGAATTCAATGTAGTAGGATATCGGAAATAAAATTTTCGATCGTTAAATATTGTAAAATAAATGGAACTGTATTGAAATACTAGCGATTTGCGAAACTTCTTATAATTTACTAAAAATTAGGGAAAATGTTTCCTCGACCTAATTGTGCAGGGCAATCGTTACAGATATTAAAATAACATTATCAACCAATTTTAACTCAGAATTATATTTTTTAAGGCAATAAATATCAGTTCGTCTTTTATAATTGTAAAGATATCCAAAAATACTGTAAAATTAATTTTAGTTTTAATTCAGCTGAGAATACACAATACAATGCATCTGATCATAAAGAAAAAAACCTAGATTTTGATAGCAAAAGTAGGATTACCATTAAACTATAATGAGTGATAAGAAAAATTCTTTTGATAAGAGTAAACGAGAGTATAAGACGAGGAAATAAACAGGAAGACGATTGGAGAAGGTAATTGAAATGAGCAAGGGTATAGGTTGGGAGGATGTCCGTAAGTATATAAAAAAACATCTTTGATGAGGAATTGAGTAAATTAAAGATGTAATATTTAGTGTCAACTGTGAAATTTCGAATAAAACAATCCCTTCGAGCATATGGATAATGTCCATTAGAACTCTTGGAACTGTCACTCAGATGGTTTTGATTCGGATATAGTGTGACGCAATAGTCTCGTTCCTATGGCAAAGAACAAATGAAGTATTAGATTTACTTTACAGAGCTTCGTTCAAAATTATCGAAATGTGCGAAATCTCGGTACATTTTCCGAAGTGCACCGAGAAGAAGAGAAGATGTCATCCTAAAGTGTCATGCTTCACAATTAATTAAGGAATACCTGGCTTTTCAAATAATTATGACAGCAGTTTGCGATTCCGAAATAATCGGTAGTTCACCTAAGGAACCTAAAGATCTATTCGTTGTAAGCGCAATTGTGCCAGTTTCGAAAAAAAAAATCGTTCAGTTCAATCAGTATAAATTTGGATATTAAGGAGGTGATCAATGCAAAGAGCAGATAAAGTGACCAAAACATTCATCCTAAAGACTAAAAAATAGATTACTTCAATGGTTTTTAATCGAAGATGCTCGTACTCAATAAAACGAAACAAATCTTTCATGACTGAGGAAACGAAAATGCTGGAGTTCAACATTAATTTGGTTCAAATAGAATAAATATCCGTTTCTCCATTAAAATTTGTTCGTTAATTTAATTTAGGAGGCTGTTTAAGAATGATGAGGAATTTTTAACTATTATAGTTCTAACTGAAGTATGCATCGAACAATTGATATATATCGATAAAATCTAACCCTGCAAATAACGTTTATATTACCAGTTTTATATTAAATATTATGTTATTTTGACTCATAATCATAATTTCTTTTCTTCAGCGAAAGTATTTCATCATTCAATTCCACATTTGTCTGTCGGTACATAATTTAATAAAGCGAATAATAACGTATTGCTTCGAGTATATTGTTTTCGTCACATCACACTTTTTGAATACAGTTTTACCTGACTTTACTATAAATCACTCCTCTGATAATACATCCACGTGAACGCAGAGTCGAACCTTATAGAATTCTTCGAATCGTTTTAAATGCTCATTCACATTATCTTCCTATTTCATTCGATCGTCGGATTTGTTTCAACCGGTTTAAAATGCCCCCTATAATGAGGCTCCCGCTTAATTTAGTCACTGTTTCACTAATTCGCTAAATGTTGAAATTGGAGAAAACGTACAAAAATAAATCCTTGTTAATCCTCTCAAAGGACTATTGCTGCAGATTGAAATTCTGTTTGAGCTAGAAAATGACAAATTCAACTATCAAAGGCCTCTGAAACCATTTTCATTAAACATAAAACGTTTCCCAGAAGCAATGACGACACACAAAACCACAAGAGTATTATTATTATCTTCTTCCACAAACGAGGAAGCGAAAATTGGTCTCTGTCGATGTTACCCTTCGTCAATTGCTGGTTAAGTGGCTGGGATGAGGGCGGTGACGAGGGGTTTGGTCAGTAGGTGAGTTGTTTATATTATATTCGTAGATTTACGCAGTTCATTTTTTTACCAGGTGCTATGAATAACAATGTCTATTCCCGAATCAGTTTTCCTTAATAATTTTCAATCATTTTATTTACTTCATTCAATTATAGATTCATCGATATAGACTAAATTCTTACGGAAACGGGACATTTGGGTAGCTCAAAAGGTCACAAGTAACTATGAGGAAAGCAGAAGATTTTATGTAATTCGAGAAGTTCTCAATCGGCAACATACGATCACTTGGGGACAGAAATCCGGTATTTATCTTCCACCTTAATTTCCGTTGCATCATTATGGACCCCGAATATGGTTTTGTCCGGAGAACCTGACTTTGGTCAGAAGACGGCAAACTGTTTCCTCACGTTCTTTCAAAATATTGTTTTTCAAACGTTTAAGGAAAGTTACGTCTTATTTCTTAATAAAAATTATTTTTTTCCTAAGCATTTAAGCAATGTATCTTAATATACATGTGCATATATATATGTATATATATTAGATTTCCATTTGATCATCAACTATTTTATGTGGAGATGGAGAAAATCTTGCGGATGAATCCTTAAAATTACTTTCACCAGTTTCTGTAAGTTTATATAACCGATTACTAGATTAAATTGTCAGTAAACGTGGAAAATAGATGAACCACACCATATAATCTAAACGACTGTTCATAAAGTTTCTAATATAAGATGCGTTTCATATTTTAAAGGAGGAAGTCCATGTGTTGATGGTTAGAAAATAAATAAAGGACCCGAATATCGTCTCCTAATTTATGTTTTAAATTTAAATTGTACATGGGAGGTCTTAAGAATAAACTTGTGTCTTCTTTGATGTTACATTGTATTCATTAACATACCAACAAGTGAAAATAAATAGATATTGGTTCATAAGATTCATGAATATTATTTGCTAAAAAGTTGGTTTAAGAGTATTCTGAAGGGTTTTAATATCATTTCATTGAGAATTCCTCCTTCATCGTCTCCTAAGGCTTTTAAAAAAATCGTTCATCGACATTGAAGAGCCAAGCAGAATTGTAATTATTTTTTTTTTCAAAAGCCGTTTTGAAGATATCAAAGAATTTGTTTACATATTCTAATCAAAAGCCCTTGATTCTGAAACTGGTGTTGTCTGAACAAATACTGTCACCGAATAAAGTTTTGAAGCCACGTGACGACCGTTTCTCGGATGAGACGCATCCCGTGGACGAGATATTAGGCTCCACATAGGGGACGGTATCTTTACCTTAAATCCAAAACGGTAGTGTGCTTTCCTGAATCCAAACTGATTTTCTGATAATTTTACATACTTCTTCAAGTCTTCTTTAATTTCTTTGCAGCAGCTTTCAAACCGCTCTCGTTTAACTTGGTTTCTTTGACTAAATCACTTCTTCAATATTGGAGTTTCCTTCTTTCCAAGAGTTCTCGTATCTGCTAACAGTGGATATATCTATTCCTTTGCAGTTTCCCAAAAACATCAGTAGACCACAAATTCACATCCACGCTCTGAGTAGACGTGAATTTAGTAAATACTCAACAAAATTAATGCGTAATTATTTAAATTCTTTCAAATAAAGTATAAGTATAGAAATAAGTAAAGGAAAGTAGAAGTATTTGAAACGCATTTATAGTCCACAAAGGTATGTAAAAAGTATTTTGAGACTAATTAATATTGGAGCGGATGTAGGAAATAAAGTTCCCAATAATGATGAATTTTGGCCACCAAAATCACTTTTTGAACGGAAATGTTAATTATTCGAGAAAGAAAAACATTATAAAAACTGTCCCTCAAAATTCGTAAATCGCCTTTTATAAATAAAATTGTCTTAAACTCTTCAATCTGCTTTAGATATACAAAAGAGATTCGAAGAATCGTAGGATCGGTGAAAGGCCAAACGAAAATCCTTTAGAACCCTATAGACTGCACCTGCTGCATCCGAATTCAATCGTACTTGAAGATGGGAGTGAATGGAAACTATGATCAATGAACGCCCGTTGAGGACAAAGAAAACACGCGATAGCGTCAATTGGCTCGAAGGCAGTGGAGGCAGCGAGGGCGGGGACTCAGTAGACGAGAAGCACTCGACGCGTTAACACGTGTCCGCCCAGTGACTGTGATGCTCTCGAGGAGCGCTTGCAAAAGGTGACGAGAGGACGATGGCAGTGTTATTGTGGTGGATAAGTGTGCTGATGAGCGTCTGCTCGCCGATGCAGGCGACCACCGAGAAGCCGAGGGCGGTGGTACTGGAGGCGTGCGAGAGGAAATGTGCCGTGCAGGTAAATTGTGAAAGTACTGGAAGAACGAATTTTGTTTACTCGTCGGTTGCCAGGGAAAAAACTAAATGCAATCAGTTCTTTATTTACTGAGCATTCCGAGACCATTCGAGCGGTCTGCGATGTTGTCGCTGAGTGAGTATGTTAGACGTTGTCGTTGATAAATCACGCTAGTTTTCTTTCTGAATTTGCTCGTTTACTTAATCTGTTGTCCTTCCGATACGTCATTCCGAGTGCAGTTACGCTCGTCGTAAGTTATTTCGTAAGCATTCATATAAATTGCGGTAAATATTACATTCGATATTCTTAAAGACATTTCGCGTTTATTTAACGTTATTTCACCGTTCATATTTATATTCGCTAATCGTTAATTCATCGTGCGTATTCCGTTTTGTTTTATTTTATTTATGATTAGCCATTTGGATATTTCTGTATATATATTTCCTTCGAGTGTTAGCAGAATAACACTCGATGATCTGTTTCGCTCTCAATTTATTAGTGAGATTTTACCATGATTACAACATTAATTTTGTATGATGTTGCCAAATAAGGGTGTTTTAGACTAAATTTAACAAGATACTTTTATCATATAGCCATGCTTTTTGCTTTCAGTCTTACGTGCAAATATGTTCATTCGATGGAAATGAAATTTATTAAAAATATCTTCTAAAATATGATCCCAGTGCTCTATATGTCTCTTTATAGAAAGTATTATCATTTCCGATTGAAATAATTTCTGTTCGTCCAATGAATTTCCTCAATATGATCTTGATAGCATTGCCTTCACTTACACAAGTACAAGAAGAGTGATCCTGCTATGAATTGATGAATAATTATTATTGGAATGTTTCATAACACTTTTAGCGTAATACAAGCGACTGTAACTGGAATGATGAGGAAGGACGTTCCACTCTTTTATTCTCTTTTAATCTAGAAACATACTTATCTCTAATGAGGAACAAAGTCCTCGTGTAATTTTTCTATGAAAACGACTTGAATATCGATGAAAAGTTTTCGAGTGAAAATTTATTTCGATTGGATTCGTTAGATAACAGCGATCGATTCGCAGCAAAGAGATTGTAAATAATTAGTAAAATAAATATCACTTTAAATTGCCAATTTTCTAAAATATATAATTGCAGAAGGGACTTGAAAGTAAATTACAATGGAATCGGATAATACTTGAAAATTTTACTTTAATTTATTTGTCCATCCTATATTTGCACCTTTAGAATAGAAACTCGACTTTAATGGAAGGAAATTTAGGGAATTATTGATTCATTATTTATCATACGTTTCTTTAACTGAACAATTTTAACAAATTGTCCTATAGATGCAAAGCAAAAAACATAAAATATAATATTTTGTTGAAATAATGATTTTCTTGTCACAGGAAAAATATTTAGAAGAAACGTCATAACTGTTCGATATGAAAATTTGCTTTTAATGCAGAACGCGGCGATAAAATTATCAAGGAAAGCTATTTTATAATTTTATTTAATGTTCAAAACCGATTATTTCGTTTTCGAAGATAATTGTGGAGGGAAACACCGGGGCTCTAATAAGATACCATTCTTTTCAACTATAGACTTTAATGAGGCGTGAACTCTCTGCACAGAGATAGCACCATGATGGGCCATAATTTAGGAAGTTATCTGTTTTCCTCCTTCCAATAGACTTCAAGAACCATCCCGGTCCAACTTTCTTACTCCATAATCTTTTATCGATGAACCTTAAGGAAAACTTTGCTTTACATCGTTTAGTTTTCATCAGCCAAATCTACTTAATTCTCTATCTTCAGTTTATATGTGAGAAGTATAAAAAACCATAATTTTTGGCAGATGTGGTAAGAAGTTATTAACCTTATAATACTTGTTCGGGTAAAAAACATTTATACTTATGTTCAAAAATGTATCTGTTTTCATAACAAATTATTATTTCTATTTAGGAGATTAATAAAGCGCCCAATTCAATTGAAAGGCGATCACATTTAATTATAGAATCATGAAATAATCAATTTTCTGTCTTCAACATGTACAGTTTGGGAATAAAATCTAAATCATACTTTGCATAAGTAATTTTCTTCTAGATAAGCAATACACAAGTAATCATGAATAAATCTGTTTTGTCCATAAAATGAAAAGGTTACTTTTGATACTAATTACCAAAAGGAATGTAGCATTGCTTAACTTAAAATTTCTCCCTATAAATTGCAATAAGACTTCCGCAATCTTCCTAGTAAATAGAAAAAAACATTTTTAAATTATGTATCAAATAGTATTATGTGAAAATTTTAGCTGAAAAATTGTACTATTTGATAAATCCAACAAATTTTCAACTTCATTCGCATTTACAAGATTCTTTCCTAAATTCATCCTTAAAAAAGTGACTTGAATGGTCGACTGTAACTGATGTTATCAAACATATTCGTGAAATGGTAGTTTAAAAATCCCGACATTAAATCGTAAACTTTTTTCCTTTTCCAGCTGTTTTTCGTTGACACACATATAAAAGCGGCGAAATGAAAGAAAGATCGTGGGAAAAAACGCTGGGGTTGCAGTTAAATATCTCCGACAAATCCTATGACCTTGTTTCTAGTATTTTTGAAGGTGGAATATTAGATCATTTGGAAAAACAATTACCTATATTTCCCTGTTTGGATTTAAACACCATCTGCAACCTACGAATTCATTGAATATTTTACAAATATTTAAAAATTTTGAACTGGAAGATGTCTTAATACAATTAGATGATATGAACTCTGATATCGAGTCTCTCAAATGGGAAAACTCATCACTTACGACCAATAACGAAGTTTCTTATTAAATTAAAATGGAATTGGAAGAATTAATTTTTTACAGATTGCGGAAAGCTGAGGAGTGAAATATTATATTGCAGCAATGATATATTAGATACTTGTCCGTGAGAAATAAGCTTTACATATTAATTACATTATTTTGGAAATATTCAGGATGTTCAAATCTCTTTAATTACACGGCTTTCCAAGAAATAGCTCCGAGAAGCCAAATACTTCAACTTCCGCAATTCGTTGCTTCATCAGATTATGCCTAAGAATGTTTGAAGGGTTTTCCCAAGAAATAATACTTCACGTAAAGTAACCGGAAAAATTCTAATATTTATTCGAACACTATTCCAAAACATTCCAGTTACTTTATTTTCAATTCTTTTTGGTATTTCGTTGTAAAATTCCGTAACAGAATGTTTCCTTTAGACGCAAAGTAAGAAAATGTTGGATAATAATTATATCTCACCTATTCGTAGCAGAGGCGCGAATACAAGTGTTTATGGGTCTGAATATTGACGTTCACTGATTTTCCGTTTATTATCGATCCAAGAAAAATTCCATCCCAAGTATTTTGCTGTCATAGTTGTTTTCCCAAATCGGAAAACGACAACGCTCCCTATAGTCTGATGCTCTCCTCGAAGGCCGTAGGAATTTTATTGGTCCACGCGGAAAACGATATGAAACTAATGCAATTCTTACGACTGTTCCTGTGCATCCTAAGAAACGCAGTTGATTCCATCGTTAAGAACGTTGCAAGAAAACCCCACTCGTGGAATGTGGGTCGGAAAGATTGGAAACAGGCAAATGCATCTTTGTTTGGGTGATGAATGAGAATTCTTCGCCGAAACGTGTTTGCCTTAAAGAAAAATAAGCAAAATAGGATAAACGGAGTATGTGAAGAGGTGGTAACGCTCTCCAGAGGCGAAACGACACACCCATGTGTGAAAGTGTCCTCTGGTGAATGATGGAGAGTCTCTGGAAAGTGTCGGAACTTCAGCCAATGACTGCTCTTGGATTGCTCCATTAGAATATCAATTATTTAAATTATCATTATAGAGAAGCATATTTCACACAATTACTAACCAAAGGGATATAATCGCGGACTAAATATCACGTAGTAACTAACATAAGTTCACTCGATGGTGAATTGAAGCATAGGATGAAATGCGGTCTCGCAACACGAATTAGTTCTCGTGAGAGGTGAAGAAGCAAAATGACTTCGTATTCCCTTTTGGAAATGGGAAATACAAATCATGTCAATAGATTGAAGTGCATATTGAAGTGCTAAAATTTACTCAATGAGAAGTAAAAATTAACTTTTCCGAAATTTTCTCACGAGAGAACTTTTTTATAGAATACGAACGAGGAATACATTCTCATTTTGTACGAACAAAATAATAACAATATACGTCGTTCATTTTCCGTGAAAGGGATTACTGAAAGCAAAATTTGAAGAATCTTTCTCTTTATTTTGTCATTTCATTAACTTCCTGAATTATAGCTTATTTAGATTTTCTCATTCTTTCATTACGATACTATACGATAATTTGTCCCGGAATCAATTACCTTGTATTTAAAATATCCAAACCTATGAATTCTTAACTAAATAGCAAGAAAACTATTGATCATAGGCCTATCTTTTCTTAATTCGAGTTTTTTAAAATGGCGAGAGGTAAAATGTAGTTTTTCTGCTTATTTGCGTTGAGGTCTTTATCCTATGTAGAAGAAATTTGGATCTCCCGAAATTGTATATGTGAAACGGACCATCCTCCCGTTTCCAGGATGGCGCCATCAAAATGTCATCGCTACATTTAAGGTCAGGGGCAGTCTTCGGCGGAGAAATTGAGGTACGAATGAACTTCGTTTAACGAGTATTGCTTTGCAATGGACACCCGAATGACTTCTTAGGATGAGAGAAGTAGATGTCGCTGATGATGTGCACCACATCATCAGCGACATCTACTATTATGTTATTACACGATTCTTTTTCATATCTGAGTGCCCCTTCTTTTATCCACTCGAAATAATCATACAAATCCGACAACTGGGATTAGGACAAAAAATCATTGAACCTTGCCAAAGTTTCATCCAAATGTACGTTGCAAACTAAAATTAATTTTCGAATTAAGGTTATTGAATTTCGGTCACCCAAGTTGGCGAATGTCAAAAAGTCGAACATTTTTCAAACTTCATATTTCACGATAGAAAATCCGTGAATCTGAATGTAAGATCATATAGGCAAAGTAAACATTTCCAAAAATCAAATTTATAAAAATAATTCATATTATTGTATAAAGAATATTACTGACAGTAAGTTCGATATGATCGTTATCGAGATCTATCAAAATGTAATAATATCGATGAAGATTTATGGATGTTAAATTTTTAATAATCGAAAACAATATCCGATTGTTCGTCGTTGTTTTATTCTGATATCTTTTGTCATCTACTTTGCAGAACGTGGATAGAAGCTAAAATATACAGTAATTCTACCAAATCCTAAACTGTTAAGAAAACAGTGGTAAATAAACCACAAGAGGCTTCAACGGCCAACGACAGAAGCGGATCGTTGCTCCGTTTGGTCGGCCAATTGACTTAGGGGGATGTGGAATATCCCAATGAATTCAAACTCCGACATTTCCATGCACTAAGTGAAAGCTTTCCCATTACGTAAAGGGGCATCCTTTATTTGCCGAATTTAGTTTATACATAATAATAAATATAATAATATACAAATAAGTTTTATACGGAATGCATCATAAGAGCAGTGATTGTCGGGAGAGAGGATCTACTGAGTTCTATAGAAAGTGATTCCCGAATAAGAATCAGATGTTTGGTTCATAATATACGAGTGTTTTAGAGGAAAGTACATGAATAATACTGTGCGTAGGATTTTTCCTTACATTTAATTTAAAATGGATTTTTGGATGCGAAAATGAAGATAATTGCTTTTAATAGTAACTATAGAATGGTTGCCGACAGATATACACTTGATTTGTAACCTATTTCTAGTAATAAGAATTCTTTTGTATGAGATTAAAGGAAGTCCAGAATATTTTGTCAAACATATATTTGAATATATGAAACGCTTAAAATAATTTACTTATAATAAATTTGAGCATCGTACTATAAATAATTTCTCAGTCATTTAGTTTTTGTCTAGATTCTCTAAAATTCTTAGCATTCTTGAAATAAAAATTTTAATAGTGGATTATCGAAAACTAATCAAAAAAGCTCTGTGAGGATAAGAAATGATACTTCGATTCGAATTCTAAATAGAGAACCACTTTATCAATACAATTTTGA
The DNA here is from genome assembly GCA_020796165.1 of Pantala flavescens. Lineage (NCBI taxonomy): Eukaryota > Metazoa > Arthropoda > Insecta > Odonata > Libellulidae > Pantala > Pantala flavescens. Next base: position 65,135,147 of record CM036879.1, on the reverse strand, counting down.
TGCTTCTGAGGGCATTTGGTTTGGAATTAAATAGTTGAATGACAAGAAACCGAAATTCTCAGAAACTCACCTTTGAGTCCAGGTTTTCGTTGGTATCATTCGTTATTGAGTCGACTTACAAAAATAGAGACTACATTTGTCTTCGATAACAAATCCGTTCCTCTGAAAGTTCACACCACCGTTGCTTTTATTTGCATGGAAACGCACATTCTTTCGGTCAGCAACAGACGTATTCTGTGACATTGGTCGAATCCCAAGAGATATCGAGTGCCATCAAAACAACAAAAAAGTTCTTTAAAAAGTGGCGCCATGCGATAGTACGAGGGTCGCGAGAGGTTGAACGCAATGGGAAAACACCAGATAACTTTGAGGAAAGGCTTCCTTTTATACCTTTTCTCTTTCTGCAGAGATCTTCAAGAGATATTTTTGAGACAAAAAAGTTCACAATTCGTAGCCGAGCATAATCCTCAGCGATTAGAGGTTGCAATTTGTCGGTAAATATTATAACTCCGTAATTCTAACAAACAATGAGATGAACGCCCATTGCTCAGCATAATGTGCTTACTTTTACTTTGAGAGTATTTTTCCAGAAATTTATAAAAGGCATCTATAAATATATATATATATATATATATATATATATATATATATATATATATATATATATATATATATAATAAATCACACAAATGGAATCTCCGCCGCATGATTTCATTCGTTTTCAAAAGTTATGATGAACAAGTCCGCGAATCTCAATGTACTCTCAGTCTTGACCTTAGATAAGGTTTGTGGCGTAAATAGTACTCGGAGGTTCTGTAACTATAATTAAGGGCTCCTTTACAGGCGTTTGATTTTTAAAATTAATAACAAAGAAAAAATACGTTTGGAAATCTTCGAATGCACTCTAGAAGAAAGAGATCATTTGGAAAGCATTAAAAGAAGTATTATTAGCGATAACACACACAAAATACGGAGATTAGCAATTAATAAATTAAGCGTTTGATTGAGAATTTCTTCTTTTGATGAAGACTAAGAAACTATTACTTACCCACTTTTACTGATTATCATAGATAATTACCATAAAAATTAGGCAAATTAATACAATCTACTTATAAACATCACAACGTATTCTTTCTGAAATAATTTTGTATTTTCGAAAATGAATGCGAACAATATTGAAGGACCCGAGCCTTTTCAATTACCCATCGTCATGATGTCTTCTACGTTAAATTTATTCGTTAATTCTTATTATCTGGGTAAAAGAAAACCTTTTATTTCAACTCTTCGTTAACATCAGAAGTGAGCATGGAGGATTTTTATTCAAATATTACAATTGCTCGCATCATATGGATCTCGATTCTTCCTAAATTACGCACGAAAAAACAAACCCAATTAGATCCGCGCCAACGAAAAACATTAGTTTCATTTGTAAAAACTCTTCAAGAAACTATATACCATAAATGATAGCAAAAAGTTAGTAATAAAGGAGTTTGAAAAATTAAGTTAAAAATCCTGCATTATCAAATCGGTTCGTGATACTTAATTTACTTAATCAGGATACTAAAAGGTCTCGTTGTACTTATTGATTTCGCAATCAGACGCATTTCGGATCAGAGATCCATTGCTTCGTAATCGACCGATGTTGCCTTAGAAAACACAGCAACGTCGCATTAATCAACACTCGTCAGAAATATGTAATCGGGGCTATCGCAAGTAATCAATTCAACTATTCCACGCGAGGGTCACTCGACGCGTGCAACTTCTTATGAAACTGAAGATATGTGATCGAAAAAAAATTAATGCTTTATGAAATTCACTATTTTTCATTCGTGTGGCATTCCACGAAGTCACGTCTTCTCATATTAATTTCATATTTTTCATTCCTTCATTGCAACTGCCTCATTTGAGTCCACGAAAGTTTAGAATATTTATGGGTGATATTAACACAGGTACTGATTCATGATGTTAATATCTCTCCGATATATATACATGGAATGTAAGAAGGGCTTTGGTCACGTTATGCAATCTCGTACATAAATCAGAGGAGAGATAAATAAGTATTTCCCTCGAGCTAAATATATCCTTCCTTTTATGCCATGTTTTCGATGTGTGCTTCACTGATTCATTGTAACCAAGGAGATCAAATTATATTTGTCTATGTCTATGTAGATACCCTGCGAGCCACCTTTCGGTGTGTGGCAGGGGGTGCATGCACCGTGAATTTACTTCCCTAGACGGTTATTTTCGCGTATTGTTCTAGGGAAAAACGAATTTTTAAAACGGTCGGTTTTCGCATCTATTTCCCTTATTTTATTCGCTCTATCTGATCGACCTATATAGCAGGGAGGGCGCATTATCTGTACTACGTCTTCCTTGAACGTTTCTTCTTTGAATCTATTTAGCAAATCTAATCTACGCTTAGATCTTCTTAGTTCTAATGGTTCCCATCCCGCATCCTTGTGCAATTTAGTTACGTTAATCGATTAGCGTAGCAATTTTTAACAAAACGTTTCGCCTTACGTTGGACCTTTTCTAATTCACTTATATTACTTTTATCGGCAGGGTCCCATCACTACAAGCATACTCAAGGTGTGGTCTGACTAGCGCAAAGTAACATCGCTCGCGAACTTTTTCTACGCTCTTACCGACTATCCTCTTAACGAAACCGAGTTTCTTTAAAGCTTTTCCACATGTATTACGGATGTGGATATTCCCACATCCGTAATACATGTTGTTTCTATTATCGAAAATTGCCACTTGATACACTGGAAGGTTGAATGAAAATAGAATTTAAAATTGCAACTGGTTTACTTTTGAATGAACAAACGTTCAGAATACTAAAATAGTATGGATGATAGAGGTGCTGAAAAATAATACTAATATCAGGGTATCTCTCCCAGATATATATTCATGAAATCAAATGAGGCCTTTCACGTGCTGTAGAGTCGTTTAAAACCTTGATTCATTCAGATTCGTAAATTCAGTGTACCTTAGAAATATATAACTTTTACATACGTATAATTAATTTTATTTAAAACTACCCAATACTATTTCCGGGAAATTATGGATGGATATAACTATTACAACTATTCCATGATTCTGTGAAGAAAGAATACACAAAAATAATTCACGCTCAAAAAATAATATTGGACTGAAGGGAAGCCTTATCCGAAGAGTGTTTATTCATGATATATTTATATGCATTTTACGACTGCCAATTAGGTAGTGATTTTATATGGGAAATGAGATCACATGGTTCAACCAAGTGGAGAGGAATCAAACCAAAAAAACCAACATTCTTATTCAAATAGTAATAACACAATATAGGATAACAAATTTAATTCACTCCATTACTCTTCGGTTAAAAGATGACTATTTTGCAACATTGGTCTCTTCTATATTTTCATCCTTGGTCTCCGCGTTCGGCCTAACTTTTCTCATTTTTTACTAATTTATTAAGTTTATCATAGCGGTGAAGATTTTCATTCATCTTAGAAATATTATCTGACTCGCCCATTAGCGGTTTTCGATAGGTGAAATATGTGGATATATGCATTTGGATACGATGTCTATGATCTCATCGCTAGAAATATAAATGATTAAATTTCATAACCACCTGTTTCACTTATTAACCACGTTTTGCAATATGAACGGGCACTCCTTCGTTTCAAGGAAATCCTTCGAGAAAACTATTCTCGTAAATAGGTGCAAAAAAGCAGTGACGTAGCAGAAAAAACTACAATAAAATATTCTTCGTGAAATTTATATAAAATAAATTATACAAGCACTCATCCTTTTTCATCATTTAAATCTTCAGACGAATGAATTTAAAACAAGTTAATAATCATATTTGGAAAATATAATTTAAATTTAATTCCGAAATCAAATGTTGACAATTTTCCAACGATGAATATGTTCTCGGAATATCGTTTGAACCACAAAAAATCTTCTTCTTTAAAGGGAAAGTTCGGAGGAAAGGAATAAATCCGCAAACGATTTTACATCATTGCTCCGTAAGAATAACCTCATAAATGATGGGAATCTTTTCTTCCTCCGCAAAAATAATCGTCGAAATTGAATGTAGATCTGTATATATGATACGAGCAAAAGTATACTTACAGCAAGCAATCGGAAAATATATCTTTTAATAAAAATTAAGATTTTTCGAAAGATTATTCTGCTCAGTCATTGATAAATATAAACTACACGACACTATTGCAGCTTATTTTGAATTTAGCTCGATATCCACGCATTTCTTATGGAAGCTTTTTTCCCGCTCGGACGTCAAACTAAGGACCTTCCAGCATTCCAAAGGTTTTCGTCATCCGCATGAGTATCACCGTCTGTATAAATACTGCATATTTAAAAAAATAATTCATTCAGGAAGTGCCTCAAAAGGCGCTTCTATTTCACAATATTTCTTACGGAGATATAGTAAACTCCTCCTAGAACCAAATCTACGACAAATTACGACATTATTAAGGAGTCTATATATTGAAATGAGGCCTAACTATTCATGTGTTAAGTTTGAATGTTTTACGCGATCGGAAATGCCCAAAAAATTCGGAAATATAAACCATGTATTTCTTATGGGGAAAATCGAGGTCGCTCTAGAATTGGACCCATGGCACATAGGAAACTATCGATAACTTTAAAGTACATTATATACGTATCTATAAGTATAGTACATTGAATGATCTATTTTCCATATTAAGCTAGATATGATTGTTCACGTTTTGAAAATATTTTACCTCCTGGCATCAAATTCATAACCTTTTATCGATAAATAATAGTATAATTGTTTAGAAATATAAAGTAGCTATAGCCACATTAAATTTCATTGTTCTAACTCCATGCGAAATTTTTTTCTTTTAATACTTGAAAAAGGTTCCCATGCATTCTTACGAGGGAAAGTAGATTTTTAGGGCCTCCTAGAATCGAACCCATGATAGGTAGCGTATGTTCCCAATGCGGCGTGTTGTGTTTATTACTGGTTCGGCTTATGGAGAAAGAAGTTCTTTTAAAAGTCCCTTTTGAATAGGATTCAGAAAATTATTCGCTGACGCTTAAATAGAATTCGCTCCTTCTGCATTTGGATTTTGTTTATAAAAGTGATGAGATCTCCTATATTAGATTAAGAGGTGATTGCATTTTTATTGGAAGTGATAGGTTTGATTCATGCAGCGAAGACTTCATAGAATTATGTATGGAGACAAAATGTTATCGAAACAAATATTTTTAAACGATAAATTTTTCACGACCCTCTCTGTCGACCCCTTCTCGTTTAAGAATCATGTAAGATTAATCCTGAAGATAAAGGCGAATCAAATATTTCCCCGTGTGGAAAACTCGCATTCATACAATGAACGAATCAACTGCTATATTATAACAAATAAATAAATTCCAAGTAGTTATTCTAATATTTTTGGAATGTTCAATTCTTTGATCTCTGACGTGAATTCTAATTATCTTATCGTTCGATATGTGTTTCTAAACTATTGATGTATCCCAGAGCGCCTGAAATAGAGTATCCGCATAAGATTACTTAAGGTTATCGGTACTTTTCTGATAAAATTGAATTTAAAGAACGCAGTCAAATTCTGTTACAGTGATAATTTTCAGCCTTAGGGGAATGCATTCCTCTCTGGCCATAGAAGATATTCATTCCGATAAATTTTAATCTGAGAACTTATTAGCTCTTATGAGCAAAAAAAGTATAATAAGAACTAAGGATAAGTATCTTAGGAAATAACGATAGAGTTTTCTCGACAGTAATTGTAGGCTGAGTAGTGACTCGTCTTCTCTCATCGGGAAGTCGACACACAAAACCCCCTTTGGAAGAGGCACTTGGTTGGTTTCTGCGGTGACCAAGAGAAAGGTGAGGAGGGAGTTCAAAAGATAAAAATTGGGGCACGAAAAACAAAACCTGGGATTTCAAAGGGGGAAAATGTATAAAACAGAAATCGAAAAAGTCGCCTTTTATAAAACGAAGGAAAATAGATCTTATTGAAGCATTGAATATAATAGCGATAGATATATAATTTTAATGCAGTAGCGATAAGAATTGGATGATATTTTTTTGAAGAAATCAAATTAATAGTAATATTTTGATCTAACCAGAACGAATGAAGATTATTATGGTTGACGATTATGGCCCCAAATTTTTTCTTTTCCTTTCGTGGACATTCTTCCTCTAATTTGGTTCTTTCTTGGTGAAGCTGAGGAAAGAGTAGATAAACTTTGCTAAGTTGTATACCACATAGTAACTGTTACTGAATTAATACATGTATAGGTGACGAGTTACTTTTCTTAAACGCTAAGATGGAAAATGAATTCTTGTAATTGAAAGAATTTTCCGAAAAGAAATCATCAGACGAAGGATCATGAAGTGAGCGATAAGGAACCTGAAATATCGTAAGAATTTCGATGTTCATATCAATTTTCGCTTGTGTAAAGATTCTCTTGAATCATTTCAATAAATATTACTATTACTATCAATCACATCGAAATTCAATCAAGTTCACGAAAGAAATTTAAGATCATTTCTATTATGAATGTCGTTTTAAGGAATCTACAATTGGGAGAAAGACTTTGAATTAACGCCATTAAGGAGAAATTCAGATCATAAATTTATAGTTTCATAAAAGTGTTCCCGTTAAAAGAAATTCAAGCGGAAGATTAAAATTGAAATCTCGAGTTAAAGATGGATTTGGATTTATTAGTCGACAATGAGAAAGAAAGCTTTGTCATCGGTAGTGGCCTCCTTAGAGGAATCTGAGAAAAGTATGGAGTTCTAGATGAAGGAAGAGCGCTTATAAAATAAATTCTAAATCGGAGATACGCATCCACTTTGAAGAAGCCTAAAGATCCATTGAAAAGTTGAGATTTATTCGGCTTTTGCATGAATCCCTATGCGTTGAAAATAGGAATGTAAGGTATCGCAGAGCTTTATTTTTTTGTATCACGGTTTAATTTAGAATAAACGACTGAATTCAAATCAGAGCGGAAATAAGCGAATCCCAAAGAATAAGCGAAAGAATAAACAAATTCTCAAAATGTCTTCTCGAAAATTGCTTATGATCCGTATCATCAACTGAAATCAAGAGAAGTAATTTCGTAAAAAATACGGAAGTGATTTAGCGTCACACGGATGTTTACAAATAAAAGGAGTGAGAAGTAATTTTCGAGTAGAAGTAGATGGGCTCGATGACCGGAAGTGGAGACTTGCACTCACCTGTCGTGGGAATTGTTGTGCTCCACATGGATGGCGCCGTGGAGGGATCGAACAGCACTTCCGGTGATTTTATTTGTAACGATGGCAAAGCATAATCTAAATTTTTGGGTTTTCTTTTCTGCATTTTAAAACGCCACAAAGTTGTTCTTACACCCAAATTTTGCAGCTTCCTCTCTTATCTCTCTAATATTAATTTTCATTAATATCGTTATTCTCTTAGGAATATTAATTTTTCTCTTTCCCTCATTTCCGATTAGAACAGGAAATGAGATCATTTCCTGCAAATACGCTATTTTGGAGGAATTGTAATTTTATAAAAAGGGATTTGAATAACTCAGACTTATAATTATGGACGAATTCTGGCTTAAATTACGAGAATTGAATAAGAACGCGCAAATTATTCTCGCAGTTCGTTTTTATCTAAATAAATGAGTAATTTAATTACTTTAATACATTTTAGACATATGATTAATACGTTTAATTAAATACGTTTTATCATAATACAAAACTATCGTGAGTTTGTTGCAAAAGTGATGAATATTATGAACCCTTCGGAAATGCATTAAAAATTGTTCTTATTTCCAGTAATAACGTATTTGATTCATAGAATAAACATCATTATATCTAAATTGTAAATGCATTAGTTTTGAACATGTGTTAATTAATTTTATTTATTCAGAATTTATTTGATTAAAAAATAAGGTAGAAAATACCTTCGAACTTAAAATGAATCCTCAATTAGCAAAGATTGGGATAAAATAATTATGAGTTGATAACTAAAATTAAAACATCAAATTCCAATGTTTATCAACGAGTACTTTATAATTATAATTTAGGATGTTTTGTTAAACTATTTCTACCTTCGAAAATTCTTTAAAATACTTATTGTATTATTCTTTAATAGTTAGGATAATTCATAAGTGGTGGTTTTTTCAAATTGGAGGAAAAGTCATTTAAAGACAAACGAGAGAGTAAGCCGTTGGATGAAATTAAGTTAGTCCTTCAAAATTTTGAATCGGTCGAACCACATAATCGGAACGTCTGAATGAGAACCACAAACGATTCATGGAAACGGTATCCGTTTTAACGAGTCCTCCTCTTTGTTCTGCAGAAAGGGTCTATAATGGGAAGGAAATTCCCGTAGAGCGGAAGACTTCTTTCACTTGAGCCCCTCGCCTGCCACCTGTCGACCGGAGAACCAGTGGTGTGAGAAATGAATAACTTGATAGGGACCCTTCTGGCGAAACTCAGATTGGCTTTTTACTTCCTCTGCCCGAATCCTACGTATCCTGTTGTCAAAACGACGGTCTCTTTCGTTGGTCAGAATGTTTCTCGAATGCATTTGAAGTGGTTCATTCATTCATCTACAGCTGTTTTCGCTTCTTCCATAGATGATACGTTTCGAAAGACTATTTTCTCTCTTGTTTTGATTGAAAAAGAAAACAAAATCTCGTATCTAAAAAATAACAGCAACCACAACGATTAACAAACATATGCCAAAATAAAATGTTGTCTTGCGATGACACTATGAAAGAGCTGGAAATTATTTCCAATTCTTTCGTGTTACATAAATAAACTAATTAATATGTATCCCTACAG